>CM060939.1:655477250-656779938 GCA_030765085.1 Allium cepa | reverse complement strand
ACCCGGACATAGAAACAGAACTCTTGCCTGCTTCTCTTCTTACCAGGAAAGGTGCAAAGGTGAACGGAAAACTCATAGGTAACTCTAGCTTCTCTTCCCACCAACCGGCTAGCAACATTAGCTCCCTTAGCTCAACTCCCGTATCCCGAACTCTCCACTCTCATTTTTCTCGATACGCTTAGCTTCCCACTACCTGGAGTGTTAGGAGGCAACTAAACGCTTCGCTTCAACTTCGCTTACACTTGCTTTAATGCTGCTAGCAGCATTAAGGCATTACGAGGTGGAACCAATCAAGATGACTTCGAAGGAGAGGAACGAACCATAAGGAGAGGTGCCTCCCACTCTGCTTGCCCCCACCTACGGTTGATCATGAGGTTCTATCGCACATTATATACGAAATGAATATTCCTATTTATTCCGTACGCGTATAAGAAATGGATATGAAATGACATTTCACATTATATACGAGAATAGTGAACTCGGTGCATAGGTTCTACCATCGATATCTAATGCCACTTATTTTTTATATAATGCTGCTAGGGAACCTAGTAATAAGACTCGTAGATAGATCTCGATCCGATGTAGAAGGTCTAGAGATGAACGAGGCCCAGCCATATTTTCTTCTCCGAATTGGATAGAGCCGGCGCTTGTCCTTATGAACATCCTGCTAGAAACGAAGTTGATCGTGTTCTTTACTTCACTCATTGATCACCTGGATCGCTTGGATTGTCTCTTTTCTATTACCGTGAAAAGCCAGTTAACAGGTCGACTCAGAGAAGAGGAAGAAGCAACTCATGAAAACAAGGCCCAGTAAACGAAGTCACTCGACAAAAGGAATCCAACATTTCTTAATAATGAAAGGGTGGAGTATTTTGCCGATATTAAAGCACGCTGATGATTAATGCCACACTATTGAGAAATGTTGGATACGTCCTCAGTCCAATGTTGCTACCTCATTTACTCCTCCAAAGGTGGAGGTGCGTAGCAGATCTCATAGATTTGCAGGGTGTTGTGCTTCTTTCTATTTTGCTGTTATTTCTGAGTCAGATCGTATTACTCTGGAGATTCTTAAGAAATTGATGTCTGCTATCACTCAGAAGATTGAAGATCTTCGGCCTTCTCATTCTACAAACATGGCAAATTAGGTATCTGGATCTGCTGCTGCTTCTTCCATTCCCAATGATTGGATTTGTCGATTCCGGGGCTACCAGTCACATGTTAGGTGAGTTCGCCCAATTAATATACTAGGCGTATCTCTTTCTCCTCAAAGATTTTGTTAACATTGCAGATGGCACTCTCTTACCTCTGTAGGGCCATGTCTCCATCCCAGATTCTACATGATAGATTCGCCCAATTAATATCCCCCACTGAGGACAAACTTGCTTTCTGTCAGTCACCTTGCAGCTAACCATCATCGTGTCATTTTTTCTTCTTCTGAATGTCCCTTGTAGAAATATTAAAAAAATCTTCAGCTTGATTCAAAGGGAATGCTTGATAGTGGAGTGAGGAACATAATAGTCGATAGACCAGTATAAACATTGGTCTTGGACAACTAACAAAGGGATCTGGTTCTTCTTTGTTACAGTTAGACAGACATAGAAGCGAGTGAGGGGACAGATCCATTCTATTCTTAGGAGACCTTATGCTTAACACTAATGAAGGAGACAACTTTTCCTAGGTTGTTTCGATCCCAAAGGGCCAAATAACCGATGAGTAGTATGCCTGGTAAGAACCTTCTCAAGTAGAGGTGCGAAGCATAGAATTTCTTATAAGAAAGATGCTACCCAATTACTTGTTATATGGGGGTTAGATGCTCGACTTCTCTAGGCGATTAGCTCTCTTGCTTCGGTTAACCAACGAATTTCTCTCGAGATGCACTTGTGTTTGGTCCTTTCTCCCATTATGAAAGGTCTGTAATAGCGCCCGGCCTGCTATTCGTATAAAGCTTCTGTCTCGGCTACCTACCTGGTACTGAAGTCTGATTCGGTTCTGTCAGGCCCACATGTTGAGTGATTGTCAGATGCCAACAGTGGCTGAAGTGAAGGCAGGAGAGTCTTCAAGCCAAGGGAAAGCTGACAGCTAAGCCAGTGGGTGAACTGAATGAAACCTATCGCTCTTTGGCTGATGCCAGAACTATATGATTAAAGCATGCGTATACTGCTCCTACTTATATGAGAGGGAAAGCTGACTCTTGCCGCTAAACCTATAATGCGGTTGTGATAGGTATCTCGAATTCAATCTTGGCCTTTGGTTTAGGGAAGTATTATAAAGTGGTTGTTGTTAGGTTCGCTTCGCACCTGCGAAAGGTCGAGGGCTGTCGAAGATACCATACCGGCTTGTGGGAGTCCACTTGTGAGCTCATGGATATTCTAAACCATAGCTACCCCTTTCCCTTATTCTCGTGCGGACTGTAACAACAGTAGCTTCAAGTGCAAGTAGGACTGGCCTTGATGTAGCTTATCGTGAAAGAGAGAGAATCGCTGAAAGTCGGGTAATTGAATAAGGCTCTTCCAACAGTTGCTTATTCATAGTCGACTATATCAGCTCGAAGGCTTGAAGTAGGTGACAGTTCCAGAGAGGCAGGCAAGTAGAGAGTGCTGATAGGATCGAAGCAAGCCTCTCAACTTAAGGGGGATAGAATGAAAGCCAACGGAAGAAAGCCAAGTGTAGGCAGTAAAGGCGGGCTAAGCAGTCAAGGCAAGGTTCCGAAGGAGAGCTAGCCCCGAAGGGAAGTTATTAGGGTCAGGTGAGTCGGCTCATGCTAGTGTTTCCAATCCAATCAACTAGTAGGGCACGAAATAGCAGTAGGGAAAGAAAGAATTAGGGAGGGCGGAATTCATTGGTTTAAGTGTAGATCGAGACTAGACTAGAGATTAAGTTGAGCCGGCATATGGAGAGACAAGGCCTGCTAGACCTAACAGCAACTAGCTTATTGATTCTGTCTTTACATCAAGCACGAAAGCCGTAGTGTTGAATATGTGCTGATATGATTTTTGTTTGATGATAATAAACATATATATATTCGTTTAACTGTATTTGTTAACGTACTATTTTATTTTTCATAGATTAAATAAATATTTGCTGAATAAAATTAAATAACACAGAATTTGAATTCAAACAGAAATTTTATTCAAACAAATATTTATTACAATTTTTGAATAGTATAAATTCAAGCTCTCAATATATACATATACAATTTCAATTACAATACAATTTCTAATTATATCACAATCTAATTTACATAAATTCCTCACTACATATCACTCACACTCTTAGTTCATCTTCAACTTTATTCCAATTATAATCCAGCATCTGAGCAATCTACAAAAATATACACTAACGCAGTAGAATTGAAAAAGAAATATTTTTGCAATATAAAATAAAATATGGTTTTGAAAATATTATTTGCCTCAGTTATTTGGGTTGTTCATCATCATTTACATTTGAATTCATCACACACGAACAATGTGACATGCACAGTGTATCACTGTACATGCCACAAGGCCGTGCACACCGATATACACTTGATAATGTTACAGGGGCAGGTGAGCACAAGGTCAAACCCAAAATAAAAGGTCAGGTTCAACTCAGGTGCAATGTAAATAAAATCTCGACACGAGCACAAGGTCAAACCCGAGCGTTTAAGCTGGATTCAACTCAATGAACAAATCAAAAGACCACATGGTCAGCGCACAACAAAAACACATGAGCTATCTACATGCACAAGAACACATAACCAGTAACCAATGTAACCACAAAGGAAATGCACCAGTTCAACTCAGAACTCCAAGCTAAGAGCAAGTGATAGTGAATATATACAAGTGCAGTGTTCAAGACTAAGCAAGCCTCAGCATCTGATCAGAAGTGAAGCCAGAAGCTCAAGTCAGTGCACAGACTTCAACCCATGCACTAGTCAACGGCAACAACACTACAGGCAAATAAACTCAAGACTACAACACAAATGCAAGTTGCTGAATTCCAAGAAAGGAAACTACAACACCAAGTATACATGGAGCAATGCTCAAGTGAAGTTCAGGCCAAACCAACCAGGAAAGAGGCAAACAAAATATGTAGTGCATACTTAAGTACATCAAGTCATGAAACCAAAGCATAATCAAGTCGACTCATACATCCAGAGCTACAAGATAAATGCACAATTCGAATGAATATGAAATAACCAGAGAATGGCCAGGACTAAGGTAACAATGTGCGCAGGTCAGGGAAGCAACAAGTGTACAGAGACAATAACTACTTCACCAAAGTTCACAGTGAACAACGTCGAAGACATCATCAAGTCAGAGCAGAATCAAGCAACAATATGCACAAGTGAAGAACCAAATGCATTAGACTACATGAACATTATAGGACGAGAACAAGACCAGGTAGTACAAGTATCAAGACCAGTGACATGATAACAGGAAACAAATCAATTTATCAAAGTCAACAGAAATAGAAACAGATCAAAGCCAAAACCGATAGCCAAGTAATCAACCAAGTAACATAAAAATATACGAATGTGACAAAGTCAAATTTCACAAATTAAAGCCAAATTTAGGCTGTGGTCATCGCAAAATGAGTCAATGCCGTGAATGTCAAGCAACCAAAATATATACGAATTGAAGAAGTCAGAGATCAATCTCAAGCATCAATACAAAATCAACCGGCCGAGAAAAAGTAATTGACGAATTCAAGTATATTTGTATGAACGATAATCAAGGGTTATAAACCCTATATAAATAAATCATCTTCGAAAATTTCAATGCATCGAGTTCAAGTAGAAAACACTAAAGTACAAAAGAATAAATTACATACCGAAGCAAGGAAAGAACTCGATCAACGAAGCAGCCGAAGTGAGCAACAAGGAAAACGATCGATCAAGGCTACATGCGAATAATCACTGATTCGATCAATTTAAAGTCGGCACTTTGAAAAGCCCTAATTTCCAGAGCAGAGAAAACGAAGCCCTAATTTAGTTGCAAGAGGAACAGCTGCCATCTTCATATAAACGAACGGAGCAAATAAAAGGAGAACGTGTTAAATTATAAAAGGAGGCCGGCCTGTTTTTTAAAGAACTTTCTCTTAAGGGTTTTTAATTTCTTAATTAGGGTTATTTTATTTTAAATTTTTTTTAATTTGTAATTTCTTTTTAAACCGTTTAAATTTCTAGTCGTGTGACTAGGGGACAAACTACGTGGCGTAGTTTGAGAATTCGCAACTCAGTGGCTTAGTTGTGGCAGGGTTTTAAGCGTAGAGTTAGGTTTATCGATAGCGGGTGTCGCGAGTTTACGTGTGTAAGCGTCTGACTATCTAATTTCTAGTAGAAACCTTGGGGGCAACACGTAGGCAGGGTTTTGCCGAAGCTGGGTAAATTCTGTGTCGTTCTATTTCTGCATTTTATTATTCTGTTATTTTTCTGTGCTGCTATTATTCTGTGATCTGTGTTGAAATTATTTATAAGCTTCCGCAATTAATTTTTATAATTAATAGCATCACCCTATTCACCCCCCCTTAAGGGTGAAATCGATCCTACAAGTGGTATCAGAGCTAGGAATAGAAGCCAATTTTTGTTTTAAAAATTTGTGTTTCAAAAATCGGTTTTTGTTTTTAAAAATTTGAATTTTTAAAATGGTTCTTTTAATAATAATTTTGAGGGTCGTTCCAATATTATTCCTTCTATTTTCGATGGAATGGATTTTTTGAATTGGAAATTAAAAATGGAATTTTATTTAAAATCTGTTAATAATAAATGTTGGGATATTGTTGAAAATGGGTGTGATATAACAGATAAGAAAATCATCTCGATTAATGCTCTGGCTATGCATTTATTATATTCTTATATTAATCAAGGTAATTTTAATTTCATCTCTCATTGTGAAACTGCATAGGAAATTTGGAATACTTTAAATGTATATATGGTGCAAAAGTCAATAGCAATGAGAAATCCTCCACAACCAACTCAGTTAAAGAAATGTGCTTAACAAGATTTGTAAAAAGCAGTTGTGATAAGGATGATGATGATGGAGCAGTTGAGCTGGCTTTAATAATGAAGAAATTCAAAAGGTGGAACAGCAAATACGGAAATCCAGCTCTAAATCAAAAATTAAAAGCAGAATAATCAAAGCACTAGACAACTCGGAAGAACACGGGATCATTTGCAACAAACCCGGCGATATCAAGCCCAATTATCCTCGATTTCAACTCGACAAAGAAAAGAAATCAAAAAGAAGATGTTTTGCAGCCACGTGGAATAAAATCGATAGTAGTGAAAGTGAGAAAGCAGATATGTGCCTTCATGGGAATATAACCGATAGCGACGATGACGAGCCAAGCGAGCTATCAAAACTTACTCACTCTGAATTACTTATTTATTTCCACGAAGTAAATGGTTGTTTTGAACGACTTAGGGAAAAATACGCTAAACTTGAATCACAAAAAGACACTTTGATAGAATTAAATGAACAACTTGACCAATTAGTTAAAACCTATCAAAGTAGGATCCCTAATGTGATAAGCGTCCAACATTTGATGAAGAAATTAAAAAATCGGAAATTAAAATAAAATCACTTGAAAATGAAATTCTGATTTTGAAAGAAAATGAAAATACTAGGAGAGAGAATTATATTAAAAAGTGCATGCAATTGTTAAACGAAAATGAAACTCTCAAAACACAAGTCCAACAATTGTCAACGACTTTAGATAAATTTTCAAAAAGTGAAAAATCGTTGAATATGCTATTAGGAAAGCAACTGTTAATACGATTAGACAAGGACTTGGATATAATAAATCGAAAATTGTTGAAAGCAATATTAATCAAGTCAACTCTATGTGCACAATTTGTAGAAAATATGGACACAATCACAATAATTGTTGGTATAGACCCAAAATGTGAAAACTATACCGATTTGGGTTCCAAAAGGCACAAATATAAAAACTCTCAAAGTTAAACAAATTTGGGTGCCGAAGGGGACAATTATAAATAGTTTTGGGTCTTTACAAAATTGTTTTTCAAAATTTTCTGCCACTAACAACCATGGACCTATAAAAACAAATAGGTCACATAAATCTTTTCCCGTGTAGGTGTGGTGGCAGGCTAAGGAACAACAACAGTGTTCTCTGGATTTTTGGCTGTTCCAGAAAGACAACGGGCAACAAAGCAAAGTTCCTTAGCCTAGTTCAAAGGTGACAGAATCACAATAGACAACAACGAAAAAATATCATAAAGGTAAAACAGGTAATGGTATGTTTTGAACGATATATTAAATGTGATAATCTACACCATATTCTGAATTAAATCAGCCAATAATGTGATGATGAAAAGATGATGATTCCGACTTATTCAAAATAGTTGGCCAATTATATTCTTATGCCAAAAATACTATACTTCATATATATCAGTTTGGATTAATAATAGTGTTTTTTGTTGGATGATAATCGATTTGCTTATAATACTGCTAACTCTATATTCACGGTTATTGATTGTTTACACGGCTTCAATTCAAATTCAAGAGAATGTCGTTTAAATTGCTATTAAAATTGAGTTTGGAATTTTTGGTGCTCACTTCATGGTTTGGTTGATCAAATTCAATTAATGATAATTCTGAGTGAAAGAGAAATTCTGATGCAGATCTGGTTGATAGAAAAATTACTAGAGGAACATGATTTTTGTTGAGACATTTAGTAACTACATCATTCATTCAAAGAAAATATCTGCATATATTTTCAATTCAAATAATTTTTCAAATAGCAGAAATTTTTCTCATATAACTCCCTCGAGAAAATCATTTTGACCATATTTTCAGATTAGTCATGTTGAAAAATTGATTTCATAATTATTTTCGAATTTGATTTTAAATGACTATTTTGACTAATCTGACTCCCTAATGATTATTGAAAAGATGAATAGTGATTGAAAAAGTGATGAGTGTTGATATTTATTATATATTATGACTCGAGACGGTATAATTAGTAAAATTCTTTAGAAATTTAAACAAGAGTTATAAAAATTTTGTTGGTAAAAAATTCCAAGACCATCTCTATTCTTATCATATTTCTAACGACCATCACTCATCAAAATTCAATATAGTTTGTTGATATGTGGTACTTTAAACAGGAATCGTTCATTTTTCATTTTATATTTTTTTTATAAAAATATAAATAAATAAATACCAAAGTATTCACTCTCATTTAAAAGTCCTCACGGTTATGCATGGGTGAATTACTTGGAATTTGTTATGTGCTTCCATGCTCATTTAAAAGTCCTCACGGTTATGCATGTATGGAACGCATATCAAAAGTTGATTTTTACAATAAACAAGTTGATTCTAATCCCATTCCAAAGTCCTCACGGTTATGCGTGGTTAGAAGATACTTGAATTCATTTTTTTTAAAATAAAATTAGAATACTACTAATCTCATTTAAAAGTCCTAATGGTTATGCATGATTAGTAGATATTCAAATTCCTGATATAACCTAACACAAATAGACACAACTGTATGGTTTTAGATGATGACATCATTCCCATCATTCTAAAAGTGGAATATGCGCCTAACAAAATATTTATGATTTTTGTTTGATTTTTTATTGAAATTTAATATTTATATTCAATTGAGTTTTAATGTTGGATTAATATCAATCACTTTATCTCTATTTTATGTAACACTATTATTCTTTTGCTGATAACAAAAGGGGGAGAGAAAAGTTAAGATTTTGTCAAATAAAATCAAGCAAAGGTCAAATAATTTTCTATTTGCATCTAGGCTCATTTGTATATTTTTATTTATATGCATATATATAGGGGGAGCTTTGTGTAAAGATGAAGCATTTAAATAGGGGGAGCAATTAGGATATATTTATGATCAAATACATTTAACATATTCAAAATCTTAAATATATGTTTGTTATCATCAAAAGGGGGAGATTGTTGAATATGTGCTTACATGATTTTTGTTTGATGATAATAAACATATATATATTCGTTTAAATGTATTTGTTAACGTACTATTTTATTTTTCATAGATTAAATAAATATTTGCTGAATAAAATTAAATGACACAGAATTTGAATTCAAACAGAAATTTTATTCAAACAAATACTTATTACAATTTTTGAATAGTACAAATTCAAGCTCTCACTATATTCGTATACGATTTCAATTACAATACAATTTCTAATTACATCACAATCTAATTTACATAAATTCCTCACTACATATCACCCACACTTGTAGTTCATCTTCAACTTTATTCCAGTTAGAATCCAGCATCTGAGCAATCTGCAAAAATATACACTAACGTAGTAGAATTGAAAAAGAAATATTTTTGCAATATAAAATAAAATATGGTTTTGAAAATATTATTTGCCTCAGTTATTTGGGTTGTTCGTCATCATTTACATTTGAATTCATCACACATGAACAATGTGACAGGCACAGTGTATCACTGTACATGCCACAAGGTCGTGCACACCGATATACACTTGATAATGTTACATGGGCAAGTGAGCACAAGGTCAAACCCAAAATAAAAGGTCGGGTTCAACTCAGGTGCAATATAAATAAAATCTCGACACAAGCACAAGGTCAAACCCGAGCGTTTAAGCTGGATTCAACTCAATGAACAAATCAAAAGACCACATGGTCAGTGCACAACAAAAACACATGAGCTATCTACATGCACAAGAGCACATAACCAGTAACCAAAGTAACCACAAAGGAAAAGCACCAGTTCAACTTAGAACTCCAAGCTAAGAGCAAGTGATAGTGAATATATACAAGTGCAGTGTTGAAGACTAAGCAAGCCTCAACATCTGATCAGAAGTGAAGCCAGAAGCTCAAGTCAGTGCATAGACTTCAACCCATGCACTAGTCAACGGCAACAACACTACAGGCAAATAAACTCAAGACTACAACACAAATGCAAGCTGCTGAATTCCAAGAAAGGAAACTACAACACCAAGTATACATGGAGCAATGCTCAAGTGAAGTTCTGGCCAGACCAACCGGGAAAGAGGCAAACAAAATATGCAGTGCATACTTAAGTACATCAGGTCATGAAACCAAAGCATAATCAAGTCGACTCATACATCCAAAGCTACAAGATAAATGCACAATTCGAATGAATATGAAATAACCAGAGAATGGTCAGGACTAAGGTAACAATGTGCGCAGGTCAGGGAAGCAACAAGTGTGCAGAGACAATAACTACTTCACCAAAGTTCACAGTGAACAACGTCGAAGACATCATCAAGTCAGAGCAGAATCAAGCAACAATATGCACAAGTGAAGAACCAAATGCATTAGACTACATGAACACTATAGGACGAGAACCAGACCAGGTAGTACAAGTATCAAGACCAGTGACATGATAACAGGAAACAAATCAATTTATCAAAGTCAACAGAAAAAGAAACAGATCAAAGCCAAAACCGATAGCCAAGGAATCAACCAAGTAGCATAAAAATATACGAATGTGACAAAGTCAAATTTCACAAATTAAAGACAAATTTAGGCCGTGGTCATCGCAAAATGAGTCAATGCCGTGAATGTCAAGCAACCAAAATATATACGAATTGAAGAAGTCAGAGATCAATCTCAAGCATCGATACAAAATCAACCGGCCGAGAAAAAGTAATTGACAAATTCAAATATATTTGTATGAACGATAATCAAGGGTTACAAACCCTATATAAACAAATCATCATCGGCAATTTCAATACATCGAGTTCAAGTACGAAAACACTAAAGCACAAAAGCATGAATTACATACCGAAGCAAGGAAAGAACTCGATCAACGAAGCAGCCGAAGTGAGCAACAAGGAAAATGATCGATCAAGGCTACACGTGAATAATCACTGATTCGTTCAATTTAAAGTCGGCATTTTGAAAAGCCTTAATTTCCAAAGCATAGAAAACGAAGCCCTAATTTAGTTGCAAGAGGAACAACCGCCATCTTCATATAAACGAACGGAGCAAATAAAAGGAGAACGTGTTAAATTATAAAAGGGGGCCGGCCTGTTTTTTAAAGAACTTTCTCTTAAGGGTTTTTAATTTTTTAATTAGGGTTATTTTATTTTAAATTATTTTTAATTTGTAATTTCTTTTTAAACCGTTTAAATTTCTAGTCATGTGGCTAGGGGACAAACTACGTGGAATAGTTTGAGAATTCGCAGCTCAATGGCCGAGTTGTGGCAGGGTTTTGAGCGTAGAGTTAGGTTTAGTCGATAGCGGGTGTCGCGAGTTTACATGTGTAAGCGTCTGACTATCTATTTTCTAGTAGAAACCTTGGGGGCAGCACGTAGGCAGGGTTTTGCCGAAGCTGGGTAAATTCTGTGTCGTTCTATTTCTGCATTTTATTATTTTGCTATTTTTCTGTGCTGCTATTATTCCGTGATCTGTGTTGAAATTATTTATAAGCTTCCACAATTAATTTTTATAATTAATAGCATCACCCTATTCACCCCCCCCCTCTAGGGTGAAACCGATCCTACACGTAGCGTGTTTTCTTGCTTAATCAAGATTGGGTTCTAGTTTCGGTGAAGGTCAGTGCTTGCCTTTGATCAGTAATGGCTGGCTATTGAATCAGTGAAGAAGGTTGCAAAATAGTTCAAGTCGAGGTGCTAGTTTCCATCAGGCTGCTGGTTCTTGGCCGTAGTCGTTTTCTTTCTTGAATCAGTATTAGGTCAGTTGTCAGTAGTAGTCAGTAAGGAAGGTCTATGCTGGTTGGCTAACGGGGGAAAGGGATATGGCCAATCAACCGAAAGGAACTCTTGAGCGCCTATTACTTATCTAAAGCCAGAACTTGATTGATAAGGGGCGCTAACACGCATACGTTTTCTTGCTGGATGTGAAACAGATCACGAAATCCCGTGTTTTTGGCCTCAACCCATTTTCTGCCCTAAAGCCCCAACATATTAACAATTCAAGAAACCCCGTATTTTTGGCTTAAACTAATGCCCGGAGGACTGATATCGAATCTGAACAATTCAAGAAACCCCGTATTTTGAATTTATCAGATTTTAAAGTGAAAGTGAAGATTGAAAGTTACCGATTTCATATTGACAGTGAAAAGCAATAGCAAGAGTTCGTTTATGAGTGTGCTGATGGCCACAGTTGAAGTTTAGCGTATAAGAAGTGAAAGCCAAATTGCTTACCTAATAGCCACTGCTGAAGTGAAAAGCAATAGCAATAGTTAGCGTTCGCTTCTAGTACCGGGCCTAAGGTTTCATCACTACTCTTTGCTGATACACACCTTACTTGATAGCCACTATTCGCTTTCCAGTTAGCGTGAAGGACCTGGGCCTTAACATTACTGTTAAGCATGACTGATAGCTCCCAACGTTGGATGAGGCTCTCCTCTCCATATATGATCCACAAGACCATCCCATCACATCCTATCAGCATGCATTCCATCAAGATCAAAGATTCCAAGATTCAAGAAGTAGAATCAAGATCAAGATCTTGAATTATATTACTCACGAGTCTTTCTTGTTTGTACCGATTCTTTACTTTAATAAGGTTATGCTAATAAAGATTCACACCTAACTTGTGAAGGATAGGTTAAGCTTTGGGCGGTAGTTTGGCATCTCGCTTCCGCTCTCGAGAGAACTAGCTCTCTTGGCTTTCCGCATCTCAAAATACTATCCTAGTTTCATTCATCAAAGAGAAGAGCATACTTGAAGCTCACTAGAGAAGGTGTGGCGGTCCATAACATAGGGTTGAGCGACTGCCTCCTTCATCCATGTCTCTTAAGGAATAATTAGAAACGTCACGTGGGCAAATTGTCAATCGATGTCTAGATATGCTACAAATACTAATGAGAGGTGCGCCTGGAGGTACCTCCTAAGGTGCTTGCATTTAAGCCCTTCCTCTTGCCATACGAAATTCTGCATTTCAAGCCTTTTTGGGCCTAATCTATTCTTATATAGGAAATCGATCGGAAACTTGTCAATAGAAGAAGGATTCTCACATACGCGTACTTATAATTAATACGAGGTTTCGCTCCCCAGCCTCCGTTTTTGGTAGTTCAATTGTACCGACAACTTATACATAAAAATGAGCTACAATGCGAGTTTTCCATCTTGAATGTGTATGTGTGTTGTGTGATTTTATTTATCATTGAAAGTGCTTACCGAAGATTCTGTTAACAGAATTTGTTCATCGCACTCAGACAGACCAATGGGAGAACAAAGAAAGGTTTTTCTTCATACGCACACATAGCACTTATTTAGGGAAGTTATGCTCCAAAGCCCCAAGCTCAGATGGACCTGAAGCCTCCTAATTCCAATCTTACTCAGTCGCCCACATGTACACCCGTCCTATATATCCAGTTGGCCATACTCTTTAAATTAAAGAAGTTACGCCTTGAAGCTCCAACTCTAAAAGACGGGGAAATTACAACTTTCAATAGAATATGAGCTATAACGCTACTTTTTTCACTCCAGACGTACAAGCTTTCATCGAAGTGGCCTATAACGAAGATTTCTCTTAAAGGAAATTATTCTCGGTCCATAATCATAGAATCATAGAACAATGGGAAAAGGGTAGATTTAACCTAATTCATCCTCACTTCTCGACAAGGGAAAAGAACAAGGTAGGAAACTCATATTTCGTCTCTCGCTTCACCAGTACCAAGGTTTCAAGGGGCACTGTGTGGCCCAGGCACTACAAGGATTTAAGACTGAGCTTCGCTGATTTATATGCCTTTATAAAGGATAGGAAGCCAGCAGCCCCTAGAGTTATCTACCACTTAGCTATACTGAGGTTTCGGGAAACTCGGACTTAGGTAACTATGCAGATTCACCTATGGGAAACTGGGGATTTGACTTGTCTTTTCCAATGCCATACTTTATGACTTGGTAATTAGCGGCAATCTTGTTCTTCTCATCCGGGACACATGCGTGGATCTCCATACATTCTTACTACTATAAGTTGGCTGCCTACCTCACTAATAGGGACGAGCCAGCTCCAAATCATTTTGTCTCACACGGGCGAACTTTCTTGCTTATTCTAGGAAGAACTTGAATACACTAGCGCTTAATTGTACTCTTTCCTAAGGCACACTATATATATAATATGAATGAGAACGCTACTTTTTAATACTGGGTGATCAATCTATCATTGAGAACCTTTATCGGGAGTTTCTGAGATAGGAACTTATTCGCCACCTCCAAGTCAATTAGAGAACCGAGCAGCAATGGGACAAGGAGGGGTAGATTTCATCTCACACATGCATGTGTGTGCACACCTGCATACTTACTAGCTTGTTCTAGGTACTTTCAAACCGAAGCCTAATTCCAAAGACTTCGTCCCAATCCTACCAACCAATCATTACCAGGCCAGGAAAATGAATAATTTCAAAACGAAAAATGGAAATAAAAATTTCGACATGATTTCCAAATGAATTTCTACCTAGAAAATTATAGGGTAGTCCCATGTACGCGTGTGCATAGGGGTCGGGCTCCTAATTCCAAGAGTGAATGGGCATGCAAAGCAATGCATAGACTTCGATCTCAGAGCGCTACTTCTCTAATGGAAAACTAATCATACTCCCATTCTCGTTTGGTGTTTTATTTTGTTTTGTTTTGACACATGGAACCTCTTTCTGTGCATTTTTATTAAGGAAAGTGGCTTGCCTGCTCATGAATGAAATCTTTCACCGATCACCCGTAGTATTTGAAAGTGAATTCTACCACTAATCTTCGATATGAAACTTCCTTGGTGGACTAGGCTAGGAAGCTAGTGTGCACGACCGATATCTCCTTCTTCTATTGAAATGAGAGGGCCCAATCAAGTTCCTATATCTCAAGCCTCCAGAAATGAGGTCGGATGCATCATTAGACCTCAAAAGTCTTCAAAGTAGGATTTCGAAGAGGTCCCCTGGTAAATGACTCCACTGGGTTTGCTGCGCACCAATTTATTCCTTGGCTGGTTCGGTATCTGGTAGATTGAGACAAATTCATAGTTGTTCTGGCACCTTGACTCCTGGAGGATTTAGCCAAGAATTTCAGCCGATACGGACTTAGATGGCTTGCATCAGTCGCAGTTGCAGAACCTAATCTCTTTGAAAAAAGCTTTCACTTAGGGAGATTCAACAATTGACTAACTTTTACCTATAACTGGACTAAAAGTTTCATTGAAATTTGGTCGTCCCATGATTCTCCAATAAGAGCTGAGAATGATAATTCAGGGGACAAATCTTATCAAAAAACGTGGAAAGTAGACAAGAAATCTCTGCCATGAGAAGCTACTACTGATATGCTTAACAAAAGGTACTCAAACATAGAAGTGACTTCAGCTTGGAGCCGATCTTTTATCAATGGCCGGGCAAATCAACCAATTGGCTAGCTTTGGTATATTATGTTTAGGTGCGAACGCTCCCTTGGATACTATTTCCAACATAGGAGTATTTACCAGATTAAGTGCAATAGATAAAAGACTTTCTAATGGATAAGGCTATTCTCTTAGTAGTTGAAAGACCAACTATTTCCGGGGATATGGAAGCATGACTTCTAGGTGCTGGAATAACAACTATATCCCTAGCAAGTGCTTCAATTGGAATTAATAGGTCCGCTCTTTTCCAATTAGACCAGTCGTAAGAAATCCATCAATGGCAACTAAGTTGTTTGAATAGGCTACCTTGGATATCGAACCAATTGAAAGTGTCAACCAGAAGTGAGAATTGAACCTTTGGCACCCTGCCTAACACCCTCTTCGAGTTCCTGGAAAGAAAAAAGAGAAGTAGCGAGCAAATAACGATAAATAAAATAAACAGTACAAAAGCACTTCCAACTAAAAAACAAAGGAAGCTTATTTACGCTTTAGTAGCTACCGTTTCACTGGCTCCAGTATCTGCGTTCCTAGGAAAGGGTTTTCTTTTCAATCGGTTTTTGTTCAGGGTCTTAACTTTTTTGGGTTGGGGGTGGGCGTGCCTCCTTACCCTTTTTATTTTCGAGATGGAAGCGTGTATGTTACCCGATCTCAACGCACCGAGGGGAGTCGATATCGATCTCAATAAAAGCGCCATCGATGAAGTACAAGAAGCCTGGACTCCGCAGGAAGGTAGCGGAAAAGGAGACTTCCCTCCGGATCCTGGTCGACTACCTATTTCGACAAGTCCTTCTTCTCGAAACTGGTGTATTTCCCCCGGAGAACTTCCCGATTTCAAATTTAGAGGAACAAATCAGGGAGGTTTGCGCTATGTATGGGTGGAAATCCGACCGGAGTCTGACTCTGAAAGAGGAACACCGTAGTCCTAGGACCCTTTTAACCCGGCTAAGCAAAGAGGACCCTGAACGCGATTTGGGTCCTGTTCAAGCCATAATCAAGAAAGTGGTTCGCCAGTCGATTGCGGATATCCAAGTACGCATCGAAGAGTGGGGAAAATTATGAGTTTTCAATCTATAAGGTTCCAATCATGCCGCAACTAGAGAAACTCGCGTATTTTTCACAAATCTTTTGGTTATGTCTTCTACTTTCTTTTTTTTATGTTGATATATGTAATAGTGGGGATGGCATACTTGGAATCAGCAGAATTCTCAAGCTACGTAGCCTACTTCTTTCATAGTGGGAGAAACCAATTCCTAGTAAAGACCCTAAGAGCTTGGAAGATATCTCAACCAAAAATTTTCAAACGGGTCTCTCGTATATGAAAAACATTTTCTTCGAAGTCGGACAATGGTGTAAGACAAATGACCTCTTGGGAAAAAGGGGTAAAATCACTTTGAGCTCTTCTTTCAGAGAAATAAGTTCCTCAGGAGAAATAGAGAAAATGCTTCTCTATTTGATTGCGAACCATCAACTCAAACAAGTGAAAGTCAAATCCCCTGTGTGAATGAAATCATGCTCATCCATCCCCAACACGGACACATTAGCTTCTAATCAAGTACACTCCCTCACACCTTAGGACTTGGGGGCATGGAACCCTACTAGTTCACAACTATTGGGACTACTTGTTTTGATGGACATATTACTATCAACAAGAATGATCTCTCTTTTGAACCAGCAAGTGATTTGAATTGAACTTGGAGCCTATTAATTTACTGGTAGACGAATACCTCTCTTTATCATCTCATGTCGCAAATGCCTTACTACTTTCTTCGTATCGGACTTCATGAAATCAATCCCCCAATATAAAGGGCCAATCGCCTCAGTCTGGAGAGAGTGAGTTATTCTGGCCCAGCCTAGATCAATCAGTCAATGGAATGCTAGGGCCGGGGAAATTTACATTCACTTGACATGAGAGAAACAAGAAAAAAAACGAATTGCATGAGTGCGTAGCGGACTCTAAGTCCTTCACTGATAAGTCAAAGCGGATTGCCTAATATACTACTGGTGAATTAATCCAGTTTCTGTCTACTAAACTAGCAAACGAATTCCCTGAACTAACCCCTGGGGTATCATAGCATGTCATTTACCATCTCTGATTTGTTTAAGAATCCTGGTAAGTGAGAGTGAAAGTCGTTTCTTTCAATTGAATCCCCTGCAACTTCTCAATGCCATCCAACACAAGAAGAAGGCTTCCTAGATTAATGTATGTGGATGTCGTGGTGAACGGCCCTAGCACGTGGAGAAACGCCAACCTTCTTTAAGCTCCACTCCTTTCCTTCTGTTCTGCTTGAAGCAACAGCTATTAGCCCCTTGCTTTGGAATTCAATTTCGAACCTACCTTTTCCAACTCAATTCGAGCCATGTAGTTGATGAGGAATCCGGGCAACAAGTCAACCCTTTGTCATTCAGTAAAAAAATCAATCAAGTAGACAATAGCGTAGTGAAATAAGCCTTCATTTGGGAATTGACAATTCTGGCTCTATTAAGACTACCTGGGCATTCTCCCTCTCATTGGAAGGCCCACAAAAGCACAAATGAGAGATATAGTCATCTGGGTGCTAGACTGCAAGGTTGGAAAAGTCAGCAAAGTATAGTACAGACGGCGCCCGACAAAATCAGTAACCGCAGGGATACCCAATCACATGTTGAGCAACTTCAAGCTTCCTATCTACACAATCAATCAAATTTCAGTCCTGCAACGTGATTTGGTCCCAAGGTGAAAGTCAATAAATCCATGCATGTCTGCCCTTGCCATTCGTTCTCTTGCACTCAAAAACTCGGCCTTCTAAGCGAAATGGCTTTGAAGAATTCTCACATGTACCGCGACTTCATTTCCCAAATAATGAAAGAAAATCTCCCAAGACTGGAGCCTAAATACTCGTCCTACTCTTCCTAGAAGTCCATTTATGCCAAAAAGCCAATTCTCAAAAGCTCTATAGTACGCCTCATTGGTGACGGCAAGGACACCAACCTATGGCAATCTGCTTAGCTCAATGGTTATCCCCTGCATGACCAACCAGGATAACTCCTTCGGACAATGATCTCTTACTCCTAGCCCAATTTATGTTGGTCCATTGGTCCAATCGATGAGATGATTCACTTATGGGACATTTGGAAAAAGGCACAGCACTGGAACTGCTATGTAGCCTTTTATGGGTTCGAATCTCTCTCTTTTCGTTTCTGTTAATTCACTATCATTACCAACTACAATATATCAAATCAAATAAAAACGAATATCATTATATTATTCCAATAGCTTATTTGATATAAAATTATGATTCCAAATTAATATGGTATGGATACGTAAAAGAAAAATCTTATGGAAAGTGCAAAAAAAATCTACTGCGTATAATTTTGTAATACGTGAATAACAAAATACAGGTTAAGGCCCTTAGATCTATTTCTTTCGTCGAAAAAGGACAAAATTGTCTAAACCCCTTTTCTTGTTATGTTCGTTAGGTTCAAGTCTGACAAGAATAATATTCTATGACTAACAACTCATTTATTTTTAAACCGACCCATTTATTATCTATTATTTGATTTACTAAGCCTTTATATTGGAATGAGTCAATAGTTAAATGGTTTGGCACTCCTTCCTGAGGAGATGAAGCAATATAATTTTGAATCAGAGCTTTTGATCTTTGTTTATCCTTCATAGTAATAATATCTCGGGGTTTGCAACGATAACTTGGTATATCCACTATATGACCATTAAGTAAAATATGTCTATGGTTAACTAATTGCTAGGCTCCGGGAATGGTCGAAGCCATACCCAATCGAAAAAGGATATTATCTAACCACATCTCAAGTAGTTTTGGTAAAACCTGGCCTGTTAACCCTTTGGCTTTTCCAGCGATATACACATATCTAAGTAATTGTCTCTCTGTCAGACCATAATGAAAATGCAGTTTCTGTTTTTCTTCTAAACGAATATGATATTGCGATCTTTTCTCAAAATGCAATGGGTTTTTAAGATAACTTCCAGATCTAGGCCTTTTACTAGTTAATCCCTGTAAAGCCCCCAAACGGCGTATTTTTTTGAAACGAGGTTCTCGGTAACGAGACATAAAGTAAAACTCCTTTTTATTTTATTGAAATTCCATTCATTTTACAGAAGAAATCAAAATTAAGACTGAACTAAAGAATAAACAAAGCAATGCGAACTCTATATAGAATGAAATGTATTGTGTTAATATCCAGATTTGTTATTGTATATCTATATATATAGAAAGAAGATTACGGCTAGAAAGAATATTAAGGCTCTGTTTTATGATTTAATATATATATATATAATATAAATCTAATTGGATTTAAAATTTTTTTTAGAATTACCACGACATAATAGATAAGTGACTCAACGTTTGTAGAAATGGAGAGGAGAGATTCTTAATTATGGAAAAATCGATAGATAAAAAAGCCGGCTATTGAACTCGAACCGATGACCATCACATTATAAATGCGATGCTCTAACCTCTGAGCTAAGCGGGCTTACATAACAGAAATAATGCATAGGAATTCAAGGGACTACCAGATCCCCGCTATTAGCTGTAAAGTTCGTATGAACTATATATATAATATAAACTATATATTATATATTCTAGTTCATAATTCTATCCATAATATAATATAAATAATAAAAAAAATATAATTAATATGCAAATTAATATTAATAATATATTTAGTAAATAAATGGAATAATATGACTAAATAAAATTCTATTCTAATAATGTAATGAATCTAATAATGTAACAGAAATAAAATATCTGACTAATTTCAATTTTATTATTATACATAATAATTATTGATGATATACATTTACATTGCTGTTATTTTTATATTTAGCATATTTCAAATTTACATTATTTATCTTAATTTAATATATATATATATATATATATATATATATTTTACATTCCATTCTATAATAAACTCTAATAAATTTGAAATATAAAAAAAATAAAGTTTTTATAATTATTTATAATAATAAGAATTGAAAATACCAAAAAATTGGAATTCCTTTTTAGATTTGAGAATAGTTATAACAAATAAGATTAATTATGTTCATATTATAACGGATCAGTCCTAAGAAAAGGATAAAATAAGGATAAAAATACAACAATAAAAATTATAATCAGACATTCCTCTGATTTCGCTCGAAAAAGGATGAAGATAGGACAAAAAAACGATAAGGAAGAATATCGATCCTTCCAGTATTACAAAGCACACTCTAAAAATAAAAGGTGAGGGGGACGTATACATATGTGGTATATACCTCTCTATATTAATTGTGGATACATCAATGATAGAATCATTTCTGATTGAAACAAAGATGATCCATACAATAGAGGTGGAACAAGAGGGGATAGCCAAAAAAATAAAATAGGCGTACACAATTTTTTATTATAGGAATCATTATATAATGAACTCAATGGTTCCAAGATAAATGAAAAAGTTGGGTAAAATTACAACTGAATCCTTATATAAAAATCTAAAAAGGGGGATATGACGAAATTGATAGACGCTACGGACTTGATTGGATTGAGCCTTAGTATGGAAACCTGCTAAGTGACAACTTCCAAATTCAAAGAAACCTGGAACTAAAAATGGACAATAATGAGCCAAATCTTTATTTTTTGAAAAACAAGGGTTTAAAAAAGAGAATAAAAAAGGATAGGTGCAGAGACTCAATGGAAGCTGTTCTAACGAATGAAATTGACTACGTTGCGTTGGTAACTCAAATTCTTCTATAACAAAAAATGATTAATCGGACAAGAATAAAGAGAGGGTCCCATTCTACATGTCAATAGCGACAATAATGAATTTATAGTAAGAGGAAAATCCATCGACTTTAGAAATCATGAGGGTTCAAGTCCCTCTATCCCCAGTAAAAAGCCCGTTTTACTTCTTTACTATAATTCTCCTTTTTTTATAAGTGGTTCAAAAAAAACATAGAAAATTTGATATCTTTCTTGTTCATTTTACTCTTTCACAAATAGACCCAAAGTGAATTATTCACACCTCATCTCATTTTCCTTACATTCGCAAAGAAAGTCTTCTTTTTTAGAATTAAAAAAAATTAAGCAATAGCTCAGTTATGTAGAGCAGAGGCTTGGAAATCCTTGGGTCACCGGTTCAAATTTGGCTCCTGAATTGTTGGGATAGCTCAGTTGGTAGAGCAGAGGATTGAGGATCCTTGTGTGACCAGCTCAAATCTGGTTCCTAACACATAACTAATCGATTGAAAAGATATTTATACCTCTTCAAATTAATTGAAGAGGGTCAGCATACAATACATATTAATAATCTAGAGCACAATACATATTTTTTACATAGATGTATAGATCTATCTATGTTTGGAGATGATAATAAAAAAAATAAGTTGTCTAAAAAACTTCCTAGTTTATTTTATAGGAGTTGAAGGATAGGAAAAGTAAGGATATATTTTATACACAGTAAAAAATCTGTTCTTTTTTCATTTCGTATTTTCTTTCCTATTTATTCTATTTCTTCATTCTTGTTTATGCTACTTTCAAGGGTTCATCTAAGTGACATGCGCGGTACAAAGTTCATAGTGCAGAACTTTTTTAATTTATCTATTATATTATTTCTGCTCAAATGAAATTCATAATATCTTCAAAATTGGGTAACACCAATGAAGTCTTTTTTAGCTTAGTCTTAATATGAATTAGAATCCAGTTATTATCTTTCCTCTAGAACAAAATGAAAAATATTCCTAATTTGAATAAAAAAATCTAGAGTCATGTCATATAAGTGAACATTTGTTTCTTATCATTCAATGATCATCTTGTATTTCATAAAAATTAAGGGTAATATAGTCCTTACGTAAGGGCCAGCCTATCCAACTTTCAGTCATCAAGATATGTTTAAGACGTGGATGATTATCATAAGAGATTCCCAACATATCATAAGATTCCCTATTTTGAAAATCGGCACTTATCCAAATCCAGAAAATCGACGGGATTCTAGGATTATTTCTTTGGGCAAATACTTTTATACATACCTCTTCCGGCTTATCTATAACATACCATATTTTCGTAAGATGATACACACTAGCTAAAAATTTGCCAGGTGTTACATCATAGGCACAATAGGAGGGTAAACAATTTAACCATATACATATGAAATGACAGCAATGGAGTCCCAATCCTCGGTTTTTATTTGTAGAGTCTCTATTCCTAGGTAGTCGAAACCCAAACATCTATGAATTAGTTCATGCTTGACTAGCCAATCAGATAAGCGGACCCCCATATTCCCGATTTCTCCCACATTTGTATTTGTATGAGTATTTAAAATTTCCAATGAGATTTTGAAAGATTGACTTGACCTACTCTTTCTTATTTTGCACAAAGGAACCTTGCCTAATTCACTAATTCATGTGAACATACTAAATTTTTGGATTTGAAAAATACTTCATAGAAACTTTCTTCAGTAGATGGTGATTGATAGAGTAAACCTTGATCATAATTTCCAGCTACGTCGAACATAAAACTTGTGATTAGTAGTAAAACATCTATTTTCCTATTGGGACGAAGTTCTGTCTTCAAAGATTTCTTGGGATATCTTCTTACGAAGTTTCGTTATAGCATCTAAAGCTGCTTCTGGTTTAGGCGGGCAGCCCGGCAAATAGACATCCATGGGAATTAACTTATCGACTCCTCGAACAGTACTATAAGAATCAGCACTAAACATTCCTCCTATAATAGTACAAGCTCCCATAGCAATGACATATTTTGGTCCAGGAATGTGTTCATATAATCGTACTAAAGACGGAGCCATTTTCATTATTACTATACCGGCTGTTAAAATTAGGTCTGCTTGCCTAGGGCTTCATCTTGTTACTAATCCATAATGATCGAAGTCGAATCGCCAGCCTATTAATGAAGCAAATTCAATGAAACAACAACTGGTACCATAGAGAAGAGGCCATAAATTAGAGAGTCTTGCCCAATTCGAAAGACCATTTAATGTAGTTGAAATAACGGAATTCGGGGTTGTTTGATCAAGTAACGGAAAATCAATCAAATTCATAACTGTCTCAATATAACCTTTTCCTTCCTTTTTCTTTTTTTGTTGTCTGAATATTCAGTTAAGACCATTCTAATGCTCCTTTTCGCCACGCATAAACTAAACCGACAATTGGGATAAGCATGAAAATGAAAGCAAATATAAATACGGATACACCCAATACATCAGTACTCATCGCCCATGAATAAAGAAAGACCGTTTCAATTTCAAAAACAACAAAAACTAAGGCAAACATTTAATAGCGGATTCGGAATTGTAACCAAGCGTCTCCCATGGGTTCTATACTTGATTCACAACTAGAGAGCTTCTCTGGTCCTTCACTAATTGGGGCTTAAACTCCGGAAATTACAAATGCCAAAATTGGAATAGCACCCGATATTATTAGAAATTGTCCAGAAAATATCATATTCATGAAGCAGAAAAATAAATGGACTCCTATTAATGTGTAGCAGGTTGAATTATTCGATTTGAATTTCAATTGTAAATTCATCCAGAACTTCTTAAAGAAAAAGGGAATTTTTTTAGATCAAATAAAACTACATAGTTTAGAGTTTGCTTGCCATGGTGCATGCCTTATTTAAAGATTCATACAATGGAACCCCACTTACCATTTTTTTTTTTGATTCCATTTAGATATGGTATCGATATAGGATTTTCCTACCCAAAGAAAACTCTCTTACTTTATCTTGGTTTCTCTTCTTAAAAAGTAATTAAATTAAATACAAAAAAATAGTATAATTAGAATACTAATAAATAAGACTAATTATAGCGTAAGAAATCGTATCAGTATAACTATATTTTTCTAGTTCATTTTATATTATAAAAATACTAATATAAAATGCATTAATTTAATTCATAATCCATTTCCACCTTTTTTCATTTTGATTGGAAAAAAAGTGGAATGTGTTAGGGCTATACGGACTTGAACCGTAGACCTTCTCGGTAAAACAGACCAAACTAATTATTATCGAAATGATGCGAACTGTTTCAAAGACCCGACATGCATTTTTTTGCATTGGGCTCTTTGATCAACTGATTGATATAAAGATCAGTTAGTCCACCATATTTTTTCTTTTTTACAGGAAGATAATAAGATGGTTCCATGTGTTCTGTGATTCATGATTTGTATTCTGGTCTAGGAACAATACCAATGTGTTTTAAAGAGGGGTTACCTTGACTTAGGTCTGCCTTTGGCCTAGATTAACCAAAGTTAAATGGAATCTATATCGCTCTGCTACAAGAGTCAAATATGAGACTTCATACACCTTAAATTTCATAGGATAAAAAGAGGTTCTTTTGAGTCCCTTATACTCATTGTGCCTAACATTGAATGGGCTGCTATTTAGCAAATTAATGGTGGGTTCTATTTCATTTGGCACCTGAATTCGCACTCGAATCGAACCAAATCAATAGTTGTCAGGCTATTGTTCTCTTCTTCCTTCGAATCTATGGAGTAAGACATCGATTTCTCAATAAGATCAATTATGTTCATTGCATAATGGGACCCTTTGAAAAGCATTGGTGCACTTGTAAACGAGGTGCTCTACCTAACTGAGCTATAGCCCTTGTCATAGACATCTTAACATATAGAGAATTTCATGTCAAGATCGGATCCCACATGAGAGTTCTTTAATCCATTTACTGTTAATGGATTGGTATTGCATAGAAAAATATTCCACCTATAATCCTAGAGGCAATGGGTCCTTTGTGACGATGAGTTACCTACTTAACTTAGTGGTTAGAGTATTGCTTTCATACGGCGGAAGTCATTGGTTCAAAACCAATAGTAGGTAGAACTTATTAGATACCAGAGTTGATGGTATCTAATAAGTTTTTCTAGCCATCTTCTTTTTTTGTTGTATCATCTAAAATTGATTGTATTCAATTGGTAGAATAAAAATATGGTATATAATAAAGAACCTCTAAAGAACTTCTTTTTCTTATTTTTTGCGTGTTATTTTTACTAGTCGGAAATAACCTTGACAGCCTCTACTCGTGTCTGAGCTCGTTTGAGAGCTAGATTCGCCTCAATTGCTTGTCTCTTTTCCTGAGCTCCACTCAAGTTAGCTTCAACTATTTCAAGAGCTTGTTGAGCCTCTTGCAGATCAATGTCAGTATTCATCTCCGCATCATTTCCTAAAATGGTGATCTCATTATTACTTATTCTAGCAAAACCACCCATCAAGGCTACCGCTAACCATTGGTTGTTGAGACGTATTCTCAAAAGACCTATATCTACCTTTGTGGCAATAGGGGCATGGTTTGGTAATATGCCAATTTGTCCACTATTAGTAGATAAAATGATTTCTTTAACTTGTGAATCCAAAATAATTCAATTAAGGGTCAATACATAAAGATCTAAGGTCATTTCTTCAATTTGCTCTCCCCTTCTACGTTCATAGCTTTCGTGGTAGCTTCGTTGATGTTACCTACAAAATAAAAGGCCTGCTCGAGGAGACCGTCTAATTCCCCAGATAGGATCAATCGAAACCCCCTAATTATTTTGGCGAGACCAACATATTTCCCTAGAGAACCAGTAAAGACTTCTTCCATGAAGAAGGGTTGCAATAAGAAGCGTTCAATTTTTCGTGCTCTTGCTGCAGTTAAACGACCTTCTTCGGATAATTCGTCCAACCCCAGGATAGCTATAATGTCCTAAAGTTCTTTATAACGTTGTAAAGTTTCCTTAACTCTTTGAGCAGTTTCATAATGTTCCTTGCCAACGATCTGAGGTTGTAACATAGTTGACGTTGAATCTAAAGGATCGACTGCTGGATAAATACCTTTGGCAGCTAATCCTCTTGATATTACTGTAGTAGCATTTAAATGTGAAAATGTCGTGGCAGGAGCAGGGTCACTCAAATCATCTATAGGTATATAAACTACTTGGATCGAAGTTATAGACCCTTCTTGGTGGAAGTAATTCTTGCTTGTAAAGAACCCATTTTGGTACTAAGGGTAGGTTGATAACCCACTGTAGAAGGCATTCTCCCTAATAAGGCAGATACTTCTGATCCCGCTTGAACGAAACAAAAGATATTGTCGACGAATAAAAGTACATTCATTAATATCCCGAAAATTTTCTGCCATGGTTAGTGCAGTCAAACCGACTCTCATACGAGCTCCTGGTGGTTCATTCATTTGACCATAGACTAGAGGTACTTTTGATTCTGCAGTATTTTTTTCATTAATTACCCCCAGATTCTTTCATTTCCATGTAGAGATCATTTCCTTCACGAGTACGTTCGCCTACTCCACCAAATACAGATACGCCTCCATGAGCTTTGGCAATGTTGTTGATCAATTCCATGATAAGTACTGTTTTACCCACTCCTCCAAAGAGTCCAATTTTTCCTCCACGGCGATACGGAGCTAAAAGATCCACCACTTTAATCCTTGTTTCAAAGATTGAGAATTTCGTATTTAGCTATATAAAACAGGCACGGATCTATGAATAGGCGATGTTGTACGAGTATCTACAGGACCTAAATTATCAACAGGCTCCCCAAGAACACTGAAAATTCATCCGAGAGTAACTCCGCCGACTGGAACACTTAGATCAGCTCCTATATCTATCACTTCCATTCCTCTCGTCAAACCGTCTGTAGCACTCATAGCTACAGCTCTAACTCGATAATTTCTTAATAAGTGTTGACCTCACAAGTCAAAAACATTTGTTGACCGGCAGTATCTCTGTAACGATCGTGATTTTTCGTTGCCGAAAAACCGAAATGTTATGGGTTTAAGAAAAAGAAAAGAAGAAGAAAGAAGAAACAAGAGAAAGGTAGAAAAGAGAAAATAGAGGGAAAAGAAAATAGAACATAAAGAAAATAGAAATTTTTAAAATAGAAGAAAAAGAGAATAGAAAGAAAATAGAATAGAGAAGAGAGAGAAAATGGAACGGAATAGAAAACAATAGAACAACATCTGAATCTCACAATTCGCAGCGGAACAACATATAATAATAAATGAATAATCTTTAAACAAAGAACTATATCAGTTATTACATTTTATACTTTACATCATATCATCATCAGAGTGTACAACAACAAACAATGCAGCGGAAAAAAGAAATACTATATAAACTAGTAATACGCCATGCCATCCATCTTGCCTCCAGCAACTCCAGAATATCCAGAATATCCTGATAAACCTTAACTCTTGACTGCCCGTGTGGAAATTGGTGGGCACCCAGAGTTTAGGAAGGAAAACAATAAACTCCAAGTCAGTCATGTGAATGGTGTGAGAACTCAAAACAGTTTATTTAACTTTAAAATCAAAATAGAGAGATATTTTTAATCAATTCGCAATGCTTTTAAAAATGAGACTACCATAAGGCCTCCCGCACACACACATAATGCAAACGCAGAATCGGAGGAGATTTCTCCTTATGATAGTCAAAGATGCTTGATACGCATTTAAAATAACATTTCATATTATTATTAGTGCATAGTGTAGGAAAAATTTATTTCGAAAGTAGAATATAAATCTTAGCCAGCATAGACATTCCGAACTATGCCTACTATAGCTAACTATGTTCAATAGCAGGTTACCGCCACATTCCATAGCAGGTTATACAACTAAAACTGTACAAGTCTCGTATTGTTTCTTTGGATTTCCAACAAATGGTCAGGCCAAGGAACTTCCCATTGCCACATGAGAATGCCTCTGGAAAGACATCCCCGAGAACCAAACCGGAACTCTGCCAACACAAGGCCGGGTTACCCCTAACTGGGTAACTACTGACACGAGCACGTCATTCCCCGATCGTAAACGACCTTTCTCACGGGATCCCGATAGCCAACAACCACAAAGTAATAAATTCGCAGTAACCACATAGGTTAAATATCTGGGCTCCATACCATGATACAACCTCTATCCAGAAGGAAATGTACATACCCTAAAGGGAGCTACCCCTCATAACCTTGCCGCATCTTTCCTGTTTTGACCATTTCCGGGGTGTGAGGTTCGACGAAGTCACGTCCACAAAAACATACTTTATACAAAAGCCATGCTTTGGGTCAACAAATGATCAACACAATGATCACCAAGATAGACGATCAAATAAACGATCCTATCACAATAATCAACACAATGATCATTTCAGCAACACTCAGCATGTCACATTACCAAATTGGGAATATATCGCTGATAACTTCAACTATATAACCTCTGAGCTCGTACGTCTCAGAGAAGGGTGTTAAGCTAAAAGAATAAATTCTTCGCCACCAACAGAAATATATTTGAAAGAAATCGGCTTTACATCTCAACTTGTAATGTCAGACACACAATCCATACAAGTCTGTTCCGGGCTTGAACAGAACCGAAGGCACTTACAAAGAAGTCCTTGAAATCCGAATAATCTCTAATCACGTTCGGATTTCCCATCACATATGGAGATCTCAATACCAGGGATCAGCCAGTGCAGAGACAATCAACAAGAAATCCTTTCGCTTTCGAAAATATCCGGTCTTCAACACCGATCTTCGAATGAAATTCATAACGACGTATCACATATTCGGAATGGGTTATACGACCCCAAGGTCCTTTCCCGGCTAACCCGAATAGTGAGCGCTTATTTTAAAAAAAATAAGTGTGGCATTCAAATTCAAACAAATCACAACAAATACCTATTTAAAGGTAAATATTGATAGTCGGTTATTGAACTATCAATAGATATGCCAACATCACCAGATTCCAAATAATTTTCCAAATTATTTATTTCACAAAAATATCTTTACAAGATATAAACATAATTTCCATACTTTAAAAATAAATCAATATTTATTTTTAAATCTAATTTCCCAATTTCATTTATAAATTCTATATTGAATTTACACTCCAAAATATTTATGAATATACGATTTCCATTCAATTTCTAATATTCATTTTCAATTTATCTTCAAAAAGATAAATTCCAAATATTCACTTAATATTGGAAAAGCATTTCTATACTTATTAAAAAAATAAGTAATTCACAGATCTTTTTATTTTCTATACTTAGAAAATATTTAATATACCCTAATCGAAATTAAGTATATATTTCATTCTTTAAGGAAATCATTCACTTAACCATATTTATTTGGGCCAAAACGAATGTTGCGTAAAACATCGTTACGACAACCCAAAATCACTAGTATAGGGATTCGAAATTAAAATAGATATATAAATTCCAATACTATACAAAACATTTCCTTTCGGAAATCATTTACTATAACAACAGTGTTATAGTCCACTATTTCCTTTTATTTCTCGAAAACATCTATTTCAACAATAAATGTTGAAATCTATGGTTTCGAATCTCAACATCTTTTAAAACATCTTTAGATCGTTTTAATTCTATTTCAAACATCACATCCAAAATAATTTCTTTAACGAAATATTCACCTAATATTCAAAAACGTGAATACACTTGTTAATAAATTCCATCACTTCTATTCATTTTATTTTAAAGAATTATTCACTGTCTAAAACATGAATAAAATTCCATAAATAAATTACAACAATTCCTTATCAAAATAAGTCGTTGCGGATTTATAAAACAATGTTTATAAATTCTATTTCTATTTATTTTATAACAGCTTTCTTTTATAAATTTCCTTTATAAATCTATTCAATTTCATATCTCAATGATATACTAAAAATTCATATTATAAGTTAAATACTTATAATTTATTTGTTTATAAAATTGTTCCTTTAAACTTCATAATTATAAATCTTATAACTTATAAGATTCAATTATTTATCCAAATTCCATTCCTTTAATAACTTTATGAATTTTATTTTGTTTTTCCTTTACAAATTTTATAAACCTACTATTTATAAAATTCTATTTATAACTTCATCGTTATAATCCCATAAATTTCATTCATTTGTGAAATTCATTCACAATTCATTCTAACTCTTATAAAAGCTCGTTTTATAATTCCAATATTCTTAATTTATAAATATCAATTTATAAACCGTTTTAATATAAATCAATTTATATTACTATTTTAAACCGTCTTTCAACTCCTTATAATTTCATCATTTTGATTTATAAAAAAAAAAATCAAATTTCATAAATTCTATAGATTTCATTCCTTTATGAAATCCATTTACAAATCATTCTATCACTTATAAAAGCTCGTTTTATAATTCAAGATATTCTAAATTTATAAATATCAATTTATAAATCTTTTAATATAAATCAATTTATATTATTACTTTAAATATCTTTAAGCTCTTTCATAATTTTCATCATTCTGATTTATAAAATAAAAATTTTATAAATCCTATTTTTAGACTTCTTATAATAAATTCAGAAATCCCAGTTCAAACTATTTTATAAAATCACTAATCCCATAATTTCAAAAATTAACTTTTAACAGTATTTCTCAAAAATCATAATTTTTATAATATTAAAATTATAACGTTTATTTATTTAAGATGAATCAATTTCAAAAATATTTTATAAACGTATATTTCCAAGAATCACTTTAGAAATAAAAATCGTTATTTTTAAACTTCAAAATTGGATCCGATGATGCAACACATCAATAGTCCATCACGACTTTCAAACATTATATATCATCCATGATAAACAATCAAATATCACAATATATGAAATCAAATAAATATTTTTGAGGAATCTAGTTGGATCCCTCCAACCTGTTTCCCTACATCCACAGACATTAGCACAATACCATTCCGTTTCGAGACGGAATATCGCGGTACATGGGATTTTATAAATATATATCCGCTTACTAACGGCGCAATAGGGTCTCATCCGCTAAAAGAAAATGCGGGAAATCAATCAAATGCAATATATACATATGCCAATATATATATATATATTGCTATATATAATATAATACCAATTCCACTTCGAGGTGAAATATCGCGGTATATGTGTGTAATAAATAACCTCCGCTTACTAACGGCGTATAGGGTCTATTCACATCCAATATATATATATATATATATATATATATATATATATATATATATATATATATATATATATATATAACAATCATCATTCAAGCATTCAATTAATACAGTCAAGCAAATTTTAAATCTAACTATTTAAAATTTAAATAAACAACAAAATTCCTTTTGAGTGAGAAGTTCTCACCTTTATTCCTGTTTGCAATCCACTTCCAATTCAACTTGTTTTCTTCATTTATACCTTGTATAAATATTTACACAATTTATTAATATTCGAAATAATCGAATAATAAATTTTCCATTTTATAATTTTAATTCATCGGTTTTGTTCTAAACCAATTCCTTTAAATAATTTTATTCAACTAATTATTTTAATCTCAAGTTAATGATTTTTATTTTAAACTAAAAATTAAAGATTGAAACTGATTTTCTTTAATTAAATTTGTTTAACTAAAAATTTAAATTTCTTTTAATAAACTTTCTTAACTAACTATTTATTTAAATTAATTTTCCTTTTGAAAATAATCCTAACTAGAAATTTCCCATTGAACTTAATTTCCTTTTTATAAATTTTAAATCAACTAATTTTTTTCTTAAATAAAAATATATTTCCTTTTAACAATTTTATTTAATCATAGAAATTAAATTCAAAACTAATCTTCCTTTAACAGATTTAATTAGCCAATTTCTTCTCTAATCATTTCTAAGAATAAATTAAACAAGTAAGTTTTCACAAATTTACTTACTGTAAAATTTCTGCATTAAACATATATATATATATATTTTTATATAAACAGAACTACTTAAAATATCTTGTATAAATATTATATATGGATATTCTCAATCTCGAATTGAAACGAAACGAGTTGAAGTACCTCACTGCAAATGCTCAGTCCCCAGATCCACTTCGACATCGAACCACAAATGCCTCGCGCTTGCAGCCTTCACGAGTGCGCCCCTAACGGTATGCCTGACCACCCCCTCTACTCGCAACCAGAACGCGAGCTTCACGGCGCGACTGCGACCACCTCGTCTCGAACGAGCCACCACTGCAACCTTCCAACGTCATCGACCACTTCCAGGCATCACGCGACCTCTAGATCTCAGTCTCGCCTTTGCCAACCCTTGCTTCAAATGAAACCAGCAATCACGACTCCTAAATCGCGATGCAATTGATTTCGTTTGCCCCCCCCAAGCCCTCGTGCCACCGTTCGCCACCACCTCCAATCGCGCGCCACCAACAGCGACTCGCGACTCTCGCCTCCCCCACGAAATCACGCGCGCGCGCTCGACTTAGGGCTTCGGCCTCCATTTGTTTTTTTTTTTTAATGAACTGAAGAGGGCTTCGGTTGAAATTTGAACGAGAGGGAGATGATATTTAAAAGCGAGCTCGGCCATGCTTAACACGATCTCGTTCGTGATTTTAGGCATGACTTTAGGCGTAATTGAAGGGGAGAACAGTGTTTTGATTTTGACCAATTTAAATTTTAAATTTAAATTTAAACCGTTGAAAATTTCGACGTGTTTATGTGTCGTGTGCTCACATATTAACTCCAAAAAAATACGAAATTTGAAATCCTAGAATAATTCAATATTCCGGACCCAATGGAACTGGTTTCGTCGAATTCCGAGACTATGCCTCGGACGGCTATTTTTAAATATCGATTTAAACGATATATTTTCAAAACTGAACAACTCACTTTCAAATTCAATTCTGAAGCTTCTAAAATCTTCAATATTATCAATATGAATTTTACAAGCCTTTGAAATATTTTTAATTGGCTTAAAATCAAAGATTTAAATTTTTATTCAACTCTCAATAGATTAAATTCTATAATTTAATCGCCATATTCAAAGTTATATTGAAAATTCAATCTAAACCATCATTCAAATATTTAAAATTAATTAAATATTTTCAAATTAAATTGTTAAAAATTCTGGGTCGTTACAATCTCAACCTTTAACTACCAAAGCGTTATAAATATTAGGCCTCGGGGGAAAAAAACATCCAATGCTGGGCCAATAATTTGAGTGATACATCCTTAGTTTTTTTCTTCAAGTGTGGAAACTGTAGAACCAGAAGGATTCAGATTGATTTTCATAATATAATAAAGTAAAATATGTCGAAATTCTTTTGATTGAGAGATTATGGTACATAGTACCAAATCAATTTCTGGTAGCAGTTTGATTAATTAATTCAATACGAATTAAATGGGAATTAGTACTCGATTTAGTTGGTACCACCCAACCGAATAAAATTCAATCGTTTACTCATTAAATTTAAATGGGTAAATTTTCAAGTTCAATCTATTCTTTTTTCAAAAGATTAAGTAGATGAATAAGAATTGTGAGTAAGTGAAGTGTGTTTCATTTCTCTATCATTATATTATACAAAATACCATCTATACTTATACTCGATTAGATGAAATCTATGAAATTCTAACTGGTGATTCATTATTACGATCCCACTGACTATTTTCTTTTCTATATATCTAACTATACGTCTATATATAGTTAGTTTAGTTAGTGTCTATTTTTGTTTTATTCCCTTTCTCTTTCAGGGATGAATTATCCCTATTTTCACATCCAGGATTTACATATGCAACACATATCACTGTCAAGGGGGATTTTTCTTAGTATTTTTTATAGATTCAAAATGGAAAGTGCCCAAATTCAATTATAAACTTGAAAAACAAAGATTGGGTTGTGCCATATATATCAAAGAGTATACAATAATGATGTATTTGGTGAATCAAATGCATGATCTAATAAGAAACTTAATTCATTGATAATATTAGTTGAATATTTTTTTGAAAGATTTTTGTCAAAGTTTTCATTCACGCCTAATCTATATCGAGTAGACCTTGTTGTTGTAAGAATTCTTAATTCATGAGTTGTATGGAGAGACTTATGTCACCACAAACAGAAACTAAAGCAAGTGTTGGATTTAAAGCTAGTGTTAAAGATTACAGATTGACTTATTATACTCCTGATACGAAACCAAAGATACTGATATCTTAACAGCATTCCAAGTAACTCCTCAACCCAGAGTTCCCGCTGAAGAAGCAGGGGCTGCGGTAGCCGCCGAATCTTCTACTGGTACCTGAACAATTGTGTGGAAAATGTGCCCCTTATTTATATAGAGAATTTCTAGAACCAATCAAAATTCCATATCCAGGGTTTGCCGTCGAAAATCGAGTGAAAAATCCCAACTCAGATCGATATACTATCTTGAAATTCTGTGCTCGAAATCTGGATCAAATCATCGCGTGAATAGAATAATATACGCACATCCTACATATTTATCTTCATTGATTTTTAGATAAATCAATTTTCTTTCTATTCACCTTCATTTTGACTTCTATTCACTTATTTACAATTGCTTCAATTTCCATTTGGGTTATTACTTCAATTCTCATGTCAGTTGGTATTTAATCATAAACATTTTGCTCTCCGACCAGCTTGAATTTAGAAAATAGTTTGAAAAGTTTAAAATAGATAAATGGTCGTAATAAAATAGCAGTAAATAGTTAAGTAGTTATAAAATAGTAATTAGTTATAAGTAGTTGTAAATTAGCGATTATTTTATAAAGCAGATGTAAAATAGTAATTAGTTTTCAAAATAATTGTAAAATAAATATAAGATAGTTTGGGTTTAAAAAGAAAGGTTGTACAGTAAATAGCCAGGAAAAATAGATTTAAAATAATTTATTTGAAAAATAGTTCAGACCCAAACAATTCAATTCCCAACCTCCTATTCCAATCAATTCAATTTAAATTTCCACTTCCATTTAAATTGATTCAATTCCAATTCAATTTGAATTAACCTCTATTCCAAATTCAAATCAATTCCCATTTAATTCAAGTCAAATTCAGTTTAAACTAATTTCGATTCCAATTTCAACTTTAAACCGTCTCGAATTATATAAATTCAAGCTAAATTTTCAAATGTTGATTTAATTCCTTAAAACAAATTAACCTTTACTTTTAATTTAACAACCAAGGTTTTTAAATAATTTAATTATGAGCTCAAATTTTAATATTCATTTAAATTACTTTTACTTTACTTATTTCAAGATTCAAGTGAGAGTTCAAAACTTTTTTCTAAACAATTTAAATCTTCAAAATCCAATTTTTTTCCACTTCAAACCTTTGAAACCAATTCTTAAACAATTTCAATTTGCAAGTTCATTTAAATCTTAAATTCAAAGTGATTTCATTTCCTAAATTTTAGATTTTATTTCTAATAATCAATATCATTTAAATAATTTCAATTAAAGTTTTATTTCCATTTAATTTCAGTATTGGATATATTGTCTCAATCCATTTCTTAATTCATTTAAAAAATCCAATTCATAGTTTCATAGATTATTAATAACAATAGGATGATATCAGGATAAGCCAAGGTAAATAAACATCCAAATTATTCAAACACCAATCAATCACACCCATTATCAATTTTCTGATCTCAAACTTGTTTTGAGATTACACATAACTTCCATTCAACCAGCCATTTAACTTCCCTACGTTAAATCTTAATTTCATCTTGAAATTTCCAATTCAGATTGTTCATTCTAAAGTTATTTAACTTTGATTTTACAATTTCAAATTTCAATTAATTCATTACAATTCCACCTTTGAATTATTTCTAATTCAATTCTCAAATAAATAAAAATAATTTTATATTAGATTGTACTGCCACAAAATATTCCATACATTGATAGACTACACACTAGTAGTTCAAACATTACATTCATTTATCCAAAATAAGAGTCTTACCGAAGTCATAAATCTAGGCGCCGTCTCCATTGCCTAGGGGTTTGGAACAGAATAGAGCCTTAGTATTCTTATAAGAATCCTTTCTATGGACTTCCTTCCAATGGGCAAAGCCCGAACATACACTTTTCAACAGTATGTCCCCACTTATAACATGTACGACAAAAGGTTTCTACCCTCCCATCAATCTAGATAACCTTCACGCCTCCTGCAGGACATTCCACAATCTTATTCTTCTTATGTCTCTTGAGACAATTCCCAGCGATGTGTCCTGACTCCTTACAATGATAGCAAATAGTCGACCCGTGGACAGGTTCTATAGGTTTACGCTTCACCTTTCTCACTTCAGGGCAGTGGTTAAGGAAATGTCCCTTCTTATGACACTTAAAGCATAAGATCTCGGAGAGAAACCCTTGAAATGCACCCTTCAATTCCTTCCTTGTTTTACTGCACTTTGCTGCGTAATGACCCTTATTGAAACATCTGTAACATGTGACATTATCATAAGGCCCTGGTCCAGCCATTTCTGTAACCTGTTTCCCATACTCCTGAATTGCTTCTTCTCGATCCTTACGTGCAGCTGCTCTTCGCTCTCTGCGTCTATCCTTCCATTCTTCACTCTTAGCCATCTCCCCCTAAGACTAGATTAGTAGGACTTCCTAACCTATATTAGACTTAATAAGTAGTATCCCAACCTATATTCTTATTATCATATTCAATTACAATAATCAATAACCAATTTCCTTAATATGTATACTAATTAGAAAAATTATTGCTTTATATATCAATACATAAGTTTTGTATAAAAACTAATTTTAAAACTGTTTTAAAATCTTTATATAAAAAAATAACAAGTATGCTCTCATATATAATACACTCAACTCGTTCTAGGGTACCACTGGCCCTATTCTTAATGAGTAAACCTACCAGAGCCAAGGTTCTCGCTTAACCTTCTGCTCTGATACCAAAATGTAACAACCTGAATTTTTCGACCTCGAGAATTCGACACTAATTCGCTCACTGTAGAAGTGCCGAGCATCCGAATGCCGAAAATTCCAGATTGTTATGGTAAAGAAGAAAAGAAGTAGAAGAAGAAATAGAAAATAAAACATGGAATCTCACATTCGCAGCGCTTCAAAATATAATATCAAATAATAGCATTTATACAAGAAAAGCTATAACTCTTACTATACATGCAGTACATCAGAGTACAGCCAATCACACATAAACTGGACAATTACAATTTTTCCCAGAATACAAACAATGCAACTCCAAAACACAGCGGGATATACAAAGTAACACCCGAGTCAGGCTGGAAACCAGTGTGAGTAAACCCATATAATTTGAAATACTTAAGTTATAAGACTTCTTTGAAAACCTGGGTAAATCATTCCTAAATACGAGTTCTATCTTGTTATAATCAACCACACATTTCACAACAATATCTAAGTACTGTTACTTAGTTTAAAATGATCAAGTTCACTTAATTTACTCCATTCCAGCTCATTAGATTCTAAAATCAAATTTATAAAGAATTATTGTAGATTACTAATCGAAATGGTTTCGAGTATTTGCTGAAACCCGACTCTGGTCTCTTCAAATCCAATACCATTTTTAATCCAAGGTTTTTAAGTGAAATCAATTCAATTTTAAATAAATGATGTCACATTTACACAGCAATTCATCATCGATAGATAACCCACAATGTCCCAGTTCAATCCAAACATATCGCAATACAACACAAATTATCAGACTAGATATTAATCCAATCATTCGATATAATTCAATCGTCCATAAGCAAGATCAATTTATCACCATTTCTAATTAATTAAATTTTAATCACCAAATAAATTAAATTAATTACTTTTAGATCTTGCTTGATTAACCTTAATTGATTGTAAATCATTTATTATTATTTTAATTAACTAATGAGATTAATTTATTATCCTATAATTATCCACCTTTATTAATTATCCTTAATTACATTAATTAATTACTTATCCTTAATTAATCAAACTAATTAATTCCTTTAATCAATTTAAGTCCTTAATTAATCATCCTTTAATTTATTAAGATAAATCATTCCTTAATTATTTACCTACTTATCAATTGTATCTTATTTATATTAAATGCTTGAAATCAATCATTTGAGAATTAAATTGATTAAAGTTTAATACACTAATTAAGCACTCACTTAATCCCATCATTAATTTATTTGAAAACACTTAGGATTTAATTTAATTAATTAACCTAATATAGAATTATCCAAATCAAAACAAATTTAAATTTCAAAAAACATTTGACTTTGTTTTGTTTCGATATCTTGATCATACTTTTACCCTTGAAAACTTGTTTAACAATTTCATTAAAACTTGCATTTACTTAACGCTTTAAACCTATTATTTACTTTCGATCAAAACCCAAGCCCAAACCAACATATTCCCGAGCTAAACCCCGAGCTTCTCTCCCTCTTGCAAGTCTTGAGTACGACTCGAGCCACACCCTATCTTCCCCGAAGCCAAAAACACTCAGCAATAATCAGATATGAGATAACTCATGTGCACGTGCACAGGGGATCGATGCTTCTCCGACCAACCTCGTCGCCTTCAACAAGTCGACGACGATCCTCACGAACTTCCCGACCACCCCAGTTCGACGTATTTGCCCGAAAAACGAAATCGAACTATCGAGCACAATTGGAACCTAAAGTTGATCAACGAAAACAGCTCGCCATGCCAACCTCGGTCGCTAGAGATCACGCCGACCACATCAGAGCTGCGCCGTGACACTATGCGTCGATTTCCCCATCACCGATCCCATCCGATTCACCCTTGACGATGAGAACGCCTCGAGAACAACGACAACAAAAACTGGGCATAAAACCTTACTAGTCATCGACCAGCCACCTCAACCATCTAAATATCCATCCTACATTTTTCCGATGATCACCAAGACTCCGGCCTCCTTCAGCATCAAACAGGACAAAAAACACCTCGTCGATCAATGGAAATCGACGAAACTTCGCGTACCGATCACCTTGAAAATCCACAACAATCCCAAACCTAAAAATCTATATATCTATATCAACATTCATTTTTTGAAGTTCGAATCAGGTTATAGAATCAAATCAAGAATTCCAGACATCTGATTTTTCTGACTAGAGTTGATTTTTAATGTAAATTCCTATTTTCTAAATATTTACTAATTATTTTTAAAAATAATGTTACATTCATACACACAATCTATCTTCAGAGACCTTAGCCTAAAATTTAATGTGTGAAGAGAATTTGAATTTATAATGTGGATTTAGCCTGTAACATAGCAGAGGTATGTGCATATATATATACATATACACAGACATTGCAAGAAAATATCATTCTATTTACATGCATTCATTTCCATACTCATGCAAACATTATCTACTACATTACTAAAAAATTAATCACAGGCATCAAAGATACAACCAGTTTTAAGTTTTTTTAAAATTGTTTACTCACCTTTATTTAGAAACAGAGAACAAAGCTTTAGAAAATCTTGAAATCTGGAAAATGCTTTTGATTCTGAACTGGAAGTTGGTTTGCTTTGTTTTGAATTGATCTTGAATCTACTTTGTTTTAAGATGAAATTTGCATGCTTTTGGTCTTGCTTGCAGTTTGATAAAACTAAGTTGAACTTGCTTGATCTTCCTTTTATTTCTGGTTTGACTTAGTTTTCAAGATTTTGTTTTGCTCAGGTTTTAAATTTTGAATGCACGACAGAAAATGAGAGAGTAGGAGAGTAGATGTGTATATATATAGGAATGTTTTATAAAAAGAAAATTAAAAAAACATGACACTTGTATTTGTATAATGTAATTAAGCTACACTTGTATTTTTGCATGATAAATTCACTTGACACTTGTTAAATTTCATGTTGTAATTGTTACACTTGTAAATTTTGCATATTATAATGTCTTTAATATGATTTTGTATAATTTTTATTATTTAGTTTTGTATATATGTTTTTTATATTATATTTTTAGTTTGGTTTTATATTTATATATACAACTATACTTATTCATATATATAATTTTAAAAGAAAGTGTATTAAACCTTTTATTTAACCTTAATTTACATAAATAAACAAACAAACATATATAGATAGGTTTTTAAGATATTAACTTTAAATAGCTTTTGAAAATTATTGTATTGAATTCAAAATATGACTTCCAAATCACAATGTGTATATATATAGATAAATTAAAGATAGAAATTTTGGATTTGAAATTCAAAAATAAATATTTAAAATAAATTGGATTTAAATACTCTATATCTTAAAACTATAATTCATCATTTATTAAAGTTTAAATCAATTTATATATCCAAATATTTCTAATTATCGGAATATAATTTGTTTAACTAAATAAAAATCAGTATCTCAATAGTAAAAGTCGATTAATTATCCAATTATTATATGCCCAAAAATCCAGGTTATCACACATCGAATAAGAAATCACAATGGTAACACGAGGAACCAACATTGCTAGAGGTAGCTAACCTCAATAGCCAGACATAGGCTCCTATTTTAGTCATTTAATTATGACATGAATGTCAAGGCTATCCATCATCGTACTCTTACATCATTCCAGTAAACATCTCCAATTCAACCACTACATTCTGGCTATCATACACCGCGTATACAGTTGTTAAAGTGGTTCCAATATCGACAGATAGTATGCCAATAAGATGCCCCGGTCTCTTTAATAACCAAACGTTACTTTACACACCGATTGGTTCTTTTACATTTCAAAAATAGTCTGTACTTGATATCAAAATATCATATTCATTTCAAAACAAATCCATTTCGTAATCATCATATTCACTTCAAAAATCATATTTTACTTCGAAATATTAATTCAATTCAATATATTGATTTCACTTCAAAACTTGATTTGAATTTAAAATTTTAGGTTGTAACTTCACTTTAAACCATATCGTATTTAAATCGATTTAAATATAAACATTTCACCCTTCCGACCGACTGAAATTTTTAGAAAATAGTTTTACAATAATAAATAGTTAAAATAGTTTAATAGAAAATAGTTTGAGTAATAAAAATGACTTATATAGTAAAATAGTTTGGAAAAATCAAAATAATTAGAAAAGAATATAGATTTTTAAACCATTTATACTAAAAATATTAATTTAAAAATATTAATTTCAAAGTCAAACCAATTCACTTTCCAAATTTCCAATTCAAACCAGTTCCAATTTCCATTTCGATTCAATTCCGATTTCAAGTCGAATTTTACTTCGATTTCAAATCAATTCCAATTCCAAATTAAAACCATTTTGATTTTATATCAATTTCCAATTTGATTTCCAAAATATTGATTCAAAGCACTTAAATCAAATTTACCTTTATATTCAATTAAAAATCCAAATTTTCAAATATAATTAAATTTCGAGCTCAATTTCGAAATATCATTTTATATCACTTTTTACTTAGAAATATTCAAAGTTCGAATAAAAAGTCCAATCTTTTGAAACCAATAAATTTTATAAAATAACATAATATCTCGATTATAACTTAAAATCTCAAACTTCGATTGTTTAAACAATTTTGTTTCAAATTTAAATTTCAACATTCCGAGTTCCAATTCAAAAATAATTCGATTTCCATCAATTTGATTTTTTAATCAAATAATTTAAATAATTTCAAATCAAAATTTTAAAATCATTTAATTTAACCAACCCTGTGTCCGTATATAATTCTCTATCCTATGGCCAAGTGAATCAATCATTTCAATTCAATTCCAAGGATGGATATACATACCATTTCAGTCCAAAATAAATGTCATGGGTACATACCATTTCAACCTATTTCTTAATTTATTCAAAATAATTCAATTTACAGTTTTATACATTGTAAACAATATACAGGCTGATAACAGGATATATTTAACATAAATAAACATCCAAACGTCTAAAATATCAATCACATTTCATCCATCACCATCCATCATCCAAACGGTTAATAGTCACAACAATCAACCAACTATCGATAAATTGGGGATTTTGCTAGCAGTTAAATTCTAATTAAATTTTAACCATCAACTTAAATTCTATCAGTAAATTCAGATGTCAACTAAATGTCAATTTAAATTTATCATCCAGCAATCAATTAATTCAAATCACTTTAGAATTTCAATTCAACTATCACAAAACTATATTATTCAATCGTGGACGTATAAAACACTCACTTTTATTTAAAGCTAAAAAAATTCGGCTTCAAATAAATTACAGCTTCATTCCCATATCGTAGACGACCTCGATACAACATCTCGGCAACTCGTTTCAGCGGAATGGACCTCGTATAAGAGAGTTACGATTTTAATTAATATAATGATAATCAAAAGTCTAATTAATATGTAAATTAAAAAAAAACAGACCCACTACCTATCGTTCTCCCAACAGACAACAGCACGCATGCCAAACGTAAAGGACCTCTTCCTCGTGTGTGCCAATAGATCACCGAACCCCAATCCATCGTCACCGTGACTTGCGCTAGGCCCAGCACGCCACTTCCTCCATTCATGCGTTGTCCCATTCCTAAATCGAGGTGAACTCTAAATCGCGACTCAATGCTAATTCGCCTCCATGAGCTTCGGTCTCCACCTTACGATCACACTCTACCTGAGTTGAGTCGCTCGACCTGCTCCTTAGGCAAAGCTCGCGACTTCTCCCCTTTTATCAATCATGATTCTCTTTTTCTTTTTTTGAAATCAATCGATGTTTTTTTTTTTTGGTTTATTTTTTTCTGGTGCCATCAATTTAAAAGAAAGGTGGAGGAAGAATGATGTATGGGCTGAAAAGGGGGAAATGTGGGTTTGAAGGAGTTTTTTCTTTTTCTTATATTATATCATAATAATTAAAAAATATCCGATTTGATCGACCCGTGAAGTCGCGAACTCTAAACAAAATGTGTCGCCTAGCATTTATAATGGTTTACCCCCATTCCGAATGCAATGGAACTAGTTTCGAGGCCTAATTCGACCATATGTGGAAGAAAGATTTTCAAAGTCGATTATTTTAATTAAATTTTGAAATTGAATTCAATGCGTTTCAAGCTCGCACGGCCAAACAACAAGTCCGATCGCTATGAAACTTGAAACCCCACAATAATTCGCTATTGCAGACCCGATGAAACTTGTTTCGTCAAAATCCAAGACAGTGGTCAAACTGGCTATTTTTACTTGTTAATTAGAATATAAGATTTCCAATTTTTAATTATCATATTTAAATCCAATTTTAAATGTTAACCATCTTCGTTCATATTTTGAATAAAATTTAAATCAAATTTCGATATCATTTTCAATCATCTTAAATCCAGAATTAAATTATTCAAATAATTTTCAATATTAAATTTTAAACAATTTAATTATCCAATAAACCCATATTAATAAATCATTAAATTTTATTTCTGGCCATATTTACCCAATAATTACATTAAATTTAATAATTTAAAATAGCTAAAAATACGGGTCGTTACACGGCACCAAGCCTTCGACACCTTACTTCTGCATGCATCTCTATCGAAACAAAAGCATAGCGTATCAATGACTTGGTACGTAGTGAATTGGACATAGGCGAAAGGAACTAGGTCGAAACAAGAGGTTCGAAGGGGTCGAAGCCTTACTCTATTTTTAAATGAAAATGCGCATGTTTTACTTTCGAAAAGAATACTTTTGACTTGGCTAGCTTTCGACTAGGTCAAATTGTTTTAAATGAATGGTTTTGAAAGAGGTTGTGCCGTTTTGTTTTAAGTAAATGCTTTCGAAGGGGTCGAAACCCCTTGCTATCACTTTCCACCTTTCGAAGAAAATTGTTTTAAAAGATTTACTTTGTTTTAAAATTTAGTCACTTCTTCAATGCTTTCGAAGGGTTGGTTTCAGCACCATCACTGCTTTACTTAGGAAATAGCTTTCGGAAGAGCGCTTTCGACTTAGTTGTTTTATGACCCTTTTGTTCTATTGAAATCTAAACCCAAAAGGTTTTGAAATTAATAGATTCTAATGGTTTCGAAAGGTTATTCCATATGTTTTACTTGAACCCAAACGCTTTCGAGTGATTTCTTTTATGAAAATGATTTAACGCTTTCGAAAGGTTTAAGGTAAAGTTTCAAAGGGGTTGGTTCTCCAATGGTTTCGAAAGGTTTTAAATGGAAGCTTTCAATGTTTTCTAAAGGTTTATTAAGAATGGTTTCAAAATGTATGTTTTGGCCTTTCGGCTTAAGGTTATAAAGCAACGTAGTTACTTGGTTTCAGAAGGGGCACTTTCAATGGTTTCGAAAGGGGTATTTTCAAAGGTTTAAATGCTTTCATCAACAAAGTTTTGTGTAAAGTATATATAACATGACAAGTTGATTTGAGTAAAGCATGCAGTATACTTTCCTTATTTAAAGTATGATTTGTAGGTTTAAATCAATTTGAGAGAAATGTTTTCAAGGAAAAATTTTATGAGTAGACGACCCTAATTAAAATGACTTAGATACTAGAATACCAGACAGGACTGGTATGAGGTCGCGCCCTATACTTTAGCTAGTAGCCCCTAGCTAACATAAGTCCAAATTTCAGTATGTAGGGTTTTGTCATAGGTAAGACTAAAATGATATTGCACACAAAAAGAAATTTATAAAGGAGAGATAGGTTATTGGTGAGCCCGCAAAACCACTACGGTATGTTGACCCTTTGAGAACTAAGTTAGGAGCAGACCATCCAGAAGAGGAGTATCGAAAGTTAGATTATTTATTTATTTTGTCTAGTAGGATCAAGTCAGCCAAATGTTAGTATTAGCCAAACAAAACTACAGTGTTCGGATGGATAGTCCATTTGTTACCTAATTTGTATGCATACATGATATTGCTTTATTGTTTTAAACAGTTTTTAATTGCAAGATTAAGATTTGCAAAAGATATGTTTAAATGGATATTAGTGAGGGAAACCCGTTCTGCTAAGCGGCGTGGTCTCGCTTAATATCAAATAAGCGAGATGTATAGTATTATTCACACCAGGCTTTATGTCTGGCTCGAAGTTTATGTTTTTCCCCTTAAACTCTCGAGTGCTCAAAATTAATTTGAGTAGGCTGAGGGTTAAGGATTTTTAGGTTTTAGTAGGTGGACAAATAAAGCTTTCGATGACGATCAGTAGACTGATGATAGCTATATTTAGGAGTTGTTTTTTTATTTTCGCTGTGTTGTATTAAGTCTATTATGACTATTTAGTACTCTGGTCATCCAAGGAGACATCTTCATATGTCGCTTTTGGCGTATTTATGTAATAATTATACTGGATTAAACTAAGGAAACGTTTCGGATTATGTAACTTGGATATGAAATATTGTTTTGAAATGTAATCAAAAAATTATTTTAATCGGTAATGATTTTATTTCATATTCACGTACTTCTAATATTATGGATACCAATAACATTACCGTATTTGGTCACCGGAAGTTAATACTATGGATGACTGTAGCATCTATAACACTTAGCTTCGGGCTTCCAAATAGGGGTGTTACATTTAATAATCTATGTAAATCACTCACCTATACGTAAATAGTCTCAACACAAAGCAATAAACAAGCGTGGTTCCCAAGGATAGAATAATACACAATATAATTGAATAAAAAACACATAGTCATTAACGCAGCGATAAAAATATAATACATCTCATAGTTCTGAGTATGATACAAAATATAAGTTAAATTCCCACACATTCTCAAATACACACACATGGTATATCCATTACGTCAAATCCAACAACATATACACACTCAAATCGTTTTATGATACATAATACAGCTAATAATATAATCTTTGGCTAAGCCCAGTAATCACAACTAGTCATCTTGTCCTTAATCCTGAAATGTCTCGGACTGACCCGAGTATTATATAAATAATGAATAGGTCAGAGTATGCTAAATTCAAAGATGACAATATAAACGATATCTCAAGGAATAACATATACACAAAAAAATAAAGTAATCCAACCAAAAGAACTACAAAACATCGACAACACTTTAAACAGTATACATAACACATCAACCATTAAAACATCCATAAGACAATGAACATAATCATACACATCACACTGCACATATCAAGCATCCATCGCATACACCACCACACACATCAAGCATCCATTGCACACATCACACTCAACGCATAGTTCATACATCACACACACCACACACATCACACAGATCTATGCATCGTACACACCACACACATCACATACGGCATACATCGCATAAATCACACTCGTTGCACACACCATGTATCGCATACATCGCACGCATCACATACATCACACATCAACCAATTCATATTTATTTGGTAGTATTAGATTTACTCATTTTATTCTTATTTGTGTTTTCATTATTGCTACTAATATAACTACTGCTACAGCTACTTTTAATGTACTGCCAGAAGCCGAATCTGCACCTGAGCCTCGCTACTTCTCAGATACAAAGAGAGACACTACTCATAAATTTTTATAAGCATTCTCACCATTCTTTAGCTCCACAATAAAAGCCCGTCGCTTCCTCGTACCTCACTTGCAACACCTTGTAATTTTTATGATGATTAATTTAAAAAGAAATTAAGTAATAAATAACAAAGTCAAAAAAATAAAGTTTTCACTAACGTCGGAATTTAGCTACAAAACAAACACCATTGGGATCGTGGCAATTTTTTAAACAATTTTCAGGTATAAAATTTTTCGATTGAGTTCTAGCGAAAAGTTATTAGCATTTGAATAATTCGAGTCAGAAATAAATATATATGTAATTAAGGGAACAATAAGTAATTAACATTAACAGCTGCTTAGGGTCTAAGAAAAGTTCACGTTGAAATAAATTATCTCGGTCGGGTGAAAACAGAAAGAAATTAACAAAATTTAACACGGCAAATAAATTATCATTAATAAATACGACCGGGTTGACCCCAAACTTCGGCCGGTTGGCCTGTAGTGGTCGACCGGTTGAGGGTAGCGGTTGATCAGCTGAATCATCGATTGGAAGTTTTTGATGTGGCCGAATGGCTCGGATTTAAAATAATTTAATCTAACGGCTGTCATTGGTTCAAATCCTTACAAAAATGGACTTAAGCCCTTACTTTTTTTTCATATTTTATAAAGCACAGGGAAACTCTGCCATTTTCTCTTCTTTACAAAATTTTTAATTCTGAAAATAGTTATAGTTTATATATGTATATACAAGTGGAGAATTGTAGGAGATGACTAAGAAGAAGAACAAGGTTGAATCAAATTGTCAAAGCCAGTATCTGGAATTTAAATTAAAATCCAAATCTTTTCTCCGATTTGGATTTCTAATAGTTATATGTATGCTTGTAGTGTATGTGTTCAAATAGGGAGAGAAGGGAGTCAAATTGAATAACCGGGATTAAATTTGGAGATTTGGAAAGCTAAAATGGTGTATTTATTTTTATTTAATATTGGGTTTATATCATTGTAAATCAATTCATGTATGCTTGAAATGTAAATTAGAGTTGTAGGCTAAAATTTATATACATGTAATGAAATTATAAACCCTGCCTAAATATTCTGTGATGGTAACTTAAATTATATATATTTTGCATGTATGTGAATCTGAAAAATGTTGGGTATGAGTAGACCCTGAATTTAGCAATGGGTTGTATTAGTCCCAGAAAGTTATAAATTATGTGATAGTTCAAGATTTGTAGATCTGAATGACTGTTGCAGGAAAAAATGTAAATTAAGTTATCTCAATAAATTCCAGTTTTTGCTTGATTCATATATTTCTCAAACACTACATATGCTCGACATTTGAGAAGTTGTAGAAATGTTATGTCACCCATGCGTGAAACATCACTAAATTATATTATAAACCCATGCTATACTTTCTCTTGTTCATTAGTGCAGCTATAAATTCTTTTTTGGTTCATTTGTGGTTAGTAGGTCTTTTATTTATAATATTAAACTATATAATGCTAATCCTGTAAGGAATATAATAGTCTTCATTTATGGTTAATTGATTATGCATTGCTGTAGGGATATATTAGTTGCTGTAGGGATATTCTGGGTTATGCAGTGTTATATTTTATAACATTGTATTGTTATTCATTTGATATTGGGATTTATTAGTTGCGGTGACTGTGCAATTTCAATAGGTGCTGGCTTTTTTCTTGTTACTGATTCATTCCTTTTATGGTATACAGGTCTTTAGTTTTTGTCTTTGATCCATTTATGATTTACAGCATCTTTTATTTGGCAGTTTTAGTTTATTAAACTTTCATGCTCATTAGATTTAATATCTTTTATATTCTATTTGGTATGCAGGCCTTTAGGATGTATAATAGTTTTAAGATATAGATAGTATTAATTTTCGCGCATTAGACTTGACCAGTTTTTATTTTCAGGTTTTTTGTTATCAGTTTTTTATTTTGAATTTTTTAACTCTTTTGCTGTAGGAGTTATTCTTTTAGTTAAGTCTGTTATTGCTCAAATTGAGTTAATTAATTAGATATTCATTCTAGGAATACTTTTAATGTTTCGACATATTTAGAATATTAATCTTTTGTAATTAGTTTTCTACATTATATCACTTGTGCTATGATTAATATATTCTCCAATTCATTGTGAATTTTAATTACCTCTCAGTAACATGAATTTTGGTTTTTAACATTTAATCTGTAAGGCATGCGGCATTATATCGAAAGATTGATGGGGTTGCTCCTTCAAGGTTGCTTGGGAGGAAAATTTCCGTTTTAGATTTTACAATTATTTCCTGTAGTTTTTAGATTTCTAGGTGTTTATATTGTTGTACTTGTAGTTTTTAGTGGGAACTTTTGTATTTTTAATTCTTTTTTGTGATTCAAAGTTAATTTTTGAAATTAAGCTTAGCATGTTATCATCACATGGTATAAGTTTTTTTATGAAGCTATTATGTTTTGTTTTGTGTTGAAGCTATATTACGGTGTATAATATTTAATCTTGTGGCTAATCATTATGTTTATTATATCAGTTCAAACTTTACAAGAGGTTGATATATCTTATTTTTAAATAATTTTCATTGGCATGTTAAAAGCTTTTCCTATAGTTTAGGTTTAGTGATTGTTTCTTATATACTTTCAAGATTGTTCTCATTATACTGGAAAATGTATTAGTTTGCTATATCTGTTTTTTGTTTAAGTATTGCAACATCATTACTAACAGTTTTTTCCTATGACTTGATTCATGTTTCAGGGAATGATTTGAGGTTAAGAGTGTTGTTATTATTAACTGTTTTGTCTAATGATATGCAGAATATTAAAATCTTATTATTAATATATATATACTGTTTTCTAGTTTTGGGGTTAATATATTCTGGCCACTCATTCTCTGTTTATACACTTTTTGCTTTGTAGTGTTTTGGATCAGTTTAGGTTGCAGGCCTAAGATAGATTCTGCTGGGTAAATATATAATTTGGTTAATATAAGTTTGACGAACGTTGCTGTAACTAACTTATAGATGGCAAGTTTTTTGGTAATTGTTTACCAATATGTTTTAGTATTTATAGGATTTCATTGTTTTTCATATATGTCTTAATATGTTTTAGCAGGATTAACTTAGATTTTTGTTCAATGTAGTTGTGATGATGAGTTCTAAATTTATATTCAGAGTTCTAAAGTAGGCCTAAATTGCTGTTAAGTGTTATTTTCTTATATTATATGGGCATGGATCGTTTTTCTGCGTTATTCGGTTTAGATTTTCAATAGTTTGCAGGTTTTATTTTATATCTTGATACGTTTTTGGGTGTATAGTTGTATTTTACAGGTCTTGTAATGTTAGTTTTAATGTGATGTTTCTTGATTTGGGATTTTTATTTCTGGGCTCACAAATTCACCGTATTCGTTTCTTGCAACATATTACTTAAATTCATCTTCGGTTGCAGGCCTATGGTATATGCTTGGATAATGTTTAATGTTCTAATAATATAGACTGGCATGCATTGTTGGTTGTGTAATTTGGAATTTTTTTTTGGATTAGGTTGGTTTTTGGGTTATTTTTCTCGGCGGGTATTATTTTATAAACATATATACACACACACACACACACACACACACACACACACACACACACACACACACACACACACACACATACACATACACATATACATATACATACATATATATGTATGTATGTATATATAATACACATACATACATACATATATATATGCATGTATATATGTGTGTATATATATATATGCATGTATATCTTTTATTACTTGGTAATGTAGGTTGCTTTGTTTATATATTAAATTAATATACACACATATATTCTCATGTATATATGTATGTATTCAACTCACAACCTCTATTTAGTTTTTTCTTAGCTGTTGCAGGTGCTGGTATTGGATTAGAGAGTTATTATAGATATAGTAGATTTGGGTTTTTTGCTTTTTATTGCACTGTATTCATTGTACATTATTTTGGACCGTAGTTTATACAGGTTTTTGGATGGGTTTTTTCTTTTATCTTATCTTGTTTGTATTTGGGGGTTTGGGGGGTGGGGGGGGGGGGGGGGTTGCTACCTGCCAAGCTTGTCGGCAGCTTCGCTATAGTATAGTATAAAATTAGACGAGTGTTCTCCTCCTTGTGAGGTTCGCTCATATTTCTCAAAAAAAAGTTATCACAATAAATTATGAGGATTTAAGTAGTATTTTAATTAATTGGAATAAAAGATGTTGCAATATGAATTTCTATAGATTATCAAGTTCAGATTTATAAATTAAAGTGTATCGTTCGAAATAATAAGGAATAAGCCTAAAAAAGAGATGTATAAATTAGGAAGATATAATATATTTTGTACTGCCTATTTCAATAATTATGAGAAATACAATTACTTGTAATTCCAAACATAACAAAAATTCCTCATTTGGATAAGCCAAGAAGTCGATTCCTCTATAGTCTGTGGAGTTAAGTCCACAATAGGAAGCAAACAAGTAGAAAACGCCAAGGCGAGATAGAATACAACTAGACTACATGATGTCATTGTTAGGCACTGCTGGAGTTCCTTGGTATGCACAACGATGAGACGTGATACTGCGTTGATGATGGATCCAGATGGAGTGCTAGGTTAGAGATACTGGTGAAGATAGTATCTTATTCCAAAGGGGGACTGTGATAAATATACACACACATGTATGTAGTTATGCTCCACTACGGGAAGATGAAGCGTATCGTATGCATATATGGAGTTAAGACGACTAAGTAAAATAAAATGACATTATATATAATGGAAGTCAATTGGCATAAACTAGCGTTATGTGTGAAATGTATAATGTACCAGTCACCAGAACGTTGTTCTGACCGCCTCCTCATTATAACCCACATGGTAGTTTTAGAGGGACAAGTACTGGTGTAAGGCATGAACAATGGAAGGACAGGTTTCCTTATGTATGCTCGGCAACGGCAAAGATACTGGATATTGAAAGTGTCAATATTGATGAGTAACTATATGATTTATTATACTTTACAATTCCACTGTGATTTATATCGATAGTGCTTTGATATACAATTATTTGTTTATTTGTTGAATACCAAATCAGTATTCCGTACTTTTGTGGACTTGGGTTTTCGATTTAGTGCAAATTCAGGCCCACTGAGGTGCGGGTTGTTACATTTGTATCAAAGCTTAGTCAGTCGAGCTTAAAAATTAGAAAACACTGAGTAAGCGTATTTGTATTTTTTACCTATAATTATAAATATATTATGTGCCAAATCCGATAAATTCCAAGTATTAAGTAGTTGCAACCATATTCTTAAAAGATGGATAAGTCGATTATGAGTTAGAAAAATGGATGAACCTGAAGATGTACACCTACCCAATTACCCATGGAAAACAGGCCGTATGGAAAGGCGTTGACTTAAGAAGAGCATGATGGCATCATATGGAAGGTCCCTAAAGTTGGATAGTACGTGATTCCCTGGTCAGGCCCTTGATAGCCCAATAGTTGTAGATCCCCACATGATTATTGATTGATGATGTACAGTAGATCTAGATAAGGGGAAAGTAAGAGTCCATATGGTGTGGATAACCGGAAGCAAGAATTGAATAAGTGTTTGAAGAATGGTGTGTACTATTCACTCCAAGATGATAGCTGGATTTTAAATATTTTGAAAGAAGATAAGTCAGTAATTAAGTAGAAAAAAGGAAAAGTCCGAAAGGAGGGACAAGTAAAAATCTACCTTGGACACGACCCCGTATGAAAGAATTTAATGTAAAAATTGGAATGATTTTAATATGAAGGTTTGGGAAAAAAATATAAAAAAATATATTTTAAATGGTCTTTCAAAGTTATTACTTGAAGGTAGAAAACCCCTATTTTTGTAAAAGTAAGTAAACGGTAATTTTTGAGGAAATTAAATGTTTAAATTTTATTTAAATAAAAAAGTTTTATAGAGATCAAAAATTAGTTAAAATTGAAATTTCTATAAATCGGTTGTTAGGAAAAAGTTGCTTATTTAAAAGAAACAGAGCATACATAGCTTATTATTTTTTCAAAGAAGAAAGAAAATTTTAAGTAGGAAATTTATTTTTGGGGCGAACAATAACAAGTGGTACTAGTTTAATGGGGTAAATAATAACGGAATAAGAAATTTCAAACCCGAAGCCAGGAAAATAGAACAAAGCGGTAGGCATATGCAAAGCGACAGGTAAACAAGAGCTTCTTAGAGTAGTCGGGCGAAGGTGGAGAAGAAGGAGACAGAATGAAGTAACGGTATTTAATATTTAGTGTATTAATATTTTGTTTGGCTCGAAAAGGGTCTAGTTTCAACCTGACCCAAATACAGTAAGCGGTTGACTATAGGGAATGAATGGTCGACTGGTAGTGGTCGACGGACAAAACCTAGCTGTTAATCGTTCGCTATTCTAGAGTGATATATTCAAGTCCTAGCCAATCAGCTTTATTTCCTATCTAAACCCTCTTCCACCCAAAATGATTTCGACCTACCTCCTCCTCCTCCAAGCCATCGACCACTACCTAAGCACTTAGCACCGACGTTGATCACCTCTAGTAGCTCCAAGCAATGATGCAACCCGTCCATCACCAAAAAATCCACTATCGTGCCCTAGATCTACCTCCAAATCAAAACTTATGGCCCCTCGGCATAGCACCATTTCCCCCAGACACCCAAGGCTAACCCCATAGAAGATTACGTGCTCCAGAATTACGAGAATATTGTAAAGAGCTACGAGGAATCTTCCAGCTTCACACTTCTGTACGGATGACCTATGAAGTTTAAGGACTTCACGGCCTATGATTTGGAGAACCTGTTCATAGCCACATGACTACTTAAGATTCTTCGCCAAGACACATTTAGAGAGAGTGTTATTCGAGGTGCATGCATTTGATTAACGCTAATTTGGTGTCCGCATTCGACGAGCATGAGGATAGTCATCCGAAGTTCAGAGGATAGAGATTCGGATGACAAATGAGCAGTTCATTGAGATCTTATATATATCCACAGTAGGAGAAGACTTAGAGGACATCGAGACCATCGATCCTCGTACTTTAGAGTAGATCTTCCTTTAGTGGACATGTATCTATCAGACGGAGAACTTGCAAGGCTAAACCTATCTGGTCACCCGCATCATCCAGCACACCATCATCCCCAAGATGGGGAGCTATGGCCAGAGTTATCCCCTCATCCAGAAGGACACACACACACACCATTATAGGTAGTATTCTGGTGAACTAGGCCAAAACGATCATGGTCTAGTATGCAGGCCATGGAACAAGGACACGAAGGAGCTATTTTCCATACTGTCATCTTTTCACTTCCGTCTTCCGATAGTTTAGGATGAACCTCCCTGGTAAGCCATACAAAGTAAGGTACCACTACAATTGGATAAGTCCTCCTTTAGGAGGATGGGGATAGAGGTGCTGCCTGTAGATTTTGGAGAACATCAGCGTAGGAGGTGAGGCCAACACATATGGATTGGAATGCCTGGCCAGGTCAGTAGGCCATAGAGTAGTAGCAGGCCCCGACTATGGAGCGATCTAAGATTCCTAGCTCCGAATCGAGGCCGAGCTTCGGACGATGGGCGAGTAGCACTAAGCGATGCAGGAGCAGCAATAGAAGATACGGGTGAAGGAGCAATGCCAGGGTTATTAGCTAGGATGCGTAGCCTCAATGATCCGATCACTTGGGTGCATACGTGGCTCGCTTTCACGGAGGACCATCTCCAAGCACGTAGGCAGTAGTAGCAAGTAGTAGTGTTGTGTTTGCTTCCTGTAGCTGTTTTTCTTTTAGGATTGGGTTGTAAGCATTAGTTATTTCTGTTGTATAAAAACGCGTACAATATTAATGGAAATATTCCTTTTTATTTGTTTTCTATGTGGATGCTTATTATTTGGAAAACATTCAAACAAGAATATTTTAGAAAAGACACTCAATTAATACAAAAGAAAAGAAAATAGTAAAAGGCGGGAAGTTATAAAAAAATAAGAATTTTATTTATTTATTTAGCTAATAAAAGAATAAGGAATTAAGATTTAAGTCTCAAAAAGTAGAAAATTTTAAGGAGTAATTTTCGCAAGCGAATGAAAAGGAAAAGTTGCTACGAAGTCACTGGTTAATGTCCCTATATCTTAAAAGCTGAAATTTATAAATGAACTTGTGTTCTTGCTGTTATTATAAAATAAAAGAAAAGTTTTTGAAATTTAAAATTACTATGTAATAGGATACTATTATGGAAGTTAACTATTGACTTAACCCCGACTACCTAGGATGTGGCATGAACTATTTTGAGAAAAGACAAAACGTTTTTTTGAATTAACCCCGTTTAAAAAATTCAAGAATTTAAATTAAGTTTATCTATGTGGATTACACTTGGAAAAAAATTAGAATCTGACATCTGGACATAAAAGAAGGTTCCAAGGTACAATGAGGAGTTGGATACATAAGAAAAGGCGGAAATATGGAATTCTCCATCTAAACCCTTTCTCGAGCATAAACAAAATAGTTTAAAGAAACTGGATTTTTCAAACTTAGATGTTAGCAATGGTGTGTTAGGATTTTGGATGGTAGGGATTAGATGAAAAATTGATTGAACTATACTTCTCTTCGTGGAAGTATATGAAAATTTGGATGCAAAAACAAAGTTTTGATTTTCAAATTTTGCATACATATAGAACAACCTAAATATGTTGGTTGTTTGCACCATATTATCAAAATTATTTTAAAGATTGCATTCATATAGGAGGCGTTGATTTAGAACTATTCTCCATACATGTCATATATGTTGTGATACACCATGCACTTTTAGAATATTAGTTGAAAAATTGGTTGCATGCTAATTGGTTGGTTAGTTTAAATTGGTTGCGTAGTATGTTACATAATTCATCCCTTGAGGAATTTTAAGGACATAGATCTTTTAAGGGGGGAGAATGTAATACCCCGTATTTTTTATGATAATTAATTTAAAAAGAAATCAATTAATAAACAATAACATAAAAAATAGAGTTTTCACAAATGTGAGAATTTGGCTAGGAAACTTGGACTATTAGGTTTGTAGCAATTTTCTGGTTAATTTTCATACATAAGGTCTTCCAATCGAAGTTCGAACAAAAAGGTTATTAGTATTTGAATGATTCAAGTCGGAAATAAATATATATGTAATTAGGGAAACAAAAAGTAATTAACAAAAAATTAATTAACGTTAACAGTTTCTCAGGGTCTGTGAAAAGGCAACTTTGAAATAAATTATCTCGGTCAGGTGAAAACGGAAAGAAATGACATAATTTAACGCGACAAATAAATTACCACAAAAAATATGACCGGTTGACCCCAAACTGTGACGCCCCACCTCTATACCCACGCTAGCCAAGAACATTGCTGAGAATGCTGTCAACTAGCACGGAGAATAAGGCTGTTGAGGAGCGACCATCCGTGTAATTGCTTTGCGCGAGCATCGATATGTCAGATAATATAACATGCATTTCTTTATCAAGAGGGAAATCCGACATACCGACACAAACTCAAAGCTACTACACAGTGGCTGTAATATCTTCGGAAACAAATACAGAAATAAACATAACATAAATCAGTCACAGACAATTCATATCACAAAGGCGGAAATAGATATGAATATTACACATGAAAGTGTACATCAGAGTAGTGGTCAAACAAGATCCACAATATCAAAAAGAATAGATACAAGTGCTAGACAAAAGAATAAGTATACATCATAGAGTCTGTATCTCAAATGTATACAACAAAAACTACTAAACTTAAGTAGTTAGCCAAAAGATCAGATGAAAGTCCGATAAGGAGTCAAGCAGAAGCACCTGTAAAATCTCAGTCTGACCCGAGTATTATTTAAGAAGAAAATAATAAACGGATCAGTCTAGCTATAAATATCAGATGAAGTGATATATAATAAGAGATATGACTAAACATATAATAATCACAATGTCAAGCTGTGATAAATAAGTAATTGAAAATCAACAAGAGATTAATCAATTTCGCAATAATAACAATTATCAACAAAATAACAAATTGATTATTTTAATCTCAAATTTCTGCTTAAAGTGGATTTCTAATCCTAAATATAAATTAGCTAAAAATAATTGCTTTAAGGACTATCTTAATAAGGTTAGAAATAATATTAACTCATTTAATCTTAACTCCAATTATACTGTTTCTAATAATTCTTTAAATCACATTTCTCTTTCTTTTCTAGGATCATAATTAGTTTCTTGTTTGTGTCTGATTATTCTAGCTTTAGTTCTCTCTTTTGGTTTCTATACACACATATATGTATATAAATTTTATTTATATACATATATGTGTTTCTCTCTTATTTGTTTGCTAGTTCTATTTCAGGTGTTGTTTAGGTTGGATGCGGGTTCTTCTCTTATCAGGTTTGCTGGATAGCTTTTAGCTTTTTCAGACTTGCTGGATGGCTCTTCTCAGAGACGCGGATTGCTCCTGTCTTGTCTCTTGGTCTTCTTCTGATTTTCAGTTTGGTGCTCTTCCTTTTGTTAGATACCTCTAACACTTTAGTATTGGGTGGTGGCCTTGCCGGAGCTCGATACTAGGGTGTAATGGGCGGTGGCTTTGCCGGAGCTCATTCGAGGGGTTTCTACTGCTTTATTTTTATTGTTGTTTTAGACTTGCCACCTGTCAGGCATGTTGGCAGCTCCATTTTTTAGTTATATATATAGTATTCCATGTGTGCTCTCCTCTCATGATAGAGGATCACACATTTTTCTCAAAAAAAAAAAAAAAAAAAAATTTCGCAATAATCTACTCAAGGTAAAAAGAAATGTCATACTCCTAATTTCATTCACCAAGCCACAATAAATGACATATATATCAATGCCAATCGTAAAAGTTGGTGAAACATAAATTCCAGAAATCAACACACGAAATCCAGAAATCACAATCAAAGGGAACAACGACGTCGTACAGCGGGACATCCGATGAACCAAATCACAATAAAAAGGATGGCCAATCCTAAAAACTGGACATCGACGCACCTAGAAAGACACGCCCCATGTACAGTTGAACATCGACGCACCTAGAAAGATACGCCCCATGCTCTAGCATCGACGCACCTAGAAAGATACGCCCCATGCACAAATAAACATCGATGCACCTAGAAAGATACATCCCATGCATAAATAAACATTGATACACCTAGAAAGATACACCCCATGTAATGTCTAACATCGATGCACCTAGAAAGATACACCCCATGCAAAGTCGAACATCGACGCACCTAGAAAGATACGCCCCATGCATAGACGAACATCGACGCACCTAGAAAGATACGCCCCATGTCCCGACTTATTGAGCCGATTGCTCCACGAAGTAAACAAACATCGATGCACCTAGAAAGATACACCCCATGCATAATAAACATCGATGCACCTAGAAAGATACACCCCATGTAATGTCTAACATATGCACCTAGAAAGATACACCCCATACAAAGTCGAACATCGATGCACCTAGAAAGATACGCCCCATGCATAGACGAACATCGACGCACCTAGAAAGATAAGCCCCATGTCCCGACTTATTGAGCCGATTGCTCCACGAAGTAAACAAAAGATATGTGTGAGTCGAAATCACACAAATGGTGTCTAGGCTAACCAAAAAGCAAAAAGGTATGTGTGAGTCGAAATCACACAAATGGTGTCTAGGCTAACCAAAAAGCAAAAAGGTATGTGTGAGTCGAAATCACACAAATGGTGTCTACCCTAACCTTGCAAACAAAAAGACATCGCACAATTGCTAGTCTAAATCATCAAATGATCGTCATGATCAAAGAGAAGTGTCAATTACAGTAAGCTAGTAAATATATGAGTTTAGCTTCATGTCCCATAACCACTAGCTTAACTTAAATATTTACGAACAAATTGTAGATCTCCACTAGAAAATTGTCACAAGAGATTCAATCGAACAAGTCCAAGAATTAACCAACGAAGTAAACGCAAGCATTTCATACCACTTGTTTTACTAAGTCGTTTAATTAGATTTCTCATACGAGTGAGGTAAAGGTTTGTATATACTAATAGATTGGAAAACGGTTTAAGAAACGAGCTTTGTACTAAAATAGTGTTGAAATCATTTGAAGAAAGAGTTTTGATATTTACTACTAGTATAGAAACCTTTATATTTTTAAAGTGACAAATCACAAAGAAGATTGTAGAAACAATCAACTCATAAAGATTCACATTCAAAGACGTGAATAAAATCCAAAGAAATCGATACCGAATCCATCAAAATGGATATTCCCATAAATCACGAAGAAAATGTCATCAAAGTCGATAATAAGTGATAATAACAAAAGCGAATCAACACGAATCGATTGAAGTTGGAATTCTCAAGCAAATAGGCAAAACTTGCAAATAGGAGCAGGTCGGTCGATCGGACTCTCTGAGTCGGTTGACCGAACCAAGAGTTGGAAGTGCCTGGGGCACCAGGTCGGTCGACCGGCCCAGGGGCTCGGTCGGCCGAAGCCTGTAACCGGCACTCCCAAACAGAGGCAGGAAGTGCCTGGATAGCAGGTCGGTCGACCGGCCCAGGGGCTCGGTCGGCCGAACCTGTTGCCAGCACTCCCCTTCCCTATTTTGGATGAGATGCAAAATCTCGATCGAATTGCATTCGCACGAGCAACGGCGCTAAGGGTTTATGCCAATCGACTACCCGGCCCTATATGCTCTTCGATGCACAATCAAAAACGCATTCAAACATCAAAGTTAGGATTTTTAAAGATTTGAACCCAAAACACTAAAAATTGGAATATTCACCAAATCAATCCAAACCAAAAGCAAATGCACACGAATAAGTGTTAGGAATTCATACCTAACAATCGAAGATAAATATAAGCATAGATGTGAGATAAAAATCTCACCTTTGAATCCGAAAACAATAAATGAGAAGCTTGAAGAACAAGCTAAGATCAATTCCTCTTCAATCTCAACACTAGAAGCTTGAATGTAAGCTTAAAAGAAGAACATTCCCTAAGTTAGGTTTAGGAAATTTCTGAAATCAATGAGAGAATGAGTTGGAGAAGATGAAGAGAAAGCTTACCAATGGGTTCTCTTGAGTTTGGAGCAAGAAGATGGATTTGCTAATGGAAACTAGGGCTTAGGAATTTCTATTTCCCATTCTCTTCCACCATTGTTGCTAAAGATTGAGTCTTTAAGCAAAGAGGAGAAGTTATGAAGAGAAGGAGGTTGGGCTGAGCTAATAAGGGTGCAGTCCAAACCAAAGTCATAAGCGGAAAAAAGTAGCAAAAATCAACTTTCTCCAAACATATCGAAGCTTATACTCAAAAAGGTCGCAAACGGCATTTTGAACTCAATGGGGGTGGTCTCGAGTCCTAATTCGGCTGTTTGCAAAAGGTAGCTTTTCGGACCAAAATCCGACGAACGATAAAATATTTAAATAAAATATTTAAATATAAAATCTATAAATATGCGGGTTGTTACACAAACTTAGGCTATTCAACCGATAGCAATTTACCAGTTGGAGGCAGCGGTCGATCGGCTGAATTTTCGGTTGGAGATTTTTGATGTGGCGGAACGGCTCCGCTTTAAAATAGTTTAATTTGATGGCTAGCATTGATTTGAACCCCCATAAATAAGGGCTTAACCTCTCATTTTTTTTCCTCATTTTTTCTGTAGCACGACGAAGCTCTATCATTTTTCTTCTCCATAAAATTCTTAATTCTTAAAAATAGTTCTATTTTATATATGTATATACAAGTGGAGAATAGTAGAGGATGATTGAGAAGAAGAATATGATCGAACCAAATCGTTAAAGCCAAGGTAAATTACAATTCTAGATCTAGAATTTAACTTAAAATCCGAATTTCTTCTCCGATCAAGATTTTTGATAGTTATATGTACGTTTGCGGTTTATGTATTCAAATAGGGAGAGGGAGTCAAATTGAATAACATGGATTGTATTTGGAGATTTGAAAAGATAAAATGTTGAGCGAGAATTTATATATCCAACTGTAGGATCCATGGATTATAGATGCTTGCGTATAGGTAAAAGGAATACCCAGTGGTGTCCGCTTCAATCTTTTAGGAGGGGTATAACATTGATTATGTTAGGCAATTTAAGTAGGACGGTGAGCAAAAATGGCGCTTTGTCAGTGTATTGGTACCATACTAGGGAGTAGGAGTTGTACATAGGTTGTGAACGTCATCGGTCTTGAGCGGTTAATGGGAAAGATTAGGGGTTACACCTAAATGGGCTAAACCTCCTACTAGTGTAGGTTATGTTTGGGCCATACACTACCACAACTGTTGTTAATTTGCCAATTAAGGGCAAGGCTAGATAAACCTTAAGATAGGTCTTTGAAAATGAATGTGATAGCCCAAGGAGTCAAGTCCACGATAGTCCATGAAGCTGAGTCCTTAATAGTTCGTGGAGCTAAGTCTACAATATTCTGAGGATCTAAGTCCTCTATAGTCCATGGAGTAGAGTCAACTGTAGTCTAGGGAGCTGAGTCTTCTATAGTCTGTGAAGCTAAGTCCACAATAGGAAGCAGACAAGTAGAAAAACCCCCAAGGCAAGATAGAATACGGTAAACTATATGAAACCGTTATTAGGCACTACCAGAATTCCTTGGTATGCACGGCGGCAAGACATGATACTGCATTGATGATGGTTCCCGACGAGGTGCTAGGTTGGGATACTAGCGGGGATAGTATCTTGGTCCAAACGGGGACTGCGGTACCTATACACACACATATGCATGTAGTTATGGTCTATATCTTGGGCATATCGTACGCGTATATGAAGTCAAGACAACTAAGTAAAATTAAATGACATAACATATGATGGAAGTCAATTGGCATAAACTAGTGTTATATGTGAAATGTATAATTTACCAGTCACCTGAACGTCGTTTCGACTCCTTTCTCATTACAACCCACATGATAGCTTTTGAGGGACAAGTACTGGTGCAAGGCAGTAACGGTGAAAGGACATGTTTTCTTATGCTTGCTCAGCACTGATTAGGACACTAGATATTTGAAGTGCCAATCTTGGTCGGTAACAATATGATTTATTATACTTTACTATTCTACTATGAGTTATAATGATAATGCTCAGTACTGGTGCAAGGTAGTAATCACTCGTCGCTTACTTTTTACTTCAATTCATTATTCTTCATTTTTATTACTTTATAATTCAACATGGCAGGTAATTTAACTTCATCTCATTCGTAATGTCTAAATCAACATTCGTCCATACACACATCATTATATTATTTAATTATTGGTTAACGAGATGAAGGCTTTTGTTTAAATATATTTCACTTCATTTTTCCTTCTTTTATAAAAATGGTTGAATTTAATTTAATCACAAAACATCCCTTTCTCTTTTTATAAAATCGCTTCAATTAATTTATCAAATACCTCTTTTATTCATTTCCCTTTCTTAATAAAATAAAAAATAATCCTCAAAAGCCCATATTTTAAAATCACATATTTATTTCTGAAGTAACTTTATTCAAACCCTTCAATGAATTTAAAACCACCAAAAATCCTTCCATCTCAAATTTCTACATTAATAATATATTATCAAAACACGACGAAGAAGTTTATTTTTCAAATACCTCATTATAAACATCGAACCCAAAGAATTTTATCAATCTTTAAATATTTTCCCAACTCAAGCGTACAATTTTAAAATCGATATTTAAAATCCTCATTTATTTCCCAAACCTCTTCAAGACCAATTAAGAAGTAATCCATCAAACATAAATTCTACCTCATACAATATATTTCCAAAATACTTTGATAATTAAACACAAGTATATATATTTCTTCCAAAAATTAACTCAACAATATAAGTAAATTGCATCAAAACTTACAATTACTTTAAAATATTTTTATTTTGATAAAATTAAATCCTCATTTAAAATAGATTTCAAATATCATTTCATAAATACGTTCTAAATATCTTTATAATCATTGATAAATATAAATCTTTAGAATTCACTTATTTAATAAATCCTAAAACTCGTCATTTACGAAAAAAATTCTGTTCACAAAATCCTCAAAATTATTTCCTTTTTATATTTTTTAAAAATCATTCCATTTTCGAAAAAAATTCCATTAATCACGTCACCTTTAATTTTATATGAGAAAATCACTTCACGTTTCACTATTTATTTCCAAAATAATGTATTTATTACAAACCTCCATGTTTTAATGCATTTACTGAATTTTTGATTAATTTCAAAAATCGTTCGATTATTTACAAACATCTATTTCCCGCTCAAACATTACAAATCAACAATCTAATAATAATTATCACAACAACAAATAATTCATAGTTCAAAACACAATTCCATCCAATTCAAACCATATCAACCATCAATCATCAAAAAACAACCAATTTCGTCTGATAAACCAACAATCCATTCATCTAAACAAATCAAACAAAAATATGGGTGAATACGCATCAAAAGTACGAAAAATACATAGATGTGAGTGAATTAATTCACCAAAAAGATACATGAACTATCCAATTAGCGACCCTCATTGACACCCGAGCTTCAGCCCTCAAATTCACGCACACTCCAACAGCCCATATGAACAGACTTGCCAATATTACAACGCCTACACCATTCCAGCCACCACATTCCATCACAACGAAGCTACCATGACCACTACTCCAAAACGATGCTGCCTCTCGTCAATGCCTTAAATCATGCAACTGGTCGCACATGCACTTCCCCACATCCACACCATCGCCAGCAGTAGCCTAAGACGCACCTCCAATCTTGAGTTCGCCTTCAATCGTCGACCACAACACTTGCACAAACTGAAGCTCCAACATCATCATGTCGTCTCCATCCCATGTCGTAGTGCACCACATCAAACCACGATTGTCATCTTGCCATGGCCAATTGCGTCTCTAGGCGTCAAGTGCCTGCTAGTTTACGTGCTAGATACGTGATTTTTTTTTTTTTTTTTTACATAATGAATTTATTTGGGAAAAGGAGTTATGGCAAATTGAAGACCAAGTTCGGATTTTAGGCTTGAGTAAGGAAAGTAAGGAGAGTATTCCAGAAGCAAGGGAAAAACAAAATGGGTTTTGGCTTCTAATTTTTGGGCTTAATCGGTTTAATCAATTTCATTTACTTTATTTTTATTTTAAGTGATTCTTATTAATGTTTTGTAAATGAATTTCAATTTAGTTTAATTTAATTTGCATTAGTTCCTACAAATTATGTTTCGATGATAGGACAAATCAATTTTATTTAATTCAATGTCCACTTATTTCTATTTTATAACTCATAATACTATTGCAATAATTTATTTTTCAACTATTCTAAAATATTGAAAATTATTTACACTCCAAAATATTTTATATTCAATTAAAACAATTTAGTTGATTCCAATGTTTTCTATGAAAAGAATTTATCAAGTTAACTAAATTTATTAAAACAAAATCTTTTATTAAATAGACTTTAATTAACTAAAATTTTATTTTTCAAATATAATCAACACAACTTGAATTCAAACACTTGTATTTTAGTTAAATTTATTTGTTTATACGGCGTAGGAAGCCGGACTGTTACATGAAACAAGCCCCTGACCTGATGGAATGAATGCTAAATTTATGAAAATTCATCATGGAGAATTAAAACTAGACTTATCAGCCAACGTTTCAGATATGTTTAACTTTGCAAAGCTTCCTACGGGTATTTAACATACTTTTATATGTCTTATTCCTAAAACTGAAATACTAATTAATATTACTGAGTATAGACCCATAGCTTGCTGAAATATATATATTACAAGGTGTTGTGTAATAGATTGAAACAAATTTCATCACCTTTAATCTCAGAAAACCAGTTTGCATTCATAAGTGGTAGATTTATTGGTGAAAATATTTTACTTGCACATAACTGCTGAGAGACTTCAACAAAAAAGGGTAGATAAATATCACATTAAAGTGGATCTACAGAAAGCTTATGACAGAATTAACATTCAATTTATTTTCTACATAACGCAAAAAAGGGTTTTCCTGTCCACTTTATTAACATTGTACATGAATGTATTAACACTCCTACTTTTTCTATCTTAATACATGGAATACCTAAAGGATTTATTGTCAGTATTAGAAGATTTATACAAGGCGCTCCCTTATATCCTTACTTATTTACTATTGCAGTGGAATATTTCACCTTTTTGATGAATGAAGCATTTAAACCAAAGCTCTTCAAGCCAGTAAGCATTATTAAGCCAGTTATAACACACCTATTATATACAGATGATTTAATGGTGTTTGGGAAAACTACTACAACTTCTGCTAAAATTATAAAGAATGTATCTGATACACTGGAAAAATCCTCAAGTTTAAGTATGAATAAAACGAAGACAAAATTATTCTTCAATCAGCATGTTACTAGAAGAGAGCAGATGGAACATACACTAAGATATGAACAAGAATCATTTACTACCGCAAACCTGGGAGTTCCTATATCCTCCATATATTTTTATTACTCCTAATGTAATCATCTGATACCAAAAGCGCAAACCAGATTAGCGGGTTGGTATTTGCACCTATTTAAGCACCTATTTAAGCATAGTTGCAAAGCTGTATTGTTACATACGATCATCACTTCAATTGTGTTATATCGGTTATTTATATACCAAATTCCAAATCAAGCTATTGGAAAAATTAATTCTTTATGTTCAGACTTTTTTTGGGCAAGTAAGATACAAAAGATAGCCTAGAATATGCAGGCCTAAAAATAAAGAGGGGTGGGACTTGAAATTTTTAAAGACTTAAAGAGAGCAGCTTGCTTGAAGTTGATGTGGGTCTTTCTCACAAAAAACAACATATGGACTGAATGGACGAAGGCAAAATACCGTCATGGTAAAAAAATTGGCCAATGCAAATAAATAACAATGCCTCTTGCTCATGGAAAAATATATTGTGGTTAGACAAAGTGGAAAACAATTTTTTGACAAAATTATAGCTAGTGGTGATAATACATCTTTACGGCATGAGCCATAAAGAAGACTGCAAATGCTTGGTTGATCTGCTGGGACATGATAGATTCCATATTATTGGTTCTTCAAACATGAAAGTATAACATATAGTAGAAAATGGAGTACCTAATCCAAATTTAAACGTAGAAACAAGAGAACTAGCTTCCAAATTCATAATATTCATTTCAAAAATGAATGTGATGCAGATTTCTATGAATGGTGTGAGCGGATGAATTTGTATTCTGAATTCATATTCCATAAAGCATGGGACAAGGTTAGAAAGCGAGTTCAACTCAAAAATGGTCACAACCGATTTAGCATAATAAAAACAACAAAAGACTGTCCTTGTTCAGATCAAGCCTATATTAACCAATTGAGTACTAAATACAGATTACAGGAAATGGGGATGAATATCGATTCGACATGCGTACTTTGTAAACAGGAAATTGAAAATCGAAATCATTTATTCTTTGAACGCCCTTATACAAGATATATTTGGACACTCTTCATATTGTGGTTGAAATTATAACCTGAACCAACACCAAAAATTGAACACGAAGCAGAAGAACATATACAAACATTCAGAAGCAAGGACCAGATTTGAGATGTAGATTTTGTTGATCTCGCTGCTATAATCTACTTTACATGGAAAGAAAGAAATTGTCGAACCTTTGAAAGGAAAGTAATTGACAAAATCCAACTAGCTAGAATAGTCGAGAAGGAGATAACATACCTAGTTGCAGGAAATGGGAGGGAAAAAAAAAATTCTGAGATATTGCGGGGGGTTGAAGAACTCAGGATGATGAGGACGAAATCGAAGATTAAGATGATAGAGCTGAAAGCGGTATTTCAATCTCTAGCTACAGCGAAGAGGATGCACAATGGGCTGGGCCCAAATCTTATGCGGAGTACTTTATTTTGGATTGTAAGTTAATATATGGAACTAACATGTGATCTTTACCTTTATAAAGCACTCATCTAAAGCACTCATCTGGGTTAGATATCATTAGAAAATCTATTAAATTTGTGACCTAATAATGAAAACGGTTCTTAAATCCGAATAATGTACAAAAATTTATCATGTTTTAAAAATTGAAAATAAATGAGTTGGTGAATGCCATAAATTGTTGGATGTGATTTTAGAGGCATATGGACCTAATTTATATACTTAGTAACTGAGGTATCCACTTTACAATTCAAATTATGAAATAGGGACCCGAGACTGATATTCAGTAATAAATAATAACATAATGTATTAAATCCTGTCATGTATATAAATCTCGTCCAGGATTGAATATATGAAAGCGTTTATAATAGTTTTGGTATATTTATATATATGTATATTTGTATGTGTGTGTGTGTATTTGTATGTATGTGTGTGTGTATTATGTATGTATATATATATATATGTATACGTATAGGTCTTTGTGTGTGTGTGTATAATGTCAAAACTGCTATAAACGCTTCCATATATTCAATCTTGGACGAGATTTATATAGACGACTGGACTTATTCCTTAATATGTTCGTTATTATTTATTACTAAACATTAGTCTCGGGTTCCTATTTCATAATTGAATTGTAAAGCAGATCCCTTAGTCACTAATTTTAGGTCCATGAGCCTCTAACATCACGTTCGACAGTTTATGGCATTCGCCAACTCATTTATTTTCAATCTTTAAGACATGATAACTTTTTGTAGATTAATCAGATTGAAGAATCGTTTCCACCATTAAATCACAAATTTAATTGACTTTCTAATGATATCTATTGTTGATATGTAAAAAAGAAAATTTTAAAAAGTATAATTTCATACGGTAGTTTTTAACTGCATTTCAGTAATGCAGTTAAAAAAAACATTTGTGAAGTGCAGTCAAAAACTGCATTTCATAAATGCAGCTAGAAACTGCTCTTAACAGCAGCTGTTTTCAACTGCATTTGTGAAATGCAATAAAAACTGCTACTGTTATGTAACGACGCGACTTTTCGACGCTCGAAAACGGACATCAATACGTCCACTGTATCAACTGCGGAGCAATCGAATGTTGGAAAACCGTACCGTTAGGGTTAAAAAAGAAAAAAAAATAGAAGAAGAGAGAAAAAGATAGTACAGAACAGAAAGAAACTATAGAACAATATCAGAATCTCACAATCGCAACGGAACAACATATAATAGATAAATGAATAATCTTTAAACAAAGAACTATATCAGTTATTACATTACATTACATTACATCATCAGAGCGTACAACAACAAACAACAACAAACAGTGGAAAAGAAATACTATATACTAGTGAATACGCCATGCCATCCACCTTGCCTCCAGCAACTCCTGAATTCCAGAATATCCTGATAACCTGACTCTTGACTGCCCGTGTGGAAAATTTATGGGCACCCAGAGTTTAGGAAGGAAAACAATAAACTCCGAGTCAGTCATGTGACTGGTGTGAGAACTAAAACGGTTTATTTTTAAAACAAAGTACAGGATAATTTTAAAATAGATTCGCAATACTTTTTAGAAAATGAGACTAACACAAGGCCTCCCGTACACACATACAATGCAAACGCAGAATCGGAGGAGATTTCTCCTTATGATAGTCAAAGATGCTTGATACGCATTAAAAAGAAACATTTGATATTATTACTAGTGCATAGTGTAGGAAAAATCATTTCGAAAGCAAAGATATAAATCTTAGCCAACATACGACCATTATTGTATGTCTATTATAGCTACCATGTTCAATAGCAGGTTACCGCCACATTCCATGGCAGGTTATACAACTAAAACCGTACAGGGTTCGTATTGTTTCTTTGGATTTCCAACAAATGGTCAGGCCAAGGAACTTCCCATTGCCACATGGGTACGCCTCTGGAAAGACGACCCGAGAACCTAACCGGATCTCTGCCAACACAAGGCCGGATTACCTTTTAAACTAGGTAACTACTGACACGAATATGTCATTCCTCGATCGTAAACGATCTATATCGGAGGATCCTCGATTTCCAACAACCACAAAGCAATAAATTTGCAGCAACAACATAGGTTAAGTATCTGAGCTCCATACCATGATACCACCTCTATCCAGAAGGAATGACATACACTAAAGGGGAGCTACCCCCTAATAACCTTGCCGCATCCTTCCTGTTTTGACCATTTCCGGGGTGTGAGGTCCGACGAAGTCTCGTCCACAAAGCCACGCTTTATACAAAAGCCGTGCTTTGATCACAATGCTCAACAGCACTTCGTATGCCACATTACCAATTTGGGAATGTATCACTAGTAACCATCAACTACATAACCTCTAGGGTGTTAAACTAAGAGAATAAATTCTCCGCCACCAACGGGAACATATTTGATAGAAACCAGCGTTACATCTCAAATTGTAACGTCAGACACACATCCATACAAGTCCGTTCCAGGATCGAACGGAACTGAAGGCACTTACAAAGAAGTCCTTGCAATCCGGATATTCACTAATCACGACCGGAATTCCCATCACAAAGGGTAATAAATTTCTATATCGGAGATCAGCTGATGCAGAAACATTCGACAGTAATCCTTCCGTTTTCACAAATATCCGGTCTTCAACACCAGTCATCAAATGCAATCCATAACGACGTATCACATATTCAAAATGGGTTATACGACCCAAGGTCCTTTCCCCGCTAACCCGAATAGTGAGCGCTTATTCAAAAATAAGTGTGGCATTCAAATTCAAGCAAATCACAACAAATACCTATTTAAAGGTAAATATTGATAGTCGATTATTTAACTATCAATAGGCATGCTCAACATCACCAGATTCCAAATAATTTCCCAAATTATTTATTTTCCAAAATATCTTTACTAGATATATAATTTCCACACTTCAACATTTGGAAACAAATTTCAAATCACTCTTCACCTTTACCACTTTTGAAAACAAATTCAATCATTTTCCTTACGCGGAAATACTTTCATTTCAAAATGGTTCATTTAAACAAATTAAATAAATCCTTACCGATTTACTTTATATTTACGTTCCAAATCCATAAAATTCATTTCCACACTTCAAAAATAAATTAACTTTTATTTTTAAACAAATTTCCCTTTTTTTATAAATTCCATAGTGTATTTACAATTACCAAAATATCTATGAATATACGATTTCCAAATCGATTTCTAATATTCATTTCAATTTATCTTTAAAAGATAAAATCTCAAAACATTCACTTCATATTGGAAAACATTTCCATACTTATTTAATAATAAGTAATTCACAAATCCATTTATTTTCAACACTTGGAAAATATTCGATATACTTAAATCGAAATTAAGTATATATTTCATTCTTTAAGGAAAACATTCTCTTAAACACATTTATTTGGGCCAAAACGAATGTTGCGCAAAACATCGTTACGACGACCCAAAATCACTAGTATAGAGATTCGAAATTAAGATAGATATATAAATCGCAATACTATATAAAACATTTCTTTTCGGAAATCATTTACTATAACAACAGTGTTATAGTCCATCATTTCCTTCTATTTCTCGAAAACGTCTATGTCAACAATAAATGTTAAAATCTATGGTTTCGATAGTTAATTCATTTTAAGCTGGAATGGATTAGGATTTTCAATATAACTAGGTGGAAAACGATATCGACCAAACGAATTCTCACCTACCTCAAGCTTACGATAGCTGTGATATGGGACGAAAGGAACATGAGAAGATTTGCGCGGTCTTCTTCCTCTCTTTCTCAACTTCTTTTGAAAATTCCCCTGTAGCTATCGCGTTTTTTTTTTTATTGGTTTATGGGTGGTTATGCTGATCAGTTATTTTCTTCTTAGATTGTATCGTGATTTATCATTTTCATTCTTCATTGTAATTTGACTCTGTTATAATTTAAGTGGACTGTCCACTATAAAAACAGGCTGGCTTTGCTAAAAAAAAAAAAAAAAAAAAAAAAAAAAAAAAAAAAAAAAAATATTTATTTTCCCAAAACATATACATTTTGTTTAATAATATATTCACTGTCCAAAATCATGAATATACTTCACCAACCAAATTCAATATTTTCTACACATTTTATTTCAAGGATAATTCGCTATCCGAAATCGTGAATATATCTCCTTTAATAACCTTCTATATTAAATTTATCAAATTCAATTAATTTCGGATTTATAAACAATGTTTATAAATTCCATTTCTATTTATAAAAACTTCGATTTATAAAAATCCCTTTTTATAAACCAATTCAATTTATAACTCAACTTTATACCCAAAATCCGATTTATAAGTTAATTATTTATAAATATTTTATTTTACAAAATCTGTTCATTTCATAACTTCACAATTTATAAATCTATAAATTTTATTCACTTGTGAAATCCATTTATACTTCATTTTAACACTTAATAAAACTCGTTTCACAATTCCTATATCTTTAATTTATAAATATTAATCTTAGAAATCTTTTATATAAACCGTTTATAATAATTAAAAAATCTCAATTCAAATAAACCAATCCTTTTAATAATTTACAAAACGTTATTTAAAACTTATATAACTCCAAAATTATTATTAAGTACTATTTTCCAAAAATATAACTTTTATAACAATAAACTTATAACGTTTATTTATTTTAACAATTCAAAATTTAATAAAACATATACTTTCAAAAATCACTTTAAAATCGAAATCATTATGTTAAAACTTCAAAAATGGATCCGATGATGCAACACACCAAATAGTCAAACACGACATCCAAACATCATATATTGATACGATAATCAACAAATATCACAATATCTGTAATCAAATAAATACTGGTGAGGAATCCAGTTGGATCCCTCCAACCTGTTTCCCTCCATCCACAAACATTAGCACAATGCCAATTCCGTTTCAAATACGGAATATCGCGGTATATGGGATTTATAAATTATTATCCGCTATTATGCGGCGCAATAGGGTCTTATCCGCTATATAATGCGGGAAATCAACTCCAAGTACATATATAATACCAATTCCATACAAGATGGAATTACCGCGGTATATGTTTTTAATAAATAACCTCCGCTTACTAATGGCGTATAATGTCTATTTTAACAATCAATAGATAACAATCATCATTCAAACATACAATCAAGAAATTTTGAATTTAACTATTTAAAATATAAATCGAAACGATTCGATTGAGTGAGAAGTTCTCACCTTAATTTCAATTCCGTTCCAGCGTTTTATTTCGAATAAAATTAAACGAGCGTTTAATTTTACCCAAAATTTTCACCCACTCCAATAAACTCCAATCCAGCTCCATTGCGTAGTGCTCGACAAAATGAACCCGTCGCAATTCGTTTCGTCCAAAACGGACCTTGTATCAAAAAGTTATACAGGTTTAAAGTTTGTACAATTTTAATATAATTTAATTACAACTTTCTTTTATTGTTTTGACCTCCAACACATCTGAGCCCTTCATCATTTCAGCACTAGATGTGGGCCGCCCCCCATCATCTTCCCACTCGCATTCTTCATCAGGAACGCACGCAAATACAACCCACCAGCCGCCTCCTATCTTGAATTTTCGCAACCAAATCAAACATTTCCACTTCAATCAGGATACACCACCTCAAAGCACTACTTGAGAGCCACCAACGGCCTGAGTATGGTGAAGTTCGGCCATCTCCAGGCAGTGAAACATGTGAGCAACCGTGTAACGTTGAGGAACAATTGCCGTTGATTCGTGCAACGAAACTCGATCACAACCGTTAGATTCGAAGTTCACAACGTGCTCTACAATTTACTAGTCGGAGGTTTTTTGTAATTGTTGATGGATTTGAAGATAATTGAGGGAGAAAGAGAATGATTTTCAGCCATTAATATGAAACTGGCGACTGGCTTTGAATTAGGGTTAGGGTTTGTTTTCTTTTGCAAATGAGAATAATGAAGTGCTTATATAGAAAATTGGCGAAATTACTATTCACCCGAAATTTTCCAAACTCCAAACGAAGCGTGCTGGCTGACGTTTCTAGGATTTACCCCGCATTCCGAACACAATGGAACGTGTTTCGGAGGCTAATTTTATCGTATGTGCGAGTTCCAGAAATAAACGGTCGATTTTAAATTAAACCGATTAAACGAATTTTCTAGACGTTTTGGCTTGCCCCGGACAAACGGTAAATCCGATTGATACGAAATTTGAAATCTTACAATAATATCATATTAAGGATCTGATGAAACTGGTTTCGTCGAAATCCGAGACTGTTTGAAAAATGGCTATTTTAACTCGTCAATTAAATATTAAAATATTCAATTTTCACAAATTAACTTTAAATTCAATTTTAAAAGTTCTATAACTCCAATATGATATTATAAAAAATTTCAAATCATTTTCAACCATATTTAACCCAATTTCCAATTATTTCTGTAATTTCAACTATTAAATTATCGATTTAATTATCCAATTAAATCCAATTATTCAAAATAAAATTTATTCGACTTATAAATTTCACTTATTAATATTTAAAATCAATTAAATATAAAAATTTTAATTGGAAGAACTTTTGGGTCGTTACAAACTTCCCCCATTAAAAGATTTCGTCCTCGAAATTACCAAGTAAGAAAAAGTTACAGAATCCATTAACTTTCCAAAACAAACCATTCAAATTGGATTTTTCAAATCTCTTAAGTGTTTAACTTTCCGAAAATTCATAGTTAAACTTCTTACAAAATCTTTACTAAGTTTCCAAACCCAAACTTAGTTTTCAAAAAAAATTCAATTTTCTCAAAAATATTCTAACGCCTTAAATTTTCGAAAAAATTCGCCAGAGTCTCCTTTGCGCGGCTCGATCCGAAAAAAATGACAGTATATATATCACAAATATACATCTCATCAAGTGATGAGGCATCCCGCAAGGAAAAAGTGTAAAAGTACGATATTTAATCCGAGATATGTACCTTATATTTTTATTAGCGAGCATCTACGGCTAATATAGCGCGAAAGCGAGCTTCAAATGCGAAGCAAGCGCAATCCGCACCTACTAAACACTCAACAAACAATGAGAATCGTGCACATATGAAAATAGTATCAATATACATCATATAGCAACATAACAACTACATATGCCAACATAGCAAATGCAACAAAAGCAACAAATGCAACCATCAATCAACTATCATCCAACAAATTCATAACCAAATCAATATAAATTCACTTCTCATTAATATTCATTGAATTGGTTTTCATTTTAATCACATTTGATTCATTAACATTGGAATTTTACTAACATTCATTTGTTCATTTTCCAATTAGTATACATTCACTAATTTATTCACATTAATTCGCTTTCAATCCAAATCAAATCCAATTCTATTCAAATTTATTTACTTCCAATTTGGATTCAATCACATAGCTTTTAATTTCGCTAATTCAATTTCATTAATCACTTAATGAATCATACATATAATCAATTATAATCATATAACAACCAATGTAGATTCAACATAACCAAATTATTAAATTTACATTCAATTCGGTTCAACACTTTTTTACTTTCAATTGGTTTATATTAAATTGATTTTCATTCAATTATTCAAATTCCAATAACATTAGCTTCTAAGAATTTACACTTACATTCATTATTCCATATCAATTTATTTTACATTCAATTGATTAACATTCATTTCATTAGTTCAATTCAATTGCTAATTCATTTAACCAATAAGATTGAATTTCATTTGTATAACTCAAGTTCAAATTCTTAATGACTTCATTTCATTAATTCACTATTAGTTTACTTCGACACCAAAATCAACTTCATTCAACTTCACTTAAGTTATATTCCATTTCAAACATCTTATCTAATCCAAATCAATTTATTTAACTTTCCTTAAATTTTCGCTTATAGTCCAATTCAGATTCCAATTCTGAAGAAAATTTTATTTAACCTTTAGCAAGTCAAATTTATTATCTCATATCATTATCAAATTCAGATTTTGTTTTGCTTAACAAATTGTTTAACCATTTTAATAATTGGTTTCACTTACATTTTCTCATTTTATAAGTTATACAACTTATATTCAAAAATTATCACTTGGATTTTTTTATTGATTCACTTATACTTCCTTTAATTTAACTCCATCTGTAACGACCCGCCTTTTTGGACAGTTTAAACCGACGATCAAATGCACATGCCGATTCTAAACCATTCAAAAGGGCAGATGGTTATTGGGGTGAATAAGAAAAGAAAGGAAAGAGAAATGAAACAACACAGAATCTCGCAGCGGAACGATAAAATATAATAGTCAAATAAACAGTTCATGAAGCTGTTTACTATACATTGACAATTATTTATACAACATTTATCAGAGTTATACATATACAACAGAACAATTAAAATAATGCAACAGATAGCATGATGCAAGGGTAATAATAGTAATAGTATACCAAATCTTCGTCTTCATCCTCCAGAATAGATCTTCAAAAATCTGAAAAATCAGGACTGACCCTAGCGTAATGAAAAGACAAAATACTCGAGTCGGGACTAAAATATCCTTATGAAAGTTAAATCAATCGTAAATAAATATGAGTGTAATGGCGTCAGAGAAGTTTACGGGGTTTGACATCCCATATCCAGTGTCAACGTGCGTGCAATAACTTAAGAGATGTTACGGAATTTTCCATCTCTTAAGGATCCGTTAAACTATCTACTATGTAGTAATGTACGCTAAGTAGATAATGTCTATCAGTAATATAAAGTATCAAAATAGCGTTAAGGCGTTACCATAATCCCCCTTAACACGTTTTATAATGCCATAGTGTATACAGCACCGTAAGCCCCACCGTAAACTGGTGGTTATCAGAGGGTACCCCATAGGTATAACACAAAGCATAACGTAGTGGTCGCGAATAGGATAATCAGTATGACAAGGTACATGAGGCGATACCAACTAGGATACTAGTAGTTGCATGATCCGGACTGATGTTGGGCATAGCCAGCAGCTACCCCAACACCGCGAAACAACACTCCCAAATCAAGGGGTGCCCCCAAATCGCATCACAAATGTAATAGATACGGTATCGATGAAGTGTGACCGCTAGAGATGGCAAACCTCAATGGCCCGGCGCGGCTCCTGTTTTAGTCATGTCAGGGGTCATCCAATATCGTTCTCTTTCTTCAGTCAACGCGTTCACCAAACCATCCACTTCATTCTGGATCAACACTCCGCGTATAATAGTTATTAAAGTGGTTTTCGGTATCGACAGAGAGTATGTCCATATCCGATCCCGGTCTCTTTAATAACTACGTATTATCACACCGTTGGCTCTTTTACATTTCAAATCGATTCATAATTGATATCAAAATATCATATTATCTTTAAAATGAATTCCAATTCAAATATCATCGTATCTATCAAATGTAAGATTCCGTTTCAAAAATCATTTTTCGCATCAATATCTCATTTCGGTTTCAAAATCATTTCGAATTTCAATTTAGGTTGCAACTTCATTTAACTCAATTCGTATTTAAATTCAAGATTTAAATATAAACATTCCACTTTATTGACCAGCTTAGAATTTTAGAAAATAGTTTTAAGTAGTTTAAAAGTAGTTTAAATAATTAAAGTAGTTAAAAATACTTAAAGTCTTAAAATGGATTTAAAATAGATAAATTAGTTTAAAATAATTTAAATTGGGTTAAGTAGATTTAAAATAGATTAAAATAGTTTAAGTATTCAAAAAATGGTTTATATAACCGAGTAATTTGGAAAACAAAGTAGAACAGCTTCAAAACCGATCCATTTCAATTATAACTTCCCAATTCAAAACCCTTTCAATTTCCCTTCTACCGATTCAATTTCGATTTCAATTCAAATCAATGTCAACTTTTACTTCGAATTAATTCAATTTTACATTCACCTTTAGTTTATTCAATTCCAATGTATATCGAATTTTTTTAGCTTGATTTCTCAAAATATCAATTTTAACACTTAACAAAATTTTCCTTCAATATTCAAATTTAAATCCCACTTACAAATATGATTCAATTTCAAGCTCAATTTCAAATATCATTTTATATCGCCTTTACTTAGTAATATTCAAAGCTCGAATTAAGGTTCAATCTTCTAAACGAATACATTTTCGAAATTCAATCATAACCCAATTTTTAAATTTCAAGTCTTAACTTAAATCATTTAACAACTTCTTTTAACCAAAATCTATTTCAACATTCCAAACTCAATTTTTCGATAAATTCGATTTCTATAAATTGATTTCTATTTATAACTTTTAAATCAAAACATTTAACCAAATTTCAAATCGACGATTTTAAAAATTATTAATTTAGCCAATTCGGTGTCCGTATACAATTTTCTATTCTATGGCCAAGTGATTATTTATTTCAATTAAATGTCAGGGATGAATATATATTACTTAAATTAAATCACAGTTTCATGTGTATGCATAACAGGATATATATAAGCAAATAAACATCCAAACATTTAAATATCAACCAATAACATCCATCGAAATACATCATCTAATAAACAATACAATTCATGCCAATTTCATAGTTATCAACGTCAGGTAATTAAATCGCAATATAATTTCAATTTCAATTTAACTGTCAATTTAATTTCCAACGGTTAATTCAAATGACAACCTATATGACAATTAAATTCTATCAAACAACGACAAAAAAAATTCATATCACTTCATAATATCAATTTAACTAGCATAAAGATATTTAGTACGTTGTGAGCGTTATAAAACACTCACCTTGATTTCAATGTAGTTCCAGCGTTTTATTTCGAGTAAAATTAAACGAGCGTTTAATTTTACCCAAAATTTTCTCTAGCTCCAAACGATTCCAATCCAGCTCCACTGCGTAGTATTCGACAAAACGATTCCAACGCAAAAAGTTTCGTCCAAAACGGACCTCGTATGAAAGAGATACAGCTTTTAAAGTTTATACAAATTTAAATAAATTTAATTTACAATTAACTTTTCAGTTTCTAACCCTAATAGATCTGGGCCGCTCATCACGTTTCTTCCCCAGGCCGTCCCTAGGCTCTTCACGGCTTAGTTCCCTGATGTGAAAATCGCGCACGCAGTAAACCCAATGCCGCCTATTCTTCTCGAATTTCCACGGCCTCCTCGACGATTTCCACCACGATCAAACTACGCCATGCCACTCGCCAAATCGAGCTCTACCCACGCCTAGGCTGTGGCCATGTTCGGCCACCTCCCGAGCACACACCCCGAGGACGAACGGCTCCCTTTTCTTGCTATTTTCCGATGATTTACTCCACTATAAACGATCACAACCGTATGAAATCGAAGCTCTTGCACTCGTCTACAACCTTACAGTTGAAAGTTTGTTGAATGGATTGACGGATTTGAAGAGATTAGAGGAGAAAGGAGATGCATTTCTGGCCATCGAAATGAATGGTGGCGGCTAGGGTTTGAGGGAGAGGGTTTTTCAAATGAATGGTGAATGGTTCCTCTTACAGAATTTCAACGAAAAACTATTCACTCCAAATTTTCGAACTCCAAATCTCGCGCGGTGACCGGCGTTCCTAGGGTTTATCCCGCGTTCCGAACACAATGGAACAGGTTTCGGAAGCTAATTCGATCGTCTGTGCGAGTTACGGAAATAAACGATCAATTTTAAATTAAATCGATTAAATTAATTTCTAAGCGTTTTGGCTTGCCCCGGACAAACGGTAAATCCGATTGACATGAAATTTGAAATCTTAAAATAATATCACATTACGATCCGATGAAACTGGTTTCGTCAAAATCCGAGACCGTTTGAAAAATGACTATTTTAACTCGCCAAATTAATATTAAAACAATTTCAACGCGTTTCGAGCTGCTACGGTCAAACGACAACTCCGATTGCTACGAAAATTAAAATCCGATAATAACTAACTATTACGGATCCAATGGAAGTAGTTTCGTCCAATTATGAGAATGTTCAAAATTTGGCTATTTCCAGTCGATAATTAAATATTAAAATATTCAATTTTCACAAATTTACTTTTAATTCGATTTTAAAAGTTCTACAACATCATTCAAACTTTAATATGATAAAATAAAATTTTACAAATCATTTTTAATCATATTAAACCCGTTGTTCAATTATCCAATAAATTCCAATTGTAAAATCTTATTAACTCTATTATAATCCCAATATAACTTACATTCACTTTGAAAACCAATTTGAATCATATTAAATCAAATTTTAATTATTCACTCTATTTTCATATATTAAATTTCAATATCAAATTAATCATATCAAATTCGGAATTTAATTATTCAAACATTTATAATATTAAATTTAAACAAATTTGATTATTCTTAAATCAGTATCTTTTGAAATATTCAAAACGAACTTAAAAATTTAACTTTTGAAATGAATCAAAATTATAGAACAACCATTTCCATTATACGGTTATTCAATTCCCAGTATTAATTATTCAATAAATTTCAAATATTAAATTTAAACAATTTCGCTTATCCAATAATTCATTATCTCTTGAAATATTGAAATATTGAAATTGAACTTATAAGATTCAACTTTTTTAAAACCAATTCACAATTTAGAACATTATTTTCATTTTACAGTTATTCAATTATTCAATAAGTTTTAAATATTTAATTTAAACAATTTACCTGTTCAATATTCAATATTTGATTTTCAATAGATTTTACTTATCAATCAATTACTCTATTATACCCAATGAATTCAACATTTATTATCCTATTCAACTTTTGATTTCAAAGGCATTCACTAAGTAGATTTTATTTTTCATTATTTGGATAAGTATTGTCGCAATTCATTCCAGTTATTATTATTCCAAACGAATTACAACTTTTTTTCAAACATTAAATCACGAAATCTTATTAAATTAGCTATTTTAATTATCGAAAATTTACGGGTCGTTACACCATCCTTTAAGTTAAATTTATTCTATTAAAATTCAAATTGTATAAGTTATCAACTCATTTATCATTCCTATAAATATTTTAAATAGGATTCCAGAGACTTTTCAACCTTTCAAAACCATTTTTTGAAACCAATTCAATTTATCTTTTGAATTTCCAAAACCCAAACTCAAAATTTTCCAAACAACTTTCATTTAAAACAGTTTGGCAGCAATCCCTCTTTTGGAAACCTAAAAATGAACACCGATGATGTCATGATCATCATCGGAATTATTTTCCAGCGACCGAAAAGAGTTTAGAGCTTTAATTCTCCAAAACAATTTTCCAAAATATCAAATCCTTTCAAAACACTTCTCTGGAATTTTATTTTCATATTATAAATCAACTTTACAAACCTTTTACTTATATAATTTCACTTCTTATATATAAGATTATTTCACAATTGTAAATCATTTTAATTATAGTTACATACTTATAATTCATCGCTTATACAATTATTCTTTTACAATATGTTTCATTTAACTTATTCAAACAACTTTTGTTAACTTGCATATATCTTACATTTTCAACAACCAAACAATCAATTCATATACACTTTAATAATTCTGAAAAATTATTCCTTTATATATAAAATATAATCGAGGTAAAATTATTTCATTTACCCAATTTAAAATGATACTATGTCGTTTTATCTCGTTTAAGAGTTTAGAAACCCCTATCGATAATATGGCGTCCCATCTACCGACCAGAATTCACAAACAGCTCAACGGATAAGCAAACACAATATAAAATATTTTATATTCACTAACAAATACGCACTCGTATATTATTACACTCACATTCATTCTAGAGTACTACTGACTCCATCTCTAATGAGTAATTCCCAACAGAGCCATGGTTGTCACTTAACCATATGCTCTGATACCAAATGTAACAACGCGAATTTTCGACGCTTGAAAATCGACATCAATACGTCCACTGTATCAACTGCCGAGCAATTGAATGCCGGAAAACCGTACCGTTAGGGTTAAAGAAGAAGAAAAAGATAGAAGAAGAGAGAAAAAGATAGTACATAACAGAAAGAAACTATAGAACAATATCAGAATCTCACAGTCGCAGCGAAACAACATATAATAGATAAATGAATAATCTTTAAACAAAGAACTATATCAGTTATTACATTACATCACATTACATCATCAGAGTGTACAACAACAAACAACAACAAACAGCGGAAAAGAAATACTATATACTAGTGAATACGCCATGCCATCCAGCTTGCCTCCAGCAACTCTTGAATTCTAGAATATCCTGATAAACTAACTCTTGACTGCCCGTGTGGAAAATTTATGGGCACCCAGAGTTTAGAAAGGAAAACAATAAACTCCGAGTCAGTCATGTGACTGGTGTGAGAACTAAAACAGTTTATTTTTAAAACAAAGTACAGGACAATTTTAAAATAGATTCGCAATGCTTTTTAGAAAATGAGACTACCATAAGGCCTCCCGCACACACATACAATGCAAACGCAGAATCGGAGGAGATTTTTCCTTATGATAGTCAAAGAAGCTTGATACGCATTAAAAAGAAACATTTGATATTATTACTAGTGCATAGTATAGGAAAAATCATTTCGAAAGTAAAGATATAAATCTTAGCCAACATACGACCATTATCGTATGCCTACTATAGCTACCATGTTCAATAGCAGGTTACCGCCACATTCCATGGCAGGTTATACAACTAAAACCGTACAGGGTTCGTATTGTTTCTTTGGATTTCCAACAAATGGTCAGGCCAAGGAACTTCCCATTGCCACATGGGTATGCCTCTGGAAAGACGACCCGAGAACCTAACCGGATCTCTGCCAATACAAGGCCGGGTTACCTTTCAAACTAGGTAACTACTGACACGAATATGTCATTCCCTGAACCGATCTGTATCCGAGGATCCTCGATTTTCAACAACCACAAAGCAATAATTTGCAGCAACATCATAAGTTAAGTATCTGGGCTCCATACCATGATACCACCTCTATCCAGAAGGAATGACATACACTAAAGGGGCGCTACCCTCTAATAACCTTGCAACATCCTTCCTGTTTTGACCATTTTCGGGGTGTGAGGTCCAATGAAGTCTCGTCCATAAAGCCACGCTTTATACAGAAGCTGTGCTTTGATCACAATGCTCAACAGCACTTCGTATGCCACATTACCAATTTGGGAATGTATCACTAGTAACAATCAACTACATAACCTCTAGGGTGTTAAGCTAAGAGAATAAATTCTCCGCCACCAATGGGAACATATTTGATAGAAACCAGCTTTACATCTCAAATTGTAACATCAGACACACATCCATACAAGTCCGTTCCGGGATCGAACGGAACCGAAGGCATTTACAAAGAAGTCCTTGCAATCCGGATATTCACTAATCACGACCGGACTTCCCATCATAAAGGGTAATAAATTTCTATATCGGAGATCAGCCGATGCAGAAACATTCGACGGTAATCCTTCCGTCTTCACAAATATCCGGTCTTCAACACTGGTCATCAAATGCAATCCATAACGGCTTATCACATATTCGGAATGGGTTATACGACCCCAAGGTCCTTTCCCGGCTAACCCGAATACTGAGCGCTTATTCAAAAATAAGTGTGGCATTCAAATTTAAGCAAATCACAACAAATACCTATTTAAAGGTAAATATTGATAGTCGGTTATTTAACTATCAATAGGCACGCTCAACATCACCAGATTCCAAATAATTTCCCAAATTATTTATTTTCCAAAATATCTTTACTAGATATATAATTTCCACACTTCAACATTTGAAAACAAATTTCAAATCACTCTTCACCTTTAACACTTTTGAAAACAAATTTCAATCATTTTCCTTACGCGGAAATACTTTCATTTCAAAATGGTTCATTTAAACAAATTAAATAAATCCTTACCGATTTACTTTATATTTACGTTCCAAATCCATAAAATTCATTTCCACACTTCAAAAATTAAATTAACTTTTATTTTTAAACAAATTTCCCTTTCTTTTATCAATTCCATAGTGAATTTACAATTACCAAAATATCTATGAATATACGATTTCCAAATCGATTTCTAATATTCATTTTCAATTTATCTTTAAAAGATAAAATCTCAAAACATTCACTTCATATTGGAAAACATTTCCATACTTATTTAATAATAAGTAATTCACAAATCCATTTATTTTCAACACTTGGAATATATTCAATATACTTAAATCGAAATTAATTATATATTTCATTCTTTAAGGAAAACATTCTCTTAAACACATTTATTTGGGCCAAAACGAATGTTGCGCAAAACATCGTTACGACGACCCAAAATCACTAGTATAGGGATTCGAAATTAAGATAGATATATAAATCCCAATACTATATAAAACATTTCTTTTCGGAAATCATTTACTATAACAACAGTGTTATAGTCCACCATTTCCTTCTATTTCTCGAAAACGTCTATTTCAACAATAAATGTTAAAATTTATGGTTTCGATAGTTAATCCATTTTAAAACATCTTTAAAACAATTAACTTCATTTGATAATATTCATTTTCCCAAAACATATCCATTTTGTTTAATAATATATTCACTGTCCAAAATCGTGAATATACTTCACTAACCAAATTCAATATTTTCTACATATTTTATTTCAAGGATAATTCGTTATCCGAAATCACGAATATATCTACTTTAATAACCTTCTATATTAAATTTATCAAATTCAATTGATTTCGGATTTATAAACAATGTTTATAAATTCCATTTCTATTTTTAAAAACTTCGATTTATAAAAATCCCTTTTTATAAACCAATTCAATTTATAACTCAACTTTATACCCAAAATCCGATTTATAAGTTAATTATTTATAAATCTTTTATTTCACAAAATCTATTCATTTCATAACTTTGCAATTTATAAATCTATAAATTTTATTCACTTGTGAAATCCATTTATACTTCATTTTAACACTTAATAAAACTCGTTTCACAATTCTTATATCTTTAATTTATAAATATTAATCTTAGAAATCTTTTATATAAACCGTTTATAATAATTAAAAAATCTCAATTCAAATAAACCAATCCTTTTAATAATTTACAAAACGTTATTTAAAACTTATATAACTCCAAAATTATACTTAAGTACTATTTTCCAAAAATATAACTTTTATAACAATAAACTTATAATGTTTATTTATTTTAACAATTCAAAATTTAATAAAATGTATACTTTCAAAAATCACTTTAAAATTGTTTTTAAAATCAAAATCATTATTTTAAAACTTAAAAAATGGATCCGATGATGCAACACACCAAATAGTCAAACACGACATCCAAACATCATATATCGATATGATAATCAACAAATATCACAATATATGTAATCAAATAAATACTGGTGAGGAATCCAGTTGGATCCCTCCAACCTGTTTCCCTGCATCCACAAACATTAGCACATTACCAATTCTGTTTCAAATACGGAATATCGCTGTATATGAGATTTATAAATTATTATCCTCTATTATGCGGCAATAGGGTCTCATCCGCTATATAACGCGGGAAATCAACTCCAAGTATATATATAATGCCAATTCCATACAAGATGGAATTAGCGTGGTATATGTTTTTAATAAATAACCTCCGCTTATTAACGGCCTATAATGTCTATTTTAACAATCAATAGATAACAATCACCATTCAAACATACAATCAAGAAATTTTAAATTTAACTATTTGAAATATAAATCGAAACGATTCGATTGAGTGAGAAGTTCTCACCTTGATTTCAATTCCGTTCCAGCGTTTTATTTCGAATAAAATTAAACAAGCGTTTAATTTTACCCAAAATTTTCACCCACGCCAATCAACTCCAATCCAGCTCCATTGCGTAGTGCTCGACAAAATGAACCCGTTGCAATTCGTTTCGTCCAAAACGGACATCGTATCAAAAAGTTATACACGTTTAAAGTTTGCACAATTTTAATATAATTTAATTACAACTTTCTTTTATTGTTCTAACCTCCAACACATCTGGGCCCTTCATCATTTCAGCACTAGATCTAGGCCACCCCCCATCATCTTCCCACTCGCATTCTTCATCAGAAACGCATGCAAATACAACCCACTAGCCCCCTCCTATCTTGAATTTTCGCAACCAAATCAAACACTTCCACTTCGATCAGGATACACCACCTCAAAGCACTACTTGAGAGCCACCAACGGCCTGAGTATGGTGAAGCTCAGCCATCTCCAGGCAGTGAAAAACGTGAGCAACCGTGTAACTTTGAGGAACAATTGCCGTTGATTCGTGCAACGAAATTCGATCACAACTGTTGGATTCGAAGTTCACAACGTGCTCTACAATTTACAAGTTGGACATTTCTTGTAATTGTTGATGGATTTGAAGATAATTGAGGGAGAAAGAGAATGATTTTCAGCCATTAATATGAAACTGGCAGCTGGCTTTGAATTAGGGTTAGGGTTTGTTTTCTTTTGCAAATGAGAATAATGAAGTGCTTAAATATAAAATTGGCGAAATTACTATTCACCCGAAATTTTCCGAACTCCAAACGAAGCGTGCTGGCTGACGTTTCTAGGGTTTACCCCATGTTCTGAACAAAATGGAACGTGTTTTGGAGGCTAATTCCATCGTATGTGCGAGTTCTAGAAATAAACGATCGATTTTAAATTAAACCGATTAAACGAATTTTCTAGGCGTTTTGGCTTGCCCCGGACAAACGGTAAATCCGATTGATACGAAATTTGAAATCTTACAATAATATCATATTAAGGATCTGATGAAACTGGTTTCGTTGAAATCCGAGACTGTTTGAAAAATGGCTATTTTAACTCGTCAATTAAATATTAAAATATTCGATTTTCACAAATTAACTTTAAATTCAATTTTAAAAGTTCTATAACATTATTATAACTCCAATATGATATAATAAAAAATTTCAAATCATTTTTAACCATATTTAACCCAATTTCCAATTATTTCTGTAATTTCAACTATTAAATTATCGATTTAATTATCCAATTAAATCCAATTATTCGAAATAAAATTTATTCGACTTATAAATTTCACTTATAAATATTTAAAATCAATTAAATATACAATTTTTAATCAACAGAACTTCTGGGTCGTTACATGTTAAGTGAAAGTTTTAACTGCATTTACGAAATGCAGTTAGAAATTGCACTTAACTATAGCAGCTTTTAACTGCATTTGTGAAATGCAGTGAAAGACTGCCGTAGTTAAGCACAGTCTGTAGCTGCACTTGCGAATTGCTGTTAAAATCTGCTATTAGCAGCAGCGGTTATTAACAGCTGCAGTTAAAAACTATTGCTGTGAATTTTCCTCCTTAACTGCATTTATGAAATGCAGTTAAAAACTACTGTTGTGAATGCAATCTTTAACTTCATTTCGTAAATGCAGTTAAAAACTGCATTTAACAGCAGTAGTTTTTAACTGTATTGTACAACTGCGGTTAGAAACTGCATTTAACAAGTGCATTTTTTAATGCATTTCACAAATGCAGTTGTAAAAGCATTAATTGTTGAAGTTTTTAGCTACATATGGGAAATGCAGTTAAAAATTGCATTACTATAATGCTGTTTTTAAACTGCATTTTACGTATACAGTTAAAACTGCATGTAAATAGTGCATTTTTGAATTGCATATTTGAAATGCGGTTAAAATTTGCACTACTATAATGGTGTTCTTAACTGCATTACATGAATGCAGTTAAAAATTGCATTGCAATAACGCAAATTTTTCAAAATTTAAATTTGAAATGAATGTGTTTTGAAATTTTCATTCTTTACATATTTATAATACATATCATTAGAAAGATAACTAAATTTGTGATTTAATAGTGAAAATGGTTTGTTGATCCGATGTCTCTAGAAAAAGTCATTTTATTTTAAAGATTGATAATTAATTGGTGTGGATTTTAAATAAGAGTGTGAGAATAACAACTACGTGTAAAAAAGGAAAAAATATATTTTAAAGGGGAAATCATCCTAATAATTTAAGCACAAGGACAGAAGCCTACTTTTTTGCAACAAGGACAGGCTTAAAGCCCATCGTTCTCATTGTTCAACTTTTAGGGCATCCGTTGGAAGCTTCATTCCGTCTCAAATCCATTTACCGATCTCCGCTACATAACTTATGCTGCATTTCTCTATCTCTCAATCTCCGCTGTGCTTTCCTCCTATTTTCCTATTCACCTCGCCCTGCCATGTAAATTTTCAAATGATTTTTAAAATATTATCACCACAACTCACATGTCTGCTGCTATAAAATCTCAACTGTCCAACTCATAAAAGAATTGGTCTACTATACAATAATTTAACTAGACAAGGTTGTGGAAATCTCAAAATTATTGCAAATGTGATGGATGAATTCAATAACACAAACTGCCTAGTACGCTGATTCATTTCAACATATTACTAATAAGTTTTACTTTAAATTTACTCATGTCATACAATGTTTCTTATTTAGTTTATTATTGTATTAATTGACATAATTAGAGTACTTACCATGCACATAACAGTGCTATGTCTTCATATTCCGTTGTTTCCATACAGTTGTTAACAAATGGGACTAATCATTGAATAAAACAAAGAGATTAGTTTAATAATAATTCAACATTCTATTTGCTAAGTTTAGCTCACAGTTGCATTGATGTAAGTGCTTTATTCATTATAGTGTTATGTAGTAGTATGTTTTTCAATGTTACAAGTTGCAAACTTCGCCAAATCCTCTAACAATGTCCTCACCATTATCATTTTCCACACCATGCTATATTCTTAGTATACCCGTCCCACCCAACCCACTTACCCTTTTATACTCGTAGTAATCGCGGGCTTGGGCTTTCTTCACATCAAATCCGAGGGCGCCCTTTATGGGCTCGTTATAAAACAAGGTTTTAACATTGATATCTACATCCATAATGCTATCATACATATGTACACGAGCTGCAATTTGTTGAACGAAGCTTATAGATTGTTCCAAACAAACATTGACGATAGGTTTGATGTAGTTTCGTGTAGTTTTTTTACAATGGGTTTGGCAGAGGCAGTGTGGACGAATGGATTGGTGCATAAATTTATTTTTCTACTTAACAATAATGCTATCAATCAAAATAATTACAAAATCAAATAACTAGTAGCCATATGATTGTTATTCATGCTTGGTTATTTTATAAAGTATTTTGACTGTTATTTATAAAAAAAAAGGGTATGTACCTAGTTTATGTTTGATATAAGTTGATGCTCTATAAATTTAATTATTTGGTTGACCATCATATAGGGCAAAAGTGATACCGAAATAGTGCAAAACTGATACTAGTAGTTGTATGATTAAAATTCATGCTTGGTTATTGTGTAAACGATACCTATATATGCAAGATGATACCTAATTTATGTTCGATAAAGATTGATGCTCTGTGATTTTAAATAATTATTAGACTGTCATGTATGACAAAAGTGATACCAAAGAAATGCGAAACTGATCTATTTGTTTTGGGTTGACGCTTACTTTATAAATTATTTTGACTATTATTTATATCAAAACGGATACGTATATATTTGCAAAAATGATACATAGTTTCTGTCTGATATAAGTTGATGCTCCTTAATTTTAATTATTAATTTAACTGTCATGTTTAACAAAAGTGATACCAAAATAGTGCAAAAATGATACCTTGTAGCTGTATACTTGGAATTCATGCTTGGTTATTTTATAGATTATTTTGATTATTATTTATAACAAAACTGATACCCATATATATACAAAACTGATACCTAATTTGTGTTTATAAAAGTTGATGCTCTATAAAAAAAATTGAATTGGTACTTTATTTACACATATCACTAGGACAACAATCACAAATTATATGACAATATATGTTCAAATCACGCTGTGCAAGTTTCAAATCTGTGACCTCTCGCACCAAAGTCGAATCACTTAACCACCAGGACACTGGCGCTTGTCGGTGCTCTATAATTTTAATTATTTGACTATTATGTATGAAAAAGTGATACCAAAATAATGCAAAATTGATACTTAGTAGTTATTTGTTTGGAATTGACGCTTACATACTTTATAAATTAGTTTGACTGTTATTTATATCAAAGCAGAAACCTATATATAGGCAAAAATGGTACCTAATTTCTGTTTGACAAAAGTTGATGCTCTGTAATTTTAACTATTCATTTGACCGTCATGTATAAAGAAAGTAATACCAAAATAATGCAAAACTTATACTTAGTAGCCGTTTTTTGTAGTTGATGCCTAGTTATTTTATAAATTATTTTGACTACAATATATATCAAAATTAATATCAACATATATGCAAAAACGAAACCTAACATTGATACCAAAACCATTATTTATTTTATTTCAAAGCATATGATTTGTTTGCACCACTATCTCTTAAATACATTGTTATATATTTGTTATATACATGTTACTACAGGTGATGCAAACTTATACTAACAATATATTTTTCTTTAAACAATGTTGACTAGGGCATATATATCATGATATTCATCATATCATTGAACAGAAGCAAATACCAATCAACATAAAACCTGAACAAATGTTGTAAACAAAAGCAAGAATTGTGTACGACATATTGATGGACAATGACCACTACTGGAATTTAGCCAAGTTCATGTCAACATTGAAATAAGAAGAAGAAAATACAAAGAAGTGAATTTGTTGTAAAACTGTTGTGATATTCTATTAAACTAATATGCATTTAAGATGTTATATTAGAACTACTTGAATTTAACTTTGTTTTAATGTAGATATAAACACTTGTTGAAATTATGTCAGTTTGTTGTAAAAACTACTACCTTAATTCTGATGTTGTAAAAATTAGCTTTGTTTAACTTTTCTTACACGTGATGTTATATTATGATTGTATTTTATATTAGTTTATACCAGAAACTGATAATACAGTGTGCATGAATTGATATCATTTTTTATCATACACGAAAACGATACTAATACTAATATAATGAAAAACTGATACCATGTTCTATTATACCTAAAACTGATACTTATAGCATGGAAAAAATAATATTTTATTTTGTAATACCTGAAAATGATACTAGTAGCATGCAAAACTTGAAAACGCATTTTACATAAAAGAAACGAATACTAATAGTATCAAAAACTGATACGAAACAACTAATATTGAATAAACAAACCAACATCACCATGTAACCTACAAACAAACAAATAAAAAAACCGATACTAGTTATACAATAGAACTAATACTTAAAATAAAAATACAAATGTTACTATATAACCTACAAACAAATAATAATATAATTGATACTGCTTATACTAGAAAACTGATACTGTAAATGAAACAACACATGATACTATATAACCAAGTTCAATTACGAAGAGTAAATCAACGAAAAACTAAAAATATGCTAAACTAGTATACTTGTATAACCAGATTCAATTACATAAAATTGCCAAAAAACTCATACAACAAAGTATAAATCTCAACTAGTTCATAGAACCATGAAAAAAAATCATGTCTTATTAGAAGTTTGACGATTACGGTTATTGTGACCAAATTATTTGCATACACCATATCTATTTTGCTTATTTTCATAATATGTAAATCCTTCTTTCTATTTTACAAAAGGTCTACCGACACCATGTTTCTTCTTAGTTGGCTTAATAACATCTTCAATACTTGCATTAACAATAGGTTTATCAAAATTAGGAATATGATTGATAGCATTAGCATAAGAAGAATGATAAGCATCCACAGTGAAGTAATACTCAATATTTTGTTAAAGCATTTGTTCAATAGCGTAACGACACGCAAATTTATTACTTGGATAAACTACAATATTTTTAAAATATTTAGATATGGGTTTAAAAGTAACAAATAATCATGTTTTAAGAGGTAAATAATAATAGTTATTTTGTTTGGGAAACATATTTGCGGACAAAATACCACGGTAAAATATTGATAATTTGCAGATATCGTCCTAGGTAAAATATCGATAAAATAGCCAAAAATCAATTTATCGATAAACTTCTTTTAAAAAACAAGGATCATGCACGGCTTTGGATACATACATTAATATGTATATTCAAACAAGATTATGAAATAAAATAATTTATTTTATTCTCTGAAAATAAAATGTATTTGTGACATCGACGGTTGATATCGTCGATTTTATATATTCTTCAAAAATTCAAGTTAAGTTTAAATATTAAATAAATGGGGATTTATTTATAAATAAAACAATTTTAATTATTTAATAATGATTGTAGAATAGTTTTAAATTTTGTTTAGGCCGAAGAATGTTTTCCGGAATTTCGTCTTCTCGACATCGGAAAGTTGTTGAGAACGTCATTCGCCTTTATGCACTATTTGTACACATATATAAGAGATAATTACCAGATAATATTATATTTAATTATGTATTATCTTATGTTAATTATGTTTAGCAGGTGATGTGATAAGACATGGTTTAAAAATAATAACTTATATACATACTAAATCATATCAATCTCTCTTGTCATTTCCGTAAGTATCATCATCATTACCCATCATGGCTTAGGGGATGTGACTAGAGAGGGGGAAGATGTTATATATGAGGGGGAGGAAGATGACATGACATGTCAAAATAATGACATGTTATGTTATTTTAAACTAAGAATAAAATGGTAATTTCCCCACTTTTCTTCATCTATAAATACACACCCTCAGACACACATTTTCAATTACATTCCAACTTCATTCTTTTCTAAACCTTCTTCTTTAAAAATTCCATGGCTTCCTTAATTCAAAAAAGAATTTAGAAAAAGTTAGCCTTTTGTGTTGTAACTTTTTTTTTGAAGAGAGGTAAAAAGGCCTAAGCCCAAAGTTACAAAATGGGTAGATAATATGCCATCCGTAGCCAATACAAACTATCTCACAACCTTAGTTAAGGTTATAGCATCGACCAAAACATAACTTAAACTCTGAAGCTTGAAAAGGAAAAAAAAATGGCGAAAAGGCGATAATCTACTACTTCATCTTCTGCCTTATTCCTTTACTCCACTAGCTTCTCCTCCCTCTCAATATGTTAAACAATCATTAAAAGACCTTCTCATGCCATTAATTCCCCATTATTATTATACTTCTTCTGATAGTAAGAGATAGGAGGATAATTAGCAGATCTGAGTCAATGTGACTCGGATCTGCTAATTCCTTTTGTAGAAAAGAAGTGAGGCAGAGATTTGTTTCGAGATCTGCTATTCTGACTTCAGCACCTTGCTGATTAGACTGGAAGCTTTTCGAATGAGATAAACAATGCTCTATTGTTGTTGTCCGCTTCTCTGCTCCAGTTATCGGCTAAAAATGCAAACTTGTTTTGATCCCTACCTTTTTCTTTGACTTTTGAAGGATAATACCACCGTACGACTCGATAGGTAGCCATCTTTGCTGTTTATTTAAGCTAGCTTTTTTATGAGTACGACAATTTCTTTCTTTCCATATAATGAAGATTGCCATAGTAATTAGAATATGAGCGTAATCTGTTTCAATGGATTTTGACTTAAATTTTTGTTGATATGTAGCATAACATGTTTGAGATCCATATTTCCATTGCAAGTGATACCTAGTATAGTTTGAATGTGATTCCAGATATAATAAGAATAGCTACACTCAAAAAATAAATGATTAGCACTTTATTAATTCTGCCCTAAGTTGGCATCTATTTTTGATAGCAAAATAGGTACATAATGCTATCTTAGGACTATTCACTTTATTCCATATGCACTCATACCACTCAACATTGGGCAGCTTATTTTTAATAACCTCTCAAGTATTTTTAAAAGAGAACTACCTTTGTTGCTAGCTGTCCATTCAATGATCACTTTCAGCCGTGAGATTTAGAGGAACTTTGCAAACATCATGTTTTGTGGGTTAGTAGTTGGATGTAAATGTGGTTATCATTGATTATCCTTAATGATCATTGTCACTGTTGCATTATAACCACCACAAATGAGTAAATTATTCCACCCTACTTCATTTATGAAAAAAGCATTTTTGAACCAGAGATCAAACCATAAACTAGTTTCCTTACCAAGTTTAAATTTTCTTTCTATTCATGATTTGCCAATTTTTCTGCATGTTAATACTTGTTTCCAGGAATAAAATTGATTGTTTTTGGCAATATATTCCAAAAATTACCATTCTTGAGATATCTACACCTCATCCAGTTGGCCTAAGGTGAGTCTACACTAATATATCTCCAAAATAACTTTAAATGACAAGTTAGGCTGAGATCATTCATGCTTCTAATGCTAAATCCCCCTTCTTTTTTAGGCCTAAAAACCTTATCCCAACTAATTTTATAATATTTTCCTCTCCACAAAAGTCTGCACATCTTCTTTCTGTTTCCTAATGGAAGCAGTTGGAATATGATAAATTTATAACCAATACAAAATGATAGCATAAATAACAGTTTTAATAAGTTTCAGTCTATCTGCAATAGATAGTAGTTTACACGACCAAGTTTCCATTCTTTCTTGAATTTTTTCAATGAGCATAGAACAGTTAGAGTTATTAATCTGATTAATAGATAAAGACAGACCCAAATACTTAATAGGAAGGCTACCTTCAGAAATATTTAAACAATCTAATACTTCCTATTTATATCTGCTATACTTACTAAAGTATGTTTTACCTTTACATTCATTAAGTTGTAGCCTTTCATATTTCTACAAACATAAAAAAATAATAGTTTCTGCATTAATTCTGTTAGCCTTGAAAAAACCATAAGAATATTTGCATAAACAAGATGGTTAATGCAAGGTTGAACCCTATTTATAGGGATAATATTACCCTTAGTAGCCTCAATTTCCATTAATATTGAAAAATACTCCATAACATAGTAAGCAAATAAGGTGATAGGGGATCACCTTTCTTAATACCCCTATTACTTTTGATGAATCCCTATGGTTTTCCTTGAATGAGAATAGAAATAGTAGGAGCATTAACACATTCAAAAATCAAATCACAAAAATTAATAGAAAAACCCATAAATCTCATGATATGATAGATGAAAAATCTGTTTGCTTTGTCATAAGCTTTTTGTAAATCTACTTTAATACAAACATTGTCTTCATTTTTAGTATTAAATTTTCTTACCATTTCATGTGCTAAAAGAGAATTCTCATAAATAAGTCTACCTGGTAAAAAAGCACTCTAATTCCCTGAGATGACAAAAGGCAAAAACACTTTTATTCTATTACTTAAAATAGTAGAAATAATTTTGTAAATAAAATTGCAACAAGAAATAGCTCTATAATCACCAATACAAGTGGGGTTTTTATTTTTGGGTATTAAATTAATAAAAGTATGGTTAAGGCTTTTAAAATTTTTTCCTTTTTCCATGAATTCATTGACAATTTCAAAAACCTGACCCTTTAATTTTTCGCAGTGACTCTTATAAAATTTTGCATTAAACCCATCAAGACCAGAGCTTTTATTATCCCCGGCATTAAAAATAATATATTTAATCTCCTCAGTAGTGATAGGAGCAAGTAATATTTCTAAAGCATTCTTATTCAAAATATTTTTGCAACCAATTTCAGGAAAATTAATTTCATTGAATTCAGTAAAATATAGCTTTTCCTAGAAATCAACAGCATCTTTAGCAACTTTATCATATGCATTGGAAAGATCTTGAACATTGTTAATAACATCGTCTATGTTGTTAATATGTTTTTTGGTGCTTATTTTAGCGTGAAAAAATTTAGTACGGTCATCACCTTGAGTAAGACGATCTACCTTAGCCTTTTGTTTAGCATTAACTGTATTTATATATAACTCAGCAGAATGGTTTTTCTGTTATTAAATCTTTTTTAATAATATTAAAATACTCAAGATACTTATCAGTCGGGTCTTATAACATCTTTCCATCTTTTATCACCAACTCTAACTTGTTTTCATTCTGATTATTAGTTTTATTCCAGTATTTAATTTTATTTCTTGTATTTTTTAAAAACATACTAGATTGGTACTGCTTAGTACCATTACAAAGAAAAATTAAAGCAATCTTCCACAAGCAATTTATAATCTTCATCTAAAACCTATCCATTTTAAATCTAAAAGGAGTAACTTTTTTCCCAAAATCTATATTTCGAAAAAGATTGATAAGTAAAGGAGTACGGTCATTTGTATTTTGTTCAAGTATGCTGCAGATAAAATTAGGAAAAATGTTAGAAAAATCTTTATCAATTAGGAAGTCAATTATGTTAGTCCTTGAGAAGATGGTTTTGATGACAACAACCTTAGAATAAAATTATAAAATAAATACTAACATTATAGTTTAGGTATATATGTATATGAATGATTTAAACATGTAGGTACCAAGAATGAAAAATGTACAGTATAGAGATTCAAGACTGAAGATATCAAGGTTGAAGACTTATGAGTGTCAAGATTATCAAGAGTTCATGATTTCAATAATAAGTAATTTAATTAGGAATTTTGTTAAAACTCCTAGAAAAGCACTGACATCTTAAAATCCAATTTATTTGTGGAATGGAATCCACTTCGAGCCTGTTAAAGGGATGGAACCCAAAGTAGGATGGAACCTACGAAAAATCTAGTGGAACAATGTTTTGTGTCCACCAACTCTTATTCAAATGTTTTTAAAAAATTATATTTGTTTTCAAAATGATTTCAAAACTTTCCTTTTAAAAGAATCAAAAACATCTATCTTGGTTTTAAAATATTTTTAGCCTCAAAATAATCTTTATCTTTAAAATCAAATTTTCCTTGGTTTTAAATTACCTTTTAATTATAATATGTTTAACTTTTATACTTAGATTTAAATATAAAACTATAGTAAAATTTTATGTATACCAAATATTATTTTATGTACTTATTTATGTATTTTAAGTATAGTTAAGTATATTTATAAAGTTTAAAATAGTTTTACTAAAAGATAGAAGTTATTTTCAAAGAAAAAAAAAATCACCAAAAATACAATAGGCTTGTCGATAACCTCTAGAGACCCCCTGTCGACAAGGTGGAGTTTGTTACAAAAATTTGAATTTCAAAAGAAGTGTCTATTCGTCATATCCTTTCACGAATGGATATGGCTGTTCTTCTACTATAAATGGGGGCAGTTTTAAACGAATTTATATTCATATTTTCTATGATTTCACTCCTCTTCTTCTTTCACATTTCTTTATATACATTCTTACCATTACTCTGCCGAAATCACCATTGAATCTGACTAGATCATCTCTGGTTTGATTGTCTATCACTATCTCAACAAGATCTTAGTGCTATTCAGAGTTATAAGCTTCTTTGTAATAAATTAAGTAAGAAAAGGTGTGATTGTAGCCTGTGAAATCAATCAAGTGAGAAAAGGTGTGATTGTAGCCTGTGAAATCAATTGGGTGAACTTCTTACCTTTAAAATCAAGTATCTCTACCCTGAGGATTGTGAATCTGGAGTGGTGTACCTCATGGCCTTGAAATCGAAGGTGTAATTGTAAAAATTGCTTTTGAAAGGAAATCCGTACTTGTGTGCGAGACTGGATGCAGGTTAACTCCGAACCAGTATAAAATCCGGTGTGTTCTTTCCTTTATTGTTTTACTTTATTTCTGCATCTATATTTGATTCTGTAATCATATCTGTGTCTGAATATTGCATACATTTGTGTTCAAATTAATATAAACTCAAAAAGATTTAGTAATTCCTTAAAACACTATTCACCCCTCCCCCTTCTAGTGTTAATTGTAGTCTTAAGATCTGTAATCCGCATTTCTCACATTTGGTATCAGAGAGCAAGGTTTTCAAAGTTTTCATAATCTGAATTTTGAAAAATTTTAAAATGGAAATTTTTTTGATAAAATTATTAACATCATATGAATATGTCACAGAATCATCATGATATTGTTGTTTAAAACTATATTTAGTTATTTTGAAAAGCCACTTGATTTTTTAAAAAGCTATATTGTTTTGCAGGAGAAGAGTTATGTCTAATGACCGTCGATTAAAAGATACCAGATAATTATTCATCGATTAAGAAGATCAAATGGATATATAATGACAATCGACAATGAAATGGGTACCAGATCAAAACAAAACTTTTGGTTTTCATCTACAACTTGACTTGATACTATACTTCTCTCCATCTGCTTCGCAATTCCATTTGTTTCGTGCGAATCCGTCAAGAAATGACCAAGTTATGGTCAAATGATGTTTTGGTGAACAAAGATAAAAAGAAAGCAAACTGTCAATGGAATTCTTCAAATTGCATCTAAAGATTTGAGTATTTTGTCCCAACTCCTTTGTCAGATTGTAGTCCTTGTTCCCATGGACGTTTTGATGGGTGGATCATCATCAAATACCGATCAAAATTGAGTGAGATATGACGGTTTGAAGTTGGCTATCCAAAACTGAAAAACTATGTACAGGATTTTCTACATTTCTCCTACTGATCGGCCTATTGCACCAAAATACCATCCAAATTCGCCACCAAACTATTACTAGATCGTAGCTCTTGCCTTCCTCTTCGATTTGCCGTTGGTTTTATCCAATTCCGTTAAGAAACGAAGGATATATGCCTTCTAGAAGTTTGATAGTATATAGAAAAACGGGAAGAGGAAGAAGAGGAATTTTTATGAAAAGTGGTGACTGTTGGGCCTATTTATAGTGGTTGAAATGTAAATTCATTCAAAATTCAAATTCAAAGTTTTGGCGCCAAGTTAGTCGATCTACTAAATCATCTGTATCTTTCTCATATTATCTTCAAATTCAACAAATGAATCTACTACGCTGATCAGAAAAATGAGCCTGTCGCAATAGAACATATTTCATTGTTAAATTTTGAAAGATATAAATGTGTGGTTGATGACAATGGAAGAATAACCAAGTTAGAATGATGGAGTGTAAAAATTGGTACGCTTTACTATTATTTCATCTTTATTGTTGCATTTAGGAATATATATTTATGCATTTAGTTAGGTATATAAATTTATTTCTTTTATAAGTTTTGATATTTTGGTCCATATATCGACACACCATAGTATAAATTTCGATATACCAGTCTAATTTTTTTTTAAAGTTTTTTGACATGTGTTTTCTTTCAAATAAAATCTTGCTACTAATTTATTACAACTATACTAAGTAGAAAAGCATTTTTACATGCATAATGCCAAGTGTCTTTACACATGTTTTCTCATTGTTATTTTTATGTTAATAAATACTATAAAAAATTGGGTAAAAAAAACCAATTATTTACATGTCAATATCTAGTCGTAAAATTAGTGCAAAATCATGTTAAATCAAGCCCAGAACAATAGATAGTATATCTGAAATGCTGTCTTTTCTTCTGGAATGTTTCTTAAGTGCTGCAAATTCGTTTCTATAGCATCTCTGTGCTTTGAAACACTGTAGTGTTTTAGAAACTTTTCACAGCATTTGGTAAATGCTACAGTTTCTGTTTATAATGTTTTGAATATATTTTACTACAAAAACTTTTTACAGCATTCATTTGATTGCTGCCTTTTCTATTTAAAACTTTAAACTATGTAAAAATAATTTTTAAATTAAGTATTTTTTCTCTACTCTTGAAGTTATTTTCTAACTTATATTAGAATATTTTAAAATTAGTGTTTAGATATTTTTTAGTAATTGATTAAAATTTTAAAATAAAAGAGACCTTAATATGACACATGTTAATTTTAGTTTTTCAATCTTTATTATTTTATTGAATATTTCACTATGATATTTTTTTAAAGGTGTTTAAACATATTTTTAAATATTTAAACCAATAATGATTCAATTTAAAGGTTTTAATTAGTAAGTTAAGTATTTTATAAACATGGAAGTTTGGATTCTTAAAAAAAACAAGTCAAAGAAAAAAAAAATATTTTAAATAAATTAAATAAGTAGGCTATTAATATTTATAAAAACCATATTTGATCATATATATATATATATATATATATATATAGCTTAAATCCATATTTCTTAGCAATTTGATTTTGATATTGAGTTTGATTACTACCTTTCATGAATATGTTATAGTTTTAATATCATTTGTTACCTTTAAACTCTTTTCTTTACTACTCTTTCAGTCTCATTCATTAGTTTCCTTAACCTAAGTCTAGTAATTGGTGTGTATTACCTCTGTTTGGTTGAAGTGATTTATAATAAATAATTTGATATATATATATATATATATATGTATATATGCTTGTCAATTAGATATTACTTATCAATCATGTTTATCTTATAATCTGGATGTCTCTTACCGTAGTACATATATCATCATATCATTCTGCATATTTTTATTATTATTTTTACTTCCATTTTTTTATATTATATATCATGCATCCTATTTCATATCACATTTCATTGCATATTACATGATAAATTACAACGCATGAAATATCATAATCATTTGCATCACAAGTCGCACTTCATTTTGCATATTGTCTCATCCTACATTGCATGTCATACATTTCATGTCATACATTTCATACTGCATTACAAACTACATATTGCATACATGTATATATAACGAGTGTATTTTATTTAGGAGGAGTTTGTAGTATTGTCTTATAGTATAGGATTATTAGTTTTTGATTTGTTTGGTATGTTTTGATTGACTTGTTTGACTTGATTGACTAGTTTGATTTGATTGATTTGTTTGAATTGTTTTACATGATTGCATTTGATGTGCATGTTGATTGGATTGTTTGAAATGTACTTATACATATTTATGTATTGAATAATTATAATATAATTACGTCAATGTCTTTCACATTTCATTTACTACACTTTGTTCTAATATTAGTTTAAGGGGGGGGGGAGAATTAAAAAATAGGATAGTTAGGCATAGATTAAGGGGGAGTTATTAGGATAGAAGTAACATTTTATAAACAAAGGTTGTCATCATCAAAAAGGGGGAGATTGTTACTCCCTGAGAAGATGGTTTTGATGACAACAACCTTAAAATAAGATTATAAAATAAAAACTAACATTATAGTTTAGATATATATGTATATGTAGGATTTAACCATGCAGGTACCAAGAATGAAGAAGTACAGTATGGAGATTCAAGACTGAAGATATCAAGATTGAAGACTCATGAGTATCAAGATTATCAAGATTTCAAGATTTCAATAATAAGTAATCTAATTAGGAATTTTGCTAAAACTCCTAGAAAAGCACTGGCATCTTAAAATTCAATTTATTCGTGAAATGGAATCCACTTCGAGCCTGTTAGAGGGATGGAACCCTAAGTAGGATGGAACCTACGAAAAATCTAGTGGAACATTGTTTTGTATCCACTAACTTTTATTCAAATGCTTTTACAAAATTATATCTTGTTTTCCAAATGATTTCAAAACCTTCCTTTTAAAAGAATCAAAAACATCTATCCTGGTTTTAAAATACTTTTAGCCTCAAAATAATCTTTATCTTTAAAATCAAATTATCCTTGGTTTTAAACTATCTTTTAATTATAATATATTTAACATTTATACCTAGATTTATATATAAAATTATAGTAAAATTTAATCTATACCAAAATATTATTCTATATACTTGTTTATGTATTTTAACTATAGTTAAGTATATTTATAAAGTTTAAAATAGTTTTATTAAAAGATAGAAGTTATTTTCAAAAAAAACAAATCACCAAAAATACCATAGGCTTACCGACAACCCCTAGGGATCCCTATCGACAAGGTGGCAGTTTGTTTCAAAAATTTGGATTTCAAAATAAGTGTCGATTCATCATATCCTTTCACGAATGGACATAGTTGTTGTTCTACTATAAATAGGGGCAGTTTTAAATGAATTTATATTCATATGTTCTCTAATTTCACTCCTCTTCTTCTTCCATGTTTCTTTATATACATTCTTACTATTACTCTGCCGAAGTCACCATTGAATCTAACTAGATCATCCCTGGTTTGATTCTCTATCACTATCTCAACAAGATATCAATGCTATTCAGAGTTATGGGATTCTTTGTAATAAATTAAGCAAGGAAAAATGTGATTGTAGCCTGTGAAATCAATCAAGTGAGAAAAGGCATGATTGTAGCCTGTGAAATCAATTGGGTGAACTTGTTGCCCGTAAAATCAAGTATCTCTACCCAGAGGATTGTGAATCTGGAGCGGTATACCTCATGGCCTTGAAATCGAGGGTGTAATTGTAAAAATTGCTTTTGAAAGGAAATCGTACTTGTATGCAAGACTGAATGTAGGGTAACTCCGAACCAGTATAAAATCTGGTATGTTCTTTCCTTTATTGCTTTTACTTTATTTCTGCATTTGTGTTTGATTCTGTGATCATACCTATGTCTGAATATTGCATACATTTATGTTCAAATTAATATAAACTCAAAAAGATTTAGTAATTCCTTAAAACACTATTCACCCCCCCCCTCTAGTGTTAATTCTAGTCTTAAGATCTATAATCCGCATTTCTCACAAATTAGGACTTAACTAAGTTCACTAAGTTAATTAAAGTTTAATTATGAATTAATCTTGATTTAATTAAGATATAATTAGGGTTTAAGATAATTAAAAATATTTTAACCTTTTTAAATCTATTTATAAACATAATCAGTTATATTTTAAATCAATTTTCTTTCCAAGGTTAATTGATGTTAAATCAAAGGGTCTCTCATTTGGATCATTAAGTAACCAACTGAACTAAAGTAGCGATTATAAAATGTTAACACGTTTTATGGGGAGTAAGCGAGTTGTGTTTAGAATAAGTGATGAATATCTGTAACGTGATAGACATAAGGAAGTTAACTTCAATAAGTGGGTCATGATAACTTAAGCATATAGAATATACTTCTTCATGTACATTTTTCATCGTTAAATGGATGTATCTATATTTTAACTTAGACATCTACGTATGCTTGATTGTATGTTATGTGTATGATATAACTTGGATAAGTAAACCCAAATTTTAATGATCTATTGTAGTCATTAAGCCTCTTTTTGGTATTGGAAAGTTAATATTTTATTTTCTTTTAAGATGGTCTTCAAGGTTATTCTATTTTGAACAAGATATTTGAAGAATTATTTGACAATTGTTTTGAATAGTATATAAAGAAGTTTATGAATAATTTTAGGGTATTAATAAAAGGAGTTATGGAAATAGTTTTGATTGTTTATAAAAAGATTTTATAAATGGGGTTGGATGTCAATAAAGGGAAGTTTTATGCAAGGTTTGAAAGTTTATATAACCAGATTTGAATATTTATAAAGAGTCTCATAAATGAGTATGGAGGTTGACAAAATTTTTGTAAATGGGTTTGGGATAAAGCAAAAATGATTTCATAGGTAAGGGAAATTTATAAAAGAATTTATTGAAAATAATCGCAATAGGAAATTGAGGTATGGGTTTCTCGAGATTGACCTTTTAAAAAATGATGGTATGGGATATCCGTTTCACAATTAACACCGAAGGAATAGAGCTTGGAATTATCCTTCTCTCTAATTTGAATAATGTAGTTAAATCCGTTTAACAGATTTGGAAATGGAAAATCTTATAAATGTTTTGTGAATACACATATGTAAAGGAGATAAGTATATGAATGTTGATAAATGTTTGGGAAATGATATTTATGAATGAAAATGGTTTTGAGGATTAGTGATTGCTGTGGGTAATTAAATCTCAAGATTTTGTTGCTGTTACTTGATAGTTAAATAATCGACTATCAAATTTGGCGTAATTTGACTTAGTAAGTATGAATCTAAAATTTGAGTTTCCAACAAGGACTCGAATACTTACTTCCAAAAGAATCGGGAATGAGTCAACCTGAAGTTATTGGTTGTTGGTATGGAGAGACCGAGATCGGATTGGCATATTCGAAAACCACTCCAAACCAACATGTACGTTCGAGTGGAATACATCTTGATGATGACTGAAGATGGTGCTTTTTGAAGTGCAAGGGCTGCCACTACTAATCTTGAGGGTGATTCCAAAATGGATGTAGTAGAGTTAGTGCCTTCAGTCTCGTTCAGACCCTGAACGAACTTATGTGGATGAATGATGGCATTGCATTGACGCCTGGAGGGCAGTGATAGCAATCCAAGATGGATTACTATTCAGAAAGGTAAAGTGTAGTCTCAAGCCTTAGAATCTGGAAGAATGGAAAAAAAGGGGCATGCAGCAGAGCTACATGGTTAGCTACCATTAGAAGCGGTCACCCCATTCTAGATTTCCATTTCAGAGTTTGTTTGCACGCAAACACCATGGTAGTATAAGGCCTCAGTGTCAAGAGGGTGAGGTAATCCGGTCTTCCATGTTAAAGGGGCAGCCGGCTCTATGTTAGCATCAGCGTATTTTCTAGAGATATATCATCGAAAGGTAGTCCCTTACCTTGCCATTATTGGGATCCAATCTCCAATACGTTCCTTACGATTGTGATTGTAGAGCTTAATATTGGAATTGGAGATGCAAACAATTTAACTATTTTATCCATTTACTTTAAGTCTAGATGCTATGATAATATCATTGGATTTTGATATAAAATATTTTGGTTATCGTAAGGTAAAAACCCATCTGTTTTAATGTGCGGCGTGGTCTTACGAGATACCCTTTGTTTGAAAGGTATTGAAATGTAGAAATCAGTTTGGTTGTTACTTGTTATCGAGTTTTACTTATGCTGGTTTACCCGACCGACCTGGGCATTTCCATGTAATGCTTGGGTCAGAGCGAGCATGTTTTCCCAGGTTTAGCTGGATACTTAGGAGTTGGAGAGGAGCAGATGGTCAAGACTTATTCACTTGTATTTTTATACTGCCATGTATTGATTTTGTATGTTTGTTAATGTGAGGACAGATTTCTATAACTGTCCAAATTTAGGATAAATCTAGTATACTCTAATATTGTATATATCAATAAAGATGTTTCCTTTTTGTAAAGATCATTGTTATATTATATATTACTCGCTGCGTTGTAAGATTTCATGTTGTTTAGTTTTCTTCTATCTTCTACCTTCTTGTTTCACCCTTAGGGGTATTTCCGGCACTTCAATGTTCGGCATGTAATACAGTGGACGTATTAGTGTCAATTTTCGAGGGTCAAGATCTGGTTCGTTATACATAGGTAGATAGCAATAACTATGAAAAGAATAAGGAAAAACTTCATGAATACCTAAAATCAAAATTTGATGGCAATTCGACATAAAAACCAAATCACGATCTTCTTGAAGCATTTGTTTTAAATGATTCAAAAACCATTTCTAATTATCCATATTTTCTAGATAAACCATACCCGTAGCTAAAGAAACATTAAAACAAAATTTAATCAAGTGTTAACTTAAAAATGATACCTAAAAACTGCTACTTGAAAATTGATACCTAAAAACTGATTACTAAATTTTGATACTGTACAGTATAACATGTTTAAATTCTGATAACTTAAAACTGATACCGAGCAATAATCTAATAGACACAATGCCACAAATGTAATACTACAAAATATCACTTTTCACAACAAGCGATACTATGAAGTATCAATCATGATAACTTTAATCTCAAGCATGTAAGAAATCTCAATAGACAAAGGATTAAGTTGAGACTAATAACAGCAATTTTCATTCTTCATATCATAAAACGAACAATCAAAGGACAACAAAGTGCAAAAAGTATTATCAACGAATACAAACAAAACAAGAACACCATTGTCACCACTACAAAAAAGCATCGGTAAAGAAATGTTTGCTTTAGATAGCCATTTTATTCTAGTATAATAATTTTATACAACAACAATCACAAAAAAACTAGATTTTTCAAAAATGATACCCACGGTATATAAAACTGATACCTAAAAACCGATCCTCAAATAGTAATAGAACAGATACTCAAACAGACTTCATTAAATGTTTGATACTAATAAAACACTAATTCAACTCGTTGATTGTTTGGTGCATATCATCATATTTACTCTATAGCAACTTCATTTTTTATGTACTTAAACAAACTAAACGTTACAAAAATTTCACACTACATTATTGTGAAAAATGATGCTAAAAAAACAAAAATGATATCTAGAAACTGTTCCTTACAGAAATAAATACAGTTCTCAAATCTCAAACTGAACCTCTATGTCTTTCCCAAATAAATAATTTTTTCAATTCAAAGTCCAAAATGTTAAGAATTTCCATGGTTCCTTTATTTTCTCTTCAAACCAAAACCCAAATTGATGAAGAAGGTAACAGTGGAATTTTTTCCCTGGTTGTCGTAGTCGAAGGCTGTTGCGATCGAAAGTCAGGACAAGGCCGAGGCTCGTTTCAGCTTGAACGTGCCTTAGAGTTTGATCTGTGAGAAATGCAGATTACAGATCTTAAGGCTGGAATAACATTAGAGGCGGGTGAATAGTGTTTTATGGATTTTCTAAATCTTTTTGAAACTTATATAATTTAATCACCAACAAATGCAATTCACAAACACAGATATAATCACAGAATCAGACACAGATGCAAATATTAAATAAAAGCAGTAAAGGAAGGAACATACCAGTATTTTATACTGGTTTGGAGTTACCCTACATCCAGTCCCATACAATCGTATGGATTTGTTATCAAAATGATCTTCCAGATTACACCCTCAGTTTCAAGGCTACGAGGTACACCCTCTTGTATTCGAGTCCAGGGAAAACTACCTTGATTTAACCAGGCTACAAGATCACCTAATTGTTTTTTGGGGTTACAATTACACCCAATTGATTTCAAGGCTCAACCGCACATTTTGCTTGACAGTTTGATTTACAAAAGATTCTATAACTCTGAATAACACTGAGATCTTATGGAGAGAGTCGAAAAGAATCAAATAAGAGGTAATCAAGTTTGATTTATATGGCATTTTGGCAGAGTATAGTTTACGATTCTTTAGAATAAATGTAGAAAATGAAGAGGAGAGAAAATAAATGAAATCTGGTAAAAAATTCGTTTAGGACTTACTGGTATTTATAGTAGAACAACAACCATATCTATTCGTGAAAGGATACGACGAATAAACACTTCTTTTGAAAATTGAAATTTGAAAATAACGACACTACGTCAACATAGGGGGCTGAGGGATGTCGATATGCTCAAGGCAAAATTGATGTTTTGATTTTCTTAGTAAAATTGGTTTCTACAATTTGTCAAAATAATTTTTGAATTTTGCAAATATATTTGAATTTAGTTTAAACATACAAAAAAGTTTAAAAAATAATTCTTAATATATATAATATTAATCCATAGAGTGATTCAAATCTGAGTATATAATATTTTAAAGCTAAAATATTTAAAACAAGAGATGGTTTAAAAACAAGGACAATTTTGAAATCAAAATATTAAAAATGATAAAAACAGTTTGAGGCTAAAATATTTAAAACCAAGAGAGATTTCTTTTTGAAAGCAAAGTTTTGAAAATGTTTTTTTAAAAACAAGAGATATATTTTTGAAAAGAATTTTTATAAAATTAGTGGATATCAAAATAGGACCACTAAATGTTCCACTAGATATTGTCGTGGGTTCCATCCCACTAGGGTTCCATCCCTTTAATAGGCTCAAAGTGGATTCCATTCCACGAATAACTTTTGAATAAAGATATAATTGCTTTCAAGAAGTTTTAACATAATTTTAAACTCAATACTTATCTTGAACTATTAAAATCTTGAACTCTTGTAAACTTGATTTCTTGATATTCATGAGTCTTCAATCTTGATATCTTCGATCTTTAAATTCATCGTTCTTGTATCTCTATATTGCATAGTCTTCATTCTTGGTACCTTCATGTTTATATCCTTCATATAAATATATATATATATAAACTATACTGTTAATATTTATATTTTATAACAAGTTTTAAGGTTGTTGTCATCAAAACCATCATCTTAAGGACTAACAGTCTCCCCCTTTTTGATGATGACAACCTATATTTATAAAATATACTTCTCCTTCACAATAGCTCCCCCTTAATCTAAACCTAACTGCTCTAAATGCTCTATTTTATTTTTCTCCCCCTTTGTCATCAACAAAAAACTTATTCTAAACTAATATAACTCCCCCTTATTCTTATACCAGAGTGCATGTGACAAATTATGATGGAGTGTGTGCGTGTATATATATAAAATAACATGAGTTAATAATAAAGACATGAAAAATATAAAAGTTTAAACCCAACAAATATATACTATGTTTCATATAATGTTACACGATCCATTCAAACCAAATCAATTCTAATCAAATTAGAGAAAATCAAATCACATAATTCAAAAATAAGCAATTCAAACCATAAGGAGATAAAATATTTCTAGGAACTTCAACCCATCCTTCTACTCCAAAGATAGGATCCTTTTTAATAACTTTCCAATCTTCATTATCTTGAATCAAAGTTCCTACAGGATTTGTATCGAGAACATCTTTATCGAGGGCAGAAATCATCCAATGGAGGGCATCGAAATGCTTGTCTTGTTCTTTTATCATCTGCATTTGGCTTAGTTCTAAGTGCCTTTGATTGCGGAGAATAAAAGTAAATATATTCTTGAATGAATTGAGAGTTTCTTCAAGATTATCACTTAGAGTTTGAGAAGAGGAAGCCATTTTTGATAAGTAGTGAAGAGATGCAAATAGAGATAAGTAGAAATGAAAAGATTATAAATTTCTGGAAGAAATAGGTGTTTAAATAGACACGAGTTAGTTATTTTAATTTCAAAATTTTGAAAATAACCAAATCTGACAGTTATATGTCGATATAGAGGGGTAGAGGCATGTCGACATAGGTCTGTTAATTTATGTGTCTTATGTAATTTGTGAATAAGTATGTATATATATTAACTTATATACTATACTAACATTTATTTCAGAGACATGATAAGGCAGAAAAACATAGGATAGATGATTTTTATAAATAGATGAGATGATACATAAGATACTACATAATATGATAAAAGAAACAATACAAGCTCATACAAAACAAACTAATACATCACAACCTAGTTCTTAGAATGTGCTAGAGGATGAGGAGGATGATGATAAGCCAAGTTTTCGACCAATTTTAGCAAAGAATTTGTTCATATCAGTGGACATTTTATCCAATTTCCTACTAACGGTTCTTTTGAGAATCCATTGATATTCCACTATAACCTTTAGATTTTCGAGGAGAGTTTTCTTGGAAGGATTGTTAGTATTGGTAGGATATTCAATACTTTCCAAGGAAGTTTCTTCATTATCTTCTTCAATTTCCATTTCCTTCCTTTCTTCTTCTTCTTCTTCTTCTTCTTCTTGTTTATCTTCATCCTCCGTATCTTCTTGTGCCAATTTTTCATCCTTTTCGGTAGGAGATTCATATTGTTGAAATATGAAAGGAATTTTTATGAGAGAAATGTTGGCATGATTAAGCACTTTTCTTGAAACAAATTCTTCCCTTTTATAATCAATGCCAAAATAATTAAAAATCCGAGTGAGATAAATTCCATGATACAAGGTATTCTAACCCATTTACAAATTCTTAGGACGAAGGTCATCCATAATCACTTGCGTCCAATTAATGTCCTAATGACCAAATGAGAGAAATGCGGATTACGGATCTTAAGGCTAGAATTAACACTAGAGGGGGGGGTGAACAGTGTTTATAAAGAGTTACTAAATCTTTTTGGGTTTGTGTTAATTTGAACACAGATGTGTGCAATATACCGACACAAATATGATCATAGAAACAAACACAGATGCAGAAATAAAATAAAAATCAGTAAAGGAAAGAAACACCAGATTTTATACTGGTTCGGAGTTACCCTACATCCAGTCCCGCAACACAAGTACGAATTTCCTTTCAAAAGTAATTTTTACAATTACACCCTCGATTTCAAGGCTACGAGGTACACCCTCCAGAATCACAATCCTCTGGATAGAGATAGTTGATTTTCCGGGCTACAAGTTCACCCACTTGATTTTATGGGAAACAAGTTCACCCAATTGATTTTCCAAGGCTACAATCACACCTTTTCATGCTTGATTAATTTTCAAGGCTACAATCACACCTTTTCTCGCTAATTTGATTACAAAAGCCCTATAACTCTGAATAGCACTGAGGATCTTGTTGAGATAGTGATAGAGAATCAAACTACGAATGATCGAGTTCAATTCAATGTAGATTTCAGCAGAGTAATGATAAGAATCTTTATTAAGAAAAGTGGAAGAAGAAGAGGAGTGAAAAACCAGAAAATCTGATGTAAAATTCGTTGAAACTGACCCCTATTTATAGTAGAACAACAGTCATGTCCATCGTGAAGAGTTATGGCGAATAGACACTTCTTTTGAAATTGAAATTTTGAACTCAACTGACACCATGTCGACATGGTCACCATGAGTATGTCGATATCCCAAAGCATTTTTTGATGATTTGATTTTTTTTGAAAATAACCTTTATCTTATATTAAAACTATTTCAAACTTTATAAATATACTTGACTATAGTTACAATTCATAAGTAAATATAGATAATAACATATATGGAATTTAACTATATTTAAATCTAAGTATAAATATTTTAGAAGTTAAACATATTATATTAAAAGATAGTTTAAAATCAGGAGTAATTTGACTTTGAAATTAAAGATGATTTTGAGGCAAAAATTATTGAAAATTAGGATAGATGTTTTTGATGCTTTTAAAAGGAAGGTTTTGAAATCATTTTGAAAACAAAATATAATTTTGAAAAAAAAATCATTTTGAATAAAAGGTTAGCGGAAAAAAAACAATGTTCCACTAGATTTTTCATAGGTTCTATCCTACTTAGGGTTCCATCTCTTTAACATGCTCGAAGTGGATTCCATTCTACGAATAAATTGGATTTTAAGATGCCAGTGCTTTTCTAGGAGTTTTAACAAAATTTTCTAATTAAAGAATAAATTACTTGAATTCTTGAACTCTTGATAATCTTGATACTCATGAGTCATTAGTCTTGATATAAATCTCTATACTGTACAGTCTTCATTCTTGGTACCTGCATGGTTAAGTCCTGCATATACATATATATCTAAACTTATAATGTTAGTATTTATATTTTATAATCTATTCTAAGATTGTTGTCATCAAAACCATCATCTCATGGACTAACAATCTCTCCCTTTTTGATGATGATAACCTTTGTTTATAAAATATTACTTCTATCCTAATAACTCCCCCCAAAACTAATAACTCCCTTTTAATATATGCCTAACTGCCCTATTTTATACTTCTCCTCCTTTGTCATCAACAAAATCTAACTCCAAACTTTATAACTCCAAACTATATAACTCCCCCTAAATCTAATACCCTATGATATGTGATTATAATGATAGTGTTATCATAAGTAATCAACACTTAGATAATCCTAATCCTAAACTACTAACTATTCTTAGTATATGATAACCATATAGCTATATTTATTAATAAGGAGGAACACATATAAGAACACAATTTATTAATCGTATAATTATATTTACATTTTCGTTGTAAACGTAAGAAGGAGTAAACAACAAAGGTAAAGAAAGAGAAGAAACTAATATGTGTTTTTGAACATGGGAGATCTATGAATCGAACAGTTTGGATAATGGAAACAGAAATTTCCACGTTGTTCGAAATGATTCCCATCTTTGTCAAAACACACTTCTCCAATGCACATAACTTTGTTGTCATCCTCCGCTTATGCTTCTTCCATGGGTTCTTCTTCTTCTTCGCTGGCCTCTTGTTCTTGATTGAGTGAAGAATCTTCATCAATCAAGATAGGGATTGTTTAATTATCCATTAGAAATTTTTGCAAATTCCTAAGAATCTTACCTTGTCTCTCTTGTTCCTTTGCCATACGGAGCTGAATCACTTGAATTTCAGTCATCATCTGAGTGCATCCTTCAGTGACTCCTCCATTTTGTTACATGAGCGAGAGTAGTACGTTGAAATGGACCAGAAGTAGGAGAGGGTAACGAAAATGTTGATTTTATGTTTGATTGGAAGATGATGCCATGTTTTTGTTTGTTTCAGAAGATAGAATAGAAAGAGAATAGAGAGAATGATCAAAAATTCGAAAATAAGAAGAATATATAACCAATTTTTTGAATTTTGGTGGAAAAAATTCAAAAAAATAAAAACGTTGTATGTCGACATGGGTATATGGGGGATGATGTGCACGTAAATGTGCATATTTTTACCACCATATTTATTCTATTTAAATTAAATAAATGATCATATTGCGTATTTTAACTTGTTTTAACCAAAATTCATATTATTTCCAAAATTTCACATATTCATCTTCATATAAGGGCAAAATGGCCATTTGTGCGCATATATTAAATTGAGAGAATTTGATTGGAAATTTCTATAATATTTTGTAGGAATTTAGCTTCTCATATTAGTGGGTTCATGAAGAAACATGCATGCACAAAATGGATATAAAGGAATGAAGATGGAAATAATTCAAAGTAAAGATCATGGAGGACTCCACCTACCCACCTACCTTAATGTACAAATTAAAGGCTAATGCACATGCTTTTGGAGTTAATGGTTTCATGTACACTTAATGGGGGATTAAGACATGTTAATGATTACTTGGCCTCCACACTTCCTAAAGGGCATTTTGGGCATACCCCAAAAATATGGATTAGGGTTTCATACATGTATAAATACCCATATGTTTCATGTACTCATCTCTCTTCTCTTAGTCTCTCTTAGGCCACCTTCTCTTTAGTTTAGTTTAGATCAAAAATAAAATGAAAGCTCATCTTTCTCTTTTCATGGCTACTTAGCCATTTTTATTTTATGTAATCTTTTTTATTTTATGCAATTTACTACATGCTCTTTCCTTTTCATGTTCATTTACTTTCATGTTGTAGTGTAGATCTCTTTTCTTTTATGCAAGTTAATTATCTTATCTTTTCATTTTGCTCTCTTTTTCCTCTTCATTTTGCTTTCATGTTGTTAGCTACATTTGTTAATAAAATGACAAATATGAGAAGCTAAACCCCTTCAATTTAGGGGTAATAAAGCTCTCTAATTAATGTAGCTTCAACATTTTGTTAATTCATGCTCTCTTTTTGTGCTTAATGAATGATCAAAGAAGTGGTTTAATTGTTGTTTTTGCTTTGAATTTGATAGCCTATATTGTTGACACCAAATAGGCTATGCTTAAACAATCACTAACACTAATTGCCTCTTCATCAATATATGATTATGGCAAAAGAAAGTGATTTGAAATTAAAATTTGATGGTCTATGTTTTTAATCAATAGTTAATAGGCCATACTTAAAATAGATTTCATTTTCATTTTCTTTCTCAAGTTTCATGAAAGTTAGTAAGTGTTTTAAGGGGTGTGTTATAGTTTGATGACTTATGTTGGCTAATTAATAGCTCAAATATGTCATACTTATGATAAACACATCAATTAAAACACTAATGATCATAAAAGAGAGATCATGGTTTCATGTGTTGAACTACATGATCTAGAGAGTGAATTTATTCTCTAAATTGTCATTTAACTCTCATATTTGCATTTCTTATCTTTTTGTTAGTCAGTTCATTTCTCATTTTCTAGCTTAAACACACTCTCGACTTTGGTATAATTTGATTGAGTAGGAAATTTAAATCATCAATTCCCTGTGGATCGACCCGTATTCGCCATGTGCTACATTCATACACCGTGCGCTTGCGGTATAAATTTTATTATAAATTTGTTCGACGGTTTTCTAAACCGATAGAATTTCGTCGACGAACAAGTTTTTGACGTCGTTGCCGGGGAATTGTTTTGATTTCATTTTCCTATTTTTCGGATTAGTTTTGTTTGATTATATAGTGTGTGTATTTAGTGCGTTACTTTACATTTAAAAAAAATTGTGTTGTGTGTTTGTCGTTTTCATTTTTGTTTGATTGTTGCCTTCTATTTGTTTTGCATTTACATTGTATATTAAAAAAAAAACAACTCAATTTCAAATAATCCACATTTGCATTTACATATTTCATTTGCATTTAAAAAAAAACCAAAAAAAAACCACTGTTTACAATTTCTGTTTACATTTCACTGTTACAGAACTGCTCTGCTCTCTGCCTGCATAGTGTAACATCTGTGCATTCCCTCTCCTTCCCACTGCCTTCATACAACACACTGTCTTCATTTCTCCTCGGCCAAACTTTCCTGCACATCCCCTTCTCTGTCCATACAGCCATCAACAGATTGCACATTCCACCGTGCTCCTACCAGCATCACATCCTCCAAATTTCACTTCATTCGACAACTTCCAACAATATACAACCTTTCTTACTGCTGCTGTCACTCCTCATCCACCCCATCAAACAAACGACAGGCAAGTAGCCACCCCATCAAAAACTTCCAGAACCAAAACATCGTCACCCATACATCGACTGCAGCAGTTCCACCACCACAACCTTCCTCAAACATTTCACTTCAGCACATCATTACCTCTACAAAACCCGCGACACCCCTTCTCCTGTTACTTCACCTCATCGCCATCATCAAAACAAACCCACTGCCATTATTTCTGCTCTCTGTTCCTCCCCATGACTCCTTACTACTCCTCCCCCTTGCAAATTGCTTACAATAATCAAACTGTCCCCCCTTACATGCCATCAAAGCACTTCCACTAAGACAACTGATCCATTCATCTCTGCCCCTATAAACCACAGCATACCCGAACTTCCAGACAAAACCACAAAGCAGTTGCAACCATCTCAGTGCAGTTTCACTTCATTCAACATCCAATTGCATTGCTGTGACCAAATATCACTACATTCCATCCTCAACCAAAAACACTTCATCACAGCCTCATTTCATACATCTTCTACCAGACCACCATGACCACCATAACTCATTCAACCCATCAGTCATCACTGCCTTATTACAATCCCACTTCTGCAACTCCATCACCACAGTATTCACCCAACACGGTCGCAAACTGCTCCGAGCAACAGCGACTTCCACCATTGCAATCACCACCATTGAACTGCTCCAACATAAGCCATTACACCCCTCTGCCAATCTACCCTATGAACCCTTCATCATACCACTACCTATACAAACCTTATCAACCTCTGTGCACATTGGCATTCTGTCAATACCCACTTACAACACTGCCTGTTGCTACCACTATCACAACAAGAATTTCCCTTCAACAGCAACTTCTCCTCCTAAACCATACAACTGCAAATCAACACCAAATTTCCAACCACTTCATTGCTACTGACATTCCGTATTTCACCCCATCTGATTGCTGACGTCAAACTACCACACTTTCTTCCCTCTGCCTTCTACCGCAAAAGTGCCAACAATCCACGTCAACTATCATCCTCTACATCCAAACCAACCTCATTACTCCACTTCGATACCACTTCCAAACACCTCGACTTGCCATTGCCATTGCTTATCAGCCATCGACAACGCTTCAGCAACCACAAAAATCGACTTCAAATTGTGAACCACTCAATTTCCAACTGCCAACCGCTCCTCCTTCCGCTTCTACTAACAGTACAAACTGAAACGCCCAATTACCCAATTCCCCAAAACGAGGCCAATACGAAGCAATCTGCAAATCGCTACCCAAATCACCTTCACCACCACGCCATCGCAACTGAACAGTTGCAAATCCTCCCCCAAACCCAAGAACTCCACCGAAAATCCAATTGCTACCCACCACTTCCCTCACCAAATTACGACTCCTCGGCCAACTTCGACAACCGGAAGCCAAACCATCACCGTAGCTTCAACCTGATAAGCAACCAATCGCTGAACAAACCAACAATCCTAAATCGCAGTGCCAGAATCGAATAGTGCACTATTTTGTTCGAGTTTCGATTGAGTTTCAGCTGAAGAATAGAACTTTCAGCTGTGAATTTTAATTTTGTGTGGTTACTGGAGTTTAATCGAGTTATCTTTGAAGTCTATAAGGAAGTCATTTCGGGTTTGATAATAGTTGCGGGCTTTTGGGCCGGAATTCATTTGTATTTTTTTAGTTTGATTAAGTTTTTACCTTGTTTGTTTAAGTTTTCTTCAATAAAAAAAAAAGAATCCTTTGTTTTTTGAATTGTTTAGAGTTTTTTGAGTACTCATTTTCGTTTATAATAAAAAGGGAAGTTTCAATTTATTTTAATTTTTTTTGTTTTGCTTTGGTTTTATTCTTTCAAAAAACGAAAACAATTTTTTTTCCTTAAGTAAAACCCTACTTTTAAGTTTCCTTTCAAAAAAAAAGTTGTATATATCTTGCTTATTTCAGGTTGCCAAAGCAGAATTACGGAAAGAGCAGAAGTGCTTGTTAAATAAATTGCTTGATTTAAAGTGCTTGCCGAAAAAAAAAATAACTGCTTGCTTGCTTATAAAATTTTATGTTTTAGTTGTCTTGCATTGTTGTTTGCTTGCATTTTAAGAAGAAAAAAAATTTAACAAAAAAATTCAAAATCAAAAGCAAAAACAAAATTTCATTCTAGTTGCATTGTTAATACACGTTTTATTTCAGCTTTGCATTTCATCTTAGAATTTGATTAAATAATAGCTCGCTTAATTGTATATTGACAGTTGTCTTCTTTGAACAATTTAATTTCTTGGTGTCTAGGCTACGGCAGAGTAATAACCATTTATAAATATTATGGTGATTCGTAAATATTATAGTGGTTGTTCCTCTGAAGGTACTTAAACCTTCGGCTGCATTGCTACGGTGATTCGTGGTGCACCGATAACCCCTGCCCGTTACTTGGCTGAGAAATATTTTTGTTGATTTAAGACAGTGTGTGATTATACTATTTTGGGTTAACTTAGGATAAATCATTTGTAATTAACCCTACATTCATTTAGTTGCATTAGTTCATGCATATTTAAAAAAGAAAAAAAATTCAAAATTCAAAACTATTTTATTTTTTAAATATTCCTTTTCCAATGAAATTTTAAATCCTCTTTCTTTGAAATTTCAAAAATCCAAAAAAAATTAGAAAAACAAAAATTCAAAAAAAAAATCTTTTCAAAAAAAATTAAAAAATGAAAAAAAAACAAAAATCAATTTCCCTTTTTAAAAATAAATTTGTAAATATTTTTTCTTTACAAAAAAACCAAAAAAAGAAAAACATTCTTGAAAATGTCTGAGTTTCCCCACTTACGTGAATTTTACAATAGTTGTGAAAATCAATATAATCCATATGATTTCACTCCAGATTCATATGGATATTTTAACAACAACTATTCTTTAAACAGTTCGAATTTTGAACAACAAAGTTTTCAAAATTACGAGCAACCCTCAAATCTTGAAAATAACATTTTATCTCTACTTGAAATCTCTACACAACAAAATCAAGAGATAAATGATTTGTTTAATTCTTATTTGTGTGATAACTCAAGTCAAAATTGTCAAACCAATCAAGATTTGAATTCACTTCAAAATTCAAATGGTTTCGAGTATAACCCATGCCAACTCAATTTCGAGCTTCAAAATAAATTTCAAAATCAAAATGAAAATGTGAACCAATTTTCAAATAATTTTGGCGATGGGATAGCTTCAATAATGATATGGTTGAAAACTTTGGTTATCAACAAGTTCAAAATGAAAGTTTTCAAATTAATAATCATGAATTTGATTTTGTTAAAGAAATGGAAAAAGATTACGAGGATTTATTACTTGAAAAATACAAAAAAATTTGTGAAAATCATAATCAAATTTCAACCTGCGAAGAATCAAATAATTATCTACCGTTTATCGACATTGACAATTCTTGTACTCAACAAGTCCAAATCGAAAATTTTCAAGTTAATAATTACAAATTTGACTTTGTTGAGCAAATGAATGAAATTTACGATGATCACATGAATTTGTTGATTGAAACATTGGAAAATTTCGTGAGAAACGAAATCAAATTTCAACGTGTGACGAGTCAAATGATAATCCATCTTTTACCCAAATCGATGATTTTCAAACAACAACTTTTGAAACTGAAAATGATGATCTTAACGAAGTTGTTGAAAAGACGGTAGTTGAGTTGGATTTCAATTCTTTTGAGAGCGAGAAACTCGATTTAAATTTCGATCTTCCTTTTTATGAAAATTTGAATACAACTTTGGATTTTGAAATGTATATATGCGATGAAGTTGTTGATAATCCAATGAAGGAAGATGAATTTAACAAATTCGAGTTTTATGGACTTTTCGAAAATGAGTCATTAAACCATGATGGGGAAGATTTCAATCACCATTTTGACTTTGAAATCGATAATTTGGAAGAAGTTTTCCATGACAAACTTGAATATCAATTTGGTGAAATAAATGTGAATTTCAATCAATTGTTTTATCAACCCCAAAAATCATTGAAAACAAAACAACTCGTTCAATTTTTAATAAAATAAAATTTGTTTTTCCAAATCGACAATCAACTTCAAAATCTTTTACGATTTGGTTTTTCGTGCTTAAGCTGTGTCTCGCACATTTGACGAGACAAATGAATCGGTCTTTAGAAGATCGTTTCATGTACTTTTTGACTGTATAATTTTTCATCTCTTGTAAATAATAATCTTTCATGTAAATATTAGATTTTTATTTTATTTTTCTCCTTCCACTTGGGTTGACTGTGGGGACACAGTCAAAATCAGGTGTGAGGGGAGACTCATCTTCATTTTTGATTTTTCATGATTTATTTTTACTTTTTCTTTGCAAAAAAAAGGAATCTAAAATAAACAACAATTTTTTTTATTTAAGCATTTTTGAATTATTTTTAAAAAAACACTATAGGATAAATATATCGTTTTGGCTTATTAAATTGAAAATTTTGAAAGTTTATTTATCTTAACAAAAATAAAAATGAAGTTTGATAACAATGGTTTAACTAGTATATAGGAAGATTCATACGTGTTAATTATGAAATACATCCTAATTGAAAATCTTTGTTTTAAAAAGTGGTTGATTTAAAGTAAAGGATATAACACTTTTTTTGTCTTCTAAGTTAAATGGTGCTAATATGATTTCGCAAAACTCTCTCTCTTATAAAAAAATAAAAAAAATAAAAAAATTATAACATCCAAAGTATTCACTCTCATTTAAAAGTCCTCACGGTTATGCATGGGTGAATTACTTGGAATCTTTGATTATGTGCTTTCATACTCATTTAAAAGTCCTCACGGTTATGCATGTATGGAACACATAAAAAAAGAATAGACTTAATAAAAACCACCTACGGTCGATAGGTGTATACACGAAAGTGTGTGCACTCGCCATGCTCTGTACTCCCCTCACATAAGCCCGAAAGGCAGTGCATGGGTGGTATATCTGGCCTCAGTTTACCTGAGCTAGGTGTGTAATTTTTCTTGCAAATAATGAGAGAGCAAGCAATTGAAATCCTAGCACTATTTTTACTTAGTTGATTTGATTCGTTATTGAAAAGAAATAAAAATACCACTTTGATAAACTTTGATAATCAACTAAGAATCCTTTTCATAATTACACTTTGTTATCAACCAAAATAACAAGTTAAACTATAGTCTATTTGCTATGATAACTTTGTTTTTATTGAAAATTTTGACGAGTAAATGACTAAAAAATTTCAAGATAATAACCAAAACCTATATTTAACTTATTTGTGTCGATCCTTCATTGTAAATATTTTCAAAAATTCGCATTCATCTCGTTGTAAATAAATCTTGCATTTTGTAAATATTTTCATCCTGCATGTGGATTTTGTGGGTAGTATCCATTGAAAACCCTCACGAGACAACACTCGTCCTATTGGGACACCCAGAGGTTTAACGGCTTGTTGCATACGCTCAATGCAATCGTGCTTCCTACGAAAACAGATTTATCTTAGTTTTAGTTTATTCGAGGACGAATAAAAAGATAGGTGTGGGGATATTTGATGTGCACGTAAATGTGTATATTTTTACAACCATATTTATTCTATTTAAATTAAATAAATGATCATATTAGGTATTTAAACTTGTTTTAACCAAAATTCATATTATTTCCAAATTTTCACATATTCATCTTCATATAAGGGCAAAATGGCCATTTGTGCGCATATATTAAATTGAGAGAATTTGATTGGAAATTTCTATAATATTTTGTAGGAATTTAGCTTCTCATATTAGTGGGTTCATGAAGAAACATGCATGCACAAAATGGATATAAAGGAATGAAGATGGAAATAATTCAAAGTGAAGATCATGGAGGACCCCACCTACCCACCTACCTTAATGTACAAATTAAAGGCTAATGCACATGCTTTTGGAGTTAATGGTTTCATGTACACTTAATGGGGGATTAAGACATGTTAATGATTACTTGGCCTCCACACTTCCTAAGGGGCATTTTGGGCATTCCCCAAAAATATGGATTAGGGTTTCATACATGCATAAATACCCATATTTTTCATGTACTCATCTCTCTTCTCTTAGTCTCTCTTAGGCCTCCTTCTCTTTAGTTTAGTTTAGATCAAAAATAAAATGAAAGCTCCTTTTTCTCTTTTCATGGCTACTTAGCCATTTTTATTTTATGTAATCTTTTTTATTTTATGCAATTTACTACATGCTCTTTCCTTTTCATGTTCATTTACTTTCATGTTGTAGTGTAGATCTCTTTTCTTTTATGCAAGTTAATTAGCTTATCTTTTCATTTTGCTCTTTTTTTCCTCTTCATTATGCTTTCATGTTGTTAGCTACATTTGTTAATAAAATGACAAATATGGAAAGCTAAACCCCTTCAATTAAGGGGTAATGAAGCTCTCTAAATAATGTAGCTTCAACATTTTGTTAATTCATGCTTTTTTTTGTGCTTAATGGATGATCAAAGAAGTGGTTTAATTGTTGTTTTTGCTTTGAATTTGATAGTCTATATTGTTGACACCAAATAGGCTATGCTTAAACAATCACTAACACTAATTGCCTCTTCATCAATATATGATTATGGAAAAAGAAAGTGATTTGAAATTAAAATTTGATGGTCTATGTTTCTAATCAATAGTTAATAGGCCATACTTAAAATAGATTTCATTTTCATTTTGTTTGTCAAGTTTCATGAAAATTAGTAAGTGTTTTAAGGGGTGTGTTATAGTTTGATGACTTATGTTGGCCAATTAATAGCTCAAATATGTCATACTTATGATAAACACATCAATTAAAACACTAATGACCATAAAAGAGAGATCATGATTTCATGTGTTGAACTACATGATCTAGAGAGTGAATTTATTCTCTAAATTGTCATTTAACTCTCATATTTGCATTTCTTATCTTTTTGTTAGTTAGTTCATTTTCTCATTTTCTAGCTTAAACACACTCTCGACTTTGGTATAATTTGATTGAGTAGAAAATTTAAATCATCAATTCCCTGTGGATCGACCCGTATTCGCCACGTGCTACATTCGTACACCGTGCGTTTGCGGTTATTTTTAAATTTAAATTCGTTCGACGGTTTTCTAAACCGATAGAATTTCATCGACGAACAGGGGATGTCGACATGCTCCTTTATATTTCTACTATTTGATTTATTTTAGTATTAATTATTATAATAGATATTTATATTTTATATTTCAGTTATTTAACAAATACTTAATTCTCTTCTTAATTTAGTAAATATTGATTCATTTAAGGGCTTCGTTAAAATATAAGAAATTTGATTCTCAAAATTGATATAATGAGAGTAACTACTTCCTTACTTATATTATCTCTGAGAAAATGATGTCTGATATCAATATGTTTAGTTCGAGCATGATGAGTAGTATTTTTGGACAAATTTATCGCACTAGTATTGTCACAATAAATTGGTGATTTTGAGATATTTAAACCATAATCTTTTATAGTTTGTTGCATATATATTACTTGAGAACAAGCCAAAGCAGCAGAAATATACTTTGCTTCAGTTGTTGATAAAGAAACTGCGTTTTTCTTTTTACTAAACTAGGAAATCAGAGAATGCCCCAAAAAGTGACAAGTTCCACTTATACTTTTTCGTCTGATTTACAACCAGCATAATCAGCATCACAGTAAGACATTAAGTCAAAAGAATCATTTTTAGGGTAAAATAAGCCATAATCAGAGGTGTGTTTAACATATCTTATGATACGTTTTACGGCTTTTAAGTGGGTCTCTTTAGGTTGGGATTGATATCTGGCACAGAGACAAACACTATGCATGATATCAGGTCTACTAGCAGTAATATAGAGTAGTGATCCAACCATTCCTCTATATAATTTTTGATCTACATCTTTCGAGAGATCTTCTTTACTAAGGTACACAATGGTTTCTGTGGGAGTGGGTTTTTCACTTGCAGTGGTCAAACCAAATTTACTAATCAGGTCTTTAGCATATTTTTCTTGACTAATAAAGATACTATTATCTAATTGTTTTATTTGTAATCCTAAAAAGAAATTTAATTCACCCATATGACTCATCTCAAACTCTTTTGTCATTATTTCAGAAGATTCTTTATTCATTTCAAAATTAGTTGATCCAAAAATGATATCATCTACGTAAACTTGTATCAGTTGAATATTATTTTTATTTCTTTTAATAACAAGAGTATTATCTACTTTACCAATTTCAAAATTTGGTTATAATAAATAAGATCTTAGTCTATCATACCAGGCTCTAGAAGCTTTTTTTAGACCATATAAAGCTTTCTTAAGTTTGTAAACATGATTTAGTAATTTATCATTTTCAAAAAGTGGTGGTTGTTCGACATATACTTCTTCTTTTAAAAATCCATTTAAAAAGGCACTTTTAACATCCATTTGAAATAATTTGAAATCATTATGTTTTGCAAAATCAAGTAGAATCCTAATGGCTTCTAATCTTGCTACGGCAGCAAAGGCTTCATCAAAATCTATTCCTTCTTCTTGACAATAACCTTGAGCGACTAATCGAGCTTTATTTCTAACTACCTCTCCAAATTCATTCATTTTATTTTTATAAACCCATGTAGTTCCAATTATAGTTTTATTTTCAGGTCAAGGAACAAGTTCCCAAACACCATTTCTAGTAAATTGATTTAATTCTTCCTGCAAAGCCAAAATCCATGAATCATCAGTTGATGTTTCTTTTGGACTTTTGGGTTCAATGGTTGATATAAAAGCTACATTACTCATTTGATTTAGTTGATTTCTAGTTTTAACAACAGATTGCATATCTCCCAGTATATTTTTTATAGGATGATCTTTTAAAAGTTTGGTCCTTTTATAAGGATGATTAATTTCAATATTAGTTTCAATTGATTCTTGATTTTAAGTGATTAAATCCTCTTCATCGTTTGTATCTTCAAAATTTTTGAAATTTTCATCAAATGAAACATGCATTGTTTCTTCGATGGTCTTAGTTTTTAAATTAAACACTCTGTATTTACTTTGTCGGATTTAGGATCAAATTTATCTACATTATCTTTTGTATTAAAAATAAAGCATTTACTTCCAAAAATTCTGAAATAAGATACCTTAGGTTTCTTTGAATAAAGAAGTTCATAAGATGTCTTATTAGTTAAAGGTCTAATTAAAATTCTATTTAAAATATAACAGGCGGTAGCAACTGTTTCTGCGCAAAAAATTCTTTGGTAAATTACTATCTGAAAGCATAGTTCTTGCACACTCTTAAATCGACCTATTTTAGCGTTCTACTACTCCATTTTGTTGTGGAGTTCTTGGAAATGAAAAATTGTGAGTTATTCCCTTTTTATTGTAGAATTTCACAAACTTTTTATTTTCAAATTCACCACCGTGATCACTTCGAATGGTTATAATTTTTAGAGAAAATTGATTTTGAATTCTTTTTGAAAGGGTCTTAAAACAATCAAAAGTATCACTTTTATGTTTCAAAAAAATTGTCCATGTAAATCTAGAATAATCATCTACAATTACAAAAACATATTTACTATGATTTATTGACAGAATTGGAGGTGGACCAAATAAATCAAGGTGAAGTAATTCAAGAGGTTTTGAAGTTGAAATCATATTTTTTAATTTAAAAGAACTTTTTCTAAGTTTTCCTAATTGACAAGCATCGCATAGACTATCTACTTTAAGATTCATTTTAAGAAGCCCTCTTACTAGATCATGTTTTGACAATCGAGATAAGAGTTTGAAATTCAAATGCCCAAATCTCTTATGTCAAATCCAAGGGTCACTTGTATTTGCCAATAGACACCGGTTATCATTTGAAACTTTCATATTAAGAATATAAATATTCTTTTTCCCGACTCCATCAAATATAATGGTTGGATTATTATCTTCAATGTGACATTTATCTTTTTCAAATTTAATTTTATGTCCTTTATCGCATAGTTGACTTATACTTAGCAAATTATGTTTCAGATTCTTAACTAGCAAAACATTAGTAATAGTAGGAGTTATAGAATTACCGACTATGCCGATGCCGATCGCATATCCTTTTCAATTGTCTCCAAAATTAACCAGTCCTCCGTCTTTGTATATAATATCATTCAGCATATCTGGATTGCCAGTCATGTGTCTAGAACATCCAATATCAAGTATCCATTTGTTCTTTCTGATTTGCACAATTTATCCGTTATGGATTGATTCCTCAATAGCCATGAAGCATGATTCCTGCACATCTAATAATTTTAGTAGATAACTTGAATTTGAATATTGATTATATGCAGACTCATGAAACAATGATGATTTGAATATTTCTAAACTAGTATTAACAAATATAGCCATTTTGAAAAATTTTCAAAAATCAGATTATGAAACTTTGAAAACCTTACTCTGATACCAATTGTGAGAAATGCAGATTACGGATCTTAAGGCTGGAATTAACACTAGAGGGCGGGTGAATAGTGTTTATAAAGAATTACTAAATCTTTTTGAATTTATGTTAATTTAAACACAGATGTGTGCAATATTCAGACACATATATGATCACAGAAACAAACACAGATGTAGAAATAAAATGAAAAGCAGTAAAGGAAAGAACACACCGGATTTTATACTGGTTCGGGGTTACCCTACATCCGGTCCCGCAACACAAGTACGGATTTCCTTTCAAAAGCAATCTTTACAATTACACCCTCGATTTCAAGGCTATGAGGTACATCCTCCAGAATCACAATCCTTTGGGTAGAGATACTTGATTTTCCGGGCTACAAGTTTACCATTTGATTTTAGGGCAACAAGTTCACCTAATTGATTTCCCAAGGCTACAATCACACCTTGTCATTCTTGATTGATTTTCAAGGCTACAATCACACCTTTTCTCGCTAAGTTGATTAAAAAACCCTATAACTCTGAATAGCACTGAGGATCCTGTTGAGATAGTGATAAAGAATCAAACTACGAATGATCAAGTTCAATTCAATGTAGATTTCGACAGAGTAATGATAAGAATCTTTATTAAGAAAAGTGGAAGAAGAAGAGGAGTGAAAAACCAGAAAATCTGATGTAAAATTCATTGAAACTGACCCCTATTTATAGTAGAACAACAATCATGTCCATTCGTGAAGAGTTATGACAAATAGACACTTCTTTTGAAATTGAAATTGAAAATTTGAACTCAACTGACACTATGTCGACATGGTCACCATGAGTATGTCAACATCCCAAAGTATTTTTTGATGATTTGATTTTCTCTGAAAATAACCTTTATCTTATATTAAAACTATTTTAAACTTCATAAATATATTTGACTATAGTTAAAATTCATAAGTAAATATAGATAATAATATATATAGAATTTTAACTATATTTAAATCTAAGTATAAATATTTTAAAAGTTAAATATATTACATTAAAAGATAGTATAAAATCAGGAGTAATTTGACTTTGAAATTAAAGATGATTTTGAGGCTAAAATTATTTAAAATCAGGATAGATGTTTTTGATGCTTTTAAAAGGAACGTTTTGAAATCATTTTGAAAACATGATATAATTTTGAAAAAAAAATCATTTTGAATAAAAGGTTAGCGGATACAAAACAATATTCCACTAGATTTTTCGTAGGTTCTATCCTACTTAGGGTTCCTTTCCTTTAACAGGCTCGAAGTGGATTCCATTCCACGAATAAATTGGATTTTAAGATGGCAGTGCTTTTCTAGGAGTTTTAACAAAATTTTCTAATTAAAGAATTAATAACTTGAACTCTTGATAATCTTGATACTCATGAGTCTTCAGTCTTGATATCTTGAATCTCTATATTGTACAGTCTTTATTCTTGGTACCTGCATGGTTAAATCCTGCATATACATATATATCTAAACCTATAATGTTAGTATTTATATTTTATAATCTATTCTAAGGTTGTTGTCATCAAAACCATCATCTCATGGACTAACACTAAAGATAGCAAAAATAGCTTTACAAACTTTTAAAGTCAGGTTATTGAAATTTTCCAATGTAAGAGTGATAGTATGTAGCAAAAGAAGATTGACAATACGAGCTTTCGGATGAAAGTTACGATTTTTAAATTCAAAATTGTCATTTCCTTTGAAAATGTGATGAAATGTCTCATGATCATGTTCATCAATATTATTAAAACAATTTCAGTGCCTTTAACACTACTTCAAATTTCATCTTCATTTCCTTCATAAAAACCGCAATTCAAATTCGCATAAAACATTTTAACAAGATTTGGGTAACAAACAAAACCATTTTGAGAATTGTCAGAAAGTCTAAGGAATGATTCTCTTCAAGAAGATTATTGATTTCATATGTAGAGAAATCGCTAAAGATAGCAAACTTCCCCATATGAACTTTTTCGAAATTAGCATAGCTTATATAAGCCTTGATTGCTTTCGGATCATTATAGAGATATCTTTAATGGTTTTAGACAGCCTCATTGTGGATGGAGTGTTTGAAGAAGCCATTTTTGAAAAGAGTAGAAAGTTTGAAAGAGTGAAAGAGAGTTTGAATATTAAAATGAAAGTGAAAAGGTATGATAAGATAATGGAAATAAATAGATATTCAATAGGTATGTTTTCTGGTCAAGATATACCTTTCCATAATATTGGATTTGGGGAAAAGGTGGAGGAAAATTCAAAAATTTGAATTCAAATTTGAATTTCAAATTTTCGACAGGGATGTCGACAACATGGGCAGGGCCATGTCGACATGGGTTAGAGAATTCATGTGACTTATATTTTCCTATATACGTTAATATCTATACACATATATTATTTTTAATGTCTATATATTTTCTGGAGTAATTTAAATATAATAAGACTATTTTAATAAAAAATATTATAATATTAAAAATAAAAATAAACCTAATATTAAAAAATTTAAAATTCAAACAACACATAATTTCAAAAACAATCAAACAATCGAACAATTTTAAGCAAACAATTTCAACCAATATATTGTAAACATGTACCTTTTTCTAGATTCGTATCTCCGAGATCATTGGAATCAAGAATAGCCGTAATACACATATTTGAATTTTCCGTCTTCTAATCATCATCTCTTGAGGATGAGTCTGGGTCTTAATTGTCTGATGCAGCCGTATACGCTCTTTTTCTTTTCTTTGTATAATCATTGCTTGTAGGAAACTTTTGCTTATCAGGATGCAGACAGTCTCTTTTGAGATGGCCTAGTTCACCATAGTTGAAACTTTTGACGTGGCTTGATACTTCATTATAATTTCTAGAATTCATATGATCATTCTTTTTGAAGTTGTTCATCTTTCTGTATTTCAGAAAATTCAGAAAATTCTTTGTCATGAAAGCTATTTCTCATCATCATAACTTCCTGAGTCTGATCCATCTATTAGTGCATTGAACGCAATTAACTTCGTTTCGAATGCCTTGCTTTAACTTCTCCTTTGCATTTGTACTTCGAACGACATTAGATTTCCAATCAATTCTTTAATCTTTAAAGTACTGACATCATTTGCTTCTTCGATTGCAAGAGTTTTCTGATCCCATTACGGAGTAAGAGAATTTAGAATTCTTCTAACTTGATCTTCTTCGGAAAACATTTTCCCAATGATTTAGAGAATGCATAATATCCTGAAATTTACTATACGTATCAGAAATGGACTCATTAGAATTCATTTTGAATAATTGAAACTGATTTATGAGTATGGATATTTTGGTCTGTTTGACTTTGTTTGTTCCTTCGTGAACAACTTGCAAAGTTTTCCAGATATCATATGTAGACTTACAAACAGATACTCTATCTATCAAGTGAACAAAATAAAATATCCATGGCTTTGGAATTATTTTGTGCAATAGTCTTTTTCTCAGCAGTCCGATGTGCAAAACTAGTTGTGGGTTCAGAATATTAAGTTTGTGTGATATTCCAAGTGTCTAATCCTATTGACTGTAAATATATTTTCATTCAACACGCCCAATATGCATAGTTACTGCCATTAAAAAGTGGTGGTCTGGCATTAGACTGAACCTCTACAAATGAACTGGTTATAGTGTTAACAGAACCAGTGTTGGTAGCCCTTTTTAAAACTTTTCAAAATTCAGATTATAAAAACTTTGAAAACCAATGCTCTGATACCAAATGTGAGAAATGCTGATTACGGACTTAAGGATGGAATAACACTAGAGGGGGGTGAATGATGTTTTATGGATTTTATAAATCTTTTTGAAACTTATGTAATTTAATCGCCAACAAATGCAATTTATAGAAATAGATATAATCGTAGAATCAGACACAGATATAAATACTAAATAAAAGCAGTAAAGGAAGGAACACACCAGGATTTTACACCAGTTTGGAGTTACCCTACATCCAGTCCCGTACAATCGTATGGATTTCTTATTAAAATAATCACCCAAATTACACCATTGCTTTAAAACTACAAGGTACACCTTCATGTATTCGAGTCAGGGCAAACTCTCTTGATTTAACTAGGCCACAAGATCACCTAATTGATTTCTAGGGCTACATTCATACCCAAGTGATTTCAAGACTCAACCGCACCTTTTACTTAACAGTTTAATTTACAAAAGATTCTATAATTCTGAATAGCACTGAGATCTTATAGAGAGAGTGACAGAGAATCAAACAAGAGATAACCAACTTTGATTCACTTGGTATTTTTGCAGAGTATAGTTTAGAATTCTCTAGAATAAATGTGGAAGATGAAGATGAGAGAAAATAAACGATATCTAGGAAAAAAATCGTTTAGAACTTACTGGTATTTATAGTAGAGCAACAACCATATCTATTCATGAAAGGATGCAACGAATAGATACTTCTTTTGAAAATTGAAATTTGAAAATAACGGACACTATGTCGACATGGGGTGTTGTGGGATGTCGACATAGTTAAGGTAAAATTGATGTTGATTTTCTTATTAAAATTGGTATCTATAATTTTTCAAAGCAATTTCTAAACTTTGTAAATATATTTGCACATAATTTAAACATATAAAAGAGTTTAAAAGTAATTTTTAATATATATAATTTTAATCTATAAAGTGATTTAAAATCTAAGTATATAAATATTTTAAAGTTAAAATATTTAAAACAAGGGATGGTTTAAAAACAAGGAAAGTTTTGAAATCAAAATATTAAAAATGATAAAAATAGTTTTGAGGCTAAAACATTTAAAACCAAGAGGGATGTCTTTTTGAAAGGAAAGTTTTGAAAACATTTTTCTAAAAAAAGGGATATATTTTTGAAAAACATTTTTGAAAATTTAGTGGATGTCAAAATAGAACCACTATATGTTCCGCTAGATATATTGTCGCGGGTTCCACCCCTTTAACAGGCTCGAAGTTGATTCCATTCCACGAATAAATTTTGAATAAAGATGCAAGTGCTTTCAAGAAGTTTAAACATAATTATAGACTCAATACTTAACTTGTACTATTGAAATCTTGAACTCTTGATAAATTAATTTCTTGGCACTCATGAGTCCTCAATCTTGATATCTTCGATCTTTAAATTCATCAGTCTTGTATCTTTATACTGTGCAGTCTTCATTCTTGGTACTTGCATGTTTATATCATGTATATACATATATATCCAAACTATACTGTTAGTATTTATATTTTACAACAAGTCCTAAGGTTGTTGCCATCAAAACCATCATCTCAAGGACTAACATGATCTTCGTATGAATTAAGTCGTCTTAGTGATTGATCCTCACATGGATGAAGTCGCCTTAGTGTGCTGAGCGTCGTTGTGGTCCTTGTTATCTTCTGGTGGTCAAATCTGAGATCTGTAACTATCGCAACTCACATCAAGATGATTTTTGGGTTCGTCGGATTTTAAAGGGACTGGGATTCATAGTGGTCCGAAGATCCGTCGGAGGCCGCTGAATTCAATGGACGTGGTGATGCATAATTTCATGGTCGGAGGAAGAACGTAATTAGCGATATGTGCGTTTATAGGTTCTTTTGGCTTCAGAAAAAGAAAAGGTGGAATGAAAATAAAAAGGAAGAAGGTGATTTGCACAAAACTGGACAACTTGATAATTGTATAATGACATGTGAAGACAAAAAGGATAAGCACTGTTTTCGACAATCAGAACTTTTGTCCTTTAAACAAATTTATTAGCAGGCTATCCCATGTACTAAAAGTATAAATTTGTCGTCTAAAATATTTTTCTGTGTAAAGAAATGCATGCGCGGTGTCCTAATTTACATAAATAATTGGGTAGGGGTGTTTTATTCATTTTAATTAGCAATAGGGGCAAATTCCATATTTATTATTAGTAGAGTAATTGTCGTAACTGACATACCAATTGTTAGCTAGAGAAGGTAATCTATGCATCAGATGAAGTCCAAGAATGGAAAAGATATTTCAGGCGAGATATGTACGTTTAGCAGACTTATTGAACGCAGCTTTATCATGCGATCGAAAATGCTCATAGATTTTTGCTGAGACACGACAATGTCTCCTTTTCAAGAGTGTGCATTATAACGCTTTTTTTTTTGAAAATGAGTAAAAGGTGGGAGAAGCCCACTAACATGTACAAATAATTCGGCCCACTAGGGTTATACAACCCACCGACTCAACACCAAATAAACAAAAATACCAAACCGTGGCCGCATTACAACACTAAGAAAAATAAAAAAAGGCGACCAATTCGACTCTAATCCACTCCTTCTCCCTCAAAAAACTTTCAACACTGCGTTGAAATGCATATCGTCTGATAGTTTTGAGCTACAAGGCTACAACGCTCTGTTATGGTGGCTCTTAGAATTTCGTGGCCTCATTATAGTTATTTTCAGTGCTCTTCACACTACAAGAAATTTGATTTTTAGTGGCGCTCAAAAAACACTACAAAAAGTTTTGGTGGCGTTTTGATAAACGCCGCTAGAAAACATGCGACTAAAAATCCATGTTTTTTTGTTGCATTTATTTTAACGCAACTATAAATGAATTTTTGGCTGCGTTTTTTAAACGTTGCTAAAGATCTTTCTTACAACGTTTAAGAAACGCCACCGAAAAGGTGCCGTTTACTATCTTATTTTTTTGTTGCACTTATTATTATTTTTTGCAGCGTTTTTTGAACGCCACGGAGATTATCTGAGTTACTATAATTGCTGATTCTATAGCGCTTTGTAAACGCAAAAAAAAAAAAATTTGGTGGTGTTTTTCTCCGCCACCGTATGTTTCGATTTTATTGCCTACTGTTCCACGACTATATCTGATTTCACCTCCAATTCAAGTACTTCAAAACTTATACAATAACGTAATATGTAAACACATACATATTCAAAAATAACACATTCAATGAACCACAATAACACAAAAAAAACAATTACATAATCACCACTATGTCATAACATTAGCGTCAAGACAAAAGGTTAACCATACGTTTACACAACCAAACTACCATAAACAGTTTCATAATAGCACATGCAGCTAAAGTAGTGCTGCTAACATACATACTAGTTTCATAATAGTTTCATAACAGTTTTAATCAACATAACTACATACATGTGCTGCTACCATACCAAAAACAAATGCTGCTGCTTGAATTCTTCACAAACGTTTACCTACCTGTAAACAATAATAATCATGTTACTAAATATTTGTGAGGTGAAGGTATCAAAGATCAAACATGGACAAATATATAAGTCCTTAGACTATAATACTTCAAGCAAATACTTCAGATAACCTAAGACAAATCACCAGTATCTACTCACTTAAATCTTAGCATGTTGCAAACTTGATAGCAACTTATTTAGCAATAGATCCAATTTAGCAATACCGATATCTTATTGAGCTTCAAACAAAAATGCAAACATAAAACTGTATTCAGTGCTACTATATACTAAAACTCTACTATAATAAGAGCATAAATTGCACTTAAAGCAGCATACATCTTCAGTATTGCTGATAACATTATGCAGAATATCAAATACAGAGCAAACAACAGCATAAGCAAAATGTAGTTTTAATGCATAGTGTGAAACTAAAAGGAAGTTGGTAATTATTTTACCAAACTTACCAAGTTGAGTCACAAACTGCCAGTCATCAACCAACTGCTTCTTCAGAGTCGAAGGGAACTATGGAAGTGTAAACATATCTACTGCTTTAGTCTCTTCTGACTGAAAACATAAATGAACTTTGCAAGGAACCATCCTTCACATTAGTTGTAAAAAGAAGAAACATGTTTCATAGAAAAAAAGATGGTAGATAAATTATTACTAGTATGGAACCATAGATTATATTCAATATTTCAAATTCTGGATTAAAATCAAAGTGAACTACAGTTCTATTTTCCAGCACAGTAACTCCCTGGGTAACAATACTTCAAATACATTCTTCCAACACAATTCCTGCTTTCACGATATCAGGGAGAACCAAAAATACACGAGTGCACCCAAATATAGTATTATTTTAGCTTGATGTAGATTTATAAATAATCTAAAAGGTTTTAAAATATCATTACACGAATTAGTGTCCTCATGACACGACCAATGCTAGGATAGAAAAAATAAAAACAGGAATACACTGCGGTGAAATACATGTTAGATATGGCAGTATACGGTAATATGGTTCACCAGTTAGGTTTGACGATGGTAGGATCAACAAGTACATGGGCATATTTTCACAATTCTCATCATGTTAAATGCATAAGAATGTAAACTAATGAGTACTGGTCCATCTCCATACCTCCTACCTTCAAAACTGATTGATAAATGTAATAAGTAACTGCACTTCATTGTAGTGGCTGTAGACTTTTTACCACATGAGTTCTATCAATATACTTTATTGTAGTAAAAGAATGTCCATTGCACTACCTGATATAGTTAGTATAACACCTAAAGTCATAAAATTACGCTTGTCCAATCCTTTGATTTAATTATGGGATATAGGTAAATTTAACATCTCACTGTGGGGAATTACATAGATTCAGTCTGCTCTTTTTGCATATATTACAGAATACATCTTTAATAGATATAACAGTAAAAACCGGAATTAATGAATTACTTGGTTGGACTTGAAGGCATTGCAAGCACACCAAGCTTTTCTAGCACTTGGCAAAGCTTTTCAGGTATTATCGTCGAGCCTTTCAAAATTTTGAAAAATACCTAACCCCAAAAAGGAAGGGAAAACTTAATGGTTTGAACTGCTATGCATCTTTTGGAAGGAAAACAAAAATAATGATCTGGTTTGCTCTACCCTCACATACATTGCTAACTTTGTTTCCGGTGTTCAATACAATTGGAGTTCATAAAATTTCCCACCAAGGATATAATTGAATTGTTACGAACATTTATCTAATACACGGTGCCACATCATAAGACATTTCATTTTTTTGCAGTAAAATAAATTAGCTGCAGTGACTCCTTATTTACAAACCAAGACGCAGTCATCACTATGTGAACATTCACATACCATGGCGATCAACAGATATGCATTGATTAATCTATGGTCTTAGCTCTCTCTTATGGACTAATTTAACAAAAAGAACAATATGTTCAAATAACCTCTTGCATAGCGCACAAGTAAATTTGAACAAGTATGTCAATTGAGCTAAGGATCAATAATTGAACTCAACTTATTTGTATATTGATCTAATTAATATAAATACATTAACTTTTATGTTCATAAGTAGTCATGGAAATGGAGTAATATATATCATAGACACTAACCATATTGGATTCAATTGCGGATGTATCTACAAACAGTTGTTTGATTTGATTCAGCCCATCTGCAGAAAATACATATTTTTTGATCATAGCGTAATCGAACTTAATAACCCTACTTGTAAGCAAAGTATAGATATACATTGGTTTTCATATTCAAATTAATCATTTAAGTACAGTAATTAATAATACTTTTGGGAGAAAGCATAGAATAGAACACAGTTCCCAAGCTCCCAGCCAAGTAAAATAGGTGCAAACATATTGTTTAGTCTTTTACCTTGACTCCCCTTATTTTTTTAGTAAAAAAAATCATGTAAAAGGGTATGTTGATAGATACCTGCAAGTATCTTGGCATTCTTATGATCATCTTTAAGTTTGCTTGCATTATCTCTAAGAGCAACATAGGCTGCTGAGGTTATGACTCCTACTTGCCTCATTCCTCCTCCCAACATTTTCCTAAGCCTTCTAGCCTAATATAATTGTCAAATATTCAAAATATCAGTTCACCATAGCATATTTATAGTTCGTTCAATTCTTACAACTTTAAAGGATCAACTTTTCTGTAAATAAAATAACAATCATCATTAAATATGTTAACATTGCAAACTCGGATCAACAGTACCAGCTCAAATTATGCTTTAGTACTGACGAATTTTTATAATTCTACTGAAAATATAAACTCAATTGCAACAAATATACCACTTCATTGACAAAAGGATGGAAATTCAAGGATGAAGTGATTACCCGATCCTCCTTTAGGAAAAGGTGATCTTGGTTCCTCTTCCAAAGGCTTTCACCCGAATCTTTGGTGACGGTAAACGAACCGCCAGCCTGTGACTCCTAAATGTATTGTTCATCGTCGTTATGCTTGGTGGTCACCACAACTCTCTCAGCCACAAGATAAGCGGAATAAAATCCAACACCGAATTGACCAATCATGCTGACATCAGCACCTGCAGCCAATGCCTCCGTGAACTCTTTTGTTCCTGATCTGGCAATGGTACCGAGATTGTTCGCTAGATTGGACTTTGTCATTCCAATACCACTGTCATTGATCGTCAGTGTGTTTGTTGTTTTGTCAGGAATGATGTGGATGAACAGTACACGCTGTGCATCCAACTTTCTCTTGTCCGTAAGGCTCTCAATTCTGATTTTGTCCAAAGCCTGTTATTCCATAAAAGCATAGTGATTAGTGGTAAATTCATTTGTATACTTGTATGAAGATTACCCGCAACTTGAATATTATGGATAACTTCACATAGTTTTCATGACTAGTTTAAATACCAAATATACATGTTGGAATGAAAACCAAATTTTGTATATTTCAAATAACAGAAACTAAGTTATCAAACTGGAAAATAATATACATGCATAACTTAACAAGGTAAAACTGCTTCACATCATTTGAATCATTTCGATAAAATGTTAGCTTATACCATGCCTTTGTTCCATATAGGGCCTAACATGTAATCTTACCATACAATTTTGTGATCTTAGACACTGGACTTAAAACTCTTAAATCCCTCACTAGTTTATTAATATTACTGAATACCAATTCTATTTTATAGGTAATTTACAATCAGCTATTATAGTATTTTGAAATATGAATAGAAACTTACGCAATCAATCCCTCACCTCAAATATCGTCAGCACTATCTTCACTGCCAGCAAACCACATCATATATCCCCCAAATTGCCGCTGCCAACCCGTGGTTCGTGCCTCGTCGCCATGACAATTTCTATTTTCATTACATTTGTTTCTCAGTCTTTGTTTTCAATTGTCTCTACCAACAACAATAAACTTGCTTCACCTCTACCAACACAGTCCCCGTCTCATCCTCCTCTGCCACCTGAATCTGCAACAACCTCATCAACCTGCCATATACACCCACAAATGCACACTTCCAAACAAGTTTCTATCACTAGAACAACCTCCTACAACCCTAACCGAACATCCTCAATCGCCTCAACTCCTCCACTTGCACCACTTCATAACCAATCTCCAGTTATTACGACCACTTTCCCTTTCCTCTACAACACTGCACTTAAACAATCCACCTTCCTTTACAAACTGCCCACTGCCGAGCTTCACATACACCATCATCAACCAAACTGTTCTCCAACTTCACTTTGATTGCCACCGCTACCTGTCACTACAACCTAGTTCCATCCCTCTTCCATCATTCCAACTAGACCAAACCCGTTCATCACCCAAACGCTCGAACTCCAACCTCAACTCCATCGCCTTAATCAACCATGACCTAGACACACCACTCAATAGCAACCTCGCCCAAATCACCAAGCAACAACCACGATTCTGATTCCATGACAACCCAAAATCTCTCAACTAGAAATAATATCTCCTCCTATAAATCTAAACCAACAACCCAAATCCAGTTTCCTCCCCTCTGCCGATCCACCCTCGAAACCACAACTTTGGACCTAATCGCCACTCCCAATCGCGATTTCGAAAGCTGCTTTCGCGAAACCATCCCCATAACTCAACCACCTGGACGTATGCTTTCTCCTTCGCGTGTCTTTCCCAATACATCGTCGATATTCTCCATTGACAGCCGCATTAATGATTTCCCATGTGTAAAACTACATTTTTTTTCTCTCTTCGTTAATTGATTTGGGGTGAACCCACTGACGAAGCGTTAATTGATTTGAGGTGAAGCCACAGATTTTGAAAGATGAAGTTAAGGGATTTTGTTAATAAATGATAAAAGAGGATGAGAAAAAAAAACATCTGAGATTTCCAGGAGGGCAAAAAAAAGGTAAGAGTTATGAGCGGCCACATAAACTTTTAGAAAATTTTACTGAATTGTTGGCGGGAATAATGTAGTAGCGTTTATTTTTTATTTTTTATACTTTAAAATGGCCAACGGTTGCATATATCTTAAAACGCTACTAATATTTGCAACTAATGGCAAGTTTTGTTGTAGTGTCAAGGCAAATTTGTTGATGTAATTGATAGATCTGCTCTCAATGTCTAATAGATTCTTCGATTTTCGATAAAGAGTGTTACTTTTCTTCTGATCTTCACTTTTTTTGATAAAATTACACCCTTTATAGATCAAATTGCTGCTTTTGCAGTTGTTTTGATTCACTGATTCCTTCAGAAGGTCAAAATTGCAGTAAATCTTGTTGTTTTCAATTTCATTAGCAATCCATTAGTCCACTTTATTGGATGCTTTGCTGCTTTCGTCCTTTTCCCACACAGATTAGTGATAAAAATTGACATTAAGCTTGTTCAAGTAGTGATATTTTCCAATCCTTTGTAAGTTGTGATCTAAATGCTTTGTTTTACTTTGAATCAGGGAAGCTTCTACTTTATTGATTCCTTGCTTGTTATGCGGTAGCCCTTCCAATATCAGGTAATGTATTATTAGTAATTTTAAACTGACTGTGATTAAATGAGGAATTATATATAATTGAGTCTTGTTTTCTTCCCTTGTATGAGTCACTCCTGTTATTAGAGCTGGAGTGGTCGCCTCCAACAGATGATCTATTGAAGTTGCTAGCATTTCTCCCTAAAGATAGAGGCCAATGATTGTTGATTTGACAATAACTGCCATGAGAAATATCATTTTTGAGTTTCCCACTCTGTAAGTATGATTTCCCTCTTATTTCATAGTCATCTTGGTCATTAGCATCTAAACGAAGCTGATGTGGAAGAGTATTATTGTTGCTTGCTTTTCGATTTAGAATGTGAAAGTCTGTTTCTATGCATTTGCAAATTTGAATGGTTCCTGTTTCGTTTTTGTATGCAACCTAGCATTCCTTTCTTTTCATATATAATATATGACAATAGTTAGCATGATGCTAACCTTGCTGAATTCTTTTGATTTGATTTTGAAGCTTCGTTGAATGTGTTGAATACTTTCTTTGATTCTTTGCATTGGAATATTTTGACTAAAGTTGAGCTTGTTTTTAGCAATGAACCAGATGCATCTTGAGAAATTGCAATCAAAAAATAAGTGTTCTGCTGTTTCATTATCATTCTTGCAAAGGAGACATTTTATTTCATTATTTTTGCTCTATTTTTTGCATCTATCTCTGGTTGGCAATCTGTTTAACCGAGAAAAATAGGCACAATGTGCTGTCTTTGGTTAGTTAGCCCTATTCCATATAATAGAATACCAATTCATTTCTGTTTCAAACTCTTTGAAATATTCCCAAGTAGATTTAAAGAAAAATTTATCTTTCTTTAGGAGTTTCCATCTCCAGCAATCTATAGCTATATATTATTGAATCAATATCAATGCTTTCTATAGCTCTTTTAAATATTGAGGATGCTGAATGAAGACTTGCATTCCAAATGTGATTTTGAATGATACTATCCACTTTTAAAGTAGCTCCACCAAAGCTTATTAGATTGGACCAATCTAATAAGCTAATTAAAGACTTACAATTGATCCATGGATCAAACCAGAGGCTGGTGTTTTTTTCTCTCTTTAAATTTTCTTTCCAATAATTTGATACCATTATTTCTGCTTTTTAAGATGCTTTTCTAGGAGTGGAAGTTGTGGATTTCAGCTGGCATGGTCCAGAAATTTTTAATTTTAACCTATTTACTTTTCATCCACTTTGACCATAATGATTTGCACTCTACAAATCTCCAAAAGAGTTTCATATTGCAGGCTCATTTTAGATCTTTAATATTTCTTAATTCCAATTATCCAGCCTTTTTTGGTTTGCAAAGTGTATCCCTTAAGGCTTTATGATATTTTCATTTTCAAATGAAATTGGCATATATTTTTTCAATTTTATGAATGGTTCGTTCTGGAATATTGTGAGTCTGAATGCGATATATTATGATAGCTATGATGACAGTGTGTGTGAGTTCCAGTCTTCCAACAATAGATAGTAGTCTACTGGACCAGCTTTCTAATTTGTCTTGAATGATGTTAAAAAGTTTTGAGCAATCTTTGCATGCTAATTGGTTTATACTTAGAGGAAACCTCAAGTTTTTTAACTGGCAATTGACCTTAGTGAATTTTAAGAATTTTAAGAAATTCCTCTTTGTTTTCACAATTTTTACTAGAATATGCTTTTGCTACAATGCTTTCTTCATATAGAGAGGGGAGCTCGTTATACATCTGGGCCTGCTAGTCTAAATGACGTAATGTCATCTCCATTGGTACAAATTAAAAAAAGTAGAGCGCTGCGAACGAATTTTGTCTGCATTTTAACATGTTTGAAACGAAAAATAAACTGTTTTTGTAATAAGTTTATTTTAAAAGGAATCCTATATGAAAATTCAATGAAGATAACTGAAATGTCCGTGTGTGCCTACGGTTGTAACATGTTTTTCATCGTATGGTTGGCTTAAAAGCATACCTAGATTATAATTCACTTTCAGTTTACGATCACGTAATTTTAACGTTCTAAAAATGTCGACGCTGTGTTGGATCCTCTTAATTGCTTTCTGAACTCCTCTCTTTTGATTTATTTGATCTTTGCTTTTTAGTTACATATCCACATCTTCCATGACGTGCACCATATGCTGCATTATCTTTTGCACTGTTTGCATTGCCGACCCCATTGTTGAGTTGCCTCAGACCAGTTTTTATTCATGGAATAATCTAGAGCGTGAATTATTTTAAAAGAACAACAATTTGTATATTTTTTGCCTCAATGACACGACCTCAATATTTTTACCAGAAGGACAAATATTCTTCTAAAAATTATTCATAAGAACAAACATTTTCCAAAATTATTCATAAGTACAACAAAACTGCTACCAAGCTAAAACTGATATCTAAAAACTGCTATTAATAACTACAAACTGATACCTACAGAAAGTTGTCCTTCATGATAAAATATTGAAGGTCTGTCCTTGAGGCTAAAAAGCTGTGAAATTTTTTCCTTGACGATAATTTTCTGATTTTAGAAATCTAGTCTTATATTTTACCATGCTGTCTTATCTTTGGCTTTTTGCTTCATTGATGAATCATTTCATTGGGGATACAAATTCCTTTTATTATTTGTATGTATTAAAAATTACCGTTAAGAGATAACAGTAGATGGTGGTTACATAGACCCTATGGATTTTAGTGCACTTGATAACTAAAACATATGAGAACACATTCTAATTTGTATATTTTTCAAGATTTAGTCCGCAAATCACCTGCTTCCATCCTATGGCCCATAAAAAATAGGACCAAGTAATACCGAGGCAGGCATTGAACGCCAATTGCCCAGCAATAACAGATAACAGAGAAGACAAATAATTCAAGCGTAGAATTTTCTTCTAAAGCTTCTTATACACTTTTCCAACTTTGAATGAAAGTTTATTTCTACTAAGTAGTGCCATGTAATCAATCCTGGGATAATAGCAGGACAAATATTAACTGAAAAAGTTCAAACATGAAAATAATTTTTAATCCTTTAATTTCTTGCTATTGTAGACTTAGAAAGTCATCCAAAACAACTTCAAAAGAACAATAAGTTTTGGTTTTGTTGAGTCTTTGCCCTAGATCTTCGGAATTTACCAAAGTTTCATAAGTGAAAAATGGAGATAATATAAAGTGGTGTTGTACGCATGGAGTATGTTTGCATGTCAGGAAAATAGATTGCATTATGCAAGAAGGTAAAGTAATTATATGGTTACAATTTGAAAAGCGATTTAAACATTAACAATTTCTTTACCTTATTATTATTATTATTATTATTATTATTATTATTATTATATATCGGTATTTGTCCGTATTTCTGCTGTCTAGATCTGCCGAAATAGTACTTACAAAACTTACAAGAATAATTATAAAAGTCACATAATTCAGCTTTTCAGTATAGTATCCACAAAAAGCTAGTTGATATAACTATTAAAATTACTATCGTGTTATTCAGCTTTTTAACCCAACAGGATCCAGCAGAATACAGAACAACCCCATCACATCAGAATGGCTTAGAACTTAATCAAAAAGGCTAAGACAGGCAGTTGACAAGAGTCAAATCATATTACTAAAACAACGGAACAAAGAAGCAAGCGTCAGTTCAGTCCAGTCAACAATCAAAGAACAATCAGCCAGCATATCGTCAAGATGGAGGAGCATGCAACAATGCTACGCAAACAACTACGATAAAAGATTATAAAAATATCTTCAATTCCAAACTCCAGAAGAATCTTAAGTGATTGGATCATCAACAACTCATATTTCTGCTCAAACCATCAAACAAACTAGATATGAAACACTATCAAAAAAAGGCAAGATGTGGCCCACAAAACGAACAAAGTCAATGGGTCGCCAGCGACCCATGATTTTGGCTCGTTTTGCTAGCCAAACCACCCTAGGTCGCTTGCAGCCTACCTGCGAGCTGACAAAGCCAGGCATCGCCCAGAAGATTTCCGACCTCTATAAATATCATCCCACCTGCAACACAAAGAGGATCTTTTTCGGACTGATTGTTGAATCTCTGCTGGAAACATTCTCCACTCTCTGCCTCTCTCATAACAATCTCCAAAGGAATTCACTGTGATTCTCTAGTGGACTCCAACTTCAGGGATTCAATCTACTGAATGATCATCAAATTCTTGTAGTCAAACACATCTTGTAACAACAATCAGTCTATAAGAAAAATTATAAAGTAAATGTAGGCTTCGTTAACAACCGAACCACTATAAAAATCCGTCTTCTTTCTTTTATTGTTCTTTTCTTATATCTATCATCTATGATATTGCTCTGTCAAAATAGGGCCAGTGCATTCAAACTTAAATCAAGGCGTTGGTTCATTTTTTGGGTTAACATTTTGGTGCTTTCACTGAGAACCTTGAACGAAATTTGAAGAACTGAATTTTGAATCTAGGACTCAAAGAAAATAAAGAGGCCTAACGCCATATCTAAAACTGGAGCAAGTCAACCGGGGCTTGGGGCAACCAGAAAGTGTCCTCAAATTCTCATGAACCCAACTATGTGATTAGGGAGGAAATGGAAAGGATGATTAAAGAGATGCAGGATGGACTCTTAGCTAGACAATAGAAGACGATTGACGGATTCTCCCAAGGGTGGAGCAGTAAGGGATGACTAGATCCATAGGGAATAGGAATCAAACTCCACGGAACAATGCAGGGATTGCCAGATTTAGATTGGAGCAAGGTGGAGCCTTGTCCCCATGCCCATAGCAATCGACACATGGAGTAGCGCTAGAATCAACATGGGAATCAATGCCAATGCCGGAGCAACTGTTGAAACACCAGGGATTGGTGGCTCGGGAGCTGATCTGAATACTAGGTGCGGCCGAAAGATAGATATGTACCAGAACTTCCTCGAAGGAACGGAGGAATAAATGAAGCTAGAGTTGCAAATCAGAACATAGGTATGTTATCTGAAGAGCCCATCCTGGGATACCCCTAACGGGGTAGGGGCAAAGTATTTATTTAGGACAGAATCCTTCATGGGACGGGGAGAACATAGTTGCTAAATTGGTATGGAGATTCATCAGAGGAGGCCCCACAGATCAGGTCAGGAAGATGCGAACAGAAATCCATTTACAGCTGATATCCGTAATGTGAGAAATTCTCCAGATTTCAAGCTTCCGACACTGGAAATGTATGATGGAAAGACAACCCTACGATTCATATGATGTAATATGTAACAACCCTGGTTTTTAGATTACCTACCAATATTAAATTATAATATTGATAGGTAATCTTCAAACTATGGTTGTTACACGATACATCCAACATATGGAGGTGGTTGGTGCTTCTGAGGAAGTAATGGGACGATGCTTCTCCTTATACTTGACGGATTTGGCTGCAATGTGGTTCGTACAATTGGAAAATTGGTCTATAAGCACGTGGACCGACTTTGTGAGCAGGTTCTTGAGATAGTTCATGGTTCATGTCTCACAACAAACGAATGTACTTACGCTCTCGAATATAAAACAAAGGACTGGAGAGTCATTGAGAAGTTATTTAATAAGATCCAATGCGGCGGTGGCCGTGGTGGACAAACCAGACCCATCATTTATCTTAACGATAGCGGTATTTGGAGTCGCGAATAATACTGATTTTAAAGCCGCATTGAAAAGGGACCCACTGATGGATCTTGCTGAATTCTATTAAGAAGCTGAGAGGCACCTGCATTAGGAAGATGCCGAAGCCAAAGATGAGGACGTGGATGCTGAAATAAATGTCACCTAAGGCAGGGAACCATCTGGAGCTGGAATTGGAAAAGACAAAGGGAAGAGGAAAGTCGATGACAACATCAAAGACCCAAAACGATAGAGAAATGAGCCAAAATTCTCCTCATATACCAACCTGACTGAAACCCCATAGAGAGTACACCTGGGTACGAGGGGGCAAAACTTCTACCAAAGACCGCCTTGGAGGGAGCCCACTGACCAAGAGAAAAGATCTGAAAAGTCTTGCATCTTCCATGAGTTGAATGTGCATGAGACGAATGAGTGTCAACACCTTCGTGATGTGGTAGAAGAATTGGTCCGGAACAACCAGCTACCACAATATGCAAGGAACAGAAATGCAATGGAATTGCAAGGCAACCTCCATCCATGGAAAATGCATTAATAAATGCCCAGGGACAAGCACCAAGACAAATTATCCCACGATCGAGGTAAATAAGAGTCAGATTCGATTATATGCTTTGTTTTATCATTTATTTTCCCACATTTTTCTTTTGGTATGTAGATGATAATAATCGAAGGCTGTTTAGATGTGTACGGGATCCCGAATGGTTCCTAGACACGCTCTGAGTCGGATGCCTGGGACAACTCAGGATAATAACAATCGAAAGGCACTTACATGTGTACGGGATCCCGAACGATCCCTAGGCACGCTTTGAGTTAGATGCCTGAGATGAACATTTAGGACGCCTACTTGTTTAATTTCCGTTTATTATTTTTATTTGAATATTTGAATTTTGATAACTGATATTTATCGCCTTAGAGTCCCCCCACGGGACCGGAGTGCAAGGTGCAAGTTCCCTTTTCAGGGAGCGAGTGGTTGTACTTGTACGACATTGATCGCTTTAGAGTCCCACCATGGAACCGGTGTGCAAGAAGTAAGTCCCTTCACCGAGGAGTGAGTGGATGGGCTAACTTAATCCCTCTTGACTTAACAAACAGACGATCCAGAATGATCGTTCCCTTAGCTTAAAACATTATACTTTCCAGAGAGATCACGCATTAAACCAAACATTATACGATCCATAGAGATCGCACATCAAACTAAACATTAAACGATCCAAAGAGATCATGTATTAAACTTACTTAAGCGGTCCATAAAGGTTGGACCTTAAGATTTGGTTTTGCGAAAAAAGGGATTTGAGTGCCTTATAAATAGAACAAATTCGATAGATCCTGGGTGAACACAGGATGACTTTGATATATGATGTGATATAATGTGATTTCGATATATGTTGTGACATGATGTGATTTTGAGATATAATGTGATTTTGATAAATGATGTGATATGATGTGATTCTGATATATGATTTGGTTTTGAAATATAATGTAAAAACTGTAAATGAAAAGCAAAAATTGATAGTGATGTAAATCCTGAATGAACACAGGACGATTAGAGATGTGTAATGTAATTAGAGACATGTAATGTAACAACCCTGAACAAAATCAGAACGATTTTGATGTACAGATTACACCTATGTAGAGTCTAGAGTCTTAGGTTGTAATAGGTTTGGAAAAAGTTGTGATTAGCAAGAGAATCTAAAAGAACTGGATGAGTCACCAAGACTAAAGCTCAACAACCGAAGACTCGTTGTCATGACTTGTTCTAGAGCAAAGCACACCTTTCATTCAAAAGGCATACTTTGAGGGGCAAACATTATCCGAATTTTTAATCCAACAGGATCCGGTAGAATATAGAACAACCCCATCACATTAGAATGGCCTAGAACTTAACCAGAAACACTAAGGCAAGGAGTTGACAAGAGCCAAATCATGTTACTAAAGCAATGGAACCAAGAAGCTAGCGTCAGTTCAGTCCAGTCAGCAATCAAAGCACAATTAGCCAACTGATCGTCATCAAGGCAGAGTAACGTGCAATGATGTTACGCAAACAACTACGATAAAAGACTATGGAAACATCTTCAATTCCAAACTCTAGAAAAATCCTATATCCTTGGATCATCAGCAACCCATACTTCTGCTCAAACCATCAAACAAACTAGATATGGAACACTATCAAAAAGAGGTAAGACTTGTCCCGCAAAATGAACGAAGTCCATGCGTCGCCAGCGACCCATGGGCCATGGCCGTTGATTTTGGCTCGTTTTGCGAGCCAACGCCCCCTAGGTTGCCTGTAGCCTACTTGCAAACTGATGAAGATAGGCCTGGCCCAAAAGCCTTCCGACCTCTATAAATATCATCCCACCTGCAACGCAAAGAGAATCTTCTCCGAACTGATTGCTGAAGCTCTACTGGAAACATTCTTCACTTTCTTCCTCCCTCACAACAATCTCCAAAGGAATTCACTTTGATTCTCCAGTGGATTCCAACTCCGGGGATTCAATCTATTGAAAGATCATCAAAGTCTTATAGTCAAACATATCTTGTAACAACAATCAGTCTATAAGAAAAATTATAAAGTGGATGTAGGCTTCATTAACAGCCAAACCACTATAAAAATCCTCTGTCTTCTTTCTTTTACTATTCTTTTCTTATATCTGTGATCTGTGATATTTCTCTGTCAGAACTGGGCTGGTGCTTTCAAATTTAAACCGAGGTGTTGATCCCTTTTTTGAGTTATCATACCATAATAATAAAAGTTAACTAAAAATAAAATATTTACATCCCAAATTTAACAATATTAACTTCGAGTCCCTACTTGTTGCTCTAAATGTTAAACGAGTCTCTTTCTATAACCTTTTGTAAATTAGATCACTACTTCTTTAATGTCAAACCCTGACCAAAACTACCATTTGCCAACTTATTTAATTCTAATTTCTAGAATGTTATTTTTAGAATAATTAGATTTAATAATTGTTTTCATCATTAAAACATAAATTTAATAAACTTTCTAATGATATCTGTTGTAGATGCCTAACAATAAAATTTTATAAATTGTAATTTTATTTGCATTGGGAAAATGCAGTTATAATTTAATAAAATTTTATAAACCATAATTTTAACTGCATTTGAAATTTTTAACTGCATTTATGTGATACATTAATAATTTTAGCTATATTTGATGATTTTATTCAATCTTATGTTGGAATATGATCGATGATTCGAGTATTGTGATGAGGAAATTGATATAATTCTGCCTTCAAGGGTCTACTATATAGATTCTTTTAGACAATAGTTCAACTCAATAGGTACAAACCAATTGTAAAACTATCGACTATAGGATTCACTGAAGTCTTGAAACAACGTAACCAAATTCAAAGTTTGTACGACTTTGATTCAATAAGGAACACTATTTTATAATTACTGATGATGCAATTTAGAGAAGAGGTTAAAGAAAAAGAAGAGAAGACTCTCAACACCTTTTAGGCGTTTCAGATGCATAACACCTATCAGGCGTTACTGATTTCAAAAAGTAGAAAGCGCTCTGAAATAGCTTCAGGCGTTGCAAATTTCAGAGAAAGGAGAAGTAATTTTACAACGGCGTCTAGGTTTGCTAGTTATATCTGTAGAGAGGTGCATGTTCGCCAAGGGTTGTGTCTATTCAAAACGTTGCATCTTAATTATCCAAAATCATTGCAAACGGTCGCCTCTCCTCCCTTACGAATTCGAGTTATGGGTTATCAACGGGCCAAAATTTGAACCCGTTCTGTCAATAGAATTTGTCTACAATTATTATTTGGACCGAAACCTAAACCCCACCCAACATGGTCAGTTCGATCTGTCGAACGGATAGCTGTGCATGTATGTGGTAGTTATACATGGCTTCCCTTCTCACAATAGAGCAAATACTTGGGTGCCCCAAAGGGCCTAACCTTTTCTTAAGGAACCTAAATTTAAACAAATATAGTTCCTAAGATTTCTGGGATGTGAGACTATTCACAATCCCATGTCCTCCTCTTATTCTTTAAATAAATCCAATGCCCAATTTATTTTGTAAATTATCAACAATTTTGCCCCATTTTCGAAATAAGTAAAATAAAAAAATAGACACGGCGGCATTACTAGAGTGACGGCCTATTTACCCAAGTGGGATCAAGCCAATATAGTTCCAAGATCAAGTATTGCATCATCGTGAAAATCAATACATTAATGATAGGAATCTTTGGATTTGAACCTTCACTTAGTATAAACCGTTCAAAGTTCAATCGAGGTCTATGGTGAACGTATCTTCAACTAAGTACCCCTTGTGATAATACCAGAATAGTCACACATACTAATTTCAGTATATATAGTGTTCTGTATACTACGCATATTAATGGCCATATGCTTAAATCCTGAGTTTATGAGTCTATTTCAGAAAGTGGTCTTACTTTCTTAGAAAACGGTCCGATTTCCATGCTCATGTAGGTAGGTCGCTTAAAATGTTTTGCGATACACCATGTGTTTTTAACTAGACTTATTAAGGATCTTCATCCATCCTCTTTCATGCAGAATCCAACACTAATGATGAGCAATTAGTTTTACTGTTCCATAATCATTCTTTTAACTTGTTAGTACATATTGAACTTTGTCTATCATTTTCAAGACATAAGTTGGGTTTCCGTTAAGGATGATCAACCTTCGTTCATAGATTTTAGCTCTATTTCTTTTCATAGAAACCATAGCCGCTAGAAGACTCTTAGTAATTGGGTCAGTCGATTTTTCTTTTTCTATGCATCGACATTTACTACCTCTCTTTTGAGTAATTGTCTTATTATCTAATGTCTAATACTTACATGCCTAGACTTTTCATTATATGTTCTATTAGAAACATCATATATCATGGCCTGATTATCAAAGTTAATTAAGACGGCTTTTGCTGGATCTTCCATACAGGAATTTCTATTAATAAATTTCGAAGCCATTCTGCCTCCTTGCTTGCATCTGCTAATGCAATCAATTCTGATAATATTGTTGAGTTAGAAATTAGGTCTGTTTCTTAGAGCACCAAAACACAGTTGCACCTCCTAATGTGTAATGTGAAAATCCATCCAGTCATAGACTTGGATTTGGATTCTATGTTGTTCAAGGTTGCATCACTATATCCTTCTAATACAGCAGGATATCCTGCATAAGATAGACCGTAGTATAAAGTGCCCTTTAAATAAGCTACAACTCTAAAGACAACTTTCCAATGTTCATAACCTAGATTACTCATAAATCGCACAACACATTTATAGCATGTGCTATGTCCGGCCTAGTGCAATGCATAACATCATTAGACCACCAATAATACTGAAATATTCAAGTTAGGATATTGAACACTCAGTATTCATCACCGATTTAATACTTGGGTCTAAAAGAGTTTTTGCTGATTTGTCATTGTAATGACCATACTTCTTGAGGAACTTTTCAATATAGTGAGATTGGGTTGGTATCAACTCTTTCTCCTTTCTTAGGATTTTGATCTCTAAAATTACATCAGCTTCTCCTAGATCTTTCATATCAAATTTAGAGGATAGAAACATCTTAGTTTCTTCGACATAGGATATATCGGTCCCAAATATTAACATGTCTATAAACATATTATAATATAACAGTTTTATCCAATTTTCTATAAATGCATTTATCAGCATCATTTCCTATGAAGCCTTAAGACAATGCTACTTTATCAAACTTCTCATACCATTGTATGGTTGATTGCTTTAGACCATAAAGAGATTTTATCAGTTTACAAACTTTCTTTTCTTGCCTTGGGTTTATAAAACCCTCTGGTTGTTGGATGTATATTTTTAAATCACCATTTAGAAAAGTGGTTTTCACATCCATTTTATGTAGTACAATTTTATGAATGGATGCAAGTGCTATCAAACAACGACTCGAAGATATGCAAGCAACAGAGCGTATGTTTCAAAATAATCCACTCCATATCTTTGCTTATAACCTTTGCTACTAAATCTGACTTTAAATTTATCAATGGATCCATCACAAAAATGAGACGCATCTTTTAATGGAATTTTCTCTTTTTATTTCATCTTTTTTTAGAGTCAAACTTTCATTTTCGAGAATTTCGATTTCACTCTTATACCTATTAATTTCTTCCTATAGGGACTGACACTTCTCACATTCTAAGTTAAATTTTGTAACATTTTCAATCATAAGTTCTAACTCATTGTTTATACCAAGTAGATTATTTTTCTTAGATTCTAGTTTATTATATCTTTGTTGAAGTCCATCAATATTTGAGTTTAATTTGTGATGCACCAAAAGTAAATCATCATTGGATAAGTGTGCTACCTCATTTGGTTCATCATCGCTATCCCTTGATTCTACCATCAGACACATATTCGCCTCTTCTTTCTCACCATCAACATTCTCCTCCTCTTCTTCTTCACTCTCAATTTGCAAACCTCTTACTCTTCTTTTTCTTCTTTGCTCTGTCGAGTTGATTCGGTAGACAGTTTGGTTTGATATGACCTAGCTTCTTACATTAATGACATATGATTTCTCCCTCGGACTCATCTAGTACTTTGGCAATGCTAGTTCTTATTCATTGTTTTATTGTTGGATTTCCATGTCTTTTGGACCAGTCTTTGAATTACTTTGTCAATAATGCTTTCTCGTCTACAGCGTCATCTTCTTCTCATTATCCATTGTACCTTTTAAGGCAGTAGATTTTTTTTTTGAATCTCTGCTTTTTTCACTTTTAACTTCATCTTAAAGGCGATGAGATCTCCTATTAGTTCTTTCGATTTAACTTGCTTCAAGTCTTTGGAATCCTATATTTTTTCAGCTTTGCTTCAAAACTTCTTGGGAGGATTATCAGAATTTTTCGAGCCATATCCAATTCTATGTAAGCTTTTCTTAGTGTTTTGGATTTAAATACTATATTTGACAATCATCCATAATCGTTTTCTTTATATCTTTTGTCATTATGTAATTCTTGTACTCATTGCTGAGCATGGCTAGATGAGATTGATTGACCTGCAATGTACCTTAATGAGTCATTTCAAGTGTATGCTAAATTTCCTACGCAATCACACAATGAGAAACACGATTATATTCAATTTTATCTAACGCACAAATAATATAGGCCATAGATTTAGCATTTGCCCGATAGAGACTAAGCTCATTTACATCCTACTTATCTTTAGGTGTAGGAACTTCGTGACCATCTATATTTATCGTAAGAAAGCTATAGCCAGTTTCAACTATATTCCATGCATCTATAGTATCTAGAAAATTTTTGTCCTTGATTTCAATAAGATAATCAGTGCCATTAAACATAGTCGGCCTAGCTATATATTATCCTTCAAAAAAAGCATTATTAAAGCAAGTCATAGTTTAAAAAAGTGAATTTGACTAGCTTTGATACCTCTTGTAGGATCGAATTAACCCTAGAGGGGGGTAAATAGGGTTTATAATAAATTCACATAATAATAAAATTTGCAGCAAAAATAATAATATAGTACAAGTGGAAATAAATGCAACACGCAAATTTACCCAGATTTGGTAAAACCTGCATATTGTTGCCCCTAGGATTTCTATTAAGATTAAATAATCGACCGCTTACAAATACCATGTGACCTGCGACTATCACCAACCTAATTGTTCTAGTTCTAATCCTAAAAACCCTGCTCAACTCTATTTTTGAGTTGAGAATTTCCCGAACTACACACCGTAGTTCAATCATAGTTTAACATACTAGAGCATAAAAATAAAATTAAGATACAAAACAAAATAAATAGACTAAAAAAATTATAGGTCCAGTATAATTTTTAGCTTATTAAAAAAGCCGATCCCTTTTTTTGTTGTTCTTATTCCAACCAGTCTTCTTTTTCTTTTTGTGAGGGTTCCTCCTTTGAAGCCGCCACTTTGCGATTGAATGTTGAATCGCCTTTAGTCTGACGTTGATTGTGCGATTGACAGTTATGCCTGCTTCCTCGTCGACTGTTACTATAGATAATAATTTTTTATGAATTTGATTTTATGATTTTTATATCGAACTCAACTTCGTAAAATTTGCCGATAATGAATGGTTTATGTAGGGTTTGATTATGTATAAGTCTTCTTTGAATTTTAAGATAATTCGTGATTTTCGATCCGAATATTTCAATTCTTCAGTTTGGTTTTTTAAATCTAGCTGTTGATTTCTATCGATCTTTTTGGTCTAAGATTTTGATATTGTTGACTTGTTCATTCTTGAGATATGTTTGCTTCAGCCAGACAATATTGAATTGTTCAACTTGTGAAATTTTTTATTTTGCTGTTCCGAACTTTTTTAGGCATGCATCTCCAACGGTGTTGCTTTCTAAACCATTTTCACTACTGTACTTGTTATATGTATGTGTTGAATTGTTCAATTTTCTAATTTGAACTGAGCTTGATCTTGAAGTTTTGTGCATTTTGTCGCATCCATGTATTTCTAATCCGTGCACATTCTCTGGTTTGTGGAATTTTCCACTTGAACTTGTTATATACTTGAACTTGTTGCCTTCATTTATTTTTTAGAATATTGCTTGGACTAATTTTCTAGTTTATACATCATGTCTGAACTGATTATGCCTTAAAGTGACCACTATGTCCTAGTCTTTATACCTATGCATGTTTTTGCACATATCTAGTTTTGTGCACTTTCTTGTTGCTTGTTGTCCTTATGTGTGTGCCGCTGGTTTATATACTTGTGTTTTCACTTGTGAGCCTGCCTTGAGTTATGCTCCTCGTGTGGAACTCATGTGTACTGCTGGTTTGTGCATTGCTTTATGTTTTGTTGTGTGTGCTTCCTTGCGTACTTGACTTAATGCACATTGCATTGCCAACTTTTTGTTTGCATGTGTGTCATTGTACATGATCCTTGTGTGCTTGGTTGCTAGAACATTCTGACTTTTTTTTTGGTCTTGATTGTTTCTACACCTGATTTTTTGATGTTGTGCACTTTGGATGTTTATGTCCTATGCACTTTGTTGAGCCTGAAGTCCAACTTCAGGCTTGAAGTTGCTATTTTGATTTGTGTGAACTTATGCACATGTGCATACGCGTATCCTTTTTAATGTGCTTACTTATTTTAAATTGTTCGGCCTTATGGCATGTACAGTGATGCAATGTGCATGTTGTAGGTCGCTCGTGCTTATTATTGACTTGGTTTTAAAGTTTGTTCCATACTTGCATGTTGAACTGGTCCTTTTGTATACTTATTATACTTGTCCCTGTTCGTTATTTTTGGTGCCTATTTAAAATATGAAAAGAATAAAACCAATAAACTAAGGCAATGTCGAGTTTAAATATATTTATATTTTCGCAGTTTTAACCGGTTTCCTTTTGCTTTTTGCTGCATTATTATTTGGCAGGTAAACAGATGTTTGGACAAAAGCTGGAGCAAGAAAATAAACTTTGCATTTGAGTAGAAATTGTAGTATATAAAAATATTGTATTTGAAAGGATGTGTTATATGAGAGAGTAGAAATTATTGTACATGAATAGTATATGAAAATTGTGGGAGCTGTTGTTGTAATCGTGTATACTATTAAAAAAATTTGAAATAAAAAATTTGTTGAATGAAATCTATATTTGTTCATCTCTTTCCATTATATCATAATAGTGCTGCTACGAACACATTTGAAATACGTGTGTGTGTTTATTATCATCAAATAAAAATCATTAACTACTATTTTCTACAACTACAACCTTTCTAGTATACTAGTGCATTAAATATGATTTAGTACACTAATTTATTTGCATTAACAAACCATACAACATAGTTCTTTAAATTCATTGGAATATCTGTTTGAAATTTAGCCCAAATTATCCCCGACCCAATATATTCGATCCTACAGCTCCTTGCCTAGTTGATTTACTTGCAGGGTCACTAGGATCTAATTGAACATCCTCTAAAGCTTTTGCCAATCAAAGTTTTGTTTTATCTTCACCCAATATTAGGTCTTTCTTATTCTTTTAAGGTTCAGATGTTGCATCTGAATAGATTGTGATTTCTTACTAATCACTTAGATACTAGGCATGGAATGAAGCATACTCATCAATTCCAATCGTATGGTGGTATCCTCTTTTTCAATTTTTACATCGCGTATTAAGTATAGCGTTTAGTGGCTTTTTTCAGGTTATGTTTGTGGTAAGGGAAGTATTTTCTTCCCCATCCTTGTCTTACTGCTTTGTTAGTGCTAGAATTTTCATTGTTTGTATTACTATTTGACTCATTGGTATATAAGAAAATGGAACTTTATTATCGTAATAGGTAGTTATATAGTACAAAACTATAGCTTGTACTTATTCACCCTTAATACATCCAATCCTTTGTTCCTTATGAATGTCATGTTCCTTTGTGAAATAACGGTCCTCATCTCCATAATTTTAGGTTTTTCGAGGAAAGCAACATGTTATAATAGCGGTATGCAGAAAGAGATCAATTAATTTACATAAATGGACAAACAACAAAATATTGAAATGGATAGTTATGTACGCAAATCAATCCAGAGCGCAAATGTACGGAACGAAGAACAGAAACAAAGCATTAAAATAAATCAGAGACACTGACTTGAATCTGAAGAGAGGCTTGCATGCGCAATGTCCTAAGGCAAAACTTCACCACTACACTTCTGCTGTAGTTGTGATAATGGACGTTTGCCTTGCGAGATACAACTCTCACCGGAAGGCGATGCAGGGATGCCTTGGATCCAGGCGAACATCAATCTGTGCATCTGTTTAATTTCAAGAGCCGGAAAAGGAGAGAAAGAGGGAAAAACAATGGTCTGTCTGGAGGATGCAGACACTTATTTATAGGTGTCGAAGGGGTGTGACCGTTGGGTTTGGGGGCAAACAGTCATGTTTGTTCATTGTTAAACGAATGGACACGTCCCTCCAAAATTTCAAATTCAAAAAAAATAAAATTGCCCATTTCAGTGCAGTAGGCCCAAGCGGCAGAAGATGGCCTATCAAATCATGAGACCCCAAGAGACTCAACGCCCAAGGCCCTATCTTTGACATTTTAAAATTAATATGAGTGGCTTCATCCTTCATGTCCTCATTCTCTATTTTATTTTACAATGTATATTGGGTGTAGTGTATATATATAGAGGATTTTGCACAATTATTCCCTGATGTGGGACTTTATTTTCACTATTTCCAACAATACCCCACATTTTCTATTCAAACTCTAACATACCGCACATTTGAATATAAAATAAGTTCTTAAACAGTTCTTTCAATCGTCAGAGAGTAAAATTGGATATGTATTTGAAGAGGTGTCTTCTGGACTTGAACCTCTCGTATTGATCATTTATCGGATTTACTTTACAAAGTAGTGATATAAGTTCTTGAACTATTTGCTTTTATAGTAAATCAAGACAATTAGTGTCACACATACCAAGTTTAACACATTTCATCTCATTCGGTAGTATTCATTTTGGTCCTGAAAAAATCCTGGATTCATTAGAGCTATAGAGAGTATAGCCATATAGCTCTCATAAATGCGACCCCACATCACTCTCATATAGGTAATACTAATTTAAGAATGTCCTGCCATATTCATCTTATCGTAAGATATTAGTATTATTAAGAATAACAATCAACCCTAGTATTCTTGCAGGAAACACACTTCAATCATCATATGAATGAGTAAGTTGTGTGTTTTTTACAACTTGAGATTTCCCTAACTTGTTTACCCATTGAACCTAGACCATTGGATCTCCAATTAGCTAGGTTAGGTTTCTACCAGGTCATATCTCACTATATTGGCTTTAAGCCAATTCCCCTCGATGTAAAAATTACTTTCCCCTTACATAGCCCTTTAGTCAAAGGACCGGCTATATTTTCCTTTAACTTCACATAATCAATTGTTATTACTCCATTTTTGAGCAAGTCTTTAATGGTTTCATGCCTTCTTCTTATATGCCTTGACTTTCCATTATAAATTTATTTTTGGCTCTTTTGATTGCAGCCATGCTATCACAATGTATACATACAACAGTCATAGGCTTAAGCCATAGTGGAATATCTTTCAAAAAGTTTCAAAGCCATTCTGCTTGTTCAACAGCTTTATCTAAGGCTACGAATTCTGCTTCCATTGTTGAGCATGCAATTACAGTTTGTTTTGATTATTTCAAAGATACTACCGCTCCTCTAAGAGTGAATACATATCCACTTATGGATTTTCTTTCTGTGTTTCTAGATATCTAAAATGCATCACCGTATCCTTCCAAAACAGTAGGATAATTTGTGTAGTGTAACCCATAGTTCATTGTATGCTTTAAGTATTTTAATATTCTAATCAAAGCATTCCAGTGATCTTTTCTAGGGTTAGAAGAATATCTGCTTAGCCTACTAACTGAGTATGCCAAATCAGGTCTTGTAAAATTCATTATGTACATCAAACTTCCTAGAATTTGTGTATATTTTAACTGTGACGCTATCACCCTTATTTTACATAAAGTGAAAATTGGGATCAAATGGAGTACTACAGGTTTGCAATCATGATGTCCAAATTTTCTAAGTACTTTCTCTAATTAATGGGATTGAGTGAGAATGTATCCTTCGGAGTTTCTTATTTTATGAACTCCCAATATTATATCTGCTAATACCATATCTTTCATATCGAAAAATGGATTTAGCATTTGCTTTACGTAGTTTATTATATCTCTATTCGTTCCCATTATAAGCATGTCGTCAACATATAAGAAAATAATGACAAACCCATGTTGATTTTTTTTAATATATATGCATTTATCACATCCATTAATTTTAAATCCATGCGATAACATAGTAAAATCAAATTTCTCAAGCCATTGTTTTGGTGCTTGTTTAAGTCCATATAACGACTTAACTAATTTACAAACCTTCTTTTCTTAACCTTTTACTATGAAACATTTGGGTTGATCCATATAAATTTCTTCTTCTAATTCACCATTTAAAATTGCGGTTTTTACGTCCATTTGATGTATTTCCAAGTTATAGATAGCTGCTATTGCAATTAAAATTCTTATTGACGTAATTCTTGTAACCTATGAGTATGTATCAAAATAATCAATCCCTTCCCGTTGACGGTATCCTTTGGCTACTAATCTTATCTTATATTTTTCCTATGGTACCGTCTACTCTTATTTTCTTCTTAAAAGTCCATTTATGACCAATTGGTTTACTCGCTGGGGTGTAAGTCAACCAATTTCCATGTATTATTCTGCATAATGAATTCTATTTCACTTTGGATAGCATCCTTCCAGTAAGATGCTTCAAATGATTCCAAAGCATCTTTATATGTTTGAGGTTCTTCCTTAGTAATAAGGGTCAAAATCTTTAGAGATTCTGATTCTTTTACTTGCTCTTCTAGTTTCCGTTTCTCGATTTCTTGAACCCTAGAAGATGATGCTTTTTCTTCATTGTTCATTATTCGGTTTATCACATTGGTTCTTCCCCCTTTGTATGGAAAGATGTGTTCAAAAAACTCAGCATCATCGCTTTCTAATATAGAATTTACATGTATGTCAGAAATCTCTAATTTGAAAACCAAAATTCTATAAGTTGCACTGTTGCTTGCGTATCCAATAAATACACAATCTATAATTTTTGGTCCAATTTTTGTTCGTTTTGGTAATGAAACTCTAACCTTAGCCAAACAACATGCACTTTTAGTTTCTTACAAGAAGGAATTTTTCTTTTCTATAATTCATAAGGAGTTTTATTTGTCCTTTTTTTGAGGGATTTGGTTTAGAATGGTATTTGCAGCAAATAGAGCATCACCCCATAGATTATGTGGGACTCCAGAACTATTAAGCATGGAATTAATCATGTCTTTAAATATTCTATTTTTCCGTTCTGTAACTCCATTTTGTTGAGGAGCGTAAGGTGTAGTGGCTTGATGAAAAATTCCGTTAGAGGTACAGAATTCTAAGAATGCGAGTGATTCATATTCTCCTCCTCTGTCAGATCTTATGACCTTAATTTTCTTGTCGAGTTGATTTCTACTTCTATCTTGTATGTTTTGAACACATCCAAGGCTTCATTTTTACTATGTATTAAGTATACATAACAGTATTTGCTACAATCATCTATAAATGAAGTATAATAATTTTTTCCTCTACGAGTTGGTGTTGCCTTAAACTCACAAAGATCAGAATGAATTAATCCCAATATTTCATTTGATCTTTCTACAGCCTTCATAGGTTGTTTCACAAACTTGGATTCAGTGCATACTTCACATTTATGTATATTTCTAGAAATAGGATTACATTTTGGTATTAGTCCTGAATTTTCTATTCTTTTGACAGAACGGTAATTTACATGACCTAACCATTCATGCCATAAATCTATTGACTCAACCAAGTAAGAAGAAACCTTGTCTTTATTGCTATTATTAGAGCATACATTGAGGTTGAAAAGCCCATCTGTGAGATAGCATTTTCCTACAAATTCACCACTTTTAGTGAGTACAAATTTATCAGACTCAAATACAAGTTTAAACCCCTTGTTACTTAGAATAGGACAGTATACTAAGTTCTTCCTAATCTTCGGTACATGGAGCACACCAACAAGAGTTAATCTTTTTCCAAAAGTAAAAGTAAGGACCACGTTGCCTCTTCCTTGTATGGAGGATGAAGATGCATTGCCCATATACAGATTTTCTCCTTCAATTGGATGATAGGTTGAAAATAGAGTTTTGTTAGAACATATATGCCTTGTAGCACCACCAATCTTTTGTATCACAGATGATGTTAGTTTCTGAAACTACATCAGTAACATCAGTGTTGGTTGCCATATTTGCTTGATTTTTGTTGATATGATTTCCATTGGCATTTGATTCTTCCATTTAGAACAGACTTGTGCTTTAAGTCCTGCTTTTCCACAAACCCAACATGCACCTTTTATCTTGAATTTCTTTGCTTTTGGTGCAAGTGAAGAATCTTTTTCCTTTTTCTTATGGAAATTAGGTTTTTGCTTGGATGAGTCTCCTTCCACAATGTTAGCTTTGGTTTCATGGAGCGAGGCATCATTTCTCTCGTTCATCTTATTCCCTTCTTCAACCCAAAGCTTTAATTTAGAACCAGATTTTCCATTGTCAATTGCTCAGTCAAGTGTTTTAATTCATGTTTCAAACTTTTCTAGGATGGAGGCAGTTTCTCAATGATAGAGCCCATTTGGAAATTTTCATCAAGATTCATGCCTTCAGAATGCAGTTCAAGAATGATAATCTGCAATTCCTCAACATGATTGAGAACAGATCTATCGTCAAACATCCTGTAATTCATAAACTTACCAACAATGAATTTTTCCGCACTTGCTGCTTTTGTTAGATACTTCTTTTCTAAAGGTTCCCACAATTCCTTTGCAGTAGCACATGCGACATAAACATCATAAACCGTGTCATCTAATCCGTTTAGGATGTAATTTCTGCAAAGGAATTCGCTATATGTCCAAGTACCAATCTGTTTTTGAATCTCTGTAGTGGTAGTAAATTAATCCGGCACTGATTTCTCCTCAGTAAGCACATGAGCCAAGTTCAAAAATGGTAATGTAGAATAACATTTTTTGCTGCCATCTCTTAACATCAATGCCTTTCAACTTGTTTGTTTTTTCCACAATTGAGTTTTGCTTGGCAACAGACACAGGTTGATCCATTCTATAAAACAACATTGAAATGGAGAAGAAAGAAAAAAGAAATTTTTGTCTTAGATTGTTATAACAACGGTATGCAGAAGGAGATCAACTAATTTACACAAACGGACAAACAACAAAATACTAGAATGGATAGTTATGTATGCAAATCAATCTAGAGCGCAATTGTATGGAACGAAGAACAGAAACAAAACATTAAAATAAATTAGAAAAACTGACTTGAATACGGAGAAAGGCTTGCGTACGCAATGTCCTAAGACAGAAATTTGCCCCCACACTTCTGTTGTAGTTGTGATAATGGACGTCTGCCTTGCAAGATATAATTCTCACCCGAAGGCGATGCACTGATGCCTTGGATCCAAGCGAACGTCAATTTGTGCCTCTATTTGATTTCAAGAACTGGAGAAGGAGAGAAAGAGGGAAAAACAATAGTCTGTTTGGAGGATGCAGACACTTATTTATAGGCGTCCAATGGGTGTGCCATTGAGTTTGGAGGGAAACAGTCATGTCTATTCATTCTCAAACGAACGAACACGTCCCTCCAAAAGTTCAAATTCGAAAAAATAAAACTACCCATTTCAGTGCAGCAGGCCTAAGCCAAGGCCCTATCTTTGACATTTTAATATTAATATGGGTGTCTTCACGCCCTCATGTCCTCATTCTCTACTTTATTTTACATAGTGTATTGGGTGTAGTGTATATATATAGAGAATTTTGCACAAATATTCCCCGATGTGAGACTTTATTTTCACTATTTCCAATGCAATATAGGGTGATGGTTGGTTAATGATTAGAAAATCAACCTAGAAGGATGTGCTTATAGGCTCTCTTTCCATCGTTACCATCAATTTAGTTTCTTAATAGAGGACGGTTGCTGTGTTGTTGAAGCCGTAAATTGGATCTACACTGCGAAACACTGCACCTTTCCATAAGTTTATGAGATCGAAAGCGGATTTGAATATCATATTGACAGATGCTCCATTATCGACCATTATCTTCCTTATTATGCAGTTTGAGATCTATACCTCTATAACCAGTGGATTGTGATGAGGGAAAACCACTCCCTTTGAGTCTTTTGGGTGAACAACAAGTCCTAACCAAGCATTTTTTTAATGGTTTTTGGATTGTTTTGTTGATGTGGTAGACTACTCAGTTCCTACCTCTAGCTTCATCAATATACCTCTACGTGGCTTTTTTACTTGTTACAACTAAGTGTTGTGTACCATGAATAATCTCGATTACCACGTTAGAATTCTTGCTCATGTTCGCATATAGATTTGAATGAGGTGGGGGTTGTAGCTTATGGACTGCTCCTAGTCCTTGAAAAACCTGACCTAGGTAACCCTTTTGAATCAGACATTCAATATCATTCTTAGGATGCCTACACTCATTTTTATTATGTTCATTCCCCTTAGGAAAGCGGTAGTTTTTGACCTGCTCGGGCATCTTGGCTTTTTTAACCTTGCCAGGGTAGTTGTATACAAAGCCTTGTTTAATTTTTTATCTCAAAGATGTGTCGTGCACCGTGAAGAAATCGAAAATTTCGTGGTTGAGTTCCCGAGGTGTTTTGTTTTGGTGATTGAAGACTTCTATCCCTTGCTTTTTTTCTGAATCTTCAACTAAGCAGCTATATTATCATACACAAAGGGCTTCTGAGCTTCTTCCACCCAAGTGTGACTTGTGTAAAAATCCTTCATGTTTCTACAAGCTCCTTTAATAATGTCTACCCAGAATGAGGTCCCCTATCTTACTCTGCAGTGACTAGCTATTAACATTACACAATCATTAGCATTCCTTTTCTAGTGACCTCATCCTCGAACCACTTGGTAAAGCTTTTAAGTGATTTGTCTCCTCTTTGCTTCACGCATGCAAAAGTGTTTGGATTAGGTGTTTGAACTTGTCTTGCACTAATTGTCTGAATTTTAAAGCTAACTCAGACCATGAGTATAATTCACCATGGTAGAATTTCCAAAACCATATTTTTGCAGCCCTTGTCAAATAAATTGCACTTGCTTCTTAATTTTTTTTCCTTTAATATTTTAGTATCTTCATCTCTTGATTGTACAGTCGTTGGTGTCATGTTGGTCACATCTTCATTTCTAGTTGTGGTCTTCTTCTTTAGGGAATTTGCATTAGTTCTCTATTGATTCCCAGGGTTAACATAGGCTTCTTTTCCCTTTGAGGTTTGGTTGTGGTTTGCCTGTCCACCTTGTGATGACTTTATTTTTGCTACATCGTTCTTAAGGTTGGGAGTGATGTTTTCTTTATTAGCCGCCTTTTTGTTCTACTTTATTTAAAAATCTGGCAATGAGTTGTTGAGCCACTGTTAACTGATCAACTTTCTAATTGGGTCCTGATCACATCATCTCTACTTCCTTTATCCTTTGATAGAGCCGATCCACCATTCCATTTATGGCATTGAAGATATTATCTTCTTAGTTATTTTTACTTTCCAATCTTAGTGGCTTTTAGAATAATTTCCTGGAGGATTTATCAACACCAAGCTTCTACATGGCTTCCACATGAAGTTTTTCAATGATGCTGGGAATAGTTAAAGTGATGGAGACTAGGTATTTACGAGATATGGTGGAGATTATAACATATTTTTTCAGTTTCAGAATAAACTGATGGATTGAATTGCTAAAGCGGGCAAGGGTTCCCTGCTTCTAGTGCTATATGTTAGATATTTTGGATCTTACAGCACAAGTTCAAAGTACACGTAATGCTGCAATATTTTATGTATATGGGGATGTAAGTCAACTGTTTGTTGAAATGCGTGTAAATTAAGAACTCAGAAATTAGTAAAATTACAAGAATCAAAGTAATCACAAACAATTATATGGTCTGGATGTTTGATATATTTCATCATCAATACAAGTATTTTATGATTGACATCTTTGATTTGTCCTCTCTTTTACGTAAGTTTCCTATTGTTTGGTGCACGAATGCATGAAGAAAAATGCATGGAAACATATAAAGAGAAAGCATGCATGTTTCTGCATTATTTGCAAATGAATACCGTTGAAATATTCTTTGAAAGAATAAGGTTGTCTCCGAATATCTTTGGAAATGAAAAGCATAAATTGCTAATATTTACAAAACGAATTAAAATAAGATGCAAAATATTTTATTTTATTTCATTCACTTTGCAAATATTTACGAGCTGAATGCATAAATCATGCAGTTACTTGCAAAATGAACGATTGTAAACATACTTTACAGAAAATAAAGATGCATTTGCAAATGTTTCGACTTGAATGCAAAATTTTGCATTAAAATGAATGATTTTGCAAACATTTGCTAAATAAACTGATAGAAAGACATGTTTAAAACTGACATATTTACAAAATATATGTATATTTTTCTGAAAGAAAATTAGTAACTATATAGCATTGAAAAAAATCAAAATTTTGAGAAGAAGAAGCCATTATGAAACTAAAGATTAGACTTTGAAAAAATATGAATCAATTTGAGAATTTTGATAAATTGAACAATTAAGCTTTGTGTACGAGAGGCATGTCAATGGGTATCCAAAAAGTCCGATATTCATCAAATTCATACCTGAAATGTGGACAGCTTTTCATTATTTGGAAAAACGTATACGGATGTGGATGTGAAAATGATTCATCCGGTTTATTTCAATATAATAGCTTATATTATGTGTATTCTAAAATAGCGAACAACATGGACTTATTGCGTTTAGATAATAGTTTATATTATATGTGTATAACTCCATATTCACTCCTCAAAACTATTATTTATCATCATATTACTATATTATTTGTACATTTTAAATCATTTGAATAAAATAATTTTATGTTAAACTAAAATATTCCTTTTTTTTATCTCAAATTCATTAATCTTTGGCAAATGAATAATTTTCAATATCTGTTCGCATCCACAAATTAGGATATTTGTTATTCAATATTCAAAAATGAGTTTCAAGATAGATGTGGATATTACAATATAAACGTCTGAAATTATATATTACAAACATACGTGTAAAAAAAAGCCAATGTCAAGATTCACGTAAAAGAAAAATTGCGAAATCGAAAAATCAAATTTCACAAATAACCTTGAGAGTTTGAGAAGTTTGATAGGTAAAGGTTTTTCGAAAATGGAATATTAAAATAAAGATGCTACCTTAATTTCATATATCTATATAGAACGAGGATACTTCGAAATGAAGTTTTTAGATCTACTGACTTGCCCTTGTTATTTTGATACATATAATGTGTTGAGTAAAGGTTATTATTTTACAGTTCAAAAAATTAGTCCAATGCTAAGAGCTCGTTTAGTATCATTTTGAGTTGCATGTTTTACGTTTTCTATGTGCAGTACAATGGACGTACAATAGAGACAATATACCATTTTTCGTGCTTTTGGTTTTTTCGAAACATTAGAATAAAATAAATTTGTTTTCCACATTTACGGACATAACAAAAGCATGGAGAACAATCGATTCTCTCCGTCATCCGTTCATTATCGATGGGACTAAGAATTTAAATCACTTATTCCGCTTTATTATATTTTGTAATCCATATCGAAAACGCAAACACAAAATTTAAAATGAAATCAACTAGACACTAAAACGCTTATTTTGCACATTCTTCACAATGGATTCTTTCTCCTTCACCAAATCCCACCTTCCAAACCCACTCTCTTAGATGAAATATCAAATAAGATATATGAATTGCTAGCTCATAGAAAAACTTTAAAAATGAAATATATATAACTACAAAATGTCTTCATCTTGATTGCTTTCATCCAAAGAAGACTAGAAAAGTAAATGATAATCGTCAAGGTGTGATTTTTTAAAATAGTTCAACCATCGTAGTCGTTTTTTGGTCAATGGCAGTAAACGATCGACAATTCGTTCCCATGCAATGCGCGACGCTTTCCAATCACAGAATCTGCACAAGATTGTGAAGAATAAATGTACGACAAGTCATTTAATTTATTCAAAAGGTAAGAAAAGGTGTGGAGTAAATGTTTTAAACAAAGAGATGGGGTGGATGAGTTGATTTGATTTAACGAATGTAAATGATTGTTTCTCTATAAAAGACGAGTACTTTGGCACGTGTGATGCACGTGCGCGGAAGAAATTTGTATTAAAGAACGTTGTTTATAAATATTTTCGGATTTTCAAAATGACTTTGACGTACACGTAATGTTGGATTTTATTTTGCATGTATATGCACTAATTAACTGATTATCAAAATGTGAATGAGACTAAGTTATTTTGAAAAATAAACAAACACGTATAGAAAGTAATCAACTATTACATGAGTATATAGAGAAATGTAACAAACATTAAAATGACAGCTTCCACTAGTTTGAAACTTAGAAAATTTGCGTTATCTCTCTTTTAAAAAATATTAAACCTCCATAATAATATACTGTTTTTACTACTTTTACACCTATTTTGAAAAGAATAAAACATAATTATTATAATTGAGGGATCGATTTCACCCTAGAGGGGTGGAGGTGAATAGGGTGATCCTATCAATTATAAAAATTATTGCGGAAGTTTGTATAAAATTATTTTAACACAGATATATCAAAATAATAGCAGCATAGATAATAGTAGAATAATAAATGCAGAAATAGAAATACATAGAATTTACCCAGCTTCGGCAAAGCCCTGCCTACGTGCTGCCCCAAAGTGTTTTACTAGAAATTAAACAGTCTAATGCTTACACACGTAAACTCGCGACACCCGCTATCGATTAGCCGTAACTCTACGCTCAAAACTCTACCATAACTCAGCCACTGAGTTGCGAATTCTCAAACTACGCCACGTAATTTGTCCCTGGTCACACGACTAGAAATTACAATTGTTTTAAAAAAAAGAATATTATAAATACGAATCAAAAACAAAACCCTATTTCTCTTTTTCAATTATAATAAAGCCTTTATTAAAAACAAGGTCAGCCCTTTTATTTCTTTTATTTTGGCCTTGTTCCTTTGCTTTGTAAAACGTCGGCCTTGTTCCTTTGCTCGTTTCTCTTTGCTCGAAATTAGGGCTTTGAGAAATATTGAAGCTGTCGTTTTCAATTGCTTGATTGAAAGATGATTGACGTGCTTCCTTTGTCGATCGATGCTCTCTTCTTTTAGCGCTCGTTCACGGCTGCTTCCAGTACTGAGTTTGAATCAACGAATCTGGTATGTGAATTGTATCGTTTAAATGCACTGTTGTTTTGCCTTGATTCGAACTCGATTCGAGTTGTTGATTTATTGTTCTCTGTTTGCCTTTTAACTCGAATGCTGTCTTTGCCGATGATGTTTAGGGTTTTTATATAGGGTTCGAATCCCTTGATTTTCGTTCGTTCTGATAATTCCTTGGCCATATGATATTGGTTGAATGTTGACAATAATTTCTGACTTTGTCAATTTCGTATATTTGGTTACTTGATAATCACGGTGTTGATCGCTTTCATGGCCACCACGGCTTCAATTTCTGACTTGTTCAATCTTCGATACTGACTTGATTATGCGATGATATTTTTGTTTCTTGACTCGCACGGCTTTGAATTGCTTTTCTCACCTCGGCTTGACTTGATTTGATGATGTTGATTTCACCGTGACTTCGGCATTAACTTGTTCAACTTAAAATTCCTGACGCAAGCTAATTTTTTTCGACTTCTCTGTCTTTGATCAAAACTGCTGCTTAATTCTGAATTTGTGCACTGTTTTATTTTTGACATTTCCTGCTTGATTGATTTCGACCTGATGCTTGAGGTTGAGTTGCTTTTATGTATACTCGAGTGTGGTCTGTACCTTGTTTGCGACTGCATTGGCATTGTGCTCTGTATATTACTATGTTGAAGTCACTGATTGCGTTGTGTCGAGTCAGTTTGCATTGTTTAATTTGGTAGCCTCGAGCTCTGCCTTCACTGCAACCATATATATGCCTTGGGTTCGGTCTTTGATGTTGAGACTGTGCCATTATTTCTGTACATTCATGTTGTCTAATCTTGTTCATTGTATTCAATCCTGTACTTGTGTTGTCTGCATATCAACTTGAGTTATTCCTGGTGCAGTACGACCTTTGTTATTGGTTCGATATACAAGTCTGCTTGTTTGGGTTCATATGCACTTGAGTTTTGTACATTTGTAACTGCAATTGATTCATTGCTTTGAGTTACTTGTGCATGCTATCTGGTGTCTTTATTTTGATATTGCAGTCTGGGTTTTCATGGTTATGCACTAGGGCTTGCACTTGACTGTGCAGTTACTACACGTATGTATACATGTGTATATACATATGTGTGTGTGTATATATATGTTTGTGCATTGACTTCATGTAGTCTCTTTATATGCGGTCGGTGATCATGTAGCTTGTATGCACTTGCATTATTGTTGCTTTACTTTTAATTCTTTTTAGCCATTCACTTGTTAAGGTTGCTACTCCTTCATGTACATGCTGAGTCTCGTCGACATCGTTTGATATGATTTGCTTGATGGTCTTAATGGACTGTCTAGCCTTTCACTTGAGACTGTATGTAGCTTGCATGGCCTTTGTTTCACTCGAGAATTATTTGCATTTTGAATTTCACATGTGTTGAATCAAGTTTGCAGCTCGGGTTTGACCTTGTGCCCGTGTTGTGACTTTATTTTTATTGCACTTGAGTTGAACCCGGCTTTTCATTTGGATTTGACCTGTGCCCACCTGTCCCTGTAATTTCATCAAGTGTATATATCGGTGCGCGCTACATTATAGCATGTACAGTGATACAATGTGCATGTCACAAACTGTTCGTGTATGATGAATTCAAATTTAAATGATGATGAACAACCCAAATAACTGAGGCAAATAATAATTTCAAATTATATTTTATTTTACACTGCAAAAAATATTTTCTTTTCAATTTTACTGCGTCAGTATTTATTTTTGCAGAATGCTCAGATGTTGGATTCAATCTGGAATAAAGTTGAAGATAAATATGAGTGAATGAACGATTGTAGTGAGGTGTATTTGTAAACTAGAAATTGTGATGTAATCGAAATTGTATTGTCATTGAATTTGTATGTATATAGCGAGAGTTCAAATTTGTACTATTTAAAATTGTAATAAATATTTGTTTGAATAAAATATCTATTTGAATTTAAATACTGTGTTATTTATTTTATTCAGCAAATATTTATTTAATTATGTGAAAAATATAATAGTACGTTAACAATTACATTTAAATGAATACATATATGTTTATTATCAACAAACAAAAATCATATACTCGCATATTCAACATTCTTCCCCTTTTGTTGATAACAAACATATATTTAAGCTTTTGAATTTGTTAAATGTATTTGATCATTCAATTTGCTCCCCCTATTTGAATGCTTCCTCTCCACACAAAGCTCCCCCTTCCTATATGCATGTAAATAAAAATATACAAATGAGCCTAGATGCAAATAGAAAATATTTGACCTTTATTTGTCAAAATCTTAACTTTTCTCTCCTCCTCTTGTTATCAGCAAAAGAATAATAATGTTAGAAAAATAAAGATAAAGTGATAGACATGAATACAACATTAAAATTCAATCAAATATAAATATTAAATTTCAATAAAAAAATCAAACAAAAATCATAAATACTCCAATGCATATTCCACTTTAAAGTGATATGGTTGATGTCATCATATAAAACAATACAGTTGCGTCTATTTGTGGTATATTTATATCAGGAATTTGAATATCTACTAACCATACATAACCGTTAAGACTTTTAAATGAGATTAGTAGTATTTCTATTTTATTTTAAAAAATGAATTCAAATATCTTCTAACCACGCATATCCGTGAGGACTTTTAAATGGGATTAGAATCAACTTGTCTAATTAATAATCAATTATTCTGATATGCGTTCCATACATGCATAACCGTAAGGACTTTTAAATGAGCATGAAAGCACATAATAAAAAATTCCAAGTAATTCACCCATGCATAACCGTGAGGATTTTAAATGAGAGTGAATACTTTGGTTGTTTTTAAAAAAAATATAAAATAAAAAACGAATGATTCCTTTTTAAATCACCACATATTGACATACTATATTGGATTATGATGAGTGATGGTCGATAAAAAATGATAGAAATAGAAATGATTATGGAATTTTTACGAACAAAAAATGTTTATAAATCTTGTTTAAATTTTAAAAGAAATTTACTAATTATACCATATCAATTTATAATATATGATTAATATCAATACTCATCACTTTTTCATTCACTATTTATCTTTTTGATAATTAGTGGGGAGTCAGATTAGTTAATATAGTCAGTTAAAATAATATTCAAAAATAATTATCAAATTTTCTAAAAATGACTAATCTGAAACAAGGTCAAAAGATGATTTTCTAGAAGGGGTTTTTATAAGAAAAATACCTGCTTTTTGAAAATTACTTGAAATGAAAAATATGCAGATATTTTCTTTGAAAAACAATGCAGTTACTAAATGTCTCAACATAAATCACGTTCCACTAGTAATTTTTCTATCAACTAGATTACCAGTGTATTCTGCATCTAAATTTCTCTTTCACTCAAGATTATCACTAATTGAATGTTATAGACCAGACCGTGAAGTTGCAATAAATTCTTGAAGACCTTTTTGAATGAAATTCTTTTCATTTTCAATTGAAGCCATGCCAATAAATAAAAAACTGTGAATATAGAGTTAGGCGTAAAATAACCAAAACATTAACCAATAAAACACTATCATTAATCCAAACTAATACATATAAAGTAGTTCAAAGATTCTAGAGATTTTTATAGTATTCTTGGCATAAGAATATAATTGGCCAACAATTTCTAGTAAGTCAGAATCAAAATCATCATTCATTTCATCATTACATTACTGGCTGAATTAATTCAAATCTGATATGGTGCAGATTATCACATTAATATATTGTTCAAGATGAATATACCATTACCTCTTTTACCTTTACGATATTTTTTTGTTGTTGTCCATTGTGATTCTTTCATCTTTGTACTAGGCTAAGGAACTTTGTTTTATCACCCATTGTGTTTCTGGAACAGCTAGAATCAAGATAACACTGTTGTTATTCCTTAGCCTGCCACCACTCCTACACGGTAAAAGATTTTTGTGACCTATTTGTTTTTATAGGTCCATGATTGTTAGTGGCATAATATTTTGGGAAATAATTTTGTGGAGACCCAAAACTATTTATATATGTTCCTTTTGACACCCAGATTTGTTTAACTTTGAGAGATTTTATATTTGTGCCTTTTGGAACCCAAATTGGTATAGTTTTCACGTGTTTGGGTCTATACCAGCAATTGTTTTGATTATGTCCGAATTTTCAACAAATTGTGCACATTGAATTGACTTGATTAATTTCATTTCTAATATTTCCAGATTGATTATATCCAAGTTCTTGTCTAACTGTATTAACTGTTTGTTTCCCTAATAACATATTCAACGATCTTTCACTTTTGGAAATTTTCCTAAAGTCATTGGCAGTTGTTGGACTTGTATTTTGAGAGATTCATTTTCGTTTAATAATTGTGTGCACTTTTTAATAGAATTTTCTCTTCTTGCATTTTCACTTTCTTTCAAAATCAAAATTTCATTTTCAAGTGATTTAATTTTGATTTTTGATTTTTTAATCTCTTATTCGAATGTTGGACAGTTATCACACTTAGGGATCCTACTTTGATAGTTTTTAACTAATTGGTTAAGTTGTTTATTTAAATTTATCAAAGTATCTTTATGTGATTCAAGTTTGGCATACTTCTCCCTAAGTCGTTCAAAACGGCCATTTACTTCGTGGAAATATATAAGTAATTCTGAGTGAGTGAGTTTTGATACATCGCTTAGCTCGTCATCGTCGCTATCAGTTATATTACCTTGAAGGCACATATCTACTTTCTCACTCTCACCGCTAGTACTTTTATTATCTTCATCCCTTGTATTCCACGTGGCTGCAAAATTTCTCCTTTTTGATTTCTTTTCTATGTCGTGTCGATTTTGAGGACAATTGGGCTTGATGTTCCGGGTTGGTTGCACTTATGACAGACGATTTCTTGTTGTTCTGGGTTATCTAGAACTTCGATTATTCTGCTTTTTAATTTTTGATCTAGAGCTGGATTTCCGTATTTGCGGTTCCACTTATTGAATCTCTTTATTACCATTTCCAGCTCTGTTGCTCTATCATCATCGTAATCATCATCACTTTCAGTTGTTCCTCTGAGAGCTATTGATTTCTTTCGAGTATCTCCTGCTTCACGCTCTTCCTTTGTTTTCATTTCTAGCTCATAAGTGGTGAGATTTTCGATGAGTTCTTCAACTTTGGTTTGTTTTAAATCTTTCGATTCTTGAATGGCAGTCACTTTTGCTTCAAAACTTCGTGGAAGGACTCTGAGGATTTTTTGGACTATATCTAATTCCGTGTATGATTTACCGAGAGCTTTTGATTTGTATACAATGTTGGAAAGCCGTCTGTACATCTCTTTAACATTTTCTTCCTTGGCCATTGTAAAATTCTCGTATTCGCTACTCAGCATGGCAAAGCGAGATTCCTTGACTTGAGATGTTCCTTCATGAGTAAACTTCTAGTGTGTGCCACATTTCCTGCGCAGCTAGACAATGTGAGACGCGATTAAATTCGAATTGATCTAATGAACAAATAATTGAATTCATAGCTTGGCATTAGTATTCTGTAACTTATTTTCTAGATCTGTCCATTGATCAAATGGTTTTTCAATTTCTTGATTATTTATAACTATAGTGGGTGCTCTATAACCTGTTTCAACAATATTCCAAGCATCAATGGTTTTCAGAAAAAATTTCATTCTATTTTTCCAGTAAGCATATTCACCATTGAACATTGGTGGTCTAACTATAGACTGACCCTCAGCAAAAGCAGTATTAAAAGAAGCCATTTTAAAAATTCAAATTTTTAAAAGAAAATTTGGTTTTTGAAAAGTCAAAATTTTAAAAAAAAAGTGGATCTTGTACCTAGCTCTAATACCACTTGTAGGATCGATTTCACCCTAAAGTGGGGTAAATAGGGTGATACTATCAGTTATAAAAATTATTGCGAAAGTTTATGTAAAATTATTTCAACACAGATATATCAAAATAATGGAAGCACAGATAATAACAGAATAATAAATGCATAAATAGAATGACACAGAATTTACCCAGCTTCGGCAAAACCTTACCTACGTGTTGCTCCCAAGGTTTCTAATAGAAATTAAGCATTCAGGCTCACGACACCCGTTATCGACTAGCCTTAACTCTATGCTCAAAACCCTGTCATAACTCAGCCACGGAGTTGCAAATTCTTAAACTATGCCACGTAGTTTGTCCCCTAGTCGCACGACTAGAAATCACAATTGTTAAAAAAGAAGAATACAAATTGAACACAAATTAAAATCAATACCATATTTTTCTTTCTCAATTATAATAATGCCTTTATTAAAAAACAAGGCCGGCCCTTTTATTTCTTTTATTTCGGCATTGTTCCGTTGCTCTGTAAAACGTCGGCCTTGTTCCTTTGCTCGTTCCTCTTTGCTCGAAATTAGGGCTTTGAGAAATATTGAAGCTGCCGTTTTCAATTGGTTGATCGAACGATGATTGACGTGCTTCCTTTGTCGATCGATGCTCTCTTATTTTAGCGCTTGTTCATGGCTGCTTCCAGTATTGAGTTTGAATAAACGAATCTGGTATGTGAATTTTATCGTTTAAATGCACTGTTGTTTTGCCTAGATTCAAACTCGATTCGAGTTGTTGATTTATTGTTCTCTGTTTGGCTTTTAACTCGAATGCTGTCTTTGCCGATGATGTTTAGGGTTTTTATATAGGGTTTAAACCCCTTGATTTTCATTCATTCTGATAATTCCTTTGGCGTATGATATTGATTGAATATTGACGATGATTTCTGACTTTGTCAATTTCGTATATTTGGTTACTTGATAATCATGGTGTTGATCTCTTCGTGGCCACCACGGCTTAGATTTCTGACTTGTTCAATCTTCAATACTGACTTGATTATGTGATGATATTTTTTGTTTCTTGACTCGCACGGCTTTGAATTGCTTTTCTCACCTTGGCTTGACTTGATTTGATGATGTTGATTTCAATGTGACCTCGACATTAACTTGTTCAACTTGAAATTCCTGATGCAAGCCAATTTTTTTCGATTTCTCTGTCTTTGATCCAAATTGCTGCTTAATTTTGAATTTGTGCGCTGTTTTATTTTTGACATTTCTTGCTTGATTGATTTCGACCTGATGCTTGAGGTTGAGTTGCTTTTATGTGTACTCGAGTGTGGTCAGTACCTTTTTTGCAACTGCAGTGGCATTGTGCTCTGTATATTACTATGTTGAAGTCACTGATTGCGTTGCTTCGAGTCAGTTTGCATTGTTTAACTTGGTAGTCTCGAGCTCTGCCTTCACCGCAACCATATGTATGCCTTAGGTCCGGTCTTTGATGTTGAGACTGTGCCATTGTTTCCGTACATTCATGTTGTCCAGTCTTGTTCATTGTATTCAATCCTGTACTTGTATTGTCTGCATATCAAATTGAGTTATTCCTGGTGCAGTACGACCTTTGGTATTTGTTCGATATATAAGTCTGGTTGTTTGGGTTCATATGAACTTGAGTTTTGTATATTTGTGACTATAGTTGATTCATTGCTTTGAGTTACTTGTGCATGCTCTCTAGTGTCTTTATTTTGATATTGCAGTCCGCATTTTTATGGTTATGCACTAGGGCTTGCACTTGACTGTGCAGTCACTACACATATGTATACATGTGTATATACATATGTATGTACATATATATGTTTGTGCATTGACTTCATGTAGCCTCTTTATATGCGATCAGTGATCATGTAGCTTATATGCACTTGCATTGTCTTGCTTTACTGTTTATTTTTCTTAGCCATTCACTTGTTAAGGCTGCTGCTCCTTCATGTACATGCTGAGTCTCGCTGACATCGTCTGATATGCATTTGCTTGATGGTCTGAATGGAACTGTCTAGCCTTTCACTTGAGACTATATGTAGCTTTCATGGCCTTTGTTTCACTCGAGAATTATTTGCATTTTGAATTTCACCTGTGTTGAATCCAGCTTGCAGCTCGGGGTTGACCTTGTGCTCGTGTTGTGACTTTATTTTTATTGCACTTGAGTTGAACCCGGTTTTCATTTGGATTTGACCTGTGCCCACCTGTCCCTGTAATTTCATCAAGTGTATATATCGGTATGCACGACATTGTGACATGTGCAGTGATACACTGTGCATGTCACAAGCTGTTCGTGTATGATGAATTCAACTTTAAATGATGATGAACAGCCCAAATAACTGAGGCAAATAATATTTTCAAAATTACGTTTTATTTTATACTACAAAAAATATTTCCTTTTCAATTTTACTGTGTCAGTATTTATTTCTGCAGATTGCTCAGATGTTGGATTCAATCTGGAATAAAGTTGAAGATAAATATGAGTGAATGAGCGATATGTAGTGAGGTGTATTTGTAAATTTAAAATTGTGATGTAATCGAAATTGTATTGTCATTGAATTTGTATATATATAGTGAGAGTTCAAATTTGTACTATTTAAAATTGTAATAAATATTTGTTTGAATAAAATATCTGTTCGAATTTAAATACTGTGTTATTTATTTTATTCAGCAAATATTTATTTGATTATGTGAAAAATATAATAGTACATTAACATTACATTTAAATGAATATATATATATATATATATATATATATATTATCATCAAACAACAATTATATACTCCATATTCAACAATAATATCATTAAACATGCATAAAACTATAGTTCATATAAGCTTAGGTTTCAAACCATGCATTAGTGGGTTATCAAGTGTACATGGAAATTAAAATATAAGCATTGCTAGAGAGCAAATAGTGTTGCTGAATTCTTGTTATTGAATTCCAAAACTCCATACCCTAATCAGGCATGCTATTACAAAGTAATTATTATATAAGAGGTCGTATATACTAATAAATTTCACATGTGAAAGCACATTAAAAAATTACAATAAAAATAACTGTAAAATCAAAATCTTTTCTAGAATTCTTTCACTTCGATCAACTCTATATTGACTTTTAACATCTGCATCCCTAACTACATTGACGGCCCCTCAATATCTTGACTTTCCCCATCTGTCAATCACCATATATTAGTACAATTTTACAATAAATAAACTTAAATTAAATAAAATGAATTCCAACCATAAGCATATAGGGTTTTGATATTCTCCTAGCCCTTCTCATTTGAAACATCACCAAGTTCGTTCAGTTTACGCTCAACCTGTTGGTCAAACAGACAATTGATCTTACTTGATTACAACCGCCAAAAGCAAAATTAAAGCCTTTTAGTTTTAGGAGGAAAAAAGGAAAGTCAAGTGTGAAAGTTAGATCGCAAATCGCTGCTGGATAGATGTTGAGAATTACATAAGTCATGTTGCGTACAGTCGATCAAGTTTGAAATTTAACGTTTTAAGATAATGATTGAAAATAGTATGAAACAAATGGTATTACTGCCTGGACTCTTGGAGACCAATTGATTTCTTGATATTAAAGTTTGTATTTAGGCCCTTTAAAATGTTTTTCTTCATCCGCCTTTACTGGGTTCTCTCAACAAATTCAAACCTTCAAATTTGTATAAAGTGGTGTTTGAAATTACTAAATCCGATGAGGGATAACTTTCACTAAATATGGATCGTGGATATTGAAATATGAAGATTTGATGTATATTTCAATTAAACATAGTAACCATAAGTATAATGGTATCATCAACAATAGCTTTCTAATAATGCCAATAATTATAATTGTGCTCTCACTCCAACATTCACAATAAGCATCGTCCCATGAAAATGAAAAATTAGTTTGCTTTATAATACAGTATAGCTTTACATCATCATGCAATCAAATAGATTTCAAATCCAAAGGTACTAAACAATATGTGATTCCATCTGTAACTCGTAAATAAGAGTAACATGCATTAAAAAGTTATCGTAATCAAGTGTACCATTCAAAGTCCAAAAACCAAAAATATATGTTTGATAATAAAGTTGAAATATAACATTTCGGATTTTCTGCATCTAAATTGATATTTGACTCTTGTTTATAAAATTTGTTTTCTTTTTATAAAAAAAGAAGAGGAAGCAAAACAAAAATACTATCCCACTTTATATCAACAAAGTAATCGAGCCTTAATAATTAAGACAGGTGCACTCGTTGATAGGAAAACTATGCATTTGGTTGTATTGTGCTAATTTTCTGAATTTTAAAAGTCTCAGCTTTTTATGCGACTGAAGTATAATTGCTCACAAAATAGTACCAGTTCTATTCAATTTACATGTTATACTACTGCATATGAAGTACAAAAATAGCTTGATGGTTGAGACTATCAAATCAATTGAAACTGATTCAGAGTTAAAAAAAGTACTATAACAAACATGCAATAAAATAAAACTCCAACTTTGTGTTAAATATTAAGTTTCAAAGAAAACAGTACATGTGGAATGACTTGCCTTAAGAGTTGCTTCTTTTAGGCAATCCTATGATTATCTCTACTATTAATAGTGAGAATTCCATAAATATAATTCAGCCGTGTCATTTTGGATTTCCCAAAATACTCATCATGTTATCTATGTATTTAGATATGAACAACAGCAGTCCTAGGTTGTAGCCCCGTAAAGGAGGTGGGGTGAAAGTTAATGGCGAGAAATGCTTCAACCATTTCTTGGTTTGAAGTTTGCAATTTGAAATTCCATCAGATGTTTATGAGAAGACAACTTGCGTTCTTATTTCTTATGTTATATACGCTAACAACTAACATAACTTGGATGATGTGGGACTAATTAAGACAATTAGTTTTCATGAAAACTACCGTAATTTGTCCAATGTTGCTACACCTAACCTAGCTATTTAAATATAGGTTGATATGGCAACCAGAATATAGGTTTATATTAATTAAAAAAGGGTAATATGAATACTGAGATGTAAATGGTATTTTGGTAAATTCAAAAATACATAGTTGAATTATATTCATGATATTCTCATCGTTAATGGTAGATTTGTTGTAATAATATAGCTGGTTGCAATGAAATGAATATAAACAGAAGTTCTTGAAAAAATTGACAATGTGCATACTTAAGTCCAAATACTAAAGTAAGCAGAGGCGAGCCACATGGACGTGCCTATATACTTGTTAGTAGTAAGGTACCCAAGAGCATAATGGTATTTTATAAACAAATGAATTTATCAACAGTGCACCAAACCTTCTAAAAACAATGTATAAAATCTTAATGAAGACTAAACCATAGTAGTAAACAGATTTTTCCTAAAATTATTACCTTTTAACCATGTGATCAATGACGGAAAGATTGACAACTTTCAAGTTTCCAACAACAAAGCTTATTCAGTCCAAGCTTAAAAAGCAAGGTTAAAAGCTCTAACTTTAAAAACCTCTACTTTGGTAAAGATCATGTACAACATTCCTAATCTCTCTTCTTTGTAGAAATATGAGCTTACCTCACATGTTTTTATTTTAGTTTTAAGGAATCATATTATGGTAAAGACAAACCAATATGTTTTCCACCATTCATTAATTCAAGTCTCAGGAACATATCCTTTTGAGAGGTAAGACTAATTGCCAATGGAAACACCCGCCTAGAACCTCACATAATCGAGAGAGTTTCAGCAGGTTCTAAACATTTAAACCATTTCATTTATAATCATTAAAAATTATATAACATTAAACAAACTGATAAAACAAACCAACTTTTTCCTCAAGTTAGCATAGTTTCAAGATGTTGAAATTACCATTTCTCTTTCTGGAATGTTTCTGCGTGCAAAGTGGCCCCATCCATGTATCCCTGATCTACCAAAACATACTCTTCATTTTTCAATTGACTAGAAAAAGAAGCAAACAAATCAGATGTGCTTAGGAAATATAATATGTACAAGGAAATATTGCACTGAGAATACATGCAGGTAAGAAAGACGCTCCCTAGATGTAGAAAACGATTTTGGATCCTTCTCATCCTGTAGAACAATAGTGTGAATCTTCAAGTTTAGTTCAAAAGCAATCAATTTCATCAAAAAATATAGGTGGCAAAGCTTTTGGTGATTTGAAATTAAAAAAAAAAATCACCCTTGATGCATTTAGTTTTAATATATCAGAAAGTGAATGATGGCGATGCCCCATTATTCTGTGTGCAATTGCATCTTCCCACTTTCTCTTTAGAATAAACAAAATGCAAAACATAAAATTTTAATACCAGAGTTGTTTGCAAAAGAATAGAGGTGTGAATTAGACATATACATCATTAACAAACACATTGAAGAGATGAAGTTCACAAATTTTAAAAAGAAACATGCAAATCAAGTAAGATTTGGTTTCTTACCATTACATATATAGCAACTTACACCAAGCAGAAAATCAAAACACAGGTATTGGTTTCTTATTCTGAAAAGAAATGTTTGCTAAAAGATTAGAAGTGATTACGTAGAATAATGCATTTGACAATAATTACTTGCTTACCTTTAACATTTTTTTTCAATGATTAATTTTCGAACTAGGACCTTTTTCTTTGCTTTCTATGTATAACTGTGTTGTGTTGTATTGTTGTGATAACCCAGATTCTCAAACATCAGATAATTGGATAGTTATCTGATTTAACTTCTAAGAATATAGATTTATAAATTGAACAACTAAATGTGATAATCTCCTTTATAATTATTTGGAATTGATAAACTTTATTGTTTTTAAAAAAAAATGTGTTATTTTTATATATAAAATAGATTTTACATTTAAAATTGAATTATTAATTACAAATTTGAATCTAGGTTTGTTCAAAATATAAATGTATTGTTTGAATTAATTTTTCAAAATTTAAGGGAAGTATATCTTAAATATAGTTGGGTTTAAAAATACATTATATATGATCTTATCTTGAATATAATTGGATTTTATTTTATTTTCTTTATTTATATATATATTTAGCAAAGTATTTATTAATTAGTAAATTAATACAAAAGCTTTATAAACATTTTTTTGAAAAAAAAGAAGAAGAATTTTATTAATTAATGCATGCAAATTTACAAGTGTTTAATTACTAATGCTTGTTATATACATGTGTAAGGTAATCAAAGATTGTAATGGAAAGTGTCATAATTTATTTCGATTTTCTTTATAAAAAAAATAAAAAAAAAATCTTAATGAATCTATATAAGTCTATATCCTCTCTCTCTCCCATTTTTCTTGTTTATTTTCACCTTTTCAAAAGCAAAAACCAAAACCAGGAATCGACCAGATCAAAACCTATAAATTACTTCAAACCAAAAAACTAAAATTCATTTCCAATTTGCAAACTCAAGAATCTACAGCCTGAAATCAAGCTCAAACCAAATCTGCAGTATATATATATTTTCCTGTAACCATTTGTTTGCAAGCCTGTAATCATTTCAAGAGTTCAAGTAAGAAAATCAGAAGCAAAATCAAAGCAGTCAAGTTTCAAAACCATTTTTCCCAAGTTCTTTGTCTTTTTAATAAGGTGAGTAAATATTTATTTACAAGTTTAAGTAGATAAGTGTTGTTACATGTGTATTTCTGTGATGAAGCATGAGTTGCATGTATAAATGTGTCTGATTTAAGTATGCATGTCTGTTGAATACCTCTGTTCTTAGTTCAAGTTTAAATTTTTGATCTAACTTCAAAATCTTCTTCTCTGATCTTTGTTAAGCTATAGATTTAAGTCATTAAGTTTGTTTGAACATGATCTAGGATTTGAAAATAGTTTAAACGTGTTTTAATATGTATAGTATCTGGAAAACAAGTTTTACAGTGAAAAATTTATAAACATGTTGAAACCAATTGTTGGAATGCTCTGATTCAAGCATATAACTTAAATCGGCTTGGAAAAGCATGATTTTTAAGATGAAAATCATGATTTTTAGATTAGAATCAAGTATGCATTTTGAAGATAACCAGAACATGGTTTTCGAGCAAATTTAGGTTGCTGGAGGGTATCTGGTAGTCAGGGTTTCGACTGGAAGTGGAGGAAGGTTCGATGAGGTCGGGAAAAATAATGGTAGTGGCGATTGATCGCTGAGGTTGATCGGAGTGTATCGCACCCTGGGCGTTGGTTGCGTAGGAGTCTGGTGAAGCAAAGGAAGTGGTGGCTCGTTGTCTGATGATCGAAGGTGTGATATGTAAGGCGAGTTTAGTCGGAGTCCTTTGTTCCAGGTTCGTTTGCATAACTCATTTTTGATTTGGGTTTTATAACGGTGAATCAATGATTAGAATGGGTTGCATCAACGATTGGCGATGTGCCGGAGGGATCATCAAAGGCCGAAGGTGGTTTTGGCGATGGTGCACGTGCACAAGTGATGTTGGTGTCAGTGGGTTTTGTGGAGTATGGTCAGGATTTTTGCTCGAAGGAAGTACCGTGTATTTGAGGGTGAGACTCGAGTAGAAACTCGAGTAGTTGGTGGTTAATTAGGCTTCAGGGATTAACTTTAAAATATTTAAGTTTTTTCCAAAAAAATGGGAAGAAGCTGATGAAAACTCGGGTTAGTCCTGAGAAGTCTTCGGGTTTGACCGAAGAACAGTGATAGATAGTTTTTAAATGTTTAATATATATATATATATATATAAATCAAGTTGTTTTTAAAATTTAAATCTAGTTTAAATTTTCTTATTCAAACTTATTTTTTTATTTTCTTTAACAATTGATTAAGAGGTTTTGAAAAAATGGTTTAATTTAAATTTTGTAAAATTTAAAGTGATTTTAAACCTTAATTTAAATGAGATTTTTATTAAGCAGGTTTAAAAATACAAATTGAAATAAGCTTTTTAAAAAACTTCTACTTGATAATGTTTTAAGTAATTTTAAGGAAGTTAAGCTTTGTTAATTATCAAGTTAAATGATTATTTTATTCTAAAACTTAATTAATGATTTAATTAAGCAAAGGTAATCATAATGATATTATGTTTTAAAAGAAAAAATATGGTAATAAAGCATTAGTAAGATAAAGTGTTATCTTAAAATAATTAAGGATTAATGCCTAGAGATTAATTAATTTCATTAAGAAATTTAAGTATGATTACTTAATTTAATTATAGTAATTATGGATTAATTAATTTGTACTGAGAGATATTGATTAATAATTTAGGTTATTAATCAATAATTTAAAATTAGATAATTAAAGGTTAATTAATTGATTTTAAAATTAATTAAGGACTGATTACATTATACTGAAGGAGATTAATTGATACTTAAGATAATTGGATAGTTATCTAATTTAACTTCTGAAAATATAGATTTATAAATTGAACAACTAAATGTGATAATCTCCTTTATAATTATTTGGAATTGATAAAATTTATTGTTTTAAAACAATAATAATAATGTGTTATTTTTATATATAAAATAGATTTTACTTTTAAAATAGAATTATTAATTACAAATTTGAATCTAGGTTTATTCAAAATCTAAATGCATTGTTTGAATTGATTTTTGAAAATTTAAAGGAAGTATATCTTAAATATAGTTGGGTTTAAAAATACATTATATATGATATTATCTTGAATATAATTGGATTTTATTTTATTTTCTTTAAAGGAATGTTATATATATATATATATATATATATATATTTAGCAAAGTATTTATTAATTAGTAAATTAATACAAAAGCTTTATAAACATTTTTTTGAAAAAAGAAGAAGAATTTTATTAATTAATGCATGCAAATTTACAAGTGTTTAATTACTAATGCTTGTTATATACATGTGTAAGGTAATCAAAGATTGTAATGGCAAGTGTCATAATTTATTTCTATTTTCTTTATAAAAAAAAATCTTAATGAATCTATATAAGTCTATATCCTCTCTCTCCTATTTTTCTTGTTTATTTGACTTTTTCAAAAGCAAAAACCAAAACCAGGAATCCACCAGATCAAAACCTATAAATTACTTCAAACCCAAAAACTAAAATTCATTTCCAATTTGCAAACTCAAGCATCTATAGCCTGAAATCAAGCTCAAATCAAATCTGCAGTATATATATTTTCTTGTAACCATTTGTTTGCAATCCAGTAATCATTTCAAGAGTTCAAGTAAGAAAATCAGAAGCAAAATCAAAGCAATCAAGTTTCAAAACCATTTTCCCCAAGTTCTCTGTCTTTTTAATAAGGTGAGTAAATATTTATTTACAAGTTTAAGTAGATAAGTGTTGTTACATGTGTATTTCTATGATGAAGAATGAGTTGCATGTATAAATGTGTCTGATCTAAAGTATGCATGTCCGTTGAATACCACTGTTCTTAGTTCAGGTTTAAATTTTTGATCTAAATTCAAAATCTTCTTCTCTGATCTCTGTTAGGCCATAGATTTAAGTCAAATTAAGTTTTTTAAACATGATCTAGGATTTGAAAACTGTTTAAACATGTTAAATATGTATAATATCCGGAAAACAAGTTTTACAGTGAAAAATTTATAAACATGTTGAAACCAATTGTTGGAATGCTCTGATTCAAGCATATAACTTGAATCGGCTTGGAAAAACATGATTTTTAAGACGAAAATCATGATTTTTAGATTAGAATCAAGTATCCATTTTGAAGATAACCAGAACATGGTTTTTGAGCAAATTTAGGTGGCCGGAGGGTTTCTGGTAGTCAGGGTTTCGACTGGAAGTGGAGGAAGGTTCGGCGAGGTCGGGAAAAATAATGGTAGTGGCGAGTGATCGCTGAGGTGTCGGATTTTGGCCGACTTGGATTTTAAACCCTAAAATGGGTTGAGTCTGGAATAGGAATCATGGCTTCATCTAGGGTTGATCGGAGTGTATCGCACCCTGGGCGTTGGTTACATGGGAGTCTAACGAAGCAAAGGAAGTGGTGGCTCGTTGTCTGATGATCGAGGGGTGAAATGTAAGGCGAGTTTAGTCGGAGTCCTTTGTTCCAGGTTCATCTACATGACTCATTTTTGATTTGGGTTTTATGACGGTGAATCAATGATCAGAATGGGTTGCATCAATGATTGGCGATGTGCCGGAGGGATCATCAAAGGCCGAAGGTGGTTTTGGCAATGGTGCACGTTCACAAGTGATGTTGATGTCAGTGGGTTTTGTGGAGTATAGTCAGGATTTTTGCTCGAAGGAAGTACCGTGTATTTGAGGGTGAGACTCGAGTAGAAACTCGAGTAGTTGGTGGGTAATTAGGCTTCAGGGATTAACATTAAAATATTTAAGTTTTTTCCAAAAAAAGGGAAGTAATTGATGAAAACTTGGGTTAGTCCTCAGAAGTCTTCGGGTTTGACCGAAGAACAGTGATAGACAGTTTTTAAAATGTTTAATATATATATATATATATATATATATATAAATCAAGTTGTTTTTAAAATTTAAATCAAGTTTAAATTTTCTTATTTAAACTTTTTTTTTATTTTCTTTAACAATTGATTAAGAGGTTTTGAAAAATGGTTTAATTTAAATTTTGTAAAATTTAAAGTGATTTTAAACCTTAATTTAAATGAGATTTTTATAAAGTAGGTTTAAAAATACAAATTGAAATAAGCTTTTTAAAACACTTCCACTTGATAATGTTTTAAGTAATTTTAAGGAAGTTAAGCTTTGTTAATTATCAAGTTAAATGATTATTTTATTCTAAAACTTAATTAATGATTTAATTAAGCAAAGGTAATCATAATGATATTATGTTTTAAAAGGAAAAATATGGTTATAGTTTCCGCGTTGGAGGGGCAATGGAGCAGGAGGCTTCTGCGTTGTAGATTTATATTTTCCGCTGTGTGTTCTCTGTGTTGGTATCTCTTTCTTGTATTGTATTGAGTTGTATAACTAGAAAGGTGTTTATAACTGTTTAGTACGTGATGTAAATCTGTGTAACTCTGGTTAGTGTTGTATACTATGTAATATTTATGTTATTAATATAATTTATTCATTTCGCTGTTGATCTGATGTTGTTTCTTTTTTCTTCTCTTCCTTTTCTCTTTTCTATCCCTTTCTTTCTTCAAGATGATACGACTTTTTGTGGAGAAAAAGTCGGGTCGTCATAGTTGGTATTAGAGCGCTAGGTTGAGTGAATATCTAGGCTTTGAAGTGATTTTCTTTCTTGAGAGAGTGTATTTGTAATTATATATATATACATATATATATATATACACCTATTTGTTGGGTTACCTGTTCGGTTTTTTCCAATATAGGTTATAAAGGCAGATAAAGTAGTGGGGTGTGTAACACGACTACTACCGATGGTTGGAGTTTGAGTGTTAAGGTTGGAAGTGTATCTGTCGAGACTGTAGATCTAATACCGTCTTGAGTGAGTTATGAAGAGTGTAGAGGTTTCGTCGATCTCTGAAGGTAACCTGTAAAGGTTCAGAGTTCATCTTTGAGTTGGATGAGTAGAGTTTGGATCTGTCGGCTAGGCAGAAGAAAATAATGGTATCTTGATACCTCAGGAATTAGTAGCTGTGTGATGAGACGCAGTAACTATGGATGTCTCCGAAGATTTTTCTTTGGAACAAGTTTAGAAAGTATGTCTGCTTCGATGTTGTGACTGGGTTCAGCAGGATGTTTTTGTCTGGTTTGAGGTCTGAGTTTCTCGAAGAGTTTTGGATTGGGAATTCTTTGGCATCAGTGTCAGCAATGCAGCTCGGAGTGTTCTGTGCTAGCAAGGAGGTCTTCTGGTTAGCAGTTTTTCTGAAGAAAGAGTTCAGAAGCAGCATAGCAGATCCATTTCTTTTATGAATTAGCTAGTTAAGCGTAAGCTGTTCTAAATTGTTAAAGAGAGAACAGTTTTCTTTGGATATTAGCCTGGTTGATCGCAAAAGTGAATTTCGATAGTTTGAGTGTTCTCTTGAGTTATCAGAAGTTTGTCCACATCTGGAGGTTGAGTTTTCTTATCAACTGGATTCCAGGAGTGCTATCGGTGGTTCAGTTTAGTAAAAGGATCAGGTGGGACATCTGAGATTTCTTTTATGGATCTGTTGGACCATATTTCTGAGATATGTTGTCTAGTTTGTGACCGTGATCTTCATCTGCATTTTCTTCTATTCCACATCAGAGTTGTGCAGCGGAAGCAGTTTGGAAGTGCTTTTGTTTTATCTTTTCCGGATAGGAGAAGTAAGTTAGTCTTCTGATGTTTATGGAGTAGAGTTGGTGTTCTTGGTTTTGGGATTGATCTTGAGGAGATCATTTTATTGGATTGTTTTGGTCCAGTTTGTTTCTAAAAGCATCAACGAAGGTTGAGCTGATTGGGAGGGATGAAGGCAGCCCAGGATCGTCAGAAGTGTTTTGTGAATAAGAGACGTAGGAATTTGGATTCCGGATTCGGAGATTTAAGATTAGGTAAGAATGGGTAAGTCAGCTCCGAGGTGTTTTGGATCTTTTTTGTGTCCTTGTGAGGATTGGTGTTTGATTTCCAAGGTTGAATTGCCAGCTTGGATAACTGGGATTCGATGTATTTCACGTATCTCTGAGGGAGTACGTGTATGATTTATCTCTGGTTGTCGAACCAGCAGTTCAGGAGAATGTGAGTGTTGAGTCAGACTTGTCTGTAGTCTGATATCCTGTTTAGTTTTGTAAATCTTGTCGGATAGGAGCTTTGTAGCTTAGTAGTATAGATTGTTTGAATTCTGTAAAGCGAGTATCCCGATATTTATATTTGAGAAACTCTGAAAATTTCAATCCAGAATTTTGTCTGGATGGTTAGATTTATTTGTTTAAATGAATTGGTTGCTATGGTTGTTAGCATATGTCGATGATATATGCTTGTGATTTAAAATAAAATCTTAAGATAGATTATTAAATTACCTTTGCTTTTAAATTTCGTGGACGAAATTCTTTTAAGGGGGGAGGAATGTGATATCTCGGAAATTTGGCAATATAAATTTAATAATCTGTGTTAAAAACTTATTTGATTTGATAATTTTTGATAATAAAATTTTGAATTGATCTAACAATCTTCTTTTAACAAATATTTAAATTGGAAGATTTTCTCTTTTTAAAGCTAATAAATTGTTTTATGTTTATAATATATATAATTGTATATATTGTAAATAGATAAACTTTGGTTTGAAATTTAGTAAATGAACAAATTTTCTAATTCTAATTTATTTTAGAAATTTGATTTAAATTTAACATTTAGTTTTTCAAAGCAATTTAATAAATAATTATATGATATACTTAAGGTAAATCTTATTTGTTAAAATTTTATTTGATTAGCTTAAATATGAATTTGAATTAGATTAACATAAAATCTTTGTTTTATTTTCTTTAAAAATATTGCTTGAAATTATATATAAGAGTTAAAATACAATTTACAAATGATTTTAATATATTGAGTAACTGAAGTAATTTATAATTTCTCTTATAAATTATTTAATATTATTAAATTTTTTATTTTCAAATAGTTATTATAATATTTAGTTTTCATAAACATAAATAGATTTTTAGAAATAGATTTGTTATTTTTAAAATTTAATAAGAGTTATATATGCATATATATATATATATATAACTTGATTTTTTAAATTGGAGTTTTAATTTAATTTAAATTTGGGTTTAATGTTTTGAAATTTAAAAGGATAAGTATTTTAAAAATATTTGAATAAGCTTATATTTATAACTTGTTGTTTCATTTCTTTTTAATTTAAAAAGGGAGAATTCATTTATATATACATAAGAAATAATAAATTAAGATTTAAAAGTCTTATAAACAATTTTAAATTAAAATAAAAATACTCTTAATACATGTGTTAATCTCTTAACACTTATAAGACATGTGTTAAGTTATAAAGTTATCAAAGTGACAAATGTTAAAATTTGAACAAGTGTAATATTTAAATTTCCTTTTTCTTTTATTTTAATTTAGTCCAAAATTTTCTTATATAAAAACGTTGCCCCTCATTCTCATATTCTTTTCTAATCTTCTTCTTCAAATCAAAGCCAAAGATCTGAAATCATCTCCATTTAAAAACAGAGATCTTGATCAAAATCAAAATCTGTTTTTCCCCTCAAAATAAATCTGAAACAATGTTTCTTCTCACCAAATCAAGCTACTAAAATCTAGAAATCAACCTGATCAGCAAATTCTGCAATCTCCTCCATTTTTGTATTAAGAAAATCAAATTGCAAATTCAATTCTGCAATTAATAAACCTAAAGCAATTTGCAAATTTCCAGAACCTGCATGCATATGAAAATCACTGCTTTTCTGCTTTGAAACTTCATCAAGTCTGCATTTTTTTCACCTGGAAACAAACATGCATGCATCAGGGAGCAAAGCATTGTGCAAAAACAAGATGAATGTTTAAAAAAAAGCAAACTGCAGTTTTTAAAAAAGCAAAACAAGAAGCAACATGAGGTTTTCTGTTCAAAGCAATTTAGGGCCAGGCTTGGTAAAACATGGATACTCTGCTCGTAAAATTCAGTGAGTAACATTTTATATTTAATAAACTTAAGTATAAATTAGTTTCTTGTTTATTTCTGGAGATAAGTATGTTTGCATGATTATATTTCAAGTTCATTATTGGTAGATGTATGAATATATGCCTGCTAATTGAAAAAATATGATCTTGCCTGCTCTAGAATTCAGTTTTAAATCCAGATTAAAAATCATGATCTCATGATTCAAATCATCGTTAAGGATTTAGATTTCAACCCAAATATAGTTGAGTAATATAAGTTTAAATTTTAAATTTTATAAAAATAAAAGGAAAAACCTGTAGTCTCTGAAACACCAAATACAACAGATCAATGTCTCTGAAACACAAAGTACAACAGAGTAAACTTGTGAAAGTAAGAATTTAATTATACAGATTCTTTGATTCAAGTGTATAAACTGATTACTTAATCAAATAATTGAATTTTAAAACTAAAATCAGAATATTTAGTTTGAATTTGTTTGGGCATTACCGTTTTAATCAAAAATAGTGTTTTGATGTGATTCTATCAATCTGAGAGATCGGGATGGCCAGCATTGTTTCTGGTGATGGAATGGTGATAGTAGAATCAAGGAAAAACGGTAGGAGGTGGATTAAAGTATTGGGGCAGTGGTGATTAGGGATTGAATATTATAACTCTAGTTTTTTCTGTGATCAGTAAAATAATCGGCGCGGCTTAGATAGATGATCGAGTACTTTCTGATTCGAGTTGGTGATAGATGGGGTATGGATGAAGAAGTGGCCGGAGGTGGAGCTTCCCTGGAGGTCGGAATTTGGTGATTGAGGCAAATCCCTGTTGCGACATTGTTCCTGTTTTGAGCTCGAAAGCTCGTTTTTGAAATTGGGGTTCTGCAATTGATTTGAGGGTCGGAGTCGAGTTAGGAGGCGACCTCGACTTGCGCGAAAGGTCGTGAATGGTCGGAGGTGATGGCAGCGGTGGTGCAGGTGCACGGTGATTTTGGGGTGTCAGCCATTGTTTGGGGAAGAGTGGGTTCTTGTGTTTGTTTCGGGTTGCATCGTGATTTACTCGAAGCTTTGAGTTGATTGTCTCGAAGTAACTGATGAATGGGCTCGGGTGTTTGGTTGATACAGGGTTATGTATTAAACCTGTCAGTTTTAGTTGAATGATATTCAAAATGAAATGATACTTGAGTTACTCAAGTTGTTTTGAATTTTGCTCGAGCTAGTTTTATTAAAGTTTAAAAACTTGTCCTATTCCAAAATTTAAACTAAATTTTAAAACATTAAGCAAAGATTTAAAATGAGTTTTAAATCTAGTTTTAATTATGGATTCAAGTTTAAATTGAATCATAGCTGAAAATGAATAAGTTTTTGAATTCAAATTTGTGTAAATAATTTTAAAAAGGGGTTAAGTGTTTTTTATAAAAAAATTAATTTAAATTGAAATTGAAATGTAAAGAAATTTTTTAAACAAAGTTTAAATCTGATTCAAATCTAAATTTGAATCTTTGTTTTAAATTTAAGTGTTTAACAATTTTGAATGATAAAATAAAATCTAAATGCTTGAATTTAAAAAAAGAAATTTGTTTTAAACTCTTGTAAAACTTCTTTTATATGAAACGTATTATTTATCATGTAATTTTAAAGGTTTTAAATTGATTTTGAAACTTGTTAGAGTTAAATTATAATTTAATGATTTGTTATGCATTTAATTATTAGATAATTAAATGGATAATTAATTTATTTTATAAATTAATGAAATAGATAAATTCTTAAGGTAATTAAGGATTTCAAACTTAAAAGTTTAAGATTTATTATTCTTAGAATAATTAACTTGTAATTATGAATCATTAATTAAATAAGATTTGATTTTTAATTAATTATTAGTAATTAATTAATCAAGTTATAAAGAATTAATCAAGTCGTAGTTAACACTTAATTAATTAAATAATTTGGGGTTAATTAATGGGTTATTAATGGTTAATTAATTTGTAATTAATAATGATCAAAATAGTTAATGAAGGTCATTAACTAAGGATTATTTAATAATTAATTAATGTGATTAATTCTAATTATTAATTAGATTAATTAATTTAAAGATAATCATTTGTATAAATTGTTAAGTATAATTACTTATGGAAGTAATTAAGGAATTAATTACTAATTGTAATTAATTGAGTTTAATTTGATTAAAATAAGTTAATTAATTCAGTTTAATTAATTTAGAATAATCATTTTGTGATTTGCGAAGTATAATTACTTAATGTAATTTAATGAAGAGAAAATTACTTAGGGATGTAATTAATGGGTAATTACTGTACGTAATTAATTGAAAGTGATTTGATGATGGAAGTAATTTGAGTATAATTACTTTGTAAAATTAATCAAGGGATTAATTAGAGATAATTAATTATGGAGTAATTAATTTATTTGTGAAGTAATTAAGGGTAGTTAATTACTGAATAGAGTTAATCAAGGGTGATTAACAATTATGGATTAAATAAAAATTAATTACTTAATGTAATTAATTTAAAAAGAAAATGTAATTAGAAATCATTAATTATTATAATTGATGAAGTAATTAAGAATATATTTATTTGGAAATAATTAATAAATGAAGGAATTAATTAATGTAATTAATTAAGGATCAATGTAATTAATTATAGTTAATTAATTAAGAAAATAATTAAAGATTAATTACTGTATTTGGTTAAGTATAATTAATTTGAGAAATTAATTAGTGGATAATTACTTGAATATAATTAAAGGTTAATTAATCAGGGATGATTAATTAAAATGAATAATTGATTTATGATTAATTAATTGATTGATAATTAAATAATAATGATATAAGCAAGTTAGGTAATGATGAAATTAATTAATTTAATTCACTTTAAATTAATTAGAAATGATGTAATTAATTTAATTCATTTTAAATTAATTATATTTGATGAGATTATTAACCATTGCTTATATGGATGGATAATATTGATTGCCTTGGATGGTTTGAATCTCAGATATGAGATAAGTAATGTTGAATGATAAGGATGCATTGGTTGCATTGTGATGTTGATTTTGGATTACCTTTTGATAAGGATAATATGGATTATCTTTTGTGATGATAATATTGATTATCTATTGTGAATCTGTGATTTTATCTATCTGTGTATATAGATAATTGAACTGTTTTAAAACCTTTAAAACAACTTGACCTTAAAAGACACGCTTTGGATTTCGATGAGACCGAGATCGGGTTTCCATATTTGGATATCTGAAAACCACATCGATCCAAATTAACGATAGGTCGTGTATCTCATTTGAAAAGTGAAGACTCGAGGTGTAAGAACTATATTCGTCAGTATAACTTTGAGGGTGATTCCGAGATGAGTTTGACGAGGTAGTACTTTCAGATTCGAGATGAAGTTTCAGAGTGCAAGGGTTATCGTCGTTAACTCTGAAGGTGATTCCAAAATGAGTGTAACGAGATAATGCCTTCGGTTTCGTTCGAACCCGGAATGAACTTGTACGGATTGGATGCTTTAAGAACATCGTCAGGTGGACGACGAGCATTCTAAGAGATGTGTTCTCTAAAGGTAATCGTTGCCTCAAGCCTCATCAACCGGGAATGGCTAAAACAGGGGAGGTGCAGCAAGGCTAAGTGGTTTATGCCCAAGTAGGACGAGATTTTCCCCTGTCTAGAGGTCCTTTTTTATTCGGCTTAGTGGGCGGTTGGAACGTAATCCAACTGCAGGGTTGTCTTGTTCCGGACTGTCCAGTAAGGGATGGTTCCGGTTTTGTGTTGCAGGGGATTGGGAGTGAACCTCGGTACGTTGATCTAGGCCACTACTGTGACGGGCGGTACCCCGGTAACCCTGCCATTGATGGAATACAAAATCCAATAAGTGCCAACGGTTTTGATTGTATTACCCACTTTTGTGGCTAGTAGTTGGAATTTAATAATGTAACAATTTCGGCTATTCATATTTACTTGAAAATCCTAGACCTATTATAATATCACTGCATTTCCTATCAAATGTTTTGGTTAGCGTAAGGTTAAAACTTTTCCATGTTTATGTGTGGGAAGTCTTACGTGATACCTTTCTTTTCAAAGTTAAGCAACTTTAACCTGTTACTCACACCAGACCCATGTCTGACCCAAAATTTATCTTCTGTTTTCTTAAACTCTTGGGTACTCAAATTTTTACGAGTAACCAAGGGATTCAGGTTAGCTTTGACGAATTGTGGAGGAGCAATGGAGCAGTAGGCTTCTGCATCGTAGATATATAGTTTCCGCTGTGTTTTCTCCGTGTTGGTATCTCTTTCTTGTATTGTATTGAGTTGTATAACTAGACATGTGTTTGTAACTGTCAAGTATGTGATGCAAAATCTGTGTAACTCTGGTAAGTGTTGTATGCTATGTAATATTTATGTTATTAATATAAATTATTCGTTCCTCTGTCGAGATTCTGATGTTGTTTCTTCTTTCTTCTCTTTCTTTTCTCTTTTCTTTCTCTTTCTTTCTTCAAGATGATACGACTTTTTGTGGAGAAAATTCGGGTCGTCACATATCAAATCTGATCGCTCACTCGATCACATAATTTCACTTTCGAACTACTATCATTCACATGACTCTCTAGTGCGGACTCAGATCTGATTCCTTGATCAAGAACTGTCATTCTACTTGCATAACCATATACTATGATAGAGAATTCCATAATCAATCAAAAATCCATATCCAAGGTTCACTGTCGATAATCGGGTGAAAAATCCTAACTCGGATCGATATAAATTATCTTAAAATTTTATGCTTGAATGTGGTCAAATCGTTATTTAAATAAAATAATCTATGTACAACTTACATATTCATTTCTATTAATTCTTAACCATACCAAATTCCTTTGTTTACATTTACTTCATTTCCATTCAATTATTCGATTCATTTGTTTCAATTGATTTGCATTCATTTCAAATTTATTATGTTCACATTCACTTATTCCTATTCATTGAATTCACATTCTACCAATTTACATTCCCCCAAACAAATCTACTTACATTTACTTGTTAACATTCATTTTATTCACATTCATTCTACAACTTAAGTTCATTTCCATTTTATGACAATGTTATTTCATTTAACTTGTTTTACCAATTCATTCATTATAATATTTCATTTTACTTTACATAGATTAAATTTCATATCTCATTTTGTATTTTCTTTTTCTATCATCCAATATAACAAATTTTATTTTATTTTTACTTATTTTCATCTAGTCTATAAGTGGTATAAGTTGCAACCCTTTTAGCTCTTATGTTTTCACAAAATACTTAAATTGCAATATTCATTATTTGCATTAACATTGTTAACGAACATTTTCTCATATCATCACTTAAGTTTTTTTATAACTTAATTCACATTATTCCTACGCTTTCATTTGATATCCATTTATTTTATGAAACATCTCATTTATCATTTTTTTAAATCTATAATCATTTTATAATGGCTCATTTCCTTTTATTACAACTTATTCAAGTTCATAACTATCTCCAAAGGCTACAATCCAATTTCAACCGTTCTTTTCAAATTTATTTGTTATTTCCGTTATTTATTTTACAAACAATTAGATAGCAAATTTCAAAATCTAAACACCTAGTTTAATTTCAAATAAATTTAAATCATATATATATATATCACTTTTATATCAAATCAAGATTTTAAATTTCTCAAAATCAAAAACTCGTTTATCAAAACAAAACTCCATTATCAAATCATTACGGTAGCAATCTATCACTTAGAAATTCGAAAATGTACACCGATGATGTCACGATCATCATTGGAATTATTTTCTAACGACCAAAGTGAGTTCACTGCTTTTGTTTCTTAGAAAAACCAGTTTTTATATATTCTTATTCAAAAATGCTTTGAGAATTCTATCATTATTATTTTTCCAAAACACATCGAAATTTTTTTCCATAATCTCTTAACATTTAAAAATTCTCAAATACTTAGTCTAAATCCATTTAAAACTTTTCCCAAAATATTCAAGATTTAAATTCTGGTTTGAATCCAATTTCAGTTACAACTCCTATGTATAATCATACTTATACAATTTCTGTTTGGCTATATATTCCATTCCAAAATTTTGAAAATCTTATTTTCGTTATTATATTAACAATCAAACATTCTAATACTACAATATTTTTCTAGAAAATATTTCTTTTATATCAAAAATATAGTTTGGGTAAAATTATTTCATTTACCCTCTTTAAAATAATACTGTGTCGGTTTACCTTCTTGAAGAGTGTAGAAACCTCTATCAATATGGTTGTACTTCCCGTACCAACCAGAATTCATAAACACCAGGGCGGTCCCTTCGTCGGTCGGTCCTCAACCAATAAGTCAACACAATATAAAATATTTCATATTCACTAACAATTACGCGCTCATATCAATTAATACACTCAAACTTATTTTAGAATGTTGCCGACCCTATCTCAAATGAGTTACCCCAGAAAGCCAAGGTTATCGCTAAACCAAAGCTTTGATACGAAGTGTGATCCTCCACAATTTGGAAGGTTTAAATCGATAATAATCCACACATGTCCAATTCAAACAATCTGGAATATAGATATTCATTGGGGTTAAATAAGAAAAAAAACAAACAAAGAATTTCGCAGTGGAACGACAAATATAATAATCAAATAAACAGTTCATGAAGCTGTTTATATTTTACCTTTGATTATAATCTATACAACATTCATCAGAGTTACATATATACATCAGAGATAAATAAATAATGCAGTAGACAATATGATGCAGGACTAATAATAGTAATAATATACCAAATCTTTGTCTTCATTCTCCAGAATAAATCTTCAATAAGCTGTAAAACTCAGGGCTGACCCGAGCATAATGAAAAGACAAAACACACGAATTAGGACTAAAATATTGTTATATGAGTTAAATCGATATCGCGTATAACATGAGTGTTATAGCGTCATAGATGCTTACGGGTTTTCACATCTCCTATCCAGTGTATAACGTGAGTGCAATAAATCAAAAGATGTTACGGGATTTTCCATCTCTTAAGGATCCATCAAAATATTTATATGTAGTAGAATACGCTACACGTAATGTCTAATCAATAAAGTAAATTTTTTTCTCAACGTTAAGGCTTTCCATTAATCCCCCTTAACGCGTTGTTAATCATTCTCACACAGTTTGCGTGTAAAACACCAGTTAAACGGTAGACGGATAGGGACGTGTCGTGGTATGACAATACTAACCAAACTTGAATAGGTCTCGTATAGGGATAAAAGCATGACAAGGCACATCAGGCAATGCCCAAGGTATGATACTACCAGTTTGCCCTTCTTGGCTGCCAATAACGCGTCATAGCCATGATAGCCCACCACGTCCAACACTCCCATAAAATCAGAGGGTACACACCAATCAATCATAATGTACTTGATGGTGCCATGAAGAAGTTCATCTGCTAGGGGTAGCTAGCACGCTTCATCGGTATGGCTCTTATTTTAGTCATTTCAAATTTGCACAAGTGCTAGGCTAATCCATCATCGTTCTCTTTCTTCAAATCCAGCAAATGATGCCAAATCCAACCCCTTCGTTCTAGATTATCACTCCACATACACAGTTGTCAAAGTGGTTCCGGTATCGACAGAGAGTATGCCCATATCCGGCCCGGTCTCTTTAACAACCAAACATCGTCTTTCACACCGGTTGGTACTTTTACCTTTCAAAAACAGTTCATACTTGATATCAAAATATCATATTCGCTTCATAATGAAATCCATTTCGAAATCGTCATATTCACTCAAAATATACCATTTCATTTCAAAATCATTTTTGCCTTAATATCGCAACTTCGATTCCAAAATTGTTAGAATTCCAGTTTTGGTTATAACTTCATTTTAACCCAATTCGTTTTGAAATCCAACATTTAAATATAAACATTCCACCCTTTCTACTAGTTTTAATCTTATAAAATAGTTTAAATAGTTTTAAAATAGTATAAATAATTAAAATAGTCAAAAATAGTGTAAATGTTCGAAATAGTTAAAAATAGTTTAAATGGTTAAAAATAGTTTCAATGGTTAAAATAGTTTAATATAAAATACTTTAAGTATTAAAATGGTTTATATAGAAAAATAATTTAGAAAACCAAAATAATTTGTATATTTAATAAGATAGCTTTTAAATAGTTTTATATTAAATAATTTATTTGAAAATAGTTTCAAAGTCATACTGATTCAATCCCTACTTCCCAATTCAAATCAATTCCAATTTCCATTCAATCGATTCGATTTCGATTTCAATTCAATTCAATTTCAACTTCAATTTCAAATACATTCATTCCACTTTCAATCCAATTAATTCAATTTCTATTTATATTGATTTCGAGCTCGATTTTTAAAATATCGATTCAAAACATTTAAATCAAATTATCCTTCAATATTCAGTTTAAAATCCCAATCTTCAAATATAATTCAATTTCGAGCTCAATTTAAAACATCGTTTTATTTCACTTTTACTTATCAATATTTAAAATTTTGAATAAAAGTTCAACCTTTTAAGACAAATTGATTTCCAAAAATTCAAATTATATTTGGATTATAACTTCAAAATCTCAACTTCGATTGTTCAAACAATTTCGGTTACCAAACTTAAATTTCAACAGTCAGGGCTCAAGTTCAAAAATAATTTGATTTCTATAAATTTGATTTTTATTTCTTTAAATTCAAATCATTTTAATAATTTCAAAACAAAAATTTAAAATCATTTAATTTAACCAATTGGATGTCTGTATATAATTTTCTATCCTATGGCCAAGTGATCGGTTATTTCAATTAAATTTCAGCGATGGATATATCATTTCAATCCAATGAAAGTATCCTAGGTAAATATCATTTCAACCTATTTCTTAATTTATTCGAAATAATTCAATTTGCAGTTTTATATACTGTAAATAATTTACCAGGTGATAAAAGGATATATCAGAATAAATAAACTTCAAAATCATCCAAAATATCAACCAATAGCTTCCATCGCAACCAATCATCAAACAATAAATATAATTCATAGAAATCGCATAATTATTAATATCAGGTATTTTACTGGCAATTAATTCTAATTTCAAATTTAACTATTAGTTTCAATTTTTAACGGTTAATTTAACGACAGTTAAATTTATCAACAATGACCAATAAATTCATATCGCTACATAATTTCAAATTTAACTAGCATAACAATATTCTAGTACATGTGAGCATTATACAACACTCACTTTGATTTTCTGTTTCCGCAGAGACACTCCGATTTGGAACTAAAACCGGACGACGCTCGATTTTAGCCCAAATTTCAATTGTCTCCAAATCCTTCCAAACCAGTTTCATTGTGAGCTCTCGTCACCACGATCGCAACGCAAAAAGTTTCGTCCAATTTCGACCTCGCATGCAGGATTATAAATTCTTAAGTTTATCGATAATTATATAATTAATTTATAGTACTAACTTATATAATTACAACCCCTACCCAACATTCCAAGACCCGGCCCACTAACACCGCTTTCTTATTCCCCTTTTCTTCTTGCCTGCAAACAAATATAACTCTGGCCATGCACGTTTTACAGATATAATACTCCATTCGTCAAAATAAAAATTTGACCTCGCCGTCGTTTCCCCTCGCCTCTCTCGAGTTGACCGCCACCACTTCGTCGCCTCCGCCACCCCTGAGTAAATCGCCATCTCGGCCACGTGTTCACACCCTTGTAGCAATGTCGCACACTCCATATCCCCACCGAGGTCAACGAAACTCCACGAGTAGCTGCGCCTTCCCTTGAGAAATACTCCACCACCCTCGGCTTGAGCAAACTCGCCTCCAAACACTCAAAAACTGAAACCCTAATTACCCGTCCAATGAGTCGATCACCAGGGACAATGCCACAATCCCCAAAACTACTATTAGATTGAATCTCTAAGCCAAACTCGATTTTTAAAATTAGTTTGGGAATTTTTAGTCGCTTATATTTCAAAATATAATTTTTAAATGTTTGGATTTCTTCTTTGTCATTTCATTGTGCCGTTATTATATAACAGAAGAAGGAAAGAAGCATGTTATAGAGGGAATAAGGAGGATCAAATCATAGAGTGGTTAATGTGAAAAGAAAGGATATGGGTTGATGGAATGTTAAAACAGCTGTGTTTGACTTGAAATATATAATAATTTAATATTCAAAATATCTCGATTTAAGCAACTTAAATTTCGAACCCCTATCGACGTGTGCCGCCTGACGTTCATTATGTTATGCTCCTATTCTGAATGTAATGGAACAATTTTCAAGTCCTAATTTGATCGTATAGGGAAGGTAGCATTTTGAACCTAATTATTATATTACATTTTCGATATTAATTTCAACGCATTTCTATTCCGTACGACCAAATGATAACTCCAAACGCTATGAAATTTAAAATCCGATAATAATACACTATTACGGATCCAATGGGAAAGGTTTCATCGAAATCTAAGACCGGCCCTGGATCGCTTTTTTTATGTGTCAACTAAAATTTTATATTTTTAATTTCTTATTATTCACTTTTAAATCCAATTTTCACTGTTAACATTTTTCTTTGTTGTTTAAATAAAATTTTCATCAACTTTCGAAATCATTTTCAATCATATCAAATTCAGAATTCAATTATTCAAATAATTTTCAATATTAAATATAAAGAATTTAATTGTTCAATATCCAACAAATTTCAATATTAGATTTTAAACGAATTTGGTTATCAATCCCGTTATCGCCAAATCTTCAAAATTAGTTTATTTCAAAATTTCATTCCAGTTCACATCTAATAACTCACATTCAAAATCATTAAATTTTTATTTTTAACCATTTTTATTTAATAATTACATTAAATTTAATAATTTAAAATAGCTAAATATACGGGTCATTACGGTACTAAATTAATGGATGTAAATGGATATTTAGGAAAATTTTTAATATAATGAAAATGATGCTCTTAATCTAAGTTTCAACAACTTGATTCGATAATAATAAAATTTCCTAAAGGAGAAAAATCACTGAATATGTTGTTAGGTAGTCAAATTATCATCGAAAACAGAAAATGACTCAGATATGATAGAGTTGAACAAATTAAGAGAAATAATTGTGATAATTTCGAATTTCAAAAAGAATTTACAAAGTATTTAATTTGTGGAAAAATCGGGCATAAACAAAATAAATGATGGACAAACATAAAAGCATTAAACAAATTTGGATTCCAAAAAATACAAATGTAAATTTTCTTAAATTTAAACGAGTTTCTGTTCCAAATGGTACAATTGTGAATACTAATGTTTTACTATACAAGCAACTTTAGGTACCAAAGCTTACAAATGAAAATATAAGTAGTCCTCCATCCTTTGTTAGGCCACCCACTTCCTCTAACATTTAGGTACAAAGACGACCTAAGGAACAACTATGATAGCGGTAGACTTGGAGTTGTTCTATATATGGTTGATGAGAAAAAAATTACAATGTTCCTTAGCCTAGAAAAATGAAGTGGAGATCTACGTACTTTGGATACGACATCAAAGGTAAGTAAAGGTACGGTTCCTAACCTTACTATTTGTTTTTTTTGTTAATTCTGTTTTTGTTAACACCGCTGTAGTATATATGTCATATCTTGAGCTCCACAACTCCGATTTGAAAAATTCAAGATGTTTTGAAAAATAGATAGAAAAATTCTGTAAATTTTATATTTTTCCAAATTTTAAATAAAACCATTGGAAAGCTGAAAATCATGTGGTATATTGTTTGAAATTTTTTTAGAACTTCTTAATATAGCTGTAGTAAATCGATCGGGACTTGAACGTCATTACTTTGAATTTTTGAAATTCTCAAAGTTCTGTAAAGCTAACTGATAGCATTACAACTTTACTATTTTTATTTTTTGTTGATTCGTTTTGTAAAACCTTGAGAAACAGCGATGCTGTTAGCATATTACTTGAAAAATGTTTCTGATTTATGCAAACTAGTTGTAGTTTCAAAAATAATTTTTGTCAATTCATCGTTTAGAATTGAATCCAATTTCGGTGATTAGCAATACCAAATATCTAAAATTTTCAAGTTTGGTGCTAAATCAAATTATGGACTTAATGTTTTCAAATAGTGGTTTCAAATGGATTAAATTTTCAAAACTATAATGGTCAACTACTTATGTACGACGATTTTTAATAATGACTAATAAATCATTGATTTGAAAATTTTTTAGCTATCTGCGTTTTTATTTCATGTTTAGTGAAAAAATTTGTTGAATTTTTTTTAAACCAATTCAATTGATACTGTGGAATATGTAGTACTGGTTTGATACTTATATTTCACGCTTAACATTGATAATGTGCATCACTCTGATTGTGTTAGACCTTCGAGATCATATTTGCATTGGATTTATATTTGAATTGACTTAAAAATTAGTAGACATTTTTAAAAAACACCTTATAGAAAATATAGTTTTGCAACTTCGTTTGGATTTAGGAATTTTACAAATAATTTAAATTTTTTACTTCGATTTTCTTTAACAAAAATACCTTTGTTTACTTCAATAATGAATTTACTCGGAAAAAAAGTGTAGTTAACTGCTTGAATCTTTTGAAACCTATCAAAAATTAATAATAGTGATTGACAAAGTGATGGGTAGTGATTAAATTATAATTCATAATTAGATGAAGGATATGCTAAAATTTCTTGAAAATTGAATAAGTTATATAGTATTTTTTAATTAGTACATATTTCATGATCATTTCTGTTACTATCGTCTTTCTTACAATCCATACACTAAAATTTAATTAATATGTAGAAGGTGGTATTTCAAAAAATGTGGAATTATATTTTTAGTGTAATTTAATTAATTTATTCAATCCCAAAGTATTCAATCTCATTTTAAAAGTCATCACGGTTATGCATGAGCGAATAACATTAATCTCTAGATATTTGCTTCAGTTCTCACTTAAAGTCCTCATGGTTATACATGGATGGAATACATACAAGAGGGAGATAAGTATTCCAAGTAATTTCTAACTTCATTTAAAAGTCTTCACAGTTATGCATGGTTAGAAAATGCTTCAAATTCTTTTTAAATAATTACTAACTTTATTTAAAAGTACTAGTGTTTATGCATGGTTCGAAAGTGCTGAACACTCTTTGTATTGGTTTTTAGAAGAACAATTTTGAAAAAAATTCCTTTACTATACAACACTACTGTCACTATATAAAATTCTCCCTAAATCATCATCCAATTATGACTCTAAAATGGGATATGTGTCTAACTAATAAAGTATTACGATTTTTGTTTAGTTGATTGAGATTTTAATATATTTTTGTCTCAGTATGATTTGTAGTTTCAATTAAAATCCATTACAATATCGACTATTATTATAATTTTGATGATAAAAAAATGGGAGAGAGGTTAAGATTTTGGTGGTTAAGTAATAACCTTATTGATATTCAAGAGTTTTATTCAAAAGTTGATTTTATTTTTCAATAGTTGTTTTTGCAATTATTTCGACATTAATTTTTTTGGCATTTAGGACCTTCTTTATAGCGTATATCCATAAAGGAGGAGTCTAGTTGTAGGGGAAATATGGGAAACTTAATCACGGCACATCAAGCACATTTATATGGTACAAAATCTTAATATATGTTTGTTATCATGAAAAGTGGGAGATTATAGAATATAGTAGTTAATGATTTATGTTTGATGATAATAAACACACACACACATGTATAAATGTGTTTGTAGTAATACTATTATAATATCATGGAAAGAGATAAAAAAAATAAAAAAATTATTTCAATAAATATTTTATTTCAGTAAAACTTTAATAGCACACATAATTACAACATGAGTTCTCATAATTTTCATACAATATTCAAAGACAATAATTTCTACTCTCTCATGTAACACATCCTTTCAAATACAAAATTTTTATACACTACAATTTCTACTCGAAGTAAAGTTTATTTTCTTGCTCTAGCTTTTGTCCAGACGTCTGCTTTACCTGCCAAATAATAATGTAGCAAAAAAAAAAAAGAAACAAGCTGAAACTACAAAAATATAAATATATTTGAACTCGACACTGCCCCAGTTTATTTGTTTTGTTCTTTTCACATTTTAAATAGGCACAAAAACTAACAAACATGAACCAGTACAAGTATATGCAAGGACCAATACAACATATGAATGTGCTATAAAAATTTAAAATCAAGTAAATAATGGGCACGAGCAACCTACAAAATTCACAGTGTATCACTTTACATGCTATAACGCCGTGCAATTTAAAATACTAAGCACATTAGAAAGGCTATGGATATGCACATGTGCATAGGTCTACACAAATCAAAATAGCAAGGTTAACCACGAAGTATATAACGACCCAGAATTTTGGATATTTGAAATTGGAATATTTAATTGATTTTAAATATTTGAAAGTTAGTTTTAACTTGAATTTCAAATATCTCTATTTATTGGATAATTAAATTATTGAATTGAATTATCGAAAATTGGGTGAAATATGATATCTTGAGTTTTAAGCTTGTGAAATTTTTTTGAAGGCTTATAAAATTTATATTGAGAATACTGAAGATAATAAAAGTTTTAAAATTGAAATTGGAAGCGATTTGTTCAGTTTTAAAAATATATCAGTTAAATTGACATTTAAAAATAGGCTTCCAAGGCATAATCTCGAAATTCGACGAAACTAGTTATATTAGATCCGTAATAGTACGTTATTATCAGTTTTTAAATTTCGTAGTGTTTGAAGTTGTCATGTGATTGTACGGTAGGTAAACGCGTTGAAATTATATCGAAAAAGTCAATATAATAAATGAGTCCAAAAAACTATCTTCTCTATGCGATCGAATTAGGACTCAAAACATTTTCCATTGCATTCGGAATAGGGGTATAACATTATGAACGCCTAGCGGCATGCCTCAATAGGAGTTCAAAATTTTAAGTTGCATTTATCGAGGCAATGTTAATTTGAATTAATATATATATGTATATATATTTGTATTTTCTAGTCAACTTTCAGTTGTAACTCTTTCACCATCAAAACTTTTTCCTTCAAAGGAGCTTTTGCTTTTCCCAAATCACTGTAGCTAATGTGCAGGCACGTTAACAACTTATCTTGTCCCCTATTCCCATCTTAAAGCACCAACCATCTTTTCCTGTCCCCTCCCTTTTTTTAAAACACGAGCTGTTTCAAATCAAAATCAAGCAGAAAAAATGCACCGCTTCATCCTTAATAAATCCATATCTGGAATAGATAAAGAAAGGAATCGCGTTCATGCATGATTCTCTCTGATTTAAAACTCGTCCCAGCCTCTATCTCTTTTCCCTTTTCAAATTTAAATCGCACCGCCCAATCGAAATCGTTCTCAAATCAAAACAGAAAAATGGCCACCGTTCTTCCTATTCCAATCCAATCGAATCACCTTGTATAAAATAAGAGGAGGAGGGGTGACGAAGGTCGTAATGATGGGTCGCGAGAATATAGTGGTGCGCGTTCGCACTCACACAAAGAGGCGGAATCTTAGGCGCTCACGTGCGAGGGCGACAACGGCAGGTCGTCGTGGTGGGGAGCGCGTTCGATCGATGGGAAGAAGCAACATTTTCAAGGTCGAGCGAAGTGGTGGCAGCTCGCGATGACGTGTGTTCGCCAGCAGTACCGTGTACAGTGGCGGCAAGGAGGTGAGCATCGGTGGCTCATATGAGTGGTGGTTGGGATTGTAGGGAAGGGCGAGGGTGCGATCCTGGAGCTCAGTCCCGAACGAAGGTGAGTGTATTTTCTTTAACTAAATAAGATAAAATAAAATGAATTATATTGATAGAAAAGAAAATTTTACAGCAGATATAAACAATTCTGTTTTACATACATACATAGATATATATATATATATATATATATATATATATATATATATATGTGTGTGTATGTGTGTGTGTGTGTGTGTGTGTGTGTATGTATGCATGTATGTATGTAGGTTAGAAAATTTATTTTACAGTAAGATAAAGATCTTATTTTAAAAATAATAATAATGATGATAGGTATGAACCAGACAACTTTTAGGGTAATTAGTATATTTATGTGAGAAATGAGAATGTATACATATATAACTTGTCATAAATTTAAAAAAGTGGGTAGAAAATGTAATGTAAACTAGGTTAGTTTAACTATCATTTAAAATTAGTTAATTAAATTTAATAAATGGTAGTAACTGTTCGATTATTTCAAATGTTAATAAATTTATATAATGATTATACAAGGTCAATAATCGCGAGAATCAAGTCAAGCATGAAGTGGACCGCAAACAAATAAAAGTGAGTTGATCTCACTCAAATTGGACTACTAGTTCATTTAAATAGTTAAAATATAAATTATTGGTTGATTGGTTGAATTGACGATTTATTATCAGTCTGGATGTGATATTATATATATATATATATATATATATATATATATATTTATTTATTTATTTATTTTTATTCGAGTGATTGATATTCCTACATTATATAGCAGATGAGATCCTATGCTCCCCGCATAATAACGGATGATCCTATATACCACGATATCCCCCTCGGAGTGGGATTGGTAATTTTATATTGTGCTAACATCTATGGATGCAGGTTGGAGGCACCAACAGGATTCCTCAAAAATGTTGAGTTTTTTTATATATTCAGTGATATAATTTATTGGATTGTCTATGATAGGTTATGTTGGGAAAATTTAGTTTGTTATGTGTTATGATATGGTTGGATATATTTTAGCATCTTAAAATATCTAAAATAAAAGTATTGGATTTTTGGAAGAAAATAAAAAGGGAATTTTTTAGTAAACTAATTATAGTAAAGTAGGATAAATAAAAAGGGTGAATTTGAGAAAATTAAATAGTGGACTTTGAAATCCTATTTAATAAATTCCGTGGTATAAAAAAATAGATATTTTGAAAAAATTTGAATTAACGAGTTTTGAGGACTTAAGAAATATTATTTAAGAATTAAAGGATTTATTTTAAATTCAAGATTTAAATGAGTTGGGAAAAATAAAAGAAGAATTTTGAAATAAAGTATGAAGTTTATATTTCAGGTTTAAATAAGATTTTTAAATCAGAAGAGGCAAGTAATTTGAAAGTAAGCGTTGGGGTAATATGGATAAATCGAGAAATAAATTCTAAAGGGAATTTAATTCAGAAGGTTGATTTGAAATCGATTAAGTGTTTCGAAAACAGTGATTAAAAGGAGAATAAGGCTATGAAGTTTATAAACTGGGTTTATAAAGTGAAATAAATATTAGTGGATATTTGAGATTTTAAATTCACGATGGGAATTTATAAAGGGATGAGTAAATCATTTAAAATTAAAAGAGCGGTTTATTTTTAATTGTGTGGAAAAGAAAATATACGAGATTGGGACGTAAATTAAACTAGAAATAAATCAAGAAGGATTTATATATGATTAGACGAGTCATATTGGAATGGAAAGTGTATTTTCCTGAAAAACTAAGTATATTTTCAAAGAAAGGGTTTTAAGTATAACTTAGAAGTTTTAAAGATGTTTTAAAGAATGTTTTTTAGAAAAATTTATTATTTAAATTTTTTAATTTTTTTTAAAGTAAATACTAATTAAGTTAATTATAATAGTTAGTTATTTTAAAGGTTAAATTAGTATTGTGATTTAAAGGATAACTATTAAATATTATACTTTACATAACAATTTACTTTATGAAGTAGTTTTTGGCAAAAGTTTTACTTGGGAAAATTATTATAGAATTTCATAACTGTTAATTTGAGTAAAGCGATTTAAGTTGTTTTATTTTAAATGTTTTAATTATATATCTTCGGGTAAAGTGAACTGATTTATTTAAATTCTAAATTTAACAAGACTTGGTGTTTTTCAGTGGAAATAAAATAATTGGTCGAATGATTGTCTAATTTGATAGTTAAATAACTGAATATCAATATTGGCCAATGCACTGATCGTTTCGAAGAGACAGGGATCAGATTCAATCATCCAAAAACCACTTCGATCTAGTTTGAACGTAGCGAATGAAGACCGTGAAGATGATGAAGATGGTGATTCGGTTTGTCCAGACCTAGGGTAACTTGTATGAACGAATGCTATCAACACATCGTCATTGGAGGATGATGAGTATTCTATGTAAAATTCGTTCTTAAAAGGTAACGCTTAGCCTCAAGCCTCATCAACCAAGAATAGCTAAAATAGGAGAGGTGCAGCAAGGCTAAGTGGGTAGCACCCAATGAGGGTAAGGTCATTCCTGTGTAGAGCCCCTTTGATCTCGGCTTTGTGGGCGGTTTCTGATCCCAACTGTGGGGTGATCTTATTTGGACTATCCAGTAAGGCGTAGTGCCGGTCTTGTGTTGCAGGAGATAGGGAGTGGTCCTCGGTACTCTGATCTAGGCCAGGTACTACGACGGGCGGTATCCCAGTAGCCCTGCCATTGTATGAAATCCAATCTCCAATAAGCGTCCATACGGTTTTGATTGTGCCCAACTATTAATGGAACGTGTGATGCAAGCATTTCAGCTACATTCTATTTTACTTTCTATAGACTTTATTATAATATCAGATGGATTTGATAAAAATATTTAGATTATCGTAAGCTAAAAACCCAACATGTTTGTTTGTGGCGTGGTCTTACTAGATACCTTTAATTTCAAAGGATTTTGAAAACTTTAATAATCCAATTGTGTATGTTTTCTCATGCTAGTTTTCCAGACTGAGTCGGCTTATTTTATTATAATGCTCAGGCCAGACCGAGTATTATAGTTACAGGATAGGATGCTGTGGAGCTCAGGAGACGAGCTGGATGACGAGATGTATAATCATGTATCTGGTGTATATCCCGCTGTGCAGTGTAAGCTGTGTAGTCCGTTTTGTGAGGACAAGTTATTATAATTGTCCAGTTTTGTGCTATGATTGTGTTGTACTCTGATGATGTAATGTATAAACCAGTAATGTTATCCCGCTTTTTGGCAAAGCTATGACACCAAAAGATTGGCCGAAAACAAAAGACAGTTCGTCTCAGAGATTGGTTGCACTTCGCTTCGCTATGGATATCGATGAATCTTGTCTGAGCCCGGATCAGGCTGCAAATGATAGGACATGACAAGCAAAGCCATGAAAGCCAGTGTTCTAAATTTCAGGTTAATCGGAGTTCGTATGAACGAGATATGATCGATGCAAGTTAGCCAAAGGGTGCTGTTCGTATCCATCAGAATGTGGAGGAGATGTCCATTTTGAATCCATCAGGCTCCATTTATTTCGAATCGATCACATTCGAATCGATCAGCAGGATATTGATCACTTCGAATCGATCGGTTTCGAATCGATCAGATGGACATCCACTCAGCACGTTCGTATCCATGAAGACCGGAGCAGTTCGAATCCATCATGCGTATCCATCGGCATACCCTACTTCGAATCGATCGGTCTCGTGCCCAAGCACTGCTTCGTATCGATCGTCCTCGCATCCATCAATAGTGTCAGATCATTATTTCGTATCCATGAAATCAGCCCTATTCGTATCCACTCGGTTCGTCTTGATCCCCTTCGTATCGATCCATGATTCGAATCCATCGGTGCAAACTGGGTCGTGGCACACGATACGAACAAGGCGAAATTCATGGATGCAAAGTGGTCAACTCGGAGATAATATAGGATCGATGCGAGGAGTGCGTGCCACATCACTTCAGTACCACGTGCGTCCATCGATTCGAATACATGGATACGAAGTGATCGAGTCGAAATAAACAGCCGAACGAAAATCACCAGCTCGTATTGATCATATCTCCCACGCCACTGATCCAAATGCAACGAAATTTTCACAGAAGCTTCCATACAAGGTAAAGATTGTTCCTGCCAAGTTTCACCTCGATTGGGCCATTTTTTGATGGATACGAAATCACTTCGATCGATCCCAGATCGAGTCGAAACTTGGTGGGGTCGGTCGTGTGGGCCCACTTACGTGCCAGAAAAAGTCTCCCGAAGTTTGAACAAGATCTGGGCCTCCTACGCCTATAAATAGCACCCTGAAGCCTTCAGAAAAGGGGATCTTTTGTCCACTCGACGTCCAGACCCTGGCGAATTCAATCCTACTCTTCATTACCGCTGTTGTAATCAAATTTTAGAGCTATTATCAACTGTAATCTACTGTAATCGATTGAAATCATCAAGTGAATCAATAAAGACATAAACTTCAGAGTGGACGTACGCAAGATCGCCGAACCACTATAAATCCCACGTTTGTGATTATTATTTATGAATTGCTGTGATTGTTATTGCTTAGATCTGAGTTTTGTGTTGATAATTGCTGATTTGTGTTTATAAACGGGTGCTTTCACGATATCGGGTTTTGTGGTCAATTTTGACGCAAACATTTTGGTGCTTTCACTTAGAAAAGCTGATTCAGGATAATTTCAATTTGAAGACTTAAGAATTTAGATCTAAGAACCATGACGAGACAAACAAGTAAGAAACAAAGGCCAGAGAGAAGTGAACACCAAGGGAGTCAAGAGGCTTCTTCAGGAGCGAATCAAGCATCGGTCTTCATCACTAGGGACGAGATGGAGACAATGATGAAGAAACAGGAGGAGTTGATCCAGAGTTTATTTCAGCAGATAGGGCAACTTGGAGCACAGGATAGAGAAGCTGATGGAGTTTAGAACGGAGCAGGACCATCCGGCATAGCACCGGGATTAGGAGGCACACATATGGAGAATGTTGATCCAATCTCGGAGAGAGAGAGGAGCATCTGCGCAACCTGGGTGTAGAAGAGGAGTGAACGCTCAGTCAAGGAAGCAGATCCCAGAGTTCCCTCGTGAACTCAGGGGGCAGGTTGAAAGTGGTGAACGAAGATTGCATCTCGGAGACAATGACAGATTGGCGGAGATGGTTAGAAGAGCTATGAGAGGCAGTTTGGTAAACAATGATCTGGAGGATGTTAATAGGAGTCCTTTTACTCCAGCAATCAGACGAGCTAGGAACCCACCGGATTTCAAGTTACCGTCGTTGGACATGTATAGCGGGAGAACGGACCCCACGGTTCATCTGACAAAGTATATGAGTCATACGAAAGTGCTGGGGGGCATCAGAGGAGGTTATGGCCCGGTGCTTTCCATTGTACTTGGCGGATATTGCAGCGTTATGGTTTAGACAACTAGAGAGTGGATCTATCGGAACATGGAATGATTTAACTGAGAGATTTATGAGGCAGTCCAGGGTTCACATTAAAAGACCCAAGAATGTGATGACTTTGGCAACTCTAAAGCAGAAAGCCGGGGAGACTTTGAGAAATTTTCTGGCGCGCTTCAATGCGGCAGCAGCTTCAGTGGATCGACCAGATCCATCTATGGTTGTGATGGCAGCTGTGTCCGGAGTAGCTGACGGCACAGAGTTCAAAAACTCATTGACTAAAGATCCACCTGTGGATCTAGGGGAATTCTGCGATGAGGCAGAAAAGTTTGTACGATTGGAAGATGCAAACGCCAAAAGAGAAGAAGGAGAAGGAATTGATATTTATGCGATCAAAGGAGGAAATCCCGCCGAGAAAGGTGCGGAAACTAGTAGAGGTAAAAGAAAACTGAGAATGACGGGGATAGGTCAAAGCGGCGACGGAGGGAGCCGCGATTCACCACTTACTCTGAGCTGAATGAGAGTTCGGAACGAATTTATCAGGACACCGAAGAGCAGGTTCCGTATCGTAGACCGATGCGAAGGGATCCAACTTCTGACGAAAGAAAATCAGATAAGTTTTGTGTATTTCATGAATTAATCGGTCATAACACTAATGACTGTAGGCATGTGAAGGATGAGGTAGAAGGGCACATCAGGAATGGCATGTTGCTTCAATACTGAGGAGGCGAGCTCCAACGGTGGAGCCGAGCGACCACCGTCTACATCAGCCAAGGGTGGCCCTGAACCGGGAACCGTATGATTATCAATTGATTGAAATAATGATGGACAAGTCGTAAGCTTCCTACTAACACAATTAAATCATTTACACATGTATGAGATCGCGAACGATCCCCAGGCATGCTTTGAAATATCATTGACCGTTTCATAGTGGGAACTTACACTTTGACATCCTTGCTTTGCTTTTGTTTCATTTTGATTTGGACATTTAGACTTGGTTTGTTTGGACATTTCTATTTTAAAACTCATCTGTTGAATAGATATTTGGTTCTGATGATTCTGAAATGGCTAAGCTACTTACACATGTACGGGATCGTGAACGGTCCTTAGGCATGCTCTGAGATGACGATAAACCGCCCCGACAAATGATCCAGGGACCCACTCGAACGTGAGCCTGGTATCGATAATATTAAGCCCCCCTTCGGGCACACTCATTCGCCTCGAACTGCACCCGACCTCGAACGGTCACAAATTCGCCTCGAACGGCGCACGATCGCGAACGATCACAAATTCGCCTCGAATGGCGCACGATCGCGAACGATCACAACTTGGCTCGAACGACAGCCGACCGTGAACGGTCACGATTCACTTATTATGTCACACCTCGAACGGTCACAATCAGCCTTGAACGGCACTCGATCGCGAACGTTCGATATCCGCCGCGAACGGTCCCACTCCATCCTTTGCCGCGAACGGCATTGACCGCGAACGGTCCCGATTTACCTCAAATGGCACACGATCCCGAACGATCGCCATTCGAGGTAATATGAAATTATCAAGTTCTTTACAGGTTATTGATAGGATATGAACATCTAGCTTATGACATTACAAAACACACCTTCCTACCGCAAGGCATGTTTTGGGGGGCAAATGTTATTCCGCTTTTTGGCAAAGCCGTGATACCAAAAGATTGGTCGAAAACAAAAGACAGCTCATCCTCAGAGATTGGTTGCACTTCGCTTCGCTATGGATATCGATGAATCTTGTCCGAGCCCGGATCAGGCTGCAAATGGTAGGACATGACAAGCAAAGCCATGAAAGCCAGTGTTCCAAATTATAGGTTAATCGGAGTTCGTATGAACGAGATATGATCGATGCAAGTTAGCCAAAGGGTGCTGTTCGTATCCATCAGAATGTGGAGGAGATATCCATTTCGAATCCATCGGGCTCCATTTATTTCGAATCGATCACATTCGAATCGATCAGCGGGATATTGACCACTTCGAATCGATCAGTTTCGAATCGATCAGATGGATATCCACACAGCACGTTCGTATCCATGAAGACCGGAGCAGTTCGAATCCATCATGCATATCCATCGGCATACCCTACTTTGAATCGATCAGTCTCGTGACCAAGCACTACTTCGTATCGATCGTCCTCGCATCCATCAAGAGTGTCAGATCATTATTTCGTATCCATGAAATCTGCCCTGTTCATATCCACTCGGTTCGTCTCGATCCCCTTCATATTGATCCATGATTCGAATCCATCGGTGCAAACTGGGTCGTGGCACACGATACGAAAAGGCGAAATTCATGGATGCGAAGCGGTCAACTCGGAGATAATACAAGATCGATGCGAGGAGTGCGCGCCACGTCACTTTAGTACCACGTGCGTCCATCGGTTCGAATACATGGATTCGAAGTGATTGAGTCGAAATAAACAGCCGAACGAAATCACCAGCTCGTATCGATCATATCTCCCACACCACTGATCCAAATGCAACGAAATTTTCACAGAAGCCTCCATACAAGGTAAAGATTGTTCCTGCCAAGTTTCACCTCGATTGGACCATTTTTTGATGGATATGAAATCACTTCGTATCGATCCCAGATCGAGTCGAAATTTGGTGGGGTCGGTCGCGTGGGCCCACTCACGTGCCAGAAAAAGTCTCCCGAAGTTTGAGCAAGATCTGGGCCTCCTACGCCTATAAATAGCACCCTGAAGCCTTCAGAAAAGGGGATCTTTTGGCCATTCGACGTCCAGACCCTGTCGAATTCAATCCTACTCTTCATTACCGCTGTTGTAATCAAATTTCAGAGCTATTATCAACTATAATCTGCTGTAATCGATTGAAATCATCAAGTGAATCAATAAAGACATAAACTTCAGAGTGAACGTAGGCAAGATCGCCGAACCACTACAAATCCCGCGTTTGTGATTGTTATTTCTGAATTGCTGTGATTGTTATTGCTTAGATCTGAGTTTTGTGTTGATAATTGCTGATTTGTGTTTATAAACGGGTGCTTTCACGATATCGGGTGTTTGTGGTCAATTTTGACGCAAACAAGTAATAGTTCCTTTTATATAATTATCAGCTGTTATCTATTATTTACTGTTTCACTGTGATTATGAGATTTTGATATTGTTTTCTATTTTCTTCTTCTACCTCTTTCTTCTTCTCCCTAAAGATTCAGATTTCCGTCCAATTTGAGTTGAACTGATGGAGAATATTGTTGACTCAAAGGGGTACGGATTGACAGGTTGTTACAATGGTATCAGATCTGAAGGTTAAGCGAGAACCTTTTCTCGGGTGGGGATTACTCATTAGAGATAGAGTAAGTAATACTCTAGAATGAGTTTGAGTGTACTAATAGATATGAGAACTTATTTATTAGTGAATATAAAATTGTTCATATTATGTTGATTGGTTTGTTGAGTGGCTTATGGATTCTTGTCAATATGAGTGATTAAGATTATTGATAGGGATCTCTAAACACTTGAAGAGAACAACTCAACATAGTGATTTTTTAAGTAGGGTAAATGAAATAATTTTGCCCAAAGTATTTTTATATATAAAAGAAATAATTTCTCAGGAATTATTATAAGTATATATGGTTTGTTTGGAAATGATAATATTATATTATTATCATTGTGTTGTGAAAATTGAATAAAAGTTGAAATTATAACTAAGGGTTAAGAGAAATAATTATATAACAAAATAGGATTTGTAAATAAGATTTGTTAAATGTGATTTATAATTAAAATGGGATAAAATTCTAGAGTAATGCTTGAATTTAGATAGAAAGGATTTGAAATTTGAAAATTTGGGAAAATTTAATTTCCTTAAGTTTGAAAATGATTTTCAAAAGATTTAGAGGAATAATAGTGATATTATTCGAAAATATTTTGAATTGGATATGAAATCTGGTGAGATTTGAATTAAAAATATTTGAAATGCTTTTAAAAGAAATAAAAGCACTGAAGTTACTTCGATCACTGGAAAATAATTCCGATGATGATCGCGACATCATCGGCGTTCATTTTCGAGTTTCCAAGAGAGGAATTACTTCCTAAATGTTTTGAATTAGTGTTTGTTTGCAAAATTGGGTTTGATTTTGGAATGCAAAGGAATATTTTGGTTTGGGTATATATGATTTCAAAATTGTTTTTGAATATTTAAGAAATTATTTAAACTCTAGGACTTTAATTAAAAATGATTATGGAATATAAAGGGGTTTGATAACTTATAAAATTTGAAATCTGAAGGATAAAATTTAACTTGAATAAGAGTAAAATTAAAGCACGTGTGAAGATGAAATAGGTTAGAAAGGTAAGCCAATTAAATGAAGTAAATTAAAGAGATTAGTGAATGGAATGTAAATAAGTTGGAAAACTTATAGAAGTTTAAAATTTGAAATGAATTGGAATGCAAATTGAATCAAGTTAAATAAAAGTGAATTTAAGGAAAGAGTGTAAGTTGATTAAATGGAATGGCCATTGAAATAAAATTCATCAATTTGGAAATAAATTTATAAATGAACAAATTAATTTAATTTGAAAGTAAATAGAATTGGAATTGAAAATTTGAAATGATGTTTAATTTGAATTATGTGAATAAGGTGAGGTTGAAAAAAAAATTGTTTGAAGTGGATGAAAAATAATTAGAGTTTGGAAATAAGGTCCACTGAGATTTAAAATAAATTAGCAAACGGTAGGTAAATTGAATCAAATGGAATTGAAAATGTTGATTGAATAAAAATGGATATAAATTTCAATGGTGAAGTGGAAATAAATTTCAGGAAGTTGTATAAAATATTTATATTGAACTTAAGAAATGGATGATGAAATTCTTAAGTAAATTTGGAATTGAGAAATATACCAAGTTAATATTTGAATGAAGTTTTAATAAAAAGTGGTGAAAAAGGGAACTGTGTACAAGTGAATGGAAATCAAACTAAATGTGAATAAAAAGAGAATTGATATAGCTAATAATCAATGGAGATAAATATGTAAGTGTACGTATATTATTTTATTCGCATAGCGATTTGATCCAGACTCGAGCACCAAATTTCGAGATAATTATATCGATCCGGGTTGAGATTTTTCACTCGATTTCCGACGGCGAACCCTGTATATGGATTTTTGAATGATCCTGAAATTCTCTATCATAGTACATGGCTATGCAAGTGGAATGACGGTTTCTGATCAAGAAACCAGATCTAAGTCAGCACTAGAAAGTCGAGTGGACGATACTAGTTCGGAAGTGAAATTGTGTGATCGAGTGAGCGGTCGGATTTGATATTGCGTACGGATGATATATGTATATCGTACGGGCTTGAATGAAGCAAATATTGAAAAGTTTGTAAAAGATATGAATAAAATAATTTTGAACTCTATGAATGGATATTATTGCTAAGTGAGGTACATGTAATTAAAAGCAAAAGATAATCGGTGTTTTTGATTTCGATAGATAAATTTTAATTGCCCGACAAAAAGGTGCGTATGTAAATTACCATACGAAATTTGATGGTTTTATGATCTAGCCACTTGGCTTTTGTTTTATTTTGAAAATTTGGACCCATAGAGGCAGTTTTGTAGTTGTTCCGAGCTAGCCGCGCAAAGGAGACGTTGAAAAAAAATTTCGAAAATTTAAGGAGTTAGAAAAAAAATTGAAGAAGATTTTGATAGATTAAATTTTGTTTTTAACTATAATTTGAATTATTGAGGGGATAATATTATTTGAAACAGATGGATGATTTGGAAAGTTAGTAAGAGTGATAGTGGTCTGTAATAAAAATATTTTTGGGAAGTTGTTAAAAACTATTTTGCTTTGGAAAAATAGTAAACGGGTATTGAACCCTTCTTCTTACTTGGTAATTTTGAGGACGAAGTTCTTATTAGGGGAAGGAATGTAAAGACCTGGAATTTTTGATATTTGAAATTGGAATATTTAACTAATTTAAATATTTGAAATTTAGTTTTAACTTGAATTTCAGATATCTCTAGTTATTGGATAATTAAATTATTTAATTGAATTATTGGAAATTGGGTGAAATATGAAATCTTGAGTACTAAGCTTGTTAAAAATATTTTGAAGGCTTATAAACTTTATATTGAGAATACTAAAGATAGTAAAAGTTTTAAAGTTGAAATTAGAAGTGATTTGTTCGGTTTTAAAAATATATTGTTTAATTGACATTTAAAAATAGCCTTCCGAGGCACAGTCTCGGAATTCGACGAAACCAGTTCTATTGAATCTGTAATAGTATATTATTATCATATTTTAAATTTCATAATGTTTGGAGTTTTCGTGTGATTGTACGGTAGGTAAAAGCGTTGAAATTATATTGAAAAACTCAATATAATAACTGGGTCCCAAAAAGCTATCTTCTCCATACGATCGAATAATGGCTAGAAACCTTTTCCATTGCGTTTGGAATAGGGGTATAACATTATAAACGCCAAGCGGCATGCCTCGATAGGAGTTTGAAATTTTAAGTTGCATTTATCGAGACAATTTGAATTTGAATTAATATATATATATATATATATATGTATGTATGTATGTATGTATTTTCCAGTCAACCTTCAGTTGTAATTATTTCACTATTAAACCTTTTTCCTTCATAGGAGCTTTTACTTTTTCCAAATCACTGTAGCTAGTGTGCAGGCACATTAACATCTTATCTTATCCCCCATTCCCAGCTTAAGCACGCAACCATCTTTTCCTGCTCCCTTTCCCGTTTTAATACACGAGCTGTTTCAAATCAAAATCGAGCAGGAAAAAAATGCGCCTTTTCTTCCTTTATAAATCCATGTCCGAAATAGATAAAGAAAGGAACCGTGTTCATGCGTGATTCCACCCGATTTAAAACTTGTCCTAGCCTCTACCTCTTTTCCCTTTTAAAACTGAAATCGCACCCCGTAATCGAAATCATTCTCAAATCAAAGTAGAAAAATGACTGCCTTTCTTCTTATTCCAACCCAAACGAATCGCCTGCGATGAAGGTCGTCACAATGAGTCGTGAGAAGACAGTGGCACACATTTGCACTCACGCAAAGAGGTGGAGTCTCAGGCGCTCATGCGCACGAGGGCGACAATGGTGGGTCATCGTGGTGGGAAGCGCGTAGGAAGAAGCAACATTTTCAAGGTAGAGCGAAGTGGTGGCAGTTCGCGATGATGTGGGTTCGCCAGTTGTACCGTGGATAGGGCCAGCTAGGTGGTGAGCTTCGATGGCTCATGTGAGTCACGGTTGGGATTCGAAGTGAAAGGTGAGTGCAATCCTATAGCCCATCCGCTAGCGAAGGTGGGTGTATTTTCTTTAACCAAAAAATGAATTTATATAGATAGAAAAGAAAATTTTGCAGTAGATACAAACAATTCTATTTTATATGTATATATATAGGCTAGAAAATTTATTTGACAGTAAGATAAGTTTTTATGTTAAAAATAATAATGATATGCATGAACCAGATAACTTTTGGGGTGATTAGTATATTTATATGAGAAATGAGGATGCATACACCTGCCATAAAATTTATAAAGTCGGCTGAAAAGGGAATGTAAATTAGGTTAGTTTAACTATCATTTAAAATTAGTTAATAAAATTTAATAAATGGTAATAACTGTTCGATTATTTAAAATTTTAATAAATTTATATAATGATTTATGAATAGAAGGATTTATAAACGATTAGATGGGTCATATTGGAATGGAAACTGTATTTTCCTGAAAATCAAAGTATATTTTCAAAGAAAGGTTTTTAAGTATAAATTAGAAGTTTTAAAGATGTTTTAAAAGAATGTTTTTTGGAGAAGTTTATTCTTTAAATTGTTTTAATTTTTTTAAAGTAAATACTAATTAAGTTAACTATAATAGTAAGTTATTTTAAAGGTTAAATTAGTATTGTGATTTAAAGGATAACTATTATATATTTATACCTTATATAACAATTTACTTTATGAAGTAGTTTTTGGCTAAAATTTTACTTGGGAAAATTATTATAGAATTTCATAACTATTATTTTGAATAAAGTGATTTAAGTAGTTTTATTTTAAATGTTTTAAGTATATATCTTTTAGATAAAGTGATTTGATTTGTTTAAATTCTAAATTTAATAAGTCTTGGTGTTTTCAGTGGAAATAAAATAATTGGTCGAATGATTGTTTAATTTGATAGTTAAATAACCGACTATCAATATTGGCCAATGCGCTGATTGTTTTGAAGTGACTGGGATCAGATTTAATTATCCGAAAACCACTTCGATCCGGTCTGAACGTAGCGAACGAAGACCGTGAAGATGATGAAGACGGTGATTCAGTTTGTCCAGACCCAAGGCAACTTGTATAGACGAATGCTATCAGAACATCTTCATTGGAGGACGATGAACATTCTAAGTGAAATTTGTTCTTAAAAGGTAATGGTTAGCCTCAAGCCTCATCAACCGGGAATGACTAAAACAGGGAAAATGCAGCAAGGCTAATTGGGTAGTACCCAATTAGGGTAAGGTCATCCCTGTTTAGAGTTCCTTTTATCTCAGTTGTAGGGCGGTTGTTGTTCCCAACCACGGGGTGATCTTATTCAGACTATCCAGTAAGGGGTAGCTCCGGTCTTGTATTGCACGGGATTGGGAGTAGTCCTCGGTACTCTGATCTAGGCTAGGTACTGTGATGGGCGGTACCCAAGTAGCCTTACCGTTGTATGTAATCCAATCTCCAATAAGCGCCCGTATAGTTTTGGTTATGCCCAACTATTGCTGGAACGTGAGATGCAAACATTTCAGCTAGATTCTATTTTACTTTCTATAGACATTATTATAATATCAGACGGACTTGATAAAAATGTTTTGGTTACCATAAGGTAAAAACCTGGCATGTTTATTCATGACGTGGTCTTACGCGCTACCTTTGATTTCAAAGGATTTTGAAAACTTTAATAATCGAATTGAGGGTGTTTTCTCACGGTGGTTTTCCAGACTGACTCGGGTATTATTATATTATAATGCTTGGGTCAGACTGAGTATTACAGATACAGGATAAGATGCTATGGAGCTCAGGAGACGAGTCGGATGGCGGGATGTATAATCACGTATCTGGTGTATATCCCGATGTGCAGTGTAAGCTGTATAATCAGTTTTATGGGGAAAAGTTATAATAACTATCCAGTTTTGTGCTATTGATTGTGTTGTGCTCTGATGATGTAATGTATAAAATAGTAATATTTCTTTTTGTATAAAGATAAGTTGTTATCTATTATATATTGTTCTGCTGCAATTGTGAGATTCTGATATTGTTTTCTATTTTCTTCTTCTATCTCTTTCTTCTTTTCCCTAATGGTTCCTATTTCCGTTCAATTTGAGTTGAACTGATGGAGAATGTTGTTGACTCAAAGGGGTACGGATTTGCGGGTTTTTACCAAGTGTACTTCAGGCTCATTACTATGCATATGACAAAATCATCAAACGTGCATAACATCTTATGTGTACCAACGTTCAAGATCGGGTACGGAAACAATCATGACCAAAAACACGTCAGAAATGCACACCAGCAACCAAGCACACAAGGAATGTGTACACTAATACATGTACAAACAGGAAGCAGGCAATGCAACATGCACAATTCAAGTACAAAAGGAAGCACACAAAGCAATGCACAAACCAGCAGCACATACGAGTTCGACATAAGAAGCACAACTCAAGGTAGACTAACAAGTGAAAACAGAAGTTGTAGACTCACAAGTGAAAACACAAGTGCATAAACCAACAGAACACAAAAGGACCGCAAGCAACATAAAAGTCCACAAAACCAAATATATGCAAAAACATGCACAAGTTACAAGTATAAAGAGTAGTACACAGTGGTCACTTTAAGGCACAATCAGTTCAAACATGATGTAATTATCCAGGAGAAGTTCAAAAGAATAAACAAAGGTAATAAGTTCAAGTAAAACAAGTTCAAGTGCAAAATGCCACAAACTAGAGAATGTGCATGAACTAGAAATATACAGATGTGATAAAGTGCAAAAAACTTCAAGTTTAAGCTCAAGTTAAATCATAAAATTGAACAATTCAACACATACATAAAACATGTGTAGCGGTGAAAAGGTTTAAGAAAGTAACACAATTGGAGTTGCATGGCCAAAAAAAATTCTCAATAGCAAAATAAAAAATTCGCTAGTTGCATAATTCAATATTGTCAGGCCGAAGCCAACAAATCTTAAAAATGAACAAATCAACAATATTAAAACCGTAGACCGAAAGGATCATTCAAAATCAACAGTTAAATTTAAAAAACCAAACTCGAAAATAGAAATATTCAAATCGAAAATCATAAAATATGTGAAAATCCAAGGAAGACTTCTCCATAATCAAGCCCTCTATAAACCATTCAATGTTGACAATTTTTTAGGAAGTCGAGTTCGATAAAAAAACAGAAAATCTGATTCATGCCAAATTGTAAAGTATAGTAATACTCAATGAGGAAGCATCCTTAACTGTTAGTCGCCAGTATATTGATGATCACAATCAAAAACAGATTAAAGGTGATACAACATTCAAACACAAAGCGGAGACTTCAAAGGCGGAACCTTAACACAAAGCAAAAGGAAATCAGCTAGAATAAGGAAAAGGATCGGCTTTCTTAATAAACTAAAAATTATATATGGCCGATAATTTTGTTTAGGGGCCTTCTCAACTCGGTGATAGAGGTAAGGCATGGTTTCTAGGCTTAAAAATTAGAACAATCAGCTTAGCGATAGTCTTAAGTTTATAGTACTTATAAGCGGTCGATTATTTAATCTTACTAGATGCCTTGGGGTAGTAGTAGGTTGGTTTTCCCGAAGATGGGTAAATTTATATGTTGTTTTTTTCGCATTTACTCTATTATTATTTGTGCTACGAATTTTATTATTCTATGTATTTATTTTAAACCCTATTCACCTCCCCTCTAAGGTTAATTTGATCCTAAAGTAGTTAGGGTTATTCTTTTTCGAAATTTCTTTAATTTCTAAAATATATTTAACATGTATGATGTTAATATAAATAAGGATATGAAATATCTATATATATATATATATGATAGAGTTAGGGGAATGCCATTAGGGCAATTCAATAATTTAGTGTAAATTATTAACTCCGTAATAAAAACTCATTTGAAGTAAAAGGATTTTTCTTTCTATTATTTAATTTCTAGATTGCGATATGTTAGTTAATTATTTGACTTAAGTATATTAAATTGAAAATCCTTAAATGACAAATTTTGTGACATCATTTATAATATGTTGTAATCATGAGAAATTTATCATGTTAAAAATAATATATTATTTTAAAGAATTATCGTCAAGAAGTTTTGAGATAGGATATCGATACACCGTTGAGGCTGGAGTATGTAATGCTCTTACACGTTGGGCACTATAATACTCATAATTGTTGGGATACCAAGAGGTTATGTGATGATAATTATTGGATAACTACGGAGTGGCCCACTCGAGAGTATTCGGTTTAATATAAATAAGGTCAAATAGAGAATCTCAAAGGGATGATATTACATAATTCTCTCAACTTGAAAATACCGTTGAACTTCAATGTGGGTAATCCAATTAAATTATAGTTAAATCGCTACATTATGTCCATCGAATGAATATAGTTGAGTTTGAGTTAAAGCATTGGAAATGAAACACAATTAAATAGAGAATTCGTCTCCTTGGTTATAAAATGTTGGTATCATAACTAACTATAATCAACTCAAAGTCAAAGTCTCTAAATAGAGCATAGTTATTAAATATTACTATTACTGAATCTAGGATTTTATGTTTGGACTAACCAAGTTAAATGTGGATGATATTGGAATCTTTACCAAAATCAAATTCCATTAGACCTAAAGTGATTTAGTTTTGAGGAAGAGAATATGTATGAATAATCATTATTAACATTTACCGCTTAAAATAGAAAAATTTGATTTTCGTCGAAAAGACATGTGGGCGACAAATTCGGCCAAATTATCACACCACTAGCTACAATGACATGACGTTAATATTCTATTTGTTCGATATTGATCATTAAATGAATTTACACATACGAGTCGCACAACCATAATGATGTTTACCCAAAAATACCACACAATTTAATTGATTTATAATTTTTATAAATCAACTAAATTAATTAATATTTATGAAATACTAATTATTAAATACTAATTATTAAATTTCATTTGATTTTTGGGTGCCAATTAGTAATTAACTAGATGTGCATATAAAATTTATATATGTATTTATTGATATACGATATCGGTGGAGATCTAAATTTTATTTAAATTGATTATTACATGAGTTTGGGACCTTTGAAGGCTCATTTAGCCTTATAGCATGGCGGATCTAAGATGGAAAAGAGTGGGTTATTTAAATTTTCAAATTGGATTTAGTAGAAAAGGAATAAGTGAAAGGAGTTCTTTGCTCTACTTTTACCTCATCGTTTATGCTACCTAAACTAACTATTTACCATTTAATTGTGCTTGATATTTGAATGCAATGGTTGTGACTTTCATGGGGAAGTGGTCAAAAAAATTGGAGAAAAAATTCTAAATAAAATAAAATAAGTTTTTTTTTCATCTCTAGATCGTTGTAGTTTCCAGAGGCTGCTTTAATTGAATATAGGAGTTGTTCATCCATTCAAGGTGCAAATCTAAGGCAACATCTTTAAGGTAGAATATATTATATATGATTACTATATCATCATGTAAGTAAAACAAATTTATATGCACAAAGATTGTCCTGTTTAATTGTATTGTTCTACCTTCGTGTGTGTGTGTGCGCGTGTGCGTGTGTGTGTTTGTAATTTAGATTTGAAACATTCTCTATCTATATAGTTTAAATGTTTTGTATAAACATGTTGATTTTTTATACATATATATGTAAGGAAATTATAATAATTTTATTATTTATTAAATACTAAAAAAATTATTTAATAAAAACTTGTTTATATATATATTCTTCTATAAATTACTATGTATATATATTTAAAATTTTATGTATATATGTTCAAAATCATTTTAAATTAAATCTAAATTATATTACTTTCGACAACAAAAAATTATATATATATATATATATGTTTATTTATCAATATTAATTTGCATACATTGTTTTAAAATAATGTATGTATATATATTTATTAATATATACTTTTACAAATTAATATTTTATTTTATAAATTAACGTTTTTAATTTATTAGTAAAAAGTTTTCTATTATTATGACAGAAAGGGGTATGTGCATGTGTGTATAAAATCAATAAATGATTTAGTAAAATCATATACACACAGGATTAGTTTTGTTAATTACTCATTATTTGAAGTATTGTAAAAATTTATTTTGATTTTTAATACATACAAACATACGTAAATATATAATTTTAAATTATTGATCTAAATCTATTTTTAAATTGTTTTATTAAGCGAACTGTTAGATATTTTTGAAAGTTTTAAATTTTAAGCTTATTGACATAGCCAAAATAGTTTTTCGTTATCTAAAAATTATTATTTTCGAAATTATTGGTCCACTTATATACAATTCAAAATTGTTTTGGAAAACTGATATGTATATCAAGGGCGAATGTGTATGTTACGCGTAAATCCTAGCACCTATACACATTCACATTAACTGTATACATAAGATATTATGTTGTGCATGCACTATGCATTTTTTTAAAAATGATACTTAGATATAAAAAAACAAAAATCACATGTCAATATACGTTCGAATCATGCTACACAAGTTTCGAACTTGTGACATCTTGCACCAAAGCCGAATCACTTAACCATTGGGACAATGGTGCTTGTCGCACTATGCATACATGAGTATATTTGTATATAGTTATATGAAATTCAAAATTTGAATTCAAAATAAATCCATTATTCATGTAAATCATTAAGTCAAATTAAATAATATTTTTACTCTATTTAAATTTTATACTGGATCTAAAATTAATTAGATTCTATAGGTCCAACAAAGATAAAAAATGATAGGTAAATTAAAATTCACTCAGTTAACATGTTACGTGCTGGTTTGGTCCCTTCAGTATATATGTGTGTATGCACTCGTACGTATGCACATGTCTAAATTTAAGTGTGGATATGTATGTGTATATATGAGCACATAATGTTAGGTAAGTGCATATGTATGCAAAAAGTTGTGCAACAAGACATCGTATATGTCAACATAAAACATCCTTAAATATAAAAAAAATATAGTTACTAGGATTTATAACTATATTATTAACACAGACACATATATATTAAGGTAGCAAAATGGTTAATGGTTCTTTCAAGTCACTAATAAAAGGCAAATTTTCAAATATGTATGTATATAATAAAAAATGGAGCTTAATATATCTTTTGAATTTTCGGCCCCTTATATATATATATATATATATATGTTAATTTAAATTCATACCTAACATATAAACACACACATATATGCATAAATGTAAATTACTAATTTTATTGAATGTTAATGTGTTTAAATTTCAAATTTACATTTTAAATAATAGTTTGATTAAGTGAAAACATATTAACTTTAAAAGTACACACATATATCGATCTATTTTTAAATATAACTTTTGGTTATTTTAATGTACATTTTAGATTTTAAAATCGATTTTAATTTTAAATACTAAACAATAAATATGTATTACATTTATATCCAGATGTATATCATATTTTTACTCCTGTTCTTTGCAATTCAGTTTTAAAAGTTTTTCTATAGGCTTAAGTAATATTCAGTTTTTTTTTCAAAATTAAGTTAAGGTCGAGACTAATATGTATCAAAAATTATATTTATCTATGTTTTTACTTATTTACATGTGTGTATTTATGTTTACATAAACTATAGGTTTGAACACATTATTTATAGATCATGCTTACATAATGTATAGATTTGAATTCATTGTTTTACAACCAATTATAATGACAAAATCATAAAAGAATATTATAGAGAATAGGAAAATAGGCACAGCGAAGAAGTTGCAAAAAAATTTAGTCTTAAGGACAGCAAGTTTGCTTTTTAGTCTAAAGGACATCTGTTAGTGTAAACAGAAAATGATAGTTATAACTATCATTTTGTGATTTACACTAAAAAGTGTCCTTCAGCTTAAAAAGTATTCTCATCCCTAAAACTAATTTTTTCTTTAACTTTTTCCTTGAGCCTAAAATCCCCTATAGGGAATATATTATTAGATTAAAGATGGATCACCTATCTTCTTGCTATTTGTTAACACTTCAAAATTGATTGTCTTTCCTTCTTGTAGATTTTCTCCTACCTTGAAGTAAGTTTGTAAGCTTCTTATCTTGGCTAGCAAACCATATTGAAGATTTTAGTTATTGGGAGAGAGTGAGAGAGAGAAAAGACTATGGTGGCTAGGGTTTCATGAAGACATTATTATATATAATAGTAGAGAACTCATTTAAATAGGCTTGGATCAAATTTATCTCTCCATAACTAAAGGCAAATTATAAAATAAATAGCAAAATGCATCATTATGAATTTTATAAATGGGGCCGACCATATATTAATCTAATCATTTATTGGTCATTTTTCATAAATCGTATTCAAACCATTTACTCTAATATTACTTAGCTATTTCAATTAGTATACATATAAAGGTATATATGTTTTTTAATTAATTTATAGCCCTTCAATAAAAATAAATTTCTAAAATAAATTAATATAAAATTTATATTAATTTGTCCATTTAATGTGTAAAATAAATAAAGTGGTCGCTTTTAGATATCGCTCAAACAATTTTTGTTATGTGACTTATAGGATAGCTCGATCATCAAATAATATCAAACAATTTGATATCAAATTCCACAATTGTTTTGGATTCATTGGTTTACTTTACGGCACTATGTCACAAATATCGTTTCTATAGATATCGTGGGAAAATCATATTTTAGTCAAGTTATGAAAATGCCCTTAAGTGGCAACGTTTATATGCATTTTCTATTCATCCTCTCTCTATCGCTTAGATATCAAGGGTTTACTCAACATTCAAAAACTCTAATTTCATCCATAACTGATTATGAAGTTGAAATTCAAAGACCTTGGTTTAGATGGTAACGATTATCGAATAATCGAAAGTACCACAACTGTAGTTTTTACAGTAAGACCTGATAGTTTTAGTAACATTATTAGGATATTTAACTAACTAAATAAAATAAAATAATGTGATGATTAGAGGACTGAGATTTGATTTTAATAAAGGGTAGCCATGCCATGTAACCAATGAACTAAAGAAGAGTTAAAATAAAATGTGTTTGGGAAATAGGTAAGGGAAAAATAGGAAAATGAGCATTTTAATACCCTAAACCCTTTGCCGTGTATTCTCACATTCATTTCATTTGCAAAAATGAAATATAGAGGCCGACCAGCATTAGCAAGAACAAGATGAAGAAAGAGCTAAAGGAAGAAAATTAATCAACTTAATCCATTCAAATCTCAAACTCTTTAATCTCAAAAAATAAGATGAATAATGACTATATCTCCTTTTTCTAATGGTTTTCGCTCTTAAGATGATCCAAAGTATTTTGCATGATAGTTCCATGTTTTTGAATGATTAATTGTTTATATATGCTTGTTGATGATTTATGCTTAATCATATAGGTTTTATAATATGTTTTAATGTGAAAACCCTATTTAATGACATCCAAATGCCTTGCAATTTTGTATATTGATCAGAAATGATATTTTAGAGATGGCTTTCAATTTTCGTAATTTTATGAATTAGTGAAGAAAATGATTTATTGGGCTTAAAATAATTTATGGTTCAATTATATATAATTTTGTTTTGAAATTAATATACGCTAGAAAACGTATTAAAAATGATTTTCTTCGATTTTTGCAGAATTTCCTAAGTATTTTAATGAATAAATAAAATTATTAAGATATACGATTAAAGGTTTTATATATTTATAAAAGGAGAAGGAAAATTTTGAAAATGATTTAAATTCTATATTTCTGAAACAGCAGCAGCAACACTTTTAGAAAATAAAATTAGCAACCAATAAGATTTTGACAAACAAGGCAGGTTGGTTAAAAAGATTACTTAAAAAGTTCAAAAATCAGCTTTACATGTGAATGGCATGTTTCGCCACTTTCGGCATAAGGGTTCCGACCAAATACTGCCGCGTCCAAGCCATCAAAACCAATGCACATAGTACCAATAACTTGGTACAAAGTAATTGGACTAAGGCAGAAGGAATTAGGTTAAGACCAAAGGTTCCTAAGAGGTCGAAGCGTGTCTTTTCTTTTAGATGAAAATGCGTCTGCTTTGCTTTCGAAACGTATGTTTTCGACTTAGTTGACTTTCGATTGAGTCAAATATTTTAAAGAAATGGTTTCGAATGGGTTGCACCTTTTGTTTAAGTAAATGCTTTCATTGTGATCGAAACTCCTTAGCTGCCTCTTTTCTACCTTTCAACGCTAATGGTTTCGGAATGTATACTTTGCTTTTAAAACTTAGTCGTTTCTCCAATGCTTTCAGAAGGTTGGTTTTGATACCATCACTTCTTTACTTAGGAAATGCTTTCGAAAGGAATGCTTTTGACTTAAATGTTTTATGACCCTTTTACCCTATTGAAGGTAGAACCCAAATGGTTTCAAAGGAGTTAATTTTTAATGGTTTCGAAATGTTTTTCCATATGTTTTAATTTGAACCCAATGCTCTCAAAAGGTTTGCTATTTATAAAGGTTTAATGCTTTCAAAAGGTTTTAAAGAAAGATTCCAAAGGGGTGGTTCCCCAATGGATTCGAAAGGTCTAAAAGGAAAGATATTCCAAGTGTTTCGAACGGTTTAATAGGATAGATTTTTCAATGGTTTCGGAGGGTAATGTTTAAAGGTTTTAAAGGAGGATGTCTAAGGTTTTAGTGCTTTCGAAGGAATGGTTTTTCAACGTTTTCGAATGGAAGATTATGAATGTTTTATAAGGAATGTTTTGGCCTTTCGGACTATGTAAAAGAAGGGTTTTACTTGGTTTCGAAAAGGGTACTTTCAATGGTTTCGAAAGGGGTACTTCAAAAATTTAAATATTTTCATCAACAAAGATTTGAGAAAAGTATATATATAACCTAGCAAGGTGATTTTGAGTAAAGCATAAAGTATATATTTTTTCCTATTTTAAGTTTGATTTTAAGGTTTTAAATCAATTTCAGATGAAGAGTTTTTCAAGGAAATTTTTGGGATGATTACCCTAAGTAAAATGACTCAGATATTAGAATACTAGATAGGAATGGTATAGGGTCACGCCCTATACATTAGCTATTAGTCCCCGCTAATTTAGTCCAAAATTTCAGTGTGTAAGGCTTTGTCACAAGTGGGACTAAAATTATGATTACATAGAGAAGGGAATATATATTTTTGTATACAGATAGGCTACTAGTGAGCCCGCAAAACCATTAGGATCAGGTGACCCTGGAGATGTTAACTTAGGAATAGACCGTCCAAAAGAGGAGTATTTAAAAAATAGTCAAGTACAAATCGTCCAGAAGAGGAGTATCTAAGTGTTAGATTATTTTGTCTATATCGTCTGGTAGGCCCGAGTCAGCCTAAGGTTAGTAGATAGCCAAACAAAACTATAGTGTTTGAACAGATAGTTCATTTGTTACCTGATGTGTATATTTATATTATAATGCTTTACTGTTTTAACTATTTTTGGTTGTAGGAAATGGATTTGCAAAATATATCTTTTGAAAGAATATTATTGAAGGGACACCCGTTCCGCTAACCGACGTGGTCTCATTTATATCAAATACCGAGATGTAAGTATTACTCACACCAGGCCTTTTTTTGACTCGAAGTTTATGTTTTCCCCTTTAGACTCTTGGGTGCTCAAAATTGATTTGAGTAGGCTTAGGGTTTAGTTTTGCAACTTTTTAGTAGGATGACGAATAAAGCTATCGAAGATGAGCAGGAGGCTGATAGATAGTTATTAGGAGTTGCAGTTTTATTTTGTTTATTCTACTATGTTGTATTAATTCATTTATGACTATATAGTACTCTGGTCAACCAAGAGGGCATCATTATATGTCGCTCTTTACGTATTTATGTAATGTTTATGTTTTTCTAAACCTGGGAAACGATTATGGGATTATGTAATTTGAATGTGAAACATGTGTTTTGAAATGTAATTAGTAAAATGTTGTTGTTGAAATCTGTGATTTTGTTTCATATTTAAATGCTTTTGATATTATGGATACGACTAACGTATCCGTATTTAGTCGCCGGAAGTTAATACTATGGATGACTATAGTATCCGTAGCACTTAGCTTTAGGCCTCTAGATAAGGGATGTTACAACTTGGTATCAGAGCATAGGTTTATGAAAAACTTTAACTAAAATGATTTTTGAGAACATAATCCTTAGGAATTAGAGTAAAGAACGGGGTACAGGATAACGCTATGATAACGTACTTGTAATTGTTATATATTAGTATACGCTATATCTCTAGTTTCATATCTCTTTCAGGCTATTCTTTTGTATCTCATGAGGCTTGCTTCAAGAAAGATTTAAGGCGCAGCTTAATTGTGGTGGAACAGTGTGACAGCTAGAGTCAATGAGGAGTAGATGACATGTGTAACATCCCCTATCTAGAGGCCCAAAGCTAAGCGCTACAGATGATGTAGTCCTCCATAGTATTAACTTCCGATGATAAAATACGGTAATGTTAATGATATTCATAATATCAGCATCACATGAATACGAAACAAAATCATAGATTTCAAGAACAACTTCTTACATTACATTTTCGAAACATGTTCCATATTCAAATTGCATAATCCTATTGGTAAAATATCGCTTCTGAACTATATCTAAAATTGCAAAACATTTGGATGTCAGTAAATTAGGTTTTCACATCAAAACATATCACAAGATCTATATAAATAAGCATAAATCATCAACAAGAATATATAAACATATAATCATTCAAAGTATGGTATAATCAGGCAAAATAATTTTGTATTAACCTTAAAATCCAAAACCATAAGAAAATGAGACGTATTCACCTTAGCATTGTGATTTAGGATATGAGATTGGAACTTGATTAGTTGGTTTGATTCTTCTCTTGAATCCTAACTTTTATCCTATTCTCTTTGCTAATGGTGGTTGGCCTTAAGTTGTTTTTGCTTGAGAATTATGAAATGAATATGTGTTTGATTTCTTAAGGGTTTAGGGTATTAGAATATTTTATTTTCTATTTTACCCTTTCTTATATCCTAACACTTTAATTCTTTAGTTCATTCATTTATATGGCACGACTACCCCTTACTTGAATCACAAATCTCAATCCATTAATCAACACATTATTTTATTTAATTTAATTTACCCAATTAAATATCCTAAATAATATCACTAAAAATATAGGATGTTACAACATGAGCTAAGTTTAGGAGAAGGTTTCAGGAGAGATTCATGTCTGTGATAGCACAGTCAGCTTTGCTCAGAAAGTTTGCCAGCTAGAGCAAGGAGAGATGTCTGTTTTGGATTATGCTAGAAGATTTGAGGTGTTGGCTAGGTATGGGTATGCTACGGTGGATACCATGTTGAAGAGGAATGAGAAGTTCATAAGGGGTTGAACCTGAGTTGGCAAGGGCTACAATACCTCATATTAGAGACCCTTGTGATGTGGTTTTGTAGAGATGGTTTTGAGACATGAGGAGATGCTTGCTTGTTTAGAGACGAGTAAGGCGAAGGAGGTCTAGGTTAGGCAAGGTCAGAAAAGGAAACTCTTTCATAAGAAGAGTGCTCAAAAAGGTGGAACGGTAAAGAAGAGAAGTCTAAGGTTGTGTGCTTTAAGTGCGATAAGAAGGGGCATTTTGCTAATGAGTGTCATACTAGAAAGGCGAAGGAAGTGATCGGGAAGAAGAATATCAGATGCTTCAACTGCGATCAAATTAGTTATTATAAGAATCAATGCAAAGAGCCTGCTAAGAATGGAAGAGGCAAAGTATTTGCATTGGAACCTACTACTTTGAAGCCAACAACGCAGGAGAAATGAAAGGCAGCATTGGAAGGTACGCTTCAAATCCATTGTATGTCTCTTAGCGTTCTATTTGATACTTGTGCATCGCATTCTTTTATGTCTCATTGTTTGGTAGATAAGCTTAACCTAGAATCCTCGTACTTAGTTCCTTCCTTAAGGGTTGCAAATCTGATAGGAGATTATGCGACACTTTGGATGAAGTGCAACCACTTAGAGTTTGATTTGCTAGGCCATACCTTTGTTTGCATTTTTCATGTGTTTGACTTTGTAGGGTTTGGAATTATATTGGGTATGGATTGCTTAAGTAAGAAAGATGTTAGGATACTTTTCCATGAAGGGAAGATATCGTTTAAATACCCTAATTGAAGTGATCGGATTTTATATACCATAGAAAGCCCAAATTGTGCGGGAAATGATTTGTTGGGTGTTCTGGAGTTAGAAGATAAGCTGACTCATGTTTCATGGTTAAAGATTCATGGATGTCTTTGAGCCTGTAGTTGGATTGCCACCGAAATGAGCCATTGAGTTTTGGATTGATTTAGTACCCGAAGCGAAGCCAGTGGGTAGGCCGCCAAACAGGTGACATCTACCAAGATGAGGGAAATGAAGGTGCAGTTGGTGGAATTGGAAGTCAATAATTTTATTAGACCGATTAGTTCACCTTGGTGAGAAGCCGATGTGTTTGCTAAGAAGCCGGATGGATCGTTGAGGTTATGTATCGATTATTGTAAGTTGAATGAGAAGACGATAAAGAATCGATATCCGTTGCCAAGAATTGATGATTTTTTCAATCAGTTAAGTGGACCCAAGGTGTTTTCTCAGTTGGATTTGGCAATAGTGTTTCATCATCTTAGAGTAGCAGAGGATAGTATTCCATTGACGGTGTTCAAGACTAGATAGAGCGTATGGATGGTTAGTGATGCCATTCGGACTAAGTAATGCATCGGCATTCTTTGCGGATTTGATGAATCGAATTTTTCGAGAGCACTTGGATAGGTTCGTGTTAGTTTTTATACATGATATCTTGATATACTCTAGGGATGAGAAGGGCCATGAAGTTCATCTTAGATTATGCTTGAGACACTGAGGTAGCAACAGCCGAAGACAAAGTTTTCAAAGTGTCATTTCTAGAAGAAGGAAGTGAAGTTTCTTGGTTATGTAGTCTCAGAGAAAGGGTTATCTATAGATCCAACTAAAATTGAAGCAGTGAATAATAAGAAGAGACGCGAGACAGTGACTGAGAGAAAGAGTTTTCTTGGATTGGTTGATATTACCAGAGGTTCATTAAGGATAATTCATGAATAGCAGCACCGATGACTAAGTTAACGCGAAAAGATGTGACGTTTATGTGGACTGGTAAGTGTGAAGAAGCATTCCAGATCTTGAAACACTTATTTCTCATGCACTTGTGCTAGTAGTTCCAGAGGGAAATTAGGATTTGGTAGTTTATACAGATGCATGTGGAACTGGATTAGGAGGTGTGTTAATTCAGAGAGGTAAAGTGATTGCATATGCTTCTTGACAGCTTAGACCGCATGAGGTAGATATCCAATGCATGATTTAGAGTTAGCCGTAGTGATTTTTTCATTGAAGGTGTAGAGACATTACCTTTTAGGAGAGAGGTTTGAGCTACGGATCATAAGTTGTTGAAGTATTTATTCTCTCAGAAGGAGTTGAACATGAGACAGAAGGTGGTTAGAGTTCTTAGTTGATTATGATTTCGGTATTGAGTACACACTAGGGAAAGATAATAAAGTTGCAGATGCACTTAGTAGAAAGCATTAGAATGCAGTGTTGGCTATGATAGCCGAGTGGAGAGATTTAGAAGCAATGTCCACTTGTAGAGTGCAGTGTAGATCCGAGGCTGAGTATAGTGAAGTAACTGCTGTGTTATCTTATTTAGAAGTTCGACCAGTAATGATGGAAATGATTACTTCTAAACAGAAGGAGGATCCAGTATTGGCTGAACGCATCAAGAAGTTAAAGGAAGGAATAGTGAGCAATGACTTAAAGGATTTTAGTTTTGACCAGAATGGGCGGTTGAGGAAGAAAGGGAGGTTGTGTGTTCCAAATGTAGGAGACATTAGGAAGGAAGTTTTGGAGGAATACTGTCGTTCGAAGTTCACTATTCATCCAGGATGAACTAAGATACATGAGGATATGAAAGAAGTTTCTTATGGGAAGGTATTAAGAGAGATGTTGGCTTATGGTTGAAGTAGTGATTGAATTGTCAACAAGTAAAGGTCGAACATCAGAAGCCAAGTGGGTTGCTACAACTACCGGATATTACGGTGTGGAAGTGGGATTCTATTTCTATGGATTTTATTGATGGCTTGCCTAGATCTAGTAAGAGAAATGAAAGTATAGGGGTTATAGTGGATAGACTGACCAAGAATTCCCATTTCATTCCAGTTAAGTCAACTAGGACAACAGCAGTTTTGCCTAAGTTATTTATGAAGAATGTGTTAGACTACATGGAATTCCTAGTGGCATAGTAAGTGATAGGGATTCTTTGTTCATAATTGAGTTCTGGAAGAGTCTGTAGGATATTTTAGGAACCAAGCTCAAGATGCGTACCACTTACCATCCACAGGCTGACTGGCAAACAGAAAGAGTTAACAAAGTCTTGGAGGATTTGTTGCGAGCTTGTGTGTTAGATTTTGGGGGATCGCGGAAAGCATCTACACTTAGTCGAGTTTTCGCATAACAACATTTATCAGACTAGTATAGGGAAGGCACCATTTGACGCTTCGTATGGAAGGCAATGCAAACCTCCCGTTTGTTGGTTAGAGACTGGGAATATGTTGGTTCTTGGTCTGGATTTGGTTAGAGAAGCTCCAGAAAAGAATGAGTTGTTTCGAGTAGAATGATAGAAGCTCGGTCTAGGCAGAAGAGCTATGCAGAAAGAAGATTGAAAGACTTAGAGAGTTCTCTATTGGAGATCATGTTTATATTAGTATATCACTGATGAAGGGTGTGATTAGATTCGGGAAATAAGGAAAGCTGGCACCAAGATTCGTAGGACCATTTCCTATTGTAGAGAGGATCGGAAAACTAGCATATAGAATAGAGTTATCGAGCAGTTTGGTAGGAGTCCACAATGTTTTTCATGTTTCTAATCTAAGGAAGTGTGTTAAAGACCCGAAGACTACTATAGCACTGACCGTGTTAAGGGACTTACTAATAGAGCTGGACTTGACTATAGTTCGGAAGCCAATTCGTACAGTCGCGAGAGATGAGAAAATGTTAAAGAACAAGACAGTCAGATTAGTGGAAGTCTAGTGAAGCGACAATGAGAGAGACTATACTTGGGAGACTGAGAGCAGAATTAGAGAGGCTTATCCTGATTGGTTTTATGGTATGTTTTTTCTTTTTGTTTGATTGATGTGTATCTTATCATAATTTCGAGGACGAAATTCTTTAAGGAGGGGAGATTGGAACAACCTATATTTTTAATAACATTACTAGGATATTAAAATAGCAAATTAAATAAAGCAATGTGATGATTGGGGGATCGAGAATTGATTTTAATAAAGGGTAGCCATGCCATGTAACCAATGAACTAAAGAAGAGTTAAACTAAAATATGTTAGGGAAATAGGTAAGGGCAAAATAAGAAAATAAGCATTTTAATACCCTAAACCCTTTGTCATGTATTCTCACATTCATTTCATTTGCAAAACTAAAATATTGAGGCCGACCACCATTAGCAAGAACAAAAGGAATAAAAAGCTAAAGGAAGAAGATTAGTCAACTAAATCCATTCAAATCTCAAACTCTTTAATCTCAAAAACTAAGGTGAATAATGACTAAATCTTGTTTTCTTAATTGTTTTCCGTTTAAGATGAATCTGAAGTATTTTTTATGATTATGCCATGTTTTTGAATGATTAATTGTTTATATATGCTTGTTGATGATTTATGCTTAATCATATAGGTTTTATGATATGTTTTAATGTGAAAACCCTATTTAATGACATCCAAATGCCTTGCAATTTTAGATATTGATCAGAAATGATATTTTGGAGGTGGCTTTCAATTTTCATTGTTTTTTGAATTAATGTGGATTTTATATTAATTTTGTAGTAAAGAAAATTATTTATAGGATTTAAAATAATTTATGGTTAAATTATATATAATTTGGGTCTAAAATTGATATATGTTAGAAAACATATTAAAAATGATTTTCAGGAACTTTTGTAGAATTTTCCTAAAGTATTTTGATGAATATATAAAACTATGTAAGGTATGACACTTAAATGTTTTATATATTTATGAAAGGAGAAGAGGTATTTTGTAAATGATTTAAATTGTTTATTTCAGAAATATCGGTAGCAATTTTAGAAAAGAAAATTAGCAACCAACAAGATTTTGACAAACAAGGCAGGTTAGTTAAAAAAGATTACTTAAAAAGGTCAAAAATCAATTTTACATGTAAATGGCATGTTTTGCCACTCTCGACATAGGGGTTCGGACCAAGTACTACCGCCACCATGCCATCAAAACCAATGCACATAATACCAATAACTTGGAACAGAATGAATTGGACAAAGGCTGAAGGAATTTAGTTGAGACCAAAGGTTCTAAAGGGGTCGAAGCATGTCTTTACTTTTAAATGAAAACGCGTCTGCTTTGCTTTCGAAGGGTATGCTTTCGACTTAGTTGTCTTTTGACAGAGTCAAATGTTTTAAAGAATTGGTTTTGAATGAGTGTGCCTTTTATTTTAAGTAAATGCTTTCGTAAGGTTCAAAACCCCTTAGTCACTGCTTTTCTACCTTTCGACGCTAATGGTTTCAGAAGGTATACATTGCTTTTAAAACTTAGTCGCTTCTCCAGTGCTTTCGGAATGTTGGTTTCGATACCATCACTTCTTTGCTTAGGAAATGCTTTCAACTTAAATGTTTTATGACCATTTTGCACTGTTGAAGGTAGAATCCAAATGATTTCGAAGGAGTTAACTTTTAATGGTTTCAAAAGGTGTTTCCACATGATTTAATTAGAACCCAATGCTTTTGAAAGATTTTCTATTTGTAAAGGTTTGATGCTTTCGAAAGGCTTTAAAGAAAGGTTTCGAGGGGGTGGTTCCCTAATGATTTCAAAACATCTAAAAGGAAATGTTTTCCAACAGTTTTGAAAAGTTTGAAAGGAAAGATTTTCCAATGGTTTCGAAAGGTTATGTTTAAAGGTTTTAAAGGAGGATTTCTAAGGTTTTAATGATTTCGAAGGAATGGTTTTTCGACATTTTTGAAAGAAAGATTATGAATGGTTTCGAAAGGAATGTTTTAGCCTTTCGGTCTAGGTGAAAGAGGAGTTTTACTTAGTTTTGAAAGAGGTACTATCAATGGTTTCGAAAGGGGTACCTTCAACGGATTTGAAAGAGGTACTTTCAAAAGTTTAAATATTTTCATCCACAAAGATTTGAGTAAAGTATATATATAACATGGCAAGATGATTTTACAAAAGCATAGAGTGTATGTATTTACCTTGTTTAAGTTTGATTTAAAGGTTTTAAATCAATTTTAGATGAAGTGGTTTCCAAGGAAAAATTTGGGAAGATTATCCTAAGTAAAACGGCTTAGATATTAGAATACCAGATGGAACTGGTATTGGATCTCACCCTATACATTAGATATTATCATCAGCTAATTTAGTCCAAAATTCCAGCGGGCGGGGCTTTGTTACAGGAAAGACTAAAATTATTATTACATACTGATGGGAATATATATTTGTATACAGATAGGTTATTGGTAAGCCCGCAAAACTATTAGGATCGGGTCACCCAAGGAGATGTTAAGTTAGGGACAAACTGTCCTGAAAAGGAGTATTTTAACAGATAGTTAAGGACAGACTGTCGAGAAGAGGAGTATCTAACAGGTGTTAGATTATTTTGTTTATATTGTTTGGTTGGCCCAAGTCAGCAAAAGTTTAGTAGTTAGCCAAACAAAACTATAGTGTTCGGACAGATATTTCATTTGTTACCTGATATGTATGTTTACATAATAATGCTTTACAGTTTTAACTAGTTTTGGTTGCAGGAAATGGAATTGCAAAATATATATTTTAAAAGGATATTGTGAGGGGAAACCCTTTCTGCTAAGTGGCACGGTCTCACTTAATATCAAATACCAAGATGTATAGTATTATTTACAATAGGCCTTATGTCTGACTCGAAGTTTATGTTTCTCCTCTTAAACTCTCGGGTGCTCAAAATTGATTTGAGTAGGTTGAGGGTTAAGGTTAACGGGTTTTTAGTAGGATGACGAACAAAGCTACCGAAGCCGAGCAGAAGGCCAATGGATAGATATTAGGAGTTGCTTTTTTATTTTTTATTCCGCTGTGTTGTATTAAGTCGGTTATTACTATATAGTGCTCTGGTCAACCAAGGGGCATCATCATATGTCGCTCTTGGCTTATTTATGTAATGTTTATATTTTATCTGAACCAGGGAAATGATTATTGTATTATGTAATTTGAATGTGAAACATGTGTTTATAATGTAATCAGTAAAATGTTGTTTTTGAAATATGTTGTTTTGTTTCTCAAATGCTTTTGATATTATGGATATCACTAACATATCCATATAGTTGCCGAAAGTTAATACTATGGATGAATGTTGTAACATCCTAGAATTTTTAACAATATCAATTTAATAATCTTTATTAAAAATTAAATTGATATTGATATTCTTGTTAATAATCTTCTTCAATAATTATTTAATTGGTTATTTTATCTTTTAAAAATCATAAATTGGTTTCTATTTACAATATAAATATATGGTTTATATTTTAAATAGATTAGCATTGTTCTAATTTTAACAAATAAAGCATATTTTTTCTAATTCTAAAATTTGTAATAATTTGGAAAATTTGTTTTATTTAATATTAGCTTTTCAAAGTTATTAAATAAATAAATCTTGGTTTAAACTTAATAAATGAATCATGTTTTAAAAATTCTAATATATACATTTTTAATTTGGAAATTTTGATTTAAATTAGTATTGAGTTTTTAAAACTAATAAATAAATAAATATATGATTTTTAAATTGATAAGAAAAACATTTAAATATTTAAAATAATTTGGCTTGAGTTTTAAATTTAGAATGAATTAACAGAAGTTTTATGGCTTAATAAAATAAATAATTTATTGATAAAAATATAATTTCTTTTAAAATGATTTTAATTTAATAATTAGATATTAATAGTGTATTTTCTTTATAAACAGGTTTTGAATAAAATTTGAAATTGTTATTTTAAATTAAATTTATATACATAACTTGATTTGAAGATAATTGACTTTGGATTTGATTTGAATTTAATTCCAAAGTATAAATTTTAAATGTTTTAATTTCTATATGTATAAGTTTTATTTTATAAATATGATTTGTCTTTTTTTCTTTTATAAATTTATACACATATTCAAATATTAACTAACAAATTTAATTTGACTTAATACGTACATTAACACATATATTAACTTGTAAATTTAATACTAATCACTTTAAAAGAGACAAGTGTTGCATTTTTAAACATTCATTTAATAAGCGTTCAAAGATTATCATAACAAATTGACAAATGTATAAAATTTGTACAAGTGTAAATTTTTGTTTTAATTTTTCTTTATTTAATTAAATCTGAAATTTCCATTTATATAAACTTGCATCTTCATTCATACTTGCTTTTCCATTTTCCTTAATCAAAAAGGAAACTTCAAAACTCTTCAAACTTTAAAAACAGTAACTCCTCTTCAAATTCCTACATATTCAATACCAAATCAAAAACACTTCTTCAAAATCAAAACTCCTCATCAAAACCAAATCTGTGAACAAATCATGACCATCACCATTTCACCAATCCCTCAGCATAAAAAAAAATCTGCACTTCCTCAAAATCCAGAAATCTGCATATTCAACTTCCTCAAAATCAAATAGGGCCTGCATTCTGTTTTTAAAACCTGGAGATGAAATAATCTGCATGCATTTGGAAATAGAGCAAGTCTGCATTTTTTCTCTCTGTACAACCTCAAATTGAAGCCCGATTGAAGCCTGTTCAAGCATATGCATGCAAGTGGTTTTAGTCAGGAAACATGAGCATTTCAAATTTCAACGGGGGTTGCAACTAAATTTTTTTTTAAAAAAATCCTGCCTGCATTTTTATTTCTGCAAATTTCAAAAAGGGGTATAACCGAGCTCTGCATTTAATAAAGGTGAGTAACTTAAAATCTTAAACTTTAAGATAGGTTGCATGATTTTACTGAATTGAAATAGTGTTGTTTGTGAATTTTTGAAAGTCTGATATAAAGATGATATGTGTGCATGTGTTTACTTAATGATTGTTCTGTTTTATTGATTTGCCTGGCAAAACATCATCTAAAACACTTATCTTTTAATTTAGCTTTTGAAATGATGGAATTTTTAAAGTAAAGTTGTTTTATTTTCTTAAGTTAATATTTAAAAAAATTTAAGTAAGTTAAATTCAGATTGTTGCCTCTGTAAACCCAAGAAACATCATGTATGTGATTTTTACCATAACCCAAACATGTTAGTTTAAGTAATTCAGTAGTATAAATCAAAAACACTAACTGGAACTTGATTTTTAAATCAAGAAATAGGAATTTTAGAGTTTAGTTTAAGTTGCAGTTTAGAATTGAACTAAAAATGGATTTTAATCAAATACTGTTGATCTTTGGACTGAGGAAGCTTGGGATTCTTCTAGTTAGTAGATAAGTGTTACGTGATGCTCAGAAAAATCTTGGATGATGATTTAATTTGCCAGAGTAATTGCAGTTTTGAATTTTATTGTTAAACCCTAGTTTTGATGGGTTTTAAGAGTTGGGTCATTTCGATCTGAATAATTGATCAAGTGCTATGATATTTGGGAAGTGGGTAGTTGGTGTGTGGATAAGTTCGAGGCCGGAGGGGTTGAACATATGGTGGTCAGAGCGGTGAAAACTCGCCGTTGACTGGTTTTGGCAGAAACTTGGTTTGAGTTTCCAGGTTTTAATATGGGTGGTCGAATTTGATTTGTTGATTTATTGTTCAATCTGATGATGTCGTTTAAGCATCGGTGTGTTTCTGGTTGAAGTGTGATCCCCTCTAATGATCAGTGGAGGCGGTGGTTGTCGTGTATATACACGGCGATGAGATGTCTGGTGAAGTATTTTGGGGTTTTGTTTGTTGCAGGGGGGGGTTTGTGATTTCCTCGAAGTAGGTGGATTGAAGACTCGAAGAAGTAAGGTAGGGAACTCGAAGTGATTTAGCATAAGCCTCGGGTTTGCTCTGTTTTCTTTTAGGTTACAGAAACCTGTAAATCTGGGTTTTAAAATTTTAGAATCTGAAGTTTATTTGTTAAGGAAAGTTTGAATTAAATTTAAATTCAAGTTTGAATTTTAAAAATTCAAGTTTAATTCAAAATCTTAGTTTTAAATTCTTATGAATTTAAATTCTAAGACAAACACTTGTTTGTCTTGCAATTTAAAATGTTTTAAATTATTTAAATTTTGATAAGTTAAATTATTCTTATTTTAAAACTTGTATTCAAAATGGAATTTAAATGTAATTTTCAAAAGTACTTTGTTTAAAATAAATTTTGTTTTTGTGAAAAACAAAATTTAGAAATGTTTTATCTTAAATTAATTAAGATAAATGTGTTGAAAATTTATTTAATTAATAAGGTAATTAAGGAATAGTTAGTTAATTTAATTAATTATTGATTAAGGTTTAATAAATATTGATTAATGATTAATCAATTTAAAATTAGGATCATTAATTAGATTTTAAATTAATGATTAATGAATTATTAATTATGTAATTAAGTTTTAAATCAAGGTTAATTAATTAAACAAATTAGACTTTAATTAATGGATAATTAAAGATAATTTAAATTGTAATTAATCTAAGTTACTTACTTAATGAAATAATTAGAGAACGGTTAATGAAGGTCATTAACCGGGATTATTTAACAATAAATTGTAATAATTAATTAGATTAATTAATTTAATAATAATCATTTGAATGGTTTGAGTATAATTACTTAATGAAGTAATTAAGAAATTAATTACTTAATGTAATTAATTAAGTTAAATAGGATTGTTTAACTTAATTTATTTTAAACACTTGGGTTTTAAAAATAATTACTGTATGTAATTAATGGATTGGAAATTACTTAGTTAAGTAATTGATTAATAATTACATGATGTAATTAATTGGAGATGTTTAAGAATAAAGTAATTTGGATTAAATTATTTAGTAATTAATCATGGGATTAATTAGGAAATTAATTAAGGGATAATTAATTTGGTTTAATAAAGTAATTAAGTCAGTTAATTACTGAATGTAATTAATCTAGGATGATTAATAATTATGAGTTAATTACTTAAGGTAATTAATTTAAGAGGATAATTGATTAAGTATCATTAATTATTATAATTAATGATTTAATTAAAGATGATTAGTTATGATTAATTAATCAATGATAAGTAATTGAAGGTAATTAATTAATGTAATTAATTAAGGATTAAGTTAATTAATTATAGTTAATTAATTAATTGAAGTAATTAAAGGTTAATTACTGTTTGGTTGAGAATAATTAATTTGTGAAATTAATTAAGGATAATTACATAAATTTAGTTAAGGGTAATTAATCAAGGGTGATTAATTAAGGTGATTAATAATGAATGATTTATTGATTGTAATCAATTAAATGATTAAGTAAGCAAGATTTATATTGGTGAAGTAATTAATTTAATTTATTTTAAATTAATTAAAGATAAAGTAATTAATTTAAATCACTTTAAATTAGTTAGAGATAGAGATATTTAATTTAATTCATTTTAAATTAATTATATTGTGATGAGTAAATCTTTGCTTATGTACGAATGGATGACATTGATTGTCACGGATGCTTTGAGATCTCAGAAATGAGATAAGTATTGTTGTGTGGTATGAGTGCTTGGTTGCATGGTGATGATAACATAGATTATCTATTGTGACGGTGATATATGAATTATCTATTTTGATATTGATAATACGGATTACCTGTTATTTGATAATGTTGATTATCAATTGTGATTTGTGAGTTATCTATCTGAGTGTATATAGATACTGTATTGAATTGTTTTAAACTTTAAAACAACTTGAACCTAAAAGACACGCTTTGGATTTCGATGAGACCGGGACTGGGTTTCCATATTTGGATATCCAAAAACCATATTGATCCAAATTAACGTTAGGTCGTGAATCAAAGTAGAGCTTTGTGAAGACTCGAGGAGTAAGAACTATACGTCAGTATAACTCTGTGGGTGATTCCGTAATGAGTTTGACGGAAGTAGTACTTAAAGGTTTGAGATGGTGGTTCAGAATGCAAGGGTTATCGTCGTTAACTCTGAGGGTGGTTCCAAAATGAGTGTAACGAGATAATGCCTTCGGTTTCGTTCGAACCCGAAACGAACTTGTATGGATTGAATGCTTTCAGAACATCGTCAGGTGGACGATGAGCATTCTAAGTTCTTTAAAGGTAATCGTAGCCTCAAGCCTCATCAACCGAGAATGGCTAAAACAGGGGAGGTGCATCAAGGCTTCGTGGGTAGCCCTACTTGAGAGTGAGATTTTCCCCTGTCTAGAGGTCCCTTTATATTCGGCTGTGTGGGCGGTTGCTAGCTACAACCGCGGGGTTGTCTTGTTCGGAACTGTTCATTAAGGAATGGGTCCAGCCTTGTGTTGCAGGGGAGCAGGCGTACTCCTCGGTACGTTGATCTAGGCCATGTACTGTGACGAGCGGTACACCAGTAGCCCTGCCATTGTATGGAATCCAAAATCCAATAAGTGCCAACGGTTTTGATTGTATTACCCACTTTTGTGGCTAGTAGCTGGAATTTAATAGATGTAACAATTTCGGCTATTTCTTATTTATTTGAAAACTTTAGACCTATTATAATATCATCGGATTTCCTATCAAATGTTTTGGTTAGCGTAAGGTAAAAACTTTTCCTTGTTTATGTGTGGGAAGTCTTACGTGATACCTTTCTTTTTAAAAGGTTTTGGAAAGTTAAGCATCCTTAACCTGTTACTCACACCAGACACATGTCTGACCCGGAGTTTATTCTGTTTTTTCTTAAACTCTTGGGTACTCAAATTTTTACGAGTAGCCAAGGGATTCAGGTTAGCTTTGACGAATTGTGGAGGAGCAATGGAGCAGGAGGCTTCTGTGTATAGTTATATAGTATTCCGTTGTGTGTTCTCTGAATTGTTGTCTTTGTGTTGTGTTGAGTGGTATAACTAGACAGGTGTTTATAACTGTCTAGTATGTGATGAATATCTGTGTAACTATGATAATGGTTGTAAACTATGTAATGTTTACGTTATTAATATAATTTATTCGTTCCGCTGTTTAGATTCTGATGTTGTTCCTTTCTTCTTCTCTTTCTTTTCTCTTTTCTATCCCTTTCTTTCTTAAAAATGATGCGATTTTCTATGGCAAGAAAGTCAGGTCGTTTCAGTTGGTATCAGAGCATTAGGTTGAGTGAACACCTAGGCTCTATAGTGGTGTCTATCTTAAGAGAGTGTATTTGTAATTTTAAATATATAAATATATTTATTTCTACCTATCTGTTGGGTTACCTGTTCAGGTTTCCAATATAAGTTATAAAGGTAGATGGGGTAGTGGTGTGTGTAACACGACTACCATTAGCTGGAGTTTGAATGTTTGAGGTTGGAAGTATATTTGTCGAGACTGTAGACCTAATACCGTCTCGAGTAAGATTTGTTGTGATGAAGGATTTCATTGATCTCTGAAGGAAACCTGTTAAGGTTCGAAGTTTATTTTTGAATTTGGATGAGTAGAGTTTGGATCTGTTAGTTGGACCTAAACAAGTGATGGTATTTTGATACGTCAGGGAGTAGTAGCTGCGTGATGAGATGCAGCGACTATGGATTTTCCCGAAGATGTTTTCTTTGGAACAAGCTTAAGGAAGTGAGTCTGCTTCAGTGTTATGGCTGTGATCAGCTGGTGTTTTAGTTTTCTTTGAAGTCCGAGTTTCTCGAAGAGCTTTGATTTGGGATATTTTGGCATCTGTGGCAGTGGTGCAGCTTGGAGTGTTCTCGGTAGTGACAAGAGATCTTTTGGCTTAGCAGTTTTCTAGAGTGGAGTTCAGAAGCAGCAGAGTGGACCTGTTTTTGGGTAGGTTGGCTAGTTAAGCGTAAGCTGTTCTATTTGGTAAAGGGAGAACATTTTTTCTTGGATTTGTTTCGGTGGATCGCAAAAGTGACTTGCGATTGTTTAAGTGTTCTCTTGGGTTATCTAAGTTTTTCTGAATGTCTTCAGAGAAGTCAGAGGTTTGTTCGCATCTGGAAATTGAGTTTCCTCATCGACTAGAATTCTAGGAGTGGTACCGGTGGTTCAGCTTTATAGAAGAATGGTTCCAAGAGATTGAGTTGTTGTAGCAGCTCAGAGTTTTGATGGAGATTCTGAATTTTTCTTATGGATCCGATGAACCATATTTCTGGATGTGTTGTCCAATTTGTGATCGTGTCCTTCTTCAGTATTCTCTTCTACTTCGGATCAGAGTTGTGCAGCGAAAGTAGTTGGGAAGTGCATCTGCTTTTCTTTTCCGGACTGAAGAAGTTGTTGTCTTCTGATGTTGAGGAGTAGAGTTTGAGTTCTTGATTCTGGTTGATCTTGAGGAGATCATTTTGTTGTGTTGATGGGTGTAGTTTGTTCTAGAGGCATCAACGAAGGTAGAACTGATCAGTAAGGTTGAGGGCAGCCCAGGATCGTCTGAAGAGTTTTGTGGATTTGAGACGGAGGAAATTGGATTCTGGAGTCAGAGATTTAATTTTGGATAAGTTTTCTCTGATCGAAAAGGGGCTATAAGATTAGGTAAGTCTGAGAAGTTAGCTCTAAAGTGTTTTGGATCTTTTCTTTGATCTTGGAGAATAAGTGATTGATCTACAGGATTGGATTGCCAGTTTGGATAACTAGGATTCGATGAGTTTCACGTATCTCTGAGGGAGTACATGTATGATCTATCTCTGGTTGTGGAACCAGCAGTTCTGGAGTTTTGGTTATTGAGTCAGACTCGTCTGCAGTCTGATATCGTGTCTAGTGTTGTAGATATAGATGAATAGGAGCTTTGTAGCTTCATAGTATTGATTGTTTGGATTCTCTAGAGCGAGTATCCCGGTATATATATATACTTAGGATAACTCGAGAAGATTCTATCCAGAATTTGTCTGGATAATTAGTTTTTTTGATTGGTTGAATTGGTTGCTATGGTTGTTAGCATATGTTTGGTATATGCTTATGTTTTAAAATTAAATCTTTAATGAGATTATTAAATTACCTTTGTTTTAAATTTCGGGGACGAAATTCTTTTAAGGGGGAAGGATTGTAACATCCCGGAATTTTTAACAATATCAATTTAATAATCTATATTAAAAATTAAATTGATATTGATATTCTTGTTAATAATAATTCAAATAGATTTAATAATCTTCTTCAATAATTATTTAATTGGTTATTTTATCTTTTAAAAATAATAAATTGGTTTCTATTTACAATATAAATATATGGTTTATATTTTAAATAGATTAGCATTGTTTTAATTTTAATAAATAAAGCATATTTTTTCTAATTCTAAAATTTGTAGTAATTTGAAAATTTTGTTTTATTTAATATTAGCTTTTCAAAATTTTTAAATAAATAAATCTTGGATTAAACTAAATAAATGAATCATGTTTTAAAAATTCTAATATATGCATTTTTAATTTGGAAATTTTGATTTAAATTAGTATTGAGTTGTTAAAACTAATTAATAAATAAATATATGATTTTAAAATTGATAAGAAAAACATTTAAATATTTAAAATAATTTGGCTTGATTTTAAATTTAGAATGAATTAACAGAAGTTTTATGGCTTAATAAAATAAATAATTTATTGATAAAAATATAATTTCTTTTAAAATGATTTTAATTTAATAATAAGATATTAATAGTGTATTTTCTTTATAAACAGGTTTTGAATAAAATTTGCAATTGTTATTTTAAATTAAATTTATATACATAACTTGATTTGAAAAATATTTGACTTTGGATTTGATTTGAATTTAATTGCAAAGTATAAATTTTAATTGTTTAATTTCTCTATGTATAAGTTTTATTTTATAAACATGATTTGTCTTTATTTCTTTTATAAATTTATACACATATTCAAGTATTAACTGACAAATTTAATTTGACTTGATACATACATTAACACATATATTAACTTGTAAATTTAATACTAATCACTTTAAAAGAGACAAGTGTTGCATTTTTAAACATTCATTTAACAAGTGTTCAAAGATTATCATAACAAATTGACAAATGTATAAAATTTGTACAAGTGTAAATTTTTGTTTCAATTTTTCTTTTATTTAATTAAATCTGAAAATTCCATTTATATAAACTTGCATCTTCATTCATACTTACTTTTCCATTTTCCTTAATCAAAAAGGAAAATTCAAAACTCTTCAAACTTTAAAAACAGTAACTCCTCTTCAAATTCCTACATATTCAATACCAAATCAAAAACACTTCTTCAAAATCAAAACTCCTCATCAAAACCAAATCTGTGAACAAATCATGACCATCACCATTTCACAAATCCCTCAGCATCAAAAAAAATCTGCACTTCCTCAAAATCCAGAAATCTGCATATTCAACTTCCTCAAAATCAAATAGGGCCTGCATTCTATTTTTAAAACCTGGAGATGAAATAATCTGCATGCATTTGGAAATGGAGCAAGTCTGCATTTTTTTTTATCTGCACAACCTCAAATTGAAGCCTGATTGAAGCCTATTCAAGCATCTGCATGCAAGTGGTTTTAGTCAGGAAACAAGAGCATTTCAAATTTAAACAGGGGTTGAAACTCAAATTTAAAAAAAAAAAATCCTGCCTGCATTTTTATTTCTGCAAATTTCAGAAAGGGTTATAACAGAGCTCTGCATTTAATAATGATGAGTAACTTAAAATCTTAAACTTTAAAATAGTTGCATGATTTTACTGAATTGAAATAGTGTTGTTTGTGTATTTTTGAAAATCTGATATGAAGATGATATGTGTGCATGTGTTTACTTAATGCCTATTCTGTTTTATTGATTTCCCTGGCAAAACATCATCTAAAACACTTATCGTTTAACTTAGCTTCTGAAATGATGGAATTTTTAAAGTAAAGTTGTTTTATTTTCTTAAGTTAATATTTAAATTTTTTTAAGTAAGTTAAATTTAGATTGTTGCCTCTGTAAACCCAGGAAACATCATGTATGTATTTTTACCATAACCCAAACATATTAGTTTAAGTAATTCAGCAGTATAAATCAAAACACTAACTGAAACTTGATTTTTAAATCAAGAAATAGGAATTTTAGAGTTTAGTTTAAGTTGCAATTTAGAATTGAACTAAAAATGAATTTTAATCAAATACTATTGATCTTTGGACCTAAAGAAGCTTGGGATTCTTCTGGTTAGTAGATAAGTGTTAGGTGATGCTCAGAAAAATCTTGGATGATGATTTAATTTGCCAGAGTAATTGCAGTTTTGAATTTTATTGTTAAACCCTAATTTTGATGGGTTTTAAGAGTTGGATCATTTCGATCTGAGTAATTGATCGAGTGCTATGATATCTGGGAAGTGGGTAGTTGGTGTGTGGATGAGTTCGAGGCCGGAGGGATTGAACATCTAGTGGTCAGAGAGGTGAAAACTCGTCGTTGACAGGTTTTGGAAGAAACCTGGTTTGAGTTTCCAGGTTTTGATATAGGTGGTTGAATTTGATTTGTTGATTTATTGTTCAATCTGATGATGTCATTTAAGCATCGGTGTGTTTCTGGTTGAAGTGTGATCCCCTCTGATGATCAGTGGAGGCGGTGGTCGCCGTGCATATGCACGGCGACGAGATGTCTGGTGAAGTATTTTGGGGTTTTGTTTGTTACAGGGGGAGGTTTGTGATTTGCTCGAAGCAGGTGGATTGAAGACTCGAAGAAGTGAGGTAGGGAACTCGAAGTGATTTAGCATAAGCCTCGGGTTTGCTCTGTTTTCTTTCAGGTTACAGATACATGTAAATCTGGGTTTTAAAATTTTAAAATCTGAAGTTTATTTGTTAAGGAAAGTTTGAATTAAATTTAAATTCAAGTTTGAATTTTAGAAATTCAAGTTTAATTCAAAATCTCAGTTTTAAATAAATAAAAAAAATAAAGGAAATAAGGTTTTAAACCTAAACCTGTATAACTACATTATTTTGGGAAGCAATTTAAATCTTTTAAATTGAAGTTTGTAAATTATGAGCAAGATTTAAAATAAAATTTAAATCTGGAAATCTTAAATTTAAATATGAACTTCAGTTTTTAAATTTAAAAGAAGGTCTAAAATTGGAAGTTTTAAACTAATTATAAATTGAAGTTAGTGAAATTTTGAAATGAGTTTTTGTTTTCAAAATTCTTATGAATTTAAATTCTAAGATAAACACTTGTTTGTCTTGCAATTTAAAAAGTTTTAAATTATTTAAACTTTGATAAGTTTAAATTATTCTTCTTTTAAAACTTGTATTTAAAATGGAATTTAAAGGTAATTTTCAAAAGTACTTTGTTTAAAATAAATTTTGTTTTTTTAAAAAACAAAATTTAGAAATGTTTTATCCTAAATTAATTAAGATAAATATTTTGAAAATTTATTTAATTAATAAAAAAATTAAGGAATAGTTAGTTAATTTAATTAATTATTGATCAAGGTTTAATAAATATTGATTAATGATTAATCAATTTAAAATTAGGATCATTAATTAGATTTTAAATTAATGATTAACGAATTACTAATTATGTAATTAAGTTTCAAATCAAGGTTAATTAATTAAATAAATTAGACTTTAATTAATGGATAATTAAAGATAATTTAAATTGTAATTAATCTAAGTTAATTACTTAATGAAATAATTAGAGAGCGGTTAATGAAGGTCATTAACCGGGATTATTTAAAAATTAATTAATGTGGTTAATTTTTAATAATTAATTAGATTAATTAATTTAATAATAATCATTTGTGAATGGTTTGAGTATAATTACCTAATGAAGTAATTAAGAAATTAATTACTTAAGGTAATTAATTAAGTTAAATGGGATTGTTTAATTAATTTAGTTTAATTAATTTTAAACACTTGGGTTTTAAAAATAATTACTGTATGTAATTAATGGATTGAAATTATTTGGTTAAGTAATTGATTAATAATTACAGGATGTAATTAATTGAAGATGTTTAAGAATAAAGTAATTTGGATTAAATTATTTAGTAATTAATCATGGGACTAATTAAGAAATTAATTAAGGGATAATTAATTTGGTTTAATAAAGTAATTAAGTCAGTTAATTACGTAATTAATTAATCTAGGAAGATTAATAATTATGGGTTAATTACTTAAGGTAATTAATTTAAGAGGATAATTGATTAAGTATCATTAATTATTATAATTAATGATGTAATTAAAGATGATTAGTTATGATTAATTAATCAATGATAAGTAATTGAAGGTAATTGATTAATGTAATTAATTAAGGATTAAGGTAATTAATTATAGTTAATTAATTAATTGAAGTAATTAAAGGTTAATTACTGTTTGGTTGAGAATAATTAATTTGTGAAATTAATTAAGGATAATTACATGAATGTAATTAAGGGTAATTAATCAAGGGTGATTAATTAAGGTGATTAATAATGAATGATTTATTGATTGTAATCAATTAAATGATTGAGTAAGCAAGATTTATATTGGTGAAGTAATTAATTTAATTTATTTTAAATTAATTAAAAATAAAGTAATTAATTTAAATCACTTTAAATTAATTAGAGATAGGCATAGTTAATTTAATTCATTTTAAATTAATTATATTGTGATGAGTAAATCTTTGCTTATGTACGAGTGGATGACATTGATTGTCATGGATGCTTTGATATCTCAGAAATGAGATAAGTATTGTTGTGTGGTATGAATGCTTGGTTGCATAGTGATGATAACATAGATTATCTATTGTGATGGTGATATATGAATTATCTATTTTGATATTGATAATATGGATTACCTGTTATTTGATAAGGTTGATTATCAATTGTGATTTGTGAGTTATCTGTCTGAGTGTATATAGATACTGTATTGAATTGTTTTAAACGTTAAAACAACTTGGACCTAAAAGACACGCTTTGGATTTCGATGAGACCGGGATCGGGTTTCCATATTTGGATATCCAAAAACCACATCGATCCAAATTAACGTTAGGTCGTGAATCAAAGTAGAGCTTTGTGAAGACTGGAGGTGTAAGAACTATACGTCAGTATAACTCTGTGGGTGATTCCGTAATGAGTTTGACGAAAATAGTACTGATAGGTTTGAGATGGTGGTTCAGAATGCAAGGGTTATCGTCGTTAACTCTGAGGGTGATTCCAAAATGAGTGTAACGAGATAATGCCTTCGGTTTCGTTCAAACCCGGAACGAACTTGTATGGATTGAATACTTTCAAAACATCGTCAAGTGGACGAAAATCCTAGACCTATTATAATATCATCGGATTTTCTATCAAATGTTTTGGTTAGCGTAAGGTAAAAACTTTTCCATGTTTATGTGTGGGAAGTCTTACGTGATACCTTTCTTTTCAAAAGGTTTTTGAAAGTTAAGCAACATTTACCTGTTACTCACATTAGACCCATGTCTGACCCGGAGTTTATTCTGTTTTTCTTAAACTCTTGGGTACTCAAATTTTTACAAGTAGCCAAGGGATTTAGGTTAGCATTGACGAATTGTGGAGGAGCAATGGAACAGGAGGCTCCTGTGTATAGTTATATAGTATTCCGCTGTGTGTTCTCTAAGTTGTTGTCTTTGTGTTGTATTGAGTGGTATAACTAGACAGGTGTTTATAACTGTCTAGTATGTGATGCATATCTGTGTAACTCTGATAATGGTTGTAAACTATGTAATGTTTACGTTATTAATATAATTTATTCGTTCCGCTGTTTAGATTCTGATGTTGTTCCTTTCTTCTTCTCTTTCTTTTCTCTTTTCTATCCTTTTCTTTCTTAAAAATGATGCGATTTTCTGTGGTAAGAAAGTCGGGTCGTTTCAAGTACAGCATCTGTAACGCTTAGCTTTGGGCCTCTAGATAGGCGATGTTACATTAACTTTGTGCTGAGTATATTTATTATGATACTAAGCTTTTACGTCGAAGGTGATGAACCTCCGTTGAATATTTTTCACTCTAATTGATTTGGAATATCCCCTAAAGGAGCTGTAGCATGGTCATGAGGCTATGAGTTGACTGATATTAAAGCATTAACTTCTCATTTATGCTACATAGTGTCATGAGTCTAAAGATTACCACACATCGTTACATTAAGGTCCTATTTTTTAATTAAATATGTTTCACCTATCTAAAACACTCGATTGAATCGCTCTGTAACCATCCGATGAACAAAATTACTTATCCTCTTAGTGTCCTTAACGATCATGATTAATTCACTATTCAATATTTGGAGAGCCTTACGTAAACTAGTCTCAACGGATGCATCAATATCCGTATCTCAATGCATCTTGACTTGGAAACTTTAAAGTTGAGTAATATTAACAGATCGATTCAATACTCATGGTTATGACCAATTCGCAACTGCAATCGATATAATATTCTACTTAGGGATTTTCTATTTATATATGCCTAATGCTCGTAATAATTATTTATATCATATATAACAAAAGCACATAATGGAAAACAAAATTAATTTTCACACTTTTATTTCTAGTAAGATTCATTATAGAGTTAATATTACAGAACAAATTATACAATTTCCATGGTGCACCCCTCACTTGCACTTGGGTCTAAACGTGGTATGCATTCACATTCCTTCGATCAATCATCCTAGATCATACTAATAAAGGATCTGCTATGCTTTCCTTGTATCTGCTCATTCGAGCTTTATCTCTCCATCCCTGATAAACTATCTTATTTATGTTACTTATGGAGAATATGCATTGATCTCCTATGAACTCTTGGTTCAAGTAATCAATATTTCCTAGTTATCATAATACATATGCATCAGACCAATTATGCTCAGGACATTTCTCAGCTCTTTTATAAATTTGTGCATGCGTACTACTTTAGCGCCTTCATTTTGGGCAATGAACTCGGCCTCCATCGTTGAATCCACTACAACTTCTTGCTAGAACTTTTCTAGCTAACAGACCCAACATTTAAGGTGAATACAAAACTTGAAACCGACTTGCTATATCGTTAACAACACCATGAAAGCTTGAGTCTGTAAACCACTTCGTATGGTGGTCATTATTTTCAAAGATCATAAATAAATTCTATAGTATTTCATAAGTTTTTAACGATGCACTTTACAACTATCCAATGATTTTCCCCCAAATTTGGCTGATATGGGCTAACTGAACTACGTGCAAATGCAATAATCGTCCTCATACATTGCATAACATACATGATATCCTCATCCGCAGATGGGAATACTTCTTAGGAAGGAAGATTTCATGCTGCATTGGAACAATTTTACACTTGGAATAATTCACACTAAATCATTTGGATATGGTACCTATGTACATCGATATGATAGTCCTAAAAGCTTTTTGGTATATCTCTATAAATCTGGATGCTTAAAATATAGGATGCCTCACCTAATTCCTTTATCGACAAATTCTTTGACAGCCAAACTTTCACTGAATGTAACATCGATACATCATTACCAGTCAGCAGTGAATCATTGATGTATAATGTATGTAATGTAACAGGCCGGTCTGCAACTAGTAAATTGGATGAATTTTCGATTTGAAATGTAGTGGGCTTATGAAGTCAAATGGGTTAGATGCAATCTAGTTGATGTTAATAAAATCATTTTTTATTAATATTGTTCTATAACTAATCATATTAATTAAAATTGATTTAATTTTTGTAAGGTGTTAAATTGGAAAAGGAAAGAACATATCAAATATATTCATATGTCAAATCGTGTGACAAACATGTGAGACATGAAGTTAATTTGATTGGATGTTTGTGTTCTACCATTTAGATATGTAAAATGTCAAGTCATTAGTTATGGAAACAACTTAATGGAACATAAATATGACAATCGTGTAGCTAGGAGTTAAATTAATCACTTTTGGAAAGGAGAAAGGTCGCATGAACATATAAGGTGTAAACTTCAAATGTATGACATGATAAGACAACAACATGATATATGAACATGTGTACTATATATGTATGTATGTATGTATGCGTGTATGTATGTATAGGGGTCGGCTATTTGAACACAAAATAAAACATAATTAGTGAGACAAAAGATCAAAACCCTTAGATCTTTTTGTCTTTGCATGGGAGGTGGAAATCAAATGGGCAATCCAATGATGGAGATCCATTGTGTCACCAATTGTGTCTATATTTTGTACCTCAATAGAATTTACCATATATATAATTTTGTTTATGTAAGTAATGGTTCAAGATCAATTAATGTAATAAATTTAAAATTTAAATCGTTGACCGAGGAGATTCTAATTGACTTCTCAAATTCTGGAAAGTTTTTTCACCATCTTCCCATGTAAAATCTAATTAATTTTATGTCAAATTTAGATTAAGTAACTTGTAAATTCCATAATTTATACATAGCCAAAAGGGAGACAGAGTATATGAACTTACATAATTATAACTTGCATGAAAAGATAGGACAATGCATGTATAAAATAAATAAATATACCATAAAATTTATATATTTTTTTAATTTTATTTTTATGTAAAAATAATATTCATAAATATACATATACATACACATACATGCATATGTATATGTATATATCTGTGCATGCGTGCATGCGTGTGTGTATGTGCTTGTGTAATGTAAACAAACTTCCATTATCATAATTTATGTAAATATACATACACACGTGCACATATATAATAATTAAATTAATTAATTATTATCCTGCCCTTTGATCAAGGCTGGGATATCAACAAATTGGCTGGAAGTATGATATCAGATTGAAGATCGATCGGAAATGAGGCTATGATCGATACCGTCAAAATTGGGCCAAGTTCTAATCAAGATAGGATCATAGGAAATGATAAACAACGTTTGGAAAAGCTACACTTCAAATTTTAGGTCAGTCGGAGTTCGAATGCTCAAGATAAGGATAGATCAACGCTGGAAAGGAATGGCTTCGTATCGATACCCTCATATCGATACAGTTAGCATCGATCAATGGTGAATTGATAATCTACTTCGGATGGATACGATTAGTGTTGATCGGCGTGAGTCATTTTGGATCGATGGTTGTTGCTCCTATCGATATGGTTCATATCAATACGAAGGAGTAAGCAGCTGGATGGACGCGAATATGGATAACACACAGGGATTTGGACCAGTAGTAGTTCGTATCGGTTAAGGATGGACTCAGTAGTTCAATTTTGATCGATGGTTTCGTATCGACCAATACGAGCATGGATAAGGGAAATCCATATAGAACTTTGCTTTGGATCAGTCAGAGTGCGTATCAATCATTTTCTTGATCGATACGAAATGCTACGCTTGGAGTAGATATAAACAAAACAACTACCGATGGATACGAAGAAGCAAAGATCATATCGATACAAAGGATAGATATGGACTTCATGGATATGAAGGAACGTGTTTCCAAGGCGACATTGGATCGATACGAAAAAGGGTCGGTCGATGGATATGAAGAAGCACATGCCAATGGATGCTGTGACGACCCGTAATTTTTAACAATTTAAAATGGAATAATTAATCGATTTTAAATATTTAAAGGTTAATTTAACTTGAATTCCAAATATTAAGATTTATTTGATAATTAGATTATTGAATTATATAATTCGAAATTCGGTAAGATGTTAAACATGGAATTTTAAGCCGGTTAAAAATAATTTGAAGGCTTATAAAATTTATTATGATGATACTGAAGATAATAGAATGGTTGAAATTTAGTTTAAAGGTAATTTGTTAGGTTTTAATAATATATCGTTTAAATTAACATTTAGAAATAGCCTTCCGAGGCACAGTCTCGGAATTCGACGAAACCAGTTCCACTGGATCCATAATAGTTAGTTATTATCGGATTTCTATTTTCGTAGCGTTTGGATTTACCGTTTGCTCGTACGGGTGAGAAACGCGTTGAAATTAAAATCTATAATTTAATATTTTAAATCGATTTATAAAGCTAACTTCCACATACGATTAAATTAGTTTCCGAAATATGTTCCATTGTGTTTGAAACATGGGTAAAGCCTTATAAACGCCTGGCGGCATTTCTCATTAGGAGTTTGAAATTTCTCAACACAAGATATTTTCAATATTCAATTATATAATAATCAAGCATACTCAAGAAGCCATTCCCAATTTTATTATACATCTCCGTCCCCTCTCTAATCTTCAAAACAGTAAAACGCGACCGATATTTATTAAAAGAAAAAGGATAATGGCCGAGCCTCGTTCCAGTCGCGATCGAATTCGATCGTGAGTCTAGGGCTCGTTGAAGTATCGCGATGGTGCAAATTGTTGCCGGCTCAAACAATTTAAGAGCGAGGCAAGGAGGGGACTCATGATGTTTGGGGAATGTCGCACGAGGGGTTAGAGGTCGGTAATTGAAATCCGAGCTCGAGCGCAGGAAGCGTGGACTGTGGAGGTCGTGAGGAGGGAGGCACGAGGCGGTGACTGCGAGAAGGGAGCACGCGCGCGAGGCTAGCAGTTGGAGTCACGGTGGTGATGATGCGGCTGTGGATTCGGCGCCGAGCAAGTGGAGGCGAGGAATGGGTCAAGCTTTGGAATTAGGGTTGGGGCGTCGGCAGTGGTAAAGGAAGACTGCAATCAAGGCAAGTGGAGGCTATCGTGAATATATCGAGTTGGATGTCGAGTTTGGAGCAAGTGGAAGTGAAAGTCGGCTGTGGAGCCAGCGGATGTCGAGCGATTTATGGTGAGGTATTCGATTCTCTTCTTTCCAATTTAAATTTTAAAAAAAATAAAAAAATTAGATCTTTAATAAAGGATGTAAAGTTCTTCTTACAGTAAAGAAATTATTATTTTGCTAATACAATAGAGAAATTTATTATTTTGAATTGTTTAGAAAATTTATTTCATGTAGATAAGGTTGAATTTTTTTTATTAAAGTGTTGTAGTGTTTATAAAAAGTAGATTTTTAAAATGTATATAGCTTGCTCTTTACTATATAGTTTAAAAATACATGTATACCTATTTTCATTTACTAGTTTAATTTTAAAACAATAAAGATTTATTTATTAAATTAACTTATTTAATTATCTTAGTCACTAAAAAAATAATTTATTTAACAGGGAAATAGTTTAAATTACATTATTGGTTAATTAAATTTATTAAGTGGTAATTGATTAGTTCAAATGATAATAAACTGTAAATGTCTTTACAAGGTCAAAGTTATGATGAAACCAAAGTCAAGATTGAAGGGGATTGCAATTAATAGCAAAGGTGAGTAAATCTCACTCTGTTGGATTATTATTTTAATTTAAATGGTTAAATTTAAACAATTAGTTGAATGATTAAATTGATTGGATGTGCACTGATGATGATGTGACTTTGGTTTTGGTTGGTTTTTGAGTTAATTGTGGTTTGACTTGAAGTATTTGGGTTTTAAATTGTTTTAAACTTAAGTCATAAATAAGAAAATGTTTTCATTTTAATGTTAATAAGGGCTTAATGATTTTTAAATCATCAAATTTAAAAGGGTAATTAAAATGGATAATTTAATTCAATTAATTAATGATTTGGTAATTAATTTAGTAATTAAGGGTTTGAATTAATTAATTAAGGATTAAGTTTATTAATGAAGTTTAATTAAATTAGAGTAATCAATGGATGGTTTGATAGGTAATTACTTAATGTAATTAATAAAATATAATTACTTTGTGAAATTAATCAAGAGATTAATTAAGATAGTTAATTAAAGAGTAATTAATTTATGTAATGAAGTAAATAAAAAGGTAGATGATTACTGGTTGAGATAAATCTAGAATGATTAATATTTGCGGTTTAATTAATGATTAATTATTTAATGTAATTAATTTAGATTAGGATAAATTGAAATATAATTGGAAATCATAAATTTATATAATTAACGTTGTAATCAAAGATTGATTGATTAATCCATAATAAGTGACTTATGGGAAGTTAATCAATATAAGTAATTAAGGATTAATGTAATTAATATAGTTAATTATTTTATGAAGTAATTAAGATTACTTATTGATTTTGGTTAAGAATAATTAGTATTGTGAAGTTAATTAAAGATAATTACTTGAATGTAATTGAAGGGTAATTAATCCAGGTTGATTAATTAAGATGAATAATGAAGGGATGATTGATTAATTGATTTGAAATTAATTAATGACAAGTGAAGGAATCTAAGTGATTGAGGTTTGAAATTTAGTTAGAATTAATTAAATTAGTTTTGGCAGCGATCAAGTTTGGCTTATGGATGATTGAATGGTATTGGATGTTTTGAATGAGTTGATATCTCTGATATGAAATGTTGAGTATTTCATTGGATAACTTGGGTTAGGATGACATGAGTCTTGAAGAGACCGGGGTCGGGTATGAGGAAATACCCGAAACCACTTCGAATTTTTATAGATTGATAAGTGAAATCTATAGACTGGAGTGATGTGATTTAAATGGATTGGGTTATTTAATCTAAATCTTAGCACTTAGAAAATGGATGTATGGAATAAGTGATGTCTATAATAAATTGTGGCTTTGTGAATTGAAACGAGTTACCTCGGTTTATATAAATTGTATGCTTTGTATTCCATGTTAGATGGGTTTACTCACGCTGGTTTCCAGCCTGACCCGTGTATTACTTTGGTGTAATGCTCGGGTCAGATCGAGTATTACAGATTTTCAGGTAAGGACGTTCTAGAGCTTGGAAGACGTGCTGGATGGTAGGAACGTATAGAGTATTTTCCGCTATATTATATTATTGTAAATCTGAGGCATGATAATTATGTATATCCAGTGTTTGTATATATGTGTGACTCTGATGTACTATAAATGTAATCGACAGAATAGTATTCTTTGTAAATCGTTATTATTTGTTATTATATTTATCCGCTAAAAATGTGAGATGTTGATGTTTCTGATCTTCTTCTTCCTCTTCTTCTTCTATCGCTTTCTTCTTTTTCATAACTATCTGGAATTTTCAGGATCGGAAATTTCGGGTCGTTACAGATGCGAGGTAGTGGAGTTGGTCAAGCGATGAAGCATTCAACATGGATGCAGGCATGGAAATCAGACGGATGTGAAGGCCACGGCTATGGATATGGGGATAGGATGGATACGAAGAGGATCAAGACAAAGCGATCGATACGAAGAAATCGGCTTACATTGGAAAACACTAACTTGAATCGATCATAACTCTCACTCTATAAGGCCAAACGTGATGAAAGTTTCGAAGGATCTTCCTTATGCACTCAAGAACCTCCATGATCGATCTCGGCTCGATTGGACCACTTTTGGATCGATGCGGATTGAACATGGATTGATCCAAAATCACTCCGGATCGATCTGGCGAGCCATATGCAAAAGAGGAAAGGTATCCAGATTTAGAGGCGGATATTTTCAAATCTACACCTATAAATAGCAGTCCTATGGCAACTAGAAAGGGATCTTCTTCTTGAATAGGGAAAACTCTACCATTTTTGCTATTGATTTTCGAAGGCTTGTAACTGTAATTACAACGTAAAAGGAAAAAAAAAGGATCAATTCAAAGTGGACGTAGGTCGAAGATGGCCGAACCGCTATAAACTCTTGTGTTTTTTCTTGCTTTCTCCTATTTTAATTTTGATGTTTTTTCATTTTTATTCTCTACTTAATCTGGATCTAAGATCTGTGCGTGTATATTGAAGATCTGTGTTTATACACCGGTGCTTTCATTACTTCTAGGGTTTGTGGCCAACTTTGGTGCAAACATTAATGAAATAAATCTAAAAAAAATTCCTTGACTGCGTGGATAACAAATTATCATGATTCAAAACAAAATTCAAGACGACAATTTTAAATTCACATCAATACATACATACATACATACACATATATATATACATATATATATATATATATATCTGTGTGTGTGTTGTGTTATGTATGTATGTTTATATCTTTGATTATATCCAAAACAATTGATCATTATGTGTGTGTGTGTATAACTCAGTATTGCATAAAATACATTTAAAAGAGATGATCTATAAATAGATAACTTTATACTACATAGATCAAACTCCACTGTTCAGATTCTTTTCATTTGATTTACATTATAAACAACACAGGTGATAAACAAAAATTCAACCAAAACACAACAAATATATATATATATATATATATATATATATATATATATATGACATACTTAAATTTAGATCAAAGGCAAACATGTTTAAGTGTGTAAAAAAAATATAAATTTACCTTGTATATCCAACCCTTCGTGACACCTTGGTTTAAGATTTCTACTTATACCTTTAATAGATCCACACCCAGCTTTGCAAGAGAAAGATGAACCATTTGTATTTTCTTTTATTTGATGTTTTTCATTTGAATTGGAGTTGGAAAACTATGGAATGGAGCAATGAAATTTCAGCCATAGTAAGGAAGGAAGAGAGTAGAAAAGTGAATGTCGGAAAGAATGAATGAAAAACAATTAGTGGATTTGTTTTAATTGAAAGAATAAAACATTTCCTTTTCTCATTAAAAATCATTAAAAGGTCAATGGCGATTATCAGATAAGCGACTTACGATCTTCTTTCTTCCTTTCCAGTCTGAATTGCTCCTTTTCCTTCCGATGTCGTCCACCTCATTTCTATCCCGTTCGCCCTACCTCGTCTTCCCCTATGTTTTTGAAGAGGATTAATTTTGTATTTAGGCCACTTTTGCAAACAAATTACAAGAATAGCCCACTTTGCAAACTTATAACGGAAATAGACCAGTTTTGGCCACGTAGGACGACACGTGTACTGGCGGCATCTCAAATGCCGCCAGTACACGTCTTTGTGGCACAATAACACTGGCGGCATTTGAGATGCCGCCAGTCAGCGGCATTTGAGATGCCGCTAATTCTGCTGCCCTCTATTTAGTTTCCAGCCCTCCTTCCTTTCATCCTCACTCCCCCTTCTCTCATCCCCTCTTCAAAAAAGAAACGAACCCACCCCCTCCCCCCAAATCATCAAAAATCAAAATTTGAAGCTTCCAACTACCACAATCTACTTAGGGAAGGAAGGAATAACATCTAATTCTTCCTCTTTGACAGGTTATTAGCTATAGCAGGTAGGTTATTTATGGAAACCCTAGTTCCATTTTTTTAATTTTATTTGCTGTTTGGTATCAAGTGATAATAGTTTACAAGTTGATTGAATAAATTGTGGAATGGCTCCCAAGTGTGTACCGACCATATGTTATTTCGATGGCGAATTGGTTGTTGATGAAGTCAATTGTGGAAAATATGTGGGGGGGGGGGGGGTCGTGTAAGCCAGCTAAAATGTTGAGAGGTTGTAATTTGATGCAGCTGAAAGAATCGATATATAAACCGACGAAGATAAAATCTGAAGAATTTGACATAGAGGTAGTGTGTAATTGGCCGACGGACTCAGGATCGAAAGCCATAAAAATAGCCGATGATGACGATGTCGAGCTAATGTTTTCAGCGACATCGAAATCAATTGAGCTGTTTGTTGGGAAAATTAGGCGCTTGCAAGTAGAAGAACCCGTACGAGAACAAGAAGTTAACAGTGTTATTGAGGAGCACCGAAGAACGGTTGAGGCGGTAAGTATCAGCCGCAGAGACGCGTCATCGAGTTTCATTAACCCGACTATGCCAGCGATGTACAGTCAACAACAAGGTCTGTATGGATATCCTTCGTGTATGACAGTCCACTACGGTTAGCCTAAAATTTCATCTCAAAATTTCTAATTCCCTAGGAGTTTTCTTCTTCGGTCTTCTAGGCTTGAACATGAATTCCTCCTCTTCCAGTGACAGCTCTTCACTACCCTCCTCTTGCGTCTCTTCCGCTGGGGGTTGCGATGGCCCGACGGGTTGTGTATGCTGCGAAGATATCGCTCCGGAACTCCCGCCCTCTTTTTTCTTCCTTCTTCCATACTTTCTCTTCGGTGAGGGGGCCGGTGGGACTGCAGTTATGTCCTCATACGACGCGGGAAGGGCAATATCCTCGATAAGTGGTGGCACTATAGGAGGAGGAGGAGGCGGAGGTGGGATGGGCCTTGACATCTTGTTCTTAGACAAACATGATAGCAAAATTTGTTTGATAGAGAAGCATTTTGCCTTGCTCTTTTCAGGAACCTCCTCCGCAAGTTCGTCGACAATGTCCAACACATGATACATACCATCCGCCTGCGTACAACATAAACCCGTATGAGTTTCGTAAGTACTACAAAAGGTGTCAATAATAATACGTACCACATTCCATTCTAGCGGAGCTCGTGGAGTGTAAGGTGCCACCTCTTGCTCGGGTTCCTCCGCTCGTCTTCGAAGCACATAACGATGAGTGATATTCCAGTACCAGCTAAGATACTCCTCATCGGTCAGAGTGACATCGTGCTCGTCTTCCACAGCTTTGAAACGGTTGTTCCATAACTCAATCATCTGTTCGAACTCATCTTCGCCGTATGGAAGCGTGTAATATGGAGCAGGATACGGTAGGTGCTGACGAAGACCAAATTGTCTCATGACTCTGTCTGGAAGATGGTATGCTAAATCTCCAAAACAAAAAACCATAAGTCATGCCCGCCATAACGTCCTGTCTATTGTACAAGTAGCCGAAAGTGCATGAAGGTCTGCTTCGGAATACGGATTCCATGTTACTGCATTGTAATCTAAGACATCAAACTCGTTCCATTAGAAGGTTAAATTGCGTCTGGGGGTCATTTTTTTATTCTTCGGGCCAATCCACCTATAACAGCAACATGTTATACGAAATTCAAATTTACTGTGTCGATACAACAACACTAAAAACACTGTTTTACCTCGCTCCATATAGCTTTGAATTGTCAATTATTTGCGTCTTCATAGATATACGACCAACCGGAAGGTAGGTCCATGACCAAAGCTGCAAGTGGGAAACTTAATTTTAGTTACGGTTTTACGAAATACTCAACTATGCAACAACGAATGCGTATGTCCGTACCTGAAGTAGAGTCATACAACCTCCGGCGTGCCGTTGTTGGACCAAAGCAACTCTCGTAAGCTCCGTATAGGTGAAAGCAAGCACCGCACTACCCTAGGAGTATTGCCGACATGAATCGAAGTCTTCTAACAATGGAAGCCATTGAAGGGCCACTCTTGTCTTCGATCGATCGCAAAAAAGACGTTGCGTGATGATGTGCAACATAATACAGCGGGCCCTCTGGGCAATCTGCAAAGGAGAGGCACGACGTGGAATATTACCGGCCAACTGCTCCCTAAACCACGTGGCCACTATCGAATCATTTCCCCACTTCACGTCTTCTAGAGGAGCCAATCCAAGCAAGGGCTCGCACAAATCCATGTAATTTCTTGGATAATCCGGTTTCAGGATGGGATCCCCGTTAATCGGCAATCCAAGCAATATAGCTACATCTTTCAAAGTGATTGTCATCTCACCTACTCTAAGATGAAATGTAGACGTCTCCGGTCGCCATCTATCGATCAAAGCCGTCAAAAGATTCCTATCGAGCTGTGTATATCCCAACTTATTAACAACACCAAATCCAGTTCTGTCTAACAGTTCCAACACGCCTGGATGCGCTGACGTGACGAGCTTTAAAGTTGATGAATGGTCAATGAAGCCGTCCGGCTCAACCGCCTGTCGATACATAGTAACAGAGCAAAGCAATTATGGTAATTACCACCAATTTGCAGAAGTAATAACAAATTATTTGACCTTGTACCTCCATCATATCGATGTTTTTTGTGCGGTGTTGAGCTTGAAGGTAAAGCACGCTAGGATCGTTCGGTCCGGGAGCCATTTCATCGTATTCTACCACAATAACATTGCATAATCAAACTCAACTTCAATGGGTATAGAACCATAGATTTGCAACTATACAACTTCATTGTATACGATGGAAAAACAATTAAACATGTGCTCTAGGTGAGTACTCAACTTCATTGTACTATACAATCATAGATTTGCAACCATAGAACAATTTTAGCTCTAAACCCTAAATTGAAAAAATGACAATTAGAGACAAAATCGATAGATTTCATACCTATAGGATGAGCTTGAGACGATGATGAAGCCATAGTTCAAATTCTAAGTAGATTTTTGTAGCTGGAAGCTTCAAATTTTGATTTTTGGTGATTTGGGGGGGGGGGGGGTGGGTTCGTTTCTTTTTTGAAGAGGGGATGAGAGAAGGGGGAGTGAGGATGAAATGAGGGAGGGCTGGAAACTAAACAGAGGGCAGTAGAATAAGCGACATCTGGGATGCCGCTGACTGGCGGCATCTCAAATGCCGCCACTGTTATTGTGCCACAAAGACGTGTACTGGAGGCATTTGAGATGCCGACAGTACACGTGTCGTCCTACGTGGCCAAAATTGGTCTATTTCCGTAAGTTTGCAAAGTGGGCTATTCTTGTAATTTGTTTGCAAAAGTGGCCTAAATACAAAATTAATCCTTTTGAAGAAGAAGTATCGTAAACCTAATTTTGTCATAGATCTAGAAATCGATGTCGCTTCTCTGACACGTTCTGCTGATCCTTCAGCACCGCTTCCTTATCTCGATCCTCGGCCGTGCTAATAATAAATTTTGCTCCTTTATTGAACTTACCTCCTAATGATGGACTGCCTAGGTCGAATTTTGTTTCGGCTTCAAAAGCGATTGCTGCATCTAAAGGTGCTATGAAATCAAAATCTACTAAGCCTTATATGGGAGTTGTGAGTAATGCAAATATCATACTTGGCTTGATGGATGATATCGCTAATCTCCCTGCCGCCGCTCCTTCAGATTTCGACGGAAACCATTCCTTGTAACCTATGCTAAATGATGCTAGTAATGTTAACTGTTGGAATGATTCTTATGTAGACCTTCGAGTTGTTTTTAGAAAAAAAAATTTGGATGTTGGTAAAGAGAAAACTAGTGATTTGATTTCTAATTCTGCTGCTAATGTTAGTGGTAGTGTTAAGGCTTCTCTATTGAATGAAAACGGGAATGTTGTTTGTAAACTATGTGATGCAACCCCTGTTATGCAGCCCTCTTCTAATGATATTCAGCAGGAAACAAATTAACTTTATGAGCCAAAAATGAAACTTAAATGGACCACTTTCTTCTCTTTATTGCCAAGAAATGCGGGGGCTTTTGTGCCTTATTCATTTGATATGGTAGGTATAAGCAGTCCATCTGCTGAAGGTAATACAGGAAAGAACTGATTATTGGTCAGGTTATCTTATTAGTTTCATTTTGGATTCTAACCCTCCTTATTAGAAGGTTAAAGATCATTGCTACAAAGCGTAGGAGCCAAAAGGTAGTCTCCTAGTCCACATGGACAACTCCATCTTTTCTTTAAATTCTTAGAACCTGAGGAGCGAATTCGAATCCTTAATAAGGATGTCATCCTTATTAGAGGTAAGCCATTTATTGTCACTACTTGGAGTCTGTTTGTTGGCTGTGCTAGGGAGCAAGCATTATCTATGCCAATTTGGACATAGTTTTCACATATTCGCTCTGTTTTCAACCTATGTTGCGTCTACATTGGCTGGCGAGTTCTGTTGGGAAAGTGAAATGTTTTGATGCTAATATCATTGCTAGTGAAAAATTAGTAAATGTTAAAGCTCTAGCTTAAATATCTCTCGATAAGCCTTTGCCGAATATGATTAGAGTTAGAGTGTTTGAGGATTACATTGCAGAGATAATTGTTCAATATGGTTGGAAACCATATATATGTACATCCCGTTAGTGTTCTGGTGAACTTTCAACAGCTTGTTCTCGAAAATCTACAGTTAGGCCTTGACCTTTTCGGACCCACTTCCTTGGCCTTCGGTTATAAAGTGGATCCCAAAACATTATTATTGTGCCTCTTTATATGCCTTCTCCTATTATGTCACCTACAGGGCCTCCTAGTGTGCCTCATATTGCCCCTTCTGTTGAAGTTTTAGTTTCTCATGTCATTCCTTCCCCTGATGATATAGATACCGCTGATCCTGTGTTATCTTCGGCGGTCCCAAATACTAGTATTGAGTGGAATTCTGTAAAGAAAAGTTGGACACATGTTTATTCTGAGATGAGATATGACCCTACTCGTCTTGATTTTCGTATGTTTGTATGCGATGATGATGGTGAATCCAGGCGTCTTCATTACTTCATTAATGTAGATGACCTTATTCTTTCAGTAAAAGGATCCCACGGCACACTAATGGCTCTCTTCTCCTTGATGATAGTTGGGATAGGAAATTTATCTATTACAAGGATTACTGTGGATATGTTCTGGATATTGTGACTCTCTTTGTGGGTTATCTGCATGTGTTGGCCCTGATGGAAGTGATTCCTCTTCCACTTGGGGAGGAGGGGCCTATGTTCTCTTAGGTCTTTTATAGTAGCTTAGGCCCTATTTCCTATCTCCAGTTCTATATTTCGTATTAGCAGATAAGGCATCCCACCTTAGTCCTATATTAGCTGGTTTTGGTGGTAATAAAAGTGGATAGGCCACTTTAAAACCGGCTGTCTTTGCCTAAAAAAAGAAACATTTCCTCTTCTTTCAATTGAAACTTCCCTAATTAATCCCTTTAATTCTCACCCCATCCCTTATCCTTCAATATGAGATCGACCATATAGTTGCCATTTTATGGCAATAATGTCCATAAATCTCTAACGGAATTATCTTTTATTTAAACTCGTTTAAAGTTACACCGATATCAAATATCGATGTGCGTAAATATAACTTTTATATATGCATCTAGATAATTACAAACAACTCCCAAATATCAAATAAATTGAAAAATAATTAACCTGAATATTAATTAATTTAATTAATTGATTTTATTTTATAAATCAATTAGATCATGTGGTTTTTTTTTGAAGAATTCACAAATATGATTGTGACTTAGAGGTGTGAATTCAGTCAATAATCAATATTGAACAATTCAAATATTAACATTCATACATCACCTTAGCCAGTGGTATGACGGTTTGGCCAAATTCATTGCTTGCAAACCTTTTAAGTAAAATCACATTTTATAATCTCTTAAGTGGTATCATTTAGTAATGATTATTTAAACCATTTCTCTTCATCAAAACTACATCACAATAGAACTTATAGAATTTGGTTTTGGTCGAAATTCCAATATCATCGACATTCAACGTAGCTATTCCATAAACAAAATCCTTAGTTCAATAATAACATTTATGATTAACCGTATTATTCTAGTCATAGATTTTAAATTTGAGTTGACTATGGTTGACCTTGTTACTAACCTCATGCAATCGAGGATACGAAGTCTCTATTGAATAGTGTTTCACCTCCGATGCTTCAACTTAGACCCACCTACAGTTGTTTGATGGACGCCATGCCATAATTTAACTAAAGTCAAAGTAGGATTTCCAAACTGAAGTTCAATGGTATTCTCAAGTCGAGTGAACTATTTAATATCGTGACTTCAAGATTTTCCATCTAACCTATTTTTTATTAACCAACAAGAGTGTAACGATCTGTATTCTATGTGGATGGTCATAAAATATTATTTTTAAATTTATATTGTGTTATATTTGGATATAACTTTTGGTGATATTGAGTATTGACAATTTTTACCCTTAGTAATTTTATTGGATGATTTTAACCCTGATTTATATTTTCTAGCATTTTCGGTAGTTATATGTATTTCATCGATATAAGTGCACCGATCGGCATAAGAGAATTTAGAGAAACATAAAATGTCGTTGGTTAAGAAAAAATATACGATTGCGAAGTATTTTTAAGATCATATGTTTCAGCAGCCTAAATGACTAAAAACACAAAAAAATAGCTCGTGGGCCAATGTATTAGATTCTGATGAAATTTTTACCGTTGGAATTGGGAAAATATGATGAACCGCATCGTCAAAGTATGGTTTAAACCTATCATTTCTGGAAATTGCATGACCACAAAACGTGCATTGGAATTGGGGAATAAAAGAAAATGGGGTGCATTCAATTCCTAACCTTACCCACTACATTATAAATATTCCCCTTCTTCTCTGAACGTATATGTCATTCATTCCTCCACTTTATTTCTTCCTTCCTAAGAAAAACCCATCTTTCCACTTCCATTCTCTTCTTTCTAGGGCAAACAATGACCATTATGGTTGAAATAAAAGTCAGGTCTCTCTATTTCTCTTAGAGATATGCACCATGACTTTGGTTCGACCCAACTCCGATAATGCTGGCAAAAATTAATGAATCTAATAAAGGAGTGATTTTACGGGAGATCGAAATGGGTTTGAATGATATGGTTTTGTTTATCTTGGTAAGGGGAGTTCGAAAATATAGGTGCCTGAGCCGTATGGGCGGTGGTGTAGGTGGAAAGCTTGAGAGATTGGAGAAAATACGGTTTGGTTTATGTTTTTGTTTGCGGAAGGTTTTCACGGCACCTATGAGTGGTCGACGTAGGTAGCGGTCATGATAACGACATTGTGTAGGGGGATAGGTGGTGGTTCGGTGGTGGTTGATGGCGTTTGGCAGCGTATGGTGGTGTGCATGTACATGAAGGGAAGAAAAAAAAGAAGTGCGGGTTGGTAAAGACAAGGATAGTTAGAACTTGTGGTGACAAAGAAGCAGCCTTAGGTGCCGATGCAGGTAGGGCCTCAGGCGACGTGCGGTGATAGTTGGAGAGACAGTTGCATGAAGGGGTAAAGGCTATAGTAAATAATGCATTAGTTGTGGAGAGTGGAAAGCTGCGTGTAGGCTATAGAATAGAGATAGTGGAGAGAGAAAAATTATGAAAGTAATTAGGCAAATTAATTATTTGAAAAAGTGATTGATTAATTAAGTAATTTATATATATCCTGTAAAACCCATATCTTCGAATACTAGGTTTGATTTGGACGTGGTTTCTTGCGTTGCACTCGTATTGGATCCCATTACGACTTGGTATAGGATTGGGCAGCTTTTGTTGAGGTGAATATCATCTTTCACTATACTATGTTTGTCATTATAGTATAAAATTGATGTGTTTAAATGATTTCCTATTTTAAAACATGATTTTTAATATATTTAAAACCATATTTGATTTTACAAAAGAATTTTAAAGTCTTTTAAAATGGTTTAAATTAGATATCATTTACCTTTAATGGAAATACTATTTTCTAAAAATCGCTAGAGTTAGGCCATTTTTTATATGATTCCAATATTGGTTGACATAGATGTGTTATACATGTTGTATTATGCTATGTTGGTTGCATTTATGCTTGTTTGCTTCTTTTCGTTGAAAATGCCATTCGATAGGTGATGTAGTGCTAGGAAATATCCCATAAGATTGAGTTTTGTGTATATCAATTGAATCCACATATGATGGGAACTCGAATAGAATGGATAGAGTTTCGTGCATATTAATTGAATGCACATAAGATTAAACTTGAAGGGATGGGATAAGTACATGGAAGAGTACTGAGATGCATGCTAACCGATTTGAAGATGAAAGATGGTGGACTAGGGTATGTTCTTCGGCCTTTAGGGCTGAACATTTTCATTTGGTTTACACTTGCCAATTTTAGGCAAGTACACAAAGAAAATGTTCGGTATAGACTACTCTAAAGTGGTTAGTGTCTACCACTATTTATGATGGCTGATTTGGCTAATCTTTCATTTGGACGACGAGGAGGCTTCAAGGAGCACGACCTGCTAGTTTGTTCATGCGGTGCACTCTTGTTTTTGATACTATTATTGTACGTGAGTGATTTCGATGGTGAAGTGATGATGCGACACTTCATTTAGATCTTATAGCTCTACGACGAGTAGTTTTTTACGTGGAGGAAGAAAGATGCATTTGGCTTATTGACTTTGGGATGTGCTTAGAGAATCTAGTGGATAGCCTTAGGACTTGCCTAGGGATTCTATAGGGTGACTTTGGAACTTAGTGAATGATAAATCTACAAATTAGGATGAATTCCAGAGGTATTCGATGAAGATGACTCGAGGATGGGAGTCGTAATGATGATCCACGAGGACAAGTTCGAGGATGGGCGCTTGTGGGTAGAACGAAGGACGAGTTTTATATGGATAAATGGAATGAAACGGTGATGTGTTCAGAGACATGTAAGAATGGATCATTGATGCTCGAAGATTTTTGAGGGGTACTCATACAACAAGGGTATATGGTGGTGTGGATGTGATGACTAAGAAAATGAGACTTTTCTATCAGCCTTTGGCTTATGTGGATGCCATTCGAGTTATTTGAAATCTAAAGCACATGAGTGATAGTAAGGATTGTTTAATGGATGTCATGTTTGCCATGTTTTGCTTATTATTATAAGGATGTCATAGGATGAAGGTATTACGGACGTTGATGCTTATACACTTGATATTGTATTTAGGACGTAGTGCACCTTTATGATGATAGTAGATTATAGATTAGCGTATACTATTATGTGCTAATTCTTTGGATACAGGGACATAGATGGTATGATTATCCATACCCCATGTCCCATAAACTACATCGACTTTCATAGCATTTTGAGATTGTTTATCGCTCAAATTGGACTACCGTCTGACTCAAGGTTTTGTGCTATGCTTCTGATTATCTTGGATAATCTTAAACGAGTGGATAAGATAATAGGTGTAGGTGATACATGGAGGTATATAGGTGGATGAGTAAGAGGAGATTCTTTCTCGTACTTATATTTTGACTCATTAGTGTCTATTTCGCTATACCAAAATATGGAGCCTTGCTAGTGTTGTTCATTCTTTTTAAAGACAAATATATTTTGAGTTTATTTTTAGTTGTATAAAATCTACCACTACCTTGTATAACTTTGTGAAATAGTGTACTCTGATACTGTGGTTTATTTAGTTATTACTGTCTCGCTCGTTATATACAATGGTTGTTATATTTTTTTCGATTTGTTGTGGGATATATAGCAAGTTCTATGATTGTTTTATTTACTTTACAAACCTTGACAATCGTCCTGCATCGGTCGAGCACCGTTACAGTGCACTATCCAAGTATATTGGGTGGCGGAGGTGTAAGATGTTCGTCACATTAGGTATTAGAGAGAGATTGCATAGTCAAACTAAGTTGGTATCGGGATACATCAGAGATAAGGAAGAGTTATCATCTTAGAATGGATTGAGAGTATATGAGAGAACATTCTTGTTATATATTTTGGTTTTGAAAACTATATAGTAGTGTGTGTGTATATATATATAATATAAGTTGCAATTCACACACGAGTACCATTGATATGGTTCTTCTTTATAAGAGACTGATAATTCTTAGTGTGGATTTGGAATAATCTAGAATACGTGAAACATTGCTAGGAATTCCATCTGTGGTGTTAAGGAGGGGTTGGGATCTAGGACTGCTAACCTCGACTTATAGGAGATGTTTGTTGAGATGGTGTGAGACATGGTCTGAAATGACTAAGCAGCTCCTCATGCCGATGTTGATTAAGTGTAGGCATCCATGGTCGACTTTTCCAAGTAGAATAGAGATTGTTCTAGCTTGGAAGGAAAGCCATTACTTGGAACGGAGTCGGATATAGAAGTCCAAGGTTGAATGGATACTTCCAAAAGGATCTTTGATGACCTGAAGTTATATGATTCCACGAGGAGGAAGTTAGCCTCTAGATATTTCTAGTTATGGACAATGAACTGGTTGAATTCCCTTAGAGCTGCAGTTTCCAAAGACTGATTTTCTTGGGTTCATTTCATAGTTCGTTTCAGGGAGGAATTTATCATAATTTCTTAAAAGGCAGTTTTATTTGGTAGACTTGCAAATTCAAAGCAATGTGAGCTATCTATCCGGAGTATAAGGTCGAATTTGATGTGCTATTGAAGTACAACCTTTCTTTCAATGAGTCTCCACTCAAAAAGATGAAGAGTTTATCGTTGGGTTGAATGATCGCCTTAGGAAATGATTGAATGGTTGCATCGACGAGAGTTTCAAGAAGGTGGTGGAAAAGGCTTTACGATATGAGTGCCAAAACCTTGTTTAGAAGGCTGTTGTTCCAAGGGAGAGCCAAAACTACAATGAAGAAGGTGAGGCAACCGAAATGGCATAACAACACAAGAAGCGGATGGTGAAAGAATATTTATTGAATGTCATTCTGACTGAAGGCTCCATTGTCGAAAGAGAAGGGAAAAAGCATTACTATTTGAGGTATGCCTGCCATTTGTGATGGTCCTATAGACGTTTTAATCGATTCTGAAACTTTATATTGCTTCATATCTAGTGATTTGATAGATAGGTTGAGATTGACACCCAAGATAGTTAACTGACCTTAAATTGTAACAAACCCTGTAGGGGCTCAACTAGCTTACGCATGGGTTGTCATGACTTAGCCTTATCGAGTCATGGATGTTTTTTCACTTGCAATTGCTTGTATTGGGTTTCGTTGGGTTTGGTATTGTTTTAGGGATTGAACGGCTGAAGAGGTACGAATTAGTGGTGGACTGTGATGGATAGCTTTCTATATTCGCTTGAGGTCCCATGGCATGAGTCATCATTTTGTGCCTGCAGCAAGACGGTATCCAAATATACTAAATGAGGTGATAGGATTACCACCACGTATGGAGAAAGAGTTTCATATTAATCTAGTCAAAGATGCTAGACCATTAGTTGTGCCTCTGAGGCATTCGGCGCCCAAAGAACAATGGAAGCTAGATATATGAGTGGGTGGCCTATTTAGGTGAGGGTTCATTGTTAGGAGCATATTTGAGTATGGTGCATCTGTAATGTTCGTCACTAAGGAAGATGGCTCTTCGAGGTCGCGTAATGACTACCATAAGTTGAATAACTCTTTCATAATGATGACTTGTTCAACCAACTTTATGGTGCGAGGCTATTCTCTTGATTGGACCTTGCAATAGGTTTCATCAATCGCGAGTAGCTAGATAGCGTTTTGATCACATCATAACATACACTGTCTGGGTTTTAGGAATGATTGGTTATATCGTTCGGGCTAACCAATGCACCGACATACTTTGTTGATCTCATGAACTGTATTTCGAAAGATCAATTAAGTAAGTTCATGCTTGTGTTCATTGATGGTATTTTCATCTACTTATAGACGAAGGAGTAGAACAGATGCATCTAAAGACTATGTTATAGGTGTTGAGAAAACACCAGTTGAAGGTGAAGTTTTCAAAGTGTCACTTATGTAGGAGGGAGGTAAGATTCTTAGGTTACTTTATTTCAGAGTAGGACATTTATGTAGATCCTGTGAAGGTTGCAGTAGCCTGGGGTTGAAATTGACCCCAAGGGTGCTATGGATGTGAGGAGTTTCATTGGATAGGTGGGATATTTTAAAGGTTTATTAAGGACTTCTCAAAAGTAGCGAAACTGTTAATAGATTTTGAGTAATCATACTTTCATTCGGAACATAAGGTGAAAGCATGCGTTTTGTGTCTAAAAGAAAGGTTGACAAGTGCACAGTGTTAGTCATTCCAAGTGGAAATGAGGAGTTGAAAATACGCATAAAAATCTATGGCACTGGACTAGGTATGGTATTGATGCAGAAGGAAAAGTATGTTATGTATGCTAATCGACAATTAAAACCACATGAGAGGAAGTATTTTACTCATGATTTAGAGGCAGTGTCGATTGTTTCCAGTTTGAAGGTTCAGATGCATTATCTATTAGGAGAGGTTTGAGTTAGTTACAGGTCATAGATCATTGAAATACCTCTTCTCTCGAAGGGATCTCAATTTCGCTAGCAGCGATGTTTGGAATTCTTGGCCTCCTACGACTTTGACGTTTCCAATACGTCCGATAAGGGAAATACTATCACTGATGCTCTATGTAGAATGCATGCCATTTAGGGAGCGATGTTCCTAGAGTGGACACAACGAGTATCATTGGTTATGACTTTAGACTTAGACATCTAGTGCTAGAGATGATGGATAATTTGACTATTAGACTTATTTTGATTAAGTGGATCGGTACTGGTCGAAGTCATAATGCTAGGCTAGAGGAGATCATGGCTAAGTTAGAGGAATGAGTGGAGCACGAAGAGGTGATGCGGTGTTGACTCAACCAAGATGGTTGGCTCCATAAGGATGGGATATTGTTTGTTTTTGAGTAATGGTGGAAGCAAAAAATCAATTGATTGCTAAGGACCGGAGGAGGGTATGATAGCATCTAAGTCATAGTCAACAGATTGACAAAGAATGCTAGATTTATACCAGTCAAGTATAGTAGAACAACATCCAAATTGGACTAGTTATATGTGAAGTGGATTATGCGATTGAAAAGTGTGTAAAAGAGAATTATAAGTGATCGAAACCCAATGTTCACTAGTGGGTTTTGGGAGAACTTACAAGAGGTGTTGGGAAGAATGGCACCAAATCTGCTAGATGATATCAAGATTGAATCATAAGCTTCGAGATCATATAGGCCTAATTGTACTGCAGGACGTGATACGAAACATCTTAGGAAAAAGGCAGTGAAGTAGTGAAGGTTCGCTGGAGTGAATGTTAAGGCGACTACATATGGAAGACTAAGGAAAGCATGAGGACCACTTGTTTGGAGCTCTTCACTTGGTGATACTTCCAAGTTTATCGTTGGCTTTTAAATTTTATGTCATATTTGATGCTTTATATTTGATAGGTTAGTATCATGCATGCTAGGATAGGCATGGATGTTACCTCTTGATATTTGATATTATGTGTGCATATTTGATGTTTGATGGTGAATGTTTAATATGGTTACTTATGCTTATTATTGCTATTGGGCATGCGGGATAGCTATGGTCAATTTTGACTAATTCGATTTGAGAATTTCAGGGGCGAAATTCCTAAAGTGGGGGAGAGTGTAACAGTCCATATTTTATGTACTAGAGGGTAATAAAATATTTCTTTTAAATTCATATTAGGGTGTATTTGGATATAAATTTGGGTGTTGTTGAATATTAACTTTTTGACCCTTGTAATTTTATTGGATGATTTTGACGTTGATTTATAGTTTTCCATATTTTGGTTGTTACAAGTATTTCATCGCTATACGTGCATTGTTTGGAATCGATGAATTTGGAGCAGCGGAAAATGTTCTTGGGTTAAGAAAAAGTGTACAAGTCACACAGTCGAAGGATTTTTAATATTGGATGTTCCAGCAGTTCGTACGACTTAAAAATACCTAAAAGTAGCCTTTCGAGGCACTTTCTAGGATTCTGACTAAACTTGTACCATTGGGATAGGAAACTACGACAAGTCGTGCCATTGAAGAATCATTACACTCCGACGTTTCTAGAAGTCGTACGAGTATAAAAAGTGCATTTGAATTTTTGGAATTAAAGTAAATAGGGGGCATTGAATCCCTAATCCAACCCACTACCTTATAAATATTCCCCTTCTTCTCTAGTTGCACGTTTCATTCTTTCATACGCGTTATTTCTTTCTATCCAAGAAAAATCCATCTTTCCACTTCCCTTCGCCTCTTGTTTCTACAGCAAATAATCACCGTTTTCACCGAAATAAAAGTTGGGTCTCTCTATTTTTTAAGAGCTATGCAACTATGGTCTCGGTTCGACCTTACTTCGACTATGGTGGTCGAAAATTGTGAATCTAGCGATAGAGTGATTTTGGGGAGAACCAAAATGGATTTGGATGATAGGGGTTTGTTCATCTCGACATTGGGAATTATAAAACATAGGTCATTTGAGCCATAGGGGACAGTGGTAGAAGTGGTGAGCTTTAGAAGTTCGAGAAAATATGGGTTGGTTCATGTTTTTCTCTGCGATTGGTTGTCATAGTAGCTGTGGTTGTCGATATAGGTGGAGGGGGTGGTGCGGTGTCATGTAGGTGTGCAAGTAGTGGTCTATTGGTGGTCAATGGCGTTAGGCAACATATGGTGGTGTGCGTGCATATAAAGAGAAGAAGAAAAAATGCGGGTTGGCGAAGGCGGGGATGGAACTTGTGGCGGCCGAGGAGCGCCAGTGCAGTTAGGGCATTAGGTGATGACGAGTGGTGATGGTTAGAGAGTGAGTTTCATGAAGCGGTGGAGGCTAAAAGAAATAATGCGTAAGTTATGGGGAGTGGAAAGTGATGTGTATGCTACAGGAAGGAGATAGTGGAAGGAGAAATAATTATGAAACTAACTGGGCGAATTAAATATTTAGTTAGGTGATTAATTAATTAACTAGTTTATATATGTGTGTGTATCGATATCTTATAAAATCCATATCTTTTGCATACAAGGTCCAATTTGGATGTGGTTTCTTATATTACACTCATATTGGAGCCCTTTATGACTGGAAACAAGATTGGATAGCTTTTTTTGATGTGAGTGGAATTGTCATTCATTGTAATATGGTTTTCATATAGTGTAAAATCAATATTTAAAATGATTTAACTTTAAAACATGATTTTTAATGCATTTAAAATCACATCCGGTTTTATAAAATAATTTTAAAGTATTTTAAAATGGTTTTCAATTAGATATCACATATGTTTTTGTGGACATACTATTTTCTAAAAATAGCTAGATTTAGGCCATTTTTGATATGGTTTTGATATTGATTACTACAGATATGTTGTACATTTTGTATGTATGCTATGTTGATTACATTTATGCTCATTTACTTGTTTTGGTTGAAAATTTCATTCAATAGGCGATGTAATGTTAAGGAATATCCTGTAAGATAGAGTTTCGTGTATATCAATTAAATGCATACATGATAGTAACTTGTATGGATGAGATAGAGTTCCATGCATATCAATTGAATGCACACATGGTGGAAACTCGAATGGATGGATTAAGTAGATGGAAGAGTACTGGAATGCATGCCGACCGATTTGAAGATGAAAGATGATGGAATGCGGTATGTGCTTCAAAATTCACGATGGATGCTGAGCATTTTTCATTTGGTTTGTACTTAGCCATTTTTAGCTAAGCACACAACAAAGTGGTCGATATCGACCACTCTGTAGTGGTTGGTACCTACCACTATTTATAATGGTTGATTTAGACTGTATTTTGACATGGACAATGATGAGGCTTCGATGAGTGTGATATAGTTGTTTTTTTGTGCATCCGACTTTTGATTTTGATGTTATTGCTCCACGTCAAGCGATTTCGATGGTGAAGCAATGATGCGACATTTTATTTCGGTGTTATAGCTGTACGATGGGAGGTTTTGCACATAGAGGAAGTGAAGTGTATTTAGCTTGCTGACTTCAGGACGTGCTTATGGAATCTAGTGGATGGCCTTGGGACTTTCCTACAATTCTAATGGGTGACTTTGGGACTTAGTGATGATGGCTTCCCAACTTAGGATGGAATGTTAGAGATATTTCGATGATAACGACTCAAGGATGGAAGTCACAATGAGGATCCATGAGGACGAGTTTGAGGATGGGAGCTCGTGGGAAGAACAAAGGATGAGTTATTCTATGGATAAATGGAATGGAACGGTGATGGGTTTAGGGACGTATGCAAAGGGATCGTTGAAACTCTAAGGTTTTTTAGGGGTACTCATGTAGTAGGGGATATGGGGACGCACACCCAGATTATGCAGATTCTGCATCCTTATATGGATGGATTACCCTGGAACTTATATGGATGGTTAGTCCTTAATTATATAGAATGGTGTGGATGCGAGTACTGAGAAATCAAGACTTTTCCATTGGTCTTTGGCTTATGTGGTGCTACTCGAGTTATCATATAACCAGAGAACAAGTGTGACAGTGAGGATTGTTCGATGGATACAACGTTTGCCATGTGTTTCTTATTACTTTAGGGATGTCACATGATGTAGTTATTGTGGACGTGGATACCTAGACACATGATATTGTTCTTAGGACGTAGTACACCATTATGATGATAACAGATGATAAATTAACATATACTATTATGTGATAATTTTTTGGATGCAGGGTAGGGCAGGTATGATTCTCCATACCCTATGTCCCATAAATATGTCGACTTCCGTGGTACTTTGGTATTGTTTATCGCTCACATATGGAGATTGTCCGACTTAAGGTTTTATGCTCTGCTACTTATTATCTTGAGTAATCTTGTATGAGTAAACTAGATAGAAGATGTAGGTGATATATGGAGCTGTACAGATGGATAAGCTGGAGGACATGCTTTTCGTACTTATATTTGGAGTTATTACTGTTTATACTATTGTGCGACACTATGGAGTTACGCTATTTATTCTATTTAGAGATATTTATCTTTTGAGTTGTATAAACTCTACTGCTATCTTGTATAAATTCATGAACAGGTGTACTCCGATATTATTGTTCATTTAACCTGTTTTATATTTATAATGGTTATTATATTTTATTCGATGTGCTTTGAGATATATGACATGTTCTATAATTGTTTTCTTTACTACAACCCTTGACTTCGCCCTGCATCAGTTGGCCACTATTACAAATCACTATACATGTATATAGGGTGTCATAGGTGTAGGACAGTCGTCACAAGGAAACTCTCAAATGGTTCATTCCATAGTTATCCAATAACTATAGTACGTAACACTTTGGCGCCCTCAACAGCCCTATATAGTACACTTCCCAACATCTGGAAAGCATTACGTACTCTGGTCCTAATGAATGCATCAATATCCTTTCTCAAAATATATTGACTAGGAATATTTAAAATTAGATGTTATTTTATATTATGATTAATTACCCATGATAGCGACTATTAACAAATACAATCATATAACATTTAACTTAAGGATTTTCATATTTACACACTTTAAATTAATTATTTAATTAATTATATCACTAAATAAAAAATTATACAATAGATATCAAATACCTTCATTATGAGCAAGATTGTTCACAGAGTTAGATATATATAACAAATTACATAATTACCCCTAGGCATATCCCTACTCTATTAATCTCCCATTTATACTTAGGGTCAATTATGGTATCATATTCTTATTCCTCTGATCAGATTTCTCAAAACGATCGAGCTAGTCCCTTAACGAACAAATATGCCATGCTGTTTTAATTATCTACCATGTCAGTTAACTTTCTCAACACTGATAAACTGCCTTTATCATGTGGAACTTCTCGAAGTATGTTTTCGGATTTCTTGTGAGCTCTAGGTTCTTTCCTGATCTATTTCTTGGCATTTTTGTTGTATAACAACATACAGGATTCTCGACATTGAAGTCAACGTTAGATCGGATATAAATTGGCGCATTTATGCATGTGTATGCATTGCTTTTATTGTTGCGCTTATTCAAGGCAATGTACATAGCTTATTGGTCGAATTAACCACAAATCTTATTTTGAACACTTCCAACTTAAAGATCCATAACTAAGGTTTGAATAGGAATTTAGGATTGACATTCTTTGCTTGATATCACCTATAAAGTTTAAGTTAGAATATTCGTTTCATAAGGGGTTCATTGTACTTACAAACAATTCTCTATTATTTCGCAAATACTCGAGAATGCCCCTACCTATCATTTAGAAATCTTTATTAGGATTTGATAATCACTTAATACTACCAATTACCTAAGCGGTTAGCATATAATTGACATCATAGCATATATGATAATTCTTATTGCTAATGCATAAGAAATCTGTAACGACCCGGAATTTTGGGTCGCCAAAATTTAACATTTAATTCATTTTAAATGTTGGATATGGATTCTAATTTGAATCTTGATAATAGAAGACTATGGTTGAGTTAATAAGATGAGTTATAGTTTCAAAATATGGTGATTCCATTTGAATTGGAGTAATAATAATAATTATTAGAACTGAGAATAAATTGGAAATTGAATGGGAATTGTTATAAAATTTATGTTTAAATGCATTTTTAAGTTCCATAGGTTATAAATGATATTGTTAGATTTTTGGAAGAATTTAAAAGTTAATAGATTATTATTTGGAATTTTATATGAATTTAAAATGAATTTAATATTATTAAATATTGCAATTAATCCGATTTAAGTCCAGAATGAACCAGAACGATTTTTAATGTGTTTATAAATTTTATATGAATTATTGTTAAGTTAATAAAATTTTAAAAGTGGAGATTTGGAGTGATTTCGATAATTTCGAAAATCGCTTAATTAAATAGACGAGTTAAAATAGCCTTCCGGGGCACAGTCTCGGAATTCGACGAAACCAGTTTCATTGGATCCGTAATAGTTAATTATTATCGGATTTCAATTTTCGTAGCAATCGGGGTTGTCGTTTGACCCCGGCAGCTCGAAACGTATCGAAATCGTTTTAATCGATTTAATTTCAAATTGAACGTTTAATTCCGTAACTCGTGCATACGACTGAATTAGCTTACGAAACCTGTTCCATTGTGTCCGGAACGCGGAAAAACCTTAGAATAGCCTGTCGGAACGTGTGTTTTGGAGATCGTTTGCATACGTCGTTAAAATTGAGAATTTCATTAATTAAAAATATTATTAAATTATATATATATATATATTAACTTTCGTTCTTAAACCCTAGCAGTGCATCAGGAGCCGCCGCCCAACATATTCCATGGCCGAAATTCGATTTCAATTCTCCTAAATAATCTCTCAATCCTTGCATTTATTTCAGCAATCACCAACTAGAGAATTGTAGATCGCAGAGAGATCTACGTATTCAACGGTCGGGATCGTATATAGTGGAGTCGATTCGCCAGAATCTGGCCGTGTAGGCGCGCGTTCGTGCACGATTTTTGACGTGTTTTGGTCAACCGAGTTTGACCGCGATTGGACCCCGGGTAGAGCAAGCCGTGGGCTTCATGGTGGAGATGTTCGATCGTCGCGTAGTCGAGTGTGTGGAGAGCGGCTTGGAGCCCTAATTTTCGGTGATGGGTTCGGTTGTATCTGCTGTCGCGTGAAGATGAGAGAGAGAGGAGTAGCCGGCCGTGTTTGGTATTTGTTTTTGTATAAAAAGAAATTTATTTGAAATTAAAATTGAAAACTTATAAATTTCGTAACTCATTCGTATTGTATCAGAAATTAATGAACTTGGTAGCGCCGAAATCACAGAGGAACGTACTACGCGATGGTGCAGATCCGGAACCAATCCGGGCAAGTAGAAATTTGGGTTAAAACGGACGTTGTCCGGTTTAATTTGAATTTCGAACGCTCGCCGAAACTCAAGGTGAGTTATTCTCACTCACATCTGGATGCTAGTAAAGTAGACAGCTAGTATTGATTGTTTGTTTGGATGTTTAGCTGAATATGTTAGTTATTATCAAATTGAATTGATATATATACTGTTGTGCTAATATTTGTGGATGCAGGGAAAACAGGTTGGAGGGATCCAACGGGATTCATCACAATATAGTACTTATTTGATTATGATACCTGTTTATATATTGAGATTGATAAATTTGGAATTGAATTGCATTGTGATGTTGTGGTTTAAACTATAAACCCAGAATATTAATTATAAAGGAAATTTGCAGTTTAAATTATAAAGAAATTAAATTGGGTTTCAAAGAAATTGAGAAATTGTTAAATGAGAAATTAAGAGAATATAAATGTTTGAAAACCCGATTTGGATGGAAAACTGAAATGAATTTGTATAGAAATATTGTTGGATAAATTTATAAATCCAAAGTTAATTATAAATGGATGAATTGAATTTAGAGAAATAAAAGATAGAGTTAAATAATGGATTTAAAGGATGAAAATTTGAAATCTATTTAGAATGGAAATTGGAAGTTGTAAAATCTGGAATGATAATTAAGATAAATGTTATTAGTTGAAGTTTTGGGAAATAAATTTATGTTATAAAACCCTAAAACTTAATTTAATAAATGGACAGAAATCGTGAGAAGGATTTCTGTGATGATTTAGTAGAAATGAGATTTCCTAGGGAAAATCCAAGTTCGAGTTTTAAATTGATTTTATAAAAAGAAAGTTTAAAATCTAAACTAATTTTAAAGAATGTTTTAAAAATTATTATTTTAAAGTGATTTTTTATAAATTAGCAATAGTAAAATTTTATAAATATTTTAATAATTATGTTTACAAATGGATTTGTTTAGAAAGCTAGTTTTGACCTAAGTATATTGAAATAAGAGTTAATCTTTTTACCACTTTATTTTAATATATAGTATAACTTAACCTTAATTTAAATTAAGCTATATCTTTTAAACAGTTTTGCTTTAAATATTTTGGAATTATATTTTGATTAAATAATTAGTAGTAAATTTATCTATTTAAAGTATACTTTAAATTAAAATGTTTTTAACTGTTTTAAATCTAAACTGTTTTGAACTTGGATATTTCCAATGGAAATATATGGTAAATGATTTACCTTGTAAAGGAGGAATTTTGAGAAATGTTTTCAAATGAGATTTGGAAATTTGGTAATATATCTTTTAAAGATATTTGAGGTAAATAAATAATATGGAATATTATTTATTGTGTGATGGATGCTATGGATGTTTATGAATATTAATTGATAGTTAAATCACCGACTATCAATATTGGACAAATGCGATGATCGTTTCGAAGAGACCGGGATCGAGATTTATTTCTCGAAAACCACTTCGATCCGGTTTGTACGTTTTCGTGCGATAAAACGTTTTCGGAGTCGAAGATGGAGCAGTGAAGTGCAAGGGCTAGTCGCTACTAATCCAGAGGATATTTCCAAAATGGATGTAGTAGGAATAGTACTTTCGGTTCCGTTCGAACCCGGGACGGACTTGTATGGACGAATGCTTTCGTGACATCGTCAGCGGACGATGGGCATTCTAAGGGATATGTGCTATAAAGGTATCGTTTAGCCTCAAGCCTCATCAACCGGGAATGACTGAAAATCAGGGGATATGCAGCAAGGCTTCGTGGGTAGCCCCCACTGGAGAGTAAGGTCATCCCTGTCTAGAGGTTCCTTTTTATTTCGGCTTAGTGGTGCGGTTGCTGATCCCAACCGCGGGGTGATCTTATTCGGAATTGCCCATAGGTGATTCCGGTCTTGTGTTGCAGGGGACGAAAGGAGTAGTCCTCGGTACTGTGATCTAGACCACGTACTGTGACAGGTGGTACCCCAGTGCCTAGTCATTGTTGGAAATCCATTTTCCCTACGAGCCTTGTACGAGTTTTGTTTGTATTACCCACTTCGGTGGCTAGTAGCTGGAATTTAATGAATGTAACAATTTCGGCTATTTTATAAGTATTTGTAAATAGACCCTATTATAATATAAGAGGATTTCTATAAAAAGTGTTTTAGCTATCGTAAGGTAAAAACCCGACATGTTTATTTGTGGCGTGGTCTTACGAGATGCTTTTGTTTTCAAAAGGATTTTTGAAACTTTAATAATCAATTTGGATGCATTATTATCAGCTGGTATGCCAGACTGACTCGGGTGTTATTTCATTATAATGCTCGGGTCAGACCGAGTATTATATGTTCAGGATAGGTTGCTATGGAGCAGGAGAGGAGCTGGAGTTCGAGACGTATTATATGTACCTATATATATATCCGCTGCTATGTTGTATGGTATGTCTGTTATGTGATGATTGATGTATGAGTTACTCTGATGATATGTTGTATAAACAGTTATAGATTTCATTTTGTGTAAAGATATATAGTTGCTATTATATTTTATTCCGCTGCGACTGTGAGATTCTGATATTGTTTAGTTTCTTCTTCTTCTATCTCTTTTCTTTTAACCTCAATGGTTCGTATTTCTGTTCCACTTGAGTCAATTAGGGTAGAATAATGTTGATTCAAGGGGTACGGATTTTGCGGGATGTTACAGTTGGTATCAGAGCTTAGGTTGGCGACAACCTAGGCTTTGGTGGGATAATTACTCATTTAATAGAGTCAATAGTACTCTATAATAAGTTGAGTATAATAATAAATATGAGAGCGTACTTGTTAGTGTTTATAAAATTGTTTTTATACTGTGTTGACTTATCGGTTGAGTGTTTATGAATTCTGGTCGGTGCGGGAAGTACTACCGTATCGATAGGGGTTTCTAAACTCTTAAACAAGATAAACCGACATAGTATTGTTTTAAAGTGGATAAATGAAATAATTTTATCCAAAATTATATTTTGATATAAAGAGAATAATTTTTGGAAATTATATATATTTGACTGTTTGGTTGCCAAATTTTGAAAATCAAATAAGAATCTTGAATTTGACCAAATTTGAAATGATAAGTGAATAAGATTATAAAATTGAAATGGTTATAACCAAATAGAATTAATTAAATATGTTGCAAATAAGAAGTGAAATTAAAATTTGAATTTAAACCAGAATTTTAACCCGGAAGTTTTGAAAAGGATTTTTAATAGATTGAAAATAAAAATTTGGAAATTTAAAATCCTGGGAAGTTTTGAAATGTTTTCCAATGTATTGAAGACAATAATGGAGTATTGTTTTGGGTAATATTTTTGAATGGAAACTGTTTGAAATGAAATTGGGAAAGTTAAGAAGCATTGAACTCACTGTGGTCGCTGGAAAATAATCCTGATGATGTTGGCCACATCATTAGAATTCATTTTCGAGTTTCTAAAGTGATGGATTGCTTCCCTAGTAATTGGTTATGGTATTGTTTGGATTTGTTGGGGATAACAGTTGTTTTGGATATTTCAAAAATGGAAATTTGTTTGGGATATGAACAAATTGTTTTGGGTACAAACAAATTGGTTTGGAAAACATGGAAATTTGATTTGATATACCAAATGGATATATATATTTGATATATTTCAAAATGGTTTTGAGATAAAACCGGGTAAATTGAATTCTGGGAAAGTTCTAATTAAATAATGAGTAAAGTTGAAATGAATCAACTATTGAATTTGTTAAGTGGAGCTAATGCTAATAAGAAGGAAACGAGAAATTTTAATCATGGAATTAAAATTTAATTTGAGTAATTGAAAGTGAATAAAATGTATTGAAGTAAATGAAGGGTATTGAAGTGAATGGAAATTTAAATTTAACTTGGACAAGTTAAATATATTGGACCCAGAATTAAATGGATTTGGGTTTAAATCAAAAGTAAGTTGATTTGAAAATTTGGGTTGTTGTGTAATAGATTGTACCCACAAGCTATTAAGTAATATACTTATAATATGAAATTATGTAATTTAGAATTTGTAAAAGATTTGGGTAAAAAAAAAAAAAAAAAAAAGATCTATACCTTTATGAATTCAGGGGTATATATTTATAAAAGTTGAAATTGTGATTATAAGTTGTAGATGGATTAAAATGAGCTATATAAGCTGTTAAGTAGACAAGTTGGTGAACTTATATATAGAAATAGAATTATAATCACAAATGAGGGAATAGTGAAATGGTATAGTGGAATTAACTTAATCTCAAATGAATGTGGATTGAGATAAGGTTTGTTGGGTAATGAAATTGAAATTGAATTTCAGTTGTGTAATAAATAATATTGAAAGAAATTTAGATTCTATTTATAGGAGTAAAAAGGAAAGGTAGAAAATTTAAATGTGCCAAATGAAATAATTGGAAAATGGTGATATTATGAATGAATTCAGAGTAAATTAAGAAAGTGGAGTGAAAACTAATATGGATTATGTTATTGACTGAATTAAATTACAAATTAACTGGGATTTGTATTGTAATGAAGAATTTTGATAGTTTAGTCAAGTTTGGAAAGTAAATAGAAATCCTGATTTGAATTGGGATTCAATTATGGAAATGAATATTGGAGGTGTGAATGAATAATGGAATTTGAATATATTTATGATGATTTGGATTGTAAATAAAATTCAAATGAGTAAAATAATTTAAATGGCCTCTTTGTAAATAAAATAAGTTTAATATGAATTGGATAACTAAACAAAGAGCATTAAATTTGTATATGAATGGAAATTTGATTTGAATGAGAATCAAATGAAATAAAATTTGATTTATAAGGAAATAATGAGAATATTGTTAAAGAACTTAAGCAAATTGAAAGAAAAACAAAATGGTTGAGAATGAGCCTTATTAAGTAATGTTGAATGAAATTTGTTAGATAATAATTGCAAGAAATGATATTAATAAGTTATTGTGATAAATTAAGGATGTATGGGTTGTAAATAATCCAGGAGGGAGAGATATTAATATAAACTTGGATTGGTTAATGAAACTAATATAAATCCAAGTTGGAATTAATTTTAAAGGGTTATAAGCTTAAGTGGAAATTGTTTTGCTTGAATGACTTGAATATTTGAATGTATTTAGAATTGAGTTGTTTAAACAACTAAATTGGTTTTGGATAAATTAGAATTTGATTAAGTAAAGTCAAATTAAAATGAAACTAAATTTGGTATGCAAGAAAGAATTGAGATATTAAGCAATTGAATTGATGTTTGAATAAATTGATATGGATTAGGATCCAATTCAAAGAGTTGGTAAATGAATGCAAGTAAATTGGTTTCAAGTTGCAAATGGAATTGAGTTGGAATCAATTGGGATGAATTAACATTTTAATAAGCAATGTTTGCATATATATGGAAATAAATCATGAAAGAATTGCAAATGTTTCAAGTTTAAATAAAATTTGATTTAAAATCAAATTTGGGAATGTAAGTTAAAATAAAATTTGATTACAAATCAAATTGGAAGGGTAAGTTAAAAAAAAAAATGTGAACAAGGCATATGTTAATTATTTTGAAATAGAAATAAATTGGTTATAAGAAATATGAATGGTGTATAGAAAGCTTGAATGTAAATCATTCAAGTGAAGTAAAATGAGGTTAGTTGGAGGAAACTAAAATGTGCGAAATTTTAATAAAGGAATGTGAGTGCTTCAAATTGGAAATAAGGATTTGATTGAAAATCAAATTAAATAATGTTGCATATAAATGAATTAAAGCACCTATTCATAATATTGAAGTGAATATGAATGAGTTGTCTTAGTGTATTCAACACTGAACTTGGTTTTGAATTAATTGGAATGCATTGAAATGTTATTAAGTAATTTTGCATAAGAATGAAGATGCTTCTACCCTGAAGATAAAGGTGGTGTGTAAATCAATTAGGAATTGTATTGAAATAGATTGCTATTAGTGAAGCATATGTTAATCCTATTGAGATAAATATGAATTGTATATGGTTGATTTGAGTATAAATCATTCAAGTGAAAGTAAATAATGTTGGACTTGAATAGATAATTGGAAAGATGATTTAAAATCTTGAATTGTTGGTAAAGGATGGTTAATATTAGTAAATTTTGAAATTTGCTTGGTTTGGATTATGCCATAGATATGTTGGATTGCTTTTATATTGGAAAATGTTGATTAAAATGCACAGATCTTGTAACTAATGAGTATGTTGAGTAAGTGCAGGAATGTGAGGCGCTCGAGAGGGTTTGAAGCGCGTATATGCATTATATATTAGCTACTTGCTATTAATTTTGCTAAAAGGTACGCCTACGCAAATAAAATTGGAAAATGATATATATATTGTGATATATTTTGGTTTCCGGCCGTGTGGGCCGATGTATATATATTTGTGTATCCTGCGATATCGCAGAAGCTCCTCCGTACAGGGGAGACTCTGCCAAAATTTTCCGTAAATTTTGAGAGTTAGAAAATTTTTTGGGTTTTGGGAAAAGTTAAGTAACTTATGAAGTTATAAGTTAAAATTAAAGCTTTAGAATTAATAAAGCAAATAGGTTTGGGAATTGAACAAAAAGGATTTTGTGAAGTGTATATAAGCTTTTAACTAAGCTAATGGGATAAGTAAATGGGTTTAAGTGTATGTTCTACCTTATACAAATTTCGGGGACGAAATTTTTATAAGGGGGGAGGAATGTAACGACCCGGAATTTTGGGTCGCCAAAATTTAACATTTAATTCATTTTAAATGTTGGATATGGATTCTAATTTGAATCTTGATAATAGAAGACTATGGTTGAGTTAATAAGATGAGTTATAGTTTCAAAATATGGTGATTCCATTTGAATTGGAGTAATAATAATAATTATTAGAACTGAGAATAAATTGGAAATTGAATGGGAATTGTTATAAAATTTATGTTTAAATGCATTTTTAAGTTCCATAGGTTATAAATGATATTGTTAGATTTTTGGAAGAATTTAAAAGTTAATAGATTATTATTTGGAATTTTATATGAATTTAAAATGAATTTAATATTATTAAATATTGCAATTAATCCGATTTAAGTCCAGAATGAACCAGAACGATTTTTAATGTGTTTATAAATTTTATATGAATTATTGTTAAGTTGATAAAATTTTAAAAGTGGAGATTTGGAGTGATTTCGATAATTTCGAAAATCGCTTAATTAAATAGACGAGTTAAAATAGCCTTCCGGGGCACAGTCTCGGAATTCGACGAAACCAGTTTCATTGGATCCGTAATAGTTAATTATTATCGGATTTCAATTTTCGTAGCAATCGGGGTTGTCGTTTGACCCCGGCAGCTCGAAACGTATCGAAATCGTTTTAATCGATTTAATTTCAAATTGAACGTTTAATTCCGTAACTCGTGCATACGACTGAATTAGCTTACGAAACCTGTTCCATTGTGTCCGGAACGCGGAAAAACCTTAGAATAGCCTGTCGGAACGTGTGTTTTGGAGATCGTTTGCATACGTCGTTAAAATTGAGAATTTCATTAATTAAAAATATTATTAAATTATATATATATATATTAACTTTCGTTCTTAAACCCTAGCAGTGCATCAGGAGCCGCCGCCCAACATATTCCATGGCCGAAATTCGATTTCAATTCTCCTAAATAATCTCTCAATCCTTGCATTTATTTCAGCAATCACCAACTAGAGAATTGTAGATCGCAGAGAGATCTACGTATTCAACGGTCGGGATCGTATATAGTGGAGTCGATTCGCCAGAATCTGGCCGTGTAGGCGCGCGTTCGTGCACGATTTTTGACGTGTTTTGGTCAACCGAGTTTGACCGCGATTGGACCCCGGGTAGAGCAAGCCGTGGGCTTCATGGTGGAGATGTTCGATCGTCGCGTAGTCGAGTGTGTGGAGAGCGGCTTGGAGCCCTAATTTTCGGTGATGGGTTCGGTTGTATCTGCTGTCGCGTGAAGATGAGAGAGAGAGGAGTAGCCGGCCGTGTTTGGTATTTGTTTTTGTATAAAAAGAAATTTATTTGAAATTAAAATTGAAAACTTATAAATTTCGTAACTCATTCGTATTGTATCAGAAATTAATGAACTTGGTAGCGCCAGAATCACAGAGGAACGTACTACGCGATGGTGCAGATCCGGAACCAATCCGGGCAAGTAGAAATTTGGGTTAAAACGGACGTTGTCCGGTTTAATTTGAATTTCGAACGCTCGCCGAAACTCAAGGTGAGTTATTCTCACTCACATCTGGATGCTAGTAAAGTAGACAGCTAGTATTGATTGTTTGTTTGGATGTTTAGCTGAATATGTTAGTTATTATCAAATTGAATTGATATATATACTGTTGTGCTAATATTTGTGGATGCAGGGAAAACAGGTTGGAGGGATCCAACGGGATTCCTCACAATATAGTACTTATTTGATTATGATACCTGTTTATATATTGAGATTGATAAATTTGGAATTGAATTGCATTGTGATGTTGTGGTTTAAACTATAAACCCAGAATATTAATTATAAAGGAAATTTGCAGTTTAAATTATAAAGAAATTAAATTGGGTTTCAAAGAAATTGAGAAATTGTTAAATGAGAAATTAAGAGAATATAAATGTTTGAAAACCCGATTTGGATGGAAAACTGAAATGAATTTGTATAGAAATATTGTTGGATAAATTTATAAATCCAAAGTTAATTATAAATGGATGAATTGAATTTAGAGAAATAAAAGATAGAGTTAAATAATGGATTTAAAGGATGAAAATTTGAAATCTATTTAGAATGGAAATTGGAAGTTGTAAAATCTGGAATGATAATTAAGATAAATGTTATTAGTTGAAGTTTTGGGAAATAAATTTATGTTATAAAACCCTAAAACTTAATTTAATAAATGGACAGAAATCGTGAGAAGGATTTCTGTGATGATTTAGTAGAAATGAGATTTCCTAGGGAAAATCCAAGTTCGAGTTTTAAATTGATTTTATAAAAAGAAAGTTTAAAATCTAAACTAATTTTAAAGAATGTTTTAAAAATTATTATTTTAAAGTGATTTTTTATAAATTAGCAATAGTAAAATTTTATAAATATTTTAATAATTATGTTTACAAATGGATTTGTTTAGAAAGCTAGTTTTGACCTAAGTATATTGAAATAAGAGTTAATCTTTTTACCACTTTATTTTAATATATAGTATAACTTAACCTTAATTTAAATTAAGCTATATCTTTTAAACAGTTTTGCTTTAAATATTTTGGAATTATATTTTGATTAAATAATTAGTAGTAAATTTATCTATTTAAAGTATACTTTAAATTAAAATGTTTTTAACTGTTTTAAATCTAAACTGTTTTGAACTTGGATATTTCCAATGGAAATATATGGTAAATGATTTACCTTGTAAAGGAGGAATTTTGAGAAATGTTTTCAAATGAGATTTGGAAATTTGGTAATATATCTTTTAAAGATATTTGAGGTAAATAAATAATATGGAATATTATTTATTGTGTGATGGATGCTATGGATGTTTATGAATATTAATTGATAGTTAAATCACCGACTATCAATATTGGACAAATGCGATGATCGTTTCGAAGAGACCGGGATCGAGATTTATTTCTCGAAAACCACTTCGATCCGGTTTGTACGTTTTCGTGCGATAAAACGTTTTCGGAGTCGAAGATGGAGCAGTGAAGTGCAAGGGCTAGTCGCTACTAATCCAGAGGATATTTCCAAAATGGATGTAGTAGGAATAGTACTTTCGGTTCCGTTCGAACCCGGGACGGACTTGTATGGACGAATGCTTTCGTGACATCGTCAGCGGACGATGGGCATTCTAAGGGATATGTGCTATAAAGGTATCGTTTAGCCTCAAGCCTCATCAACCGGGAATGACTGAAAATCAGGGGATATGCAGCAAGGCTTCGTGGGTAGCCCCCACTGGAGAGTAAGGTCATCCCTGTCTAGAGGTTCCTTTTTATTTCGGCTTAGTGGTGCGGTTGCTGATCCCAACCGCGGGGTGATCTTATTCGGAATTGCCCATAGGTGATTCCGGTCTTGTGTTGCAGGGGACGAAGGGAGTAGTCCTCGGTACTGTGATCTAGACCACGTACTGTGACAGGTGGTACCCCAGTGCCTAGTCATTGTTGGAAATCCATTTTCCCTACGAGCCTTGTACGAGTTTTGTTTGTATTACCCACTTCGGTGGCTAGTAGCTGGAATTTAATGAATGTAACAATTTCGGCTATTTTATAAGTATTTGTAAATAGACCCTATTATAATATAAGAGGATTTCTATAAAAAGTGTTTTAGCTATCGTAAGGTAAAAACCCGACATGTTTATTTGTGGCGTGGTCTTACGAGATGCTTTTGTTTTCAAAAGGATTTTTGAAACTTTAATAATCAATTTGGATGCATTATTATCAGCTGGTATGCCAGACTGACTCGGGTGTTATTTCATTATAATGCTCGGGTCAGACCGAGTATTATATGTTCAGGATAGGTTGCTATGGAGCAGGAGAGGAGCTGGAGTTCGAGACGTATTATATGTACCTATATATATATCCGCTGCTATGTTGTATAGTATGTCTGTTATGTGATGATTGATGTATGAGTTACTCTGATGATATGTTGTATAAACAGTTATAGATTTCATTTTGTGTAAAGATATATAGTTGCTATTATATTTTATTCCGCTGCGACTGTGAGATTCTGATATTGTTTAGTTTCTTCTTCTTCTATCTCTTTTCTTTTAACCTCAATGGTTCGTATTTCTGTTCCACTTGAGTCAATTAGGGTAGAATAATGTTGATTCAAGGGGTACGGATTTTGCGGGATGTTACAAAATCTATCTCAGTTTCTTCACATTAAACATTTTATATGGTGTCTACGTATAATGTATAGAACAATCCCAACATCCTCTTATAATGTTTACAAAATATAACTCGGTACATCGTTAAGAAATAATAATTTTTTGGTTTACTTATAGTTTTGAAAATACTCTAGTACGTTTATAATTATTTTATAGACACGCGCTTCCTCTGAATTTTAACTATAATTCAAACCGTTTGATTTTTCATTCAAAATATTTTCTCAACTCTGATGCTTATTGGACGATGCTTCTGCATTAGTTCTTGGATCCTATCCAAAACCCACAAACTCAGCATTGATCTCATTGACTTTGAGACAGTTTGGTTGTTATGTGCAAACATAATATTCTAAATCATTATTTAGAATTTATGTTTCAACATATATGTACCAAAAGTCAAAATCATATTGAACGGTAATTTCGTGAGTAAAATCTGAATTAATTTAAACATATTCAATGATGAATTTATTATATTAATTTCAAAAGTAAAATTTAAGATGTTATTCTATCAATGTGGCATACTATATTCCAACTACATCGATCTTCTTCTTGAAAACACTCATGTGATCGATAGATCATATCTGTTCGTGTACCACTATCAAAATAATATTTTGATAATGTACTTAGAATCCATTTCGTACTTATGTATCTTGCCATATGACGTAGCCATAGTCAATATTTTTAATGGTTTTGTTGAAAATTGAGAAAATTCTATTCTTGAAATTAATATGAAATTCATAGTTTTCATTAATGTATGAGAAATCTTATTAGATATTCTAATGAGTTATATATATTATGGCTCGGTTAATTTCATTTCATCCTTCATAATCAGTTTTATCTTTGGACCATGTTTGAATCCATTTTACTACCAATAATTTCCGTAAGAAATTCCTTTATCATGAAGTTGACAATTCTTGAAACCGTAGTGTTTCTTAGTATAAAGGAACATGTATTTCGGATTTATGAACAGCCTTTATATATATATATATATATATATAATTAATTATGAGTTTATGAAAATTTATGTCTAAAACATAAGTTGCTCACTCATAATTGGCCTACCCACAACTGCTTTGGATTGATAGATTGAAGATCTCTCATAAACAAATATCATGTGCAGCCTCTTGACTTGCAAAACATGTCAACTCCTTGACCAAGGATATGTAGGGGTTTGTTACAAACATTTTTATCTTATAAACTATGCTTTTAATGAAATTTATTTTAATCTATGTACTCCCACTTAAGTACATATCCTAACGAAAAGAAGTTAATTCGACTTCATTCATCATCAATCGTACTTTGTCCAACTAGGTTCAATTACTTCAAATTGATACATCATTATGTATCATAAGGAGGAGTGACTTTTGAAATTGAATCTTATTTTTTAGGTAATTTTGAAACCCTTTTCAGTACACTTCCTTATTCAACTTTCCAACATACTCAATTATTCGATCAAACCAAATTCTTTTATTTCCTTTGCATGTTATGTTTTTTACTTCAGTTCCATAATCAACAAACTTATCAAAAGTACATGTGTATCAAACACACATATACATTTCTACAATAATTCATCTGTGAGTTAAATGAAGCAAGTATAACCATTTTCGCATCATTAGACCTACGATTCCATACATCTCAATATATCAATCCTAAGAGTTTTTTCACCCTTTTTTCGCTCCTACTAAATTGATGTTTTACTCTTACCCTTTTGAGATATAAATCATCTGTACCATATGATTTATAATGATATGATTATCGAATTATTTAGCAAAGATATAGATCATTCCATAATTCAAAAATAAATGTAAAATTTTCAAATACTTTTGTATTTTTTAATGCATCGCTTTTGTTATAGATAACATTACTATATATTTATTTTATAATGAATAATCACAGTTTTCATATTTAAAATAAACTATTTTTATTTCCAATCAAAACCAAAAATAGTTATTATTTCATATATAATATTTGGTATATGTACAGAAATAATTTTTTGTAACATGATGGTCTATTAAGAAGTGTTATACTGTAGACTCCCACTATTTTCACCATTACTACAATGGCGTATGAAACATGCAACTCCATTCAGCCGTTTATTATAGGATTTTGCTTGGTACATTGCAACTAGTTTAAAGTGAAGAGTTTAAGATAAAATATATTAAACTCAAAGAAATATCTTTCATAGAAAAAAACTTTCTAAATGGAACCACGTTTGGAATAGAAATTACATTTCTTGTTCCATATTAAGTATTTATTAATATTTTATAAAATTCTTGTTTCCATCGTCTTATCGCGAAACAGAGGTGACCATTCACTCTTGCTGTCCCAACAGTGCCTAAGTTACATTAATTCATGTACATTCATTTTCATTTCCAAATATCAAAGATTTCAAAAAGAAATCCTTACTATAAGACCGTAACGAATTCTTTAAAAGAATGCACTCGGTTATACTTAACATTTAAGGTATCGATATTAGTTGCACTTTACATAAAATGACATTTTAGTGATCGAATTCCTAAGTATATATTGTAGCCTTTGGTTTAGTGCTATATCTAACAAAACTAGATCCGTATTGTAATCGATCATGTTGAAAAATTGATCTTGCATTATAGTTTACTTGCTTATTTCGAATGAACCAACTTCATCAATGTTTCATACACTATAGATCATAATTATTCACTATCGACTTTTGTAAGCGATCGAATATGAATCAAGTATCTATATTCTTATATTACTTTAGAGTTCAAGAATTATAGAAGCAATACATAGTTTGGGGTAAATAAATACATGGATGACCAAGACGTGAATGCTTTAGTAGATGTATTATTAAGCTCTTACATGGGACTTAAAGTGATAACATGTCGAAAGATTTATTGGTAAGTGTATTTATATTTCTATGCCATTCTTGATGTAGTTAATCTATATATTTTAATTGATTAACATTTTATCAATTAAATTGGTTGCAAAAATTTATCACAGTAGATTATTTTGACTTGTATAACATGTATTCTAAGAATATCAAAAAGGTTAAATGTTATAATTTCATTATCTAATAAGCTCCCACTAGATTTTTATGTTTCTCAAAACCCTAATAGAAAACATAGAATCTTATGATTTATTTAGTGGGTGTTAGGACTCGCTTTTCTTAGGAGTCTAATCTTAAGGAAAACTCAACATATCATAGGCATGCATGCAACGGATAACACCTTATCAGTTGTATTATATACAACTCTTAGCTCATCGTATTTTTCCTAATCACATATCGATCTTAAGGAAAAATTCAATCGAAAGAGACTATTAACCCGTACCCACCATTTCGCGATGACCTAAGTATAATGCACGTATCCTAAGAAAAGTTCAAAAAATTTGTGTACGTATCTTACCTTGTCTAGTCAATATATAAATAGTACAACACATATCATCTTTAGCTTGAGCAAGCTCAACAACTAATGAGTATGCACGTAATCTACTAATATATAAATGGTAAAGGACAACTTAATGCTAAGGATTATAAGATTAATACACACACACACATACACATTAAGTGATATCGATTTATAGGACAACATATTTCCTATGAAATACGCTTTTGTTTCAAGTGTCATGACACATCAGAAATCATGTTATATATACAATACGCATGTTGGGTTTCTTACAGTTTCACTAATATTATACATTCATATTATACAAGTTCAATTTTGTTTATAACCTTTTATACTCTAATTAACTTATATAATATTTGTATGTATATTATTAATTAAATTATATTTAGTTAATTCATTTATTAATTTAATTAACTAACTAATTAAGTTTTTTAAAATTCAAAATTTTATTTTATTCTATTCATCCTAAATAAATTTAAGGTGAGTATATATTGCACTATTCATACTTTATATACATATATCATTATATATATATATATATATATATATATATCATCAATTAACATTTAATTATTTATTATCAAATAATGGTTTTATTTAATTAAAAATCTAAATAAATTCAAAATTATTTTAATTTACCTTAAATTGATATATATATATATATATATATATATATATATATTATACTATAAAATTAATAGTTATATATACGTGCATATACCAATGTGTATGTTTTATTTTTAATTACTTAAGTTTTAATTAACTAATTATTTAATCCAATCGATTAAATTTCAAATAATTTTTGGAAATATTATTTTATTTTTAGAACAATGATGAAAATATATTTTATAACCTTTATAGACTTTATTTTATATTTCAGACTTAACGCTAAAAAGTATAATACAAATGCACACACATATATACATACACACACACAGATATATATATATATATATATATATATATATATAAATTAATTTTAAAACTTTAGCCCTTTGTAAATGAGCTAATCGTTTAGACTTACTCCACCCATTAAGCCAAGTCAGATGCCAAGAAGCCAACTTGATTATTCCACCCATAGGCTAGATATTACCTTTCAAGACATCCATCAGATATGTAGGCTTAAGCAGTTGGCCTTAAAATTGCTACCTACTTCGCATAAACTATTTTGATTCCAATACCATTGAAGGAATCAGAACAGTCTACAACGGGTAAACTGGTGAATTTAAAAAATTAATTCGAGTTTAAATATCAAGTCTACTGGGTTTCACTAGATTCAATCTATTTGGTATTAATAAAATCATATTTTATTAATATTTTCCTATTTAGTTAATTAATTAATCCAATTTAATGTTCATTAGCTGTGAAATTTCAAAAAGGTAAGAGCATTTCAAACATATCATATTTTGAATTATGTGAAAAACATGTAAGAAATGAAGCAAGTGTAATTTGGTTGGTTGTTTGTGTTCTATCAGGGTTAAATTGTTAATTATGGAAACAACTTAATAAACATAAGTATGACATTGTGTAATTAATTAGAAGTTACATTTATCACTTATAGATAAGATAAAGGTCATAGGTACATATAGGACATAAATTGCAAATGTATGACATGATATGGAAACAAAATGATATATTAACATGTGTATCACTATAGTATGTAAATTGCCATAATCATGTTTATTTAAATATTGATTTAAGAGAAATTAATGTAATAAATTCCAAATTTAAATCTTTGATTAATGAAAGATATAATTGACATCTAAAATTTAGGATTTTTTTACACCTTCTCATGTAAAATCCTAAATAGTATTAGTTCCAATTAAGATAAATAACTTGTAAATTCCATAATTCATAAATAGCCAAAAGACAGATAGATTATATGAATTTACATAATTACAACTTGCATTAAAAGATCAACCAATACATGTATAAAATAAATAAAAAACATACTAATGGACTACACATATATTTAATTTTGAATTTGTGTAAAAACAACATATAACAAACCACCCTTCATAAAACCTAAGAATCAACGTCGAATGATAATTTGTGATTCTCAAATACTGCAAAAGACAGCTTGTCGGGGAAAAGATAAAAAAGAAGAAATAGAACACTACCAAGGCATAAGATATAATCACACGACAGAATGATAACACATAATATACTAGATATACATAAATAGAATATGATGAAAAATATATAAGAGACTACACTGGCGGAACCAATTGATAAACAATATCAATACAGAAAGTCAGAACAGAATGTCTAATACAAGTCTCATATAAAAATAACACATATTCCATGTGCTACAATACTATCAAGTATCTATCCAAAGTATCGTCTCTGCCTCCAAAGCTCCAGCAACGACACTCTAAAAGCACATTTCCAAAGCTCCTGACTTTGAAACTACCCAATCGACTACGCGGGAGTTGAAATGATATCAATAGACAAATACAAATTGTGGGTCGGACATAAAGCTCGACGTGCGGGAAACTATATAAAATACTATATATCAAAACTATATACATATATGAAACATAAGGCTACTATATAACCAGTCATCTCCATATACGTGGCTTTGGGATAATCCAAACTGCCCATAAACAAGTAGAATAAACCCACCACAAAGGTGGGGAATCATACCGTAACATGCTCTTCTCCTATAATCTACGAGTTAGCATAACTAATGTAATATGTCTGAAACGTAATAACATACTATGATAACGGTATCCCAATACACAAATGAAGGGGCAATATAAACATCACAATATAAGCATATCCTAGAATATACAACAATAATATCAACCAGCCAATATAACTCACACAATACAACAATAAGCAGTAAACATAGAATATGATGGGTAAAGTCCATTACAGACACCAATTGATTCACTGTTCCTATCTAGGATCTAAGAGAAATAGAGTCAGTACCAAATTATTCTATAGACATCAATTGAAATTATGACGACTTCCCTACACCTTTGGAACCCAAATATAACCTATATATGCACTGGTACGATGCTCGACCGATGTAAAAAGATAGTCAAGGGTTATAGTAAAGAAATCACCACAAAATCACATAATCTACACATCACAAGGATAAAGTATAATAGTCATCACAGATATAAAATAGGCATGATAGTGATAATTGAATGAACCGTAGGACCCTGAGTGCACAGATCCATATAGTAATAAAATATGAGTGACATAGTTATACATCAAAAATAACTCAGAATAACCATCTCTAGATAAATAAAGGAAATAGTAATCTCCACAGTGTTATGCAGTAGAATGATATGCAATAATAACTAAAAGTAGTAATACATAAGAATATAGCCTCCTACTTTTCACTTGTCCAGCTCCATATGCTCTCCAGACTTGATGTCCCTAATCTACTTATTTAAGAGTATCCAGAATAATAAGAAGAAAAGCATACAATCCCAAGTCGAACAACAGTCTTGTGTGAGAGGTAGAAAATCTCAAATACTATAATGTCAATATACTATGACATAGGGTATGGAGAATCATTCCTAACTTGTCCCTACATCCAAAGAGTTAGCACATAGCATATAGTATATATGCTACTTTATCATCGGTATAATTGATGTACCAGACGTCAAGGTACTTATGGGTGTCTAGATATCTACATCGATAATATCTACATCGTGTAACATCAATAGAGTGATAAGAAATCAATGAAAACATAGAATCCATCATCCATCCTCACATTCATGCACATGATGCATAGGATATATGGTAATTTGCCTAAATCAATGCACTCGGGCACTAGACGAAGGATCACATCAATATGTTCTAGCTTCAGAGTACTTGAATCCATGCCACTTAATAGGTCAAGAACTAGACTAACCATCGCGTTAGTCTGGGGTAAAACAAACCTCCCATCTAAAGATAAGGAGCCTTCACGCTCCAAGTGTCTACCTAAGCTTTATAAGTACATTGGAGATCCCATATCCCTTTTTACACCTTATCCCCATCATAGCACATTTTGTAACCGATCTTGCAACTCTTATCTGAAGTCTTTGTAGTTGGGATGATTTTCGAAAACCATCATTAGTCATAGAATATCATTTTTTTTCTATAACCTTCCTCCAAATATTCCTTCACTTTGACTCGTTGTCCTCTACTCCGGTCTCAAAGTACAGCCATCCCTCGTCGAAGCTTTCACTTCCCACCACAAGTCATCATTCTTCGTCGAAGTAGTCACTCACTATTGAGTCACATGACTTGGTACCAACCCGAGCCTTAGCTGGAAACAAGTGAGGCGTTACTCAAGCAAGCACAAGCATGAGCAGCTCGAAAATTCCATGCGTTGGGCCCAAAGCAAACATAAGGGACCCGAGTTTTTCTCCTTTACCGATTCTTGCGAACTTCACCACCATCCAAAACTTCACCATCGATTTGAGCTACCCCATGGATTGGTACCTCTTTATGGGTATTGTTCCCACCCTTAACAATAATTTCCTTCCCCTTCACTAATCTTAGCACGCTCCAATTCAAGAACCACTGATCCAAACACTTCGCTCTATCCAAGCACTTCAATGCTACACCGGTTCATCTGTTACCGATCCAAGAGCACTCCTATGCGACTCGAAGTGGATGCCATATCAATTGAAATACTCCTCTACCGATCCAAGGCCTCCATACCTCTACCAATCATACATTTAGCTATTTCACTCCCTGAGAAAACTCAAAGAAAATGTAAAATGACCCAAAGCAAACCCCTTCAAGGCCCGAATGTAGACATGTAAATGACTTAAACTAATTCCTTACCGATCCAACTCCTTTATGTCACCGCTAACCCATCTTCTTTTTCCTATTAATTGAGCAAACTAACTCCAAAAACGTTGAAACTTGAAGCATAGTCTTGTAAGGCCTTCCTCGTCACCCCACCCTACGCAACTCGTGTCAAATTTAGGTCCAATCATTTTCTTAGATCATCACCGATCCAAGACTTCATTCTTAATTATAAGTCATTATTCGATCGACATTTTCAACCAACAATTATAACACATTCAAGTAATTAACCTATAAACTATATTCAAGCTAGCAAAAATTCATACACAGCAAATTAGAGCCTAAATCTAAGGGTAGAAGATTAAAAAGAACTATAAAAAAAAATAGATCCATAAGAACATAATTTTACACATCTCTACCAAATCATTTGAAATTAACATATGTGATTGGTTATGGTTTAAAATATGATTTAAGGTCCACAGGTTATTTTAAAACATCAACTTAAGTTTTGTATGAACTAATTAGCAAGTGAGAGGTCCTAACCACTCATCCGAAATCCAAAACAATCCAAAAGTGCCCAAATCTCGAGATGAACAGCAGCTCCAAAGTATCTCCAATAGTAAATTCCCCAATTCCAAGTGCTAATCTAACTGATCTCCTCTTAATAACAATATATGCCAATTAAAGTTAGGTGTAAAGGTCGTTTTAGGTTAAGAGGATAATAGTTGTAATGACCTAGAATTTCTGTCATTTGAAATTTGTATATTTAATTGATTTTAAATATGCACAAGTAAATTTTATAATCTGAATAAATAATATTCTGAATATAGTGAGTTAATTGAATAATTAAATTGTTAATTTAATATTTGAAATTACAAAAATAATTGGAAATTGAATTAAATATGAATGAAAATGATTATGAAGTGAATTAAATCCTAGTTGAATTAGAACGATGCTAAAGAACTTCTAAAATTGAATTAAAAGTTAATTTGTAGAAATTGATTATTTTAATATTTAATTGGCGAGTGAAAAATAGCCATTTTTCAATCTGTCTCGGATTTTGATAAAACTAGTTTCATTGGATTCGTAATGTTATATTATTGTAAGATTTCAAATTTCGAGTCAATCGGATTTACGGTTTGTCCGAGGTAAGCTAAAACGCGCAGAAATCGTTTTAAGTGAATTTTAAATTTAAATAGTCAATTCGAAAACCTATCATTCAAATAAGACCGAATTGGCTCCCGATATATATTACACTGTGTTAGGAATGGGGGTAAAACATTATAAACACAAGGTGGCATACTTCGTTTCGAGTTCGAAAATTTTCCGGGTGAATAGTACACAAACATTTTCTATAAAATCCCTTGATTTTCTTCATTCTACACTAAACCCTAATGACTTAAGTCTAGCCGCCACTTTGCTGTTAATGGCCAGAATTTCTCCTTCTTTCTCTTCTGTTATCTTCCAATCCACAAATCGATTCGAAAAACATTCAACTACAATGTTGTAGATCATCGCGAGATCTTTGAAGCCAACGGTCATGATCGAAAAATACGAATTGGATCAATGGAAAATGGTGCTTGAACATCGCACGTACACGTATGTTTTCCAAGGATAAATCGCGATTGAGTTTCACATGGGTTTGGTCGATGGTAGAGCTTGGCTAGGCGAGTTAAACGACATCATTTGATTGTCGTATTTGTTGACGATGTTGTCGCAAAAATTGATGAAGGAACAGTAGCTGGTGTGTTTGATTCGTGTACGAGATAGCCTAGAGCATGAAGATGACTGGAAGAAAACATAGGTGGCTGAGGTTTCGTTAAGCTAGATCGAATGGAAAAGATGATGTAGGGTTTTAAAAATATAAAGGTTGCAAATTTATATATATTAAAATCGTATAAACTTTAAAACTGCGTAACTTTTTCATACGAGGTCTGTTTCGCACGTAACAACTTGCATTGGGTTTGTATGGACGAGCACTACCTTATCGAGCTTGTTTGGAGTTGATTGGGGCTAGTGTTAATTTTGGGTAAAATTAAACGCGCGTTTAATCAGAATAAAACACTAAAACTGCTATTAGATGAAATGTGAGTACAACTCACTCTTTCTTACTCAATGATATTTTTATATAAGTGAAAAATAATTTATTTATGATGATTGATGATTTTTTGGATGATATAAGATATATTGATTGGTACTTGGATATATACCTGCCTAGTGGAGAAGATGACCCTATACGTTCCCGCGTATGAGCGGATGACCCTTTGTACGCGCGTCTACCTCGAAGCGGACATTGTACACATATTCTAATATGTATATTTGTTTCCGATGACAGGTTGGAGGGATCCAACTGGATTCTTCATTAGTATTGATTTATTTGCAGATGTTGTGATATATGTTGTTATCATATTATATATGATATTTTGGATGTCGTGATTGATGTATTTAGTGCTATTGCAACATTGGGCCTATTTTTGGAATTTTAAAATGTTAAAGTGATGATTTCCAAATTTAAAAGGACTTTAAAGTGATTTTGGAAATAAACGTTTTATTGATTATTTGAATTGTAAAGGAATTGAATTTATTTTGAATATATAAATATTATAATTTTTATGTTATAAAAATTATGATTTCTGTGAAATATAGTAAATTATGATTTTTGAAATATGAAATGAACTATTTGGTAAAATAGTTTAAATGGAGATTTTTGAAGTTATAATAAACGGTATGTAAATATATGATTTATAAAATTGACATTTTATAAATCAAAGTGTTAGAATTATAGATGAGTTTTATAAATGTTAAAATGAAGTTATAAATGGATTTTATAAGTGAATAAGATTATAATTGTGTAAGTTATAAAATGAATGAATTTGTGAAATAAGAGATTTAAAAGTAATTGACTTAAAATTTGGATTTGGCACATAAATGAGATGTAAATGGAATTGGTAAATAAAAGGAATTTATAACTTGAAGTTTTTATAAAATATAAAAGGATTTTATAAACATTGTTTTATAACTCCGAAATCAATTGAATTTGATAAGAAATATGAAAGCTTATTAAAGGAGGTATATTCGCGATTTTGGACAGTGAAATATCCTTTAAGTTAAATGTTGAAATAATTAAGAATTTGCTTGGGAATTATATCTATGATTTTGGACAGTGGATAATCTTTTAAAATAAATGTATAGAAGTTTAAATGATTTATATTCACGATTTTGGACAGTGAATAATAGTCATTTAAGTTGAATAAATGTTTTGGAAAGTAATCTTTTAAGTGGAATAAAATGATTAAAAGATGTTTAAAAATGTGTTAAATATCGAATACATAGATTTCAACATTCATTATTGAAATAGACGTTTTCGAAAAATAAGGAAATGATGGACTATAACATTGTTGTTATAGTAAATGATTTTCGAAAGAAAATGTTTTTATGTAGTTTATTGGATTTATATATCTACCTTTTTTTTGAATCCCTATACTAGTGATTTTTTGGGTTGTCATATCGATGTTTTACGCAACATTCGTTTTGACCCAAATAAATGTGTTTAAGAGAATACTTTCTTTAAAAGAATAAAATATATACTTAATCCTGATTTAAGTATATTGAATATTTTCAATGTTGGAAATAAATTGATTTGAGAATTACCTATTTTTAAATAAGTATTTCGAAATGTTTTCCAAGATCGAAATAGTGAGATGGTTTTGAGATTTAATCTTTTTAAAGATAAATTTAAATGAATATTTGACAAGTGATTTAATTAATAAAATATTATTAAAAGGGCCTAGTGATTGTTATGGTGCTGAATATTTGTTTGTTGTTTTGATAGTTAAATAACCGACTATCAGAATTGGCCAAATTTTAGTTCCTCGACCTAATGTGGGAAGTATTTAGTCGTACACTTAGTACGTAGCCTTCTGCGTAGGCTTGATTATCGTTTGTGTTGAGGATGTTGATTCGTATAGTACGGAGTATTATTCCAATCTATCGAGCTTCCTTCTTGGCCCGAAGGATAGCAAGTTGAAAGTTGGAGACGTGATAAGTCTATGAGACTTAGTTGTTATGTGAGGTTGACAAACGCTTTTGCATTGTTGGTGCGAAGAGACCGAGATCAGATTTATTTGAAAACCACTTCGGACAAATGTATATGCGATGAATTATGCAGGTTGCTTGTGATGATATTGATATTCTGGATTTTCATAGTGGGGGACTGCTTGTTGATCGTTTGGGGTTAAAATCCCAATATACATCCATTAGCAATGGTCTCTTCATTACGAAATATCCAATGCGATGACTATTCGCTACTAATCCTCGGGATTTCCCGACAGGATGTGGTAGGAAAGTACCTTCGATTTGTCCTGTTTCTGGACAAATTGTATGGATGTTTGTCTGACATTGCAATTCTATAGATTACGAACATTGGTTTTTACAAACGTACATCAGTGGTGGCGGAGAAGGCAACTTCTCTTAGCTTAACACCCTCCTTGAGACGTATGAGCTTAAGGGCTGTATTTTTGTGGAAGGCAATTAGTAGTCAATAGAAATGGCCGTGTGGCATTTTAAGTGATGTGATTATGCTTTATGAAAGGTAATCGTTACATCATTAGGCCTCATCAACCGGAAAGGACCAAAACAAGGTTAGTTGCAGCAAGGCTAAGTGGGTCATTCCCATTAGGATATGATCATCCTCTTCTAGACATATCTTTGCACGCTATGATGTCGTGTATCTGATTATTGTTGTTTGTATGCTAGAGGACCCTCGATAAAGGTCAGTAATAACCGAATATATTCGGTACCATCTAGTTATAGAGGTGGGTCGGTCTTGTGTTGGTAAAGGATCCTTCGTGATGGTCCTCGGTGCATTCTTCTAGAGATGTACTACCGGAAGGTAGTCCCTTCACCTGAACATTTGTATGGAAATTCAAAACCCAGTACGAGCTACGATTTTGTTTGTAAAGGCGTAATGAATAGCCTCGAAATGCTATATGGGTAACCATTTCGACTATGATTAATATTATTTGTATATACAAGACACTAGTACAATATAAGCGAATTTGAAATGAAAGAAATGTTTTAGTTATCGTGAGTTAAAAACATGTCCGTGTTTTTGTGTGGACGGAAAAGTTTTGGTAACTTAATAAATTCAGTTGAGCGTGTTTCTCACGCTGGTTTACCAGACTGATCCGGGCGTTCTTCCCTTTCAATGCTCGGGTCAGACCGAGTACATTTATAGGTTCAGATTTGGTGCTTTTAGACCTTCAGCAGGAGAGCTGGAGATCTTCATTTTCATATACGCGTATCTGTTTTGATTATTAATTATCCACTATGCTTAGTTGTTGTTGTTATCGACATTTGTGAGGACATGTTATTATAACTGTTCAAACTGATAACTGTTGATTGATTGTTGACTCTGTTTTATGTATGTATATATACATTTTATATTTTATAAAGATCATTGATATGATATTATATATTTTCCGCTGCAATGTGAGATTCTGTATTGTTCTGTTTGGTTCTTCTCTTCTCTCTTTCTTCTCTTCTTCTCTCTTCTTTTCTTTCTCTTGACTTTCCGTCAGTTTGTGCATTTTGGGTCGGACATGTGTGGATTATTGTCAATTCAAAGTGTAGGGATTTTCGATTTGTCACAATAGTGGTGGTCACTTTATCTATTTTTGCAAGTGTGAAATGACAATGGGAAGTTCCACCAGCCCCTATAGGTGCTAACCTTGTAATAGTCGTTGGGATTAGCGATTAATCCTCTTAATTACCCATTTTGTTGTTTAAGATTAAGTGGAACTTCAAACACCCATATCACTCAAATGTTAAATCCGTTTTTCTATTATGACCACTCTATGGATAAAGAAACCATCATCCCAATCTAATGGAAGTGATATCAGACTCAATTTGACTCATATCAAAAGCTATAGCCCATACAGGATTTTCAGAGTCAAAACCGTCCGATAAAATTCTAAGGATGGAAAATATCTCCAGTAATCGTTTCCTAAATTTATAGAATTATTTGACCCAATATAAAATTAATATTAATAGTTTATGATCCTTTGATACATAAAATACGAGTCATTACATTCTACTCCTCTTTAGGAATTTTGCCCACAAAATTCACTTAACAAATCAATAATTTCACCATATATGCCTAATAATCGTACATAAGCATAGGTAAACGTCACACAGCAAACATGCATAATAATATCAAATAATGAAAGATGATATCTACGCCTATGACGACCCACCTCCTCGACCCTCGAAAATCGACACTAATACATCATTGGTGTTCACATGCCATAAATCCAAGTGCTGGAGATGCAGATTATCATACGGTGAAAGAAATAAAGGTAGAAGATAAAAAAATAGAATCTCACATTATATATAACATTTAATGTAACATTCTCGTATTTTAGCTAGAATTAATTTGATAATAATTTCATTTTTTGGAATTAAATTATGAAATTTTTAGTAATTAATTTTGAATTTTGGATTTGATGATGAATTAATTGGGAAATTTCCAGAGTAAATAATGATATGTATTTTTAAATAGAAATTTTGAGTTTGGAATTCAATAATAAATATTTTGAATAATATTTTAATTATAAGTTTTATTGTGGATGTATCAAAAGATTGTATATAACTAATATATAGAAATATTTATTAATAATGTATAATTTGATTTCAAAGCATTTGTCTTATGGATATTTAAAAAGTTATATAAGTGTAAATATAGAAAAATGTATGAATAAAATATAAACATTTTTAATAACTTGAATTTAAAATGTAAAATAAGATTTGATAAAAGATTTTTATTACCTTTCTTTTATATATTTGGAAATCAATAAGATGAACATTTGTAAAATATACATATGTAAATAAACATTTAAGCTTTTATATGAATATATCTTTCGAAATATAAGTACAAGAATTAAAGTACACATGAGTTAAATTAATTCACAAATTAATAAAGGATTTAAAATAAAATCTATAAATTAAATAAAATAAAGGGGTAAACTTAAATTTATAAATAAAAATGAAGTAAGGGCTTAAAACACTAAAATCTTTGTTGTGACATTTGTAAAATAAGGGAATGCATTCATATTACAAGTGTTAACATATTTAAACAAGTGGCAATATAATAATTCTCTTTTAATTAAAATTTATAAACATGCATAAAGAAAAAATATAATAACCACGATGTTTTCATTTTCAAAACTTCTCAAATTTGAGAAATCAATTTTAAAGCAAAACAAATCTGAAAACAAATAATAAAACAAAGTTTAGGTCAGTTTAAAACTTCTCAGATTTAAATGAAAACCATTTTTTTTTATCAAAACCTGTTAAATTCAAAAGATCTGAAGGCAGTAAGAAAGCTTTTAAAGATCTTCAAGCCTGGAAAGTAAAACTGCAAAATCAGAGAGAAGAAAATTTAAAATAAAATCAAAATTCAAAAAAAGCATCTTCAATCCGAAGTATCATCACAAGCAAGCTTCAGGATTCAATTTGCAAATCAAATTATCACCCGGAAGCATGATCAAGAACAAGGCCGAGCAATAGCAAGCAAAAATAAATTTTCCAGTTTTCAATTCTACAACATTTTCCAGGTTCTCTGCTCTGTCAAAACATAAGTGAGCAAACTATCTTTTTAAGGCCTAATTTTTTTTGATATCTTGTGATGTTGTGATGAATGATTGATGTTGATGTTGTGGAAATTTCTGGTATGATTAAAACTATGTGTGTGTATTTATGTATGATGCATGCCTGTGTGTATATGTATAAATTCTGCATATCCACAAATCCAAAACCACCAGAGAAAAAAAAATCTTATCTCCTCGAGTAATGAGATTTAAATCATGATGTGTGAATGAAAATTGTTTGTAACATTATAATTTAAATTAAAGAAAAATCTTATCTCCTCGAGTAATGAGATGTAAATCATGATGTCTGAATGAAAATTGTTTGTAACATTATAATTTAAATTTTAAAATATTTTTAAGTTTTAAAATGAGAATAATTTGTCTGGAATAAGATTTACAGTGAAACTCATAAATCATGTCGAAATTCAAGTATCACATTCTTTTGATTCATCTACATCACCGTGTTCAACATCAAAAAACATGATTTTTGAAATAAATATCAGAATTTTTAATTAAGTAAATCACAAGATACTGGAAGTTGATCAGATTCGAACATTTGCTCGATTTATGATGATCGCATCATCGAGTGGCTTCAGGATTCTAACTAAGGCTCATTGTAGGATCAGTAGTTGTTGGAAAAATCATGGGTGAATTTATTATTCACTGTGATGATGATAAGCGAAGATGTAGGGTTTAACAACCCAGTATGGTCGATAACGTGTAAAGGGAAATTCATCATCATCGAGGCGATTCAGGCGATCGCAGGTGGGGGAATGTGGCGAGGAGGCCGTGATGCATCTCTGGTATGGATGGTGAGTTCTCTGGTGGTCAAAAGAGTCGACACGTGGTGATTTTTTGATGGGGGTGGTTCCAGTATTTGGATCAAGTGACTCAAATTCGATTCTCGCATTTGCTCGAGATTCTGGGTGATCGTGGTGGTTGCGTGAGTAGTTGTTGACGTGTAGAGGATGGCAACATCGATTGCCGTTGCTCAAACGAACTGTGCACATGCACACGGTCATTAGAGTATTTGGATGGTTAAAGTTTTGGGGAAGAAGGTGCATTCTCGGGTTCGTACTCGAGTTGATGATGTGAGTGACTCGAAGAAAAAGATGGTACGCGAGTTTGTTGATTTGGCTCGAGAAAATTTCGTAGTGGACTCGAAGTCATTCTCGTGATTTCATTAATATGGCTCGGTTTCCTTGAGTTATCAGGTTTTAACCAAAATATATATACACACACACACATAAGTTTTTGAAATTTTAAACAAATTAAGTTTTACTCAAAGAACTTTCTTTAAACATTTTCCTTTCTTAAATAATAGACGGTGGATTAAGCTTGAGATTACTTAAAAAAATTTAAATAAATTATTTCAAACTAATTAAATTAAAGTATTTTTTTAATTTATATAACCTTTATTTTAAGAGTCTTAAATAAACTTCTTTTTGTAATTGAATGGATGATTAAGAAGGGGAATGTTTTTTTTAAAAGTTAATTTAACTTAAAATGTCTAAGTTAATTGGTAATGAATATTTAAATCCAAAGGCTATTAATAAGATCTAAAAGATAATCAACGTGATTAATAAAGATAAAATGGTTTATCTTTTAAATAAATTAAGATCTTAAGCAATTTGCGATTTATTAATTTAAGGAAGTAATTAAGAATAATGACTTATTGGAAGTGATTAAAAGATAATTAATTTATGTGATTAATTAAGGTAATTAATTTGAGGTTAATTAATTAATTAAAAGTTAATTAATTAAGGGATAATTAGTTAATTAACTAAGGGTTAATTAATTTAATCAATTAAGGGTAATTAATTAAATGATAATTAATTAAGGGTTAATTAATTAAGTAATTAATCTAAAGGTTAATTTTAAATTAATATGACTAATTAAGGACTTATTAATTAATTAAGGGTAATTAATTAAAATGGATAATTAAGGATTAATTTATTAATTAATTAATTAATACTAAATGATTTGTAATTAATTAATTAGGATTGAGCAATTAATTCATGAGTAATTAAACAAAAAATATTAAATTGAATTTATTTAGGATTAAATAATTAATTAATCCTACTTATAAATGATTATTGTATGCTTGGATTGCTTATGAATTTTTGTATTGTATGAAATGCCTTGAATCGATTGTTATCTCTGGATTGTAATATTCTGTTCTGTGTATTGAGCTATGTGTAATTTATTTATTTATTCATTTTATTTATGATACATTTATTTGTGAATCTGTGAATAAAGGTAAGCGTTATGCTTGAATCTGTAATGATTGATGATGTTGTACTATTATGTAAAACCCTGGACCACACTATACACACACAAATATAGATTGCACGAGGAAACTGGTTAAATCACAGATTTTTAAAATGGTTTTAAAAGATGAATTTTTAAACCAAATGGTTTTTGAAATGAAACTGGGTTTAATATGAAAAGTTTTTGAGAAGGATTTTTAAAGATAAAAGTTATTTTGAATAACTTGATAAAGTCTGAAATTTAAACAGTTTGATTTGAAATTAAATTTAAGATTTGAAATTGAATTCTATGTTTGGGAATTATGGTTTAAAAAGGTTATACAAGTTGTAAATGTGTTTTACACCATTTTAAATGTAATGGTTTGGGAATTTGAATTTAACCCAAGTTTTATATTTGAAAGACTTTAACTTGAGCAAATGTAATTGGATTTTTCAGAAACAAAAACTATTTTTTTCAAATAATAATAGCTTTCATATGAAGAAAGGATTTCCAATTTGTGTTGAAAAGTTTCAAGTTTAAAATGAAATTGTGAATTGTTTTTGAAAACTATGAATGAACCTTGGTGAAAGATTATTAAACCTTGTTATGAAATTGAAGAGGATTTTAAATGGTGTATCTTTTATATAAAAGATTTGAATGGGAAATGGTTTTGAAAGCTATGAATTGAGTCTTTTATTTAAAGACTGGATGAGTTAATCCAATTTGAAAGCGAAAGTGTTTTGAAAGGAAATGAATGAATCTTTGTGAAAGATTGGTGAACTTTGTGAAATGAATGTTTTTTGTTTAAAAGATTGGAAATGGTAATTTGATTAAACCGTTTGCAAGAAAGGTTTTGGACTTTAAGTTGTGACTTAACTGAGATCCCATATCCATATGTTTTTAAATATCGCGCTCATTACTCAGTTTAGCCGGGAGGGGACCTTATGTCATATAACTCATTCCGAATAATGATACCATGTTATGGATAGCATTTGAAGACCGTTGGTGAAGACCGGGTATTTTCGAGAATGAAACGATAACCCGTCGATTGTCTCTGCACTAAGTCACGCCAGTATGGAGATCTTCATATGTGATGGGGAGTCCAATCGAGATTGTGAATACCCGGATTGCAAGGGTTCTTTGGAAGTTCCTTTGATTCAGTTCGAACCCAGAATAGACTTGTATGGATTTGTGTCTGACATTACACTTTGAGATGTAAAGCTGGTTTCTATCTAATACATTTCTGTTTGGTGGCGGAGATTTATTCTCTTAGCTTAACATCCTTCTCTGAGATGTACGAGCTCAGAGGTTGTGTAGTTGATGGATACTAGTGATACATTCCCAATTTGGTAATGTGGCATACGAAGTGCTGCTACTCATTTGTTGATCGAAGCATGGCTTTGTGAAAAAGCGTAGCCTTGGTAGACGAGACTGCATTAGGACCTTAAACCCCGAAAATGTTCAAAATAGGAAAGATTCGGTAAGGTTGCAGTGGTCGCGCCCCTAGGGTATGTCAATTCCTTCTGGAAAAGGGTGGTATCATGGTATGGAGCCTAGATACTTAACTCATGTGGACACTGTAAATTTATTACCGTGTGATGTTGCTTTGTAGTTGAGGAACTCGGATAAAGGTCGCAAATGACCGGGGATGGCATATCTTAGGTGTTACTCCCGGAAAGGGAGTACACCGGCCTTGTGTTGGCAGAGAGCTGGGTAAGTTCTCGGGGTGTCCCTCCGGAGGCGTTCCCATGTGGCAATAGGAAGTCCTTAGCCTGACCGTTTGTTGGAAATCCAATCATCCAATACGCACCCTGTACAGTTTTAATTGTATAACCTGCCATTTACTTATGGTGGCGCCCCACTGTTTAGATGGTAGCTATAGTAGGCATACAATAATGGTTGTATGCTGGCAAAGATTAATATTATACTTTCGAAAGGATTTCTACACTATGCACTAATAATAATAGTAATATCAAAAGGTTTTCGCGTATCAAGCATTTTTGACTATCATAAGGAGTAATCTCCTCCAATTCTGCGTTTGCATGGTGTGTGCGGCGGAAGGTCTTATGGTGGTTTCATTTTCCAAAAAGCACTGCATATTTCAATTTTAAATTCTTTTGTTGTTTGTTTTAAAGGTAAAACTGTTTTCGTTTGCTCATACCAGTCCCATGACTGACCCGGAGTTTATTGTTACCTTACTAAACTCTGGATGCCCATAATTTTCCATACGGACAGTCTAGATTTGGGTTTTTCAGATAGTCAAATAGTAGGTGTAGATTCAATAGCATCCAGCTTTTGGATTTTGGCGATGGCATTTGTTTCTCTTCAACAATCCGGTTGTCCTTGCTTAATTCATCGTGATGGTGATTTCTCGCTTATTGGATTGGAGTCCTCATAGCTTTTGGGATGATCTTTGGGTTTGGAGTTTGCAAATTTTGGATTCACTCTTCATCGAAGATCATATTTGAGTTATCTCTTCCGTTGTTATCATATTCCGTGTGTATATTTATCTCTGATATTTGTTGTATCAATGTTATATTATTTATTTCTTCCGCTGTGCTGTTGTACTTAATGTGTTATAAGCTTCGACGAACCAGATTCGATGTTTGAATCTGCGGCATTGGAGTACAAGTGAAGTACGGGTGCCGATTTTCGAAGGTCGAGTCAGGGTCGTTATAAATGGTATCAGGGCTGAAGGTTGAAACTTTAGCTCAGGAGTATAACACATTAGGTAACTCATTAGAGATAGGGTGAAAAACACCCTAGAATGAGTATTCCCTAAGATATCTGTCTGTATGCCACAGTAAATTCTCTTACTATCCACTAATAGTGAGTATGAGGGCAAGACGAGGACTAGATAGGGGACAGGGAAAATACCACTACAAATGGTCAATACCCTGCAACAACGGAAACACTCTTTTCTCTATCAGTCTCCTTTGATTCAATTTCAATTTTTTGATGGCTTCGTGGTAGCTACAGGGAGAAGCTTCGGTACTGTGGTGGCCCTGCAAATCATTATAGATAAGTTTCTATCTCGTATTCTCTTCATCAAATTTCCATCAGCATTTAGTTTTTAACTTTAACAAAATTGAAATTTTATTTGAAATAAATTGGTTAATAAAATATAAAGTTCAAATTGATTTGTATCGATAAAACGATTTCGATTAAATCCAAATTTGAAATTCTATTGTAACTTCTTGTGAGTATCAAAGTACGAAGATGGACAAGTTATATATTTTGAGGTATTGCGACTTGAGTTTTGGATCCAAATCTAGTGTTTGATAATTGTGGAAGATTGAATCCATTAATCTGTTTTATCGAGTTCCAATATATTCTATGAATGGTTAGTTATCCCTTCAAGCTAATCAGTGCCCCTGCATATTTCTAAACTGGTGACCCGAGAATCTTGTGAGTTTGTTCTCATATTGTTGATATTCTGATTTGGTAATCCAAATGTAGAATAAATATATCAGTTTGATCTAGAAACTATTTCTCTATTTTTGTGTGTCCATCTGTTCTTTGTTGTCTCCCTGGCAAATTTCGAGGACGAAATTTTCTTAAGAGGGGGAATCTGTAACATTCCCGGATTTCAGCTAGAATTAATTTGATAATAATTTCAACTTTTGGAATTAAATTATGAAATTTTTGGTAATTAATTTTGAATTTTGGATTTAATGATGAATTAATTGGGAAATTTCCAGAGTAAATAATGACATGTATTTTTAAATAGAAATTTTGAGTTTGGCATTCAACAATAAATATTTTGAATAATATTTTAATTATAAGTTTTATTGTGGATGTATCAAAAGATTGTATATAAATGAATTTATTTGAAAATTTCTAGGGTAAAAATATATGTGCATATAGATTTATAAATAGAATTTGGATTATAAATTTAAAGATAAGTGTTTTTAAATAAAAATAGGATTTATTAACTTATTATTTCTAAGGGGCTAATATATATAAATATTTATTAATAATGTATAATTTGATTTCAAAGCATTTGTCTTAAGGTAATTTAAAAAGTTATATAAGTGTAAATATAGAAAAAATGTATGAATAAAATATAAACATTTTTAATAACTTGAATTTAAAATGTAAATTAAGATTTGATAAAAGATTTAAATTACTTTTCTTTTATATATTTGGAAATCAATAAGATGAACATTTGTAAAATATACATATGTAAATAAACATTTAGGCTTTGATATGAATATAACTTTTGAAATATAAGTATAAGAATTAAAGTACACATGAGATAAATTAATTCACAAATTAATAAAGGATTTAAAATAAAATCTATAAATTAAATAAAATAAAGGGGTAAACTTAAATTTATAAATAAAAATGAAGTAAGGGCTTAAAACACAAAAATCTTAGTTTGTGACATTTGTAAAATAAGGGAATGCATTCATATTACAAGTGTTAACATATTTTAACAAGTGGCACTATAATAATTCTCTTTTAATTAAAATTTATAACATGCATAAAGAAAAAATATAATAACCAAGATTTTTCATTTTCAAAACTTCTCAAATATGAGAAATCAAGTTTAAAGCACAACAAATCTTAAAACAAAGTTCAGCTCAGTTTAAATTTCTCAAATTTAAATGAAAACCAAAAAATTAATTTTTTAATCAAATCCTGTTAAATTCAAAAGGTCTGAAGGCAGTAAGCAAGCTTTCAAAGACCTTCAAGCCTGGAAAGTAAAATTGCAAAAATCCGAGAAAAGAAAATTTAAAATAAAATCAAAATTCAGAAAGAACCATCTTCAATCTGAAGTATCATAAGCAAGCTTCAGGATTCATTTTGCAAATCAAATTACAACCTAGAAGCATGATCAAGAACAAGGCAGAGCAATAGCAAGCAAAGATAAATTTTCCAGTTTTCAAATATACAACATTTTCCAGGTTCTCTGCTCGGTTAAAACACAGGTGAGCAAACTATCTTTTTAAGGCCTAAATTTTTTTTGATATCTTGTGATGCTGCGATGAATGATTAATGAATGATTATGTTGATGCCGTGGAAATTTCTGGTATGATTATAAATATGTGTGTATATTTATGTATGATGCATGCATGTGTGTATATGTATAAAATCTGTATATCCACAAATCCAAAACCACCAGAGAAAGAAAAATCTTATCTCTTCGAATAATGAGATTTAAATCATGGTGTTTGAATGAAAATTGTTTGTAACATTATAATTGAAATTTTAAAAATATTTTTAAGTTTTAAAAATGAGAATAATTTTTCTAGAATGAGATTTATAGTGAAACACAGAAATCTTGTCGAAATTCAAGTATCACATTCTTTTGATCCATCTACATCACCATGTTCAACATCAAAAACCATTATTTTTGAAATAAATATTAGGATTTTTAACTAAGTAAATCATAAGATATTGGAAGTTGATCAGATTCGAACATTTGCTCGATTTCTAATGATCGCATCGACTAGTGGCTTTGGGATTCTAACCGAGGCTCGCTGTAGGATCAGTGGTTGTTGGAAAAATCATGGGTGAATTTATTATTCACCATGATGATGATAAGGCGACGATGTAGGGTTTAACAACCCTGCATGGTCGATAATGTTTAAAGGGAAATTCGTCATCATCGAGGCGATTCAGGCAATCGCATGTGGGGGAACGTGGTGAGGAGGCCGTGATGCATCTCTGGTATGGATGGCGAGTTCTCTGGTGGTCGGGAGAGTCGGCACGTGGTGATTTTCTGATGGGGGTGGTTCCAGTATTTGGATCGAGTGACTCAAATTCGATTCTCGCATTTGCTCAAGATTCTGGGTGATCGTGGTGGTTGTGTGAGTAGTCGTTGACATTTGGAGGATGGCAGCGTCGATCGCCATTGCTCAGACAAACTGTGCACATACACATGGGCATTGGAGTATCTGGGTGGTTAAAGTTTTGGGGAAGAAGGTGCATTCTCGGGTTCGTACACGAGTTGATGATGTGAGTGACTCGAAGAAAAAGATGGTACACGAGTTTGTTTGAAACAGGATTTAAAGATTTAATCAAAATAAGGTTTTTTTTAAAAATATAATGTGGCTCGAGAAAATTTCGTAGTAGACTTGAAGTCGTGCTCGTGATTTCATTAATTTGGCTCGGGGTCCTTGAGTTATCAGGTTTTAACCAAAATACACACACACACACACACACACACACGCAAACACACACATACACAAGCTTTAGAAATTTTAAACAAATTAAGTTTTACTCAAAGAACTTTCTTTAAACATTTTTCTTTCTTAAATAATAGATGGTGGATTAAGTTTGAAATTACTTAAAAAATCAAATAAAGTATCTCAAACTTATTAAATTAAAGTATTTTTTAAATGTATACAACCTTTGTTTTAGGAGTTTTAAATAAACTTAATATTGTAATTGAATGGATGATTAAGAAGGGGAATGTTTTTCTAAAAGTTAATTTAACTTAAAATTTCTAAGTTAATTGGTAATGAATATTCAAATCCAAAGGCTATTAATAAGATCTAAAAGATAATCAAAGTGATTAATAAAGAAAAAATGGTTTATCTTTTGAATAAATTAAGATCTTAAGCAATTAGTAATTCATTAATTTAAGGAAGTAGTTAAGGATAACGACTTGTTGGAAGTGATTAAAAGATAATTAATTTATGTGATTAATTAAGGTAATTAATTTGAGGTTAATTAATTAATTAAAAAATAATTAATTAAGGGATAATTAATTAATTAATTAAGGGTTAATTAATTTAATCAATTAAGGATAATTAATTAAATGATAATTAATTAAGGGTTAATTAATTATGTAATTAATCTAAAGGTTAATTTTAAATTAGTGTGATTAATTAAGGACTAATTAATTAAGCGTAATTAATTAAGATGGATAATTAAGGATTAATTTATTAATTAATTAATACTAAATGATTTGTAATTAATTAATCAGGATTGAGTAATTAATTCATGAGTAAATAAATAAAAATGATAATATTAAACTGAACTAATTTAGGATTATACAATTAACTTTTTTTTTTTTGGCAAAGCCAGCAAGGTTGACTGGACCCCTACCAGTTTTATTGCAACACAATAAAATAGGACAGTACAAGAGAGAAGAAAAGGAAGAAAAATAAAAGGAAAAATAAAACAATTGAGGAAACAACAAAAAACATCAACCCCAAACTTGAATCAAAGAGTCTGGAAATTTGGTGTTGCAGTTCATCAACTGCCAGTCAATGCTTCTCCTAACATCTTGCCATAATAATTCAGTCTTCCTTCTGTGATTATCAAAGACAACAGAGTTCCTTTCTTTCCAAACAGCAGTGAGGTATTTTTTCAAACACACAACCAAAATTCTAGACTCATACCTTCTCCACCTTGTAGCTTTGTAGATGATACTCCATATCATTGCAGAACCCCCAGCAGCAAGATTAACTCCAGTTGTGGAACTGATTCTGTCCATCAAAATTTTAATCGTCGGGCAATCAAAAAAAATGTGCTCAGTTGTTTCCTCATGCAGCTCACAAAAAAGACAAAAGGATGTGCATGCCATACCATAATAATTCAATTTACTTCTAGTCAGAAGAGCTTGGTTTATGACTTTCCACAACATCAAGTTATCGGATGGTGGAGAATCATCAGACCAGATCACAGAGCACCATTTGGAAGAAGGCAGAGTGTCATACACAGAAATAGTTATGTAAACACCCCTGATAGTGTGAGGCCTCATGTCCCAAGTAACTGCATGCATTGGATTGGTAGTGCTGTAATTATTTTGAACCTCAGTCCATAATTGCCTAATAATTTGGTTACTAGTGCTTGGCAATTGCAAAATCCCATCATGAACATAATCATTGGCTTTAGCATCATAATGTATACCAGACTGGTGAACATGAAGGTAGTTAGAAACTTTTGAAAGGATAAGACCCCTGCCCGGCCAAGGGTCATGCCAGAAACTAACACCAGATTTTGCAGTAACATGGTACTGAATTAATGGGAGGTAAACATTTCTTAAGTTCAGGATGCTCCTCCAAATCCAACTGGAGCATTGGGGGATCTCCATGCACCAAAAGTACTTAGTCTTAATGTAAAATTGCCAAACCCATTTAGCCCAAACACTGCTTCTTTTATTGATGAGGTTTTCAAAATGGGAACTTATGGCAGCACAGTTCCACTTACTTGCATTAATAACACCTAGCCCACCAAGTTTAATTGGAGTTTCAAATTTAGTGAATGAGCACGGGATCAACTTCCTGTTGTGAATGCTACCAGTCCAGAAATACCTATGCATAGCTGACCTCACCATATGCAACAGCTTGGTACGGAGGATACAGCACCTAGCCCAGTAGACTAAAGATGAAAAAACTACTGATTTAATAAGGATAAGCCTTCCACTTTGAGTCAGTTGCCTATTAGACCAGACACCCATAACAGATGTAATCTTATTGTATAAAGGAACACAATCAGCATTAGTAATTCTTTTGGTGAGTAAAGGAAGACCAAGATACGTCATATCATTGTCCATGCTGGTGAAGCCAGTGTGCAAATAAAGGCCAGCAGCTTGGGTATCACTGACTCGAGCGAGTAACATGGAAGATTTTGCTTTGTTGATTGAAAGACCAGTCAAGCAATAAAAGGAGTGGAGAGCCTTAACAATTCCGGTCATGGACGGAATATCAGGTTTAGTAAATAACAATACATCATCAGCAAACATTAAGGATTGAATTTGGAGAGCAGAGCACTTAGGGTGGTACTTGATTAGCTTGTGAGAGTAATTTTAATCAAGCAAAATTGTGAAAACTTCCATAACCAACAAGAATAGGTAAGAAGATATGGGATCACCCTGGCGAATTCCTTTACTGCTTTTGAAATACACAACTGGTCTACCGTTCAAAACAACAGAGAAGGTTGGGGTGGAGATGCACACATATATCCATGACACAAAAATTTTGGGAAACCCCATGACTGCCATGATCCTCACAATTGAAGCCCAATGAATAGAATCATAAGCTTTAGATATGTCAATTTTTAGTGTAGCGGCAGGTGACACATTAACTCTAGAGTAATCGTTAAGCAATTCTTGGGCAAGCAGAACATTATCTAGAATGTTTCTTGTAGGTAGGAAGGCTGCCTGGTTCATAGAGACAACTGATGGCATAACACTAAGCATACGAGAGGCAAGAATTTTCGTGATACATTTATATAAGACATTACAACAGGATATCGGCCTGAACGAGGAGACACTAGTTGGTGGATAAACTTTAGGTATCAGAGCAATGTTTGTACTATTCACTTCCCCAAGCAGTTTGCATTTTGTAAAGAAATTGTGGATAGCTTGGCAAAAATCATGACCAAGAACACCCCAAGAAGCTATGAAGAATGACACATTTAAACCATCAGGCCCTCCTGCAGATTGTTTATTCATTGAAAATAACGTTGCTTTTATTTCCTCATTAGTTATAGGCCTTATTAAATCCAGAGCTGCCTAAGGAGATATACTTGGCAGAGTAAGTGTTGAGATACGCTCAAGGTCAGGGGAGAACCCAGAATCATTACCAAGCAATGAGGAGAAGTATTCAACAAAAGCCTGATCAACAGTTTCAACAGTGTGACAGTGGTTACCTTGAGCATCAAGGATACTAAATATGTTATCTCTGGAATGTTTGACCTTTATTGCATCATGGAAGAACTTGGTGTTCTTGTCTCCTTCAACAGACCACTTGGCATGCAGTTGTTGCTTCTTCATGTTAGCTTCCAAGCATAAGGCATTGTTCACATCAGTAAATAGTTTGCTTTCATCAGCCGCCGCTTGCTCATCATTGGGATGCTCCATCATGTATTCTTGTTGCTTCTTCAGCTGATCCTTAAGAGTTGTGGAAAGAAGGCTGCCAGCTCCAAAGGTTGTATTGGCCCACAATTTAATTTCTTGCTTGATTCTTCTCAACTTCCTGCAAAAATTATACATGGGGTTACCATAGCAAATAAATTCAGTGCTAACTTGAGAAATTAATTCAAGTAGGTGGTCATGCTTGAGCCAAGCATCAAAAAATTTGAAACTTCTCTTTTCCTTTCGCAAATGGTGACCCAGAGTTAATATTTGTGGTGAATGGTCAGATAATATAGGTTGTGGGAGGAAGACAGATAAGGTGGGCCATTGGTGGAGAGCTTGGATGTTGCAGAAAGCATGATCAATTGTCGTGAACGTACGAACTCCACTACGAATTCTATTGTTCCATGAAAATTTTGCACCAGACCTATTAACCATGACTAACTCAGATTGTTCAATAGATAAGTTGAAGTTGGAAATGTCTGCAGGAGTAAGAGGATTACCCCCACATTTGTCAGTGAAATTAAAACAGGAATTGAAATCGCCTAGCACAACCCAGGGATGTGAAGATTGACGTAATGGTGGCAAGTTGTTGAAGAATGTGTTACGAGAAAGAACAGAGTTATCGGCGTATACAAAGGTGACATAAAATGAGGTTTGAGATAGAGTTTCAAAGACATGAAGATGGATGAACTGTCTGGTTGAAAGGATTGGGGATAGGGTAATAATTTTTGGATCAAACAAGATTAGAATTCGCCCATAAGTTGCATTATCAAGGTTGTGATGGAATTTCCAAGTAGGTTCAATGTAAGTTGCTGCTTTGGTGGATAACAAGAGGTTAAGTTTTGTTTCAAGCAATCCAAAAAGACAAATGTCATAAGCAGAAATGTAAATTTTGACTTGTTCAAGTTTTATTTTGCTGTGCGCTCCTCTGAGATTCCATGCTGCTAATTTTTTAAACATTAAAATATTATTGTTGGGTGGTGGAGTTGTTTCTTCTCTGTGCAGACAGAGATCTTGTTTCAATTTTTCTGTAGGGAGAGGATTGTTGTGATGTGGATGGGTCTTTGGTTGGAATATGTTTTGGTTGAGGTAGGGTATGGTTTGCAGGCCAACCAGGCAGGTCAATGGAGAAATTGTAGGGTGTATGAACTAGAGAATGAACAACAGGATCAGGCTTATGGCTTGTGAGAATAAGTTGTGTTATGAATGTTTCAATTGCAGTGCACCATGCTCTATCTTGTTTTGTGTCATATGTATCAGCTTGTGCATGCATAACTGTAACACAGTTACCATTCTCCTTGCTATTGCTACTGGTAGCAGTTGCTTTAATCTGTAAATGTTGCTTATCAGTAGCCAAAATTTTGTTAATAATAACAGAACTGTCAGACAGTTTAGCATTGATATGTGGGTTTTCTCTATTTAATTCAACATAACTGTCATCAGGGTTGATTTCACCATCCTCTACCTCATTAATATCAACTATAACTTGCTCAACCTCTTCATTCTGTAGCACATTAAATTTTTTTTGTGTTTGAACATTACATACTTGGTCCACATCCCCTGATTCATTAATAACTTTCATACCAGAACTGTTCCCTTCACTTCCAACAAGTTCAAAGGGTGCCCCTGCTACTGTGCTTATATTTGTTTTATTTACCATCTCCTTACTTACTTCAATTTTTTTTTCCCTGTTCCTATTGACCTTTTGCCACACTTGCTTCACTGTAACTTGTTTGCCTGAGTTTTTCCCTTTATGCTCAATGTGTTGCTTCACTTCACCACTCTCCTGTTGTTCAGTATCCTCACATTTCTTGTCGTTCTCTTCAATTACTGACTTCTTGCAAGTGCTAGACAAATGCCCAAACTCTCTACAACAAGTACATATTTCAGGTTTCCACAAGTAATCAACTATAACTTCCTGTTCAGACCTATCAAGCAGTTGAATAGTAAATCGCTCAGGCAGTTCATACTTGGGAGTCACTTCAACTAAGCATTCGGCGAAGGTGATTCTTTCAAATTTTTCAATCGAGGCATCCATGCAGAGTAGTTTACCAATTCTTGCAGCTAACCAGTTTATACCCAATGGAGACCATGCAAACAAGGGGATGTTAGATAACTTAATCCAAATAGGGACAGATTTGATACTGCTACAGCTGTTGTCAACATTCTCATCCCACGGTTTTACAATAAATAGTTTATTCCTCATAACAACAGGATCAGCTTCAGAGATTCTAATCCTATCATCTTCATTGGTGAATTTAAACAGGAACAGGAATCCATCTGACTTAACAGAAATGGAACCACGCAGTTTCCAAGCTTTCTTAAGGTATTACATCACAGTCGAGTACGGAAGAGGGGTATCAAGAAAAAAACCCACCAGGTATTCCTTCCACATCGAGTTACCTGCCATAACAACTTCATCAGGTGGAACAAGAGCATCACCGATAAAATTCAGCTGAATGTCGCGCGGTTCATATTTCCCGGCATTAGTGGGTTTATCTTTGAAAAGAGAATTCCAAGCTAGCTGGGGTTGTGGTAAGGGAAGCAACGGTGGGGAAGGTAGGTTCAGAGAAGCAGAATGGGGGGAAGATGAGATGGTGGTAGTTGGTGGCAGGGATTGGGTACTGGCAAGAGGGATGGTGGATGGAATAGGAGCTGACAGGGAATGGTCAGCGACAGAAGGGGGTACAAGAATAGGTGAGGAAGGACATTGCGGCAGAGGAGGTGGGTGACAGGATGGTTCAGCGGGAAAGAGGGAAGGAAAAGGGAGGGTCCCCAATTAATTAATCCTGCTTATAAATGATTATTATATACTTGGATTGCTTATGAATGTTTGTATTGTATGAAATGCCTTGAATTGATTGTTATCTCTGGATTGTAATATTCTGTTCTGTGAATTGAGCTATGTGTAATTTATTTATTCATTTTATTTGAGATACATTTATCTGTGAATCTACGAATAAAGGTAAGCATTGTAGGAACATACCGCTTATCGATATTGATATGCTTGAATCTGTAATGATTGATGATGTTGCACTATTGTGTAAAACCCTGGACCACACTATACACACACAAATATGGATTGCACGAGGAAATTGGTTAAGTCACAGGTTTTTAAAGTTGTTTAAAAGATGAATTTTTAATCTAAATAGTTTTAGAAATGGAATTGGATTTAATATGAAAAGTTTCTGAAAAGGAGTTTTAAAGATAAAAGATATTTTGAATAATTTGATAAAGTTTGAAATTTAAACAATTTGATTTGAAATTAAATTCAAGATTTGAAATTGAATTCAAGATTTGAAATTGAATTCTGTATTTGGGAATTATGGTTTAAAAAGGTTATACAAGTTGTAAATGTGTTTTAAACCATTTTAAAAGTATTGGTTTGGGAATTTGAATTTAGCCCAAATTTTATATTTGAAAGGCTTTAACTTGAGCAAATGTAATTGGATTTTTATGAAACGAAACTATTGTTTTCAAATAATAATAGCTTTCATATAAAGAAAGGATTTCCAATTTGTGTTGAAAAGTTTCAAGTTTAAAATGAAATTGTTAATTGTTTTTGAAAACTATGAATGAACCTTTGTGAAATATTATTAAACCTTGCTTTGAAATCGAAGAGGATTTTAAATGGTGTATCTTTTATATAAAAGATTTGAATTGGAAATCATTTTGAAAGCTATGAATTGAGTTTTTGATTTAAAGATTGGATGAGTTAATCCAATTTGAAAGGGAAAGTGTTTTGTAAGGGATATAAATGAATCTTTGTGAAAGATTGGTGAACTTTGTGAAATGAATTTTTTTTGTTTAATAGATTGGAAATGGTAATTTGTTTAAACCATTTTAAAGAAAGGTTTAGGACTTTAAGTTGTGACTTAATTGAGATCCCATATCCATATGTTTTTAAATATTGTGCTCATTATTCGATTTACCCGAGAGAGGACCTTGTGTCATGTAACCCATTCCGAATAATGATACGATGTTATGGATAACATTTGAAGACCGGTGGTGAAGACAGGGTATTTTCGAGAACGAAAGGATAACCCGTCGATTGTCTTTGCACCGAGTCGTGCTGGTATAGAGATCTCCATATGTGATGGGGAGTCCGATCGAGATTGTGAATACCCGGATTGCAAGGGCTTCTTTAGAAGTGCCTTCGGTTCTGTTCGAACCTGGAATAGACTTGTATGGATGTGTGTCTGACATACACTTTGAGATGTAAAGCTGGTTTTTATCAAATACATTTCTGTTTGGTGGAGGAGATTTATTCTCTTAGCTTAGCACCGTTTTCTGAGATGTACGAGCTCAGAGGTTATGTAGTTGATGGTTACTATTGATACATTCCCAATTTGATAATGGGCATACGAAGTGTTACTGATCATTTGTTGATCGAAGCATGGCTTTGGAAAAAGCATAGCTTTGTGGACGAGACTGCATTAGGACCTCACACCCCAAAAATGGTCAAAACAGGAAAGATGCGGCAAGGTTGCACGGGTCGCGCCCCTAGGGTATGTCCATTCCTTCTGGAAAAGGGTGGTATCATGGTATGGAGCCCAAATACTTAACTCATGTGGAAACTGTAAATTTATTATTGTGTGATGTTTCTTTGTGGTTGAGGATCCTCGGATAAAGGTTGCAAACGACCGAGGATGGCACATCTTAGGTGTTACTCCCGGGAAGGGAGTACACCGGCCTTGTGTAGGTAGAGAGCTCGGTAAGTACTCGGGGCATCCCTCCAGAGGCGTTCTTATGTGGCAATAGGAAGTTCCTTAGCCTGACTATTTGTTGGAAATCCAATCATCCAATACGCGCCCGGTATGGTTTTAGTTGTATAACCTACCATTTACTTATGGTGGCGCCCCACTGTTTAGATGGTAGCTATAGTAGGCATATAATAATGGTTGTATGCTGCCTAAGATTAATATTATACTTTCGAAAGAATTTATGCACTATGCACTAATAATATATCTAATGGTTTTCATGTATCAAGCTATTTTGACTATCATAAGGAGAAATCTCCTCCAATTTTGCGTTTGCATGGTGTGTGCGGCGAGAGGCCTTATGGTGGTTTCATTCTCCAAAAAGCATTGTGGATTTCAATTTTAAATTCTTTTGTTGTTTTTTTTAATGATAAAACTGTTTTTGTTTGTTCATACCAGTCTCATGACTGACCCGGAGTTTATTGTTCACTTCCTAAACTCTGGGCGCCCACAATTTTCCACATTGACGGTCTAGATTAGGGTTTTTCAGATAATCAAATAGTAGGTGTAGATTCAATAGCATCCAACTCTGGATTTTGGCAATTGCATTTGTTTTTCTTCAACAATCTGGCTGTCCTTGCTTGAGTCATCGTGATTTTGGTTTCTCACTTATGGGATTGGAGTCCTCATAGCTTTTGGGATGAGCTTTGGGTTTGGAGTTTGCATATTTTGGATTCAATCTTCATCGATGATCATATTTGATTTATCTCTTCCATTGTTATCATATTCCGCTATGTATATTTGTCTATGATATTTTTTGTATCATATTGTATCAAATATTGTATTCATTTTGCATCAATGATATATTATTCATTTCTTTCGCTTTGTTGTTGTAATTAATGTGTTATAAGCTCCGGCAAACCAGATTTGGCATTTGAATCTGCGGCATTCAAGTACAAGTGAAGTACAGGTGCCGATTTTCGAAGATCGAGTCAGGGTCGTTATATTTAATTATATATATGAGTAGTACATGAAATTAGTATAAATTGTTCCATCAAAGTTCTAATAAGCACTAATCTAGCCAAGATAGTTATAACTGTCTATCCTCTTAAGTGCTGGTAGATACGTAACAAAATACAACAAGATTGATAGACAACTTTCTACAAAGGAATTAAGATGCTCCATGCTCCATCCAAAATGCCCCAAGCTACCTAACTACTTGGCTGCTTGGAAAAGTAGGGCACCTAAAGTTTATGGGAAAAGGAAAATAACTCTAAGTCAGTCATGAGATTGGTATGAGTAACTCAAATTATGCATATTTGAAAACAAATGGTATCCCATGAGACCACAATGCACATAAACACGGGATGAGTTTTTACCTTCTGATAACTAAATCATTTTCCATGCAAAATCTAGGGATATTATATTTAATGACATTCTGTTGAAAACAGTTAAGTAAACTTATATAATCTTAACCAACATTGTTACATTGATTAAATTCCATCATAATAGGTTTTTAAGTACGAAGGAAGTTATTGGAGAATGGATTTCCATATAATGGCAGGTAAGTAAGTACCTTCTACACAGTACATCTCTAGAGGGATGTACTAAGGATCAAAAGCTTTGAAAACTCTGCACCTGGCAGGACCGACCTACCTGCAGACACATCTGGTGGCGGATAGAATCGAATAAGACATCACCCCAGTCGTAACCGACCTATCCGAGATTGCATAGCATACAAAATATACTCAACATATATAGAGTAATCTAGAAAGGTGATGACAATACCTTAATAGTTGCGAACTACATAGCCTTATGACATGCCCTGTTTAAGCCATTTCCGAGTGATGAGACACGAGGTAACGATTGCCTTTCGCATAGCACATTCCACTTTGAATGCAACATTACCAATTCCATTGCACATCATTGATTTTTACAAATGTACAAAATATGAGCTCGTACGTCTCAAAGAAGTGTGTTATGTGTAAGTGAGTTACTTCATATACCATCAAACAGATGTATGTTCATAAAAATCAATCTACGTGCATTTTAGAAATGCAATGTCAGACATTCGTCCATACAAGTTGTCTAGGAGTAGGAAAAACTTAAGGAACTTTCCTGTCACATCCTATCAGGAATCATCCCTAGGATTAGTAGCGGGTAACCCTTGCATCAAAGATTAAATAAAGATACAACTGCCATATATATATATATGATATGGGAAATTTCCTCCGAGGGTCAATGACAAGAAGCCCTTTATTCCATTTGTTATCATTCTATATCTTCACTTTGAATATGTAAATTGGTTCGAAGTGGCTTTTGGATAAGAATCACTCAAATATGTTCCTGGTTCCTTCGAATTAACTATCGATAAAAGTTGTTAAGCTTGAGGGTGATTATCATTTCATTTATTAATATCTTTTATTAAATAAAGTATTTGTTTTAGAGATATAAATCTTTAAATCATATTCTTTTCCAATATATACAGGATCATTAAACCTCTCTTTAGCTTTGGAAATACCGTATCATTTTTTTAAGTCATACTAAAAAAACATATTGAGTAAAAAAAGGGTTGATAGAAATTGTACTAATTCTGCTCAACATCAATTTCCATATTCAACCTTTATCATCCATCGAATAATGATGAAATTACCTTTTAAATTCACATGGATAGTATAGATTCCCTCCTTGAAATTTAGTACCAAGTGTAAGAAGATTGTTTCTATACAATCCAACTTATATCAAATTTGAAAAAAAAACTAAATCTTTTATACTTGTCTCGTTTTTGACGTTTCAACCTTATATATTCCAAGCCCAAGAAAGAGGCTAGGTTTGCCATGGCACTGCTTGCTCATGAACATCTCCTCAGTTTAATCACCTAACATTCGGATCTCACAAGTAGAAAAATCCAGTCTACTCATCAGCTTTAGAGCCAAGATTAAATCATTTGGTTTTAAAAAAAATTCTTTAAAAAATATATTTAAACTTTTTAAATAAATTATAAAAGCTTCAAATCATCTTTAAAATATTTATTTATTTACTAAAAAGATTTGGGAAAGAATATTTATGTTTAAAATCATACTTCAAAAGTTATTAAAAGTGCTGCAAAAAGTGGTGCGAACAGTGTTTTTTATACTTATTTGATCAAATTAACTTTTTGATCATTTGAAAATTCATTTTTATAACTCAAATCTCTTTTAAAACATTTAAATATTTATAGAATGTATTCCGTATTTTTAAAAAATTAAAAATATCAATTTGAAGAATTTGCCGCTTTGGTTTTCGAACTGACAAAATGCGACTATTTTAAAATTTTATTTTACTCCTACTTAAAATCACTAGAAAAATCTTGATCTTATTCTTTTATTTGAAAAATATGATTATAAGAGTAAAGGAAATTCTTATTACAAAGAATGCCGACTCTGAATCTATCATATAAATGGATATAGCTTTCTACGGTGTGAAATCGCGAACTGTCATTACGCAATATGCATATTTTTGACTCAATTTTATGACTTGTCAAAACTTCACCAAACTAGATTTTAGTGTCATAAAACATTTATAAATTATTTAAACATTTTAAAGAGGTTTAACAATCTTATATACAACATTTCATTTATTAAACGAAAGTGATTTTCTTTATGATATTCGACATATATTAAACGTGAATCATTTCAACATCAAAATAAACATATAATCAACATCCAAAATTGATGATCAAACACAGTAAACAACCATAGAAATCATATCAGATCATCATATTTCTAAAATAAATTTGGAAGAGTTCTCACTTAGTTTATGATCAGACTAACTTTAAAACGGCTATAGCTCCACTATCTCGAAATCGGAGCTCATAACTATTTGAACAATTACTCCTAGGTTGTTCGGCCTTGGTCTTAGAAGCTTGGTAGGGCTCAGCATTACTTGGCAAGTAGTAGTGGATGATATGGTCGTTGGTCATAGAGGGGGTAAGGAGTGGACTTGCTTCGGTTTTGAAGATTTTTGATAATGTATACTTACTACATAATTTTAATTTCTTTTTGCCATAATTTTTAACATAAATTTCTTTAAACAAGAAGCCGTTAATGTAGATAAGAAGAGGGTGAAGAGCTTAAAATTTTTATGTAGAAGATGTGCGAATGAAGTGAAGTGAGGTGGGTGCTATTTATAGGAAAATGTAAGGATGAAAATATCATGATATTTCCATACAAACACATCATCATTTCATCACCACCACTCCCCACTCTCACCCCACCATTCTCAGCCAAACTCCCCCATGTGTGTAGCTATGTGCTTGTACTTAAGGTGTAAGAGGTTGACTTAATTTTACTTAAGGATGAAGTTTTAGGAAAATTTCTTGGATATTTTGTAATATAGACATATGTATGCATGTATGTATAAGAATATTTGTACGTATATATGTGTTCATGTGTATGTGAATGTGTTCATATAAATACACATGTGTGCATATGTATATCGCAAATGATTTACAATGTTACATAACTTTTCTGCGTTGAACCGTTACGGATTCCGAATTTGATTTCCGGTCATATTTTCACTTCTTATTTAATATATATATATATATAAAGTTTGATAATAATATTTCTGTCACTATATAATAATTAAAAGGGCTTATTTAATAACTAGAATAATTACTAAATCATTTAAGTTCAATTTAGATTCAAAAATCATTTATTTCAAAATAGTGATATCATTGATGATGTCATGAAGAGATTTTATTTTCAAAAATAAAATAAATAATTTTATTACATATTCTTACTCATATACATAAATGAGTGTATGTATCCAACTCCATGCACGATGTTGGATGGTCTAAGAGCTGTTTGTTGATAAAATGGTTTTTAGTTATTTTATTGATATATCTTCTAAAGTATACATCTTTGTAAATATTATTCAAAATAAGATTAATAATATTATTTATTATTCAAACCATTATCATTTATGTAAAAAATATTTGAACATTTTAATATTTTTCCAAAGTGATGAATTTGCGGGTGGTTACAACGCCTATCCTAGCATGTAGGATACTGCACTAAACTATACTTAATGATATTATAAAGTGAAAGTAAATACGATAAACAAAAAGTATTACCAAGTGAAAAGCTCCGGATAAGAGGTCCACCTGCTCTCCTTGATCTCCCATGTGGCCTTCGCTTGCACTCACTAAACCTTCAGTAACTTCACTATATTTGTCCTAAGTCGTTTCATATCACGTCCAATGATACGAATAGGCCTACGAGATCTCGAAGCTTCTATTCCAATCTCGATATCATCTAGTTGATCCGGTGTGATAGCTACACCTAAGTCGTGCACAAATTTCCACAAGTGAGAAACGTGGAATACATTGTGTAATTTTGCCATTCTTTGAGGTAGCGACCCTATAAGCAACGTTCCTAATCCTCTCATGTACTGGAGAAGGATCAAAAAATCTTGATGCTAACTTCCCTTTACTACCAAACCGAATGACATTCTTCAACGAAGAGATTTTGAAAAACACCATATCATCAATAGAGAGCTCCAAATCTTCACATCTCTATAACATGACTCTTATATCTGTCTTGAGCAGCTTTCGTTTATCGCTTAATGATCTTGATTTTCTAAAAAGTCTCTCCGATCATATCTGGCCCAAGTATATGTTTCTCGCCCACTTCCCATCAACACAAAGGAGCATTGCACAGTTAGCCATACAATGCTTCGAATGGTGCTATACCGATGTTGTACTGATAACTATTGTAGTATGTGAATTCAACAAGATGTAGGTGATCGTCGTACGAGCCTCCAAAGTCGAGTATGCAAGCATGCAAGATATCCTATAAGATACGATTCACTCTCTCAAATTAACCATCACTTTAAGGGTGATAAGCTATGCTTAGATGCAACTCTATCTCCAACGCCTCCTATACGCTCTTCCAAAATCCACTAGTGCACAATAGGTCTCGGTCACTCACAATGCACTTCGGCACACCAAGGAGTCTTACTATCCACTTCATATACAATTTTCCCAGTTTGGCTGCCGATTTACTTGTCCATGGGTAAAAATCTAGCAATCTTGGTCAATCGATCAACCATTAACCATATGCTATCGTATACTCAACTTATATGGCAGTCTATCGATGAATTCCATCGACACTCGCTTGCACTTCCACTGGGGAACTTCTAGCGATTGCATCAAACCACGAGGCTTCGTCTGCTCTTCCTTCACTAGTTGGTACTTCATACATTTAGAGATAAATATCCCAACATTATTCTTCATCCCATCCTAATAGAATGTATGTTTCATATCTCTATACAATTTATTTCCTTTGGGATGTTTAGTCAATCTCAAAATATGGCACTCTCATAGCACATCATCCCTCAACCCATCAACATTAGGTACAAATAATGTAACATTCCTGATTTTTTTTTAAGTTAATTAATTTGGAAATTTATATAAAAATTTTGGTTTAATTTGGTTAAATTATGAATTAATAGAAAATGAATTTGAATATTTGAGGATAAAATAAAAAATTGTATTTGGAATATGATTTAATAAATAAATTAGATTTAAAAAAAAACTTTATTAATTAAGAATTATATATGTATGATTATTTATAAATTGTTTTCAATTCATTTTCCTTTATAAATTATATAATTTTAAATGAAGGCTTTAAAACTTACATGTATAGGTATATATATCTTTTGAAAATTAATACATGAATTAGAATTGGGTTGTAAAATATAAACAAGATTTAATAAAATAGTTAGTTTTATATGTAAATAAATATTCAAGCTTTGATATGAAGATATCTTTTTAAAGATAATATTTAAAACTACATAACATATATATGTAAATATAAAATAGATTATAAATTGAAATCGAATAAGGGTTAAAACATAATTTGTAAATAAATTAAAACAGAGGTCTTTACATAATTTTTTTTGAATTTAACAAGTGTTAAAATAAATGTACAAGTGTATGGTTTTAAAGAACAAGTGGCATTTTTGTTTTTTCTTTTAAGATTTAATTTTAAAAAGAATAAAACCAGGCTAATCATTTTCTTCATTACTCAGATTTGAAACTAAAACCACAAACAAGTTATTAAGTTCAGATCATCTCAACTTCAAGTTCATAAAAAAACAACCTGGTAACACAAACCAGAAAAAAAAACTAGAATCAAATTCAAACAAACAAGATTCAATTCAAACTCAAAGTATTTCAAAGATTAACAATCAAGTTGCTATTTCAAAATCTAGAAGCTAAGAAAAGAATTAAAAGCATACAAGTTCAACTTGGAAAACAAGACGATCAAAATCATCTCAAACCAGAGCAAAATCAGGAAGCTGGAAATTAGAATGAAACCAAACTGTTTTAATCTGAGGCAACTAGAACAAATGCAATGATCAAAGCAGATAATAGTGCAAATCAATATCAAGTTTCATATCTAAGCCAGAACCATTTTCCAGTTCAAATAGTTCAAGTTTCAAGTCTCTGTTCTTCTCTGTTCAACAAAACCAGGAGAGCAAACTTCATTTCTAAAATACCATCTTCTTGATTCTGATATATTTAGTGGAAATGCCTTGGCAATTGATGATTTAATATGAATTTACCTATAAGTATATCTGTGTATATTTATGTGTGTAATTGGATGCATGCATGTCAGTATATATGTATTTACACACCTCTGTGGATATAACAGGTTTAAAAATCTTTATAAAAAGATTCACATCTTTTTATTCAAACAAATTTAGGCTATGGTTTCTAAAGGGAAATTGTTTATAAGAATGTAAATTCATTTTTAAGAAGTGTTTCCAGTAGAATTATTTGGAAAATACTGCAATTATTTAAAATTACAGTGAAATCTCTTGTAAACAATAAATCAATAAAAACAATTTCAAGTTTTAATTGTGTATTTAAATTCGAGTGGGGAAATCATGATTTTTAATACAAATATTAAAAAATTTAAGTTTGTAAATGGTGAGGAATCGAGAGTTGAACTGAATTGGGGGTTGTATCATTTTCTGGCGATCACGGTGGCATTGGACCTCGGGTTGGTGACTGGAGGAAGGTTATAGCTTGGTGGTTGAAGGAAAAATGGTCGTTGGATTGTTCGTAGACCGTGGTGGTTGAACGTTGATAAAATAGGGTTTTTATCACAGTTGCGTTCGAAGAGGAAGATGCGGCAATGTCGTCGACTGTGGTGCATCAAGTTCAATCGCACCCAGGGGAAAGTGTTCGTGAGTCATCAGAGGGATCTTGGTCGCGACGGCGGGGATGCATATGGCTGGGGTCATCGGAGATGGTTGTCTTTACGATGAGTATTGGGTTCCTGGTGGGAGCCGATGAGCTCGATTTGGTTTTGGCGTCGATTGCTTCGAACTGGAAGATCGTGTTGGTCAGTGAAGTCGAAGGCGACTTGTGGAGGGGCTCGATAACGATCAGAGATGATCAGAATAATGGTTCATGTGCACAAGTGTTGGATTGTGTCTGGATGAAGTTGTTTGGGGGGAAAAAGCTTTTGTCTCGAGTCATTGCTCGAGTTGATTCGTGAGTGTCTCAAAGTAGCAAGTTGTGTGGGGGAACTCGATGTAAGTCTCGGGTAGAATAAGATTTGGCTCGGGTGAAAAATGGTTTGGGCTCGGCCTGTAACAAGTATATATGCTTGTTGATAAGTAAATCAGGTTTTAAAAATTTATCAAGAGTATAGTTTCAAAAGAAATAGAAATGAGTTCTAAATAAAGTATTGATAGGTTTTAAAATAAGTTTCAAAGACTTGGTTTTAAAGTCAAAGATATGTTAGAATTGTTTTGGGTTTTAATAATTTTGTTGAAATGATTATTTTAATAATATTAAGTATTTCCAATGGAATTTGATGATGTGATTAATAAAAGTGATGTAAAGTCTCAAGTTGATTTATGAATTAAAAAAATGCTTTGTTCCAAAGATTTAAGTATATTGAAGGTTGAGGGTTTGAATTGTTTTGTTTTAAAATAAAGTTAAATTTCAAATATATAATTGATTTCTAAATTAGTTTTCATGAAGTTAATAATAGAAATAGTATTTAATTTAAAGGAAGAAGTTATTTTAAATGGGTTGAGATTAATTAAAGATAATTAATTAATAAATTAAATTAAAGGTTAATTACTTATTTGTAATTAAGAATAATTACTTGATGAAGTAATAAGTGGATGGTTAAGGAATTAATTAGTGGTTAAGTGATGATTAATTAATTTACAATTAATTAATGTAATTAATTTTAGGTTAATTAGTCGGTCTAATTAATTAAAGATAATCACTTGTTAATTTATTGAATAATTACTTAGTGAAGTAATTAATGGATAATTACTGAGTATAATTAAGAAAAGGAATTACTTGTGAGAGTAATTAGTGGATAATTACTTTATGAAAGTAATTGAATGGAAGTGATTAAGGGTTAATCACTAGGTGTTATTTATTAAAAGGGATAATTAATATTAATTGGTTAAAGGATTAATTAAAATTAATTAATTAATTAAAGATTAATTAATATGATTGATTTACAGAATTAATTAATTAAAGAGTAATTAATTAAATTAAAGGTTTAAGGTTAATTAAAATGTGATTAATTACTAGTTAAGGTAATCAATTAAATAATTAATTAATTAATGAAAGTAATTAGGTGGTTAATTAATTTAAACCACACGGTTTATCCATCTTAATTAAAGATGATTGATTACTATTGAATGTTGTGTATTGGATTAATATCTCTGTTATGTGTTTGTGATGTTAGGTAATATGAAACGCTTTGTGTTGAGTTGTTATATCTGCGATGAATATACTGTTGTATGAATATGAAAACCCCTTGGCCCGTAAAACGACATTTGAATTTCGATGCGACAGGGAGTCGGATTCCAGTTTGTTATCCGAAACCCACATCAAATCATAATGGAGAATCTTTGCGATTGATAAATTTACCTTATCTGTGAATCTATGAATAAGGATAAGCGCAGTAGATTATACCGCTTATCGATCTTGTTGCACTATTGTGTGTAAAACCCCTGGACTACATTATACACACAAATATTGATTGCATGAGGAAATTGGTTAAGTCACAGATTTTTGAAATAGTTTTAAAAGTTGAATTTTAAAACCAAGCGGTTTGGGAAATTGAATTGGGTTAAATATGAAAAGCTTTTGAAAGGGTGTTTCGGGATAAAAGTTATTTTGAACAACTTGATAAAGTTTTGGAATGTAAATAATTTGATTTAAATTTGAATTCAATATTTGAAATTGGAATCTGTGCTTGGAAACTACGGTTAAAATGGTTATACAAGTTATAAAGGTGTTTATATGGGTTTTTAAACCATTTTAAAAGTATGGTTTTGAATTTAACCCAAGTTTATAATTGAAAGGCCTTAACTCGTGTAATTATAATCGAGTGTTTCGAAATGGAAACAAGTGGTTTCAAATAATAATAGCTTTTATATAAGGAAAGAATTTCCAAGTTATGATGAAAGATTTCAAATTTGATATGGAATGGTTTTGAAAGCTATAATTGAATCTTTATGGAAAAAAGTTGAACCATATTTTGAAATTGAAGAGGATTTTTAAATGGTGTATCATTTATATATAAAAGACCGAAACGGGAATTGTTTTGAAAGTTATGAATGAATCTTTGGAAATTATTTTGAAAGCTATGAAATGAGTCTTTGATTTAGAGACCGAATGAGTTAATCCAATTTGAAATGGAATTGTTTTGAAAGGCTATGAATGAATCTTTGTAAAAGATTGGTGAACCTTGTTTTAAATTGAAAGGGGTCTTAAAAGTGAATCTTTTGTTTAAAAATTTAAATGTGGAAATTGTTTAAACCATTGAAGGTTTTTGAAATGAATCTTTTGGTTTAAAAGATTGGGAATGGTAATTTGTTTTACCATTTGAACGAAAGGTTTTAGGATTTAAGCTGTGATTTAACTGAGATCCTATATCCATATGTTTTTAAATATTGCGCTCATTATTCGGTTTAGCCAGGAGAGGACCTCGTGTCATATAACCCATGTCGAATAATGATACGTCGTTATGGATAGCATTTGAAGACCGGTGGTGAAGACCGGGTATTTGCGAGAACGATAGGATGACCTATCGATTGTCTCTGCACTAAGTAGCTACGGTATAGAGATTCCCTAAGTGATGGGAAGTCCGATCAGGATTGTGAATACCCAGATTGCAAGGGCTTCTTTGGAAGTGCCTTCGGTTCTGTTCGAACCCGGAACAGACTTTTATGGAAGTGTGTCTGACATTACACCTTGAGATGTAAAGCTGGTTTCTATCAAATACATTTTTGTTTGGTGGCGGAGATTTATTCTCTTAGTTTAACACCCTTCTCTTAGACGTACGAGCTCAGAGGTTATGTAGTTGATGGTTACTAGTGATACATTCCCAATTTGGTAATGTGGCATACGAAGTGATGCTGATCATTTGTTGATCAAAGCATGGCTTTGTGAAAAATCGTAGCTTTGCGGATAAGACCTCATCGAGCCTCACAAACAGGTAATGGTCGAAACAGAAAAGATGCGGCAAGGTTTCAGGGGTAGCTCCCCTAGGGTATGACCATTTCTTCTGGAAAAGGGTGGTATCATGGTATGGAACCCAGATACTTACTCATGTGGACACTATATATTTATTACTGTGTGATGTTGTTGGTGTAGAGGGCCCTCGGATAAAGGTCGCAAACGACCGGGGGTGGCATATCTTAGGTTTTACTTCCCGAGAAGGGGGTAACAGGCCTTGTGTTAGCAGAGAGCCGGGTAGGTTCTCGGGGCATCCTCTAAAAGCGTTCCCATGTGGCAATAGAAAGTTCCTTAGCCTGACCATTTGTTGGAAATCCAATCATCCAATACGCGCCTTTTACGGTTTTAGTTGTAGAACCTGCTATCTAATATGGTAGCTATAGTAGGCATACTATAATGGTACGTATGCCGGCTAAGATTAATATTATACTTTTAAAAATGTTTTCTACACTATGCACTAATAATAATATCAAAGAGTTTTCTCGTATAAAGCATATTCGACCACCATAAGGAGAAATCTCCCCCAAGTGTGCGATTGCATTGTCTGTGTACCGAGAGGCCTTATGGAAATTGTTTATAAGGATGTAAATTCATTTTTAGGAAGTGTTTCCAGTAGAATTATTTGGAAAATATTGCAATTATTTAAAATTATAGTGAAATCTCTTGTAAACAGAAAAATCAATGACAATAATTTCAAGTTTTAATTATGTATTTAAATTCGTGTGGGGAAATCATGATTTTTAATACAAATATTAAAATTTTTAAGTTTTTAATTGGTGAGGAATCGAGAGTTGAACTGAATTGGGGGTTGTATCATTTTTTGGCGATCACGGTGGCATTGGACCTCGTGGCAGTGACTGGAGGAATGTTATAGGTTGGTGGTTGAAGGAAAAATGGTCGTTGGATTGTTCGTAGACCGTGGTGGTTGAACGTTAATAAAATAAGGTTTTTATCACAGTTGTGTTCGAAGAGGAAGATGCGGCAATGTCGTCGACTGTGGTGCATCGAGTTCAATCGCACCCAGGGGAAAGTGTTCGTGAGTCATCAGAGGGATCTTGGTCGCGACGTCGGGGATGCAGATGGCTGGGGTCATCGGAGATGGTTGTCTTTACGATGAGTATTGGGTTCATGGTGGGAGCCGATGAGCTCGATTTGGTTTTGGCGTCGATTGCTTCAAACTGGAAGATCGTGTTGGTCATTGTATTCGAAGACGACTTACGGAGGGGCTCGAGACGATCAAATATGATCGGAATAATGGTGCACGTGAACGAGTGTTGGATTGTGTCTGGATGAAGTTGTTTGGGGGGAATAAGCTTTTGTCTCGAGTCATTGCTCGAGTTGATTCGTGAGTGTCTCAAAGTAGCAAGTTGTGTGGGGGAACTCGATGTAAGTCTCGGGTAGAATAAGATTTAGCTCGGGTGAAAAATGGTTTGGGCTCGGCCTGTAACAAGTATATATGCTTGTTGATAAGTAAATCAGGTTTTAAAATTTTTTCAAGAGTATAGTTTCAAAAGAAATAGAAACTGAGTTCTAAACAAAGTATTGATAGGTTTTAAAATAAGTTTTTTAAGTTTAAAAATAAGTTTCAAAGACTTGGTTTTAAAGTCAAAGATATGTTAGAATTGTTTTGAGTTTTAATAATTTTGTTGAAATGATTATTTTAATAATATTAAGTATTTCCAATGGAATTTGATGATGTGATTAATAAAAGTGATGTAAAGTCTCAAGTTGATTTATGAATTAAAAAAATACTTTGTTCCAAAGATTTAAGTATATTGAAGGTTGGGGGTTTGAATTGTTTTGTTTTAAAATAAAGTTAAATTTCAAATATATAATTGATTTCTAAATTAGTTTTCATGAAGTTAATAATAGAAATAGTATTTAATTTAAAGGAAGAAGTTATTTTAAATGGGTTGAGATTAATTGAAGATAATTAATTAATAAATTAAATTAAAGGTTAATTACTTAATTTTAATTAAGAATAATTACTTGATGAAGTAATTAGTGGATGGTTAAGGAATTAAGTAGTGGTTAAGTGATGATTAATTAATTTACAATTAATTAATGTAATTAATTTTAGGTTAATTAGTCGGTCTAATTAATTAAAGATAATCACTTGTTAATTTATTGAATAATTACTTAGTGAAGTAATTAATGGACAATTACTGAGTATAATTAAGAAAAGGAATTACTTGTGAGCGTAATTAGTGGATAATTACTTTATGAAAGTAATTGAATGGAAGTGATTAAGGATTAATCACTTGGTGTTATTTATTAAAAGGGATAATTAATATTAATTGGTTAAAGGATTAATTAAAATTAGTTAATTAATTAAAGATTAACTAATATGATTGATTTACAGAATTAATTAATTAAAGAGTAATTAATTAAATTAAAGGTTTAAGGTTAATTAAAATGTGATTAATTACTAGTTAAGGTAATTAATTAAATAATTAGTTAATTAATGAAAGTAATTAGGTGGTTAATTAATTTAAACCACACGGTTTATCCATCTTAATTAAAGATGATTGATTACTATTGAATGTTTTGTATTGGATTAATATCTCTGTTATGTGTTTGTGATGCTAGGTAATATGAAACGCTTTGTGTTGAGTTGTTATATCTGCGATGAATATACTGTTGTATGAATATGAAAACCCTTTGGCCCGTAAAACGACATTTGAATTTCGATGCGACAGGGAGTCAGATTCCAGTTAGTTATCCGAAACCCACATCAAATCGTAATGGAGAATCTTTGCGATTGATAAATTTACCTTATCTGCGAATCTGTGAATAAGGATAAGCGCAGTAAATTATACCGCTTATCGATCTTGTTGCACTATTGTGTGTAAAACCCCTGGACTACATTATACACACACAAATATGGATTGCATGAGGAAATTGGTTAAGTCACAGATTTTTGAAATAGTTTTAAAAGTTGAATTTTAAAACCAAGCGGTTTGGGAAATGGAATTGGGTTAAATATGAAAAGCTTTTGAAAGGGTGTTTCAGGATAAAAGTTATTTTGAACAACTTGATAAAGTTTTGGAATTTAAATAATTTGATTTAAATTTGAATTCAAGATTTGAAATTGGAATCTGTGTTTGGAAACTATGGTTAAAATGGTTATACAAGTTATAAAGGTGTTTATATGGGTTTTTAAACCATTTTAAAAGTATGGTTTTGAATTTAACCCAAGTTTATATTTGAAAGGCTTAACTCGTGTAATTATAATCGAGTGTTTCGAAATGGAAACAAGTGGTTTCAAATAATAATAGCTTTTATATAAGGAAATAATTTCCAAGTTATGATGAAAGATTTCAAATTTGATATGGAATGGTTTTGAAAGCTATAATTGAATCTTTATGGAAAAAAGTTGAACCATATTTTGAAATTGAAGAGGATTTTTAAATGGTGTATTTTTTATATATAAAAGACCGAAACGGGAATTGTTTTGAAAGTTATGAATGAACCTTTGGAAATTATTTTAAAAGCTATGAAATGAATCTTTGATTAGGAGATCGAATGAGTTAATCCAATTTGAAATGGAATTGTTTTGAAAGGCTATGAATGAATCTTTGTAAAAGATTGGTGAACCTTGTTTTAAATTGAAAGGGGTCTTAAAAGTGAATCTTTTGTTTAAAAGATTTAAATGTGGAAATTGTTTGAACCATTGAAGGTTTTTGAAATGAATCTTTTTGTTTAAAAGATTGGGAATGGTAATTTGTTTTACCATTTGAACGAAAGGTTTTAGGATTTAAGCTGTGATTTAACTGAGATCCTATATCCATATGTTTTTAAATATTGCGCTCATTATTCGGTTTAGCCGGGAGAGGACCTCGTGTCATATAACCCATGCCGAATAATGATACGTCGTTATGGATAGCATTTGAAGACCGGTGATGAGGACCGGGTATTTGCGAGAACGATATGATGACCTATCGATTGTCTCTGCACTAAGTGCTACGGTATAGAGATTCCCTAAGTGATGGGAAGTCCGATCAGATTGTGAATACCCAGATTGCAAGGGCTTCTTTGGAAGTGCCTTCGGTTCTGTTCGAACCCGGAACAGACTTGTATGGAAGTGTGTTTGACATTACACCTTGAGATGTAAAGCTGGTTTCTATCAAATACATTTTTGTTTGGTGGCGGAGATTTATTCTCTTAGCTTAACACCCTTCTCTGAGACGTACGAGCTCATAGGTTATGTAGTTGATGGTTACTAGTGATACATTCCCAATTTGGTAATGTGGCATACGAAGTGATGCTGATCATTTGTTGATCAAAGCATGGCTTTGTGAAAAATCGTAGCTTTGCGGACGAGACCTCATCGAGCCTCACAAACAGGTAATGGTCGAAACAGGAAAGATGCGGCAAGGTTTCAGGGGTAGCTCCCCTAGGGTATGACCATTCCTTCTGGAAAAGGGTGGTATCATTGTATGGAACCCAGATACTTACTCATGTGGACACTATATAGTTATTACTGTGTGATGTTGTTGGTGTAGAGGGCCCTCGGATAAAGGTCGCAAACGACCGGGGGTGGCATATCTTAGGTTTTACTTCCCGGGAAGGGGGTAACCGGCCTTGTGTTAGCAGAGAGCCGGGTAGGTTCTCGGGGCATCCTCCAGAAGCGTTCCCATGTGGCAATAGAAAGTTCCGTAGCCTGACCATTTGTTGGAAATCCAATCATCCAATACGCGCCTTGTACGGTTTTAGTTGTAGAATCTGCCATCTAATATGGTAGCTATAGTAGGCATACTATAATGGTACGTATGCCGGCTAAGATTAATATTATACTTTCAAAAATGTTTTCTACACTATGCACTAATAATAATATCAAAGAGTTTTCTCGTATAAAGCATATTCGACTACCATAAGGAGAAATCTCCCCCAAGTGTGCGATTGCATTGTCTGTGTACCAGGAGGCCTTATGGAAATTTGTTTATAAGGATGTAAATTCATTTTTAGGAAGTGTTTCCAGTAGAATTATTTGGAAAATATTGCAATTATTTAAAATTACAGTGAAATCTCTTGTAAACAGAAAAATCAATGACAATAATTTCAAGTTTTAATTATGTATTTAAATTCGTGTGGGGAAATCATATTTTTAATACAAATATTAAAAATTTTAAGTTTTTAATTGGTGAGGAATCGAGAGTTGAACTGAATTGGGGGTTGTATCATTTTTTGGCGATCACGGTGGCATTGGACCTCGGGGCGGTGACTGGAGGAAGGTTATAGGTTGGTGGCTGAAGGAAAAATGGTCGTTGGATTGTTCGTAGACCGTGGTGGTTGAACATTAATAAAATAGGGTTTTTATCACAGTTGTGTTCGAAGAGGAAGATGCGGCAATGTCGTCGACTGTGGTGCATCGAGTTCAATCGCACCCAGGGGAAAGTGTTCGTGAGTCATCAGAGGGATCTTGGTCGCGACGGCGGGGATGCAGATGGCTGGGGTCATCGAAGATGGTTGTCTTTACGATGAGTATTGGGTTCATGGTGGGAGCCGATGAGCTCGATTTGGTTTTGGCGTGATTGCTTCAAACTGGAAGATCGTGTTGGTCAGCGTAGTCGAAGACGACTTACGGAGGGGCTCGAGACGATCAGATATGACCGGAATAATGGTGCACGTGAACGAGTGTTGGATTGTGTCTGGAAGAAGTTGTTTGGGGAGGAGGGAAAAATCCTTTGTCTCGAGTCATTGCTAGAGTTGATTCGTGAGTGTCTCGAAGTAGCAAGTAGTGTGGGGGAACCCGATGTAAGTCTCGGGTAGAATAAGATTTGGCTCGGGTAAAAAATGGTTTGGGCTTGGCCTGTAACAAGTATATATGCTCGTTGATAAGTAAATCAGGTTTTAAAAATTTATCAAGAGTATAGTTTCAAAAGAAATAGAAACTGAGTTGTCTAAACAAAGTATTGGTAGGTTTTAAAATAAGTTTTTCAAGTTTTAAAATAAGTTTCAAAGACTTGGTTTTAAAGTCAAAGATATGTTAGAATTGTTTTTGGTTTTTAATAATTTTTTTGAAATGATTATTTTAAATATTATTAAGTATTTCCAATGGAATTTGATGATGTGATTAATAAAAGTGATGTAAAGTCTCAAGTTGATTTATGAATTAAAAAAATGCTTTGTTCCAAAGATTTAAGTATATTGAAGGTTGAGGGTTTGAATTGTTTTGTTTTAAAATAAAGTTATATTTCAAATATATAATTGATTTATAAATTAGTTTTAATGAAGTTAATAATAGAAATAGTATTTAATTTAAAGGAAGAAGTTATTTTAAATGGGTTGAGATTAATTATAGATAATTAATTAATAAATTAAATTAAAGGTTAATTACTTATTTGTAATTAAGAATAATTACTTAATGAAGTAATTAGTGGATGGTTAAGGAATTAATTAGTGACTAAGTGATGATTAATTAATTTACAATTAATTAATGTAATTAATTTTAGGTTAATTAGTCAGTCTAATTAATTAAAGATAATCACTTGTTAATTTATTGAATAATTACTTAGTGAAGTAATTAATGGACAATTACCGAGTGTAATTAAGAAAAGGAATTACTAGTGAAAATAATTAGTGGATAATTACTTTATGGAAGTAATTGAACGGAAGTGATTAAGGGTTAATCACTTGGTGTTATTTATTAAAAGGGATAATTAATATTAATTGGTTAAGGGATTAATTAAAGATTAATTAATATGATTGATTTACAGAATTAATTAATTAAAGAGTAATTAATTAAATTAAAGGACTAAGGTTAATTAAAATGTGATTAATTACTAGTTAAGGTAATTAATTAAAGAATTAATTAATTAATGAAAGTAATTAGGTGGTTAATTAATTTAAACCACACGGTTTATCCATCTTAATTAAAGATGATTGATTACTACTGAATGTTGTGTACTGGGTTAATATCTCTTTATGTGTTTGTGATGCTAGGTATATGAAACGCTTTATGTTGGGCTGTTATATCTGTGATGAATATACTATTGTATGAATATGAAAACCCCTTGGCCCGTAAAACGACATTTGAATTTCGATGCGACAGGGAGTCGGATTCCAGTTAGTTATCCGAAACCCACATCGAATCGTAATGGTGAATCTTTGTGATTGATAAATTTACCTTATCTGTGAATAAGGATAAGTGTTGTAGATTATACCACTTATCGATCTTGTTGCACTATTATGTGTAAACCCCTGAACTACACTATACACACACAAATATGGATTGCACGAGGAAATTGGTTAAGTCATAGATTTTTGAAATAGTTTTAAAAGTTGAATTTTAAAACCAAACGGTTTTGTAAAAGGAATTGGGTTAAATATGAAAAGCTTTTGGAAAGGGATTTCTGGATAAAAGTTATTTTGAATAACTTGATAAAGTTTTGGAATTTAAATAATTTGATTTAAATTTGAATTCAAGATTTGAAATTGGAATCTGTGTTTGGAAACTATGGTTTAAAATGGTTATACAAGTTATAAAGGTGTTTATATGGATTTTTGAACCATTTTAAAAGTATGGTTTTGAATTTAACCCAAGTATTTATTTGAAAGGCCTTAACTCGTGCAATTATAATCGGGTTTTCTGAAACGGAAACAAGTGGTTTCAAATAATAATGGCTTTTATATAAGGAAAGAATTTTCAAATTATGATGAAAAGATTTCAAATTTGAAATGGAATGGTTTTGAAAGCTATAATTGAATCTTTGTGTAAAAAAGTTGAACCCTATTTTGAAATTGAAGAGGATTTTTAAATGGTGTATCTTTTATATATAAAAGATTGAAACGGGAATTGTTTTGAAAGTTATGAATGAATCTTTGGAAATTGTTTTGAAAGCTATGAAATGAATCTTTGATTTAGAGACTGGATGAGTTAGTCCAATTTGAAATGGTATTTTTTTGGAAGGCTATGAATGAATCTTTGTCAAAGATTGGTGAACCTTGTTTTAAATTGAAAGGAGTCTTAAAAGTGAATCTTTGTTTAAAAGATTTAAATGTGGAAACTCTTTAAACCATTGAAGGTTTTTGAAATGATTCTTTTTGTTTAAAAGATTGGGAATGGTAATTTGTTTTAACGATTTGAATGAAAGGTTTTGGGCTTTAAGCTGTGATTTAACTGAGATCCCATATCCATATGTTTTTAAATATTACGCTCATTATTCGGTTTAGCCGGGAGAGGACCTTGTGTCATATAACCCATTCCGATAATGAAACGTCATTATGGATAGTATTTGAAGATCGGTGGTGAAGACCGGGTATTTGCGAGAATGATAGGATGACCTATCGGTTATCTCTGCACTGAGTAGCTATGGCATAGAGATTCCCTAAGTGATGGGAAGTCCGATCGGGATTGTGAATACCCGGACTGTAAGGGCTTCTTCAAAAGTGCCTTCGGTTCTGTTCAAACCCGGAACAGACTTGTATGGAAGTGTGTCTGACGTTACACCTTGAGATGTAAAGCTAGTTTCTATCAAATACATTTCTATTTGGTGGCGGATATTTATTCTCTTAGCTTAACACTCTTCTCTGAGACGTACGAGCTCAGAGGTTATGTAGTTGATGGTTACTAGTGATACATTCCAATTTGGTAATGTGGCATACGAAGTGATGCTGATCATTTGTTGATCAAAGCATGGCTTTGTGAAAAGCGTAGTTTTGCAGACGAGACCTCATCGAGCCTCACAAACCGGTAATGGTCGAAACGGGAAAGATGCGGCAAGGTTTCTGGGGTAGCTCCCTTAGGTATGACCATTCCTTCTGGAAAAGGGTGGTATCATGGTATGGAGCCCAGATACTTACTCATGTGGACACTGTATATTTATTACTGTGTGATGTTGTTAGTGTAGAGGGGCCTCGGATAAAGGTCGCAGACGACCGGGGGTGGCATATCTTAGGTTTTACTTCTCGGGAAGGGGTTAACCGGCCTTGTGTTAGCAAAGAGCCGGGTAGGTTCTGGAGCGTCCCTCCACAGGCGTTCCCATGTGGCAATAGGAAGTTCCTTAGTCTGACCATTTGTTGGAAATCCAATCATCCAATATGCGCCTTGTACGGTTTTAGTTGTAGAACATGCCATCTAATATGGTAGCTATAGTAGGCATACTATAATGGTACGTGTACCGGCTAAGATTAATATTATACTTTCGAAAATGTTTTCTACACTATGCACTAATAATAATATCAAAGAGTTTTCTCGTATAAAGCATATTTGACTATCATAAGGAGAAATCTCCCCCAAGTGTGCGATTGCATTGTCTGTGTGCCGCGAGGCCTTATGGTAGTTTCATTTTCTAAAAAGCATTGCGGATTTCAATTTAAATTCTTTTGTTGTTTTTAAAAATAAAAATATTTTTGTTTGCTCATGCAAGTCCCACGACTGGCCTGGAGTTTATTGTTCCCTTTCTAAACTCTGGGTGTCCACAATTTTCCACATGGCGGTCTGGAGTTAGGTTTTTTTTCAGATAGTCAGGTTTAGTAGCTTATCTGGAGCTAGTTCAGTCTTTGGATTCCGACGACTGGCCTTGCTTATCTTTGTATATCATGTTTGGATGTTCGAGCTACTTATGGATTGGTGCTTTGGAGATGGAGAGTGCAAGCATTGGAGTTCTCCTCTGAAGACTATTCTTTCTATTGGAGATCATATTTGATTTCGTAGATACGTTCTATTAAAGATATTCTTTCCGATGTGTCTTGTATCTCTGATAGTATTGATATGTATCGTATCATTCTGTTGTATCATCATTGTATCTGGATATTGTATCAATATTGTATATATTGATATTCATTTCTTTCTTCCGCTGTGTTGTTATACTTAATGTGTTATAAGCTCCGGCGAACCAGATTCGAGGTTTGGATCTGCGGCATTTGAATATGAGTGTCGTATTCGGTGCCAATTTTTGAAGGTCGAGTCAGGATCGTTAGAAACAACCCCCCTTCTTTACAAAGCCAACCATCTCGGTTGAGTCTGTACTAACTCGTTTATTCATACTCTACTCCAGCTTCAATCTCAGCAATAATCTCAACTAGCCTAGCATCATGTCATTGATTAGCACCAATCTGCTTGATTAGAGTAGGCTTGATAGTCAAGCCCGCTAACAAATCTGGCTCTTTCTCACATCTTGGTTGGAAATCATAACCAATAATATACTCTGACTGCATCCATTCTAGGAACATGGCTTCCAAGCCGGCACGTCTCGTACATAATGCATCAATGATTGCATTTACTTTACCTAATGTATATGCAATATCAAAGTCATAGAAGGCGAAAATCCCTAACCATCGCTACTGGTGAAGATTAAGATCCTTTTGAGAAAAGAGGTACTTTAACAATTTATTTTCGGTGAATAGCTCGAAGCTTTCTCCTGAAAGATAATGCCTCTAAATCTTCAATGCAAATACAATCACTACTAACTCCAAATTATAGGTCGGGTATTTCTTCTCATGTAGCTTCAGTTATTGACTAGCATATGCAATAACCTTACCTTTCTACATCAATATCATGCCTAAACCGGTACCACAAGCATTAGTGTATACCGTCATCTTCTCATTTCCACTCAGAATGGTCAATACTGGTGCACTCATCAACCTCTCTTTTAAACTCATATATGCTTGTTCGCACCTCGCATTCCAAGCAAATGTTGGATTATTTTTCATAAGATGATTCAACAGTTCCACCACCTTAGAGAAGTCCTTAATGAATCGTCTATAATATCAAGCTAACCCTAAAAAACTTCTTACATTTTTAGCATTTTTTGGTCCATTCTAATCTTAGACTACTGCAACATTCGTAAAATCTACAACAATGCCATACTAAAAAATAAGGAGACCCAAGAAACACACTTCCTCCTCTAGAAGTGGCACTAAAAAACTTCTCCTTTATTCAATGCTCTCTTAACATCACCAGTACAGTTAATAGAGGTGTCTTGTATACCTCTTCCATCTGTGTGTCACGACCCGAAATCCAACGTTCGTAAATTGACATCAAATACCTCACTTGTATTCGACTGCCATAGATTCAAACGTCGAATTCCAGTTCGGATGGAGCTTATAACAACATTAGATGAATATAAACAGTGGAAACAAAATGAATATCATATATTAACATGCAGATACAACATCACCATAATATTTGTGTTACAATCATCAGAGTTAACATACAAGATACAACAACAAATCGATAACAAATTTATCTCAACTACAAGAGAGTTTCCAACATACTTCGACTTTGAAAAGATCCTCCGAGAACTCCAAACACTTCAAAAGATAGCCAAAGCCAAAAGCTTCCAAAATACTTTAAAAGATTCCAAGCTAGCTCCAAAAACACGGATAACCTGCTTCTAGGCTGCCCATGTGGAAATTATGGGCGCCCAGAGTTTAGGAAGGGAACAATAAACTCCGGGTCAGTCATGGGACTGGTGTGAGTAAACAAAACAGTTGTTTGAAACAAAAACAGTTTATAAAAGAAATTAGTTCATGCTTTTGGAAAATGAAACTACCATAAGACCTCCCGCCACATACACACAATGCAATCGCAGAATTAGAGGAGATTTCTTCTTATGATAGTCAAATATGTTTGATACAATAAAATTATTTGATATTATTACTAGTGCATAGTGTAAAAAATCATTTCGAAAGTATAATATTAATCTTAGCCAGCATCCAACCATTATTGTATGCCAATTATAGCTACCATTTAAACAGTGGTGACCACCATAAGTAAATGGCAGGTTATACAACTAAAATCGTACTGGGTTCGTATTGATAATTGGATTTTCAACAAATGATGATGCTAAGGAACTTCCTTAAAAATGGGACGCCTCTGAAGGGATGCCCCCAAGAACCAAATTGGTTCCCTACCAACAAAAGGTCGGGTTACCTCTGTAACTAGGTAACACCTACAAGTAAGCCATCCCCGGTCATTACCGACCTTTATCCCGGGATTTACCAACTGAAAGCAACAACCATACAGATAAATATCTGGGCTCCATACCATGATATCACCTCTTATCCAGAAGAAAATGGACATACCCTATGGGTGCGACACCTAATAACCTTGCCGCAACATTTCTGTTTCGACCATTTCCGGGTTGTGAGGTTCGACGAAGTCTCGTCCACAAAGCTATGATTTTCACAAAAGCCATGCTTCGATCAATAAATGATCGGCAACACTTAGCATGCCACACTACCGGATTGGGAGTATATCACTAATAACCTTCAATTACATAAACTCTGAGCTCGTACGACTCAGAGAAGGGTGTTAAGGTAAGAGAATAAATTCTTCGCCACGAACAGAAATGCATTTGAAAGAAATCAGCTTTATATCCCAAAATGTAATGTCAGATATACAACCATACAAGTCTGTTCTGGGTTCGAACAGAACCGAAGGCACTTCCAAAGAAATCCTTGCAATCCGGGCATCCACAATCCCGATCGGACTCCCCATCACATATGGAGATCTCTATACTGAAGCAACTTAGTGCAGAGTCATTCGATAGGTTATCCTATCATTCTCGAAGACGCTCGGTCTTCACCACGTCTTCAAATGCTATCCATTTCATCGTATCACAATTCAGAATGGGTTATATGACACAAATTCCTCTCCCGGCTAAACCGAATAGTGCGCGTTCAATTTAAAAACACGTGGATATATCAGTCACAAAGATTCACATTCAGGGTTTGATGTGGGTTTCAGATAACCAGTTGGAATCCGACTCCCTATCGCATCGAAATTCAATTGTCGTTTTACGGGCCAATGGTTTTTCACATTCATATAGAAACAAATCACAAATCATAGTTCAACACATAGCAATTCACAACACACAGTATCACAATCACAAACAGGGATATCAAATAGCTCAAAGCATTTCAATAACAATCAATCATCTAACAATTAGATGAATTAATAGTGTGATTATAATCAATTTATCACATAATTATCTTTCATTAATTATCTTTAATTAATGATGAATTATCCTTAATTTTAGATTAATTAATTCTTAATTATTAATTAATTACACATTAATTATTAGTTAATTAAATCCTTTATTATTAATTAATTAAAACTTAATTACCCTTGTTAATTAACTATTCCTTAATTAATTACTTTAATTAATTAATACTTAATTATAAATTAATTATCCTTTAATCAATTGTGAATTAACTGTTAAGCAATTATAAATCATTAATTATTAATCATTATTAACAATATAAATTAATTAACTTTTAAATTAAGTTAATAAGGTAAAACATTTAATTGTCTCCTTAATTACTTTGTTACATTTTATTCAACATAAACCTTTTGAAAATATAATTTAAAACATTCTTAACTTAAATGTTTTAAAATATTTCATTTTAAAATCTTAAAGTACAAATTAAACTTAACAATGATTATCCATTTGAAAAAATAAATTGGAAACACTTTGACTTAAATTTTTAAAGTTTAAAACTAGAAACATGATCACCCTAGAGCTACTTCAAGTGACCTCCGAGGATCCTCCATACCTGCTTCGAGTTTAACCAAGAATCAACCTGTGTGCTTCAGTTTTAAAATTTTGTTTAAGTTAAAAAAACAACCCTATGTATAGCCAGAATTACCCCGACCCTAGCTTTGAGTCATCATCCCTGAACCCCGAGTGGTACTTCGAGTCGAACAACTCCTTCCACACAATAAGTGACTGACACATGCCTTGGTGTCGTGCACATGCACGACGACTCTGACGAACTTCGACCGACGCCACCACCTTCCACATTACGGCAATAGCTTGTATGGGCCATACGAGCAACCAGATACACATGACCTCAACGAATTCGTGAGCTTGCTAACCCAGACTGCATCAAAAAAGACCACTAGAAACACGTCTCGTCACTCCACCTCTGGCCATCAGAGGCCATGAAAACTTAACTGAAGCTTCGTCTTGATCATACGCCGCTATCCCCACCAGAGCGATCAACTCTTGTGGTCTGACGAAACCGCGACAACCTAAACTTCTGCTGCAACCAAATTGTGGGTTAAAATCCTAGATGAACGTCGCACGGTGATCACAAAACAAAATTTTTTTTGAGTATTTTTCCCCGAACCCATATCACTTCATCTACCTCCATCCTCAACCTCGACCATCATTATCACGCCGATGACCAAAATTCTGCAAAAACCCCAAATTAGATCAACCCTAAATTAAACAGTGAATACGTGATTAAAAAATATGATCTGCTTTTAAAAATCATTGCTACCAAAAATGATTCGATTGGCATACTTGAAATCAGAAATTATGATATTTGAATTTTCAAATATTTTGAAGCTTGCTTGTGTTTTTAAATTTCCTATGGAACTCTAATTTATTTTTTCCTGAATCTGTTTTGAAAATTTGAATCATGTTGATACTAACAACTTTAGTTTAGATTCCATAGTTTAGTTTAGAGCAAAGGAAGGGTAATTAAATTTTGAACAGAATTTGAAATCCTGGAAGCTAGAACAGAGTCATATGACTGTTGTTTTTCTGACATGCACACACAAGATTTGCATATAAAATACATGCAAGTTTTCTTTCAACCATATTCTTATTATTCATCACAAGCATCAACCCAGATTCAACTTTTAAATGGTGTTTACTCACCTGTGATGTTTTTAACAGAGAGGGCTGTTGGATTCTTGGAAATTGATTTTGTTCTTTTTATCGTTGAGTTTGATCTGCTAGAATGATGATGAAACTTGATTTATTAATCGAAGCTTGCTGATGTTTGCTTACATATTTGAGTTTGAATTCCTGCTCTCTTGTTTTTGCTTGACTCCTAGGTTGAGATGATTTACTGGTTACAGATTTGCAAAAAGAAGAAAGTTTGAATTCCTGGTTTGATTATCTGATTCAAGTTTAGGATGTGCAGCCCCTTTGTTTTCTGGTTCAAAAATGTTTATAGACTTTTTTCTTTGAGAATTTTCTTCCTGGCTTTAGAAAATTTACAAGCTTTTTTCTTTTGAAAATAATGGTAAAAGAAATGAGAATGAGGATGGTTTGAGATATTTTAAAGTTTTATTTTTCTTTTTAATAAATTTTCTTAAAAACAAAAGCAATCAAATGACACTTGTCTTATTTTACTACTTCTTTGTTAACACTTGTTCTATTTATAAGTTGGGAATTTAACACTTGTATATTTACAAAGATAAAAGAACGTTAAATAAATTTTTATATCATATTCACTTTATTAATAAATACATTTTCTATTTATTTGTATATACAATGTTAAAAGAAGAAATGTTTTTAACAAATCTTTTACATTAAATAAATTACACATTTATGATTTCAAATGCAAATTATTTTTCTAAAACATTTATTTTAAAATTTAAATTCAAATTCAAACTTGAATTATAATCCATTTATATCTATACACATATCATACATATACTTTTATAATTTTAATTCAAATAGGGTTTCAAAATATTAATATCTTTGAATTCTTAAATTCAAATGCAACTTCACAACCATATATATATATATATATATATATATATATATATATATATATATATATAATTCAACACTTATTTCATTTATTTTGAAAAATTCAAGTAAATTACACAATTTATTCCAAAATTCACATTAATTATTAAATTTTAAATTGATATAGTTCTGGGGATGTTACGCTGTGAGTTGATGAGAATATCATCAACGAACACAAGTATGAATTTATTTTGATGACCCTAAAGATATGGTTCATGAGATTAACAAAATATGCTAGCACATTGGTCAGCCCGAGCGGCGTAACCAACCGCTCATAGAATCAAAATGGCATATGAAACGCTATAATCGGTACATTCTCTCTTTAGCCACTGTCAACTAGTAAAATCCTATTGCGAGATCAAAATAAGAAAGTAATCTAGCACCTTGGAGTTAATCGAATAAGTCATCAATACATGGGAGTGGATAGTTGTGCTTCCCCGTTACTTTATTCACATCATGGTAATCGATATACAATATAATGGAACATATTATGGGTTATCCCTAGTCAGAAATACTTCTACGAATAAACGTACTTCTCAGTAGGTCATTAACTTGCACCTCGAGCTCTCTCTGCTCTCTAGGTGTCATCTACCTCAAAGGCTTTACTACCAGTCTGACAACTTTCATTAAATCAATACCAAACTATATTTCTCTACATGGTGGAAGTCCGATCACCTCAAATACATCTGGAAACTCCCTAGAAATAGGCATTGATGTCAACTCGTCATGTGGGATATTGAGTGAATATAGAAATCTAACCCTCACCACATCATCCGGTAGGTAGCCTAACACTACCTCCGTCCACCATCTACCCCTATTATCACTAATGATTTCTCACAATCTACTACCACTCCTATCTATGAAGCCAGTCCATGCCCATAATAATATCGAACCCCACAATAGCCAGAATGAAATAATCGTAAGAAAAAGAACATTCGTGACTTGATAAGACCAAACTATGGCAAACCATACATAGTCTAGTGGAACCTTGAACATGGTTCGTCATAATCAAAGGTCGGCCAACAAACTGGGGGTCCAATCCTAACTTATCTACCATGTCACTAGATATAAAGGAACGTAAAGCCTCGATATAAAAAAAAACATCTGTGGGAACATTATAAATAGAAAGCATAACTTAAATAACAATGCTCTTTCCCTTCTCTTTCGCTAATGGAGCACTCGACGAAGTTGAGACGGTGTTGAGAGCATATGCGTTCACCACTTGTTTCTGCTTAGGTGCCTCTGATAGTACTTTTTTATATTCCTAAATTTATCGCAATTATAGAACTTTCTCCCCTAATCTTTACAATCTCTGCTATAATGTCTCGTCTCACCATATTTGTTGCTGATCACCACAATTTTGCACTTTTTATGGCCATCCTTATCCTAAGACTGCTTTCTGTTGTTATTCCAATTCTTCTTGCCTACCCCACTCAATTGCAGCTTCGGCTATCTTTAGGAATAATAGTCTTTGGCTTCGGATAAAGCTCTCATGCCTCAAGCCTTCTCGGTTATCATCTTAAAAGTCACGTCCATGTGGCCCATGATTCGTTCTCCTAAACAATCATTCAAGCCGTGATAAATTTCACATTCTTCTTTAATGAGGTGTCGATGAAGGACATCCCATACCTCGATAAGGCATCGAACTCAGCAACATATTTAGACATAGATAAATCTCCTTGCTTCAAATCTACAGACTTGTGCAACAAGATATACTTCTTAGTTGTTGGAATAAACTTCTCTTTGAATCTAGCTTTGGAATGGTCCTATGTAAACTAGTCCTTGGGAGTGGCCACCTTCATAGCTTTCCACCAGTTCATGTCTCTCCCTTCAAGGTTTTGGAAAGCCAATCTCCTCTTCAGAGCATCGTTCAGCTCTAAATCATCAAAGATTCTTTTGTAGTTATCAAACTAATTCGAGTCTTCCGTTACTTACTTCGTTCCTTGAACGGTCTGCTACTGATACTAGAAAGAGGTTTATTCCGCTAAACAAAATTAGCTTTGGGCGCCTACACCAGAGCATCACTATCTACATCAACATTTGGAGTGGGTACTTGAGCATTTTGCAGCATTTTCTACATCATAGTATTGAACATAGTCTGCAAGTCAAGATTAGCAACTCCCACACCATCTTCATCTTCTTCGATTCCAAAAACAGAGTTCTAGCAGCATTCCTTATGTGATGACTCATTCAGTCTGTAAAATGGATGATCAGTCTATCTATAAGGAATTCTGCTTAAGTAGTACTCATGTTTGCGGTGCAGATTTATAATATGTGTGTGTGTGTGTGTGTGTGTGTGTGTGTGTGTGTGTGCATGCTACTATATAGCTTTGCAAATAAAAATATATAACAAGTACGCTCTCTTGTATACTCTCGATCCATTCTAAGGTGATAACTCCTCCTTACGCTAATTGATCCCAGTACCCCTTAGGATAAACAACAAAAACTAAGCTTTGACGCCAAATGTGATGATCGCCCTACACCTCTAGCACCCACATGTACAGTGCCTTGCTACGGTGACCGGTCGATGTAGAGCGATAGTCAAGGGTTGTAGTAAATAAATCATCACAAAATCACATAACTTGTCGTATATCTCACAACACGAGGATAAAGTATAATAGTCATCATGGATTTAAAACAGGTAAGATAGTAATAACTTAATGAACCATAGAAACCCGAGTGCACATATCGATATAGTTATACAACATGAGCATTAGAGTTATACGTCAAATAATAACTCAGAATAACCGTGTCTAGATAAATAAAGGCAGTAGTAAGCTCCATATTGTTATGCAGCGGATTGATAAGCGATATTAGCTAGAAGTAGTAATACACAAGAATGAAGCCTCTTGCTTTCCACTTGTGACTCGCCACCTCTATACTCACACTAGCCAAGGACACTACAGAGTAATGTCGTCGATTAGTACGAAAAAAAAGGCTGTTGAGGGGCGACCATCTATGTAACTGCTTTGTGCGAGTACCGATATGTCAAATGAAATATCACTTTCATTTCAAGAGGAAATCCGACATACCAATACAAACTCAAAGCTACTACACAGTAGTTATGTAGTCTTCGAAAACAAATATAAAATAAGCATAACACAAAATCAGTCACTGGAATTCATATCACTAAGGCGGAAACAGATATGAATACAACACATAAAAGTGTACATCAAAGTAGTGGTTATATAAGATCCAATACATCACAAAAGTATAGGTACAAGTGCTGGACAAAATAACATGTATAGAACAAGGAGTGTCTATCGCGAATGTATAAAAGCAAAAACTTCAAGCAAAAGTAGTTAGCCAAAAGTCAAAAGATAGTCCCTGCAAAGAGTCAAGTAGAAGCACCTGAAATACCTCAGTCTGACCCGAGTATTATTTAAGAATAAAATAATAAATGGATCAGTCTAGCTATAAATATCATATTAAATGAGATAGGATAAGAGATATGACAAAAAAAGTATGATAACAATAATGTCATGCTGTAACAAGTATAAGATAACAACAAAAATCACACTATATCTCAAATTTTCTTGAACACCAAAAAGAATGTCATATTCTTTATTTTATTCACCAAACCATAAATATTGACAAAGCTTATCAAAATAAATAAAATTTGGTGAAACACAAATTCTAGAAATCATCAATTAGAAATTCAGAAATCACAAAGGGGGAGGCCTATCAGAAATGGGAGCATGAAAACTCACCAACACGTGTATTACAAACGGGACGCTGTCCCATGGTCACTAACCATAGAGCTAGTGCAATGACATAGTACAACGGTACGTCCGAGGAACCTGAAACAGAAATAATTCGGAGCAACGACGTAGTACAATGGTATGAACTTGATAAGCCGAAAAAATGACGTAGTACATCGGTATGTCCAATGAATCAAACTCCATAAAAAGAACATGGGTCGCTAGCCCATAAAAATGAGCCGAAACTCCAAAGAACCCATAGGTCGCCAGCCTATAAAAGAAATGAGACAAAGCTCAATAAAACGAGGTACAATCCCCCACGTGGACAAATACATCGCATATCGCTAGTCTAAAACATAAAATGCTCATCGTTGATCAATAAGAAGTGTGACTTACACTAAGCTAGTAAATAAATGAGTTTAGCTTCATGTTCCATAACCATTGGCTTAACTTAAATATTTACGAACAATTTTGTAGATTTCCACTTGAAAATTGTCACATGATTTTAATCGAACAAGTCTGAGAATTAACTGACAAAGAAAACACAAGCGTTTCATACCACTTGTTTCGCTAAGTTGTTTAATTAGATTTCTCATACGAATGAGGCAAAGGTTGTATATACTAATATATTGAAAAACGGTTTTTAAAACGAGCTTTGTATTAAAAATAACGTTGAAATCATTTTTGTAAAAGAGTTTGAATATTTATTGCTGGTATAGAAACCTTCGTATTTTAAAGTGAAAAATCACAAAAATAATTGTAAAAACAATCAATCACCAAAGATTCACATTCGATGACGTGAATCAAAACTATAATAATTGATATCAAATCCATCAAATGGATATTCCAAAAAATCCAGAAAGAAGTCATCAAAGTCGATAATAATGACGACGACCAATCGGATCAACCAAAAATCGATTAAAATGGAAACCCACCAAAATAGGTAAGTTGGCTGAAATTAGCAGCTCCAGACGTCTGGTGGTTCTCCCAGACGTCTGAGCTGAAAGATTGGAAATTTTATTCCAAATTGCCCAAACGTCTGGGAAGTAAGCTCAGACGTCTATGCTATACATCTAGAATTTTTATTTTGATAGCCCAGACATCTGAGTATTATACCAGACGTCTGAGCTGATGCTTAGGCAAAAATTACCCTAGGCCAACGATGGCCAAATTGGTTCGAAAGTGATCGGACGAGCAACAGAGGCAAGGGATTTATGCCAAATGACAGCCCAGCCCTATAGGCTCTTCGATACACTCCAAACAACAGTCCAAACATCCATAATAGGATTATCATAGATTTTGACTTCAAAATTCCAAAAATTGAAAAATTCATCAATCCAATTCAATTCAAAAGCAAATGAATTTGAAATTGATGTTATGAATTTGTACCTAACAACTATCAAAGGTATAGAATAGATGTGAGTTCAAGAACTCACTTTTAAACCTAAAAACAATGAATGAGAAGCTCTAAAACAAAGCAAGACCGATTTCTCTTTAACAACATCTCAAGAATCCTCAATCTATTATCAAATGAAATGAATTTCCTAAGTTAGGGTTTAGGTATTTTTGAAAATTGAAGAGAGATTATGATGGAGAAGATGAAGAGGATGCTTACCTAAGCTTCTCTTTGATTTTCGAGCTTAAATCTTGAATTTCCTAGCAATCTAGGGTTTAGGAATTTTAATTTCCTATTTTTTCCTCCATTTTCCTTTAGCTTGAGAGTGTTAGGAAAATGTTATGAATGAACGAAGAGGAGTGAAGGGGGAGTTAGGGTATTAGATGAGTTGGGTTCTCTTGTTAGGTTATTGGGCTGAAACCCAAACTTAAATCCCCAAATAAAAATACCAAAATTCTAGTTAACTCCAAACATATCGATGATTATACTCAGAAAGGTCGCAAAGGTCATTTTGGACTCAATGGTAGTGGTCTCGAGTCCTTATTCGGCTATTTACAAAATGTAGCATTTCGAACTTTAATCCGACTAACGATGTTATATTTAAATAAAATATTTAAATATATAATCATAAAATATGCGGGTTGTTACACCACTTGTCTAGCTCTATGTGCTCATCGAACCTGATATCACAAATCTACTCATTTAAGAATACCCGAAATAATAGGAAGCAAAGCAAAAAAATCTTGAGTCAGACAGCAATCCCGTGTAAGCAGTAGTAAATCTTAAATACTATAAATTCAATATACAAGGACATGGGGTGTGGAGAATCATACCGGACTAGTCCCTATATTCACAAAGTTAGCACATAACATAGGATATATGCTACTCTATCATACGTATAATGGTTGTACTAGATGTCTAGGTGTTGATGGGTGTCTAGATATCTACATCAATAATATCTATCCCATGTGATATCTATAAGGTGATAAGCAGTCAAAGTAAACATAGCATCCATCATCGATCCTCACATTCCTACACTTTGTGCATTAGATATATGATAACTCGCCCATGTCACCGCGATTGGCGACTAGACAAACCAGCGCATCAATATGTCCTAATTTCACAGTACTCAAATCCATACCACTCAGTAGGCCAGTACTAGACTTACCATCATGTCAGTATGGGGTGATATAAATCTTCTGTTTGAAGATAAGGAGCCATCACACTCCAAGTGTTTACCCTCACAATAAGAATACGTTAGAAACCTTCGAATATCATCGATATCTTTGCACACATCATCCTAGCAGAGCACATCCTGGAACTAATCTTACAACTCCCATCAGAAGTCGTCATGGTTGAGACAATTCTCGATAACCATTACTAGTTGTGGAATATCATTATTTTTCTTGTAACCTTCCTCCAATTGATCCTTCACTTCGACCCATAGTCCTCTACTCCACATCTCAATGTACACCCATCTCCAGTCGAAGCCGTCACTTCCTATCATAAATTGTCACACATCATCGAAGTAATCACTCTCGATTGAGTCATATGACTCGGTAACAACCTGAGCCTTAGCTCGAAATAAGTGAGGCATGACTCGGGTAAGCACAAGAGTAGGAGGCCTGAAGTTTCCATGCCTTTAGCTTAAAGCAAATATAGAAGCAACCCAAAGTTTTCTCCACCGCTGATCCAAGAAGACTCCTAATTCATGCAAGCTTCAACACCACCTGAACTTCACCATCGATTTGAGCCACACTATGGATCGGTATTGAATAGGTACCAATCCATACCTTAACAATATTTTCCTTCCCCTTCATCGATCCAAGCACACTCCTACTCAAACACTACCAATCCAAATACTTCACCTTATCTAAGCACTTTAATTCAGCACTGATCCTTCTCTTACCTATCCAAGCACACTTCTATGCAACCCAATGTGAACGCCATTTTAATTAGAAGTGATTCTCTATCAATCTAAGGCCTCCATACTCCTACCGACCCAGCATTTAGCATTTCACTTCCTAAGAAAACTGCATGCAAACAAGCAAGCGACCCAAAGCAAACCCGTTCAAGGCACGAAGCAAACATGTGAACGACTCGAAGTAATTCCCTATGATCCAACTCCTACATGCCACCACCGATCCATCTTCTTTTATCTATAATTTGAGCAAATTAACTCCAAACGACTTGAAACTTGAAGTGTATACTTGTTAAGCCTCCTTTATTTCCCAACCTAACTCGTGTCAAATTTGGTCAAGTCACTTTCTTTGATCATAGCCGATTCAAGACTTCGTTCCTAATGCTAATTATCATTCGACCAACAAACATCATGCATTCAAGCAATTAACTTATAAATTATGTACATTCAGGTCAAACGTTCATCATGCATATCAAAGTAGAGCCTAAATCTAAGGGTAAAAGATAGAAAATAACTATACCACAAGGGAGATCCATAAGAACATAATTTCACAATCTTTACCCGATGATTTGAAATTAACATATGTGATTTGTTAAGGATTAAACTATGTTTTAGGACCCCAAAAATAATTTTAAGGTGTATATTAACTAACTAGCAAGTGAGACATCCTAACCAGTCACCTTGAACCGAAAACAATCCAACAGTTTATAAATCTCGTGACAAACAGTGGCTTTAAAATATCTCCAATAGCAAATTCCCCAATTCTAAGTGTTAATTTCACTAATCTCCTCTTAATGACAAGATTTGGCTAATTAAAGTAAGATTTTACTATGGTTTTAAGCTAGAAGGATAATAATGGTGGTCTCATTATCTATTTTGGAAAGTGTGAAATGATAATAAGAAGGCCCATCAACCCCTATGGATGCTAATCCCAAAATAGGCTATAGGTTTAGCCATCAATCCCTTTAATTACCCATTAAGTTGTCAAAAATCAAGTAGAACTTCACGCAACCATACCGTCCAAATGGTAAGCATTCTTTCCAATTTAGCCTCTAAGGAAAGAGAAACCATCGTCCTGACCTAATGGAGTGGTTTCAAACCCCAATTCACCTTCTATCAAAAGTTATAAGCCTTACAAGATTTTCATTGTCGAAATAGTCCGATAAATTATAAGGATGGAAAATGTCTTTAGTAGTCATTTCCCAGATTTATAGAATCATACGACCTTATATAAAAATAATATATATATTTTAAGTAACTAAGATCCATAAAATACAAGTCGTTATAGCAAACCAATGATTCCTATCGATGCTCCACAATAAATAGAGTTAGTATAAAATTGTACCATAGACCTCAAGCCACATCCTCTTGACTGAACTTATGTAGATCTCACTGTATCCCTCATCGAGCATAAGTGATATATGATCTAGTCTAGATATCTGAATCCTTTATGGGTCCCATCATGTCCCTTACCGAGCACAGGTGGTATCTAACCTAAATGTGAATCTTACCGTGTCCCTCTTTGAGCATAGGTGATATCCAGCCCAATTGTGGATCTCAGCATGTCCCTCATTGTGAATGGGTGATATATGTCAATTGTAACTTCACATAATCAAATATGCCTATCATAAACGAAGACCGATATCGTGTCATCGTCTATATGTATATATAATCAGTACTAAAAGACCAATACTATGTACGAAGACCTGATAGTCGCTATGGTTACGTGAGATTATTCGTAACCTTTTTTATACACACACTAGGAAATTCCTATACACATATATAATTAATCACATAAATAAACAACCATTATTAACAATCCAAATCATTCAATAATTCTAATTACAATACATGAATTGTATTGATTATTACATAACTTCAAATTCATGTACATGTATACTTACCTATATACATATACACACATGTATATTTAAATAATAATTTGATTGTTTCGGAATCAAATCATACTTCTATTTATCAAATCTTTTCTATAAAGTTCAATATCATTTTCTACCATTTTACAAAATCATTTTATTATTTTATAAAATACGAAACTAGCTTATAAATCATTTTAAGCTTTATAATACTTAAAATCATCATTAAGTATTCATCTTATAGTTATTTAATAAAACCTTACAGCCATTTTATAAAATCACATACTTTATAAATATCTCTTTTATATTATTTTATAAAATCTCACTCCATTTTATAAAATACCATTTATACTATTTTGTAAAATCATTCTATTTTATAAAATATATCTTTACTAATATTTTATAAAATCTCATTCTATTGTACAAAATACCATTTAAACTATTTTATAAAATATCATTTATACTATTTTATTAAATATATGTCTATTAATATTTTATGAGATTCTATTTTACAAAATACCATTTATACTATTTTATAAAAATCATTCTATTTTATAAAATATATCTTTACTAATATTTTATAAAATACCATCCTATTTTATGAAATATAACATTATTAACACTTTATAAAATCTCGTCCTATTTTATAGATATATCCTTTACTTATAAAATTGTTGCTTTACTTAAATAGTGTTTACAAGTACTAATTAAGCTTCGTTAAGCCTTTAATCATTTTAATAATAATTGTAGAGCTCATAACTCGCTTAATCAGCTATTAACTTCATTTTATTAAATATTCCATCATTTTATAAAATCATTCCTTCTCTTGAATAATATTATAAATACTTATTAAGCCTCATTAGGTCTCTAATCGCTTTAACAATAAGTGTTGAGCTCCAAACCCATTTAATTAGCTTACTAACTTTTCTAAAATCAATTCAAATGGTTTAGTTAATACTTTCTAATGACACATACATCACTATATCACTTAATTGATTACAAGTCAAACCATATCATCACACATAATGTAATAGCCCGCCTTTTCATTCCTTTAAAAGTCGATAATAATACATTCATGATATTCATGTGCCGAACATCCAAGTGTCGGAAAGACAGATCGTTGTGGTGAAAGGAAGAAAAGAAAGAACGGAATCTCACAACATGATGACTAATTTTTAATATGTAATAGGTCTTTCACACAAATAAAAGAACTTCACTATACATACTATTATCGGAGCAAAACTAACTTACCATCAGCTTAGACAATTATAACAATCCGTCCTTACAAATTTACTGATAAATACAGATAAGAACAAACAGCAAAATTTAAAATACAGAAATACATCTTGGAGGATCTAGCTCATCTCCTGAAGCTCCAAATTGTCCAGTTAAATCTGAAAATATATTTCGACTGACCCTAGTATTATAAGAAAATAACATCCGGATCAATCTGGTAAACCAGCATGAGAAATATAAATTATCTTGATTACTTGATGTTCTAAAACCTTTGAAAACAAAGGTATCCGTTTGACCACACCGCACATCAACACGGTCGAGTTTTAATCTTACCGCAACCAAACCATTTTATAGGAAATCTTGTGATACTATAATAATGTCCATGGTTTAAAATAAATATTAATCACAGCTGAAATGGTTAAATTAATTACATTCTAGCATAATAGGTATACAAACAAGTCTATAAGGGCATGTATTGGAGATTAGATTTCCATCAATGATTGGGCTACTGGGGTACCACCCGTCACATTACACCTCTAGACAAAATGTACGAACACGGGTAAGAATGAGGTTGTTTTACCAGTTTATTATTATGATTGTATGTGCTTTGTAAGCTATAACATGGACATGTAGTCGATGACGGTGGCGGTTATTCAATTTATTTGTATTATCGATCATATAAGGTGACAACATGTACATGTATTGATACTTAGTTGTATTTAATGGCCACTGTTTATCTATGTATTTGTATGAGATATTGTATAATATTTTCAGATACGATATATATTACCTATTATCTTTTATTTGTTCCAATACTATAGCTTTGGGATTGTTTCACACATATGTCTCTAATACTATATTATTCAATCATGGCAAGTCGTATATGTTGCTTTTTGTAGAGATATATACATATTACTTAAGATGTATTCAGGTATTATAACGTATCTATGTTGACCCAAATTAGTGTATACGAGAGACCATTTCCCTCAAGCCTTTTGATCAAGGCTATTCGATAATTATTACTTTTTAGTAAGTCAGGGATCTCTAACTTAAGTTGTTAGAGATATGACACTTTAGACTGAGGTTCTAAAGGTCATGCGATCAAGCACTTGAGACATCAAAATGAGTGTTTTGCTTGAATAATGTACCACTCTTATTGTCCATAGAAATTATGACTCTAGTAGTTTGGTCACTGAGACGTAGTGTCACAAAGGCAACTATTCAGTATGAGTGAAGAAAGAGTTAATAAACCCTTCGGATTTATATATGTGTGTGTGTATTCCATGGTCTAATAATTCTAAAATGGATCCACTTACTTCATTAAATTCACAGATTAAGTATTATAAACCTAAACATGTGCATATAATATACATGTGCATATAATATACAAGTAGTATGTCTATAGTTAGTTCATTGGAAAGGCAATAAAACAATTCGTTTCGATGAAATAAGTGAGCATATATGAAAAAGTTACCAAAGGTACTTGAAATGAATAAGATTCAATCTCAAAGTTACTCTTGTCAATGATACATAATTATGAATGGATAAGGATTAATCAAACTTTATTAGACAAAGCTTGGTAGATGATGAATTAAATTCTTTCTATAAGGAAATTGGTTAAGAACTATGAAGTTAAAGCACTAAACAGTCCCATAGTGGAGGAGGTGCAAAATGTTATAGCGTGGATAAAACGGGGATATAGCGAAAAATAGCAAAGGTGCAAAATGATTAATCAAATATAAAACCAAACATTTAAAGTTAATTTATTCTCACTTTCACACCATTTATATAGATAAAAAAATATTATTTAATTTTATATTACAAATCAAAGAATATCATGATATATAATGTACATATTTGGTGACTACAACAGATTTCTAACTTATATTGAGGACATGCCTTAAACTTAGGTCTTTACCCTAACTTTTTCGAATTAGTTCAAAAGAAAACCAGTCAAAGCAACTTTTTTATGTTAACATGCTAAAGCGGGTGCTAAAAAGCCTTGATTTAGTGAGTGTAGCCAAAAAAAATGGGGCTTAAAGAGGATCTACTATTCAAAAAATTATATTGACAAAGCATAGCGGTCAAAGAGTGTCATGCACTATAGTTGGGATTTTGTGGGCTTTAGTTGGGCTTTAACTATACAGGTTAAGAGTAAGTACCTACGTTAAATTTTATTGCATCTAAAGAATTGTTTACCATATCATATATTATATAGATTGATAAGAAACCCGATCTTAAATAGTTTAAGATGTGCGGTTGAGTAATATATGTTATGAACATAAGTTCTGTAAACTCAAAACTAGTTAGTTTTACATAGGTATAAAGTTATTTCATGAAATAATTTTGAATGTCTATACCGATGCATTGAGAAACAACTCTTTTCTTAAGAAATAAAACATTGTGTGAGTCCATAGCCTGCACATAAGAATTGTCATAAGGGATCTTGTTTGGACTACCCCAAAGGGGTCTGAGATTGACCGATGAATAAAAATAGCAGTCGTATAATGACTTGGATATAATCTAAAGACCTTAACATGGAAACTAATTAAATAAGATGAAATAAATTTAACCAACCCTGAAACTTACACAACTCATTAGAATGTCTGTTAAGAATTTTCTTGCATTAAATGAAAAACAATGAGTTTCTTATCAATAGTGAGAAAAATAATTGTTAGTAATAAAAATTTCCTTAGTTATCATAAGCTACGAAGAGTACAGACTCTACTATGTGGAATGATGCTTTAAATCCAAAATGGACTCCAATCACGTTATCAAAATATGATTTGGTAGTTATAGTCGAAGAGATATGGTCCATCGGCCGTAAGTGTGTCTTCAAAATAAAGACCAATACAGTTGGAATATAGTAAGCAACTTTAATGAGAATAATCTCGTAAGTTTCAATTTTTGAAATTAGCGTATCAGATTCATTAGTCAATGTGCTTGAGTTAATTCTAATTCTACGTCAAATTGTTATGCAACATGACTTTGATTTTTGGTACATCTACATTGAAACAAATATTATGAATAATGATTTAGAATATATTGTTTGCACATGTTAACTAGAATTTCATAGAGCGGTGGAAGTGATAGCTTAGTTTGAAATTATTGGATACAATCCAAGAACTGATATGCCATCATTATTGGACAAGCATCAGAATTGAGGAAATATTTTGATAGAGAAATCTAATAGTTTGATTTTTATTCCAACAATAGAGGAAGCGTGTGTTTGTAAGAAAGAATATTAAAAGTTACTAAGATATTTATAAACATAAGTAAATTACAACACACTACTGATTATTAATGATGTATCCATGTTAAAAAAAATTTTAGTTTGGTTGTTTAATTATCGATATAGGATTTAAAAATGACAACTTATAACAAAACCCAAGTCAGGCTAGAAACTAGGTGTGAGTATAATGGTGCACAATATATATATATACATATATATATATATATATATATATATATATATGACGAGTTTGTTCGGTATAAATATGATATGACTTTACATACAATGATGTCCCATACTCTCTAAACTAATACCCAACACGCATCTCATTGCTAAAAGTTCGAACACATATGTCACAGCTTAAAATCACATAACTCATAGATACAACTCTAATCAATTGGGATATCACATACTATCTACATTTATATGTTGCAATCTTTATTCATCATATGCACTATTAAAGTTATTCGTTTACGGGGTATGTGATCACTTATGAATCTTACTCATGTTCAATATATTAGACTCTGCTTTGACACCAAGATATCACAATCCATTTCATCCGTATATCCCTTGACTAGAACGAGTAGGTGCTTCCACACGATCTAACTGTTGCACCTCAACTAGACTCTATCTTGACGCCAATATATTACAGCCCATCTCATTCACGTCGGCGCTCATATCATCGTGTGATAATCATTACCTCATTTGTTTCCATCCTAATTATTACAACCATCATTATTGCATTATGCTGGCATTATGGTGCATCTATATAATAGATTATTTGCGCAATATACTGACATTGGACCATTTCGTGATGATTCAGGTAGAGTCCTTAAATCTATCCATAAGGACGGATACTAGCATATAGTATTCTCACCTCATACCATTCTCATTAAGAATAAAGTGCTGTGTATTGACAAATATTTGGCCGCCATTCATTCCCAAATAATGCTACATCCCATATCTGTACCATATATAAATTTCATTTGTGTATAAAATCATATCATAGCCATATGCTATCTAAAAACAACCATGAAACATGACATATCAATACTTACTATAAAATGGCATCACATGGGATTTTGATAACTTGAATTAACATATAGTGATAATGAGGCCATCGACAAGAGCATGGTCATAACATAGCATAATAAGCACTTCAACCATTTATTTACATCATCAAATATCACTACATGTTTTCACTTTGCATTAAACACATAAAGCATCACATAGCAACATAACTCATAACATAAGGCAATACAAGGGTGAGAATAGGGTTGGCTAGCTTAAAAATCAAGCATGTGCTATGGGCTTTTAAACGTATATTAGCTCAAAAAGTTTAAAGCAAAATGGTTTCCCTTATGAATACAATGTTAAAACTGTTTTCAACCATTTTCATTCATTTAAACACTTATAGAAAAAATTTAGCCCAACATAAAAGATTTCTCAAATTTATTTCCAATTGAAACAATTTTTTGATAGCAAAAATACCACTTTTAACCTTGGATTAGTTTGAGTATGCCTTGGTGTGATTTGAGTATACCCATAAGTTGGATCCACGTTGAGTAGTCTATATCCCAAGCCATTTGAGTGGGAAATGAGCTTGAGTATCGAGCACCTATGACTTTGAGTAGTTGTAGACCATTCGATCCAATCATATGAGTTATTCAAGAGTATCCATGAGTATGATGGTTGCTTTGATTGCTTTGACTGCTTTCATTACATTAATTATATATAATAGTCATGTGTATATGTATACACCGTTTACTATTCTAGTTTTGTTAACTAACTGTTAGGGAGTTGCTAATAAAACCCATTCACATATAGCCAAGGCCACATAACTTGACATAAATTGGACATAGACAAATGTTGGTGGGTTTAAACCATAACTGGAAATGGTACTGGAGTCGATACTATGGATATTCCGGGCATAAAAACCCTGTTTGGTTCCACCGATACCTACAAGTGATGGGACAGACTAATGTTAACCCCATTGAACCTCCACCGACTACCAAAAGAGTGGTTCTAGTCCAACCACTATAGGTCGTGAATTTGCACCGACGCTCACGCTGCCACTTTTGATTAGATGTGAGAAAATCTTTAATCTTTTGGGTTTAGGTGATATTACTACTGCTAACTTCCTAACATCTATAGGGAGAAGAAGTGAATTGTAGGAGACGTTACCTCAGAGGTTGATGAGGAGAATATCACTTTGGCATTTCTTAAAAAGAAGTTTGAGGCTATGTTTTTCTCAATGGATGAAAAAGGATTATTGTTAAAGAAGTTCGTTCACTTGAAGTAGGGGGATATGTCTGTTGGTGAGTATGTAAATCAGTTTAAAGGGCATGCGAGGTTTAGATTAGATTGAGAAATATACCCAAACAAGAAGGCAATGAAGTTAACGTAGGGACCAAACTCACCTTTAAAGGATTTTGCATTAAATCGGATTTCGTATGGAGCTATAATCATACGATTAGTTGAGGTAACATTATTGAATTCCATGAATGGGGAAATAGTGTAACAACTCGTCTTTCACCACCCTCAAGTTCTAAGTCAAAATCAACGCACAAATCTCAAAGATCATAAAAGGTGGATTGTTAGGGTAAAAAGTGAAACAACACATAGAGCTATCTACCTAACTACTGTTCCCGAACTCATAGAGGAAGGAATAAAATATAATAGAACTAAACATATGAAGTAAACCAAAACTAACAATAGATGTTATTGTTGGTCCAGCCCATGTTTGCATGGGACAAAAATGGGTAAATTTCAAAAAAAAAAAATCCTAATTTCAATCTTAATGGTCATATGAACTCTATATTAACATTTGATCTAATCTACCCATATTTTATTTAAAATTATATTATAAATTAATCATATCAATCAATTTAATTGTATGTTTATTCAAAACATTGTGTGTGTGTGTGTGTGTATGTGTGTATACAATAACATGACATGATAGCCTAATGATGTATAACCATGTGTATAACTATACACATACATACACATATAGATATTGGGATTATGTCTATTGTTTATACATATTATTATACTTACATATGCATATGATAGTTTCAAACGTATATCGAAAATATAAATGCCTAAGTTTATATATGCTTAAATAAACTGCAGTATGTGTATATAGTCTATATACATAAATTTCGTCGGCTAAGGAAATATCTAATTAATATTTGAAAGAAAAGAGGAATGTCTTTCCACCTTCCAATCTGGTAAACTTCTAATCAAAATTTGATTCAAACCATATACTATATGTGTGTGTGTGTGTATTCCATATACAATCATAGCCTGAAAATATGTAAATAAGAGATTTGATATTACAGAAACTATAACTTGCATAATCAAAAGAGTGTGGGTGTGCACATAAAGGTAAATAAATTTAACATATTATTGTATACATGTGTGTTTGGTTTAACTTTTTAACTAAAGCAACATTTATATATGTGTATATAATATGAATAAACTTCCATATGATTATAAATTAAGTTTTTAGATATAATAATCCAAAATGATTAACAAAATAAATATCATATTTATTTTTTACCAAATAGACAACAGAATAATAATTTAAAAACAATTTCAAGACACTAATTTTAGATTCACGTCAATCTACATGTTTCATTACAGCCAAATAAATGATCGTTGTATATATATTTATGTATGTGTCTGTATAATTAAATTATTTAATAATACATAAAAAATCATTCCAAAAGGTCAATTCACAAACACATAAAACAAAATTAGACATATCAATGTTTCATGTCTATTTTTCCTTTTTTGTACTTTATTTATAAATGACATATGTTTAATAAATTAAACTTCAGTAAAATTGAATGAAAATTAAATTATATGTTACATAAACTAATTTGGGTATGGTGTGATCATGTTAAGCGTATAAAATGGATATAAATTTAACTTTAGAAATCTACTTCTTTGTTACACTTTGATTTGTGAATCGGCTCCTAGATTTCTTGATTTAGCACCTGATCGTGCTTTAATTAAGTGAACCACGTTACCTTTATCTTGTTTGATATTTTTGTTTTGGAAAAAGTAATTTCAACCTAAGGATGATTTTATAAGGTGGCGACCATGGATGGAGCAGGAAGGAGAAAGAGAAAAATAAATCTAAAAATAAAAGAGAATATTGATTTATGGAGAGAATAAAAACATTTCACATTCTCTCGCTAAAACTTCCTCTTTTAATTTTCAATTAATTATCAATTAAGCCCTAATCTTATCCAAGCCCCTCGTCTCTCCTTTGTAAGGCTAGTGAACGCTTTCCATCACATGGATCAATGTTTTCCAATGCCTATTAAGTAATTAACTATATATAAAACTCATTTAAATATATACCGATATCATATATCGATACGTGCACATATATAACTTTTATGTACGCATCAAATAATTACTAACATCATCCTAAACATAAATTGCATCACTAATTAATACTTCTTAAGTATTAATTAATTTTATTTAATCTATAACACTTTATAAACTAATCAAAATTTGTGGTTTTTTTGGAAAATTCACAAAAATGGTTGTGTAACTCAGAGGTGTGAATTCAGTCGACGATTAATATTCAAGAATACAAATGTTAATGACCACACACCATATTAGCTAGTGGTGTAGTAGTTTGGTCGAAGTCAATGCTTATAGATCTTTTTAATAAAATCACATTTTACATTAGCTTAAGCGGTATTAATGGTGACAATAATTTGCGCATGTTCTCTTCATCAATGCTATATCCATTATTATCTACAGAGATTAGTATTGGTCAAAACCTTAATATTATCCACTTTCAACTTAGTTAACTCAGTAGCAAATTTTTCGGTCAAATTAGTTAACTCATTAGCAATTTTTTTGGGTTTAATCATAACATATATTAACCATTATATTCTGTTTAGAGATTTTGACTTTGAATTGACTGCAGTTGACCATGATTCTCATCTTATATAATTGAGAAGATGATTACTCTATTAAATAATGTTTCACCTCCAATGCTCCTACTTAAACCCAACTATAATTGTTTGATGATCGCTATACCATAATTTAACTATAATCAAAGTGGAGTATCTACATTAAAATTCTACGGTATCCTTAAGCCAAGGGAACGTTGTAACTTTGTCACATCGAGATTTTCTATTTGACCTAGTTTTTATAAATCAATAGGAAACTCTTGATTGAGTCATTTCATAGTTATCTGATCGCTATGGGTATGTAGTCCCTTTGTGTATCCAACAACCTTAAGTAATACGCTGCACAACATATAGAGAATATTACGCACTTTAGTCTCAATGGATGAATCGATATCCTTTTTTAAAATTTCTTGATGGGGTATATTTAAAATAAAATATTAATATATATAATGATTAATTATGCATGGTTGCAATTATTTGCAACTAAAATTAGATAACATTTTATTATGGATTTTCTTATTGATATAGTTTAAATTTATTGTATCATAATATAACAGGTATATATAAGAAAACACACCTTTATTATGAACAAAACTGATTACATAGTTAGATGTATGTAAAAAATTACATAATTTCTCATATGACATACTACTAAATCTCTAATCTTCCACTTGCACTTGGGATAAATTATGGAATATTAATTCCAACCTTTTGATCAGTTTTCTAAAATCTGATCGAGGTTGTCCCATAATGAATAGATATACAATATTGTTTTATTATATACTCGTGATAAACTACCTTTGTCACGTGGAATTTTTGGAATATGTGTTCATACATCATGTGGGCCCTAAGTTCTTTCATGATCTATGTCATGAATTTTTTTCCCAAAACGAATGTCATGGGAGTCTCAACATTTTGAACCATCTCTACCTCAGATATAAATTTGTGCATATATGTACACTGCTTTTACTACGACACTATTCAAGGCATTGTACTTAACCTTTTGTTTGAATCAACCGCTACCTCTTGTTTGGAACATTTTCAAATTAAAGCTCCTTAATTAAGGGAGAAATTGAATTTAGGATTGACATACTATATTCCATATCACATATGAAGTTTGAGTTTGAATTCACATTCATTAAGAGTTTGTTGTTTCCATAAACAATTATCTAGTATTTCGTAAATACTCGAAAATACTCATAGCTACCATTTAGCAATCCTAATTCGTATTTAATACTTGCCTAATGCACCAATTACATAAGTGAATTGCAATATAGTAGACAACATAACATATATGATAATTTCTATTATTGATGCATAAGGAATCCATTTCATATCTCAGTTTCATTTATTCAACTTTGTTCAGTTGACAGCATGTCGGTCTATTTATTTATTTTATGGTTTAGTTATATATTTTCTAGAATTTCTTGTTATGCATAGGACATTTTCAAATATAGCTCTGTTTTTTTAATGTATATTCTCACTTTTTTTAATTCTTTTGAGATGTTCTTGGAATAGTAATTTAGAAAAAGTGGTGACTAGTTGACAATTTTAACTATTTTTTTCCTATGACATGACTTACATCTAACTTTGAATATAATTTGAAAATTTTCATGATATTATGTCTTGTCAGTCTTATCTACATGTATATTTCAAATACGGGTATCGAGATGTGAAATGCATCCAAATGTGTAATGCATTCACTGATTGAACTAACATGAATGGGGGCTTAGTTGGAGCATAAACAATTCCTGAACATGTCCTTGAAATGACTTGAATACTATAGGCCTGAACTAAACTGAAGTACAAATAGGTCCAAAAATCCCAACCTGGCCTTTAAGCATGAATGGTCTGAACTGAAGTATGGAAATATTTGAGGAAAGTCCTGAACCATGAAGGTTATGGACTGAAGCATGCATAGAATTTTAGTTGAAACATGCAAGATTTGAAATATGTAACCGATATAACCCCATCATAAAATGAAGCTGATCCTAGCATTGAAATAGGTCCCTAAACATGAGGTTCATTTGAAAATAAACATGAGGTTCATAAGATAAGTATCTTGTTACAGACATATTTTACGACAATTATATGATTAATATAGTTGACGTGGAGTTAGCAAGTGGCAAATGTAGTCACCCTGCCCAAGCCATAACTCCTAGTTTCTTCCCATATGGGTTTGACTTTAATTTGGATTTGAGGTGAGCTGATTGTTGTGCGGAAATTCAACTGATTCGCACAAACTCCAAAAATGCAGTGGAATGCTAATGCGCGGAAACAATCAAAAAGAAGGATCTAGCTTGTCGATTAATTACCAACCACAAATTCAATGAAAAATAATCACCAAACAAAAAATACAGAAGAAAGGAGAACACAGAGATTTAACGTGGTTCGGCTAGATTGCCTACGTCCACGGACCCAACAACTATTCTTTATTTCACTGAAGAAAGAGAGTACAAAAGATGAGAGAGATTACAAAATTATAGGTAGAAAAGTGGAGAGACTAACCTATAATTACAAATTGAATAATCAATTTATCCAAAGACTTGTTTGCGCTCAAAACCCCTAATTTATTGACTGCAAAAATTAGGGTATACCGAAGAAGAGGATAATGGTGGATGCTTTCTCACACGCTCACACACATATGAAGAAAAACTTCCTTCATTTAAATAGGCATGAAAATGAAGGATGCTTGGAGATAAAGAAAATTAACTTCCAGATTATGTGACAATCTTTCCATATTACTTGATTTGATTCCAATGCACATAAATGACAAAAAATCTATGTTTCCATAAATTTCTATTGCTTAAATTAATCTCCATGTATAAACTTCTCTATCTTCATATAATAAATCTGACTAATTGATTGATTGGCAATTAATTAGTTTCCATTCCCTAAAATATACCACGCATATCTTTCCTCTTTATCATTCCATATATAGCCTAATTAATCGATTGACTGAATCAATTAATTATTTTCTTATCTTTTTTGGAAAATATTTGAATCACATAAATTCAACACTCCACCTTGATTCAAATATAACAATCTCTCTGCATCACAACATCTCGACAAACTTTTGGGTCAACGTCAACAAGTTCAATGTGAACTAGTATGGGCAATATTGCCCAAACAGAGCTTCCAAATCTTTCCCAAGCACAAGAAAGATAGTATGCACATCATCAAACATAATGCATACGAGAAAGTACCAAAATTCTTCAACAAATCCGATGTTGGAGACGAACATGTAGATACTAATCTTCGAGAGACCAATGGAGATTTAACAGCGCGCTTCACCTTCTCCATTCCAAATTGAGTGAGGACAAACTCAATATTATCTACTCCAATCTCCTCCACAAGAATTTTGTTAGACTTTCCTAAGTCAACATCAACAGACTCACCAACAAGCTCCACAACATTCAAAGCATAAGATGAAGAATCATCGCTACAAATATGCTTACAAATAGGGCCAACTGAACCAAAAGGCCTTTCTAGCAAGTGAGCTCCACCTAGAGTCTGAACCTCTGTAATCTTCTCATCAACCATGGTATCATCGGAAATACCAATATCTTTCGGAATATGGAAACAATCTGATGACTCCAAATGTGTTTGGCAATTTTCTGTCCTCCCAATGTCATCACTTGATAGAGGCTCCACCTTCAACAAAGACCTCTCATCAAATATCGCATGCCTGCTAGTCACAATTCTTCTAGTTGTTTTACACCACAACCTATACCTCTTCACTCCTTCTCTATAGCCTAACAAAATGTGCTTGCTTTCCCTAGGCTTCAACTTATCATGTCTCTCATCTTCTAAATAAGTTGAACAACCAAACACTTTAAGGAATGAATAATCAACAGGCTCTCTTTTCCATATCTCTTCTGGGATCTTCATATCTATGGCAATAGAAGGTGTGTGGTCGATGAGAAATACTGCCATAGATATCGCTTCTGCCCAAAATCCCACTTCTAGACCAGCAGTCATTCTCAAGCTCGTAGCTCTCTCCCACAATATCCGACACATGCTCTCCGCCACTCCGTAACAATGTGACTCAACAGAAATAGAAAAATCTCTAATTACATGCTCGGACTCACAATAGTTAGTGAATTCTTGTGACATAAATTCACTACTATCTCCAACTTTGAGAACCTTCAAACGCTTCCTCGACTGCTTCTCTACCAAGGTCTTCCACTTACAAAATTGGGCAAATATTTCATGTTTGGCCTTTAAGAAATAGACCCAAACCTTACGTGAGAAATCATCCATAAATAAGACGAAGTAACTGGCTCCACCAAAAGATGCAACTGGGGTGGGTCCCCACACATAAGAATAAATATACTCTAGAAACTCTGTAGCTCTAGGTCTTCCAACATCAAATGTGACATGCTTCTTCTTTCTAAAAGAACAATCTCCACAAGAGCTAGACTTCGACTGACATATACCATCAATCAAACCACGCTTCTTCAATACTTCAAGACTCTCCTCATCAACATGACCTAAACGAAGATGCCATAACTGAGTAGAATCTGAAATACTAGAATCAGTAGAAACTACCGACTCTTCTAAGATTGTCTCTCCATGAAGCACATAAATATCATTAACTCGCACCCCTTTCATCACTACCAAGGAACCCTTCGCCACTCTCAAATTCTCTCCATCTATTATTATCCTCATACCAAGTCTACTCAAAGCTCCAACTGATAACAAACTTCTACGCAGCATCGGAACATGTCTAACATCCGTGATAGTCCTAACAACACCATCATGCATCCTAAACCTCACACTTCCAACGCCCACAACATGACAAAATGTGTCATTCCCCATATGAACTGTTCCGCCATCAATTTTCTTGTAACTAACAAAACAGCTCCTATCTGGCGTCATATGACAAGAGGCTCCAGAATCAATCACCCAACTTGTATGCTCTAAAGGTGAAATATTGGCTGAAAGTAATGATGTATTACTATCATTTCTATCCACATCTGATCTAACTGCTGGCAAAACTGAAGCTTTCTCCTTCTTCTCTCTCTTCTTTCTAAGAGCTGGACAATCCCGTATGAAATGTCCATTCTTCTTACAATAATAGCAAGCACCCCTTCTAGGACCCATGAAATGAGACCTACGCATATCTCTACCTCCAAGGTGCTTCTGCTTTTTATCTCTTCTTTTAGATGAACGAAGTTGTTGCTGAAGAACACCGTCATTAGTCTTCACCTTCCATGTCTCAAAAACTCCTTTTCCAACAAATTTGGTGATGCCATAATTTTTCATACCACCACTAAAAGAATTTGTCATTGAGAACTAATCTAGAACAAGACAGCTAGCTCTGATACCAAACTGTTGTGCGGAAATTCAACTGATTCGTACAAACTCCAAAAACGCAGCGGAATGCTAATGCGCGGAAACAATCAAAAAGAAGGATCTAGCTTGTCGATTAATTACCAACCACAAATTCAATGAAAAATAATCACCAAACAAAAAATACAGAAGAAAGGAGAACACAGAGATTTAACGTGGTTCGGCTAGATTGCCTACGTCCACGGACCCAACAACTATTCTTTATTTCACTGAAGAAAGAGAGTACAAAAGATGAGAGAGATTACAAAATTATAGGTAGAAAAGTGGAGAGACTAACCTATAATTACAAATTGAATAATCAATTTATCCAAAGACTTGTTTGCGCTCAAAACCCCTAATTTATTGACTGCAAAAATTAGGGTATACCGAAGAAGAGGATAATGGTGGATGCTTTCTCACACGCTCACACACATATGAAGAAGAACTTCCTTCATTTAAATAGGCATGAAAATGAAGGATGCTTGGAGATAAAGAAAATTAACTTCCAGATTTTGTGACAACCTTTCCATATTACTTGATTTGATTCCAATGCACATAAATGACAAAAAATCTATGTTTCCATAAATTTCTATTGCTTAAATTAATCTCCATGTATAAACTTCTCTATCTTCATATAATAAATCTGACTAATTGATTGATTGGCAATTAATTAGTTTCCATTCCCTAAAATATACCATGCATATCTTTCCTCTTTATCATTACATATATAGCCTAATTAATTGATTGACTGAATCAATTAATTATTTTCTTATCTTTTTTGGAAAATATTTGAATCACATAAATTCAACACTGGTTTCATAAACTATTCTGAAAGGCTAGACAGTAATTTCCCCGGGTCAACAATTCTGTGCCTTAGTCAAAACAACTGATTCATTTATGTCGCCGACATATTTTGGGGTATGATTGATTCAGTTGCTATATTATGTAGTTATCTGACTATGGTTCTTGTTATGTTTTCACATGTGAAATTGTACAATAATGGAGATGGCGTATTTGGAATCATGAAGAATAAGTTCCACATTTCATAGACGGGGAGGGAGAAAGTTTCAAAATCCAAAATCATCCATGACTGCCTTACTCAAGCTGTACCGTAACTAGCCATATTATCTCTATTTTAATCTTCATGTTATCTCTTTTTCACAAAATTATAGTTTCCTGATTGCACCAAATTGTTGACTATCTCCAACTAATATTTAGTTCACGTTAAAATAATTGTATCGACTATTTAACTAGTTATAAAAAAATTAAGCCATTCAAACTTCGAATGAGAATTATAACTAATTTTTTGACAAAGTTGGATCTATAATATACATTATATATGCATAATTTTGTTACACTATGTTGCAGGCGAGCTAAGCAGCACACAAATTGGTTGAATCAATTTGACCGATTCAAATTTATCATTCAAATTGAGTTTGAATCCCTACATTGCAATTGCATACAGGATTGTAAGGATTCTGTCATATTTGGAAGCTCCATTGTTTTTGCTGTGTTTATCGACATCATATTTCTGTATTTAGGTAATTGCTTTGCATCAACATAATAATCAATCACAACAAATTACAGTGTCATGTCTTTTTAAGTAATACAAGTATCTGTAAACAAAACTGAATTGACTAGCTTATGTTCTAATTGTTGATCCAATGTATTATGTTAAGATCATATAAAACATAACAGTTAGCAAAGTATTGTGACGCAGCGGATAATTAACAAAACGATATGGATCGATGAAAGTAGCAATCGGTGGATTGAAGATACTGAAATGCCCAAATTCGTTGATCACAAAGATACCGAATTCTAGCTATCTTCGACACGTTGATCGCGCACGATACCGTGAGAGAAGATCTTCAATTCTTCAAGCGTTGATCAAGCGCACTTGATTCCGCGAATCGGCTTCAACAATCGTTGATTCGAGCGCACTCGAATATCCGAAAGTGTAGATAGAAGATTACACTCAACTACCAATTTAGGATGAAAGCACACAGCAATCAAACAAGAATTTTATTCCAAAAATCAACAACCCTTAAATGTACAACTCACTCCCTATTTATAGAGTTTTGACCCAGACCTTAAGTCGTATACGACTTACGACTTAACTAAGTCGGTATCGACTTATTACAATGGCGACCCAATCTCTTTACAACACAGCACAATGCAAACGACTCAAAATATGGCCGACTTAACTAAGTACGACCTAACACACAACCGTCTTAAGAAACCTTCCGACTTAAGAACAACATAACCGACTCATATATACACATGACCAACATACGACTTAACTTAAGTCGGCAGCGACTTAACTCACACGGCTCAGCATATTACATCACCACACACTCACATGTTTACAACAGTTAGGTCGTATACGGCCTAACGACTCACGACTCAAGAAACTACAAACACATAACGACTTAAACATACAACGACTCACGACTTAAGTACGCTGCGACTTAAGATTCATCTTCAAGCCCATCTTCATGCGCCTTAGCTTATCATAGATCGGTAGTTCGGCTAACGACTTAGCTTAGGTCGTAGCTCCTTCTTCGTTATACTCGTAAGATCGTAGTCGACCTAAACACTTGTGCCTTCTCAACTCGTGTTGCGACCTTGTTATCTCGTAGTGCTCCCCTTATAGCCTTAGGTCGTACACGAACTAAAGGCTCCGAACGACTTAAGTCTGTGTTAGGTCGTGCTTGGTCTATAGCGCTCTCCTTAGGTCGTGGCCGACCTACCCCCAGTGAACGACATAAACCCAATGAACCCTTAGGTCGTGCTGCATCATATTGTTTCTCTAGGTTTTTTCGATGAAAGAGTGACGAGAGAAGAGCACCCGTTTCTTAAATTATTATTAATGTAAATGCTATACCAAATTGTATAGATGAAGTCTAGGGATCATCACATGGATGATCAAGATACAAAAAAAAGAATCAAAAAGAGAGAAACAATTGGATACAGTGTGTTTATTATTGTTAAACAAGTTTGTTAACAAAACAACATTCTATTATGGTCTTAGGCACAATGAACAAGTTCTGCTGCAAATGCAATAGAGTGCACATCTGAATTGAGGATTCACTAAAGAAAGCTGAAATCGTACGAGGTTGGAAGAGAGAGGTTGCTGAAGTGAAGCAGGCTCCAAGTTGTTCCTTATGTTGAAACACTGTTGCATGATGATGAAGTTAACAAACATAAACACAGTTGAAAAGCATGACCTTAATGTTACCCGGCACCTTGACCCGGCTACAAAACGAAGGTTGCAGAAGTTATAATTGTACGTAAGCGAGCGTAATGTCAAGGATTGGCCCACTTCGAGTTATAATGGCGATTATTCTAAGTCGGCCTCGATGAGTAGGGGTTGATGTGTGATAGATGATGGGTCGGTGCTTGGAGTGCGTTTCGACTGTTCTGGATAGGTTGTTCTCGATCGGTTATATGCACTAAGTCGAATCAGCAACAATGGTTTGGTTGAAGTAGGTCGGCTATAATGAAAGGCTACATTGAGGTCGATCTTGATGTGGTCGGCATCTTTAGGAGGTTCGGTTTGGATGGTTCGGCATTGGCGGGTCGGCCAAGGTGCATGAAGAAGTGATTCGGCCATAGCTGTCAAGTCTTGGAAATACGATCAGCATCCTTTCACTTCGGCTCAAACCATCACTTATCCCGAATCACTCACAAGAAAACCCAAGCTCAGCCAAAGTTGATCGGCGACCACCATTCAGCCTTGGAGATTCAACATATCTGGATCGGCATGGGTGGTTTGGTAGACGTGGGTCGGCATGGCTCGTTCGGTCCACCTCACCTCCAATTGTGGACCGAGCTACCTTGCTCTTGGACCTGCGTAGGGAGTCCACCGTACCTTCATCTATAAATAGAGAGGTAGGGGTACAGTTGAAGGGACATTCTTTCCATAACTCTGGAAACTCCAGGAAGATTCTTCCATTTTCTGTACTCGCTTCTTTTCTGTTCACTATTAGAATACTTTAAAATGGGGACGGACCATGGAGTTGGCCGGAGTCGGCTACGTCTCCATTATGGAGTCGGTTGGGGACAGCAAAATTTTGCGTTGGTCGGGATGGCCTGCAATGGCCCGAGTCGGCTAGCGTCGTCTATTTAATTATTTTCCCAACCTAATTCTTATATACACCTAATTCGTTTGAAAAAAATAAAAAAAACACTACTAAAATGGCCAAGAAAATAAAATTGACATGTACGATTATTAATATTCACCCAATAACGGGTCATGATATGTTAAATTGGTATTTTTGATGATATATGTTCGTGTCATTCGAAAAGTTGTCGTTGTTGAAAATCTAACTCGCACGATAACTTGGTGCTACTTTTAGTCGATCCGTTATACAAATTTGATAAAGGTAGTTATATGTAACACTTCAAAGAATTAAAATAATTTTTTAAACCGTTGGGTAATCAATTATGAATTTTTAAATGTATTTGGTATAATATAATTATATAAAATAAATATGCGGCGTAAAAGTAAATTATTTGGATCTTATGTCGATCTAAGTTATTTTGGACATGTTTACAAAATATGGTTTAAAAATACAAGAATATGGGGTGTCGATATTGAATTTCAAATTTATGGCCGTTCGTGGACTTTCGGACAAAAAACCCTTCGTTCGAAGGCCGATCGACCTTCACACGAGACCAAGTTTGAACCAGTGATGCTTCATAGTGTTTTAATCGAATCCATATGGTTGGATTCGCAAAAAAATCATCGAAAATAAAATTATCAAAGAAATATTTCATTCTGTAGGAGTTTAGCTATAACACTTATCATCGAAAATATATCATCGAAAGTACCATTTGAAATCATGAATTATGCAACCCACTTTCGCATTGAATTCTACAAAATGATAAATGTTATACCAACTCAATAGGTTATCATCGATTTTCCATTAAGCCAGAGATCAAATAAAAAGCTTGTTTGTTTTTCTTCTTTGAATGTTCTTTCAATCAGCTTGATTCTTGTTTCTCTACAGTTTTTAATATTTTTCCATGCGAATGAATGGTGATTTTCTATTGGGATGGTCAAAAAAATTTGTTTTTAACATATTTTCCCTTCATACATTTTGACCATAGAGGTTTTCCCTTTACAAATTTTCAAAATAATTTGAGATTGCATACTCCTCTTAAGTCTTTAAAATTTCATAGACCTAATCCTCCTATTTTCTTTGTTTTGCATATTGTATCCCATGGAGCTTTGTGAAATTTTCATCTCCAAATGAAGTTTAAGCACATTATTTCTATATTAAGAAATGCTTTTAATAGGATGTTTTGAGTTTATATCCAATACATAATGATAGTTGTAATGACTGTGTGAGTAAGCTCTAATCTGCTAGCTAATGACAACAGTTTGCATGATCATCCCTCTAATATACTCTGTATTACATCGTATAATCTTGTGTAGTCTCTATCATTAATCCGATTCATACTAAGTGATAGCCTAAGTATTTAACTGGTAAAGTTCTCTCTTGAAAATTCAACATGCTTAGAATTTCAGCTTTCCCAATGCATGCGTTGTAGAAATATATTTTTTCTTGCATTCATTGATTTGTCGACAATCATACTTGTTCAATTTTCCAAACAAATTTACTATAACATTTGCACTTTGCTCATCTGCATTTAAAAATAACGATAAGTCATCAACATACAATAATGTGTTATACTTGGTTTAGTTCAGTTTGTGGGTTTTAAATTTCCATTTATTTACTTTTTCCATTTGTGAAGAAAATAATTCTATTGCAGCGGTGAATAGATAAGGAGAAAGTGGATCTTCTTTTCTAATTCCTCTGTTTCTATGGATAAAACCATTGAGAGATCCATTAATAAGTATTAAGTAAGTGACATTATTTATACATTCTTTAATAGGATTGCAAAAATTATTACGAAATCTAAGTTGTTTCATCATATGTGTAATAAAATATCTATTAATTTTCTCAAAAGCTTTATGTAAATCAATTTTAATGCACGTTTATTTTTGCTACTTTGAGTGAAATTTCTAATGATTTCATATGCTAAAAGAGTATTTTCAACAATGAGCCTACATGGTATAAATGCATTTTGATTTTCAAAAATCAAATATTTTAAAAAGATTTTGATTCTATATATTATGTAAAATTATAGCAATAATATTACATAAAAAATTACAACAAGCAATTGGCCTATAATTGCAAATCCCATTGGAATTTTTAACTTTTTGTATAAGGGTATGCTTGACATTTTCAAAAAAAAATCCAGTAAAAAAAATTCATTTACTGCATTAAAGAGATTATTTTTTATTTCCTCCTAGTATATTTTTTATAATTCGGCCCTAAATTCATCAAGACCAGGCTCTTGTCATTATTAGCATTAAAAATAATATTTTTAATATCGTCAAAACGTATGAGAGTTAGCAAGATTTCTTGACAACTAGAGTGCAGTTAATACTTAGTTGCTATATTTGGAAAGTTTTGTAAATATGAATTGGAGTTATATAATGTATTAAATACTTAATAGCATCCTTTTCAATTTGAAAGGCTTCATTTATCATAACTCCATTATTGTCAAGGACTTTTCCTATGTCAATTTTTGCATCTTTTAGTAAAAAATTTAGCATAGAAAAATTTGTTTGCTTCATCACATTAGCAGCCATCCACTTTTGCTCTTTTTTCATATTTATAACTTGCACGTTCAAAGCCTTAATTAGCTTACTTTGTAGTTGGAAGAATTTGTTAACTTTGATTAATGTATCATTATCAATTCAATTTTGCAAACACTAGCATTCCTCTCTAAATTTTTAAATTTCGATTCTTCTTTTATTTTTTATTCCAGATTTTTGAATCTCTGTTTATTTTTGTTGAAATTATACTTGGCAGTGAGCTATACAATAAAAGTGATGTTGTTCTTAATTATTCCCTATAACTGCTTTCATATGTTCTACCATTTACATATCTAAAACGAAGTATTTTCCCGATCAAATTGTTTTTAGAATAAAGGATTTGTACTAGGGTATGATTAGTTGATTCCTGATGTGAAATATTACATTTAAATTTGGGAAACGATCGACAAATTCTTGATTCACTAACATTCTATCTAGTTTATGATGAATGTTTCCAAAATCTATCTAGTTTATGATGAATGCTTCTAAAGTCTCCATATTTTCAAATGTATTTGTTTCTAGAAATAGTTAGTTCTATTAACCATGTTTTCAAAATAATGTTATGTACTATTTCGAATTTTTTTAAGATATTGGGACTTCCGTTCTATTTTCAAATGCGTGTAGAACAATACTAAATCTCCTAGTATTATCCATTAGGGGTTTTTAGGCTCAAGAAAAATTTTGAATTTTTTTTTAGTTTTAGGGATAAGAAGTTTGCTTTTTAGGCTGAATAACACTTTCTGGTATAAATCATAGAATGATAGTTGTAACTATCACTTTCTGTTTACACTAAAAAGTGTCCTTCAGACTAAAAAACAAATTTGTTGTCTTTGAACCTAAATTTTTTTCCAACTTCTTCCCCATGCCTATTTTTCTGCATCAATTATCCAAGGTTAAATAAGATTTTTGTTTATTTGCTGTAATAAATGATTCCAAAGTAAAATTATTCATTTTCACTTTTGGAAGTATAAATGACAGTTATTTCCATGTGAAATCCCCTTTATTTAAATATTTTCAATGCATATACGGAGATTAATAAAAATATTATTTTATATCCTACATGTTGGTATCCCGTAAAATCGTTATTTTCTTGTTGCCTTCCATTGGATTATTGTTGATCATACTCCAGTAGTTTAAAATTCTAGCTTGATAGTCCTCTATTTTGCTATTATATAACTTATGTTCCAATATTCTTAGAATACTAGGCTTATATTTATTTATCAAATTTGATAAATCAAGTTATCTTTTCGGGAAGTTTAAATCTCTTATGTTCCAAGCAATAGTAGACACTAATAAATTAAAGATAAATCGAAACAATGGGCAAAGGATACTAAGTGATATCATATTGAAGCACCATACTTGCTTCTTTCTTTCTCTTTCTCACTCTACTGCTATTTTGCCACCACTTTTTTTGCTCAACTTTCCTTGGGCTTTCAGCTTCTATATTATTTCATCCATTTTTGGTTTTTCGTGATGTATCTATCCTTAAAAGCCACTTACATCTTCATTTTTGCACTCTTCGTGCATATGGTTCTAATGAACCGATATCGGATTTTGACAGATTAGCTAATCAGACATATCCTGTGACATTAGATTAATATTTTGTTTGTGCTTCCTTATTAGTTATGCTGTTAAATCATCGATTATACCCTTACATGCATCGTTACCAGTTATTCGTGGAGAAGCACATTAGAGTACATGTATGCTTCTAGCAGAAATATTATTAAAAATAGAAGCATACAGATTGGTTCAATTTCAGTAGAACTTGGATACAAATATTTCAAATTTCTATTTTTTCTCAAACATGCTATTGAGTGGAAAAGGATTAAACTTTTTTTAGGAAGTAAAGTATTTTTTGATCGGAATATGAAAAAATTCAAACCCCTCAACTTTTTGAGTTATTAATTGAACGATTCGAGAATTGATGAAAATATCAGTCTTGCAGTGTTCTCTGTTAAATTTTCAATGATAGATCCTGAAAATAATGTTGTGATCGGACCTATAATACTTGCTTCTCCTAGAGCAATTTTAGTTCCATCTTTAATTTTTTTTATTATTCACTTTATCAATGCATTCAATTTCTGGAATTAAGCTTGGGAATTTCTGAGGGGATTTGGTTTCTAAATAACCTATTCAATATAATCCCTGTTTGTATCTTTGATGTTTTCTGCTTGCCCCTGCTTTCTATGCTTAGTTCTTGATATTTCTCATTTGATCCAATATTGAGCTATATGTGTTAATTACTGCAATTTTCTGCGTTGTAGAAATTTTGGTGCTATGAAGTCAGACTCTGTCTGGCTATTCACGACGTCGGTTTGAACTTTGAACATCTATTCTCTGTTTTAATGTCACATTTTTGTGAGATTCTTCTGATGTCTCGATGTTTTTCTTCATGTTAGGGTATTTATCTGTTTCTTTTGATTTGTCTTGATTCTTTTGAGTTTTCAAGCCTGGCTTAATGACATAGAATTATTAACTGCATTACAGTAACATTGGTCATTTTCTCTCTCGAAACTACCTTTTTTCAGTAATGTGTGACCAAAGCAGGTGTAATTTTTACATCTGGGTGGTATCCATCCATATTTTATTATTTGGGCTATGCTTTCTTCATTATACATTGTGATGTGTGCCTCCTCCGGGATCTCTACATGACTACATCAGCTTTGATTTGGACTAAAATTCTTGCATAACCATGCCATGTTTCTTTTGTTGTTGGCTCATGTAGTTTAAGAGGAACTCCAATAGTGCTTGCAATTGCACAAAATGCCTCTTTATCCCATAGTTTCAAATTTTATTCCGGTAATCTTATTGAAAATGGGAGTGTTGATAACAAATTTTTATTGTACTTGAGTTTTGTTACTGCTCCGTTTTTCAAGATGAAAGTTTTACCACTGATGAAGTTATAAAGTTCTCCATTTATAACTTTTTCACAATCAGAATTATTTGCACATTTGATTATAAAAGATACATTATTTCTCGTTTAAATTTCAAAATTTCCCGATAGATTCCCAAGTTCTTTTTACAAAAGCTTTGAAATGTTGACAAAAATAACGATTGCCAAACACATAGATTATCACTACAGTGCTCCATTTTTCTTCTGTTCTCCCGCTAACATCCTCTTTTAACCACGCGTCTCTTGTTTATAACTATGCGAGTAACAAAACACAGATAAAAATTGGGGTTGATTCCTCTTGTTTTGATCATGTCCATCATGTCCACCCAAGATGATTTTTTTTTCTTAGTTGATTAAGAGCACTAAACTTTGGGTATTGGTTGTGGTATGTTTCTGTCTCGGTTTTTGATATTCTTGACTACGACATCAGGAGTTGTTCTAGATCTTGTATTGCCCGAATAGCTTCTATTGTTGGATTCTTGTTATTATTATTATTATTTTTCCTTTTGGATTTGATGATGGAGAGGGAAAGGGAGAGAAGAAAAGGGTGAGTGAATTTCTCCCTTGATATCTAGCGAGAGGGAATTTTTTTTTATATATACTGTCGATGCCCAAAACCAAAAGATAATACAAAATATCAAAGTTTTATAGATACAGTGTGTATATGCAAGTATAAAGCAAGGTTAAAGAGATCAAAAGTGACGCAAATAAGGAAGCAATTAAGTTAAACCAATAATCTGGACATTACTTTGTTTAAATCATCCTATCACAAACGGCAAGCTATGTCTTTGAAATCTTCCCTTGGTCAAAACATGTGCTACAATTATATAGGCACATCGACATTTGAGCATCTTCCTTGAGATTCATACAATTATGAAACTTAGACAGACAAAACTAAAACGTAAAGGCATATGAAAAGGGATTAAATAAGTAAAGTTTTAAAAAAGAACGCTTTTTGTGTGTATTGAAGGGTGAATAAAATGGAAGTTAGAAAAGGGTACTTATAAAAAGATTAGAATTTAAATACAATTGACGTCAGGACGCGTGCGCGATGTCAACTTAATCATTTGAACCGTTCACTTAGCAGGGCATGGGCTACAGCAATGACGCATTAGACATGTCAGACGCGATGCGCACACCAACTGGATAGAAAAGGCTGGAAATGGATCCTAATGTTTTTGTCTTTACCCAATGTAAAAAACACATCCCCGATTCTCTAATTATTTAGCTTTAGCCAATGCCAGAAAGGAATGTTAGTCTCACACCCTTTTGGAGCAGTGGCAAACGTTATTACATTAGCGGAGATGTTTAGGGTCTATTTAGTTTGTGTTTTGCGTTTTCAACATTTATTGCGGATTACGAGGATAATGATAAGAAAATTTAAAAATTTAGAATATTACGATGACGACGGAGGAGCAACAAATATGATGGATTGTTTTCTATGCTTTTTTGTTTTAGAAAAATTTAAAAATCATTTTTTTATTTCGTATGTTATAATTATTTTCTAAATTGGTTATTTTTTTAAAAAACATACGCCGTACTTTTATATTTGACTGGACGGAAATACAAAACTAAAAGCTACAAAATAAACGGGATTTTAAAAATCTTTTCGGGAGAAAGTGTTTTAGCTCCCATGTACTTAAAAAGTAACGTCAGCTTATCATGTCTCATTCTGGCCGACTAATCTATAAGGAACGTCAAATCATATGTTAAATCAACATTTAGTGCGCCTACTTATCTAATCTTACAGTTGTATTTATTTCATGATTTTCACCTGTATAAATACATATGTTGGCTTCTTAGCAATTGGCGTGTCTTAATTACCAATAACTGCCCATGTGACAAAAAATTGCAAAGCCTTTTAAACAATGTGTGTGCTATAAATATATACACCGTAAATCTCAGTTCATAAGAAGAAGGGAAAGAAAGGAAAAAAGAAGTATGAACCATAACAATTCTTTTGTATCTATGCAAGATATGGTATTTTCCACCTCCAAAATTTATCTCTTACTCCTATCAACAGCATTATTTATAATATTCACAATTCTGAAAAACCGAAACGGTAGCAAGGTGGTATGGGACTGGCCGATCCTAGGCATGATTCCAACAATTATTGCAAACATCGACGATCAACTCGATCATTCAACCTCCATCCTTCGAGATTTCAAACACACTTTACTATTCAAAGGCCCATCGTTCATGAACGCAGATTTCATGATTACATGCGACCCTGAAAACGTCAACCACGTGTACAACACACATTTCGACAACTACACAAAAGGCGACGACTTCAAACAAATATTCGACGTGTTAGGAGATGGAATATTCAATGCCAATGGAGAATCTTGGATGCTTCAAAGAAAAATGGCCCATACATATATGAGCGATAAAAAGTTCAAATCCTATGTTGAGAAATGCACCAGAGAGAAGGTGTCTAATGTGCTCCTTCCTCTTATGAACCACTTCATGGAGCATGATCGAGTCGTTGATTTTAACGATGTTTTCTTGAGGTTCACTTTTGATACTACGTGCGCTTTGGTCCTTGGTGTCGATCCAGGCTGTCTTCATCCTGATTTTCCTACCATACCTTTTGAAGAAGCGTCCTCGTACATGGAAGAAGTTTTGCTTTTCCGGCACACTGTTCCGATGTTCTTCTGGAAGCTTTTGAACTGGCTGCAGATAGGGAAAGAGAGGAGAACGTCGGAGGCAACAGAAGTGGCAAATCATTTCATATATCAATGTATTCGAGAAAAAAGGGAAGCACCTGCAGACAGCGTTAATGAAGGACCTTTTGATCTCTTGACGCCATATTTGAATAATGATGCTTGTACATTCAGCGACAAGTTCATCAGAGACACTCTACTCACTTTCATTGCTGCAGGTAAAGATACAACGTCATCTGTGATCATTTGGTTCTTTTGGCTAGTTTCCACTCACCCGAAGGTTGAGAAGAATATTCTGGAAGAGTTGGGAAAGCTGAAACCACAATCTACCAAAATGGTAGTTCTTGAAGCTGATGAGATAAACTCACTGGTGTACTTACATGCAGCAATATGCGAAACATTGAGACTGTACCCACCCGTTCCTTTCAATCACAAGCAACCTGTAAAAGACGATACATTACCAAGTGGACACAAAGTTTATAAAGGAATGAAAGTGATCGTATCGTCATATGCAATGGGGAGGATGGAGGGTATATGGGGAAAAGACTGCCTGGAATTTAAACCAGAAAGATGGATTATGGGAAAAGGGACGATAAGGCACGAACCCTCGTATAAGTTCATTGCATTTCATTCGGGACCGAGGTCGTGTTTAGGTAAAAATATGGCGTTTACTCAGATAAAGTTGGTGGTTGCAGCTATGTTATACAATTTTGAAATTCAAGCAGTTGAAGGCTACGTGGCGAGACCAAAGGCGTCTGTAGTTACTCAACCAGAGAATGGTTTGCCAATGAAGTTGAAAAGGAGAACGATGTTTGAGGGTGTTGATCTTAAATATGACGAGGAATGAATTTATATAGTTTGCAGGCCTCTGTAATCGTATAATATTAGTAATTAATCGACAATATTATTGAAGTTTGAGTGTGAAGATAAACATGTATCAATGTGCTACATTCTACATATCCACACGTTGTGGTTAATCTTTTTCGTTACTACAACTGTTGCATATGTTTTGAAGACACTGCATATACATTACGGATACGTGCACGGCCTAAGGGCTGGACAACCTACGTCTTTTGCTCAAATCATGACCCTCCCATAAAAGAGTGGTGTATATGCAACTATTTTGGGTTGTTTATTCTTCTACCGTAATCTTTTGCTATTTCCTTTTTCTCATTTCCTTTTCTTAGCTTCCTCATTTTCTACTTTTTGTGAGGTAGGTATACTCTACAATTTTACCTATATGAGATGGTACAATATGGTTTGTTGGTGGGATTTTTCGTCTCATGACATCTCAGATTATCGCAGAGTAATTGAAGCTTAGATTACTTTATAATTTTACAATCAACAAATTGAAGTGACATTAAATTTACTTTTGAGTAGTGATTGTGTCGCTGGAAGCTTATAGAATCAAGTTGTTGCACTTTAACTGTTCGTTAAAATGTCAAATTAGATTTATATTCTGCTACTGAATCAAAGTTGAGAGGGATTTGAAGTTAAATAATTAAGTAATAATGTATAAACTAAAAGACACTAGAATTTTACGTGGTTCGGATTCTTTCGAAATCCAACGTCTACGGGTCAAATCTTTGTTTATATATTTCTTTTGATACAACTATATAAGGGTGAAAGAAAAACTAGAAGATACAGTTCTTTTAATTTTCCAAAAAAAAAAGATCCCTCTCTCATTGCAGTGTCTCTCCTATTTATAGTATCAAAATGCACGCGAACTATCACAACCTTTATTTTTTTGGTTATTTAATCTCTTTGGGTCTGTCATGTGTCGTCCATCTGCATCGTTAGTTTCTGTGCAAGGATAGCTGATTCAGAAGCGGGAACCTCTGAATTTGGACTGGAACATTTGAAATAAGAGCAGTAAACATGATTTGAATCGGCTTCCTGTTTCTGACCTAAGGAGCGGATGACATTTGTGCCGCTTCTATTTAGAATAAGAGTGTCATGAGGAATTCCCCTCTTGTTCAGCCTAGGTGTCATTGATATCCTTGGGGTTGACTTGTGCGGTCCGCTTGTGCATTGTTGGTATGATACTACTCTGATGATGGATACGAAGTTTGAGCTGTAACTGCTAAACATTGATGGAGCTCAGTTTACGGGCCTCTTCTTGCCTTGCTGTCTAACATTGAATTGAGGGTAGTTGGAATTAAGTTGCTTTGCGCCAGCTTATGGTGTTAGCCCAATATCTGTGTGCATGTGCTCCGAGATGCCTTTGATATTGGTATGCACAAGTTGCTCGATAAGGGCAGCTGGCGTCTTTGCCATTTCCTAACAAGCGAAGAACAGTGATAGAGTGCTGTTTTGGTAAACTAATGTGCGGCCGTTGGAATGCTTTGAATTCCTCGTGGTACTGTCTAAAGTGTCCTTGATAAGCGCAGCATAGCTCCGAGCTTGAAAGTGTTAGCATCACGTTAGATTTCAGGAACAATAGTTGGGCTTATTAGGTTTCGTGCCACTTGAAGTGTTCATTTAAGGCCTGTTCGAAATTGATCAAATGCGGATTTTGGTGAAAAGCTACAAAGCAGTTTTTTTTTCCTGCTTCCGTGCTTGTCATGTTCCAATGCAGCCTGTTTTTTTTATTGAATTGTTGTAATGGTGGGGCGCGTTGTTCCGTTCTTTCTTGCTTTAGTATCTAAGAAAGGGGTAGCACATGCTTGTTTTCATTCAATGCAGGATTGATAATACAGTTCAATTATCCATGTACACTGGTTTGTGAATGCAACATATCATCGTTTATGTGCTACTTTTTGAGTGGGACGTATCGTACTTTGATACCTCCAAACCAACTTCTAAAGTCACTACATAGTATCTGCACCTCGGTTTGGTTCCTTGTATTATAATTGTTGATTGTTTCCTACATCCGGTGACCATGCCCAGATTTGGGCTCAGTATCATAATGTGATAATGAAATTGAAGAATCGACGCAGTTTGAATCTTTGTCGTTTTCCTAGAGTTTCCAATTACAGTATTCTTTTAACTTCGCTTTATTCTTTTCATTTTCTTTTTTTGCAGTCCAACTTTTATTTTGTGGGCACCCCCTCTGATCTTGGTGTTACATCACCTTGCTTTTGATAGGTTTCAAGAAATATGGATGTAAAACTTGCCTCCCAAGTCTGTGGAGATCGTAGATCGTGTAGACTTGTGATTATTCTCACTTGGTTTGCGCATCCTGTTAGTCCTATCTATTCCCTCCTTTCTTTTCATCAATGAAAAAAGTTTTACTAGTCGGTCTTGCACCTAATGCTCTTATGCACATGTCATTCTCTCACCGGGGCAATATCTGGATTGTTGTTAAATCAAACCTTTCATTTCTTTAGGCGAACCTGCCTCGATCTTTGATTATTTTGGCTGCTAATCGACTGATGTTTAGCGAATTCCTTCATTATTTCGATCGTGTTGCCATCATTAAAATTAAGATACGTATATATTTCTTTCATCTTTTCTTTCTTCCTTTTTATGCTCTTATCCAAAGAAGGAAAGAAACCAAAAAACAATCAATATCTGTTAGGTCGATTACGTCTCTGAATGTAGATTTTACTTTCGACTGAGGTAAGAATCTTGTTTTTATTTTATTTTTGTTAGATCTCTTTATATTAGCATTTCTTTTCTTTTAATTAATTTTGAGACCCCGAGATGGGTTCCTCCTCATCTTCCCCCTTACATTCATCCTCTAAAATTATTCGGGTGGAAGAAGTCGAGGGTATTTAAATCAATTTGGCTTCATTGGTAATGAGGTCAGTGTTCTCGAACCTTATGAGCATATCAATAATCCCCCAATGAATTTTACCCTCTCACGCTGAACATATACGTTGTGGGCTTTATCTCCCTTCAAACCTAGTCTTTCGTTAATGGTTGTCTGCCACTAGCCTTGTGCTTATCCAACCCTCCCCTCTTTTTTAAACTCTTGTGGCAGTCACCTTTGTCCTTTACGTTGAGATTGGTTATGACCTCACTTGTGAGGAGATTTAGTTTCTATTTGATATTAAAAAAAGTCCTTCGAGCAATGACATAATCTTTTTCTACGTCCAAGCCTAAAATTCGGTTCTTTCAAATGTCCCCTAGAAGACCCAAAATTGGGCAGATCTATACTTCTTTATTTCAAACATAGATAACTTTCCTTCTTCTTTTGGTCAATACCTCACTCACATCATTTTTTTAGGAGGACACCGAATCGTATGAATTGTGTAAGAATCACATCCTAGGATTAGACACAAAGGAGAAGGAAATAAAAAAGCTCTTTAATGAAGGGATGCTAAAGAAACATAATTTTTTGTGACTAAATCACACATTCTTTCGTAATATTTTTAAGCCTTCCCCGACTTTAGCTGAATTTAGGGTTATAATTTGTTTATAAAATATTTTTGACTTATTATTCTTATGATTCTGACCTTCGTACGAAACTTCATCTGATATTGACATTTTATTCCTTTTCACATGCAGGTGATATGGATAAAGATGTTTTGAAAGTGCTCCGTAACGAACCATCGAAGAAGCATGTTAAGAAAAGAAAGCATGATTCTAGCACAAATTTTGATCGGGACCCTAAGAAGTTGACCACCCATGCTTCCCCTTATCCTTTAATGATTCCTACTATTTCCACCTCATGAGTCGTCCCTATTCCTCCTCTACAAAGCTTTTCTGTCACCAACACTCGATTTTGTCTCTTTCCATTGGGGGAGTGTTTGAACTTGCTGAGATGGTAGAGAAGATTGCGCTGGATAACTTGTCAAGCATTGCTTCGTCTCCCCCTTCTCTCCTTCCTCTTCCGCTCCCTGAGATTTCTTCTTTTTATCTTTTGTCTGAGATGGAAAAGGCCTGGTCCTATGTAAGAGCTTTTTTTGCCTACTTCGTACTCGTTGTTGTTTTCTTCCCTTTTTTAGTTTGGAGCCTTGACAATTGAGGTCGGGAAGAAGTGGGAAGGTGACTAGGTCATTACCCGTAGCCAGATTTCTAAACTTGAAGTGAGTCTTACTTCATTGACTTCTAAGAAGGCTAATCTTGCTTTTGAAAAAGCTTAGACTGCTTTTAAAAAGGCCAAAATTCAGGAAGATTTTAAGGCATTTCAAGAGGAGGCTGAAAGGGAGGCTAAATCTGTGGCAGACGCCTTGGCCTTGAAAGTTCGAGAACTAGAAGAGAAAGAGGAGGAACTAAACGAGAGTTCTTTCATTATAGCCTACAAGCTGTATGCCTCAGCTCGGCGTTAGTATACTGCCGAGATCAAGCTTGATTTCTTAGGGAACCGGCCTTTGACTGAAATGGTCTATGCCTACTATTGGACTCAATGCGCAGATGCGATCACTCTTTCCACCTCTTTACAAGTAAATGAGGAGGAGGAAGAAGAGATCAGAGAAGATAAAAGGGTTATGGGTGCTGAGTGGTCTGAGAAAACCGAGGTTATTTAAAATCCTCATCTATATATTTAGTTTTTGTGTGTGAATTCTAAGACTTCTTTTAGTATGCAATGAAAACTACTTACTATTTTTGTCATATCTATTTCTATTTTGTCGTTGTCTTATAAATGATCATGTTGTCTTTATTGTTTTTTAATCTTCTAAAGAAGTTTTGTTTACTAAACTTATAAGGAATGCGAGGACAAGCTAAAGACCCAAACTTTAGATTGTCTTGGTCTTAGTGCCACGGCTATCAATGAGCATGTGAGAGAGTTATATGAGTCTTTTGTAGAACTTAAGGATGAAACCCAGGAGTTGCTCTTCAGGATTAATTAAGTAGTTAAAGAAAATGTGGCACTCAGCGACTTCGTGCTGCGTCGATGGCAATACACCCTAGAAAGTGGTCTTTACCTTGAGTGGTATAGGCGTAGGCTCAAAAACTTGTTTAGGGATTGAATTATGCCTACTCTTGTCATTGTTTGTATATGGTTTCGTTGAATGTGTCGTATGACGATTAGTTGATAACATGTATTCCCATTTTGACTTTAGCGTGGTGTATTTCGATTTTCGTTGGGTCAAACATTTTATTTTTGCTCACTAGGTTGGTTCTCATGGGTCTTCACCCGAGTTCAATGATATATTGAATCCAACGTCCCTTCTACCCTTATGATTCATGGCCATGATGATACATGCATGCACGATTTTGATGGTGAGGTGAAGGCTCCTATTGTAGTTATAGAAGAGGAGAATGTCCATCTTATAATTGCCAATGAAAGGCTCGAGAAGGTTTAAAGGAGGTCGATATGGAGCTCAAGAAGGTGAAAGATGCACTGAACTGTCAACATTAATTTATCAACAAGTTGTGTACTGGACTTAGTGATGCTGAATTAGTGTTAGGTAAGTTGTAGCAGTCAATGGAAGATGGGGAACACTTTATGGGGTTGTTTCTGAAGTGGAGATAGAGAAATTGGATAAAACTACAGAAATCCTATATGCGTAACTTGCACCGTATTAAGGAAGTGGAAGATGCCGAAGGACGAAAACTAGTAGGTCGGCTTAGTTTGGATCAGGTTCCTACTCCTTCGGTAAGTGCAACTCCTTCTTTGGCAAATGAGCGTAAGAAGAGGAGAGATGATGGAAGATTGATTCCTTTAAATACTTCTAGGAACTTCTCCAAGAATACTAAGAAAGCTAAGGCTCAGCTAATTGATATCTTAGAAAATCCTTCGAAAACATGAGGAAGGAGGCTATACTCAGAATATACAAACTTAAGGATTCTTTGAGTGCAGCTCAGGAAAGGATCGCTTCCCTCTAAGAAAAAAATTAGATGGAAAAGATTAATGGTAAGACTGAGCGAGCTTTCTTGCAGCATACCATGGACATTTTTGAGCATTTTTACCTTACATTTGACTTGAATTTTCTTTATAACCCTACGGGCTTCAAGGTGGCTGTAGATAGGCCGATGGACCCTTGGGTAGGTGCTTGTTACGACCCTCTAAATATTCAAACCCACCTTTGGTCGATGCTTCTTAGGTATTTTTAGTGTAATAACTTAGGGACTCGTGACTATAAATTACTTTGTAATTTTGAGTTATCGAATATTTTTCTTGGATCCTATGTATGTTGCATGATATTAAGATATTTTGCGAATTTTGTGAATTTTCTTATGAGCATTCTTTCTTACTTGCGCTTTGCTTTAATTTTTTTTACCTGAACTTGTTTGCTTTTCAGCCTACTTATTTTAATCGAGACCCAGAGGTGGCCATTTTTAGAAAAGAAGCTTAATTCTGCTTTGATTAGAGTTGTAGAATTCGATGGCTTATTTAAGGATGCTGTGAGTGTATATGAGATTGTATACATGGTTGAAATTAAAGCCATGGATCCTAAAGTTGAAGAATTAGATGTGCAGACTACAAGATTGATTAGTGTTGAATATGCACCTCTGCAACCTTAAACCTAGACACTACTTCTAGATCAGGTGCAGCCCTCGCACCCCCTTTTAGGGGTCATCTAGACGATGTTTTAAAATGGAAAAGTGATTTCAGAAATTATTACGAGATCAAGTTTAATGAGTTAGAGGATCATTATAAGAAGGAGTTGAAAAGTTCTATGAACCGCATCTCCATTACCTTTTCCCTACGCAAGAGCTTTTTAGTCCTTTTTCTTGAGCTATTGAGAAAGTGTGAGATCACCTTTTTGGTGAGACTGAACAAACAAAGAAGGTGGCTATGTGTAATAACTCTAATTTTGACTGATATTATTTAGAATATTTAATTGAAATTAAATGAAATAATGTGGATAGTTAAGGAATTAAGATTTGTTAATTATGAAGGAGCTGTGCCTTAATGAATGTGTTAGTAAAAGAGAATTAAAAATAAGTAAGTATGGCGAATATGTTGAGGATAAAATGGGAATAGTCTTTATTCCTGCACCGTAAACCATTTTATTCTTCATTCTTCATTCATTTTAACTTTCACAAATAAAACTAAAACGCTAAAGAACTCAACCGGCCATCATTAAGAGGATTCAATGAGAAGAAAAGCTAGAATTAAATAGAAAGCTTAAGCAAATAAATCTAAAGGAAAATCTCAACCTTCTTAACACAAAGCTAATGTAAATAATTAGTTTACATCTCACTTTTGATAATGATTTCGATTTCAAGTTAGATTAGAATTATTTTTTAAAATATTATGCCATCTTTTGATATATTGAATGGATATATATGCTTGTTGATAATTTATATGGTTTAATATGGATTTTATGATATGTTTAGATTAGAAAATCCATCAAATGACATCCAAATGATTTGCGTTTTTGATATACGACCAAAATAGTTTTTAGAAGTGGATTTCAAGTTTCATATTTTTCTAAGTAATTATGGATTAATTATAAATTTTCTAAATGAGAAAATAGTGAATTTCAAATTTAAATTGTTTAAAGCAATTAAATAATGTTTTTGGGTCTGAAATTTACATATGTTCGAAAACATATTTAATGTGAATTATCATGAGTTTTGGGATTTTCCTAAGTGATCAACTATGATTTATAAATTCTTTAAGTTAGTGGACATAAGTATTTTAAATGTTTAATCAAAAAGAAGGGTTTTAGTGTTAATTATTTTCAAATGTTCCAATAAGGAGTCGGCAGTAATTTTGAAAAGGAGAAGGAAAAAGTTTCCAAAGCCAATAAGATTCTGACATATGGTAGGTGAAAAATGTTTTCTTTAATAAGCAAAAATGTAGTTTTTATTTAAATTAGATCTTCGCTGCTACCCTTCCTAGCTCCCGACGTCATATACACCCGCCTTTAACCCTTGCACACTCATTCGGTACCAATATACATGGTATCAAGCTATTGGTACGAAGTTTATTGGACTTATGTGGAAGGTAATAATGGTGCCGAAGGTATTCATTTGTAAGGGGTGAAGTTGACTTTTGATTTAGTACCTTCAAAAGAGTTGCCGCTTTTGAAACCCTTTGATACCCTAGTTACCACATTAAAACCTTTCGCCTTAGTAAGAGGCCGCTTTTTATAACTCTTTAAACCAATGAGTTCAGAGGGTAGGTTTTCGAATCGATACACTTCTACAACCATTGAAGCCGCTTTTCATTTAACCTATACTTGCAAAAGGGTGGGGCCCCTGCCATACCTTTTGACATGGTTGAAGCCGCTTGTCAAAACCCAAGTATACATGCAGAAGTATGTCATTGTTACGCTAAATGTTTCGAAGGAATAACTTTCACATAAATCCCCTTAAGGGCTATGTATTTTGTTTTGTTTTTGAACTATAGTTTCGAAGGGAATACCTTCAATTGGTTTTAAAGCTATATTTCCATATTTCCTTACTTGAACCCAATGATTTCAAAAGTAATATTTTAATGGTTTCAAAATAGGATGTCTATGGTTTTAAGTCATGACTTCGAACGGTTGATTTTAGCCTTTCACGCCAATGTTTTCAAGGTTAAATTATTTAACACGTTTCAAAAGGGATGATTTCTATGATTTCAAAATGGATTGTTTAAGGTTTTAAATAATGGTTTCGAAGGTATGTTTTTGCTTTATAACCTAGGGTTTTCTAAGTTTAAAAGGGCTTTAACTTATTTTATAGGGATAGATAACCCTATTGATTTTAGGTTTCATCAACATTGTTCTATAAAGCATATATCATGGCATAAGTATTTTTTACGTACAACAAAGGGTAAAATTTCCTTGTTTTAAAAGGATATGATTTCAAGGGTAAATCAATTATAGGGATTATTTTCATGGAAATGAAATTTAAATAGGGTGGTTAGCCCTAACTATGACTCAGATTTTAGAAGACTAAACGGGACGGGTGTGGGGTCGCGCCCTATACTTTAGCTAGTAGCCCCTAGCTAATATAGGTCTAAAATTCCAGTATATAGGGTTTTGTCATAGGTAAAAGTAAAATGGCGTTACATGTAGAAATGAATACATAGAGTAGAGATAGGTTATTGGTGAACCCGCAAATCCATTAGGATCAATTGACCATAAGAGAAGTAAGTTAAGGACAGACCATCCAATATTGTTTCTAACAGAAGTTAGAATATTTATTATGTCTAGTTGGCCTGAGTCAGCTGGTGACTAATAGTCAACCTGATAAAACTATAATGTTTGGATGGATAGTCCATTAATTTTATGATTTATATGCATATATGTTATTGCTATTGTTGATATGATCAGTTAGATTGTAGGATTTTGATTTGCAAAAGATACGATTTTGAAAGGATGTTCGTGAGGGGAAACTCATTCCACTAAGCGGCGTGGTCTCACTTAATATTAGTAAATTGAGATATAATAGAATTATCCACACTAGGCTTTATGTCTGACTTGAAGTTTATGTTTTCCCCTTAAACTCCCGGGTGCTCAAAATTTAATTTGAGTAGATTGAGATTTAAGGACTTTTCAGGTTTAGTAGGTTGGACGATTAAGCTTCTGAAGACGTGGAGGAGGCAAAGCTTTCTATGTAGGAGTTATTTAGTATTATTTCTATTGTGATGTATTTATGGCAGATATGTATATCTATCTAGTACTCTGGTAATCAAGTGGGTATCTTTATATGTTGCTTTTGGCGTAATTTGTAATAATTAACCTAGGAACCGTTTGAAGATTATGTAATTTGAATATGAAATATTGATTTGAAATGTAATCAGAAAAGCTGTTTTGAAATTTGTGTCGATTTTATTTCGTATTAATGTGCTTCTGATATTATGTATACCTTTAACATTACTGTATTTTATCATCGGAAGTTAATACTATTAATGACTGCAGCATTTGTAGCACTTAGCTTTGGATCTCAAAATAGGGGATGTTATAACTTGGTATCAGAGCATAGGTTCATGAAAACTTAAATGAAATATTAAACTTAAAATGATTTTTGAAAACATAATCCTAAAGAATTAGGGAAAAGATTAGGGTAAGGGATAACGTTATTGTAACGTACTTGTGTTTGCTATATATAAGTATATGCTTTATCTCTATTCTTCCATCTCTCTAAGGCAATTCTTTTGTATTTTACAAAGGCTTGACTACAAACTTAAAGGAGGTAAGATATGGATGCTAGAAATGGAAAAGTTAACTTTGGAGGGAGAAGCACCACAACTAATGAAAATGCTAGACCAAACACTAGAATGAGTCCAGGTCGAGCACAAGCTGCTAATGTGGGTACTGGAGCACCACAAATTGATATAGGAGATATATATTAGTTCTTCGTCAAAGTGACGCAAGCTGGAGCTGCTGCAGGATTAGTTGGAGGGAATGATAGAGAAGGAAATCAGGAAGCTCCGCTGATCATCAACTATGCTGTGTTGAGTAGGGACTATGTTGGGCTTGGAGGGAAGTTGTTTATCGGGATAGAGGACACAATTGAACTGGAGAACTAGTTGCTTCATTGCAAAAGGATTTCTGCTGATTTAGGACTCAAAGATGAGAAGAAAAAGAGATTGGCATCCAGATAGTTGCAAGGAGCAGCACTGTACTGGTGGGATAATGTTATTGTAGGAGTAGATGAGGAGGCTATGACTTGGGTGGAATTCAGAAGGAGATTTGAGGAAAGAATAACGTTGTAGATCGTTAAGTTAACTCTACTTAGGAAGTTTGCTGAGTTGGTGCAGGGAGACATGACATTGTTTGAGTACGCTACCATATTTAAGGAATTATCGAGATACGGATATGCTACGGTTAATACAATTATAAAAAAGAATGAGAATTTCATATGTGGATTAATACCTGAGCTTGCCAAAGAAACTTACCAAATATTAGGGATCCGTGCGATGTAGTTATTAAGATGGCTTTGAGGAATGAGGAGATGCTCGCATTCTTTAGTGGTAACAAAGCAGTGGAAACTTAAGGTAGGCAGAACCAAAAGAGAGAGTTTTTCCATAAGAAGGGAGCAAGAAGAGTGGAGCTGCCGAGAAAGGAAAAGTATAATTTATCTGCTACAAGTGTGATGAGAAAGGGTTCGCTAATGAATATAGCTCAGGAGATGGAAAGAAAGTGATCGGGAAGAAGAATATCAAATGCTTCAACATTGAACAGATTGGACATTATAAGAATCAGTGTAAGGAAACGACCAAGGATGGAAAGGGTAAAGTGTTTGCATTGATAATAGCTACCTCAGTACCAAAAATCGGGGAGAAAGGAAAAGCTGTGTTAGGAGAGAATTTGCAGATGTCTTTAAGCCCGTGATAGCACACCACCGAAATGAGCCATCAAGCTTCGGATAGATTTAGTACCAGGAGCTGAACCTATGAGTAGACCGCCAAGTAGAATGAAACTTACCGAGATGAAAAAGCTGCAACTGGTGGATTTAGAAGGCAAGAATTTTATTAGACCAAACGGTTCGTCTTGGAAGCAGCTGTAATGTTTGCAAGAAAATCAGACGGATCGTTAAGATTATGTATCGATTATCGTAAGCTGAATGAGAAGATGATAAAGAATAGATATCCGTCACCTAGGATTGATGATTTTCTCAACCGATTGAGTGGAGCCAAAGTTTTCTCTCAACTGGATTTAGCTATAGGGTTACATCAACTTTAAGTGGCAGATGATAGTAATCCTTTGACGGCTTTTAGGACCATATATGGATCATTCAAATGGTTAGTGATGCTATTTGGACTAACTAATGCACCAACATTCTTCATGGACTTGATGAACATAATCTTCCGAGAGCATCTGAACATATTTGTATTAATATTTTAAGATGACATATTGATATATTCCAAGGATGAAAGAGATCATGAAGCTCATCTTAGGATAGTGCTTGAATCACTTAGGCATCATCAGTTTAAGGCAAAGTTTTCAAAGTGTCACTTTTGGAAGAAAGAAGTTAAGGTTCTTGGTCGTGTGGTTTCAGAGAAAGGTTTTTAGTAAATCCGGCTAGGATCAAGGCGGTGAATAATTATAAGAGACCTGACATAGTGATTGAGATAAAGAGTTTTCTTGGGTTAACTAGCTACTATCGGAGATTCATTAAGAATTTCTCGTGGATAGCTACACCGATGACTAAGCTAACTCTAAAAGATGTGAAGTATGTTTCGACTGGTAAGTTAAGGAGGCATTCTAAAAACTGAAACATTTATTGACTAATGCACCTATATTAGTTGTTCTAGATGGGACTCCAAACTTAGTGGTATACACGGATGCATGTGGAACAGGATTAAGAGCTGTGTTAATGCAGAGGGATAAAGTGATGCCTATGCTTCCTGACAGCTCAGACCGCATGAAGTTAGATATCGAACTCATGATTTGGAATTAGTTGCGGTAATTTTCGCATTGAAGGTTTGGAGATATTACCTTTTTGTAACACGCCTAATTTTAAATAACATTATTCCGAAGACTTAAGTAGAAAAATGAATTAAAATAATGTAGAGACTAGAGTGATAAGCGGTTTGTGACTTGAAAACTAATTAAGGTCGTGCCTTAACTAAGATTTATAAAAATGGTTTATAAGTTAAATACTTAAAAGAATAAGGCAAAGGTAATATGGGAATAGCCATATACCATAACCCCATAACCCATAAATCACTTACCTCATTCTCATTCACATTTTCATAAATCAAAAACATAAACAAAGGGGAAATAGGGCCGGCCATAACTCTAGGAGATGAGGAGCTCAAAATCAAATAAAGGCTAAGATTTAAGCTAGGAAGATTACAGTGAAGGACAAATCTCAAGTTCCTTATCCAAACAAGATGAATAATGATCTAAATCATCTCATATAAGTCTTATTGAACAATTTAATTTTGGAGTTAAATTTAAAATCATGCAAATTAATTTTTGAATGCCATGGGGTTTGAATATATTACGTAAAATATTATTTTGGAGATGAGTTTAAATTTTCATAATATTCCAATCCATGAATAATTTATTATGAATTTTGATTGGAAGAAATAGATAATTTTGGGTTTACATTAATTAAGGCAATTAATTATTGTTTTCGAGTCTAAAATTTATATATGATAGAAAACATATTAAAAGTGAATTATTTTAATTTTTGGGGAATTTTCTTATTATGGTTATAAAATTACTTAAGTTAAGGGCTTAAATGTTTTACATATTTTGCTAAGGAGGAGGACTTATTTGTTAAACAAATTTAGTTATAAATTTTGAATTTGGCAGCCAGTTAAGAAAAGAATTTTGATAAAGAGTGGGAAACCAATCATATTTTGACAAATTGGGCAAGTTTGGTAAAAAGGAATTTCTTTGAAAGGCAATAAACCGGTTTTTTTTTTTTGAATTACAACTTAACCACTTCCTTAGTTTTCTTCCATCACCATGCCCAGTTAGACCTTTCGCACCTACTCGAAACCAATGCACATGATACCAAGCAATTGTTATGTAATGCATTGGAGAAAGGCAGAAGGAGTGATCATGCCGAAGGTATGCTTCCGAAGGGGTTGAAGCCACTCTAGTTAGCTTTCGAATCTATCAGCTTACCTTTATTTTAAAAGAAGCTTTCGAAAGGATAGCCACTTTTGAACCTATTCGATACCTATGATGCCGCATTCACACCTTTCGAATTAGTTAAGGCCGCTTTTCTTCACATCCTTAAAACAAATGTATTCAAAAGGTTGCTTTTACCTTTTTACTTTAAAGCCGCCTTCTCAATGTTTTCGAAAGGATCCTTTAGCCGCTTATTAGTAGTTTTGGAGGCAATGGTTCCGAAAGGAAGGTTTCAAATCTATCCTCTTTCACAATTCTTTTTCTTAAGAATAATGCTTTCGAAAGAAAAGCTTTCATTTTGTTCTCTTTGATCAGCAGTTATAATTAATGTTAAATCTAATGATTTCAAAAGAGATGCTTTCAAATGGTTTCGAAACTATGCTTCCATAAATTCTTTCTTGAGCTACATGCTTTCGAAAGGTATATCTTTAAGTGTTTTGAAAGGAAGGTTTCAATTCTTATGAAGATATGTTGGATGGTCTCAAAAAAGAACATCTAAGGTTTTAAGTAATGATACGAAGGATATAGTCGAAAGCCTTAATTTTCAAATTTGAGAACCCAACCTCATTTTTAAAGTAAATACGTTGCAATATGAAGGAGTTTTGAAATGGCATTTGACTTTGGAATTTTTAAAGAAATTTCCTTGCTAAAGATTGTAGGTTAAGGGCACTAACCATGTTCCTTAAAAAAATGATTACAAGGAATTAAATCATAGATGCTTATATTATTATGTTTTGATTAATTATCATGTATGCTTCGGTAAACATATTTACTTTATAATTAACTTACAACTTCATTTTAGGGTGTTAAGGACAGAATAACCAGCTAGGTTGATCCATTAGTGATTATACATTGAGTTAACTCTTGTGTGTAGATATACCAGATTTTATGATGTCCAAAGACTGATCAAAGGTTTATTGGTTTAAGCAGGTTCTTAGTAAGCCCATGAAAACTATGTAAGGACATTGTTATGGGCAAGGGTCAATATGTTCTTAGTGGTCCCATGAAAACAATGTTCAGAATAAGTTATTGAAAGAGATCAATAGGTTCATAGTGATCCCATAAAAATTATGACATGAGAGATGTTATTAGAGAATCCAATAGGTTCATATGACCCATGAAAAATATGATTAGATGATGTTATTGGTAGACACCAATATATTCTTAGTGACCCCATAAAAACTATGAAACGAGAGAGATAATCTGTAAGTTTGGAACATGTTAGTGGTCAGCCATGAAAACTAATAGGTTAATAGTGACCCTAGAAACTATAACTTAAGACTGATAGTCATGTAAATGGGGATGAAAAATCCAGAGCATATTGCATGTTTGCATATCATCGGGATACATTATTATGTTATGTCTTAATCATTGTGGATGCAGGTGAATATATGGTTATTATAAATTGGGTTGAGATACCAGTGAGGGGAAAACCCATTTCGCTAAGCGGCCTGGTCTCACTAGATATTTATATGGTTTGAGATGGTAGGTTATTATTCACACCAGATTTTTCGTCTAACTCAAAATTTATGTTTCCCCTTAAAATCTCGGGTGCTCAATTGATTTTAAGTAGTTTGAGTTAAGGTTTTCAGGCTCTCCTTTAGATAAATAAGCTTTCGGAGATGTGCAGGAGGCGGTTAGCTATTAGGAGTTCTTTCTATTTGATTCTGTTGTGTTTTTGATGTAATGGAAAAGTTGTTTAGTGCATATATTCAGATTCTGATCTACCAAGGGGCATCTTCATATGTCGCTCTTGGCGTATTTTATAATAAATCGTAATTTCTTTGAATGTGGCTTACATATGGGATTATGTAATGTATTAGAAATGTTGTTTAAAGTGGAATGAGAAATTTGTTTTAAAAATTGAGTTTAAAATTTTCATATCCATATGTTTCTCCTATATCAATATATCCAACATTACCGCATTTGGTCATGGGAATTAAATACTATGGATGACTGCAGCATTCGTAGCAATTAGTTTTAGGCTTTCAAATAGGGATGTTACACATTTAGGAGAAAGATTCGAGTTGTTTATGAAACATAAATCACTAAGATATTTGTTCTCTCGGAAGGAGTTGAATATGAGATAGTAGAAATGGTTAGAGTTCATAATTTCATACGGCTTTGGTATTGGATACACACCAGGAAAAGGACATAAAGCTGCAGATGCACTTAGCTGAAAACATCAGAATGCAGTATTAGCAATGATGGCCGAGTGGAAAGATTTAGAAGCATTGACTACATGTAGAGTATAATGGAGATCTAGGACAAGTTCTAATTGAGAAACCACCATATTATCATGTTTAGAAGATCAACCAATGATGGTCGAAAGAATCGCTTCTAAAAGTTGGGAGAAGATCCATTATTAGCCGAACAGATCATAAAATTGAGGAATGGAACAAAGAGCGATGACTTAAAAGATTTCAATCTTGACCAGAGTGGGTGGTTGATGAAGAAAGGATGACTATGCATTCCGAATGTAGGGAACATTAGGAAGGAAGTTGTTAGATTTTGCCATCGTTTGAAGTTCACAATTCAACTAGAAGAAACTAAGATGTATCAGGGTATGAAAAGGAGTTGCTTCTGAAAAGGTATGAAGGGAGATGTAAGCCTATGGGTGAAGCAGTGTTTGAACTGTCAACAGTTAAAGGACAAACATTGAAAACTGAGTGAATTACTTCAGCCTTTGGATGTTTCAGTCTGGAAATGGGATTCTATCTCAATGGATTTCATAGATGGATTGCTAAGGTCGAAAAGAGGAAATGAGAGTATCTGGGTTGTAGTGGATAAACTGACTAAGAGTGCACACTTTATACCTGTTAAATCGACTAGAACATCACCAGATTTAGCTAAGATTCATAAATAATATAATTAGATTGCATGGAATTCCTAGTAGTATAGTAAGTGATGTAGATTTCTTATTCACTGTTGCTTTCTAGAAGAGTCTATAGGATACTTTAGGTACAAAGATCAATATGAGTACCGCTTACCACCCGTAGACAGGTGGGCAAAAAGAGAGAGTTAACAAAGTCTTGGAGGACTTGTTAAGATCTTACGTGCTAGATTTCAGAGGATAATGGGTACACCATCTACACTTATTCTATTTTTCGTATAACAATAGTGATTAGACTAGCATAAGGATGACGCCAATTAAAGCTTTGTATGGAAGGCCATGTAGATCTCAAGTTTGTTGGTTAATGACCGAAGATAGATTAATTCTTGGTTCGGATTTGGTTAAAGAAGCTGTAGAAAAGATTGAGTTAATTCGAGCTAGAATATAAGAAGCTCGATCTAGGCAGAAGAGTTATACTGATAAGAGACGGAAATAATGAGAGTTCTCGGTTGGAGATCACTTTTTCATTAAAATATCATCGATGAAAGGAGTGATCTGATTTGAAAAATCAGGAAAATAGGCACCAAAATTCATTGAACCATTTTCTATTATAGAAAGGACGGGAAACTAGCATACAAAGTAGAGTTATCGAATAGTTTGGTAGTAGTGCAATGTTTTCTATATTTCTCATATAAGAAAGTGTATTTGAGATCCAGAGACTACTATTACACCAACTGTGTTAGAGGATCTTGTAATTGAACTAGATATGACTATAGTTAGAAAACCAGTTTGTATTGCGAGAGATGAGAAGAGACTAAGGAACAAGAAAATCAAATTAGTCAAAGCCAGTGGAGTGTCGACGAGAGAGACTATACTTAGGAACCCGAGAGCAGGATTAGAGACACTTATCCTAACTTGTTTGATGATATGCTTTACCTTTATGTTTGATTACTGTAGCTACCTTATCATAATTACAAGGACGAATTTCTTTAAGGATGAGAGTTTGTAATGACTCTAATTTTGACTAACATTATTTAGAACATTTAATTAGATATATTAAATGAAATAATGTAGATAGTTTAGGGATTGAGATTTGTTAGTTAAGAAGGAGCTATTCCTTAATGAATGTAATAGTAAAAGAGAATTAAAAATAAGTAATTAGGAGGAATATGGTAAGGATAAATTGGAATAGTCTTTGTTCCGACACCCTAACCCTTCTTTCTTCATTCCTCATTCATTTTAACTTTCACAAACAAAACTAAAACCCTAAAAAACTTGACCATCCATCATTAAGAGGATTCAAGGAGAAGAAAAGCTAAAATACAGTAGAAAAATTAAGCAAATCAATCTAAAGGCAAATCTCAACCTTCTTAACACAAAGCCAAGGTGAATAATTAGTTTACATCTCACTATAGATAATGATTTCGGTTTCAAGTTAGATCCAAATTATTTTTTGCAAATATCATGCCATGTTTCGATATATTGAATGGATATATATGCTTGTTGATGATTTATTTGGTTTAATATGGATTTTATGATATGTTTAGATTAGAAATCTATCAAATGACATCTAAATGATTTTCTTTTTTGATATATGGTCAAAAATATTATTTTTAGAAGTGGGTTTCATATTTCATAAATTTATATTATAAGTAATTATGGATTTGATATGAATTTTCCAAAATAGAAAATAGTGAATTTCAAATTTAAATTATTTAAGGCAAATAAATAATGTTTTCGGGTCTGAAATTTATATATGCTAGAAAACATATTTGTTGTGAATTATCATGATTTTGGAGATTTCTCCTATGTGGTTAACTATGATTTATAAATTATTTAAGTTAGAGGACTTAACTATTTTAAATGTTTTATCAAGGGGAAGGAATTAATTATTAAATTATTTTCAAATGTTCCAATTAGGAATCGGTAGTAATTTTGATAAAGGAGAAGGAAAATTTTTCCTAAACCAATAATATTTTGACATATATGATTGGTAGGTGAAAAATGTTTTATTTAATAAGCACAAATGTAGTTTTTATTTGATTACATCTTCGCCACTACTCTTGCTAGCTTCCAACGCCATACACATCCACCTCTAACCATTTTGCCCTCATTCGGTACCAATACACATGGTATCGAGCTATTGGTATGAAGTGTATTGGACTTATGTGGAAGGTAGTAATGTTTTCAAATGCATGCATGTGTAAGGAGTGACGTTGACTTTTGGTTTAATACATTCAAAAGGGTTGGCACTTTTGAACCCCTTCGATACCCTAGCTGCCGCATTAAAACCTTTTGCCTTAATAAGAGGCCGCTTTTTATAACTCTTTAAACCAATGCGTTCGGAGAGTAGGGTTTTGAATTGATACCCTTCCACAACCATTGAAGCCGCTTTTCTTTTAACTTATACTTGCGAAAGGGTAGGTGTTGCTCCCATACCTTTCAACATGGTTGAAGCCGCTTGTTAAAATCCAAGTATGCATGCGGAAGTATGTCATCGTTAACCTAAGTGTTTCAAAGGAATAGCTTTCGCATAAATCCCCTTAAGGGCTTTATATTTTGTTTTGTTTTCAAACTATGGTTTCGAAGGGAATACCCTCAATTGGTTTCAAAGCTATAATTCCAAGTTTCCTTATTTGAAACGAATGCTTTCGAAAGGAATATTTTAATGGTTTTGAAAGAGGATGTCTAGGGTTTTAATTCATTATTTCGAAGGGAAGATTTTGGCATTTTAGCCTAATTTTTTTCAAGGTTAAAGTATTTAACTTGTTTCAAAAGGGATGTTTTCTATGATTACGAAAGGGATTGTTTAAGGTTTTAAACAATGGTTTTGAAGGTATTGTTTTGGCTTTATAGCCTAGTGTATTCTAAGTTGAAAAGGGCTTTAACTTATTTTGAAGGGATAGATAACCTTATTGATTTTAAGCTTTCATCAACAATGTTTTGTAAAGCATATATCATGACATAAATATTTTGAGTATACAAAGGGTAGAATTTCCTTATTTTAAAATGATATGATTTCAAGGGTAAATCAACTTTAAGATTGTTTTCATGGAAATGAAATTTGAATAGGGTGGTTAGCCCTAAGTATATGACTCAAATATTAGAAGACCAGATAGGACCGTGTGGGGTCGCGCCCTACACTTAGGTAGTATCCCCTAGCTAATATAAGTCCAAAATTCCAATGTGTCACAGGTAAAAGTAAAATGATGTTACACATAGAAAGGAATACATAGAGTAGAGATAGGTTATTGGTGAGCTCGTAAAACCATTAGGGTCAGTTGACCTATGAGAAGTAAATTAAGGATAGACCGTCCAGTATTGTTTCTAACAGATGTTGGAATATTTATTATGTCTAGTAGGCCTGAGTCAGCCAGTGCTTAATCGTCAGCCTGATCATACTATAATGTTCGAATAGATAGTCCAATAATTTTCTAATTTATATGCATATATGTTATTGCTATTGTTGATATGATCAGCTTGATTGCCGGATTCTGATTTGCAAAAGATATGATTTTAAAAGGATATTAGAGGGGAAACCTATTTTGCTAAGCGGCATGGTCTTACTTAATATCAGTAAATTGAGATGTAATAGAATTATTCACACCAGACTTTATATCTGACTCGGAGATTATGTTTTCTCTTTAAACTCTCGGGAGCATAAAATTTAATTTGTGTAGATTGAGAGTTAAGGGACTTTTCAGGTTTAGTAGGTTGGATGAAAATGCTTCCGAAGATATGTGGGAAAGAAACCTAGTTGTGTAGGAGTTATTTAGTATTATTTCCGCTGTGATGTATTTATGGCAGATATTTCTATCTAGTACTCTGATAATCCAAGTGGGCGTCTTCTTATGTTGCTCTTGGAGTAATTTATAATAATTACATTTGATCAAAACTTGGAACTGTTTTGAGATTATGTAATTAAATATGAAATATTGTTTTGAAATGTAATCAAAAAAGCTATTTTGCAATCTATGTTGATTTTATTTCATATTCATGTGCTTCTGATAATATGGATACCATTAACATTACTGTATTTTATCATCGGATGTTAATACTACAGATGACCGCAGTATCTATAGCGCTTAGCATCAAGCATCAAAATAGGGGATGTTACACTATGAGATATGTGAATGCCCTTGATAACAAGATATTCAATCTTGAGTGTAAAGCTTGCCTAGACACAATCGTGGTTTCTTATTAGGAATTAGGTAGGGCTTCCTTATTAGAAAAGCTTCACGATACGAAGGTCGGAAAGATTAAAGCAGAGATTGGCTTGAAATGTGCAACTGACTTTTTTTCACTTTTGGCCACGGTTTGATCTATCCTTCTTATACAATTAGGCGGATTATGAATTTGATTCATAGGACTATGGCGACAATTGGGTTGATGCCTGTATGATCTTGTTTTTGTTTACAACCATGCAACCCTTAGTCGTTCATTGGTTGTCGTTACTGAATTGAATGACCCACCTTCTATCCTTCAACTTGATGATAGCTCTCCTTAATGTTCTGCACTGCATTTTCGTAGATCTTATCGTCGGAGAAGGATTATAACTAGTTTTCCCTCTAAGTCTGAGTCAGACTTGTAATGCGATTTGTTTAAATAGAGTGCATTGTTTTTCTTTTACACTTTTCAAGATGTTTGTAGAAATACCCGAATCGTGTACATATGAGCGCAATATTTAGTGTATCCTAATAGAATTTGAAATAATATAAGAAAATCCTTGTTTCTGATATTTACCCGACAAGCTCTGAATAGTTTCTAGAATTATACTTGATCTATATGCTACAGTACATTCCATGTATTATTTTCCCTTGCCATTTACTAAATTAATGTCTTATGCAGCTCATGAATCCTCACCTAAGCTTTTGACAAGTGTATTTTGATGCATGCTTGGCATGACCTGTCCCCTTTTTTGGAAGTGTATTCACGTTCATGTGCTTGGCATGATTTGATCTGCTATTTGGGGAATAGAATGATATTTGAGTGTAAAGTCAGGTCACGTGTTTACAACCATTTTAAATCATGTGCATGGTTTTTATAACTGGTTTAGGCTTTCTAATATTCTTACATCCATTGTGGTTATGTTAGCAGTATCAACATAGAGAGATTATTTTATACTGGTTTTGCCCATCCAATATCCCTATGTCTAGTTCAATAGTTTGGCCGAAAAGCCGAACTGCATTTGTGCATTTTTTTGATAACTAGTTTGGGCCATTTAATATTCCTAAGTCCAATTATTTTGTTGTGTTTGAGAAATTAACACAGAGAAAATTTTACACCAGTTTGAATCATCTAATAACCTTACATCTAGTTCATTGTATTACTATTTTTAATAATAATTACAACATTTATTACATAAGTAATGTTGATCATCCAAAATAAGACTCGAGATCCCCAGCGCAGTACTAAGCATTTGTATTTTTGCAGTTATATTTGATGCCTCAACTTTAGTTCCTCCAACAGATTTTGAATCCATCGTACCTCCGATCTCGGCTATCTCTCCAATATAGGTATGTTAGAACCTCTATTGTTGGGTTTTCATTATGACAACCGTGCAATTATGCCAAAAAACCTCTAAGCTAACTTGTAGGTACATAAGTATCAAAAAGAGACATACAAATAAATTCAACATGAAGATACATAGTACAAGAGGATAAAAGTATATATATGGAGATACAAGAAGAGATGTACATGACAAAGACAAGACGAAGGTGATAAGCAAATTATTATTAGTCATAGAGTGTCATATCTAGAGTATACAGATGTTAAAATCTTCTCAAAGTGGTATACACACATATACATACACATTCTAAATATTTTACAAAAGCAATAATATTTTTTAAAATAATAATAATAATATATGAAGCAAGACTCAAACTCGGGTCATTGGCGAAATCATATTTTAAATGTAAATCAAGTTTCAATAATGCACTGAGCAAGACTCGATCCCGGGTCACTAGTTTAGAAAGCAAGTGCTCTAACTAACTGAGCTAAAGCAACTTTCATTCATCAACAGAATTCAGCCGACTGAACAAGATCATTCAGCCGATTGAATCTATGCACATGCACGTATTATTTTTTGAATATTCAGCCGACTGACTGATAATATTCAGCCGGTTGAAAATGGGCTAAAATGAACTATTTTTTTTGTTGTTTTAAAAAATTGTTGATTCAGATGGCTGCCAAATTTTATTCAGCCGACTGAATTGGTATAATGGCTATTTTTCTAAAAGGATACCTCTTCATCATAAAGAGGTACTTCTCTTAAATCAAGAGTTGTAGTCATAACTTTTCACTGTTTCTTTTCACGAATGATTGCAACTATTAAATTCCATATAGGGCAATTCATTTCATTGTTTCAAGAACGAATTCAACATATTTCTTTCTATCATTTCTATTGAATTCTCAAGCATTCAATTCTAAACTGCTTTATAGTTTTTGATCACACGATCTTTCTATAATATTATCTTATGATCGAAATTACTTCCTTTCTTCACAAACTACATAATGTACCACAAGCCAGAAGATTATGGGAAGGATGTACATTATTGACTTATCAGTGCTATTCAAGAGTATACTCAGTCAAATACTTTTCTACTGTTTATAGTTGAAGTTCGGTTGTAGTATCCGCAGGCGATTGATGGCCTATTCGATTGTCTAGGCGGTTGAAGTCCTATTAAGTTGCTCAGGCAGCGTAATACCCATTCCTATGGGTTAAGTGAGAGTATCGATTAAATCAAAAAGGAGTCTGGGACTGGGCGTAGAACGGGAAGTTCGAACAAGTATAAAAATCTCTGGTGTCATTTACTTTATTACTTTTACTTTTATGTTTATACTTCGCACAAATAAATAGTTTAGTTAATATTTCATATTACACGGTCTTTAATAACTTTCATTTGGTGTCAGAGCTTGGCTTTCTAGAGATCATAACAACATCCTAAAATAAATGGCGATAAAGAGATCTAGTCAAGGCGGTAGAAAGATGAAGAGAAATAAAGATCAATCAAAAGAGAAAACAAGCAAATGCTTTATGGCTAAACTCGGATCACAATCGGTATGCTTCGTTTCTTTATATAAAGATCTGTTGTTAGCACATGATGAATTATTAGAAGATTGTAAAACTTTAAATAAAGTTAATAGAATTGCATTTGCTAAGTTAAAAAATTATGAGCAAAAAATTTCCAATTTAAAAGAGGAAAATAAACTTTTGGTAAACACACTAAATTTTTTGAAAACACAATAGAAGAACTTGTTTTACAAAATGATTTCTTACAGAAAGAAAATGAGCAGCTATAAGTTAAAAACAATGATCTTTTGAAGGAAATCGATTTTTGCAAATTAAAAATATATTTTTGGAAAATTCGTTAAATAATTCCAGCTCTTTAGTTTGTCTCTTGAAGAAGGGAATGAAACTTTAATCGATAGGAACTCAGAATTATCTAAAGATTATGAGATTTTAAAAGGTAGTAGTAATATTCTGCAAAAATAAGTTTATGATTCTAAAGCAAAATTTGATACATTAAATGAAAAAATCGTAAACTTCAAAGGTAGAGATATCTTGTCTTCTTTAGTTACAAATTCAAAAGCACACAATGATAAAAACGGTATGAGCTATAAACAAGCTAAAAGTAAATATAGTACTAGATATGCATTCATGTATACTAATTTGGTGCTAGTACGAGTAACCATGATAGTCCTAAAACCACCCACAATCATAATAATACTTTGTTTGAAAATTATGGAAAATAGTTTTTAAGTTCTAAGCTAATGGCTTATAATATTAGAATATGGATTCCAACTAACACAATTGATCACGATAAAAAACTTTATATTAGTAACTATTAGAAGAATATGATTTGTAATATAAACTATATTTATAAAGGTTCAACCACACCCAAATGGGTATGGTTTTCTAAAATGTAGAAAATTATAAGAACCTTGGGTAGCGTATACATTAAATTTTATTTTTTTGATACCTTAGTTTATACGTAGTAGTTATTTTTATTTGATAAAATTGTTTTATTATTTTTATTTCTTTTAGAGGGTACAACCACACCTATTTTGGTAAGAGTTTTACCATACGATTAACCTCTAAACCCTAACATAGTAAGCAGATACCAAAAATGATTATTATTTACTGCAAGTACTTGGAGAAACAAAAGAAAAATGATAGATTTTCGAATTTTAAAGGATATTCCATACACGTAATAGAATTACATGCTTACATTGAAATATGGACTTCAGCAAATACGATAAAATCTAATTTATTTTCTCCATAGTTAATATTGATTTTATCTTGCTATTTACAAGATATTTTATAAAATTTATTATATTCCCTTATTCTTTTTTATAATGACAATGAGGAGAAATTCATATGCATATTGATAGAGGTACATATTATACTTCGGTGGAGATGTTATACTTAGGGGGAGCTTTAAACATATTAATATTATTTTATATAGAATGAATATTTTTAAAATTATATAGTTGTAATCATCAAAAAGGAGAGAATGTTAGAAGCTCTATTATTGAACTTTAACGAAAACAACTATACAATTATGCCAAAGAACCTCTAAGCTAACTTGTAGGTACATAAGTATCAAAAAGAGACAAATAAATAAGTTTAACATGAAGATACACAGTAAAAAAGAGGATAAAAGTATATATGGAGATACAAGAAGAGATGTACACGATGGAGACAAGAGGAAGGTGACAAACAAAGTATTATTAGTCATAGAGTGTCATGTCTAGAGTATATAGATGTTAAAATCTTTTCAAATTGGTACACACACATATACATACGCATTCAAAACATTTTATAAAAGCAACAAAAGTTTTAAAATAATTATAATATACGAAGCAAGACTCAAACTCGTGTCATTGGTGAAATCATATTTTAAACGAAAATCAAGTTTTCAAAAATGCATGGAGCAAGACTCAAACCTAGGTCACTAGTTTAGAAAGCATATGCTCTATCCAACCGAGCTAAGGTAACTTTTAGTCATTAATAGAATTCAGCCGACTGAATAAAATCATTCAAATGACTAAATCTATGCATATGCATATATTGTTTTTTGAATATTCAGCCGACTGATTGACAATATTCGGCTGGTTGAAAATGGGCTAAACTGAACTGTTTTCTTGCTGTTTTAAAAAATTGTTGATTTAGATGGCTGATAAATTTTATTTAGCCAGCTAAATCTGTATAATGGCTAGCTTTGTAAAAGGGTACCTCTTCATCATGAAGAGATACATCTCTTAAATTAAGAGTTGCAGTCAAAACTTTTCACTGTTTCTTTTCACGAATGATTGCAACTATTAAACTCTATATAAAGCAATTCATTTTATTGTTTCAAGAACGAATTCTACTTGTAATCCTTTTTAACTTTTCAATTGAATTCTCAATCACTCAATTCCAAACTGCTTTATATTTTTTGATCACACGATCTTTCAAGAATATTATTGTGATCAAAAATTACTTCCTTGCTTCAAAAAATACACGGTATACCATAAAGGAGAAGATTACAGGAAGGGTGTATATTATTGACTTATCAGTGCTATTCAAGAGCATACTCAGTCAAATACTTTTCTGCTATTTATAGTTGAAATCCTATTGTAATATCCTGGGGCGGTTGAAGTCCTATTTGGTTGTCTAGGTAGTTGAAGCCCTGTTCAATTGCTTAGACTGTGTAATATCCGTTCCTTTGGGTTAAGTGAGGTATCGATTAAATCCAAAAGGAGTCCATGGTTGGACGTAGAATGGGAAGTTCGAACAAATATAAAAATATCTTGTGTCATTTACTTTATTACTTTTACTTTTATATTTATATTCCGCACAAGTAATAGTTTAGTTAATATTTCATATTACATGATCCTTAGTAACTTTCAAGGTGTTTCTTCTAGTTAAGCAGAGAAGCATAAAAATCTCAGCACAGTCAGTGGGATTCAATTTCAACTGAGGATGTAACAAACCTTCAAAATCGTTATGCATCTCAATCGCTTCAGCGTGTATTTTGGCCTGGATGACGATCAATATTGAAGGGACAATAGTTGAATCTCCAGTTTTTTAGCAGAATATGCTAATGTCATTAAGTACCAGAATAAAGTAGGAGAGTTTTTTTTTGATCCTTCAGGCATGGTATTGGGGATTCTTGGATTCTAAGTTTTGTCATATAATCATAATTTGTGTCCAAATAAACAAACACCTATGCGCTCTGGTCCAACATGCGGTCATTAATGGATAAACGAGGAAAATAATCAATTGGCAATAGCCCTTCAACTTCATTTCATGCAACAACATAGATTTACTTCGTCTATCAAGTATTGATGGGTTAATGTTAGATGGGTTGGGTTAATGTTAGATGGGTTGAGTTAAATCTAAGGGTCAGCTTCACCATTCTCATTTCTGAGAGTGTCATCATCACTTACCTGCTGCTTCGTCAGTGAAGCTGGTGAGTAAGGGTAGTGAGCCATGGATAGTAGAATATGAGTTAGCTTGAGGGCAATAGTTAAGTCGTTGTCTTCTTTAACCCTTTTTATTGGTTGCCTAATTTAGTAAAGGGTCGAATCATGGTTAGCATGGGATCTATAAAGGGTTCATTTGAGGACTTTGCCTTAGCTAAAGTTGTTAAGGCTATGAGTCGCATCTCAAATTTTTTTTGAGACCATGGTATGCAAAGAGGACCATCAGTAAACTCACCGAAAGTAGGAAGCTGCAATGGAGGTTATGCCCTTCTTCTAGCATAAAAAATGTTGAAAAGATTTTTCATCTCATAATACCTAAAATGATCGTAGATTAGTTAAAGCTTCAATTATTTCCACAATATTGGAATCAACAAATTTAAGTGACATTAAATTTTATTTTGGGTAGTGATTGTGTCCCTGGAAGCCTGCATAACCAAGTAGTAGCACCATAACCGTTCGTTAGAATGTCAAATTGGGTTTATATTCTGCTAAAGTACCAAAGTTGAGAGGTATTTGAAGTTATGTAATTATGTAATAATGTATAAAAATATAAGAAACAAGAATTTTACATGATTTAGATTTTTTCGAAATCCTACGTCCACTGGTCAAATCTTTGTTTATATATTTCCCCTTGGTCCAAACTTTACATGGATGAGAGTTATAATAAAAGACATAGTTCTTTTAGTTTTCCAAAAAAGGATCCCCTATCTCATTGTAGTTTCTCTCCAATTTATAGTGTCAAGATGCACAAGGACTATCACAATCTTTTTTTCTTTTGTTATTTTAATCTCTACCTTTGGATCCTGCATTGTGTCACCCATCCGCATTGTTAGTTTGTTGTGTATGAATTGTTAATGAGTCTTTAATCGGAAACTATAATCTAAGCGACTAAATTTTAGGTGTTGGTAGGAGATTTGAAATTGAAGCGGAACTCTAAAATAAGAGCCGAAAACTTTGAATTTGAATAGGCTCCCTGCTTCCTTGTGGAGTGAACAACATCCAAGTCGCTCCTGTTTTGGAATAAGAGTTTGATGAGGCATTCCCCTCTTGTTCTACTATGGGTGTAATCGATATCCTTGAGGTTTACTTATGCGGTCCACTTGTGCATTATTGGTATGATACTGCTCTGAGAATGGAGGTGAAGTTTGAGCTGTAAATGTGGAACATCATTGGAGCTCTATTTAAGTTTCCTCAGCTTGTTGTGTTTGTCTGACGTTGCGCGGAGGGTAGTTGGAGTTGAGTTGCTTTGTTCTAGCTTATGGTGTTACCCAATATCTATATGAAAGTGTTCCGAGCTGCCCTTGATGTTGGCATGTGCAAGTTGTTCGATAAGGGCCGCTCGCGTCTTTGTCGTTTTCTAACTAGTGAAGAACTGCAAGGGAGCGCTGTTTGGGTAACCCCGTGTGTCACCGTTGGAATGCTTTAGATTCCTTGTAGTACTGCTTAAAGGGTCCTTGATAAGCGCAGCCCAGCTTTGACATTGAAAGTGTTAGCATCACATTAGATTTCAGGTAGGCTTACTGGGTATATGCTACACGGAGTGTTCATTTATGGCCTGCGCAGAATGGGTCAAGGGAGAATTTTGGTGAAAATCCACAATGCGGTTTTTTGTTTTTCTGCTCAAGTGCTTGTTATGTTCCAATGAAAGCTTGTTTCTTTATTGAATTATTCTGAGGGTGGGGCCCTTTTGATGGTGATGCGTTGTTCCCTTCTTTCGTTTTTTAGTATCCAAAAAAGGGATGGCATATACCCATTTTCAATCAGTGCAGGATCATTAGTGTAATCCATTTATCGACATACACTGGTTTGTGAATGCAGCATGTCATTATTTGTGTGTAGCTTTTTGAGCAGGATGTGTTGTACTTTGACATCTTCAAAGTAGCTTCTATTGTCACTGTTCATTATCCACACCTCGCTTTGTTTCTGTGTATTATAACTGTAGATTGTATCCTGCAACCTGTGACCATGTCCATTTTTAGGTTTAGTATCATAATGTGACACTGAAATTGGAGGATTGGCGCAGTTTGAATCTTTGTTGTCTTCTTGCAGTTTACAAGCGCGATATTGTTTTGACTTTGCTTTGTTCTTTGCTTTTTCTTTTATGCAGTCCAACTTTTGTTGTAAAGGCATCCCACTTTGATCTTGGTGTTAAGTCACATTGCTTTGACATGGTTTGGGCAATATGGGTGTAACAATGTTGTACACGAAGATTTCATTATATAAGAAGGTAGTTACATTGAACACCCATTTTATGTTAAGTAACACACCGAGCGTCCAGTTTTTCACACAAGTTTTTACATCGTTCTAATAAACCGATGCATCTAAATAATAAGGCATTCGGACAATAAACTTACTCATAAGTTCCAAGAAAATTATAAGGTTCATAGCGAATATTTACATAAGTATCATTAATTTTTGCAACTTTAAAATTCAGGCAAGAAGCCTTTAACACAGCCAAAAGTCTAACCGCATGACTACCATGGTCATTTAGTAAATATGGACATGTTAATAATCCATATACTTCTAGATCTTTCGCTATTGTCGTAATTGAACCTTTCGAGAGTTCTCCTTTCACATATCATAAATTATGATTGTAGATTGTCCAGTCTTTGAACTTATCATTGCTACACAGTACAGGGCAAACATAATCATAGGGCCATGCATAAAAGTATCATAGTGGAAACTAGAATGTAATCATGCAATGACATATCCATTACTAGTTTTCTCATGTGCTATATATAAAAATGTTAATATATGTATATACACTACAAGAAACAACAACATTTCCAATGGCTCAAAACCATCAATGGATGTCGGTAGCCATCAACAGCCAACAAAAATAACTGCCAACAACTAGGCCGTCGAAGGTTGATTTTTTGGACTGCTCTACGGTGGCTTTGTCAATTAGTTTCCGACGGTTGGTGACGATATTTTTGATGGCTTCCAGCACCCTGTTATGTACAAGTGGTAGATTATGATTTGCTCCAGGTGTTCTCGACAACCGTTGAAAACCGCCAAAATACCTGGAAAAACAGCCGTCGAACGCCGTCGATGGTCGTCGGAATATTATTGCCAAAGGGCCATCAGAAGCCATCGATGACCATCGGGAATCTGGAAGTATATTTTTATCCCAATATCCTTTCACACCATAACCAACATGTACATATCAATATATATCAATATCTCAATTTCATATATATATATATATATATATATATATAACTCATGTGTGTGTGTGTATATTTATAATTATATGTATGTATATATGATTCAAAGCCCAAATTACATATATAACATCAGAAATAACAAAATATCAATATCTATAACAAAACAAACTCAAACAATGCACAACGTACACAAACATCCAACAACATCACATCCAAAAATGTATCAAAAAATTCTAACATCATCTCAGAACAACTCAAATCAACCTCATGTACATCCAACGTCTCAAAATATATCAAACAACTCAAATCAAACCCATCTCAAGCATATCCAAAAAAATCCAACTCTCAAACACCATACCAACAAAGTCAAACTACCTCACCTATCTCAAAGTGCATATATGTACAATATTCCAAAACAAACATAAAAAATCATACTTATCACTACTCATCACTTTTGGATCCACCTGACGAGGGAAATGATCCCCGCTCCTGTATAAATGTAGCAGCGAGCTTGTCCAACATGGCTAGCTCCATGGCCGGATGCCTGTCTCATTCCTCTAGCTCCGCAACTTTGCTTTCGACCCTTGAATCTCTGTATTGTCCTGGCTTTTTCTAGATGTTTTGCCTGTGTCTAGCTTAACATAGTGTATGAGTTTCATATATTGTGAGTAATAAAGTTACTATGTCATACGTTATTCATAAATATAATATACATAAACATTACCTCTTGATTTGTGAAACCATAACACTTATTCCATGATGCCAGCTCCATGACTACATCAAATATTTTGTCCTTGTTAGCAATCAGCTCTTTCCATCCCAATCTCTTAAGCACTTTCTCCGTTCTCACATGAATTTTTCCTACTATTTCAAATAAAACTTAAATTAAAATTCATAATTTTAATTATTTATTATTTATTATTTAAAGAGATTATTAATAACTTATAGTTTAAAATATGCATACCATGGCCTGTTGTGATCTCGATTAGTGTCATGTGTATGTTATCATGTCATCTTCATTTTCATGCTCAATGCATGAGTACGAGAAAACACATCCATGAACGAAATGGACCCTCCATGCACTCTTTCATGAAATAATTATTATGTATTATTAATGTATATATACAATAATACAATGTAATAACTATTTATAATCACAATTCGTAAATTTACTAACTCTTGACGGTAGCGCTAGAATGATTTCAAACTCCTGTGGTGTGTGGCTAGATTTTTATTTCAATTCACAGAGTTCCTTGTGACTCTACCTGTAAATTTAAAATTAATATCATATTTGACATTTGTAAATTGATGCAATTATTATACTAATTCTACTAAATTTTTAATAAATACATAAGACTTGTAAACTTACCTTCACTTCATCGCTATCCCAAAATTTAAACCAAGCTTGCCATACAACTTACACCCATCAACTCAGGCTTATGCTTCCTGTTTTGATCCTCAACATCATATCGCGGTAGCATTTCTGCATCTATTCATCTTATAATTTCCGCACAGGAGAAGATCAAGTTCTTGTAGCTCTACCGTCCATTACACATTGAAAACAATTAAGTTGTACATTTATACTTAGTCAATAATATGTAATGTGGTATATATAAAATAAAATAGATTTACATTTGCTATGAAATCCTATCAGACACGTTCTAATATGTGAGGTGGAATCTTGTCCCACCTAGGCCAGCACCTGGTCATTATACTCATGTAAGCAGCCTTGGAAATATCCATAAAAACTTCTGAGCACTCCAGCTCAATGACTCTATATTAAATGTGATACGGACCTTTAGTAAATTATGAATAATGTATCATACACAAAATATTTATGATGTTGAAATAAATTTGGTACCTACCCATTTTCTTTAAATGTTGGTGTCACTATGGGATGGTCCGCCTACTGTGATGGGCCGCCACCATCACCTCCTACGTCGATCCCTCTTTGACTAAAAGAGGGAGAACCTAATAACTTTGAAGATCTACGAAGATGTCGCATAATATATTTCATAGATATTTTATTTTATTAAGCAAGAATAAATTATTTATTTATGAGAAAATATATCAATTTTTTGAGAAAAATTTAACAATAATAATCACATAAATTACCTTCTATCAAAATGTACATTAATAATCGGTCTTCATCGTTTCTAATCTAGACTTGGTCTCATACTCTACATCATTTTCCTCTATACTCCTAAATGCTTCTAATAAAATGTTAAATTCATCGCTTAGAGGCCCAAAATTAGTATGATCATCGATTATTATTATTTCATCATTTTGCTCAAGATCTACCTGGTAAGCTTGTTTGTTTGGAATATTCTTTCCATCAAACGTAAATCATTCCTTTGTTTTGAAACCACCGAATGATTTGCTTTATCTTTTTTTAGATATGGATATGGAGCGTAATAATATTGTAGTGCTTGTTTGGCTAATATAAAGGATCATACTTATGGTAATGCAAGGTTTGTTTTATTTCAGTAAGAGTATGATCTTTGTGCACGTTGATTCTTTCGAATCAATTGCATCTAAATAAAAACACTTACTCCCTAGGTTGTGTAAAATATGTCAATTCCAAAACCTGGGTTAACACATCGTCAAAATCATTTATATGAATATTTGAATCATCGTTGCCTTTAACAAATACTTCGATATTATTAGTTAATTTTTCTACACCATATTATTTGGTGTTGAATTTAAATCCATTGATGAATAATATTGTGTATGTCTTGATATTTATTGTTGGTCCCAACGCAAGATGTTTCAATCCTTCATCGACTACCCAGTTTCGAGGATCATAACCGTACTTTGAAACCACTCAGCGAATTCTTTACTAAGATTGCCGCGTGGATGTTGTGTTCGTAAATACTACATATATATATATATATATATAATATTGCATGGTAATCTATAAGTATAATTGAAATAAATATGAAACTGGAAATGCATATGTCCATAATTATTATTTAATAGTACCTGACAAATAGTGCAACTTCTGCACAATTAAGAATATATGTGTGTGTTACATGGTAATCTCTATCATCTTACTATAATTCCATATTTTTCTAGCAGGTCGGCGATGTTGTCTGAAAATACATAACATTCCTGTAGAAGAATCTTGTTCAATGCCTTTATTGTTATGTGCAATAGTTTCAAGCAATAAGTTCACATGGTCATTGAAATAATAAGAGGAAAAAAAATGCAGCTTCTTCTTCAATATATGATTTGCAAATCAAATCTTCAACTTGTATTTTTTTGTTTAACTTGTTTCTTCAGATGATTAAAGTACTATTCAAAATTATTTCAAACTAAATTTTACTTATGCAACTAAATTAGTATTTAACACACTTAATATCATTACCTCTCAAATGCATAATCTGTCCATATTGCATAGGGCCTCGAAGACGTGCTTCAGATGGAAGTTGAACAAAAAAGTTCTCCATTGCATTAAAGAAACAGGGAGGAAATATTTTCTTTCATGCAGAGAAGCGTAGGGATATCTACTTCAAGTTTACGTAGACGTTCAACTTTTAATATGGTCGAATATAGCTCTTTATAAGAACAAACTAATTTCCATTATAACCATCCAAACCTCTATAGATAACAGTTCTTTGAAAACGACAGGTAACAAAATTTCCACCATTACATGGAAATCATGATTTTTCATCCCATTCGGTTTATTGTTTTTAAATTTGTAACATGTACAAAGACTAGAAGAAATCCCATTAGGAAATCTTAATCATTCCACCTATTTTAACACAAGTTTTACTTTTTTATTATCTAACCCATAGCATGCTTTAGGTTTTTTTTACTATCGTTTGGCTTGATATGAAGCTCGAGACGCTTACATAATTCTTTTGTATTAACTCTCGAGTACAAATCGTGCTTTTTCTCCCCTTTAACATTCAAAATTGTATCAAACATGTTTTTCTCATTGTACATCACGTCAATATTATGACAAAGTAAGAGATCTTTCTCATAAGGTAATCCTGAAATATACTTAGTTTACACCAATTATGTATCGTCGGTTTAGCTGAAATTTCAATTTGTACTCCAGTCATGTATGTTTGGATATTTCTTTACAAGTTCGTATATTCCTTCGCATAACCAAATCATTGGTGGTTGCATAATCTATACTCTATTAGCTATAAAGTTTTTCTATCTCTATGAAAAGGATGTTTAATATGGAGAAAATACCAATGATAATCAAACCATGAAATTTTCTTCTCATATGGTAAAGAAAATGCTTTTATTTCTTCCATATAATAAGGACAAGCTAGATAACTAGAAGTACTCCAATCTTAAAGCATTGCATACGTAGGAAAATCACTAACAATCCATAATAAAGAAGCAAACATATGAAATTCTTCTTTTTTGGAATGTTTATGTTTTAACTCCTTCGTGTTATAGTATTTTCAACTCTTCAATCAATGGTTGTAAATAAAAATCTATTCCTTGCATCAGATCATCAGGGCTAGGGTTGACAATAGTTAGAAACACATATGGAGTTTTCATGCACATCCATGGAGGTAAATTGTAAGGTGTAACGATAATATGTTAAGATGAATATCTTGAACCAAATTGAGAGAATTGTGAAAATTCACCCGTACACAAACCAAGTCTAATATTACGGCTCTCTGCTGCAAAAGTGTGATGAGTTTTATCGAAATGTTTTTATGCTTCTCCATCAGCTGGGTATGTTAGGATACCTTCTTTTTATGTTCTCATAAAGTGTCATCTCATATGAGGTGCAGTTATAGAAGATGCATATAGCCTTTGAAGTCTAGGAGTGATGGGTAATTAATGCATTCCCTTGTATAACACTCCGTTTTCCTTCTTTTTTCTTGGTTTATATATTTCCTCGTTACAAATTTATACTTCCTAAGATCGATGTCCTCTTTCGAAAACAATATGCAACAATTTAAACATGTATCCCTCTTTTAGCATGGCAAACCAAAACCAGACATAAGTGCTTTCATTTCATAACGATTTTCGCAAATTAAATTACCGGATGGCATATGTTGTTTTGCAGCTTGTACAACAGCTCTAACTTTGACTTCTGTGAAGCTGAATTTAGATTTTATAGTAATACAGTCTATAGTTAGTGATAATTGGGTGTCGCTTTTACAGCCATCCCAAAGGGCTTCTTAACAGCATCCAATAATTCATATATTTTGTTCGCTCCAATTTTTGGTTCTTCTTCGACATTTACATCATCGTTGTTAACTTTAATCATAGGAAAAATTGATTGGGCTGCATCTTCAATCATATGTTCTACGGGATTCACCATAACATTGTCATTACCCACCTCCTCCTCTGAAATTACAGGATTAGGTGCAACAAGTTCTTCATGACGATCCCACACAAAGTACTTCAACACGAAATGATTTTGACACAAATGGAATTTAACCATATTTGGTTTGATATAATTCAAATGTTTGCATTTACTACACGGGCAATGAATTTCTTCATTGTTTCCATTAATACTTAAAGCGAAGTCAATAAACGCATGTATGCCATTATAAAAATGTTCCCTTATTGAGCCTCTCATTCTCTTTTGTTGTTATATCCAGCTCCACTAATCAACAAAAATAATTGACTATTTTTTCCTATTTCAGAAAATATGATAGAAATTGAAAATATTAGCGATCATTTTATGGAGTGACATTTAAGTTTTCAATTCATTTATATATTCTAATGTTCTGTTAATTATATTTGTTTTTATTATACACTAATTTATTTATATTTTAATATTTTATGAAATAATAATATCTGATTCTTTTAACTTTTTATTATAAAATCTTATGTATTTTCAATTTTAACAAATTACGAATATAATTTTGTATTTTCACTTTATTCTTTTCGATTTTGATGATCGGTCACCCTACTTTTCGTTACAAACATAATAATTAAACTTCATGAGTTATTTCATTTTAAATGATTTAAAAAAAATTTAGCAGCACTTCCCCTTTGTTTCTTGTATCGTACACATATCCACGTACATAAGGATCAAAAAGTAAGTGCTGTTGAAATTTTGTGAACCATTTAAAATAAAATAGTTTACAAAATGTAATTATTTTATTGTATCTGTAACTTGTCCAATATATGGACAAATCTGACAATATTATATTAGATGAATATTGATGTTCGTTTTGAAATAAAAATGAATATCCATATAATAATTATATACAATACTTGTAGACCGGGCCCAAAAATCTCTACAGGATTTAGAAAATAAAATACATTATACGCTAATTTGTTTATAATAGCATTAACACTAATTCATTACTTAAATTTCTTAAATTAAAAACTAATAAAAACTTGTTTTTTAAACACATTTTAGCTAACACCAATTTCAATTTATTATGTGGCGATAAAGTAATAAATTTAGACACTAATTTGTTTATACAATTACCACATACACGTAAACTTAATTTATATATAATTAAGGACGTCTAACAAAGAGATTGTGTAAATAAATTGTTTTTTGACATTTTAGATAATAGATACATTAATTAACACTAAATTGTGTTACACTAATGCACATATACACTAATCAACCTAAACAAGCCTTAACTGTATATTAATTATTAGATTTAAACACTAATAACCCTAATTAACATTCCTCAATCAACCAATATACACAACTATAAGTAATCAATGAGCCATTATCAACAAATATATGCCCAAAATAACACTAATTTTATCATAATCCGTGTCAATTAGTTTAGGTGAAGAATATCCTTGATTTTGATGAATTGAAGGCGTAGATAGTTGGAGCTTGCAAATTGATGAAGAAATGGATGCATTACGGTGAAACGCGATGGGTAGAGATGGATTTGAGTGGATTTGAGGGTTTAGACTTTGTGATTACGAGTTTTGGAAGTGGAAATGAGGAAGAAACATGTTCGGCTGCTACTGCATATGCGATATTCCGACGGTTTCTGATGGTCGTCGGCGGCTATTTTTCCAATGGTTTTCAACGATTTTCGACGGCTCTATTTATCCTTTCTCTGTATTTAAAAATAAATTAAGTTTAATTTAACATATTATAAAATTTTAGTTTTCTATAAGAATTTTAAAAAGTTTACAGTAACGCGGTTTTGTTTCAAACTATTAAAAACGTTATTTTTTAACCTTTTATTCATTATATAATAATTTTTAATGGTTTGGTAATTAATTATGAATATTAAATATATTTAACATAATAAATTCATATAAAATAACATATTTAGCAAAGTAATAAATTTGTTGAATCTTACATCGATCCAAGGTATTTTATGCATACGGTCGAATTATGAAAGGAAAATAATAAGGTTCAAGGTGTCAAACTTTATTTTTCAAATTTTTAGCCATTCGTCGACATTTAGACTTAAAACTTTCATTTGAAGGCCAAACGTTTTCAAACGAGATGAAATTCAAACCATATATGCAACATTATGTATTTATCCAATCCATATGATTATATTTAAAAAGCGTACATAAAAAATTTAGAGTTCAAACAGGTCATTTCATAGAAGTTATCCTAACTATACATATCAATTATTAAACAACTCATTAAAAAATGATATATTTTGAGTCTAACTTTTTTCTTCTTCTATTTCTTCTCGATTCTAGTCATATGGATTGGATAAATACATTATAAAGTTTGTATGACCCAAATTTCATCTCGTTTGAAGATCATTTGTCTTTCAAACGAAAGGTTATTAGCTCGAATGTAAATAAACGACTATCAATTTGAGAATCAAGATCAATGCCCTAAATTTATTTATGTTTTACATATTTTGAAAGTAAGTCCAAAATACTTTGGATCGACATATGATTCAAAGAAGTTATTTTACCATCGAATATTTTCTTTTATATGAATTTATAATGTTAAATACATTTAAAAATTCATAATTACTTATACAATAATTAAAATATATATTTAAATTCATAATAGAGTTACGTATCATAAATTTCACTGAAGTTGTATAATGGACAGACTGAAATTTGCGTAGACTGATCGTTTGAGTTTAATTTTCAATAAAGTTAAATATTGAATTATACAACAAAAGATTACAGAAAGCACAAATATAATTAACCACAAACCGTCAAAAAATTGCATAATTGAATAAAAATATCTTCTTTAATTTTAAGGAATTAAATTTGTATTTTTTAAAAAATTTCAAACTTTTATAAATAATAAGTTACATTAATGTGAGAAATTAAATTAATTAAGATAAGTAGTCGTCGGAAGTTGTTGAAAAAAATTAAATTAATTAACCACAAGTGTATGAATAATATTTGAATGACAAATGTTCCGATATAGATGCTTCTAGTGCCTCTCATGATCAGTTTTTCTGAAAATAATTTTAGGTTAAAGTTTATACTTAAATTTAGCAAATTTGAATTTGAATTTGTGGCTAACTAATTTTAATTTAAAGTTTCGTTAATTTTAATATGATTCTAATTTATATTATTTTGAAAGTTATTAGTGTTTAAAAGTTAAATTTAAGTTAATTTAAGTTATTTTAAATTTAAACTATTAAATTAAGTTGAATATAATTTAGTTATTTAAAGTAATTAGTAAAATCTTAACACATTTGAAAGTGCAACCACTATCTTCTACTTAATCTATCATGCCACATTTGAAATGTCAAAGTACTTAAAAAGAGAGATAAAGAGCTTTACAATGTATGACAAGATTAGATGAGGATTTAATCCATCCACAGGCTTGTACAAACTCACTAGAATCTACTTTCACATAATGAATCCTTCCTATTATTGTGAGATTCTTGAAATTGGTGTTTCGTTCAAAGGCAGTTGGAAAATCATTAGAGATATTCTTATTATGGTTACATCATGTCTCAACGTTATATGTCTTCAGTATATTATGAGTAATATTGCATGTTAAAAATATATTCAAATTGACTGCTAGCTCTATGTATATCTCACCAAGCATAGATTTTCATTATGACTTCTAGCTGTGTATCTCATTTGAGATTTTTCCTTCCCTAACAAGTGACAAGTCGGTAACTAATAACTAGGTATGTTCAGAAAATAAGGCCCTGTTTGGTTTCATTTGATTTTAGGTTTTTTATTTTTAACTTTCACTGTGAAATACTATAAAACAAGTGAAGAAGATTTATAATTCTTAGTCATTTCGACGACCAACGGACAAAGGAGGAGTTGGATTGTTTTCCATGCTTTTATTATCTCTCAAAATATTAAAACCAAAATAAACTTGTTTCCCATTGTTTATATTTATTCCATTTTCAAAATTGTTTGTTTTCAAATAATATATACGACGTGTGCATTTTGTTTAGACAAAAAAATAAAACTAAAACCAACAAACCAAACAGGGCATAAAATTTTTAGTTGTATTATAGGGTTAAATTAAAAACTTACATGAAACTAATAAGGCAACCAATGTGCATTAAATATGCTTTTGCTTTGAGATATGAAACATTCAAATAATTAGCATCACATTACCATGTAAGTTCTTCTATAAATATCAGTTCACTAGAGGAGGGAAATCACAAGAAATGAAGAAGAAGAAATAAAATAAACTATACAAATTCTTTTGTACCTGTGCAAGACATATTCTTCCCATTCACCAAATTCCATCTCATACTCCTATCAGTAGAATCATTCATCATACTTACAATTCTAAAAAGTCGAAATGGTAGCAAGGTTTTATGGGACTAGCAATTCCTCTGCATGATTCCAACAGTTATTGCAAATAATGACCAACAATCATATGGAAAAGCCATAATGGTAAAATACATGCTAGCCGCTAACTCATATTTTCATAAACATTCAAAACATTAACAAAACATACCACTACAATAAGCAAACTACTAAGGTACCATTCGTATTAAAATTTATGTCCAAATAAAGGGTAATAAAACTCTAGATGACGAGTAATCTTGGTTTGTCTCACCTTCTCCTCTTCAATCAAAGAATCCAACTCCATTTAAGTGTTAGTCATGGTTCTCAACTATGTTTTCGATTAAGTCACGTACGTCATCACTTTCTTGAAGATTTTTCGGCACTCCGTTCTATGGGGCAAAATAGACTACAAATGCTGCTTCCTCTAGGATAAAACAGCCTCTCAATAAAATATGTCGACCCATTTCTGCACTGAATGAATCAATTCGTTAACAAACCCATAATATGTGGCTCGTTTTTAACAAAATTAAGAAAAAGGTAGCTAGGTTTAGAAGGGTGAAAGGAGATCGAATATGAGTCCCTTCTATCCATAGCTACTTTATATACTAAGCAATCGTTTTCTCATAAAGGAAAATAAGGGCATGTTCATTGTTCTAGTAGAGAGAAAAGTTAGGTCATTCCAATAAAATCAGATCTGAAATTTTACTATACTAAATAAATAATGGTAAAAAAATCAAAACTATTTTGTACAAAAATATAATTGTTACACCATACCACACCAACCAAGCCCGATCCTGATCAAGTTAATCGGTCGATGCGTGCATGTGTGATGGTCAAACATGATCTTTCTTCTCATAAAAGAGCAAGCACTGGATGTGCTAAGGGCCTAATCTTCTCCTAAGTTACAAGTATAAATACTTGTTTCTTTTCATCTATCTCATGGTGTAGGACGATTCAAAATAGGAGCCAAATAAACTTATTCAATTTTTAATAATTCATTTTAAACTATAAAATTTCCAACAATCCCCCATTTGGATTTAAAAAATATTTTATAGCAATTTTTGAATAAATAAGATTGTGCACAAATAGAGATTTCTTTTGACTTAAACCTTTGTAGAGCATGAAAGATTAAGATTATACTAGAGTGAAATATAGTCTTGAACTCTATCTCCGACATCAAACCACAAACAACAATTCTAGTTTGCAGGCTAATAAGCCTATGTGTTTAAGGCCATGCATATCAATTCCAGTTTAGTGAACGCTATAAAAATTTTACCCTAAATTCCATCGGAAACGACCACATTTCTGCCTTCATATAGGTCAGTCAATAAAGAGTGCCTCTCTAGGTTAGTACTCCACTTTATATAGAGTATAGATCTCACTAAGAGTTTCTATTCACTTATGCTCTAATCACTTCTGGAATACATGTCTCATTGTATAACATGTTCAACTCGTATCATTTCACAACTTATTATTACCATTGAACCTATTTTCTAGGATCCCCGGCAATTAGGTCTGATTACCGTTGTGTGTGGTTCATCAATCTAAGAGCAATAGTCCCATTCTTGTAAAAGTTTTAAAGACTTTCTCTCTTGCTAGTCCTTTCGTCAAAGTATTTTCTAAATTTTCATTAGTGCATACACGATCCACTCTAATAGCACCTGAAGAGAGTAACTCTCTTACAGTGTTGTGCTTGCGACGTATCTGTCATCTCTTACCATCATAATAACATATCTGGATTTTGCAACAGTTTCGGCACTATCACAATGGACCAACGCAGCTACTATCGATTTTTTCCATAAAGGAATCTCAACTAGCATATTTCTTAAGTAATTTGCTTCTTCATTTGCTATGCTAGTGCGGTCATCTCAGACTCTATGGTGGATCGAGCCAAAATAGTATGTTTCTTGGATTTCCAAGAAAAAGCCCCACTAGCTATGCTAAAAATGTGGCTGCTAGTTACTTAGAGTCATCAGATGAATAGTCGGCATTGGTGTATCCTCCGAGGACGGCTGTAAATATTTCATAATGTAATCCAAGATTCTTGGTTCGTTTTAGGTATCTCATGACCATTTCAATAGCAAGTCATTGCTCAATACTAGGTCTATTAATAAACCTTCATATTAATCTCACAACATATGTTATGTCGGGTCTAGTACAATTAGTGGCACATCGAAGGCTTCCAATCATGCTCGCACAGTCAGAAGGTATTACACCTTCATCGTTGTTCTTAAATACCTTTTCACTTGGATTATATGATTACAAATAGGTTTACAGTCACATCAATTGTAATTTTTTTAATATATTTTCAATATAATGAGATTGATCCAAAGAAATTCCACTATTAGACATAGTGATCTTGATACCAAGTTACACTCGCTTCTTTTAGACATTCCATGTCAAAATTGGCACTTCAAAGAGATTTATTCGTATTAAATACATGATTATTTGAACCAAAAATAAGTAGATCATTTACATACAAACATATTATAGTGCAAATGTCATTCTCAGATTTATTGTAAATACATTTATCACTTAAATTAACTTTGAAACCATGTGATATAATCAAGTTGTTAAATTTTCATTTCATTGTTCAGGTGCTTATTTTCGACCATATAAAGATTTATCTAACCTACAAACCTTATGCTCTTGTCCATGTATTATAAAACCTCCAGGTTGGTCCATATAAATTTTCTCTTCCAATTCACCATTTAAAAAGACAGTTTTAACATCCGTTTGGTGTATTATAAAGTCATGAATAGATGTAATTGAAATTAATAATTGAATAAATGTAATTCTAGTTACAAGTGAAATAAGGTCAAAAAGTCTACATTTTCTCTTTTCCTAAAACCTTTAGCTATTAGACGGGATTTTTATATATATGTATATATGTATGTATGTATGTATGTATATATATATATTGTTCCATCGGGTTTTAATTTCTTTTAAGTACCCATTTACAGCCCATGAACTTACGACCAGGTGGTAATTCAACTAAGCGTCGAGTCTTATTGGATTCAAGAGAATCCATCTCATCATTTGTAGCCTCTTGCCAAAAATCGACATCTAAAAGAAAATAAGGCTTAGGGGTCCTCATCTAAAGTGTAAGAACAAAAATCAAAACCATAGTTTTTAGCAGTTCCAACTCATTTACTTCTCTAGGTTTTTTTCAAAAGAATCATTTAGTTCATTTCTAATAGGAATAATATCATTAGATGTGCCCTATTATTCCTTAATTTAAAAGGAAATTTCAGTTCATAAAAATCAGCGTTATTAGATTCCATTATTGTGTGTGCATTTAGATCATTAAACCTATATGCTTTGCTATTAAAAACATAGCTAATAAATATATATTTGTATGCTCCACTTGTTAATTTAGTTTTTGTAGTGTCAAGTATAAAAACATATGCTAAACAACTCCAAGTTTTAAAATATGGCACTTTTGATTTATGATTGTTCAAATTCTTATAAGGTGAAAATTTGCTTTAGTCTTATGAACTCTATTTGGCACATAGCAAGTAGTTGGTAAAGTTTCTCTTAACAATGTGATGCTGTACTTGAATTAAGTAAAATAACTACAACTGATTCAGTGAAAGTTCTCTTTTTTCCTTTAGCTTTACCATTCACTTCAAATGAGTAAGGTGCAATTCGTTCATGTATTATACCATGTCAATTATAAAATTCGATAAATATACTAGATTCATATTCAGTGCCTCTGTCACTACATAATCTCTTAATTTTCTTACTAAACTGATATTTTAGTTTTAGTTATAAAAGATTATACATTTCAAATGAGTAGGTTTTATGTTTCATTAGATATACATAAGTAAAATCAAAACAAGCATCAATAAATGTGATAAAATAGCGATGTCCATTTCTAGTCAAAGTTCTATCTATTTCACATATATTAGAATGAATCAAGTCTAGAGTTTTAGATTCTCTAATTACAATTTTATGTAGATTTTATGTAATTTTAGCTTGACTGCAAAAATCACATTTTTCAAAATCATTCATAGACATATTAGGAATTAAACCAAAGCTATTCATATTCTTTATTATTCGTTTGCTAACGTAACATAGTCTAGCATGCCAAATATTAAATGTACACAACATAAAAGTAGAAGGATATACTTTACTACATTCAACATTTAACTTAAACATGCCCTCGGTAGCATAACCCCTATTTATAAACATATGCTTCATAGTGATGGTTTACAAGTCAGCCCATATATTTTGATTAAACCGACCTTATTAAGATTATAACCCGAAACAAAGTTCTTTCTCATCTCTGGAGTGTGAATCATGTCCTTCAGTATGGCAGGTTTGCTAGAGGTAAACTTCAGCTCTATGCCTCCAATCCCATAAATGGTAGTGGTATGAGAGACGTCTTTAGCATCCGTGTATGTTTTGAACTTAGCATGATCATAGCAAACATGGCGCATAATGTTAGTATCTACTCACCATCCTTTGGATCCCCTTATAAGATTGATCCCTGTAATCATAACAGTTATTGGCTGCTTTTAGGCCAGGTTCGCTTAAGGAGCAGGATGAGACCCGCTTTGACACTTTCATGCCATATGATCTTGTTTTTTACAGTTATAATAAATAAGCTGACCAGAATCATTCATTAAGGGGGTTATTTGTATGGTGCAATTTGGTTCCTTTGTAGGTTCCAATTCTTATTGCGGTTCTGATTAGGCTCAAAGTTATGATTAGGCTTATAGTTCAATTCTTAAAAATTTTAGGATTTCGTTTCATAACCGCAAGCTTCTTGTGTTATTGGAAACAGAAAACACTTCTGCTATCATAACTTGTTTTTAGGATTCCTTCTTAATTCTAGGCTAGTTATCAAACTTTCAAGTGTAAATTCTTTAGTTTTACGCCTATGTTTATCTTTGAATTCTTTCTAGTTATGAGGCAATTTATCAAGTAGTATTGCTACTGGAAACAGTTCTTCAATAATCATACCTTCGGACACAATCTCATGATCTATTTTTGAAGTTCAAGAGACTATATCTCTACTAACCTGTCATCAGACATTTGGTATTTGAATTAGCAACTGACTGCGTACTTTTTTTCTTTAGCTTCCTTTATGCCATACTTCCTTTGCATCACCTCCCATATTTCTTTAGCCGTCTTGTATAAGCGGTAGTAATCTAGATGTCGGTCCATTTAGTATGAAATTCTTGCGGAGGTAGTCTTCACTATCCAGGCTTGGAATTGTTTTGCATTTGATTCGGTGGGCTTCTCTGACATCTTCTGCATTTGTGTTATTAGCACAACAACAACCTTCCTCATTATGAGGAATAACTCCATCTTATACCTCCAGCACTTAAAATGGAGGCCCTTGAATCAGAATGAAGCTATAGTCATTAGAGCAACAAAAACAAAAGTTCTAGTTAGGTCTTCAAAAGGTGGAACATAAGTCACCATCGTAGGAATCGTCTTCAAAATTGTTATCAAAATTTTCTTTGGTAGAGTTTTGTACGTCGTCGCTTTCTTGAGGACATTTCAGCACTTTGTCCATTGGTGTGACACAGATTGCAAGTGCCGCCACCTCTAGGATAAAACATAGTCTCTATAAAATTTATTTATCTACTTCTGCACTGAAGGAAACCATTTGTTAGCAAACCCATAGTATATTTCTCATTGTTAACAAAGTAAGAAAAATGATGGCTATGTTTAGAATGATGAAAATAGATCGAATATGAATCCCTTCTGTATGCAGCTACTTATTTATTGAAGTGGCAACCGTTTTCCCATTAAAGGAAAATAAGGGCACGTCACTGTTTTAGCAGGGTGAAAAGTTGGGTCATTCCAATAAAATCTGATTTGAAGTTTTACCATATCAAATAAATAATGGTCAAAAATTCAAATCTATTTTTCGTACAAAAATTTAAGTTTCACACTACACTAAGCCAAGGGCAGCCCGGTCTGGGTCTTGTCGAGTAGAGTCGGTCGGTCGGCGCACGCATGTATGGTGGCCAAGCGCGGTCTCTCTCCATAAAAGAGCAAGCATTTAGTGCCCAAAGGGCCCAAACTTCTCCTAAGAAACAAGTATAAATACTAGTTTCATTTCTTCTATCTATGGTGTGAGACTCTTCATAATGGAGCCCGATACACTTATTCAACTTTTAATAATTCATTTTAAATTATAAAATTTTCAACACTCACATATCCAACACTTTTATTACTTATCGAAGAAGAAGAAGAAAATGGTTGATGTTGAACTTGCATAAAGCAATTGATAATGGAGTCGACATCAAGATTACCCAAGGAAAATAGCTTTCCAGCATCAGAAAAGACTAGCACCGCCACTTGTGCTCCACAGAGAATATAGAGTTCGTTTGCTTTGTTGAAGAGGAAGGATTGCCATTTTGAAAAGAAAACTTGGTGTGCATTCTCGTTTGCAATAGCTTTGATTTTTATAATCTTTCACCTAACACTTGGTTCCCCATTACTTGTAGCCACCATCATTAATTTGTTTCTTGAGTTGCAAAGGTTTTATATGGTTTTTTATGATGAATCCCTCCCCATATTTATAAATAAATAAAATTTCATTTTTTACCACTTGCATGGAAACCCCTCAGTAATCTTTATGGGATATGAATTTGAATTTGGTGATCACAACCAATTTTAATTTAGGGGTTGTGAACATGAACTATAGTAATTCTTTTATATCTATGCAATATACAATCTTTTTTTCCAAGATAAATCTCATGTTCTTATCAGCAGCAATATTCATCATACTCACCCATCAAAATTTCAAAACGGTAGCTATTTTTTATCGGACTAGTCGATCTTTGGCATGTTCGAACAATGATTGCAAACTATAATTGGTTAAAAGTCAACTTTAGCACAACCTTCGTAACTGCAAGTTTCTTGTTTACGTGCAACCTCAAAAACATCAACCACATATTAGAAGGTGATAACTTCATGTAGATAATAGGGGTGTTAGAAGATGGAATATTTAATGTTACTGTATAATCTTGGATGGTTCAAAGAAGGATGCCCACACACATATTAGTGATATGAGGTTCCATTCATATGTTGAAAAATGCACTAAAGTGAAGGTGTCTAATGTGCTCCTTTTTCTTCTGATCCGGTTGATGGAGCATGTAACACCCTACTTTGAAATTCGAAAATAAATGCTAACGATGTTACAGTCATTACTAGAATCGTTTTCCAACGACAAAGTGAGTTTAATAGGTTTTTTCTACAACAATAAATAAACATGCAGCTTAATCATTTCATTATATTAGAAAGTTATACACATGTCATTACATCATATTTAACTCATCTCATCCCCATGTAGGGGTAAATACAATAAAATAAAAATAGAGTGTCATGCCCGACATATGAAGATGCCGACATGAACACTTAACTAGTTATAATCTCTAGTTTTACATAACAGAATTTTAAAAAAAAATTCTATTTGCAAAATAAGTCTCCCACTTCGTCTTTGGCTTCTTTATTCGTTTGTCCAAAAGTTACCTGTCTAAGCCCACAAACTCAGCTTACTCGAATAACTGCCCATAAGTTCATGGAAAATTATAAAAATACAGTTAAGACATAAAGCTTGATATGAGTAATACTTTACCATAAGCAAATAATCATATAGTAAGACCACGCTGCTAAAGCATGAAATGGTTTTTCCTTTCACTATCCAAATCATCATCAATTACATCATACCTGTAATAACATCATGTCATGATCAACATGAACCATCAGTTCATTATAAGTGTGAGATTTCCTTCGTACAAGGCCTTACACCATTCTCCCATCATTTATAATATCGTGTTTAAACAAATGGTTGCCACAAGGCCTTACACCACCGGTCATCTTATATAATGTCATCAATATAAAATTGAATGTTACAAATGCATTACTCTATTTTTTTGTATATTGTCATGAATAGACAAATGGATGCTACGAAATATTTATACCATTGTTCTCATATAATGTCATGAATAGACATAGCACCATTAAGGTCTTTCTCCAACGTTACCAATTATATAATGTCGTGATTGAATATCCATAAAGGCCTTCCATCAAATTCATCAAAAATAATGTCGTGTTAGAATATTATTTCCATTAAGGCCTTATATTTACCCTTTTATTATTTCTAAAGTTCATTTTATCATCACATAGCTTACCAAAGCTAGGTCTCAATTTTTGTTCTTTAAATAAGTTATTTCTTTAATTTATCATTCTCCATGGTCATTTCATCTCTATGAAATTCCCAACCATCACTTTGGAAGATGAGTTCCAAAATGCTACAAAAAGTCTAGTACTTTACTTAGAATTTCTCAGCATTATTAGCCATCTCATGTTCACATTACCTAGCCATCTTATGTTTCCATTAGGCTATCGCACATTACATTTTTTAGCTATCGTAAGTTAATCTTATGAGCCATTACAAGTTGACTGTTGTAGAGCTATCTTGGGTTGATATTACCCTGGCTATTGCATGTTGAGTCCCCTAGGGCCATCGCATGTTGACACTACTACACTAGGTATTGCAGATTGATACAATCTTGTTATTGCAAGTTAAACACTTTAAGGCTATTGCAAGTTGATACACTCCAATTCTATCGCATGTTAATGTAGCTATCGCAAGTTGATAGCTATAAGGTGACCGGAGGTTGATATTTAAATGCTATCACAAGTTGATCCCACTTAACCATCGCAACTTGATATCAACCTAGCAATTGCAAGTTGACCCCAACTTAGCGGTCGCAAGCACACGCTAACTTAGTTGTCGCAAGTTGTTCTCATATTAACTATCGCATGTTAATGTTTATATGATCTATCATAGGTTTATGGTTATTATTGCTATTGCAAGTTGATAGTGGTGGTTTAGTGATTAACTTGAAAACTGGTTACTTTCTTCTAAATGTAAATGCATTTCACCAAATCTAGTTACTATTGGTGCTCATAGGCTTTTATAGTTTCCTTTTTAGAAATTTGCTAATTGCCACTTTACTCAACTCATTATGTGTACATCAGTAATTAACTTTTTCCCTTGCTAAATAATTTATATAAATTTGAAATACATGGGAAAAATCCTAAAAATTTGCCAAAAATCTAAATCATTATATTTTGCTTCATATAAAATTTGCACGTCAAATTAACTATTTTAAATAATTTAAATGATTAATTTTCGAAATTAGGTATTTTCTAAACTTAAATATTCATACTAATTCCAAATTAATTTCAAAAATTATGAAATTAGAAACACATCTCCAAATTACTATTACACACATCATGTAAAAATTTCATGTGATTTGGACTAGCTTTATTTTTATAGTTTATCTTAACTCACCAAAAACCATCGTCTTTAAATTTCAAACCATGAAAAAATATTATTTAACATTCATATATTTATTCCTCATCATTACAAACATCAAACATGCATACAATACGAACCCGTAAGTTAAGAAAATTTCAAACATAGACTCATCTTTGATTTGATTAAACTTGATTAAAGCCTTGGTATGCTTAAGAAATGAATGCTCCCTCTCTTATCCCTTAGATTTTCCTCTTTTCTTCCCTTGAAAGTATTGGCGGACTTCTTTGTTTAATTTCTTTTGGTTTGTGGAAAATGAGAGAATGATCGAGGAATTAGAATGTAAGGGTTTAGTAATTTAGGCTTTGGGCTAAAATCCCATTCTATCCTACTCTTATTAAATCTCTAACTTCTCATCCTACATCCATTCACTCTTCATTAATTGACTTGTCTTTATTTTATCTCAAAGTTTAATTTGATTAATAATTTCTTTAACTAATCCCCTATATTATGCTACTTCAAAATATAGGGTGTTACAGTCTTCCCTCCTTCGTTCTCGATATTCAGACAGGGTAGGTTAATGGCCATGGTCGTCAAATCAATGTATACATAGTACAACAATTACACTAGTTCACCACTAATGCAAATTATTAATCATCAATCGTAATGTATTAGTGTCACTACTAATACATGAAACTAATATATAAAAATGTCGTATAATATAATTATGCTTATGTTACTACTAATTTATAGCACAACGTACACATGTTTAATCATATATGTCAAAACAAATTGGGATAGATATTTCTAACCTTATCATCTATCTTCCAGGAACAATCTTCAGCATCATAACTCTTTCGTGCCATGACCTACTATTCCCTTTGGTCATCTAAGATAAGTTAAATTTGGTTCTATAAATAAATCTTCAATTGCCCTTAGTTCTACTACAGAATTCAGGTCGTACACACATTTCCTCAAAGGTGATATACAAAAACTTTATGCACAACTACTAAACTACTTGGTAACTTGACTCAATAAGTGAGTTTACCAATCCTCTCAAACATTGGAAATAGTCCAACATATTCAAGTACTTCCCTTCCTTCCCAAAGCACGTAACTTCTTGCATCGGAGAAACCTTCACAAACACATAGTCACCTACCATAAACTCAAGATCTTTTCTCCTTTTGTCGACATAACTCTTCTTCCTTGATTGTGCTTCCTTCATCCTAGCGTAAATAAATTCTATCTATTCAGTAGCATCTCTTACCAAATAGGGTCTCAACATAAGTCTAACTCCCGTGTCCAACCAACATATAGGTGACCTACATGATCTACCATAAAATGCCTCAAATGGGGTCATATTGATACTCGTTTGGTAACTGTTACTATATGCAAACTCTACCATATGAAAATGTTCTTCTCATGATCATCCAAAATTTATAACACAAACCCTCGGTAAATCCTCGAGTACACGGTTCACCTTCTCTGTTTGACCATCATTTTATGGGTGGTAAGCCATCGCATGCTCAATTCCTTGTAGTCTCACAACATTCTTTATGTATAGCCTTGCCAAATTAGCCGCCATCCTTGTCGACCTCACCGGGATAAAATCAACACTCTTAGTCAATATATTAACTATCACCCAAATGCTTTCTTTTGCTCTCCTCGGCTTAGGTGACCCATTAATAAAATTCATAGACATTGAATCCCACTTTCAAGTTAGTACTTCCAAAGGTTGAAGTAATCCGCTTGGCTTTTGATGATCGACTATTGCTTGCTAATATGTGAAGCATTTCTTTGAATCATCAACATCCTTTTTCATCTCTTCCCAAAATAATACTCTCTTCATGTCATGATACACCTTCATGACCGTGGGATGAATCTTAAACTTGGATAGATGGTTTTCTTCCAAGATCCCCTTTCGAAGGTTTTCTACGTTCGAAACACAAAGTCTGGCCTTCTTCCTAAGTCATCCTTTCTTGTCTGTCCAAATCCCTTCAGATCCTCAACATATGCACCCATATCTAATTGTCTAATTCTTTCAGCTAACAATGGTCATGCCAGTGGGATGAATCTTAAACTTGGATAGATGGCTTTCTTCCAAAATCCCCTTTCGAAGATTTCTACATTCGAAACACAAAGTCTGGCCTTCTTCCTAAGTCATCCTTTCTTATCTATCCAAATCCCTTCAGATCCTCAACATATGCACCCATTTCTAATTGTCTAATTCTTTCAGCTAACAATGGTCTTCCTTTTACCTTACTACAATTCTATCAACAAGTGTAGGTTGTACTTCCAAACTAGCTATCATCCCCTGATCCTGACTTAATCACACATTTACACTATAATGCACCGCACAAGATGCCAATGTCTCTAATGTCTTCCATTCCTTTATCATGCCTAACACTCCATTTTGATGCCTCCTACTTAAAGCATCTTTAACTTTGTTCCAATTTCCTTCCATATACTCTATACTAAAGGCATATGCTACCAAGAATTCTAACTATCTATATTGGCTCATATTCAACTCCTTTTGAGAAAATAAATACTTAAGGGACTCTTGTGGTCCATATACAACTTGAACCGCTCTTCCAAAAGATAATGTCTCCAAATCTTTAATGCAAAAACTACTGCTGCCAACTCCAAATCATGAATTAGATGACTAATTTCATGCGGCCTCAACTACCTTGATGCATAGACTATTTCTCACCCTTTCTCATCAACACTGCTCCCACACTTATCATGCAAGCATTGGCATACACCAAAAATTCCCATTTTTCTTCATGTAAAATCAAGATAGGAGCATTTCTCAATAACTACTTAAACTCTAAAAAAGCCTTTCATACATTTCAATCTATATGAACTTCTCGTTCTTTCCGATCAACTTAGTCAAGGGTGTTGATGTATGTGAGAAATCCTTAATGAATTTGTCGTAATAGCTAGCCAATCCTAAGAAGCTTATCATCTTCTTGATCGTCTTTGGCCTTTTCCAACCATTAATGTTTTCTATCTTTGATGGATCCACTACCAATCCATTTTCAAAACAACATGCCCGTGAAACTTAATATCTTGTTTCCAAAAATGGCATTTTGAAAACTTTGCCTTCAATTTGTGTCGTCTTAACATATCCAACACCAATATGAGATAGACTTCATGATCTCTCTCTATCTTAAAATATACCAAAATATCATCAGTGAAGACCAACACAAACATATCCAATTGATCATGAAAGATTTGATTCATAAGACTAATAAAGAACACACGAGCATTGGTCAGTTCAAACGACATCACTAAACACTCAAATAAAACATAATTTTTTCTAGATGCAGTTAATGGAATAATATCTTATGTAATCCTTAGTTGATGGGATCCTGTTTTTAAATCTAGCTACGACAATAATCTAGACCCACTCAACTGATCAAACAAGTCACCTATAATGGACAGAGTATAATGATTCTTCACTTTCAATTCATTTAACTTATGCTAATCAATAAGTATATGTATGGTCCATCTGAATTCTTTACAAATAACGCAAATGCTTTCCATGGTGAATAACTCGGCCTAATGAAAATTTTATCCTTAAGTTCCACCATCTAGTTCTTTAATTCTTCCATCTCCTTGGATGGAATTATGCTACATGGTTTACTAATAGGCTGTGAACCCGGTAACAAATCTATTTGAAATTTGATCGCTCTTCTTAGCAGTACTCTTGTTACTGGATTGAAAACATATATAAACCGATACTCTACTTATCTCTTCCTCCGGTTCCTTCATTGCACACAATGTCACTCCTAATTTTTTTTATTAATTGTGTCTAGTGCCACCATGATATTTTCCCCATCCCTTAGATTCCGTTAACTGATAACCTGATCAGCACAAAATTCCTAGCGATATTAAGTACTAACTAGTCCATACTCAAAATTACTCCATACCCCATAAATTCAAACACATATAGGTTGCAAACTCCTAAATGACCACACAAAGTCAGTGCACTTAATCTGACAGTAGCATACAAAAGCATACCTACCAACCAGTTTAACCACTCATAAAGATACGACTAAATAGATAGTTTCTAACTCTGACATATCTATCACATCTTATGAGATGAAAGAATGGGTAGCCCTCGTATCAAAAAGAACCCTAACCGAAGTACAAGAGATCGAGATCACACCTCCTAGCACAACTTTCTTCCCTTTCTCTTCGGCCATTTATCCTACCGATGGTCCCTTCAATGGAAAAATCTTTCACTGCTTTAATTGGGGATAATCTTCTTTTTCTGCCCAACCCTGTCAGATGCAAAGCACTTATCCTTTGCCTCTCTATCTAACTTCGAATGCTTATTTGCATAGTGCCCCCTTTGCCTATAATAATAGCAAGTGACATTTGTAACTTCCTTCCATTCTCTACCTCATTGGGCTTTCGCTTTCAACTATTAGCCTTTATTGCCTTTTTTATATGGAGCAAACTTCCTTTTCTTTTTAGCTTAAGCCTTATTCCCCACACCTCACCTTTCATTATACATCAGCTAAAACTCCTCTCCATATCTACCACTTGATTGAATGGAAGTGCTAGATGATCCATCGTCATGTCACTCAGTCCTGGCCTCAATCCCAAAATAAACTTATCTACCTTCTTCCTTGGAGTCCTAATCAATTCATTTACATATTTAGACATTGCACACATTTTGCATATATTCCGACACCATCAAACACCCTTGTTGTAATTTCACAAACTACCCAAACATCACTGATAACTTTGAGCTAGGTATATTTTGCTCCTCAAACATCTAATTGAACCTTTCCAAAAGAATTTCTTGGTTAGGAATCTCAACTCTCATATTTCCCCACTTACCACTTGCCAATTCCTTGAATTGTCTAGATACAAGCTTCATATTCTGAGCATCTGCCCACTCTAAACCTTCATAAATCCTCTAAAATATTGCCATCATCACTTGCCTTCAATATATATTTTGTTCCATTAAAATTCCCTTATCCCAGGCTTAAAAAATCCTTACTTAACTTAGCAAAATCCTCCTTAACTAGCTGCATCAGGCCCCTTGGTACATTTTGGGACTGTGGTGGTGCTTGCTACCGTGCTAAATTTGTTAAGAATAACTGGAAAAGTGCATTCATATCTAGATTTCCTATAGTCGAGGAAAGCATTTCATTATCGGCTTCTACATGAACTTCTGAGGCAACATCCTTTCCTTCGCCGTTAGTTTGCATAATATTAGCTCTCCTACTAGCATTTGCTCTTGTACTTTCAAAACTCAAACATCCGTTACGTAGATTCATTCTTACTTTTTGGATGAGTAAGGCTTCAACGGAAACAGAAATAAAGAGAGTAGGAGCAATAATAGAGGGGTAGATACATCCTCCTATATACCATAATACAAATACGTTATATATAGCGTATAGCCCCCTAAGGTGTTCTTTTTGTACTACTTAATTTGTACTTAGGTATGTTCTAGTTAAATGTCCCCTAACCTAAGAACCAATACTAATTTGTAACATATTCCACTTTGAGCCATAAAATGGATGCCGATGATGCTACAGTCATCACCTGGATCTTTTCTAGTGATAAAATAAGTCCAATAGTTTTCTCTTGACAACGTTAAGTAAACAAAGCAGCTAAATAATTTCATTATATCAAAATGTTTTACATAAGTCATTACATCATCTTTAGCCCATCTTGATCCCATGCAAGGGTAAATACAATAAAAATATAAATAAAGTAACATTCCCGACATAGGAAGATGCCGGCATAGATACTTAATCGGTTATAAACTCTGGTTTTACATAGTAGAATTTTAAAATAACTTTTAATCACAAAATAAGCCTAATGCTTCATCTTTGGCTTCTTTATTCGTCTTTCCAAAAGTTACATTTCTAAGCCCATAAATTCAACCTACTCAAATGAGTTTCCACGAATTTACAGGAAATAATAAAATAGTGGTCAGACGTGAAGTCGGGTATGAGTAATACTTTATCCTACACAAATAATCGTATAGTGAGACTATGCCGCCAAAGCATGAAATAGGCCTTCTCCTCGCTATACCAATCATCATCAGTTACATCGTACAATGTAATAGCATCATGACATATTCAAACATAAATCATCAATTCATCATAAGTGTGTGATTTCCCTCACACAATTGCGACTAGTTTCTATAGTCAATTCATTTTAAATTTCCACTCACGCCTTACTCTGACTGGTTAGATAGCGATACCTAACACTTAAGATTTTCACTCAGGTATTATACTTTTTCTCTTAAGTTTATCATGAAAAAATAATTAGGTTGTCACTAAAGTCTTACACCATTTTCCCATTATTTATAATGTCGCGTTCAGACAATACAACATAGGCCTTATACTACCAATCATCAATTATAATGTCATGAATAGGCAATTGGATGCTACAAAAGCCTTATTCCATCGTTCTCGCATGTTATTGTGAATAGATATTATGAAAGAATTACAACATCGTTCTCGTATAATGTCACGAACAGACATGGGCTTGCCACTAAGGCCTTCCTTTAACATTACAAAATATATAACATCATAATCGAACATTTGATAACCATAAAGGACTTCCATCAAAATCATCAAGAATAATTTCATATTTAGACATATTATTAACACTAAAGCCTCATATTAACATTTTGATTATTTCTAATGATTCATTTTATCATCACATAACTTACCAAAGCTCAATCTCAATTTTCTTTCTTTAAATAAGTTATTTCTATTAACTTATTATTCTCTGTGTCAAATTCGTCTCTATGAAACTTTCAACCATCATTTTAGAAGATGACTTCCAAAGTGCTACAAAAAGTCCACCACTTTATTTAGAATTTCTTAACATTGCTAGTCATCTCATGTTCACATATCTTAACCATCAGATGTTAATACTAGACTATCAGACATATATATTTCTTGAGCTATTACAAGTTAATCCTATAAGCACTGCAAGTTCAGTATTATAGAGCTATCGTGGGTTGATGTTACCCCAGGTATTGCATGCTGAGTCCCTTAGAGCCATCGCATGTTGATACTAACTTAGTTATTATGGGTCGATTCACTCTTGCCATCACATGTTAAACACTTCCAGGCTATCACAAGTTGGTACACTCCAGGGCTATCACAAGTTGATAGTTATTTAGTCATTGTACATTCACATATATCGCATGTTGATTCCACTTTACTATCGCAGGTTGATACCAACCTTGTTATTGTAGTTGATACAAGTTGACACTAACTTAGCTATTGCAAGTTCTCATATTAACTATTACATGTTGGTATTTATATGAGCTATCATAGGTTGATGGTTATCATGGCTATCCCAAGTTGATAGTGGTGGTTTAGTAATTACCTTGAAACCTGGTTACTTACTACTAAAAGAAATTACATTCATCAAATTTGGTTAAATGTTGAATTACTATTAGCGCTCCTAGGCTTTTGTGATTTCCTTTTCTTAAATTTGTTAATTACCACTTTACTTAATTCGTTATTATCCATTAGTAATTACTTTTTCCATCACTAAACAATTCAAATAAATTCGAAAATACACGCAAAAAATTTCAAAATTTTACCACAAATCCAATTCATCGTATTTTGCCTCGTATAAAATTTTCAGGACAAAATAACTACTTTTAATATTTTAAGTAGTTAATTTATGAAATTAAGCATTTTCTCAGCTTAAAAATCCATATTAATTCCAACATAATTTTTAAAATAATGAAACTAAAATCTCATCTCCAAATTACTATTTCACACATCATATAAAAATTTCAAGTTATTTGGACAAGATTTGATTTCCGTTTTTATCTTAACTCGTCATAAACCATCATAACTAAATTTCCAACCATGAACAAATATTATTTAGTATTCATATATTTGTTCTTCATTATTAAAACATCAAACATGAATACAATCCTAACTTATACAGGTTAGGATGGATTTAGAGAAAGAATTACTCACCTTTATTTTGATAACCTTGATTGAAGCCTTGATTTGCTAAAGACATGAATGCTCCCTCTCTTGTCTTTTAGAGTTTCCTCTTTTCATCCCTTGAAAGTATGGTTGGCCTTCTTAGTTTACTTTCTTTCACTTTGTGGATAATGAGAGAATGAACAAGGAGTTGGATTGTGAGGGTTTAGTAATTTAGACTTTGGGCTAAAACCCCATTCTAGCCTATTCTGATTTAATCCCTAAATCCTCATCCGACTTTCATTCACTCTTCATTAATTGACTTGTCTTTATTTTATCTCATAAGTTTGATTAATCATTTCTTTAATTAATTCCCCATATTATGTTACTCTAAAATTTGTGATGTTCAAGAGCATAATCGAGTTATTGAATTTACCGATGTTTTCTTGAGGTTCACTTTTGATATACTACTTGCACATTGGTCCTTGGTGTTGATCCGGGCTGTCTTTATCCTAATTTCTCTACCTTACCATTTAATGAAGCGACATTTGACTTGGGAGAAGTCTTTCCTTTCAGACACGGTATTCTAATCTTACTCTTGAAGGTTTTGAAATGATTGAGAATAAGGAAAGAGAAGAAAACATTAGAGGAAGCATAAGTAGTATGTTAGATCTCGACGATAGAATATTTTCATTTTTAAGAAGATATTGAAGATATTTGAGTCAAGGTAGAACTATAATTCAAATTTATTATCTCTTTTATTGCATTGAAGAATGCAAGGAATTATCTAAATGAGAAGGAGTTATCTTGAAAGACTGAAGTAATTAATCAGTTTTCCTAATCAGTTGATTAAAGTAGACATTTTATCAGATGCATGCATACTGAAGGAAACTATAAAATCCAAAATAGATAAAAGTTTTCTATATGAATTGGTGAATTGATGAGGCGTTGATTTATTACCATAAACCAATTGCTTCAATCATCTAATAATCTATATATAAAGATAGTCATTCTTTATGAATTTAATAATCCTCATAAGTAGTATTTTTTATATTCTTCCTCTATTCTCCATAATCAATCTTATAACCTTTTATTTTCTTAGAAAGTAATAAAATCCCCTCTCCATAAAGAACACTATTTTACAATGGTAGATTAATATAAATCCTATATGTGATTTTCTTTTCTGCTTGTGTATATGTAATCCGTGATTGCTTATTTTGGAATACTAATTTTTTATTTTTTCTACCTCACCATTAACACAATCATATCATTTCCACCATATTTCGGGTATTAATCCATATTTTCCCCTATAGTTTGGTACCATAGCGAGGTTGGTTTGTTGAAGGAAGGTGTTAGGAAACATGGAAGGAGACTAAGGTAACCCAGTTGAAGCAAAACCCCATGTTAGAGAATTTTATGTAGCATTAGGATCTTCGTTGGAAATAGAGAAGTGGAATGAGACTAAGGTACCCCAGTTGAAGCAAAACCCCATGTTAGAGAATTTCATGTAGCATTAGAATCTTCGTTGGCAATAGAGAAGTGGAATGAGGAAAATAACTTCGATAAGTGACAAGAGAAGATGAAGATTGTTCTAAGGAGGAATATGGTTCATCGGGTGGTGTTTGACACTGAGAAATTGCCCGTTGATACATCACAACAAAACATGTCATTTGCTTCGGTTGTTTATCGCCCGTTACTTTTGTTCAACAATCGAAGTAAATGAAGACAAAGCAACATGCCAAAACCTATTGCTTTGGTTGTTGAATCAAAGCAGCAGGGCCTCATTTGCTTTAGTTCTTTAAGCAACCGAAATAATTGATTGAGGCTTTTACTTCGGTTGTTTCATGACAACCGAAGCAGATGACCCTCTTTTTTACTTTGGTTCTTACATAACAACCAAAGAAAATGTAGGTTCATCATCAGATACTCACTTTCTTTTTGCTTCAGTTTTCATTTGACAACCAAAGCCAAAGAAGATCAATTGCTTTGGATATCACATGACAATCGAAGAAAATGTGAGCTGAAGCAAAATAATTAATTATATAACAAATTCAGCTCACATATCAATGCAGAAATTTAGCTCATATATCAATGCCATACAACATATACATCAAACCAGTAATGTAAATAGAGAAGAAATCTAAAAAATTAAAATTACATAATTCAGCTTATAAATTCGACATAAACATCAAACGAGTTAGGTTACATATCAAATTCAACACATACATCAAACCAGCGTTTTAAATATGAAATAGATTATTTGCTTCGCTATTAAAAAAAGAATAAATTACTATACATAGAACCTCCTAAATTTTGTATTCTCATTTGGAGAAGGTAGTTTATTGGATTCTTGACTTGGTCATAATTTGGCCACCTTAAGAGCTTCCAAAACATCTCCTAACTTTTTCGATGTTTCATAATGATGTTCTATCTCATTCTACAATTTATTTCCAATCATTCCACGGATGTCTTTAGATTCTTTGAAATTGGAAAGAGCTTCGCATTCCTGTACTTTAGTTGTAAACATTTCTTTAGCAACATTATAGTAGTCTTCAGCAAGCTGAAATTATTTGCAAGGCTATTATTAGTCATAGCTGTAGTTGAACAAGTTGATGCAACAACTATATGATACCAATGTGCACATTGAATCCAATTTTGACATCGTCAATGTAACTACTAATTAATCAATGGTGGTATTTCCTGTATCTATGTAATGAAGGATAACTTAACATCTTCAGTAAAGCCGAACATTCATGCACAAGTTCAACATAAATGTAAATGATAGAGCGCAAACAGATAATATCTAGATTATCCGGCCAACTAATAATAGAAGCATATTTCATTGAAAACGAGAGGGAAAAAAATCACAAAACGAAAAAAATGTAACAAAATTAGTAATGATATTCTTAATCAACGAAGATATCAGACACTCTAATTCAAGCCTACAAATGTAATAGAATAACTTGAATTTTTTCTTGTTTTTCAGCTTGAAATGATTTTTCTTCTTCAAAAATTCAACACATATCATCTTAAAAATAAGCTAAAAATGAATAGTAATTATAGTTAAATAACTGAAAAATAATGTTTTCTTAAGCATCAAAAGTAAATGTTCTTCATACAGTTATGATTCATAATTTAATCTACATTAACATAGAATAAGAGCACACTTCTATTCCAAAGTGTTCTTAAACCATATAATATCCAATCTAGTCATCTTTTATTTATAAATAAGAAACATAAAGCATTAAATTACTTTCATTCATGTTCCTCATTCAGCTATTTCATTTTTAAGTCTTTGCTAAAAGTTGCTAAATACTCGATATTTAGTGAAAATGCCTAATATTCAGTTTGCAAGTACTCCTGACTATTTATGTAGGGTCCAATGAAATGCTTTGTTCTATAATTTCAAGTATATTTGGATTCAGAAGTCTAATGAATTATATAAATTTGTGTTGGACTTGGTGTAGTGATAATGGAGGACTACTAAATAGTGACGGCAGATGTGTGTAATCAGACCATCCAATCTCCGATGAGCTTATTAGAGATAATCAGATTACACTACAACCATTATGAAGGCCAATTCTTTTAGTTTTGCATTACAGCCATTATGGCAAAAGTCAACAAGAGAAAACCTAAAGGACCTTTTTTGGAAGGAAAAAAAAAACTCCTTAAAGTTATATCCCTTTGTAGATTTCTAAAATACCAATATAATTTTTTCACAAACTTGACTTCTTTTTCAATGTTTCACAATAAATTAATATATAATTTTTTACATTTAGCTCAAACAGTCCAAGGCAGCTGTAATTTCAAACTCATTCTTCTATAGAGTAGAGACATTCTGACCATGAACTTTTGATCTTCTATGCTAGTACTATGCTTATATAGATTGGTGTTACTGTATATCACCTATTGCTTCGCCATTCACAATTCTAAGGTTTTAATGCCTCTCAAGCAAAGGCAAGATTAAAATGATGCTAGTACATTACTGTTTACCACATTTCGTGCGTATATTTCTTTCCATAAACTGGTAAACTATCAAAAATTAAAAAAGAAAATGCAAGCATACTTTCCCATAATGCATAACCAATGATTTAATCGTGCATACCTTTCTCCATTTACAGCTATAATGTCTACCAAGACATCATTGTGTTCAAATATAAACTTTGAGGCTGACTCCAAAATAGTCTATATGCTTCAATAAGAAAAATGTGACATTCAACCCGTCTTATGGTTATCTTACACAGCTGTAACTATACATTTAAGGAAGCTTGGAAGCTAAATGGTGAGGTAGATAGAAAATCTGCAGGAGGCGCTTTTACTTTGCATTTACAAATGATCGGGATAGATAGAATATACTGCATGCTGACGCTTTTTTACAAAGGGAAAAACTGATGTAATCACAACATGGAACCTGTCCTATATATGGTTGTGCTCAAGCACAAATTAGAAGTGTCCCGGTTTGGGTTCACTTCTATAGAATCCCCTTATGACCTGGACACTATTAGGCATTGATCGGTTGGTGCGCCACATTGGGAGCCTTGTATGCTTTGATGAGAATACTGAAAATTAAAGAGATTCGAATATACCAAGTCCTTAATCAAAGTCTCCCCTGATAATGAGCTGCCTGATCACATTGAGATAGCAGGGCTTGGAAATGGTTTCCAGAGAGTCCTTGTTAAATACGACTAGAAGCCGAGGATATGTAGTACGTGTAGAGTCTTTGGACAAGGAAAATATGAATGTGATACAGCCAAGAAAGAGTCTAACTTGAATGATATAGTTATGGTTGCTGAACTACATACACAAGTAAGTGTCAATCCTGAAGGGTTTGCACAACCAAGCAAAACTAATGCAAGGAATAGGTCACCAACCTCTAGCAATAATGGGCACTCTGACTTCATCAATCTATATATAATGGGAATACCTCCATTTGAAGCTTTAAAATATCTAAAATGCCCATCAAGTTTCAGCCACACAACAAGACATTTTGGTCATTTATCCACATTCTTTCTAAATAAAATCGGGCCGGAACATTTCCTCCCTCATCCTTCTGCATCAGTTTTTCTCAGTTTCGAATCTCCTTCTTCTCAAAGTTATCAAAATATCCTTAAAACTAGAATCTCATAATAGTAGGTGTTCTTCAAAGTTGGGTAGATTCAAACAAAGAATTTGTTAGATTCCGATTAAGTTAGAATATCCTTTGTACATGGTCGAAGATGCACTATGTTCATCATATAATGGAGGTACGATTTTTCTTACTATTTTTAGATTATAATTCTTTCTTTTTATATACATTTTTATTTAGAGACATCAATTATATATTTATTCTAGAAGTTGTAAGGCATTTGGGAATATGGCTAATTTAGTAGCTTGGATACCAATGTTGGAACGTAGTGTTTAAACATATTGAGAATTACCATTGGAGTGTTTATTGAAAATTGTATGAGCATTGTCGAGGGAAGTATCTTACAGTTATGATATTTATGGCTATTTGTTATAAGAATAAAAAGGGGAAGAAGTTTGAGAGTAGGTAATTTTTTTCTGAAACCCAGGATGGAAATATAATCCTAGCCTACAAACTTAACATTAAAAAGTAGTTACATATATTCCTTTATACAACCCAAAACATACCCAGTACATGCATATTTGTACAACCCAAAATATCACATGCCCATTACATATTGACCCACAAAATATTACTTAGCTAATAATATATACAATATGATATGACTGCATATAGACTAAAAGTCCATGAAGAAACAGCTGAGACTGCTGGTCAAGTAGCTTCGTCACCCCTCTTTCTGTGCACCACTCTCTTACCAATCGAATTCATACTCTCCCTAACTCTCTTTTGCAGCTCAGGTAACACAGCTTTCCATTCCTACCCATAAGGATATGCAAAACCTAGCCAGAAAGAAATATTAAATATTGAAGTTCTGAGAAGCACATCAAAAGATTTACTTTTATTATTAAAACATCTATCATTCCTTTCACTCCATAAAACCCAAGAGTCACTCAGAATTATGAAATCAGATAGTATTTTATCAATTTTATTAGAAATCTGTTTTCTATCCTCTTCCCAATACCAAAATTGATTAAAAAGGTAAGGAGGAGAAATACGAAGCATCTGAAAGCATTTAATTCTAAGTAAGTATGTGAAAGGACATTAGAAGTATAAGTGATTAATGTATTCATCTCTGAAATTACAGAATAGGCATTTAGACTCAATCCGTAGACCTTTATGAACCAGAAGAGCTTTGGTATTCAGCTTGTAGTTAATGGAAATCCACATATGAAGCTTTACTTTAGGCGGTACATGCATCTTCCATACAGCTTTACTGTATTTCACCTTGATACCACCAAAATTTAGTAATGTATAAACTGAGCTAACACTGAATTTTCCATTGTTTTCTAAAGCCCAGCTAACATTATCCTTATCCTTGTGAATGATTGTACTCTCTAACATATTTATTAGCTTGCAATACTGAAAGAGTAAATCTCCAACTAATATTCTATTGAAACTGAGAATTCATTTCGGCTCATTACAATCTTTGTAGTAAAATTCACTTATTCTAGCATTTTGATTCAAAGAGATGTTATATAAATCAGGAAAGATATTCTTCAGAGGAATGTTGTATATCTAAGAGTTATGCCAGAATAAAATTCTGCCACCATTCCCTAGTTGCCATTTCAATCCAATTTTGAAGATAGGTTCTAATTTGATAAGTTCAGACTGATATTTTGGATTTCGATGCAAGGAGAAAATATCGGTGTTAAAATTACCAAAGTAATATCTATTTTCAACCCAAGTTTTCCAAAGCGAATTATTATTTTCAGAAATTTTCCATAACCATTTACATAGAAGAGCACAATTAAATTGCTGCAAATTTATTACCCCTAAACCACCTTGATCTTTGGATTTGCATACGGCCTTCCAAGCTACTAAATTCTTTAAAGAACTCCAATTTCTGCATCCTTTCCAAAGTCCTAATAGTATCAATTTTGTTGGTGACCCACTTGGGAAATTTATATAAAGACATCAAAATAAAGGCAATGCAGTGAGAACTGAGTTTAATAAAATCAATTTTCCTGCTCTAGAAAGAGTATGACATTTCCATCTTGCTAGCCTTAACCCAATTTTATCAATCAATGGTAACCAATCTTCATGCTTCAGGGCTTTAGGTATGATAATCATTCCTAAATAAGATAAAGGAAAATTACCAGTTCTACAATTCAAAGTCAAAGAAATATTTTGGATATTAAAATCTGAACCACCCACGGCCATAGTTAAACTTTTATTGAAATTAGTTTTCAAACCTGACAAGTTCTCAAAACCATACAGCAAAAGCTTTAGTGTAATGATAAAATGAGGTTTGTGGAACTAAATATGATTGTATCATCAACATATTGTAGGGAAGATATACCACCAGTAACAAAAGAGTTACCAAAAGATTCTAACACTTCATTTCTAACAGCAACTCTAATTAACCTTGCAAATATATCTACTGCAATGTTGAATAACAAGAAGAAAGAGGACCTCCTTGTCTTAAACCTCTTTTAGACTTAGTTTTCTGCCTTCCATCCCATTCAACAAAATAGATGAAACCCCACTGTTCAAGAGACCCCTGATCCATCTACACCAAATACTACCAAAACCTCTAGCTTTTAACACATCTAAGAGAAAATCCCAATTCAAAGAGTCAAAAGCCTTTGAAAAATCTAGTTTCAGGATTACAGAAGGCAAGTCTTCTTGTATGCAGTAATTGACCACTTCTTGCACCACAACAACATTTTCCATAATATTTCTGTTTCTAATAAAAGCAGATTGGCTATTAAGAATGAGAGAATTCATCAAACCCCTGAGTCTATTAGCTAGTACTTTGGTAATAACCTTAGTGATACAATTCAGTAAACTGGTAGGTCTAAAATCTTTAACATCATTAGCTCCCTCCTTCTTAGCCAGTAAAACAATGAAAGCATTGTTCATATAACTAAAATCTAAGTTTCCAACATAAAGATCATTGAAGAGGGCAACAACATCTGATTTAATGTTAGACCAATATCTTTTGAAGAAGAAAATAGGATAACCATCTGGTCTAGGAGCCTTATCTGTTGGAAGATCTTTAACAGCTTGCCAAATTTCCTTCTCTGTAAATACTTGCTCTAAACAATTCAAGTCCACCTTCTCATTGTCATCGAACATTAATTCTCAATCCACTAAGGCAAATTTCTCTTGAGCACTACCGAATAATTCTTTGTAATACTCAAAAAACTTATTTAAAATTTTATTTTAATCAAATTCCTCAACTCCCTCAATAATAATGTTATTTATGTAATTAGTTCTCCTTCTTTCGTTGGCTATTTTATGAAAATATGCTATATTAGCATCCCTATGATAAACCAATTGACTCTAGATCTCTATTTCCACATGATTTCCTCTTGGTCAATAATTTTCAGTAGTTCATTTTCCTTAGATTTAAGAAAACAAAATCTTCCTGAGATAAACCCATAGATTCCTCCTTATTGTTAAGAGCCAATATTTCTTCATTCAAGTTTAACTTCTTATCTTTCAAATTACCAAAGTTACTTTTCTTCCATTATTTAATACAATTTCTTAATGATCTGAGCTTAAACATTATATTCTTAGCAGAATTATCCAGACTGTTAAAACTGGCCCATTTTTCTTTAACAAAATCATCAAAATCATTCTCTAGACACCACATTACCTCAAATCTAAAAATCTTCTTGAGTTTCACCTTATCCTTGCAGTCTAATATTACTGGACAATGATCAAAAAGAATTCTAGCATGACCATATTGCACAGAAAAGGAAATTTATCATCCCATTATGAATTGATTAAAAATCTATCTAATCTAGCCATTATAGGATTCTCTTGCCCATTGCTCCAAGTGTAATCTCTATTGCACAAAGGCAAGTCAACTAAACTACATTCATCAACAACATCACAAAATTTCTCCATTTTCGAGTAACTTCTTTCTCTCCCACTTCTTTCCCCAAGGAATCTTGTAACATTAAAATCTCCTCCAATGGCCCAAGGTCCATCAACCTTTTTCAATAAATCAAAACAATAATCCCAGAAAACAGATCTATCATTTTTATCACAAGGGCCATATACATTTGATATAAAAAATAACTTCCATCTCTTATATTCTCCAATTTAATATGCAAAACATTAACGTATTTGTATTCCTCTGTAATCTTGAATCTATCCCCCCTCCATCCAACAGACAGTTCACCTTTGCTACCCATGGCATCAACAACACACCAATTATCAATAAAATTTCCACCTAATGTGTCAAAATTGAAAACAGAGGAGTCAACAATCTTAGTTTCCTGAAATAACACTACATCCACACATAATGACTCAACAAGTTCTTAACTCTGGCACAATTCAGGGGAGTGCCGAGACCCCTAACATTCCATGTTAAGTTCTTCATGAATTATTGGAGACCCTTAGTAACTCCAATGACTTGAAACTCTCCATATCCACTATTCCATTTTGAAAAGTAAAACCAATTTTTCTAGCCATTTCAAAGAGTTGTTCAGAAGAAAGAGAGTTTTATGCAGCTGGAACATGAACACTTCCAAAAAAAAGGATGAGAAGACTAGCTTGAGAAGGCAACTTGCTCCAAAGCTTTTACGCCTGCTCTTTTATTGGATTTCTTCAGAGTATCCTCCTTCTGACCCAATAGCCTGGCACTTCTACGCACATTGTTAAAAGCAGCATCAAAATCTTAACTTGAATTATCACTAAGCTCCACAACAGGAATAAGCTCCTTTTCTACTTTGACAATTTCCACACCGAGTTCATCAGAAACCACCTCTTGAACTGAGCAGTAGGTAATTTGTTATAAGAATAAAAGGGGGAAGAATTCTGGGAAGTAGGTTTGGGAATCGAAAGCTGCGGTTCTTGATATTTAAGATTTCTTATGATAGAAAACGATTCACAACCATTTTCTACAAAGTTTGTTATGTTTGTTTTGTTAAATTTGATCATTTAGTTCTATAAATTATGGCTTGATGTAATTTAATCTTAACTTGGAACAATTGTTAAATGAAATATGCATAGTAATAACGCAAATAGTTTATAAATTAAGCTTTTTTTTAACTTCCGTTATTAACCAGCTCAAGTTTCTATAATAAGCTAAGTACCAGTAAATTGAAGGTATAAATGCAATACACATTTACCTCAAATCCTAACATACATGTTTAAATATCTACTGCATAAGTTTCAAACCGGCCTCTTTTTCAATTTTTCTCCAAATATTTTGAACTCTTTAAGGTATCTATTCGACACACATTTTCCACCATTTAGCATATTTGTGGTAGTACTCAAATAGGGATCCCTTTTACTTACAGACTCCTTGCCACAATAGTAACATCCAACCGTACATAGTTAATATCCACTTAATATAAAGTTTGATTTTGCGAGAAGGAAATGGTAGCTATTATTACCCATTTGGCCTATTACTAGCCTTTACTTTTTCATCATATCTCAAAACTATGTAACAGAGCAAAATATAGTTTTAGTTATGCTTTATTTATTTGTTGTTAGCTGAAAATATTACAATGGTTTTATTTATTAAATGGATATTTAAATGCAATTTTGATTTTTCTTAAACAATGCCTAAGTACTGAATTCCTCAGTTTATTTATTTCCTATTTAGGAGTGGTATAAATAATGGTAAAGCATAAATTTTTTGGTCAGAGGTTTTTTATCATGAGTTATGATTCACTATTTATAAAAGGCTATCTTTTTCCAATTTGTAATGTGCGTTGTTCGTAATGATCAAAGTTTATAAAGGAAAAAGTAGCATTCAACAAGAATAACTGTCTCTATTAAAAGTTATAGTAAGCATCTATAATGATGATTTAATTATTGTTTACTATAGTCGAGAAAAGGATCATTAAGTGATTTTTTTCTCAAAATTGTTTTGAAACACACGTTTATCCAATTGACATATTTGTGATTGTGCTCATATGGAAACCAAACTTATTTATGATTCAATGCCATGATAATAATATTTAATTATACGTTATCTTATATGGAAAAGTATTATAACAGTCTGGAATTTGATGTTGGAAGGTAGCAATATTAGCTTTAGCATTTATTATTCTAATTTTCTAGTGTACTATACCTTTTATCTTCTTATCATGTATCAAAATTGTGTGATTAAAAAGAATATGGTCTTAGACTCTCCCTTTATTTATTAGTTGTTACTTGAAAATATCACAAGTACTTCTACACCAATAAAGTGATAATTTACTATGACAATCAATAAGTGTGATATCACACTAACCATATTTTAAACTTGATGATCCATCTGGTATGCTTGATATGCTTTACATTCAGTAGTTGTTGACACCCATTTTTCTTCATAGTTGTATTTACTAGATGCGATAATGTTGATTAACACAAAGTGCTTAACCAACATGTATTCAACTTTGAAACGTTTCTGCGAAAATTTATAGTTTAGTCTTTAGGCGACAATAAGAAACCAACATACGGTCAAATTTCATACGATGATATAAATATTACAACTATATATTTCATTAAGTTAATTTGACCTTCCAATGTCAATGAAATACATGCATTAGAAATTTTCAATCAGTTAAAGATACAGAACACTAACGGTTGTAATAGATGCATGTCTAAGTGCAAGAAAAATGTACACATTTCAGAACACTTCAGCCATCTCAAAATGTGAGCAAAGGTGATGATTCTAGATGCCAATGCAGCTTTGATTTTACTTATGGAGTGTATACTTATTTTTGTTAATGTTTTTCATAAATAATGTTGTTTATAGATGTTGAAATGTATACCGGTACCAAAAGAGCTTTATACGTATTTAAAATATATTGCTAATGCTTTCGAAGCATAGAATGTGGATGCTTTTAACTCGTAGTTATAAGAAAATTTTGTATTTATATTCTCTAATATCATGGGATTGAAATATATACCGGTACCAAAAGTGCTTTATACATATTTAAAATATATTGCTATTGCTTTTGAAGCATAGAACGTGATGCTTTTAACTCATAGCTATAAGACGATTTTGTATTTATATTCTCTAATATCATGGGCTATGTATGGTATAGTTAACGTAGTATGCATAAAATCATAAAATTCACACAATTTTTCTATGTGGACGTGCAACATCATTCTCAAAACAATTTTTTTGATCTTACAAAATTACCCATCCATCTTCAGTCCTTAATAATTAAATAAATCAGGGTAATCTTATATTTCATGTGATCCCACAACATCATTTTCCAACCATATCGACACATCTTACTTCCTTTCCTAATTCACTACATTTCATTTTTTTTAACTCACGTAATTTATTAAAGAATAAATCAATGATTACTAAAGAAATATTCCATTAATAGTCAATGAAAAAATGAAATCTACTGAAATCTTTACTTTCGATTTCTCTCTTCATGTCTCACGAGCTGCTGCATTTATTCGAGTAATCGACAAACGACGAAAGTCCCTCTTTTGCATGCCCTTATCCCGATGAAAGGAAACCAAAGCTCTCATATTCTATTGAATAGCAGTTCAGGTAAGTCTTGGATGGGCCCTTATAAAGTTGATGCAAATAAACGAATTTTTGTTTTTGTTCTTAACCATAATAACTTTAAATTTCCTCACCAGGGAAATAGATAATGATCTAAAACATCAAAGTACAACTGCAAATATACATAAGAGATGTGACCTTTATTTATGCATATGACCATTATTTTACAGCGAATAAATTTGTTCTCTGTTTTCTTTGCACACGTCCAACGAACGTGCCAAACGTACTGGTATAGATAAAAGGAAAAATAAAGTATTTAAACAAGAATAATTCAAAACAAGGCTCTATTAACCCTGTCAACCCTTTCAATGAAACCTACAAATATTCTCAATGTTGCTGCAAATGGAGACATCCCAATCATTACCCCATCGATAAATGTTGCTTGCACTAAGGACACATCACTTCCTAACATTCAATTGTCTCAACCTCCTATCCACATTGTGCTGTCATTGCTAGGACCCATCCTACCTTCTATTACTTCGGCCTACCATGATGATAGCACCCGACCTTCTCAATAATGCTTTCCCCTCCTGACAACAGTATCATTGATATTTAATTTTCCCCATGAAAGACTTATTTCCCATGCAAATTCTCTTTATTTAAATATGGGTTTTGTTAATGTGTGCCCTAAAGATGAATGTTAAAAATGCTAATTACTAGCTAAAGGATAAAAAAATTATTCAAATACCTAATTTAATCTTATATAATTTCAAAAAGGTGGAATTCGAGGGGAGGGGGGTATATTGATAATTTAATAACCTTAACATATGTCCTTAGGGCACATGTTAACATTTTCCTTTAAATATTATAACTTCCCAAGCATTTATTACACCTGGAATATCTACCCCTACCAAAAACCATACATGCTAAAAGAGAATGTTGTTTTTATTGCAAATGATTGTAAACTCAGATTACAATGCTTGTACATACGCTATGAACTTATAGAATGACAAGCAACGATCAAAAAATGAATAAGTTGTAATACTGGGCCTTTAGGCTTGTTGTGTACCCAATACCCGAATGAAACAACGAAATAATATGTGCTGCAGATTTCATTTACTTGATTCATACCTCTATTACCCCTTTCAAATTTAGCTAGGGTTCTCTTTACTTCCATTCTCTCCACTGCCATCGATTAATTTCAAATCCGTCTTCATTCTTGTAAAAAATTTCACTGAGAGTGCTTTAGTCTGAATATCTACACATTGATATGCTGTTAGAACATGACAGACTTCAAGCTCTCTCCTTTAGCAATTTGTTCACGAACAATGTATATATCAATTCCAAAATGATTTGTTCATCACCGAGGGATCGAGTTGGCTGAAAGAGCAATTGTGCTGAGATTGTCACACCAGATAATTGGGTTTTTAATCAACTTGATTCCAATTTCATGAAGCAGGGATTCGATCCATATCTACTATGCTGTTGTACTTGCTATGCATTTGTACTTTGCCATTGTGTTTGTAACAGCCAGAGATTTTTACTAGCACTTATTTCTTTTATTTATAAAACCTTGAAATTTATTGTAATATATATATTTATTTGATTGAATCCTTTCCTAAAATTTATAAATGTAAAATGAAAGTTTTGAAATTTTTAACTTTGTTAAAGAACAACTCCAATTGGAATTTTAATAAAAATTGAATTTTATTTATTAAAATTTATTTATAAATTCGTAGGAAATAATAAGTAAATACGAAGAATGTAAACGAATTTAATTTGTAGTTAAGTAATAACTTTTAAGGATTCAGTGTATTTATAGACTGTTAAGTTTTGCATTTAAAAGGGCACAAATTGTAATGGTATAAATAACGTATATAGGAAAACGTATTAATAAATAAAAAAATCAACGCATTCAATTTGCTTTAAATTTGGTATAAATCTTTGTCTAATAAAACTTTACCGTTTCTTTATAAATCAATGCTGGTTATAAAAATTCAAATCTACGTACAACTTCATTTGGTTAATTGGTATATAATCCGTGGTTTCCTTTTTCCATTCTCAGCAATTAAATCTGCCGTCTCCACCCAAAATCAATGCAATATTTGATTTTATTTCCTTTTGCCAAAAATTTATCACTTACCTAGATTTCGAAATTCTCTGTTTATGTATACATCACTCAGCCTAACTAATTTTATAGCACTCAACTATTATATTTAGTATAAAATCTTTTAATGAAGTAGCACCCAAAGCAAATAAATATCATTGTCGTTTTTTAAATATCAACAGTTAGTTCTTCCCATTCATAAGCACGTCCAGATTTCTAGTTCCATTCAAGGGCAAGATTAAATTGCTTGCCGTTCATAAATTTCAATCAAAGGAATTTAATACTTGCCTAAATACTGCAAGTTTATCTCCATAATTCTAGTGCACGTACGCAAGTAAATGAGAGAAGAAAAAATTGAGATATATCTACTTGCCGTTTCTAAAATTCCAATCAACAAATTGTTTTCGTGCCTATCTGAATTCATGGACTGATAAAAGCAATTCCCACTGGAAAAAGAAAATTTCTAATATTTCTTGCCTTTTACACTTGATCTCGCATGCCCTTTTTTTCACAAATCTCAACTGATAAATAGAGAAATTGGTGCCCACTGCAAACATTATTTCCAAATCTTTGCTTTTTTTTTCACGCATGAAATTTGCCAAGTTGCCTTAATTTTGCACGTTATTTTTTTCTCTTGCATCCAAAGTTTCTCCCTATAAATTCAAGCCTCGTTCAATTTCCAATTCATCTCATTTGGCATACAACTTCATCTCTTTGGATTACAGCTTCTTCTCTCTTGTAAAATCAAGGTATGCCGAGACTTATATTTTTTTTAATCATTTCTCTTCCTTTCTCTTTTGTGTATTTTTTTCTATTTCTCTTTGCTATATTTTTTTTTTCTTTCTTTTTTTCGATTGCTCCACTACCCACTCAACCCTGATTTGCACTGCCTCGACTTGCCCTTAGCACGTTACCAAGCTTGCACAGCTGAGTTGCTGTTGCCGTGCCTTCGAAAATATATGCATGTATGAAGATTTCAAAGCATGTATTTAATATGACCTAGCCTGAAGCTTTGATGCCTCCCTAGTCACACGTGTTGTGTAAATGAAGATTTAATATTTAAGGAAGAAGAAGAATGTGTGGTCGAGCTGTGCTTTTGGTTGTCGCTTGATGGAGAAGAGAGGAGTGAGAGTATATAGAAGTTCATGCACCTCCTATGCATGATTTAATACCAAACCTGTCATTACCACTGTAGCAGTAGAAGTGTGGTTCGAAAGTTGAACCGATGGGATGTAGTAGTGTGGCAAGGCAAGTTGCGGAGAGATGATTCAAGTGGTTATAATTGAGTGAATATGTGCTTGGTTTGTGGTTGAGCGATGGAAAAGAGTGCATGCATTTTAGTATAGGCTGGGCGAAATTACTGCATGGGTACATGCAAAACCAAATCAGGATATAAGCAGTGTATCTTGTGTGTTTATAATGAAAAGGTTTGTGGAAGATGGATTCTTTTAAAACAAAAAAATAAATAAATAAATAAAATTTGGCAATTTTATATGCGCCTAAGTAGGAGTGATGGAGTAGTATATATTCATACTTTTAGGATTTTTGGAAATAGGCAGGCCGTGTTTCATTTGGTTGTGACCGGGTGGTGGAGTGGTCGAGTCGAGTTGTTTCCGTTCGTCCCTTTTGTTCGAAATTTCGTGTTAAAATTTTTCTAAGTTTTGTTTTTATTTCGTTTCCTTTTCAAGAATTGAATCCGGGCATCGCCTCTGCAGCAATTTGATTGTTACCCGCTGTGCGTTTCTTTTCGGTGGATTTTCGTTTTGAATCAAATTTTTCTGCAGCATTCGGGTGTGTATTTCTCACCAGACAAACATACCTATATATCTGTGAATTTATCACAAGTGTAATTGTAAACTTTTATTTAAATTTTATCTGCCTGTGATATAAGCGTATGATGTTAAACCCCATTGTTAATTGACACATCATCAGTCGTTTATTTATTTTATATTATTGCAGTTATACTATTTAATGCTTATTTACTGTTAAATCATCACTGCAAGTTCCCTGTAAATTTGAGATCGTTATAGGCTGAAATGATAGGCCTGTACGATAATTATTTATTCATTTATTTATTTAATTGTTTAAATTTAAATATTTAACTTGGGATTGCGGGTTTGAAATGATAGAACCTGGGTTTTTGTAAATTGCGGATTGAAATGATATATATCCGTATCACTTGACCTAGGCTAGAAAACTATATACAGACCCGTGGTTTATATAATTAAATTGAAAGTTTATAATATTCTGGTTTAAATGTATTTAAAGGATTTTTTTTTATAAAATTTATAATGATTTTTGAATGAGTCAAAAGGTTAAATAAATGAATGTTTAAGTAAAATTTTGGAATATAACTTATTTTGGGAAATTCTTATTTTAGTTAAAAGTGAGATTTTAGTTAAGTAAAATAATGGATAATAAGTTATATTTTGGGAATTTAAAACTTAATTGTTAAGTTAATAATCTATTACAGCACTTAAATGCTGTTTTTTGTAAATGAACTGTTTTAACCTATAAATCTTAGGTAGCATTTTATAAGTGGTACGAAAACTGATTTTTTGATTGTTTTAATGGAAATAATCTTTGGGAAAGGGCTTAAAGTTTGGAATTTAATATGTAAAATAAGGAATTGACTTTAAGTGGTTCGAATGGAAGAACTTAACTTTTAAATGCGAGGTGGAAGGCAATTAATTCCTAAATAAATCAAATAGACATAAATGGTATTTTATAAAATGACTGATGTTTAAATAAATGATGTTTGAAATGATATTATGATATTGAAAGGTATTTGGAATTTATATTTGATTTTTTAGAGTATAAATACCATTTTTAAAGGTTGTAACCACGGGTTATAATAACGTTTGGTTGTTAAAGAGACCGGGATCGGATATCTGGCATACTCTCTGTCGATACCGAAAACCACTTTGACAACTGTGTACGCGGTGGAGATTCCAGAATGAAGTAGGATGGGGTGACGTTTTATTGAGGTAAATACGTGGACCCGACTCCCGTGAGTTGGCATAAGGTGGCTAAAACAGGAGCGATTCTCGGATTAATGAGGTAGCACCTCTGATCGGACGCACTTCTTCGTATGCCATTCTATTACTTTTGTGATTGTTTTGGTGCGCACCTTTGATTTGGGAGTGTTGTTCGAGGTGGGCGGCAGCTGCGCGCTGCGCGTTTCCATCGGTCCGGATGCGTAATTGGTATATCTACCCTGGCATTGCCTAGTTGTGCCGTGTCACCTACCCTAGCGCGCCTTATACGATTTTGGTTTTGTACCATACCTATGGAGTGCCCTCTGACGACGCCCAGTACGGGGGAGATTACGGTACTGTATAGACTATGGGAATATATTACGTGTTAAGGTGGAAAATGTAAAGCCTTAACGCTATATAAAAGTAAGTTTATTTTACTAATAGACATTATTATAATAGCGAATATTACTACATAGTGAATAGTTTAACGGATCCTTAGAGGATGGGCGGTCCCAAGCATCCTTTAAGTTGCTCTATATTACAGTACACTTGAATTAGCTTACACTATATAAGTATGCATGTCCTTACTCGAGTGTTTATGTTTTATTTTACGCTCGGGTCAGCCTGAGTTGCAGTTTAGCTTTCATTCCGGAGCAAGGACTTTTGTAGATCTTTCAAGCTGCCGGCAAACTTTCCGTCCGCTATCTTATTTATGTAATCAAGACTTTGGGGATATTTGGATTTTCTATAGATGTTTTAAACTATATTGGAGATAAAAACTATGTAAACTTTTTATTTGTTGAAGACTATTTATAGTGGCTTCATGAACCACTAAGTATTTTTAAAATTCCGCTGCGAGATTTATGAAATCTGTGTCTGTGATTCTGTGATTTGATTTCATTTGCTCCTTATTTATTTACAATCTATTGTTTTGAACTATTCAAGCTTGACATGTTTAATTTATTGTCGAATTTGAATGGTACAAAATAGTGGGTCGTTACAGTGTTGTGCTGGAGCAGAAAACCATGGCCTGATTCTTGGAACATCAAGGGATGGGATTGTTGCCGAGATAGATATAATAGCCAGATGTGGATCTTTTGTTGTCTGGGTTGGTAGCCCAGTCGAAATTAGCGTAAGCTTATACATCTAACTCTTTACATGATTTTAATGCTATTTCATGATCAAATTTACCTCTAAGATAGCATAATATTTGCGTTACTGCCTTCCAATGTTCATATCTAGGATGTTTCACAAATTAGCAGACCTTATTAACACTATAGCATATTTCAGGTGTTGTGATTGTAACATACTATAATGCACCCACTATCCTTCTATATTTTTAGTCATTAGTAATGTGTTCCCCTTTGTTTTTGGAGAGATGCAAATTGCTAATCATAGGAGTAGGCAGAGGTTTAGCTAAGTCCATCTTTGCCCTGGGAAGAATTTCTAGTATGTACTTCTTTTGTCTCAAGATTAATTCTAATATGTCTTTCTTTATGACTTCTATTCCCAAAAAGTTGCTTAATTCGCCAAGTTCTTTGATCGAAAATGCTTGATTTAGATGCTGGATGGTTTTATTGATCTCCTTATCATCACGGCCTGTAATTGAGATGTCATCTATATCGATAAGTATGTAAATTGTCTTGTTATTATTTTGCTTTATATATAGTGAGTTGTCTGACTTGGTTGAATTGTATCCTAAGTTGACCAAAGTTAGCTTGAGTTTCTCGTACCACACTCTTGGAGCTTGTTTGAGTCTATAGATGGCCTTATGAAGTTCACACGCCAAATTTGCATTGTTGTTTGGAATGTTCTTATAAGTCACCATTGAGGAATGCATTATTTACATCTAGTTGTTTGATTCTCCACTGATTGTGTAATGCTATGGTTAAAATAATTCATATAGTGGTTGGCTTTACAACTAGAGAGAAAGTCTCGATGAAGTCAAACCTAAACTGCTGTGTATACCCTTTCGCAACAAATCTTTCTTTATATTTTGGTATGCTAGCATTAGGATTTCTCTTTATTCAGTAAGTCCACTTGCTTCTAATAACATTTTTGTGAGTGAGTAGATGCACTAATCTCTATGTTTTGTTCTTTGTGAGAGCATTGTACTCCTTATCCATGGCCAGTTTTTAGTGGTCATACTTGATTTCTTCTTCACAAGTAGTAGGTTCCTTGTGATTTAAATGAGCAACATATATTTTAGGTTTAAATATTCCACTTTTAGCCCTCGTAATAATGTGATGTTCTGTTCTTATAGGAATTCTTTGTTGATTGTTGGCATTATCACTGGATTGTTTAGAACATGGTGAATGACTTTCATCATGTTCTGGACCTCTGACGCAGCGTGGGAAGCGAATTCGACGATGTAAATCGAATCCGTCCAGGATCTCACACGATTAGCGGAAATAATCGGTGAATCGACGAAGAATCGATGGATTCAAGAATACTGAAAGGCCCAAATCCGTTGATCACGAAGATACCGGATTTTAGCAATCTTCGACACCTTGATCGCGCACGATTCCGTGAAGAAAGATCTACAATTCTTTGAGCGTTGATCAAGTGCACTTGATTCCGCGAATTGGCTTCAATGTTCGTTGATTCGAGCGCACTCGAATGCCGAAGTGGAGATAGGAGTTAACACTCGACTACCAATTTAAAAATGGAGGCACAAAGCACAAACCAAATTTTATTCAAATTTCCACAACCTTTACAATGACACACACACCCCTATTTATAGGTAAAGTACAAAACACTCACGACTTAACGGTTTACAACATCGTATGACTCAACAAAAGTAACGACTTTACAAAATACCAACATTCAATGACACAACGATTTAAGAAAATTAGACGACTTAACACTGCAGCCTCTTCAGCGACATACGGTAGCTCGTTCGTGACTTAAAAACCTCGGCAGCGACTTAAAGATAACGCCCAAAAATCACACGACCTAAAGTAAGTCGCTCGCGACTTAAGAAATTTCGCGTCTTCCTTCTCCTTGCTCGTTCGCGACTTAAAATTATCATCAGCGACTTAAAATAAATCGTTCGCGACATAAGAAATGGTAGCGACTTAGGGCTGGAGAAAGGGGCGACTTACTGGAATTGCATAGCTCGTTCGCGACGTATGGAGAAGAGGAGTAGGTTGCTCGTGACTTATGGGGAAGGGCGACTCGCGATTCAGGGCTTGGGCTTCTGCTCCTTGCTTGCGACTTAGGGTTGGGGAAACTCGCGGCTTATTCGAAGGTCGATTGCGACCTAGGGTGGAGGGCGGCAGCGACGTGCCGTAGGTCGTCGCTCGCGACCTGGAGGTAAACGCTTCATCATCCTCCCCTTGTTGGAAGGAATTCGTCCTCGAATTCACCCTCTCGTCATCTTCGTCAAGTTTCTCCCCATAATACAGAATTAAGTGTTTGACATTGAAAACATCGGAAATATGAACCTCTTCTGGCAATCTTAACCGATACGCATTATCATTGATCTTCTTCAAAATTTCTACTGGACCAATTTTTCGTGCTTTCAACTTGTTGTAAGTCCCGACTGGAAAACGATCTTTCGTCAAAACGGCATATACAAAATCTCCTTCTTTGAAGACAACACTTCTTCGTTTCTTATCCGCCATTTGTTTACACTTCCCATTCGACTTAAACAATCGTTCATGTACAACTTTGTGGCATTCCTGTAACTCATTCACCAAATCACTAGCCCGCTTAACAACTCCCTTTTGATATGGTACTGCCGTTAAATCCAATGGTCCCTTTGGTATAGCTGAATATACAACTTGAAATGGACTGAAACCTGTACTTCGGTTAATTGCATGATTGTGAGCAAATTCAGCTTGACACAACTTCAAATCCCAACTCTTCAAATTGTCTTTCACAAGACATCGTAACAAATTTCCCAACGATCTATTCACCACCTCTGTTTGCCCATCTGTCTGCGGATGATAAGCGCTACTAAAATTCAGCTTCATTCCAACCATCCTCCACAAACTCAACCAAAAATGGCTTAGAAATCTGGTATCTCGATCAGAAACAATAGATTTTGGTAAACCATGCAATCGATACACCTCTTTAAAGAATAATTGAGCAACTCGAACTGCATCCGCTGTCTTCTTACAGGCTATAAAATGTGCCATCTTCGAAAACCTGTCCACTACCACGTATATTGAATCATTTCCCCTCTGAGTTCTCGGCAAACCCAACACAAAATCCATGCTAATATCAACCCATGGTTTAGTAGGCATGGGTAATGGCATGTATAATCCCGCATTCATCGCTATTCCCTTCGAAACCTGACAGATATGACATCTCTCCACAGATCTCTCTACCTCTTTCCTCATTGATGGCCAAAAATAAGATTGTGAAACTAACTGTAAGGTGCGATCTCGTCCAACATGTCCTTCTTCATGCAACTCTTTAACAATCTTCATTCTCAAGCTACAGTCTGGTATGCATAATCGATTCCCCTTGAACAAGAATCCATCAACCAACACAAAGTCATCAGTACTCCCATCCTTAACTTTCTCAACAAACTTTGCAAAGTAAGGATCCCCCTCAAACAACTCTGGAAATAATTTGAATCCTGTCACTTCAACCTTCAATGTTGTCAACAAGTGACTTCTCCTGCTCAAAGCATCCGCTACACGATTTGTTACCCCTGATTTGTGTTTTAGCACGAAAGTAAATTGTTGTAGATATGCTATCCACGAAGCATGTCTCGCTGAAATCTTGTCCTGCCCTTGTAGATGTATTAATGCCTCATGATCAATGTAAAGAACAAACTCCTTCTGAAACAAGTAAGGTCGCCAATGTTTCACGGCCTGAACAATCGCGTAAAATTCTACATCATAAGTGCTATATCTCAACTTGGCTCCAGACAGTTTTTTCACTGAAATAAGCAACTGGTCTTCCATTCTGGCTAAATACTTCACCAATTCCCACATTCGAAGCATCAGTATGTAATTCAAACAACAACTGAAAATTCGGCAGTACCAGAATTGGTGCTATCGTCAAGAGTGTCTTGATCTTCTCAAAGGCAACCCCTGCTTCCTCTGACCATACAAACTTCTTTCTTTTCATGCAATCGATTACTGTTGCCATCACACTGCTAAAGTGTGGAATGAATCTTCGATAAAAAGACACCAACCCATGAAAACTCCTCACTTCCGTAATTGTCTTCGGTTGTGGCCAACTCCTGACAGCTTCCACTTTATTTTCATCCACTTGAATTCCTTCCTTTGACAGAACATACCCCAGAAATAAAACACTGTCCGTCATAAACACACACTTCTTTGTTGCTGCATAAAACTGCTCTTGTCGTAGAATCAACAATACTTCTCGCAAATGCTGGATGTGTTCTTCCATACTCCCACTATAAATCAAAATATCATCAAAGTAAACAACCACGAACTTCCCAACAAATGGTCTAAAAATCTGGTTCATCACTCTCATGAAAGTACTAGGAGCATTTGACAAACCAAATGGCATAACCAACCATTCGTATAAACCCTCTCTGGTTTCAAAAGCAGTCTTCCACTCATCACCCGGTCGAATACGAATTTGATGGTATCCACTCTTCAAGTCAATCTTGGAAAACACAACAGCCCCACTCAACTGATCAATCAAATCATCAAACCTCGGCATAGGAAATCTGTATCTCACAGTGATCTTGTTTAGTGCCCGACTGTCCGTACACATCCTCCACGTTCCATCCTTCTTCGGTACCAATAAGGCTGGCATGACACAAGGACTCAAACTCTCCTGGACACGCCCTTGTTCTAACAACTCCTCCACCTGCCTTCTCAGTTCTTCATGCTCCTTCGGACTCATCCGGTAATGTGGCCTGTGAGGTAACACTGACCCTAGCACAAGATCAATTTGATGTTGAATATCCCTCAACGGGGGTAATTCCTTTGGCAACTCCTCCGGAAACACATCACTGAATTCTTCCAATACCGGCTTCACTTCCTCTGGAACTTCAACTGATTCAGTAGCTTAATGTCCAATCAACAAAAACACTTCGGGACTCTCCTCTACTTCTTCAACAAATTCTTTCAAAGTCAATAAAGTTTTCAGCTCCTTAATCTCCTCAGATTTACTCTCTTCCTGTTGTCTCTTCTTTGGAACTAAAATAATCTTAACGCCTTCAGACATAAAACTGTAGCTATTGGTTCGACCGTCATGCTGCACTGCTCGATCATACTGCCACGGTCTTCCCAAAAGCAAATGACAAACATCCATCTCAACTACATCACACCAGATCTCGTCTTTATATTTCTTCCCATTAGAAAATGGAACTCGAACTCGCCTATCCACCTTCACCTCTCCTCCTTTTCTCAGCCACGCTAACTTGTAAGGATTAGGGTGTTTCTCCGTCTTCAACTTCAACTTCCTTACACCTTCAGTAGAAATAATATTGTCACAACTTCCTGCATCAATCACAAACTTACAAAATTTTCCCAGAATAGTGCATGTAGATTGAAAATTGTTGCTCCTCAACCAAGTAGCCTCATCCACTTGTTTGGGTGTTAAACAAGATCTTCTCATCATTAGATTACGCGCTTCATCTCCTGATGCGATATCCTGTTCATCTGCCTCCACTGGACTAGAACCACCTTCACCAATATCCTCACCTTCAGCTTCAGCAATCATCGTTCTCTTCTTTGGCTTTGGACATTCGTTACTTTTATGACCCATTTCCTGGCAATTATAACATTTGAAACTGTTGTTGACCTTTTCTTTCGCAGCCTCATTCACAACTGGTTTACTGACAACTTTAGAAACATTGGAACTCCCACTGGCACCATTCACTTGATTGTTGGAATTTGTAAACACACCACCTCCTCGTCTTCCCTGCTTCTCCCAAGCCAATGCCTTCTGGTGCGCTTCAGCCACAGATCTCGGGTCAAACATATTAACCATATCCTGGATCTGCATTCGCAAACCTCCAACAAACCTAGCAGTCAACTGTTCCTCTGTCTCCATAATGTCATTTCGAGCAATCAGTTGATAAAACTCGTTAGCATAATCATTAACAGTCTTTGTCCCTTGCCTCAAGTTCTACAATCTCTGATACATGAGTGATTGATAATTGTAAGGTAAAAATGTAGCTTTCATCAATTTCTTCATTTTCTCCCAGTCAACAATCTTCGACTTCCCCATCCGTTCTCGTGTAAGTTTGGTTTGCTGCCACCACGCCATAGCTCTCCTCCTCAACCTAGTAGCAACCAACTTCACTTGACGATCTTTCGGTACCTCCTTGAAATCAAAGATCTCTTCAACATTAGACAGCCAATCCAAAAATTCTTCTGCAAGCATTCCACCCTTGAACTCTGGAATTTCCATCTTCATTCCCGATTGCCATCTACGGTCATCTTCAAAATCTCGATACTGACGTCGTGTTTGATCTCTATCTCGGTAACGAACACTTCCCCTATCACCATGAAACTCCTCATCAAAATCTGAAGTATATCGATGTCGATCACGACCACCAACATCTCTACCACCACCACTTCTTCGATCTTCATTCCTATCACGATTGTCAACACTTCTACGATCATGATCTTCTCTTCTCTCCCGATCTGAATGTGGTGAAACTCTACTTCTCCCATGGCTCGATTCAGGTGAAACTCTTCTTCGATTTTGATTCATTTCAAGCATCATTCTCTCTAATCGACCAATTCCTTCATTCAACTTTTCAGTGAAACTCTCGTTGATTCGTTGTTCCATTTCGTCGGCCTCTTCTCTTCCATACAAAGCATTAATATTGCGATGACATTGAGCTCGTCTCGGAGACATGATTGAACTTCAAACAAACTCAAAAATAAGTTTCAAACACTTTCCGAACTTTGATCCTAAATGACATGGATCGAAACTCCCAACTTGTTGCAACTTCACGATGAAAACGATGAACACCAAACTTCTCAACAATTTGCAAATCCGACCTCCAAACTTCAAATTCTCGAAACCCAAATCTCCAAATAATGCAAACTTCTTGCGATCTAGCTCTGATACCAAACTGACGTAGCGTGGGAAGCGAATTCGACGATGTAAATCGAATCCGTCCAGGATCTCACACGATTAGCGGAAATAATCGGTGAATCGACGAAGAATCGATGGATTCAAGAATACCAAAAGGCCCAAATCCGTTGATCACGAAGATACCGGATTTTAGCAATCTTCGACACGTTGATCGTGCACGATTCCGTGAAGAAAGATCTACAATTCTTTGAGGGTTGATCAAGCGCACTTGATTCCGCAATTGGCTTCAACGTTCGTTGATTCGAGCGCACTCGAATGCCGAAGTGGAGAAAGGAGTTAACACTCGACTACCAATTTAAAAATGGAGGCACAAAGCACAAACCAAATTTTATTCAAATTTCCATAACCTTTACAATGACACACACACCCCTATTTATAGGTAAAGTACAACACACTCACGACTTAACGGTTTACAACATCATATAACTCAACAAAAGTAACGACTTTACAAAATACCAACATTCAATGACACGGCGACTTAAGAAAATTAGACGACTGAACACTGCAGCCTCTTCAGTGACTTACGGTAGCTCGTTCGTGACTTAAAAACCTCGGTAGCGACTTAAAGATAACGCCCAAAAATCACGCGACCTAAAATAAGTCGCTCGCGACTTAAGAAATTTCGCGTCTTCCTTCTCCTTGCTCGTTCGCGACTTAAAATTATCATCAGCGACTTAAAATAAATCGTTCGCGACATAAGAAATGGTAGCGACTTAGGGCTGGAGAAAGGGGCGACTTACTGAAATTGCATAGCTCGTTCGCGACATATGGGGAAGAGGAGTAGGTCACTCGCGACTTATAGGGAAGGGCGACTCGCGATTCAGGGCTTGGGCTTTTGCTCCTTGCTTGCGACTTAGGGTTGGGGAAACTCGCAGCTTATTCGAAGGTCGATTGCGACCTAGGGTGGAGGGCGGCAGCGACGTGCCGTAGGTCGTCGCTCGTGACCTAGAGGTAAAGGCTTCATCAACCTCCTTCATGGTTGGAATTACTTTGAGGTGAGTTGTTGAAGTGATCAAATAAATAAGTTGAAATGTGACCTTATCTGATGTCGAATAATGTGTGCTGTGGTCCTGGTGTCTCTTTGACCTCTTCATCTTTCTGCTCAATACTCCAACCAGTAAATTCAGGTATTGGTGGAATTAACACTTTAACATTATATATCTTCTAACTCGTTTTGATTTCTTTATCTGCAAAAAGAAAAATATTTTCATTAAACACAACATGTCTTGAAATATAAATTTTACCTGTATTGCTAAGGTATTTATAGCCTTTCTGGTCATTAGCATAGCATATGAAGGTACAAGGAGAAGACCCGAGGCTTAGCTTGTGAGTGTTATATGGCCCAAAACATGGAAAACATAAGAAACCAAAGGCTCCTAGAATTAAATAGTCTGGCTTTGTATTAAATAGATTTCAATTGGACTTTTAAATCTTAGAACCTTGGTTGGCAGCTTGTTAATTGAATAAACTGACATAGCAAATGCATCGGGCCAAAATTTCATTGGCAGTGAACCTTGTGCTAAAAGTGTTAAGCCTGTTTCCACTACCTATGTTTTCTTTCTACGAGACCATATTGTTTAGAAGTATGTGGGAAAGTGGTTCTATGAATGATTCCCTAGCTTTGAAAATATTCCTTAAGAGGCATAAATTTAGCACCCCCATCACTTTGCATGACTTTTACCTCATGGTTGCACTGCTTGAGTAACAAATTGTATTACTACTTTACATAACTCTAATTTTGCTTTAAGAAAATATATCCAGCTATATCTTGAATGAGCATCTACAAATGAAATGTAATATCTGAACCCATAATCTGAGTTCACCGGAGATGGTCCCCAAAGATCTATAGCTACAAGCTCAAGTGGTTTGTTATATACAGCAGTAGAATCTATAAATGGCGGTTTATGACTTTCGCCTATTTGACAATATGTGCATATATAGGGAGTAGAAATATTTTCAAAAGAAACGTTATTACTTTTCAGAACTTGTTTTACAATTTTAACACTGGGATGTCTCAGTTTACAATGCCACAAGTCAAATACACTCTTACAGCTATTAGCACTAGATTCTAAATTGTTGCACCATGTTCTCTTATTAATAAATTTTCTTGAATTTCCAAAGCCGAATTTGTGAAGTCCCTTGTGAAACCTACCCTATAACAGTATATCTTGATTAGTATGTCTCTCACCGCAAAAGTTTAGGGTGAAACTCAAAGTACACATTATTATCATTAGAAAAATATGAAAAACTGATGAGATTGTTTTTTATTGAGGAATTGTTAATAATTTGTTCAAATAGAGTTGTCTATTGCCTTTGATGTTACCATTTCCAACATGCGTGATACTTACAGCTTCACCATTACCCATATGTATAGTTTGCATACTTGAGTATCCCTTATTGTCAAGGTTCAGATTCTGAAGGTTGTTTGTGAGAGGATTGATGGCATCTGAATTAGAATACCATTCTTCATTGTGTATGTCCTCAGGCCTACTAAAGTTATCTAAATTTATCTGCACATTTATTGTACTCTTAGCTTGATTTCTTGATAGTTAGTTTAATTGAGCAACATTTGCATATGAATTGTAATTCCTTTGCATGCTTTGATTATGTTGATTTGTACTGAAATCTGCGTTGTATCTAAAGTAACACCTTGCAATATGGCCAAACTTCCCACAAATTTGACACTTAATCCTATTATTATCATTTCACCTTCCACTCTCCCTCTACCTCTTTGATTATAACCACCTTTCTAACTTTGATCAGTTTATTATATGAACTTTACTTAATTCATGTTTCTTGAACTAGAAGCATAATTGATTGAATACTCTATTGGAGTTGGATTTTCTTTGTTCCATCCTTCTTTCATGAGCAAGTAGGGTGGAATGAACAAATTGCATATTAGGCAATGTCTCCCTTGATGAGATAAATGCAATAACTGATTTATACTCTTTGTCAAGTCCATTCATTATTTTCAAGATTTTCACAGTTTCTAAAATTTTGTGGCCAGAAGTTTCTAATAGATCACAAAATGTTTTAGTCTTGGTTAGGTACTCCCTCATTAACAAGTTTTCCTTTTTGAGTTTTTGCAACTGCCTCATATAATGCATAATTCGTACAACATATTGAGAATTGAAGATATGTTCCACAGTTTTCTATATTTTAAGACGATCCACGCCCAAATTTTTGTTATTTGTCTAGTGTACTAAAACAGATAGCACGCTACAATAAACTCGTCGCACAAGTTTATTAATTAGAATTCCACTACGCTGGAATTCTGTATTAGATAAATGTAACAATAAGTTACGTTATAAATAAATTACAACAACAACGTTATACTATTGTAAGAAATAGTATAACTTATAAACGGGAAAGATTACCGTGAATCTAACAAGTATATAAAGGAAATTCCGTCTGAGGCTTGTCGTAACAATTTCCTTAAGAATTTTATTTCAAAACTCTCCCAAGATACAACAGACGTAATCTGCACGAGATTGTAATTGAGTATGTCAACTCTGTGATATATATGGAATATAGAGCAGTGGAGCAAAGAAGCAGAAGAAATTAGATTGGAATCGGATAAGAATGTGATCAGTATTCTCTCCTATTTATAATTTCGTCCGCATCCCTTCGAACAGTCGCATCCGCTTGACGGGTCGCACCCGTTGCCTTTTGGTCGCAGCTGTTCGTTAACGGGTCGCACCCGCTCGCTACTGGCTTGCACCCACTCGTACCGCCTGGTACTGTTTCGCCTGCACTGCTTCAGTCCGTTCGCGTTTGGCCGCACCTGTTTGCTTCTAACGGGCCGCACCCGCTACTGTTCGCCTCTAACGGGTCGCGCCTCTTCAGTTATTCGCGTCCGCTTATGAACAGTCGCATCTCCTCAGGAAAAAACCCTACGTCTGTTCACCCGCCCGCTTCTCTTTAAATTCCAGGCCCAGCCCAGTTTCAGACGAAGCCCAAAACCGTTAAACAATGGCCTAGTAAAAAGAATGGTCATTTTAGACCCGTACCCGAACCCGAGCCCGGCCCGGTTCGGTCGGACGGACGGAGGCGGCGGCGCGCGCGCGCGTGTGTGGTGGTGATGCATGATCTCCCTCCTCACAACGAAGCATACATTTGGGAGCCCCAGGCCCCCAACCTCCTCATGAGAAAGCTATATTTAAACCAATATAGCTCTCACAATTTGGAGATGTGGGACTTGTATTTTTCATTCACTTTGCTCTTTAGGAATTCCAACAATCCCCCACATGAATGATAATATACATATCCCCCACACAAAGCGAAATATCACAGAGTACATATGGAATAATGCTTTATCGTGGATAAGTAGATATTTCACTTTGAACTATCCCTAGTTAAAACTTATCGGATCTACTTGGCTAATCGGTGAATTATTTCATCTTGAACCGTCGGCCTTTATTGTATATCCAGACAATAAGCTTTACGAAGCATTGATTCCCTTCTCATCCAATCTCTTGGTTGTGTTCATTTTGGTCCTAAACAATTTTTGGTTCTGCGAGTGTTTTTAGAGAATAAAAGCCTTTTAATATTCTCATAAAGCCGACCCAGCTCACACAAACATAGGTGATCGCAACCATTAAGAGTATCCTACCTATACCCCACTTGTTATTTCCAAGATATGGTCATCATTAAAAAACATAGTTTTAACCTTTAAAACTTCTGTAGGCATGCATTATATTTTGCACCATAGGAATGGTGTAGGACAAGTCCAGACAAATGCATTACTTCTTGAGTTACTCATAACTGGTTTGCCTATTGATCTTAGTCCGTGGGATCTCCAGTCGCTAGGATAGGTTTCCGTATAAGGTAACTCTTGTTGGTTTAGGCTTTTAAACCCATTGCCCTCGATGCGCAGTCAATTTTCTCTCTTGATAAACCTTTAGTAAATGGATCCGCTAGGTTATCATTTGTTCTCACATAATCTATGGAAATAGTTCCATTTGAGAGTAACTGCCTAACTGTATTATGGCGTCGACGAATATGTCGTGACTTTCCATTATACACAAAGTTTTGCGCTCTGCTTAGCGCTGCTTGGTTATCACAGTGTATGCATATGGCCGGTACAGGTTTAGGCCAAAACGGAATATCTTCTAAAAAGTGACGAAGCCATTCTGTTCTTCGCCAGCTTTATCTAATGCAATGAACTCTGATTCCATAGTGGATCGAGCTATGCATGTTTGTTTAGTAGATTTCCATGACACTGCTGCCCCTGCTAGGGTAAAGACGTAACCACTCGTTGATTTTGATTCCTCTGAATCTGCAATCCAGTTTGCATCACTATATCCTTCTCAGACGGTAGGATATTTTCCATAATGTAAGGAATAATTAGTGGTATTTTTTAAATATCCAAGCACTCTCATTAGTGCTTTCCAGTGTTCCTTCCCTGGATTGCTTGTATACCTGCTCAATCGACTTACTGCATAAGCTATATCTGGTCTTGTGCAATTCATGAGATACATGGGACATCCTATTACACGAGAATATTCCAGTTGCATTACACTCTCATTAGTGTTTTTATGCAGTACTTCTGATGGATTAAAAGGTGTATTTACTCCTTTAATTCCAAAGTTTTGAAATCTTTCAATCACTTTTTCTATATAATGTGATTGAGATAACTCAATTTCATTAGATGTTCTTATTATTTTTATTCCCAAAATAATATCTGCAACACCCAAGTCTTTCATGTCGAAATTGTTGATCAACATTTTCTTTATGGTCTCAATTACCTGAGTATTTGGACCGAATATTAGCATATCGTCCACATATAGACAAATCATCACATATGATTGTCCAAGTTGTTTGTAATAAACACATTTATCACATTCATTTATACGAAAACCATTTTTCATCATGACACTATCAAATTTTGCGTGCCATTGCTTTGGAGCTTGTTTTAGTCCGTATAATGATTTGACTAATCTACAGACTTTGTTTTCATTTCCTTTGGAAATAAATCCCTCAGGTTGCTCCATGTAAATCTCCTCATCGAGATTTCCATTTAAGAATGCTGTTTTTACATCCATTTGATGAATCTCTAGATTATAAATGGATGCAATTGCTATTAACATTCTTATAGAGGTTATTCGTGTAACCGGTGAAGAGGTATCAAAGAAGTCTACTCCTTCTTTTTGACGATATCCTTTGGCTACTAATCTGGCTTTATACTTGTCGATAGAGCCATCTGCTTTCATTTTCTTCTTGAAAATCCATTTGCAGCCAATTGGTTTTATTCCTGGTGGAATATCAACAATTTCCCAAGTTTTATTACTTAGAATTGAATCAATCTCACTTTGGATTGCTTCCTTCCAACATGAAGATTCAGAAGATGACATTGCTTCCTTGTACGTTTGAGGTTCGTGTTCTAACATATAAGTTAAAAAATCCGAAACAAATGTTTTGGAAGTTCTTGCCCTTACGCTTCTTCTTGGTTCAACCTCCTCGTTGTCCTGATGAGTTTCATCTTCACATGTCTCATCTCTGTTATCTCTTGTCCTTTTTGGGACAGGATTTCCATCGTTTCTTTTATGTGGAAACACATCTTCAAAGAACGAGGCATCTCTTGATTCCATGATTGTATTTACATGAATATCATTTATATCAGACTTGAATACCAAAAATCTGTAGGCACTACTATTTTGGGCTGGCCCAAGATAATAACAATCTACTGTTTTTGGTCCAAGTTTGACTCTCTTGGGAGGCGGAACTGGAACTTTTGCCAAGCACCACCACACTTTGAGGTATTTAAAGCTTGGTTTATGTCCTTTCCATATCTCATATGGAATTGTTTCCGTTTTATTGTGAGGAACTTTGTTTAATATGTGATTAGACATATTTAAGGCTTCCCCCCACAAGTTCGTCGGCAGACCAGAAGTTAAAAGCATGGCATTAATCATGTCTTTTAACGTTCTGTTCTTCCTCTCGGTTACACCATTTTGTTGTGGTGAATATGGAGTTGTTGTTTGATGAATTATACCATTTTCGGCACAGAACTGTTCAAATGGTGATTCATATTCTCCACCTCGATCAGATCTCAATATCTTGATCTTTTTATTTAACTGATTTTCTACCTCAGCCTTGTATTTTATAAACGCGGTTATTGCTTCATCCTTACTATTTAAAAGATATACATAGCAATATCGCGTATAATCGTCAATAAAAGTAATAAAATACTTTTTCCCACCTCTTGTAGGTAGTGATTTAAAATCACATAAATCTGTATGTACCAAACCTAATGGTTCGGTGCTTCTGTCAACAGATTTAAATGGTTGTTTGACCATTTTTGCTTCTACACATGTCTCACATTTGTAGTTCTTATCTACTTGGAAATTTGGAATCAATCCCAAGTTTGATAATTTATTCATTTTTCGGAAGTTTATGTGTCCTAATCTATCGTGCCATAGTAAAATTTCGTGCTCAAGCAAGTAAGAGACTTCAATTTTAGTATTAGCACAATCAGAATACATAGATTTATTGCCGGTAATGACTATATTTGCCTTAAATAGGCCATCACATAAATGTCCCCTTCCGATATACATTCCATCTTTGGACAGAACCATCTTGTCTGACTCAAACACCATCTTGAATCCCTTCTTTGATAGGACTGCACCAGAGATGAGATTCTTGCGTATGTCTGGAACGTGAAGCACGTCATTCAATTTGACAGTTTTTCCAGAAGTGAACTTGAGGATAACTGTGCCACTGCCTTCGATCATGGAAACTGCAGAATTACCCATGTAGAGTCTTTCTTTCTGATCGAATTTCTAGTATGTTGAAAATATGGATTTTTCAGAGCAAATATGACGAGTAGCTCCTGTGTCAACCCACCATTGGTTAGGGTTCTGAATCAAATTGCATTCAGAAATAACCGCTGAAAAGTTGGACTTATCCATTTTCATGTTGTCAACTGTTAACATCTCTGTTTTAGTGTAATACAGTAAAATTCTTAAGATGTTATTTGTCTAGTGTACTAAAACAGATAGTATGCTACAATAAACTCGTCGCACAAGTTTATTAATTAGAATTCCACTACGCTGGAGTTCTGTATTAGATAAATGTAACAATAAGTTACGTTGTAAATAAATTACAACAACAACGTTATACTATTGTAAGAAATAGTATAACTTATAAACGGGAAAGATTACCGTGAATCTAACCAGTATATAAAGGAAATTCCGTCTGAGGCTTGTCGTAACAATTTCCTTAAGAATTTTATTTCAAAACTCTCCCAAGATACAACAGACGTAATCTGCACGAGATTGTAATTAAGTATGTCAACTCTGTGATATATATGGAATATAGAGCAGTGGAGCAAAGAAGCAGAAGAAATTAGATTGGAATCGGATAAGAATGTGATCAGTATTCTCTCCTATTTATAATTTCGTCCGCATCCCTTCGAACAGTCGCATCCGCTTGACGGGTCGCACCCGTTGCCTTTTGGTCGCTGCTGTTCGTTAACGGGTCGCACCCGCTCGCTACTGGCTTGCACCCACTCGTACCGCCTGGTACTGTTTCGCCTGCACTGCTTCAGTCCGTTCGCGTTTGGCCGCACCTGTTTGCTTCTAACGGGCCGCACCCGCTACTGTTCGCCTCTAACGGTCGCGCCTCTTCAGTTATTCGCGTCCGCTTATGAACATTCGCATCTCCTCAGGAAAAAACCCTGCGTCTGTTCACCCGCCCGCTTCTCTTTAAATTCCAGGCCCAACCCAGTTTCAGACGAAGCCCAAAACCGTCAAACAATGACCTAGTAAAAAGAATGGTCATTTTAGACCCGTACCCGAACCCGAGCCCGGCCCGGTTCGGTCGGACGGACGGCGGCGGCGGCGCACGCGCGCGTGTGTGGTGGTGATGCATGATCTCCCTCCTCACAACGAAGCATACATTTGGGAGCGCCAGGCCCCCAACCTCTTCATTAGAAAGCTATATTTAAACCAATATAGCTCTCACAATTTGGAGATGTGGGACTTGTATTTTTCATTCACTTTGCTCTTTAGGAATTCCAACAATCCCCCACATGAATGATAATATACATATCCCCCACACAAAGCGAAATATCACAGAGTACATATGGAATAATGCTTTATCGTGGATAAGTAGATATTTCACTTTGAACTTTACCTAGTTAAAACTTATCGGATCTACTTGGCTAATCGGTGAATTATTTCATCTTGAACCGTCGGCCTTTATTGTATATCCAGATAATAAGCTTTATGAAGCATTGATTCCCTTCTCATCCAATCTCTTGGTTGTGTTCATTTTGGTCCTGAACAATTTTTGGTTCTGCGAGTGTTTTTAGAGAATAAAAGCCTTTTAATATTCTCATAGAGCCGACCCAGCTCACACTAACATAGGTGATCGCAACCATTAAAAGTATCCTACCTATACCCCACTTGTTATTTCCAAGATATGGTCATCATTAAAAAACATACTTTTAACCTTTAAAACTTCTGTAGGCATGCATTATATTTTGCACCATAGGAATGGAGTAGGACCAAGTCCAGACAAATGCATTACTTCTTGAGTTACTCATAACTGGTTTGCCTATTGATCCTAGTCCGTGGGATCTCCAGTCGCTAGGATAGGTTTCCGTATAAGGTAACTCTTGTTGGTTTAGGGTTTTAAACCCATTCCCCTCGATGCGCAGTCAATTTTCTCTCTTGATAAACCTTTAGTAAATGGATCCGCTAGGTTATCATTTGTTCTCACATAATCTATGGAAATAGTTCCATTTGAGAGTAACTGCCTAACTGTATTATGGCGTCGACGAATATGTCGTGACTTTCCATTATACACAAAGTTTTGCGCTCTGCTTAGCGCTGCTTGGTTATCACAGTGTATGCATATGGCCGGTACAGGTTTAGGCCAAAACGGAATATCTTCTAAAAAGTGACGAAGCCATTCTGCTTCTTCGCCTGCTTTATCTAATGCAATGAACTCTGATTCCATAGTGGATCGAGCTATGCATGTTTGTTTAGTAGATTTCCATGACACTGCTGCCCCTGCTAGGGTAAAGACATAACCACTCGTTGATTTTGATTCCTCTGAATCTGCAATCCAGTTTGCATCACTATATCCTTCTAAGACGGTAGGATATTTTCCATAATGTAAGGAATAGTTAGTGGTATTTTTTAAATATCCAAGCACTCTCATTAGTGCTTTCCAGTGTTCCTTCCCTGGATTGCTTGTATACCTGCTCAATCGACTTACTGCATAAGCTATATCTGGTCTTGTGCAATTCATGAGATACATGAGACATCCTATTACACGAGAATATTCCAGTTGCATTACACTCTCATTAGTGTTTTTATGCAGTACTTCTGATGGATTAAAAGGTGTATTTACTCCTTTAATTCCAAAGTTTTGAAATCTTTCAATCGCTTTTTCTACATAATGTGATTGACATAACTCAATTTCATTAGATGTTCTTATTATTTTTATTCCCAAAATAATATCTGCAACACCCAAGTCTTTCATGTCGAAATTGTTGATCAACATTTTCTTTATGGTCTCAATTACCTGAGTATTTGGACCGAATATTAGCATATCGTCCACATATAGACAAATCATCACATATGATTGTCCAAGTTGTTTGTAATAAACACATTTATCACATTCATTTATACGAAAACCATTTTTCATCATGACACTATCAAATTTTGCGTCCCATTGCTTTGGAGCTTGTTTTAGTCCGTATAATGATTTGACTAATCTACAGACTTTGTTTTCATTTCCTTTGGAAATAAATCCCTCAGGTTGCTCCATGTAAATCTCCTCATCGAGATTTCCATTTAAGAATGCTGTTTTTACATCCATTTGATGAATCTCTAGATTATAAATGGATGCAATTGCTATTAACATTCTTATAGAGGTTATTCGTGTAACCGGTGAATAGGTATCAAATAAGTCTACTCCTTCTTTTTGACGATATCCTTTGGCTACTAATCTGGCTTTATACTTGTCGATAGAGCCATCTGCTTTCATTTTCTTCTTGAAAATCCATTTGCAGCCAATTGGTTTTATTCCTGGTGGAATATCAACAATTTCCCAAGTTTTATTACTTAGAATTGAATCAATCTCACTTTGGATTGCTTCTTTCCAACATGAAGATTCAGAAGATGACATTGCTTCCTTGTACGTTTGAGGTTCGTGTTCTAACATATAAGTTAAAAAATCCGAAACAAATGTTTTGGAAGTTCTTGCCCTTTCGCTTCTTCTTGGTTCAACCTCCTCGTTGTCCTGATGAGTTTCATCTTCACATGTCTCATCTCTGTTAGCTCTTGTCCTTTTTGGGACAGGATTTCCATCGTTTCTTTTATGTGGAAACACATCTTCAAAGAACGAGGCATCTCTTGATTCCATGATTGTATTTACATGAATATCATTTATATCAGACTTGAATACCAAAAATCTGTAGGCACTACTATTTTGGGCTGGCCCAAGATAATAACAATCTACTGTTTTTGGTCCAAGTTTGACTCTCTTGGGAGGCGGAACTGGAACTTTTGCCAAGCACCCCCACACTTTGAGGTATTTAAAGCTTGGTTTGTGTCCTTTCCATATCTCATATGGAATTGTTTCCGTTTTATTGTGAGGAACTTTGTTTAATATGTGATTAGACATATTTAAGGCTTCCCCCCACAAGTTCGTCGGCAGACCAGAAGTTAAAAGCATGGCATTAATCATGTCTTTTAACGTTCTGTTCTTCCTCTCGGCTACACCATTTTGTTGTGGTAAATATGGAGCTGTTGTTTGATGAATTATACCATTTTCGGCACAGAACTGTTCAAATGGTGATTCATATTCTCCACCTCGATCAGATCTCAATATCTTGATCTTTTTATTTAACTAATTTTCTACCTCAGCCTTGTATTTTATAAACGCGGTTATTGCTTCATCCTTACTATTTAAAAGATATACATAGCAATATCGCGTATAATCGTCAATAAAAGTAATAAAATACTTTTTCCCACCTCTTGTAGGTAGTGATTTAAAATCACATAAATCTGTATGTACCAAACCTAATGGTTCGGTGCTTCTGTCAATAGATTTAAATGGTTGTTTGACCATTTTTGCTTCTACACATGTCTCACATTTGTAGTTCTTATCTACTTGGAAATTTGGAATCAATCCCAAGTTTGATTATTTCTTCATTTTTCGGAAGTTTTTGTGTCCTATTCTATCGTGCCATAGTAAAATTTCGTGCTCAAGCAAGTAAGAGACTTCAATTTTAGTATTAGCACAATCAGAATACATAGATTTATTGCCGGTAATGACTATATTTGCCTTAAATAGGCCATCACATAAATGTCCCCTTCCGATATACATTCCATCTTTGGACAGAACCATCTTGTTTGACTCAAACACCATCTTGAATCCCTTCTTTGATAGGACTGCACCAGAGATGAGATTCTTGCGTATGTCTGGAACGTGAAGCACGTCATTCAATTTGACAGTTTTTCCAAAAGTGAACTTGAGGATAACTGTGCCACTGCCTTCGATCATGGAAACTGCAGAATTACCCATGTAGAGTCTTTCTTTCTGATCGAATTTCTGGTATGTTGAAAACATGGATTTTTCAGAGCAAATATGACGAGTAGCTCCTGTGTCAACCCACCATTGGTTAGGGTTCTGAATCAAATTGCATTCAGAAATAACCGCTGAAAAGTTGGACTTATCCATTTTCATGTTGTCAACTATTAACATCTCTATTTTAGTGTAAAACAGTAAAATTCTTAAGATGTTATTTGTCTAGTGTACTAAAACAGATAGCACGCTACAATAAACTCGTCGCACAAGTTTATTAATTAGAATTCCACTACGCTGGAATTCTGTATTAGATAAATGTAACAATAAGTTACGTTGTAAATAAATTACAACAACAACGTTATACTATTGTAAGAAATAGTATAACTTATAAACGGGAAAGATTACTGTGAATCTAACCAGTATATAAAGGAAATTCCGTATGAGGCTTGTCGTAACAATTTCCTTAAGAATTTTATTTCAAAACTCTCCCAAGATACAACAGACGTAATCTGCACGAGATTGTAATTGAGTATGTCAACTCTGTGATATATATGGAATATAGAGCAGTGGAGCAAAGAAGCAGAAGAAATTAGATTGGAATCGGATAAGAATGTGATCAGTATTCTCTCCTTTTTATAATTTCGTCCGCATCCCTTCGAACAGTCGCGTCCGCTTGACGGGTCGCACCCGTTGCCTTTTGGTCGCTGCTGTTCGTTAACGGGTCGCACCCGCTCGCTACTGGCTTGCACCCACTCGTACCGCCCGGTACTGTTTCGCCTGCACTGCTTCAGTCCGTTCGCGTTTGGCCGCACCTGTTTGCTTCTAACGGGCCGCACCCGCTACTGTTCGCCTCTAACGGGTCGCGCCTCTTCAGTTATTCGCGTCCGCTTATGAACAGTCGCATCTCCTCAGGAAAAAACCCTGCGTCTGTTCACCCGCCCGCTTCTCTTTAAATTCCAGGCCCAGCCCAGTTTCAGACGAAGCCCAAAACCGTTAAACAATGGCCTAGTAAAAAGAATGGTCATTTTAGACCCGTACCCGAACCCGAGCCCGGCCCGGTTCGGTCGGAAGGACGGCGGCGGCGGCGCGCGCGCGCGTGTGTGGTGGTGATGCATGATCTCCCTCCTCACAACGAAGCATACATTTGGGAGCCCCAGGCCCCCAACCTCCTCATGAGAAAGCTATATTTAAACCAATATAGCTCTCACAATTTGGAGATGTGGGACTTGTATTTTTCATTCACTTTGCTCTTTAGGAATTCCAACAATCCCCCACATGAATGATAATATACATATCCCCCACACAAAGCGAAATATCACAGAGTACATATGGAATAATGCTTTATCGAGGATAAGTAGATATTTCACTTTGAACTTTCCCTAGTTAAAACTTATCGGATCTACTTGGCTAATCGGTGAATTATTTCATCTTGAACCGTCGGCCTTTATTGTATATCCAGACAATAAGCTTTACGAAGCATTGATTCCCTTCTCATCCAATCTCTTGGTTGTGTTCATTTTGGTCCTGAACAATTTTTGGTTCTGCGAGTGTTTTTAGAGAATAAAAGCCTTTTAATATTCTCATAGAGCCGACCCAGCTCACACTAACATAGGTGATCGCAACCATTAAGAGTATCCTACCTATACCCCACTTGTTATTTCCAAGATATGGTCATCATTAAAAAACATTGTTTTAACCTTTAAGACTTCTGTAGGCATGCATTATATTTTGCACCATAGGAATGGAGTAGGACCAAGCCCAGACAAATGCATTACTTCTTGAGTTACTCATAACTGGTTTGCATATTGATCCTAGTCCGTGGGATCTCCAGTCGCTAGGATAGGTTTCCGTATAAGGTAACTCTTGTTGGTTTAGGGTTTTAAACCCATTCCCCTCGATGCGCAGTCAATTTTCTCTCTTGATAAACCTTTAGTAAATGGATCCGCTAGGTTATCATTTGTTCTCACATAATCTATGGAAATAGTTCCATTTGAGAGTAACTGCCTAACTGTATTATGGCGTCGACGAATATGTCGTGACTTTCCATTATACACAAAGTTTTGCGCTCTGCTTAGCGCTGCTTGGTTATCACAGTGTATGCATATGGCCGGTACAGGTTTAGGCCAAAACGGAATATCTTTTAAAAAGTGACGAAGCCATTCTGCTTCTTCGCCTGCTTTATCTAATGCAATGAACTCTGATTCCATAGTGGATCGAGCTATGCATGTTTGTTTAGTAGATTTCCATGACACCGCTGCCCCTGCTAGGGTAAAGACATAACCACTCGTTGATTTTGATTCCTCTGAATCTGCAATCCAGTGTGCATCACTATATCCTTCTATGACGGCAGGATATTTTCCATAATGTAAGGAATAGTTAGTGGTATTTTTTAAATATCCAAGCACTCTCATTATTGCTTTCCAGTGTTCCTTCCCTGGATTGCTTGTATACCTGCTCAATCGACTTACTGCATAAGCTATATCTGGTCTTGTGCAATTCATGAGATACATGAGACATCCTATTACACGAGAATATTCCAGTTGCATTACACTCTCATTAGTGTTTTTATGCAGTACTTCTGATGGATTAAAAGATGTATTTACTCCTTTAATTCCAAAGTTTTGAAATCTTTCAATCACTTTTTCTACATAATGTGATTGACATAATTCAATTTCATTAGATGTTCTTGTTATTTTTATTCCCAAAATAATATCTGCAACACCCAAGTCTTTCATGTCGAAATTTTTGATCAACATTTTCTTTATGGTCTCAATTACCTGAGTATTTGGACCGAATATTAGCATATCGTCCACATATAGACAAATCATCACATATGATGGTCCAAATTGTTTGTAATAAACACATTTATCACATTCATTTATACGAAAACCATTTTCCATCATGACACTATCAAATTTTGCGTGCCATTGCTTTGGAGCTTGTTTTAGTCCGTATAATGATTTGACTAATCTACAGACTTTGTTTTCATTTCCTTTGGAAATAATTCCCTCAGGTAGCTCCATGTAAATCTCCTCATCGAGATTTCCATTTAAGAATGCTGTTTTTACATCCATTTGATGAATCTCTAGATTATAAGTGGATGCAATTGCTATTAACATTCTTATAGAGTTTATTCGTGTAACCGGTGAATAGGTATCAAAGAAGTCTACTCCTTCTTTTTGACGATATCCTTTGGCTACTAATCTGGCTTTATACTTGTCGATAGAGTCATCTGCTTTCATTTTCTTCTTGAAAATCCATTTGCAGCCAATTGGTTTTATTCCTGGTGGAATATAAACAATTTCCCAAGTTTTATTACTTAGAATTGAATCAATCTCACTTTGGATTGCTTCTTTCCAACATGAAGATTCAGAAGATGACATTGCTTCCTTGTACGTTTGAGGTTCGTGTTCTAACATATAAGTTAAAAAATCCGAACCAAATGTTTTGGAAGTTCTTGCCCTTACGCTTCTTCTTGGTTCAACCTCCTCATTGTCCTGATGAGTTTCATCTTCACATGTCTCATCTCTGTTATCTCTTGTCCTTTCTGGGACAGGATTTCCATCGTTTCTTTTATGTGGAAACACATCTTCAAAGAACGAGGCATCTCTTGATTCCATGATTGTATTTACATGAATATCATTTATATCAGACTTGAATACCAAAAATCTGTAGGCACTACTATTTTGGGCTGGCCCAAGATAATAACAATCTACTGTTTTTTGTCCAAGTTTGACTCTCTTGGGAGGCGGAACTGGAACTTTTGCCAAGCACCCCCATACTTTGAGGTATTTAAAGCTTGGTTTGTGTCCTTTCCATATCTCATATGGAATTGTTTCCGTTTTATTGTGAGGAACTTTGTTTAATATGTGATTAGACATATTTAAGGCTTCCCCCCACAAGTTCGTCGGCAGACCAGAAGTTAAAAGCATGGCATTAATCATGTCTTTTAACGTTCTGTTCTTCCTCTCGGCTACACCATTTTGTTGTGGTGAATATGGAGCTGTTGTTTGATGAATTATACCATTTTCGGCACAGAACTGTTCAAATGGTGATTCATATTCTCCACCTCGATCAGATCTCAATATCTTGATCTTTTTATTTAACTGATTTTCTACCTCAGCCTTGTATTTTATAAACGCGGTTATTGCTTCATCCTTACTATTTAAAAGATATACATAGAAACATCGCGTATAATCGTCAATAAAAGTAATAAAATACTTTTTCCCACCTCTTGTAGGTAGTGATTTAAAATCACATAAATCTGTATGTACCAAACCTAATGGTTCGGTGCTTCTGTCAACAGATTTAAATGGTTGTTTGACCATTTTTGCTTCTACAAATGTCTCACATTTGTAGTTCTTATCTACTTGGAAATTTGGAATCAATCCCAAGTTTGATAATTTCTTCATTTTTCGGAAGTTTATGTGTCCTAATCTATCGTGCCATAGTAAAATTTCGTGCTCAAGCAAGTAAGAGACTTCAATTTTAGTATTAGCACAATCAGAATACATAGATTTATTGCCGGTAATGACTATATTTGCCTTAAATAGGCCATCACATAAATATCCCCTTCCGATATACATTCCATCTTTGGACAGAACCATCTTGTCTGACTCAAACACCATCTTGAATCCCTTCTTTGATAGGACTGCACCAGAGATGAGATTCTTGCGTATGTCTGGAACGTGAAGCACGTCATTCAATTTGACAGTTTTTCCAGAAGTGAACTTGAGGATAGCTGTGCCACTGCCTTCGATCATGGAAACTGCAGAATTACCCATGTAGAGTCTTTCTTTCTGATCGAATTTCTGGTATGTTGAAAACATGGATTTTTCAGAGCAAATATGACGAGTAGCTCCTGTGTCAACCCACCATTGGTTAGGGTTCTGAATCAAATTGCATTCAGAAATAACCGCTGAAAAGTTGGACTTATCCATTTTCATGTTGTCAACTGTTAAATCTCTATTTTAGTGTAAAACAATAAAATTCTTAAGATGTTATTTGTCTAGTGTACTAAAACAGATAGCACGCTACAATAAACTCGTCGCACAAGTTTATTAATTAGAATTCCACTACGCTGGAATTCTGTATTAGATAAATGTAACAATAAGTTACGTTGTAAATAAATTACAACAACAACGTTATACTATTGTAAGAAATAGTATAACTTATAAACGGGAAAGATTACCGTGAATCTAACCAGTATATAAAGAAAATTCCGTCTGAGGCTTGTCGTAACAATTTCCTTAAGAATTTTATTTCAAAACTCTCACAAGATACAACAGACGTAATCTGCACGAGATTGTAATTGAGTATGTCAACTCTGTGATATATATGGAATATAGAGCAGTGGAGCAAAGAAGCAGAAGAAATTAGATTGGAATCGGATAAGAATATGATCAGTATTCTCTCCTATTTATAATTTCGTCCGCATCCCTTCGAACAGTCGCGTCCGCTTGACGGGTCGCACCCGTTACCTTTTGGTCCTGCTGTTCGTTAACGGGTCGCACCCGCTCGCTACTGGCTTGCACCCACTCGTACCGCCTGGTACTGTTTCGCCTGCACTGCTTCAGTCCGTTCGCGTTTGGCCGCACCTGTTTGCTTCTAACGGGCCGCACCCGCTACTGTTCGCCTCTAACGGGTCGCGCCTCTTCAGTTATTCGCGTCCGCTTATGAACAGTCGCATCTCCTCAGGAAAAAACCCTGCGTCTGTTCACCCGCCCACTTCTCTTTAAATTCCAGGCCCAGCAAGCCCAAAACCGTTAAACAATGGCCTAGTAAAAAGAATGGTCATTTTAGACCCATACCCGAGCCCGGGTCGGTCGGACGGCGGCGGCGGCGCGCGTGGTGTCGATGCATGATCTCCCTCCTCACAACGAAACATACATTTGGGAGCTCCAGGCCCCGAACCTCCTCATGAGAAAGCTATATTTAAACCAATATAGCTCTCACAATTTGGAGATGTGGGACTTGTATTTTTCATTCACTTTGCTCTTTAGGAATTCCAATAATTTTTAAGATAATAAGTTGGTACTGATTGATGAAAGAAGCCATATTAATAGTAAACTATCTTGCCTTTTGTACTTTTCATATTCTTAATTGCTTGTTATCTTTCCTTATTTATCTGCAGCCATCTTGGCTGGAATTGCATAGTCCCATTGCTGAAATCTTCAAGACCATAGTCATTTATGACAGTTTCCACTTGATACTTCCAAAGCAAGAAATTATTTTCATCAAGTTGGTTGTTGATAAGAAGGCTTTTAGGGTTTTATGAGAGAGAAAGTGGTGACTTCACTAGCCGATGTGGCAGTGGAGTCATTATCTCCTCTTTCAGACATGATGAAAACTAGGATGAGACGAGAAGTGTTGGATTACTGAGTTGAAAGGATATGATGGGTTTCATGACGAGGTAGGTTGAAATTCAATAGCAAACTAGATTTCAGTTTGCAGCCAGATTGGAGATGATCAGGTGATGAAAAGAAGTTCAAGAACTCTTTTCTGATGATACAACAGTGGGCTACCAAGGTTCAGAATGATGAGTGGTGCTGACTAAAAATCTTTGGCGAAGTACACTTCAAGAAATTTGATCAAGATCAAGATTCTTGACCACAACAGTAGGTAAACAGAGAGTAAGGCCTTCTCCAATGATGAGATGAACTTTAAAGAGGAAAAACTGTCGAGAACTCCAAGTGATGAAGTTTTCTGATGGAGTTGCCGTAGTGATGATTACTTTCAGGCCGGTGTTGCCATTAGGATATGGCTCTGATACCGTGAATGAGAATTTAAGGATTGTTATTTTTATTGCAAGTGACTGTAACCTCCGATATTAGAATGCTTGTACATATGCTGTCTATTAATATAATTACAAGCAACAGTCAAAAAAAGAATAAATGTAATATTGGGCCTTTGGGCTTGCTGTGCACCCAATGCCTGAATGAAACAATGAGATTATATGTACTGCAGACTTCATTTACTTGATTCATTACTCTATTACAAGCTTTAATTCCCATGCAAATTCAACAAATATTTCAATATCCCAAACCACTTCTACAACTAGCCTTTGCACATCTATACTCAATCAATTTCTACCCCACCATATAACTACTTCCAGCAACCATATAAACTTCACCTCCCATGCAACTATTCCAATTACCCAAGCAACTTCTTCAACGGGCCTATACACTTCAATTCCCAAGCTTTTTTCATTTTCACATGCAACTCTTACAAGTAACCATGCAACAGACCACTCAATCACACTATCTACTGCACATTTACTATCTGCTCACACATTGCTTAACTGCACCCGTGCTTTACACCATACAATGCAATCTACACATCAACATACAACATCTACCTCCAATCTTATTCAATCCCCCTCTCTCCTCACAACTGCTTCTGACATGGTAACCAACGATGTCCCTCTTCATCCACAACTTTCTCTTTCCCTCACAAAAAACACCTTATCCTTTCATGATACGCACCGTGCTAATTCACCATCTACATGCATGACCACTTCTCACACAACCATCTCTTCAACCTCCACTTAATCTTGCTCCTCCCCACTTTAACCTACCTCTTCATTTGGCATTTTAGATTCTCTATATATTCACGTCCTGCCACTTCCCCACTTGAAACTACCTACTCCACCATCCAAACTGACGCAGCGGATATTTCAAAACAGACTTCAATTGATGGAATGTAGCAATCGGTGATTTGAAAATACTGCAATGCCCAAATTCGTTGATCAAAAGATGCCGGATTCTAGCTATCTTCGTCTCGTTGATCGCGCACGATACCGAGAAACAAAGATCTACGATTCTTCGACGTTGATCAAGCGCACTTGATTCCGGGAATCGGCTTCACAAACGAAGATTCGAGCGCACTCGAATGACGTAGATGGAGATAGGAGATTTCACTCGACTACCAATTAGAGAAGAAAGCACAAAGCAATCAACAAGAAATTTTATTCAATTTTCAACCACCCATTATAATGACATTACATCCCTATTTATAGTGTTTATGACTCAACACAAAGACTTAAAAATTTACAACACAAAGGACTTAGAAAATTACAAACAGCGACTTAAAGAAACTGGCTACGACTTATGAAACCTGGTAACGACTCAAGTTAACTCGGTTACGACTCATCAAACTCGGCTACGACTCATCAGTAGGCTGTAAAACAAATTTCGCGACATAAGAATAGTAGTTCGCGACTCAAAATTTAACTTCCTCTGATACCATTCGCGACTTATTATCAACGACTTAAGAAAGATTCGGCAACGACTCAAAAGAAGCTTTCCATTCCTCAAATTCGCAACTTATCAATAAGTCGTTTGAACCCTGGGTAGCTCGCGCGCGGTATATGGAGGAGGCGAGGGAGGATAAGTCGTTCGCGACTTATGGCGGTGGCGCGACCTAGGGTTTTGGAATTGATGTAGGTTTTCGCGAGTGACGAGGCCGTGTGAGGGGATTTGGGGCTGAGTCGTGAGTCGTGGTGATGGGTGGATGAGTCGTGAGTCGTGGAGATGGGTGGATGAGTCGTGGGTCGGTAGTGGGTGGATGAGTCGTGAGTCGTGGAGATGGTTTGAGTCGCGAGTCGAGGTATGTACTTCATCATCCTCCCCTTGTTGGAAAGAATTCGTCCTCGAATTCACACTCTCGTCATCTTCATCAAGTTCCTCCCCATAATACGGAACTAAGTGTTTGATATTGAAAACATCCGAAGTATGAATATTTTCCGGCAGTCGTAATCGATACGCATTATCATTGATCCTCTTCAAGATTTTTACTGGACCAATTTTTCGTGCTTTCAACTTGTTGTAAGTTCCAACTGGAAAACGATCTTTCGTCAAAACCGCGTAAACAAAATCACCTTCTTTGAAGACTACACTTCTTCGTTTCTTATCCGCCATTTGTTTATACTTCTAATTTGTCATTCCCAATCGTTCCTGAACGATTCTATGGCATTCCGTCAACCCATCAACAAAATCAGCAACCCGCTTAACTGTCATCTTTGGTTGTGGCACTGTTGTCAAATCCAGTGGTCCCTTTGGTAAGCTTGAATATACAATCTGAAATGGACTGAAACCAGTACTACGATTGACTGCGTGATTGTGTGCGAACTCAGCTTGACACAATTTCAAATCCCAACTCTTCAAATTGTCTTTCACAAGACATCGTAACACGTTTCCTAACGATCTATTCACCACCTCTGTTTGCCCATCTGTTTGCGGATGATAAGCACTACTAAAATTCAGCTTTGTTCCCACCATCTTCCACAAACTAAGCCAAAAATGACTTAAAAATATGGTATCCCTGTCGGAAACAATAGACTCTGGCAGCCCATGTAAACGATAGATTTCTTTAAAGAACAACTGAGCCACTCGAACTGCATCCGCCGTTTTCTTACAGGCTATAAAATGTGCCATCTTCGAAAACCTGTCCACCACAACAAATATAGAATCATTCCCCCTCTGAGTTCTCGGCAAACCCAACACAAAATCCATACTAATATCAACCCATGGTTTAGTAGGCACAGGTAATGGCATATATAACCCCGCATTAGTCGCTGTTCCCTTAGAAACCTGGCATATATGACATCTCTCCACAAACCGTTCAACCTCCTTCCTCACTGACGGCCAAAAATATGATTGAGCAATCAAATGCAAAGTACGGTCACGGCCCACATGTCCTTCCTCGTGTAACTCCTTGATGATCTTCAATCTCAAGCTGCTCTCTGGAATACATAACCGATTTCCTTTAAACAGAAAACCATCAACCAACACAAATTCATCAGTACTCCCTTCCTTGACTTTCTCAACAAATTTCACAAAGTAAGGATCTTCTTCAATCAGCTCTGGCAATAATTCAAACCCTGTCACTTCAACTTTCATTGTTGTCAATAAATGATTCCTCCTGCTCAGAACATCAGCTACCCGATTCGTCACTCCAGATTTGTGTTTAACAACAAAAGTAAATTGCTGCAAATAAGCATTCCATGATGCATGTGTCGCTGAAATTTTATCCTGCCCCTGTAAATGTTTCAAAGCTTCGTGATCAGTGTAAAGAACAAATTCCTTCTGAAACAGGTAGTGTCTCCAATGCTTAACAGCTTGCACAACAGCGTAAAATTCAACGTCATATGTACTGTATCTCATCTTTGCCCCTGTTAACTTTTCACTGAAATATGCAATAGGTCTCCCCTGCTGACTCAACACTCCCCCAATCCCAACATTTGATGCATCAGTGTGTAGTTCAAACAACAACTGAAAATTAGGTAAAACAAGAATTGGCGCTGTCGTCAACAGTTCTTTGGTTCGTTCAAAAGAAATTCCGGCTTCTTCTGTCCACGAAAACTGTTTACCCTTCATGCAATCAGTAACTGGTGCCATTACGTTACTGAAGTGTGGAATGAATCTTCGGTAGAATGACGCTAGCCCATGAAAACTTCTCACTTCCGTAATTGTCTTTGGCTGTGGCCAATTTCTGATTGCCTCAACTTTACTCTGATCAACTTGAATACCTTCTCCTGAAACAACATAACCCAGAAATAAAACACTGTGCGTCATAAACACACATTTCTTCGTAGCAGCATAAAATTGTTCCTCACGAAGAATAATCAACACTTCCCTCAAATGTTGAATATGCTCCTCCGTACTCCTGCTATAAATCAGAATATCATCGAAATAAACCACCACGAATTTCCCAATGAATGGTCTAAAGATTTGATTCATCACCCGCATGAATGTACTAGGTGCATTTGATAACCCAAATGGCATAACCAACCATTCGTATAACCCCTCTCTCGTTTTGAAGGCTGTCTTCCATTCGTCTCCAGGTCTAATCCGAATTTGATGATAACCGCTTTTCAAATCAATTTTTGAAAAGATAGTAGCCCCACTCAACTGATCTAGCAAGTCATCCAACCTTGGCATAGGAAATCTATATCTCACCGTAATCTTATTTAATGCTCTACTGTCAGTGCACATCCTCCATGTCCCATCCTTTTTCGGCACCAGCAAAGCTGGCACTGCACAAGGACTCAAGCTTTCCTGAACACGTCCCTGTTCTAACAACTCTTCCACCTGCCTTCGTAACTCTTCATGTTCCTTCGGACTCATTCGGTAATGTGGTCGATGCGGTAATACTGCTCCCGGAACAAGATCGATTTGATGTTGAATATCTCTCAGCGGCGGCAACAACTTAGGCAACTCCTCTGGGAATACATCCTCAAATTCTTTCAAAACTGGTTTTGCTTCTTTTGGAATTTCAACCTCATCATTACACTCTCGTCCAATCAACAAGTACACTTCAGGTTCTTCTTCGACTTCCTTGACAAACTCCTTCAAAGTTAACAGAGTTTTCAATTCTTCAATTTCCTCCAGCTTACTTTCTTTCTGTTGCTGCTTCTTGGGAACTAAAGTAATTTTAGTGCCTTCAAACATGAAACTATAGCTATTAGCACGACCATCATGTTGAACTGCTCTATCGAACTGCCATGGTCTGCCCAACAATAGATGACACACATCCATGTCCACTACATCGCACCAGATTTCATCTTTGTATTTCTTCCCAATTGAAAATTTAACACAAGCTCTCCTTCCGACTTTCACCTCACCTCCTTTCCTCAACCAAGCTAACTTGTACGGTTTAGGATGCTTCTCGGTTTTCAATTCCAACTTCTTTACTGCCTCTGTAGAGATAATGTTATCGCAACTCCCATCATCAATAACGAATTTACAAACTCTTCCAAGAATAGTGCAAGTAGACTGAAATATGTTATTCCTCAACCAACTGTCTCCCTTCTCTTGCTTTGGTGTCAAACAACTTCTCCTCATCATTAGTGAATATCCTTCGTCTCCCGATAACAAGTCTTCCTCCTCAACCGGTAAGGAATTAAAACACTCAGCCTCTTCATCCTCATCCTCAGCTTCAACTATCATAGATCTCTTCTTCGGCTTCGGACACTCATTGCTTTTATGACCCATTTCCTGGCAATTATAACATTTAAACCCACTATTAACCTTCGCCTTCTCACCCTCCTTCACAATTGGCTTACCGACAGGTTTAGGAACATTAGAACTTCCACTGGCCCCTTTCACTTGATTGTTAGAATTAGTAAACACACCACCTCCACGTCTTCCCTGCTTTTCCCAAGCTAACGCTTTCTGATGTGCCTCTGCTACAGATCTTGGATCAAACATATTAACCATATCCTGGATCTGCATTCTCAATCCCCCAATGAATCTAGCAGTTAACTGTTCTTCAGTCTCCATAATATCGTTCCTGGCAATGAGTTGGTAAAATTCATCAGCATAATCACTAATAGACTTTGTCCCTTGCCTCAGATTCTGCAACCTCTGGTACATAAGTGATTGATAGTTGTAAGGTAAGAAAGTAGATCTCATCAACTTCTTCATCTTATCCCACTCAACAACCTTCGACTTCCCCATTCGTTCTCGTGTAAGTTTAGTTTGCTGCCACCATGCCAATGCTCTTCCCCTCAATCTAGTAGCAACCAACTTCACTCGACGATTCTTCGGCACTTCCTTGAAATCAAAGATTTCTTCAACATTAGATAACCAGTCTAAGAACTCCTCAGCAACCATCCCACCTTTAAACTCTGGAATCTCCATCTTCATTCCCGATTCCCATCGACGATCATCATCTATATTTCGATACTGACGTCGTGTTTGTTCTCTATCTCGATGCATACTCCCTCTGTCACCAACAAATTCCTCATCAAAATCTGAAGTATATCGTTGTCGTTCACGCCCTCCAACATCTCTTCCACCACTCCTACTACCAACATCCCTTCGATCCCGATCATCAACATTCCTTCTACTTCGATTATCAACACTTCTATGCTCTTGACTTTCTCTCCTCTCCCGTTCTGAATGTGATGAAACTCTACTACCCCCACGGTTTGATTCAGGCGAAATTCTTCTTCTATTGTGATTCATTTCAAGCATCATTCTCTCTAATCGACCAATTCCTTCGTTCAACTTTTCAGTAAAGCTCTCGTGGATTCGTTGCTCCATTTCATCGGCCTCTTCTCTTCCATACAAGGCATTAATATTGCGATGACGTTGAGCTCGTCTCGGTGGCATGATTGAACTTCGCAAAATCTTTAAACAATAACTTCAACAAATCAAACTTCAAAAATCTTCAAACAAAACAACTCCAAAGCTACAATTCAAATCAACTAGAACGGCTTCAAGCTTGCTTCGAACTTCACTTTGGCGTGCAATCTCTCCCACACAAATTCAAACACCTTCAACAAACTCTAGATCCAAAATGAGATGGATCAAAAACTTCAAACTTGTTGCAACTTCAATATGAACACGACGAACATAAACTTCAAGCTTCAAATACTTGGCTCCAAGACCCGATTTAGCTATGATTGGCTAAAACAAGCTCTGATACCAAACTGACGCAGCGGATATTTCAAAACAGACTTCAATTGATGGAATGTAGCAATTGGTGATTTGAAAATACTGCAATGCCCAAATCCGTTGATCCAAAGATGCCGGATTCTAGCTATCTTCGTCTCGTTGATCGCGCATGATACCGAGAAACAAAGATCTACGATTCTTCGACGTTGATCAAGCGCACTTGATTCCGTGAATCGGCTTCACGAACGAAGATTCGAGCGCACTCGAATGACGTAGGTGGAGATAGGAGATTTCACTCGACTACCAATTAGAGAAGAAAGCACAAAGCAATCAACAAGAAATTTTATTCAATTTTCAACCACCCATTATAATGACATTACATCCCTATTTATAGTGTTTATGACTCAACACAAAGACTTAAAAATTTACAACACAAAGGACTTAGAAAATTACAAACAGCGACTTAAAGAAACTGGCTACGACTTATGAAACCTGGTAACGACTCAAGTTAACTCGGTTACGACTCATCAAACTCGGCTACGACTCATCAGTAGGCTGTAAAACAAATTTCGCGACATAAGAATAGTAGTTCGCGACTCAAAATTTAACTTCCTCTGATATCATTCGCGACTTATTATCAGCGACTTAAGAAAGATTCGGCAACGACTCAAAAGAAGCTTTCCATTCCTTAAATTCGCGACTTATCAATAAGTCGTTCGAACCCTGGGTAGCTCGCGTGCGGTATATGGAGGAGGCGAGGGAGGATAAGTCGTTCGCGACTTATGGCGGTGGCGCGACCTAGGGTTTTGAAATTGATGTAGGTTTTCGCGAGTGACGAGGCCGTGTGAGGGGATTTGGGGCTGAGTCGTGAGTCGTGGTGATGGGTGGATGAGTCGTGAGTCGTGGAGATGGGTGGATGAGTCGTGGGTCGGTGGTGGGTGGATGAGTCGTGAGTCGTGGAGATGGTTTGAGTCGTGAGTCGAGGTATGTACTTCATCACAAACCAAAGTCTGCATCTAACTCAGACCACCCAATAAAGCCAGAACTCTCCTAAACAAAAATAAACGTGGAAGAAAGAAGAAGAAAATACTCTCTACTATCGATGACTTTGATGTGGTATGGAATTCCCTACACCATAAATTCAACCCCTTAGCTCCTCTAAATCCCGACCAACTTCATCATCTTATAGGTATACCAGGTTCCATGCTCCAGCTCTCATAACTCCATAGTTTAACTAATGTTACACAACATAGCAACGTGGAATATTAGAGGCGCACATCTATCCTCAAAGCTACTTTAAATTAAGAACGTTATATATGAAAATAAAGTGCAAATTATGAGAATATGCAAAACCAAGCATAATGAAGCGCTAACCATTATAGTAGGTCAAGTCGTTATATGTTTGTGCCAAAATTGGTCACAAACACCCAATTGTCGATGGAAGCACCAATTCACAATCACATATTGTAGATGAAAAGTACATAGAGAATAGAAAATGAAGATCACTCAGAAAATTAGTAGGAAAGCAGTAAAGAACACAGAATTTATATTGGTTCGGCAATTCGGCCTACGTCCACTTTGAAGTTGATCACTTTATTGATGTTTTCTTGCAGATTACAATTGATTACAGCGGATTACAGTGATGAATTTCGAGTACAACAGTAGCCTTGAAGTGCAAAAATGAATTCGGCAGAGTCTGGACGTGGAAGAATCTAAAGTCCCCTTTTTGTAGATACTGTGATGCTATTTATAGGCGTAAAATGCAGATATCTCGCTCAGATCTCGGGAGACCTCTTTTGGCACGTGAGTGGGCCCATGCGATCGATCCCAGGTGATTTCGGCTCGACTTGTGATTGATACGAACCAATTTTGTATCGATCAAGATTTGATCCAATCGAGTTGAAATTTGGCATGAACATTCTTTAGGTTGTACGTAAGCTCCTGTGAAAATTTCATAGCATTTGGACTTGTAGATTGTGAGATATAATCAATGCAAGTTCGTGTTTTCGGTAGGCTGTTTGGTTTGCATCGATCCCTTTCGCATCGATTTGTTCGAATCGATCAATTCACATGCTTGCAAGCTGACGTGTTGCTAACTCTTCGGATCGATCCACTTTTAGCGCGAGTTGACCGAGTCACTCCGAGGTTCTCGTCTTGTCCATATCGATCGTGACTGTGGCGCTCGTATCGACCAGTCGCACTGCTTTGTTCGTATCGAGTGTGTGATCTTTTTCGACTAGATGCACCGCAACCTTGTTCATATCGATAATGTTATGCTGTTCGTATCGGTCGAATGTATCTTACTTCGCATCAACTTCTTGCGTGCCACTTCGTATCGAGGAGGTGTGTTGGTTTCGTATCGATCTATGGTCGATCGATACAAGGTGAGTATAAAACTTAATCGATACGAAATGGACACGGATACTATAGACAATGGATGTGAAGTATGATGCTTTCTCAGGATGTAGGACGGTGGTCATCTGGTGGATACAAGATAAGAACCATTCGATGGATACAAACTATTGGAGCTTGATCGATGCGAACAAAGCCATTAGGTGGATGGATATGAAGAGTGCAGTTCCCCTGATCAATACGAAGCCGCGTGTTCCTGATGGATTCGAACAAGGCTTTTCAACTGATGGATACGAAGTGAAGCGCTCCGATTGATGCAAACAAAGTGATTGTTGAAATTGCATCGATCATATATTGAGCATACGAACTCCGATTGACTTGAAATTCGGAATGTTGGCTTCCGCCGCTTTGATTGTCGTGTCTTGTCAATTATAACTTGATTCGAACTTGGACAAGTTTATCGACACCCATAGCAAACCTGCGTTTAACCGATCTTTGGGATGGACTGTCCTTTGGTTTCTGTTCAATCTTTTGGTATCACAGCCTCACTAAAAGGCGGGATAACACTTGCCCCCCAAAACATGGCTTGTGGTAGGAAAGTGTATTTTGTAATACTATAAGTTGGATGTTAATATCCTGTTGATGACCAGTCAAAGAGATTGGTAGTCTCATCTGACTGTGAATGATGATCATTCGAGATCGTATATCATTTGAGGTGATATGTGACCGTTCGCGATTGGATGCCGTTCACGGCGAATGGTGACCGTTCGCGGTCAGGGTGCCGTTTGGCGCAAACATTATGAATTCGCGGAGGATTGAGCACAACCTTGATCGTTTTCCATACGGTAGAATCTTTGTGCTTTGGAATCATGTTATCTACTGCTTAACTAAAACTACCTTATCTGATCAACTAATCACTTCTCTTGCACTCACCTATCTTTAAACACCTCCTTTAATCTCGGTTTCATATATGCTCATAACCATCTTTAACCAAAGTTGGACCTCCTTAACAGCCTACCACATCTTCAATTATCCACTCCATGGATATGTGTAGGTGACTTCAACTGTATGAGTCATTCCAGTCACAAGACAGAGACGGATCCTCTCATTTTGAGAGTGATGATCCCTCACAACCAATGCATAATCAATGCTAACCTTCTTCCTAAGCATAGATCGGGCCCTATCCATACATGGAATAATAAGTCCAGATCTAGTATCCTACCTACTGCAAATTAGATCATGCATTTCATAATCCACCTTCCTTGTTTCTTTGGTTATCCATCAATTGCTTATCTCTCCCTCCTACACTTTATGACCACAACCCCCTCCTCATAAGATAGGGTGACAATGTCATGGGCTGGAATAAATTCCCTTCCTTTAAATTTTTAATTACTGGGAATCACATGACACATATAAATCTCTTATTTTTTAGGTTTTGACTCCTCGTATCTCTATCAGTGCTCTATATAAATTATAGGCAAAGCTTAAAACCACTAAAATGAAGCTAAAAGAACAGGCTATAGAAATTTATGGTTTGGGTAGCAAACTATCAACAAAATCAGAACGGACCGCTCTTTAATTCAGAATTAAATTTCTACTGATCCTCTCAACCACTCCATATATGAGTAAGAGGAAGGTTTGATTGACCATTTAAATGTTGTCCTAATTACCGAACCCATAATGAGCTACCGGAAGGCAAGTGATTAATTTGAAATTGTGGGTGATAGGAATACTCCTTATTTTAATACAAATCTTGTTGTAAAACAAGCATCAAAGATGGTTTATTCAATATATGACAATAGGGACAACTTAACCACTAATCCGGATTATATTCCATAAATGCTGCATTTATGGAATACATTCAATCCATTCTTGCTCTTACCGTGCCACAAAGCCTTACCATTCTTCCCACTTGATTCTAATCTTCCAACATTTTCTGACTTTCAAGTAACTAATTTGATCACTTAAATTACTCCGTAGAGATTAAAGCATCCTCATCTCAATTAAATCAAATAGTGCAAGTGGTCTGGATGGATTCAATTCTTACTTCTTCAAAGACACATGGGAGATAACTAAGGAAGACCTTGTAAAGGCAATTCAATATTTTTTTCACAGCCAACAATCTCCCTCCTAGCCTGAATGCAACCAATATCTCATTAGTCCCCAAAGTTGATAATCCTGAGCATGTTTCCAAAGGCCAATTTCTCATTCTATCATAATATACAAATGCATATAAAAAATCATTGCAACCAGGCTTTGGTTCATATAGAATAATATAATATCTCATAATCAAGCGGCTTTCATTCCTTGCCAATCAATATCAGAAACCCTTCTTCTCACCCATGAGCTTTTAGTTGGTTATAATAGAAATAATATCTCTCTAAATGTATGCTTAAGTTAGATATTCCGAAGGCATTTAACACCATATCCTGTGAAACAATTGTTGCAATATTATCTAGAATGAACTTTCCACTTCCCTTTATAGCTTCGATCTACACAAGCATTTTGACTCCCTCTTACTCAATTCTAAAGAATGGTTGCCCTTATGGATACTTTAAAGGAACATAAGGAATCCATCAAGGTGATCCAATTTTAGCCCTATTGTTTATATTAGTTATGAAAGTACTAAATACAATGCTTGAGTACGAATTTCGAACTAGGCAATTGCAACTGTGTTCAAAATGCAAAAACCCGCCCGTTATTGCCTTGCTTTTTGCTAATGATATCTTTTGCTTCATGAGGCCATATGTATCTAATATCTCTTACATACTTCAAACTCTTTTTGATTTTAGAACTCTAACAGGATCGACCATAAATTTGAGTAGATCGCAAATTTTAATAGCAGGGCTTAATGAAATGGATAAGGAAGCTATTTTAAACCTATCATCTTTTCAGAAATGACTATGAATGCCCATTACCTAGGCATACCACTTCTAACTAAAAGAACAACTACAATCTGATGCTTACCCATGTTTGAAAAGAAAACTATGAAACTCTCAAGCTGGCCTAATACAAAACTATCGTAGGTGGGTAAGGTAACTGTAATCACCTCTATTACATCTGAAATGAGAACACACTGGTCAAGGCACTTCATTTTGCCTTCTAAACGGATCTCAAAGGTGAACATGGTATTGAATAATTTCCTATAGCATGGAACACCTTATTTTACTAAAATTACCCCTATTGCCTTTAATTAAATTCAGCCGCCTAAAGACAATTATGGTCTTGGTATCCTAAACCTTAAGAAATGGAATCGAGCTTCGGTCCCAAAATACTACCATTTATTGCTATCACAAGGTATCAACTTATGGTCAACTTGGGTTTAGAACAACCTCATCAATGGGATAAACTTTTGGCGATCCCAATCCCTCCAACCGCTAGCTAGAGCTGGCACAACATCCTCGAACATAGAAATATATTTTTACCTCTCATTCAGTGCATCCCTTTGAAACTTCCTTGCATTAGATTCTGGGATGACCCTTGGGCAAGTCCTTGATAATTAATTTTAAGGGATGTAGTGGATAATAATTTGCAATTCATGATATGTATTCGTATCAATGCATTTGCTAGCGGTTATAAGAGAATGGCTCTCATATTCTTCCATATTTTAGCTCAGTTAAAATCAAGAACCTCTCATCTTCAATATCAACAGGAACCTTTCCTTTTTAATAGAGGCAGTTGTGTGGTTAACAACAACCAAGTAGCATAGTAACATTGCTATATACAAGAAACTTTTAGGTAGGCTACAACACTTCCTTTGGTCGAAGTGTATTTGGAGCACCAAGGGTATTTAGAAAAACAACCTCCTCCTAAGAAAGAATGTGGCTACTGCGATTTTAACCAAGGATAAACTTCAAAATTTTGGTATCTCGCAGCTGCTTCCTGTGTTCATTGCAATATTGAATATGAAACCAATGCCAACTTATTCTCTGATTGCTTCTTCACCAAGAATATTTAGACTGCACTACTTAGAAATTCCAATTTCCTTGTTCCAATATTAACATCATTTAATCAATGGCCTTGAATATTTGTTAAAACCTGATGGAAGATTTAGAGAACTCATGCACTTCTCATCATTCTTAAGAGATTTACAGCGGAAATATGGCAAGAAAGGAATAGATGAATCTTTAGAAATGCCTTAGGAACTGAACTAACTATACTACAGATGCTTCATCATCAGATATACCATGACCTTCTTAGAAACCGTATGGGAATGCAAGCTATCCCAAGGTCAGGGATAGGCTAGATGTTTTATGCTTCAGGGCCTTAACTAGCTAAAAGCATCTCCACCAAATTATGGTCCAAAGTTATATTTTCCGGGGTTAGAAAATGTAAGCATGTTGATGTTAGATTTTGGCAACACAATATGGAGAAATTGATGTGATCCGAAGTAGATTGGAGATGGAGAAAACGGTTCGCAAATCAAAGCTCGGATGAGAAAGATATGGCGATGAAAGAGGATGATGTAGCCAGCAATAGGCGACAGACGTCTGTCGTAAATTGACAGACGCCTGTGACTACAAGGTTTGGAACCTAAGAGTTTGGGTAGATGTTTGTCACTTCGTGACAGACGTCTATGGCTTTAGGAATTTTTTCCCCGAGACATATGACAGATGTCTGTGACGATTTGTGCCTATTTTTGACTGGGTTTTTTGGTGTGAAGATTTGTGATATTCACAAGGCAATTATGAAACTTTGCTTTGCTTTTCTATTCTCTTATATAAGCTATTTTCTGGATTCAGATATGTGGGACTGAAACTGTAAGGGTTTTAGTTAAGCAAAACCTAATCCTTTTCAGTTCTCTTCTCCAAAAATCAAATCTATTAGGTTTTTGATCATTATAATCAATCTCTTATACTCTTCTCGTTGGTATTAATAAAAGCTCTCTCTCAAAGTGGATGTACACTAACAAGACGTATTGGAACCACTATAAATTGATGTGTGATTTATTTCTTCTTATTGATCTTATATTATATTGCTTGTTTGGTGATTGTGATTGGTCTTGGGTTGGACTGAGATTATGATTGATATATTGATTGATTATTTTTACATTTATTACCATGATCTCGTTTTCCGCTGTGCTTTGGGGTTTCGATTTGAGGGCTTTCGAGTTATAATTTCCATAAAATTGGGTATTAGAGCTTTGGTATTGGTAGTGGTTGTAAAAATTCCAAAATCAGAGAATACCTCAGGTAGTTCCTCAATGGTTAATCCAAGTGGTGTAGAGCCTTATGTATGTGGATCGTATGCGGCTTTGGGATCACATGATTATAGACAAGTGGAATGACGATAATGGATTTGAAAAGTGGCAATGGAAGATGAAAGTGGTTCTAAGGAGCAATCAGGTGCAACAAGTAGTGTTTGACACACATTTGTTGCCGGCAGACATCTCGGATGTTGAGAGAGAGGAAATGGAAGAGTGACATTCACTATACTTCAACTTGCTATGGGGAAGAATATTATCTCTGAAATCAGTGATGAGACTACTGCTAATGGTATATGGGACAAATTGGAGGAGTTGTATAAGAAGAAGTCACTAACTAATCGTTTGATATTATTGTGGGCGTTCTTTACCTATAAGATGAAGGAATGTACTTCGCTAAAGGTGCACTTGAATACCTTTAATGATTTGCTAACGAAGATGAAGGCGGTAGATTTGAAAATTGAGGAAGAGTAAAAGGCGATGATACTATAGTATTCATTACCGGACCATTACATGAGTTTCTCAAATAGTTTGATCTAAAGATGATATACTTTGACTCTAGATGATGTAAAAATGGATCTTCTTAGCAAAAAGTTGCGGATCAAATGAAGGAGTTAGGTGATGGAAGTAGTGGTGCTAGTAGTTGCCATCGTACATTTGTGAAAAAGGAGAGATATATAGAGAAGGAGAACCGTAGGCATTCTAAATCAAGGAACACCGGTTGGAGAGGAAAGTCGAAGGAAAGAAAAAGCAAGTGCTTTATCTGTAAGAAGACCGATGAGTGGAAGAATAAGTGTCCGGAAAAGGAGAAGGCAAAGGAGGAAGTATCATCTTCATCCGTAGCGGTAAAGAGTGGAGTTGGTGAGGGAGACGTAGATGTGCTGTCGGCGGTAGCATCAGATGTTTCGGGTAGCTAGTGGGTGCTCGACTCGGAGGCGTCTTATCATATGACGTCGAATAGGAATTGCTTTTCTTCTTATGTCGACAAAGAAGGAAATTCAATTGTTAAGGGTAATAGTGCTATTTGTATGTTGAAAGGCATTAGTTCCGTGTAAATTTGGATGTTTAACGGAGTATTTCGTACTCTCACTAATGTACGCTATGTTCCGGGACTTCGAAAGTCTCTTATCTCTTTGGGGCAGCTGGATTCTTTTGGTTGTAAGATCATTACTGAGAGTGATAGCTTGCGGGTTTCGAAGGGTGGGCTTCTGGCGATGAAAGGTGCTAGGATTCATGGTATTTATTTGCTTCAACTATAGAAGGTGAAATATATGTGGGAGTTAATACTTCTTGTAGCTTAGATGCGATTAGGTTGTGGCATTTAAGGTTAGGTCAAGTCTCGGAGAGGGGTTTGGATATTCTTCGGAGGAGGGAGATGATCAATAGAGAGAGTTTCAATAAACTAGAGTTTTGCGTGGAATGTGTCATGGGGAAGCAAACTAAAGTTTCATTCGGTGAGGGAAAGCATGATTCGAGAAGGGTTCTTGAGTATGTTCACACGGATGTTTGAGGACGGACACTGGTAGCTTCTTTGGGAGGAGCAAGGTATTATATTTCTTTTATTGATGACTTCGAAAAGCATGGGTGTATGTAATGAAGACCAAGTCGAAGGCATTTGCAAAGTTCAAAGTATGGAAAGCTCTTGTTGGAATGAGAGTGGCAAGTACTTGATGGTTCTAAGGTTCGACAATGGCCGAGAGTATGTTTATGGAGAATTCTTGAAGTTTTGCAAGCATCATGGTATTCAGAGGCATTTTACAAAACTGGAAGATCCAGGTCGACTGGTGTTGCGAGAAGGATGAACCATACTCTACTTAAGAAAGCTCGATGCTTGAGATTGTCATTGGGTTTGTCTAAGGGATTTTAGGTTGAAGCTTTGTCAACCGCGATGCATATTATTAATCATTTTTCGTTCTCGGCTATTAGTAACAAAATTCTGGAGGAAAAGTGGAAGGGAAAGAGCATTGACTTGAGTTATCTTCATGTATTTGGTAGTCCAATTTATATGCATGATCCGAAAAATAATAAGCTTGAACCTAGGGCTTTCAAGGTGATTTTACTTGGTTATACGGATGGATTAAAAGGCTATCAGATTTGAAATCCGAAAATGAAGAAGCTTGTGAATTCTTGTCGTGTTACCTTTGATGAGTCAGCTTTGTTCAAGGAGAATGAGAGCTCATCGAATATTTCAGATTTGGTTCGTAGTGAATCAAAGGAGAAGGAAGTTATTCCCACATTTTGTCCAAGGAGTAGGGAGAGTAAAGTAGTTGGAGATGCTTGTGAGGAGGTAGCAGTTGAAGTGACATCACATAGTCAATACGGTGTCTCTAGTGGTGCAGGTGATGTGCATGACTCTAGAAAGGATTCGGTTCAAGGTGAAGACGAAAGGATTTTGGGTTATAGCATTGCTATTCAGGTTGGTTTTCTTGCTATAAGGCCACCGAAAGATATGGTGATTGGAACTATCTTAGCTTTTGTGATAATTTGGACTATTCTCTTCACGTAGTCCAGGATGAGCTGATGGACCTTGATGACGTCATGGAGTCGAGTGATAGCTCGAAGTGGATTTGTGCCATGGAGGAAGAGATGCAAAAACTTGGGATTTGGTTCCACTTTATGAAGGAAACTGTGCTATTAGGTGCAAATGGATATACAAGGTGAAGGACGATGGGAGATACCAAGCTAAGCTAGTGGCTAAGGGGTTTACACAAAGGAAGGGAAAAGAGTATGATGAGATATTCGCACCGGTTGTGCGCCATACTTCTATCCGGATATTACTTGCTATATTGGCTATTGACGAATTGGAGTTGGAGCAACTTGATGTGAAAACCACCTTCTTGTATGGTGACTTGGATAAAGACATCTATATGGAGCAACTGGAAGGTTTTGTTGTGGATGATAAGTCAAATTTGGCTTGCAAGTTAAAGAAATCACTATATGATTTAAGACAATCACCTAGACAATGGTACAAGATATTTGATCATTTTATGCTTGAAAATAGTTTTGATAGAAGCATCAAGGTTGATTGGGTATATCTCAAGAAGTTGAAAAATGATTGTTGGGTGCACTTACTCTTGTATGTGGACGACATGCTCATTTCTTATAAGGATAAGAATGAAATCGACAAGTTAAAACTGAGTTTGAAATCGAAGTTCGAAATGAAGGATCTTTGAGAAGCAAGAAGGATATTGTTCGTGGAAATAGGAAGGGATTAAAAGCATTTTGAGTTGAAATTGACTCAAAAGGTGTACAAAGAGAAAGAGTTTTGCCGGTTTAGCATGGAGAGTGCAAATGCGTCAAATACACATTTACCTTTGCATACGAAACTTTCGAGTAAGGGATCACCTATCTTAGAGGAAGACAAGGCTTATATGACAAATGTTCCATATGCTAGTGCGGTTGGAAGTATAATGTATGCTATGGTGTGTACAAGGACCGATATTGCAAATGCCGTCCGGATGGTTAGTCAGTATATGGTCGATCCGAGGAAATCACATTGGGAAGCTGTGAAGCTTATATTGAGATACCTTAGAGGCACATCATCTCATGGTCTTGTTTTTTGCGGTAGAGATGAGAAGGATTGCAAGTTGGTTGGTTATTGTGATTCGGACCGCATCGGTGATAGGGATCGAAGAAAACTAACTTCCGGATATGTCTTCACACTTGTTGGTACAGTCATAAGTTGGAGATTGAGATTGCAGACCGTAGTTGCTTTATCCACTAAGGAGGCGGAGTTGATAACCTTGGTGGAGGCGACAAAAGAGGCACTTTGTTTGAGGCGATTGTTGCGTGACTTGGGATTCGAGCATGGTTGCATTGATGTTCGATATGATAGCCGAAGTGTTATTCACTAGGCAGAGAATTTGGCATTTAGCTCATGGACTAAGCATTTTGAAGTGAGAGAGTCGTTTCTAGTAGCCATGGATGCAAATAAGAAAGTATATCTTCAGAATGTGCACACAAAGGATAACGCTGCAGATATGCTCACAAAGACATTGCCAGTTGATAAGTTCGAGCATTGCTCGAACTTGATTCGTTTGGAGAAGTGCTAAGTGCCACGGGGTGGCACGGTTGAGGGAGGAGCTTGGTTGTAGACGAGGAAGAGTATCGGTGAGAGATTGTGGTTCTATCTTCTTGGTGAGTTTTAGTCTTTGGTGAGATGGCTTAGAATTTGATGTTTTCAACACTGAGCGGGGGCTTTGCCTGAGCTCACTGATGGAGTGCAATGGATGGTGGCATTGCCGGAGCTTACTGGAAAAGATTCATGTTTGGTTGAAGGTAAAAGTGGGGATAGTTGGTGCTATCAGTCGTTGATGATGGTACGGTACCACTGGAGTTGGAGATGGATGTATCGAGATGGAGTTTGAATTTTGGCGACATTGTATGGAAAAATTGAAGTGGTCGGAAGTAGCTTGGTGATGTAGAAAATGGTTCGCAAATCGGTGTTCGAAGGAGGAAGATATGGCGATGAAAGGGATTGTTGTGGCTAGCAACAAGCGACATACGCCTGTCATAAAGTGACAGACGTCTGTGACTACAGGGTTTGAAAACCGAGAGTGTGGACAGACGTCTGTCGCTTTATGACAGACGTCTGTGGCTTTAGGAAAAAAAATTCCGTGACTGATGACAGACGTCTGTCACTTGCGACAGACATCTATGACGACTTCTGCCTATTTTTGACTGGGTTTTTTGGTGTGAAGATTTGTGATATTTGTTGGGCAATTCTGGAACTTTTCCTAAGTTTTCTATTCTCTTATATAAACTATTTTCTAGATTTAAATAGTGGGATTGAAAAAGCGACTGCTAGGGTTTTAGCCTCCATAAATTAGAGTTTATCAAAACTTAATTTTCTTCAATTTTCTTCTACACAAATCAAATCTATTAGATATTTTATCATTGTAATCAACTTCTTGTATTCTTCTCATTGGTATGAATAAAAGCTCTCTCTTAAAGTAGATGTACACTAACAATACGTTAGTGGAACCACTATAAATCGGCGTGCGATTTATTTATTCGTTGTTGCTCTTATATTATATTCCTTGTTTAGTGATTGTGATTGGTCTTGGATTGGATTGAGATTGATATTGATATATTAATTAGTTGTTTTTGCATTTCTTACCATGATCTCGTTTTCCGGTGTGCTTTGGGGTTCTTATTTGAGTGGTTTCGAGTTATAATTTCCCACAACAGTTGATTTCTCTGTTAAAAAAACAGTACTTGTCTAACAAGCGCTTGGTGTTCATTGTTGAACAAGCGCCTAAAGACCCAGTGCTTGTTCAATAAGCGTCTAAGCTTCACAATTTGAAATTTTAATTTATACATATGATTTCAGGCACTTGTTCAACAAGCGCCTGATTTCTGGATGCTTGTTCAGCAAGCGTCCAAGTATATTAGAGATTCTCGACAGTTTGACCCCAATTTGTAACCAATTACATTTTGTAAACTCTGTTGGAAGGCTGCTTGGTATTGGATGTTACAATTTGTAATCTGTAATCACAGGTTGGAGATGCTCTAATAAGATATCTATCTTGTAACTGGCCAGTCCTAATTTTAGTCCCTTTTTGTCTTTGCCAACTTTTGTACAGTCATTATAGCTTTATTAATTTAATGGCCATATCCCCCTTAGCCCACTTACCTTTCAAGAGTAAGACATTCAAGAATTTATTCTAAGGATCACAAACCTGCTCCAAGGTTCTAATGGATTACACAACACAGGAGACATGATTGTACCATCCACATAAACTAGGGCGCTATTTGCACGAGCTATTTTTGATATTTTATAAGGAAAATAGGTGTACCAATGAATTTTGGTAAGGACTTCACGAAAATTTGAGTTCTTTTTAGTATCCCAAAGGTATAAAATCCTACGATGATCCAGTGAACTTATAAATATAAAATGTTTGCATTGCACTCTATTTAATTTACGTACAGAAAAAGCACAGCCTATCCTAATTGTCGATAACAAAACTTATGACACAACACACTAGAACAGAGGAATACCAAAGAGTATAGCCGCTGCTAATAATTTCAGCAACACCCTTATGTATTGTGTGGACATTCTTTTTAACTCTTATATTCATTGTTGAATACTATCTGTCAATAATTATAAACGTTGGAAATATTGCATTTTCAATACTTATAACTTTTACCGATTTTTATCTTCCAACGAAAACAAGGGTTAGTAATATCCATTTTGTAACATGTATATCAGCTGTAAAATTCATGGTACCAACGATACAAGGGTGAGCAATAACCATTGTAAATAATTAATGTTGGTAATTTCTATTTTTAACATTAATAACCGTTGTAAATAATTAATATGGTACGCATGGTGATAGCATAGGCTATGTATATTATGCATTCAAATAAATATTATGTTTAAGTTATAAAATTGTAACCAAAAAATATCAAGAAACATCCATATTCATGGTAACAAAATTGAGCATCAACTAAAAAAAGTCAAGTTTAATACATAAGTTATCAAATTTAATAAATAGGTATCAATTCCATACCAATATCAATTTGGAATATCAGTTATGTATAATTTACTAATAGACTAACCATAGCTTCTTAAATGTTCAGTTTGAGAATGAATTAAAGATTATAATAAGTCGTCAACATATACTTTATCTCTTTTCCTTGATACCATACAGTCATTTCCACCACATCTACATTCAATATAGCAGGTCTTAAAAGTTGTACCAAAGGATCAAAGAATTAAGTTTCAATTATAATATGATTAAGGCCAACAAAATGTGGATAGCTCTTGCAAAGCATTCGTTACTATCAGTCTAATATGATATTAGAGCAAGGAGTTCATGGTATGTAATTTTAGCACCGAACTAAGCTTTAATCCTAAATCTTTTTTAGTTAAAGGATCCTATAGCACAAAAAGTAATAAGGGCACAATCACAGTTATTTCATTCTCGAAACAACATTCACACGGTTTAACCACTGATTAATATGAAACATATTTGAAGTACAATCTGTTTTTGTAATTAAATCATTTGCAACATGGCTTGAGTGCAACTGTATCCAAAACCAACACATTTGGCACCATTAGTGCCCCCGCATCTGGCTAATTTCAACATAGAAAATTATAATATTTAAGCCAACATACTATATATTCCTCATACAAAAACTATCTTCCTGATCAGTGCTTTTTCATAAATAAATTAACGCCATACACAAATCCACTAATGAAATTGTGTTTAAATTGAATACACGTAATTATAAATGGTGTTTGGAAACACATCAGAAAAAATATATAAATTTGGACACAAATGTTAATCTATGTATATTTATTGTAAGATTATTCAACATAGAAAAAACAATGAATTAAGCATGACTTTGTTGCTTTATAAAATTCAATTATACTAACATAATGTAGTTGCAAAATATATATAAATGCCATAATCTTATTGTATATATTGCAATTTCTTATATGTAGTTTAAGTTAAAGCTTGATTGGTATAATGTTGAGTTCCAAATTTAGGATTTGATGACATTTTAATTCGACATTCATATATGACAAATTTGGGTATCTCCCACTGTGGATTCGGAAATTAACCTGACTTTGATACATAGTCCCTGTCTTAATTTCACAAAGGCTATTCCTTTTAAGTTGATTAAACCAATCATCATCATTCCTTTAACTTCTCCTTTTCAATTACCTCCTCATTTTTCGACTGCTTCTTTACGTGTAAACTTATATTTCATTTTCCAACTTCCATGTTTTATTTTTGCTACTTAATGCTCTGCATTCAACTACTACTTTTGTTGCTATAATATGTAATGCTCTTTTGCTCTCGGATAAGGTTCATATTAGCTACAACATAATTGACCCAACACCTGAAAAAAAATATTTCGTTTACTTTTCTCAGATTCATGGAAAAACCTTTTCTACTTTCCAATTTATACAATAAACATAAACATATACATGCAAAATAACTAGAATAAAACACAAAGACTTTGACGTAATAGGATATCTAGTGTTGCATGAGAGTAGTTGCGTTCGACAATAGAAGATACAGTTAAAAGAGAATAATAGCTAAAAACACAACAAACAATCGATAAAGTATAATTTCTTTACATTTTCTCCATTGATATCAAATTATATATGAAATAATTCTTCCATAAACATCATACTAACCAAATAATTAATTTTCTTTCAATAATACTTTTGTCCGTGCTCATTTTTACTATTTTATACTAAAGTAATTTCTTCATTTTATTATCACTAAAAGGTTAAGTGCTATTTGGTTTTAGATAATTAAGCAACTTTTCTTCATTAAATATAACACACATTTTATTTAAATAGTGCATGCGTGATTCTAAACTAAACTGTCAAAGATGTACACAAAATTTATGAATTTAGCTAACCAATTGACATGTTATTGGATACACTTGCAATTGTTACGGGACTTTCTAATAACCTTGAGTACTAATCTTTAATTCTAAACTTGAGCTGTTGCTTCCATTGAATTGGAAATGAAAAAAAAATAACCAATCACTTTAAACAAAGAAAACTTTATCTAAAAGCATAACAGTATCATCCAATCACCTTTTTCTACTGAAGAAATGTATCAAATCATTTATCTAGGAAAAAAAAGCTTATCATTCAAAAATATACAGATTTCATTAATTTGTTCAACAACACTATTTTCAAGCCAAGCTAAAAGAATTTCTACTTGCAATACTTGTTTTTTGTTAAATTTTGGTGATACAAAATCACAAATAAAGATAAATAAATATGTAAAAGAAAGAAAGAGAATATTTTGTTTTTCCTAATTCATATGCATATTTGAGTTTGTTTATTTCTCTCTTTAATTGGCTAATCAAATTATTTTTTACTGTCTAATGTTAACTTGGACATTAAGTAATTGATTATATAAATAGAGACTAGAAGAGATTGTAAAACTGTGGTGGAAAATCTATTTGCTAATTTTCTCTTCTCTATCTTTGTTCTTCTTCTCCAAAAAATTTAGTCATATAAATATTTGCTCCCTTTCTCAATTTGTGATGCAGCGCGAGATACAGATGAACAAAATTACCTTAAGTCGCGTCCCTTAGCGAAGAAGCCCAAATCGACAGAATCCCTATGTCGCAAAGCAGAAGGCCGCGAACGACATACTGATCTCGTGAAACCCTATGTCGCGTTCCAGTCTAAGTCGCGGCATACGTTGAATCGCCCTCCTCCTTAAGTCGCGAACAACTCCGCCCCAACTAAGTCGCGAGTCGCCCCTCATCCTTATGTCGAGAACGACATTCCAGTAGGTCGCTGAAGTCTTATGTTAGGTCGCGAACAACATCCATTAGGTCGCGAAGCTCCAGTTAGGTCGCGAACGTGCTTCTCCTTAGGTCGCTGATTGAATGCCTTTTGTTGTTGAGTCGCGTAATGTTGTAATGTTGTAAATCGTTTGTTGTAAGTCGTAGGTCGGGTTGATAGGTCGTTAACGACCTAGCGTGAGTCGTTGTTTGTTTAGGTCGTGTATGTGTAAATATATTAAGGTCGTGAAGTCTCGTAATGTGTTGTGCTTTGTGATGTAAGTGTTTGTGTTGTGTTGTAAGCCTATAAATAGGCAAGTTGGGTCATTTGTAAAGGTGGTTGATTTTTGAATAAAAATTGGTTTGTGCTTTGTGCCTCCATTAAAATTGGTAGTTGAGTGTTATCTCCTATCTCCACTTTCGACATTCGAGTGCGCTCGAATCGACGATTGTTGAAGCCAATTCACGGAATCAAGTGCGCTTGATCAACGTTCGAAGAATTGTAGATCTTCTCTCACGGTATCGTGCGCGATCAACGTGTCGAAGATAGTTAGAATTCGGTATCTTTTGGAGATCAACGAATTTGGGCATTCGGTATCTTTCAATCCATCGATTTATATTGCTTCATCTAATCGTTCATCGATTAGTTTGACACGAAATTCACATTTCGTCGTCATCCATTATATCCGCTGCGTCAGTTTGGTATCAGAGCTAGACTTAGCCAATCATAGCTAAGCCGAGCCTGTTGGAGCCGAGTTAAAGTGTTGGCGTTAAAGTCAAGCCAAATCAAAGCAAAGCCGAGCTAAGTAGAAAAGGAGCCGAGCTTGTTGGAGAGATCATGCCTCCGAGACGTGCTAACCGATTTCAAAATATTGGAGATGTGTATCGTAGAGAAGATGCTGAGGCAATGGAACAGCATATCAATGAGAAGTTCAATGAAGGTGTTGAGAAGTTGGAGAAATTGATGATCGATATGAATCAAAGGAGAAGGTCACCAGTCTCGAACCATGGAGGAAACAGAGTTTTGCCATCGGTTACGGAGGCGAGGAGGGTGTCGCCACAATCTATTCGAGATAGAAGAGAGTCATCAGTTTCAACAAGGTGAGAACATCATGAATATAGACATGAAGAGAGAAGAACTCCACGTGAGTTTGAAGAAGAGCCATATCGAGATGAAGAGAGACACAGTAGAAGAGACATGCGTGATCAAAGGGATGCTGATGGTCGAGATCGATATAGACGTACATTTGATTTTGATGAAGAGGGTGATAGAGCTAGCATTCATTATCGAGATCGAGACCAAGTTCGAAACACATATCGGGATGTTGAGGATGACCGACGATGGGAGTCGGGTATGAAGATGGAAATTCCGGAATTCAAAGGTGGAATGATAGCAGAAGAATTTCTGGATTGGCTGTCTAATGTTGAAGAGATTTTTGACTTCAAAGAGGTTCCTGAGCATATAAGAGTTAAGTTAGTTGCTACAAGGTTGAGAGGGAGAGCTTTAGTATGGTGGCAGCAAACTAAACTTACACGAGAGAGAATGGGCAAATCGAAGATTGTCTCGTGGGAGAGATGAAGAAGTTGATGAAGGCTACATTCTTGCCTTACAATTATCAATCACTCATGTATCAGAGGTTGCATAATCTGACGCGAGGGACGAAGACTGTTAATGATTATGCTGATGAATTTTATCAACTGATTGCCAGAAATGATATCATGGAGACAGAGGAACAATTGACTGCTAGGTTTGTTGGAGGGCTGAGAATGCAGATACAGGATATGGTGAATATGTTTGATCCTACATCTGTAGCTGAAGCGCACCAGAAAGCGTTGGCTTGGGAGAAGCAGGGAAGACGAGGAGGTGGTGTGTTTCCAAGTTCCAATACTCAGAGCAAGAGTGCTAGTGGGATTTCCAATGTTTCTAAAGCTGTCAGTAAACCAGTTGTGAATGAGGTTGCAAAGGCAAAGGTCAACAACAGTATCAAATGATTTAATTGTCGGAAATTTGGTCACAAAAGCAATGAATGTCCGAAGCCGAAGAAGCGAACGATGATTGCTGAGGTTGAGGGTGAGGATGTTGGTGAAGGTTATTCTAGTCCAGTTGAGGAGAATGAACAGGATATAGCGTCGGGAGATGAAGGATGTAACTTAATGATGAGGAGATTATGTTTGATACCGAAGCAGGAAGAAGAGGCTAGTTGGTTGAGGAGTAATATCTTTCAGTCGACATGCACTATATTGGGAAAGGTTTGTAAATTTGTGATTGACGCAGGAACTTGTGACAATATCATTTCTACCGAAGCTATGAGAAAGTTGAAGTTGAAGACGGAGAAGCATCCAAATCCATACATGTTAGCGTGGTTAAGGAAAGGAGGAGAGGTGAAGGTGGACAAACGAGTTCATGTTCCATTTTCTATTGGGGAGAAGTATAAAGACGAGATCTGGTGTGATGTTGTGGAGATGGATGTTTGTCACTTTCTTTTGGGAAGATCATGGCAGTATGACCGAGCATTGCAGCATGATGGTCGAACCAATAACTACAACTTTATGTTTGAAAGTACTAAGATCATTTTAGTTCTGAAGAAGAGACAGCAAGGAGAGAGCAAGTCAGAAGAGATTGAAGAGCTAAAGGCTTTGTTGACTTTGAAGGAGTTAAATAAAGAGGTAGAGGAGAGTCCAGAGGTATTCTTGTTGATTGAACATGAAGCTAGTGAATCAGTAGAAGTTCCAGAGGGAGTAAAGCCAGTATTGGAGGAATTTGAAGACGTGTTTCCTAAAGATTTGCCAAAGGAGTTACACCATTGAGGGACATACAACACCAAATAGATCTTGTTCCAAGAGCAGTATTACCTCACAGGCCACATTACAGGATGAGTCCTAAGGAGCATGAGGAACTGAGAAGGCAGGTGGAGGAGTTGTTAGAACAAGGGCGTTTTCAGGAGAGCTTGAGTCCTTGTGCAGTGCCAGCCTTATTGGTACCGAAGAAGGATGGGACTTGGTGGATATGTACGGACAGTCGGGCTCTAAACAAGATCACTGTGAGATACAGATTTCCTATGCCGAGGTTCGATGATTTGATTGATCAATTGAGTGGGGCTGTTGTGTTCTCAAAGATTGGCTTGAAGAGTGGATACCATCAGATTCGTATTAAACCGGGTGATGAGTGGAAGACTGCTTTTAAAACTAGAGAAGGTCTATACGAATGGCTGGTTATGCCGTTTGGCTTGTCAAATGCGCCTAGTACTTTTATGAGAGTGATGAACCGGATTTTCAGACCATTTATTGGGAAATTCGTAGTAGTTTACTTTGACGATATTTTGATCCTTTGTGGGAGTATGGAAGAGCATATCCAGCATTTGTGAGAAGTGCCGTTTATTATACGACAGGAGCAATTCTATGCAACAACGAAGAAGTGTGTGTTCATGACACACAGTGTTTTGTTTCTGGGATATGTTCCGTCAAAGGAGGGTATTCAAGTGGATGAAAGCAAAGTGGAAGCTGTCAGGAGTTGGCCACAACCCAAGACAATTACTGAAGTGAGAAGCTTTCATGGGTTGGTATTTTTTTATCGAAGATTCATTCCACATTTTAGGAGTGTGATGGCACCTGTGACCGATTGCATGAAAGGAAAGAAGTTCGTGTGGACAGAGGGAGAAGATTTAGCTTTTGAGAAGATTAACACACTTTTAACATCAGCACTAATTCTAGTATTGACGGATTTTCAGATATTATTCGAATTACACACTGATGCTTCGAAGGTTGGGATTGGTGGAGTATTGAGTCAGAAGGGAAGACCAGTTGCTTATTTCAGTGAGAAGTTGTCCGGAGCCAAACTAAGATAAAGCACTTATGACGTGGAATTTTACGCGATTGTTCAAGTTGTGAAGCACTGGAGACATTATCTGTTTCAGAAGGAGTTTGTTCTTTATACGGATCATGAAGCTTTGAAACATTTGCAAGGGCAGGACAAAATTTCAGCTAGGCACGCTTCATGGGTCGCGTATCTACAGCAGTTTACTTTTGTTGTAAAGCACAAATCAGGGGCGACGAATCGTGTAGCTGATGCATTGAGTAGAAGGAATCATTTGTTGACGACGATGAAGGTTGAAGTGACAGGATTTGGACTATTGCCAGAGTTGTTTGCAGAAGATCCTTACTTTACGAATATTGTTGAGAAAGTCAAGGATAGGAGTGCTGAAGAGTCTGTGACGGTAGATGGATTCGTATTCAAGGGGAATCGATTATGTGTACCAGATTGCAGCTTGAGAATGAAGATTATCAAAGAGTTGCATGAGGAAGGACATGTGGGCCGTGATCGTACTATGAAGTTGATTGCAAATTCTTATATTTGGCCATCAATGAGAAAAGAGGTTGAGAAATTTGTGGAGAGATGCCATATCTGCCAAGTTTCGAAGGGAATCGCTACGAATGCAGGATTATATATGCTGTTGCTATACCAACTAAACCATGGGTGGATGGTAGCATGGACTTTGTGTTGGGATTTCCGAGAACGCAACGTGGGAATGATTCTATTTATGTGGTGGTTAACCGATTTTCCAAAATGGCACATTTTATTGCTTGTAAGAAGACTGCAGACGCCGTTAATGTCGCTCAGTTATACTTCAGAGAGATCTATAGACTTCATGGATTGGCTGAATCTATTGTTTTGGATAGAGATACTCGTTTTCTGAGCCATTTTTGGATGAGTCTATGGACAATGGTTGGAACTAAGTTGAAATTTAGCAGTGCTTATAATCCGCGGACGGATGGACAGACCGAATTTGTGAACAGATCCCTAGGTAATCTGTTGCGATGCCTTGTGGATGGTAATCTGAAAAGTTGGAATTCGAAGTTATGTCAAGCTGAGTTTGCACACAACCACGCAGTTAATCGTAGCACGAGTTTCAGTCCATTTCAGGTTGTTTATTTAACAAATCCAAAGGGACCATTGGATTTATCGATAATCCCATTTCCAAAAGGAGTTGTCAAACGAGCTAGTGATTTGGTGAATGAGTTGCAGGAATGCCACAAAGTTGTACAGGAATGATTGCTTAAGGCAAATGAGAAATACAAGCAATCAGCAAATGTTAAACGACGAAGTGTTGAATTCAAAGAAGGAGATTTTGTGTATGCAGTGCTGACCAAAGATCGATTTCCTGTTGGAACCTACAACAAGCTAGCCGCTAGAAAGATTGGTCCTTTAGAGATCGTGAAGAAGATCAATGAGAACGCATATCAGATAAGGTTTCCAGATAATGTTCATACTTCTGATGTTTTCAACGTCAAACACTTGATTCCATACCATGAGGATAAGCACGTCGAAGAAGAGGAAAATGAGAATTCGGGGACGAATCTTTTTCAATCTGGGCAGGATGATGCAGCGCGAGATACAGATGAACAAAATTACCTTAAGTCGCGTCCCTTAGCGAAGAAGCCCAAATCGACAGAATCCCTATGTCGCGAAGCAGAAGGTCGCGAACGACATACTGATCTCGCGAAACCCTATGTCGCGCTCCAGTCTAGGTTGCAGCATACGTTGAATCGCCCTCCTCCTTAAGTCGTGAACAGCTCCGCCCCAACTAAGTCGCGAGTCGCCCCTCATCCTTATGTCGAGAACGACATTCCAGTAGGTCGCTGAAGTCTTATGTTAGGCCGCGAACAACATCCATTAGGTCGCGAAGCTCCAGTTAGGTCGCGAACGTGCTTCTCCTTAGGTCGCTGATTGAATGCCGCTTGTTGTTGAGTCGCGTAATGTTGTAATGTTGTAAATCGTTTGTTGTAAGTCGTAGGTCGGGTTGATAGGTCGTTAACGACCTAGCGTGAGTTGCTGTTTGTTTAGGTCGTGTATGTGTAAATATATTAAGGTCGTGAAGTCTCGTAATGTGTTGTGCTTTGTGATGTAAGTGTTTGTGTTGTGTTGTAAGCCTATAAATAGGCGAGTTGGGTCATTTGTAAAGGTGGTTGATTTTTGAATAAAAATTGGTTTGTGCTTTGTGCCTCCATTAAAATTGGTAGTTGAGTGTTATCTCCTATCTCCACTTTCGACATTCGAGTGCGCTCGAATCGACGATTGTTGAAGCCAATTCACGGAATCAAGTGCGCTTGATCAACGTTCGAAGAATTATAGATCTTCTCTCACGGTATCGTGCGCGATCAACGCGTCGAAGATAGCTAGAATTCGGTATCTTTTGGAGATCAACGAATTGGGCATTCGGTATCTTTCAATCCATCGATTTATATTGCTTCATCTAATCGTTCATCGATTAGTTTGACACGAAATTCACATTTCGTCGTCATCCGTTATATCCACTGCGTTAGTTTGGTATCAGAGCTAGACTTAGCCAATCATACGAGCCGAGTTAAAGTGTTGGCGTTAAAGTCAAGCCAAATCAAAGCAAAGCCGAGCTAAGTAGAAAAGGAGCCGAGCTTGTTGGAGAGATCATACCTCCGAGACGTGCTAACTGATTTCAAAATATTGGAGATGTGTATCGTAGAGAAGAAGCTGAGGCAATGGAACAGCATATCAATGAGAAGTTCAATGAAGGTGTTGAGAAGTTGGAGAAATTGATGATCGATATGAATCAAAGGAGAAGGTCACCAGTCTCGAACCATGGATGAAACAGAGTTTCGCCATCGGTTACGGAGGCGAGGAGGGTGTCGCCACAATCTGTTCGAGATAGAAGAGAGTCATCAGTTTCAACAAGGCGAGAACATCATGAATATAAACATGAACAGAGAAGAACTCCACGTGAGTTTGAAGAAGAGCTATATCGAGATGAAGAGAGACATAGTAGAAGAGACATGCTTGATCAAAGGGATGTTGATGGTCGAGATCGATATAGACGTACATTTGATTTTGATGAAGAGGGTGATAGAGCTAGCATTCATTATCGAGATCGAGACCAAGTTCGAAACTCATATCGGGATGTTGAGGATGACCGACGATGGGAGTCGGGTATGAAGATGGAAATTCCAGAATTCAAAGGTGGAATGGTAGCAGAAGAATTTCTCGATTGGTTGTCTAATGTTGAAGAGATTTTGACTTCAAAGAGGTTCCTGAGCATAGAAGAGTTAAGTTAGTTGCTACAAGGTTGAGAGGGAGAGCTTTAGCATGGTGGCAGCAAACTAAACTTACGCGGGAGAGAATGGGCAAATCGAAGATTGTCTCGTGGGAGAAGATGAAGAAGTTGATGAAGGCTACATTCTTGCTTTACAATTATCAATTACTCATGTATCAGAGGTTGCAGAATCTGAGGCAAGGGACGAAGACTGTTAGTGATTATGCTGATGAATTTTATCAACTGATTGCCAGGAATGATATCATGGAGACAGAGGAACAATTGACTGCTAGGTTTGTTGGAGGGTTGAGAATGAAGATACAGGATATGGTGAATATGTTTGATCCTAGATCTGTAGCTGAAGCGCACCAGAAAGCGTTGGCTTGGGAGAAGCAGGGAAGACGAGGAGGTGGTGTGTTTCCAAGTTCCAATACTCAGAGCAAGAGTGCTAGTGGGAGTTCCAATGTTTCTAAAGCTGTCAGTAAACCATTTGTGAATGAGGTTGCAAAGGCAAAGGTCAACAACAGTATCAAATGCTTTAATTGTCAGGAATTTGGTCACAAAAGCAATGAATGTCCGAAGCTGAAGATGCGAACGATGATTGCTGAGGTTGAGGGTGAGGATGTTGGTGAAGGTTATTCTAGTCCAGTTGAGGAGAATGAACAGGATATCGCGTCGGGAGATGAAGGATGTAACTTAATGATGAGGAGATTATGTTTGACACCGAAGCAGGAAGAAGAGGCTAGTTGGTTGAGGAGTAATATCTTTCAGTCGACATGCACTATATTGGGAAAGGTTTGTAAATTTGTGATTGACGCGGGAAGTTGTGACGATATCATTTCTATCGAAGCTGTGAGAAAGTTGAAGTTGAAGACGGAGAAGCATCCAAATCCATACAAGTTAGCGTGGTTAAGGAAAGGAGGAGAGGTGAAGGTGGACAGGCGAGTACATGTTCCATTTTCTATTGGAAGAAGTATAAAGACGAGATCTGGTGTGATGTTGTGGAGATGGAAGTTTGTCACTTGCTTTTGGGAAGATCATGGCAGTATGACCGAGCAGTGCAGCATGATGGTCGAACCAATAGCTACAACTTTATGTTTGAAGGTGCTAAGATCATTTTAGTTCTGAAGAAGGGACAGCAAGGAGAGAGCAAGTCAGAAGAGATTGAAGAGCTAAAGACTTTATTGACTTTGAAGGAGTTTATTGAAGAAGTAGAGGAGAGTCCAGAGGTATTCTTGTTGATTGGACACGAAGCTAGTGAATCAGTGGAAGTTCCAGAGGGAGTAAAGCCAGTATTGGAGGAGTTTGAAGACGTGTTTCCTAAACAGTTGCCAAAGGAGTTACCACCATTGAGGGACATACAACACCAAATAGATCTTGTTCCAGCAGCAGTATTACCTCACAGGCCACATTACAGGATGAGTCCTAAGGAGCATGAGGAACTGAGAATGCAGGTGGAGGAGTTGTTAGAACAAGGGCGTTTTCAGGAGAGCTTGAGTCCTTGTGCAGTGCCAGCCTTATTGGTACCGAAGAAGGATGGGACTTGGTGGATGTGTACGGACAGTCGGGCTCTAAACAAGATCACTGTGAGATACAGATTTCCTATGCCGAGGTTCGATGATTTGATTGATCAATTGAGTGGGGCTGTTGTGTTCTCAAAGATTGACTTGAAGAGTGGATACCATCAGATTCGTATTAAACTGGGTGATGAGTGGAAGACTGCTTTTAAAACTAGAGAAGATCTATACGAATGGCTGGTTATGCCATTTGGCCTGTCAAATGCGCCTAGTACTTTTATCAGAGTGATGAACCTGATTTTCAGACCATTTATTGGAAAATTCGTAGTAGTTTACTTTGACGATATTTTGATCTATAGTGGGAGTATGGAAGAGCATATCCAGCATTTGCGAGAAGTGCCGTTTATGATACGACAGGAGCAATTCTATGCAACAGCGAAGAAGTGTGTGTTCATGACGCACAGTGTTTTGTTTCTTGGATATGTTCTGTCAAAGGAGGGTATTCAAGTGGATGAAAGCAAAGTGGAAGCTGTCAGGAGTTGGCAATTACTGAAGTGAGAAGCTTTCATGGGTTGGTATTTTTTTATCGAAGATTCATTCCACATTTTAGCAGTGTGATGGCACCTGTGACCGATTGCATGAAAGGAAAGAAGTTCGTGTGGACTGAGGGATAAGATTTAGCTTTTGAGAAGATTACGACACTTTTGACGTCAGCACCAATTCTAGTATTGCCGGATTTTCAGACATTGTTCGAATTACAACTGATGCTTCGAAGGTTGGGATTGGTGGAGAATTGAGTCAGAAGGGAAGACCAGTTGCTTATTTCAGTGAGAAGTTGTCTGGAGCCAAACTAAGATATAGCACTTATGACGTGGAATTTTACGCGATTGTTCAAGCTGTGAAGCACTGGAGACATTATCTGTTTCAGAAGGAGTTTGTTCTTTATACGGATCATGAAGCTTTGAAACATTTGCAAGGGCAGGACAAAATTTCAGCTAGGCACGCTTCATGGGTCGCGTATCTACAGCAGTTTACTTTTGCAAGGGCAGGACAAAATTTCCGCCCCAGCTAAGTCGCGAGTCGCCCCTCATCCTTATGTCAATAACGATATTCCAGTAGTTCGCTGAAGTCTTATGTTAGGTCGCGAACAACATCCATTAGGTCGCGAAGCTCCAGTTAGGTCGCGAAGTTCCAGTTAGGTCGCTGCCGTGCTTCTCCTTAGGTCGCTGATTGAATGCCGCTTGTTGTTGAGTCGCGTAATGTTGTAAATCGTTTGTTGTAAGTCGTAGGTCGGGTTGATAGGTCGTTAACGACCTAGCGTGAGTCGCTGTTTGTTTAGGTCGTGTATGTGTAAATATATTAAGGTCGTGAAGTATCGTAATGTGTTGTGCTTTGTGATGTAAGTGTTTGTGTTGTGTTGTAAGCCTATAAATAGGCGAGTTGGGTCATTTGTAAAGGTGGTTGATTTTTGAATAAAAATTGGTTTGTGCTTTGTGCCTCCATTAAAATTAGTAGTTGAGTGTTATCTCCTATCTCCACTTTCGACATTCGAGTGCGCTCGAATCGACGATTGTTGAAGCCAATTCACGGAATCAAATGCGCTTGATCAACGTTCGAAGAATTGTAGATCTTCTCTCACGGTATCGTGCGCGATCAACGTGTCGAAGATAGCTAGAATTCGGTATCTTTTGGAGATCAACGAATTTGGGCATTTGGTATCTTTCAATCCATCGATTTATATTGCTTCATCTAATCGTTCATCGATTAGTTTGACACGAAATTCACATTTCGTCGTCATCCGTTATATCCGTTGCGTCAATTTGGTTATTTATTCGATGGTATTTTGTTTATTTTAGCTTTGTTCTATTAGTTGTAAATAAAATTTTGGTGAATCAATAAAGTGGGTGGTTGGGTGGAATGTATTGTGTTATTTCGTTTTGATTTGAATTCCGTCTTGTTATCATTCCAAGTTATCTCTTTATGATTTGGGTGATAAAGACCCGTTGATAAAAGCTTCCGCAAAGAGTTATTATTATTTCCATAATAGTTTTGTATTGGAGCACAGATCATCGCAGAGTTAGAGTAATTTTGGTTTGAAAAATTATTGATGTCGGATATGATTTCATTTTCGGAGATGCCCATTTTGGATGGGAAAAATTGGGGTATTTGAAAGCCTAAGACAGAGGATGTTCTATACCTCAATGATCTTCATGATCCAATTGATGGAGATGGAAAGAAGCCCTCTGAGGTAGATTGTAGGATCGATTTACCCTAGAGGGGAGGTGAATAGGGAGATATTAATAATTATAAAAATTTATTGCAGAAATATATAAAATAATTGCAGCATAGAAAATAGCAGAATAATAAAAGTAGAAATAGAACAACACGGATTTACCCAGCTTCAGTAAAACCCTACCTACATGCTGCCTCCTAGGCTTCTACAAGAAATTAAGTAGCTAGACGCTTACACACGTGAACTTGCGACACCCTCTACCGACTAACCTAACTCTACACTCAAAATCCTACCACAACTCAGCCACTAAGTTGCGATTTCTCGAACTACTCCATTATAGTTCATCCCTTAGTCACACGACTAGAATTTACAAAAGTTTGAAAGAGAAATACAAAAAAAAAACAACTCAAAAAAATAAAACCCTAATTTTAAAATTAAAAGACCAAAAGAAATTATAAGTTGGCCTAAAGAAAAAACTGTAATAAAAATTAGTTCCCCTATTCTTTGTTTATTTCTTCGGCCCGTATCCTTTGCTTTGTGAAAATGGCTGCCTCGTTTATTCCTCATTCTTTCTGAAAAATTAGGGTCCTGGGAATTGAAACGTCGCGATTCCAGTTGATCGATTGAATAGATATGTTCGTGTTGATTGCTTTGTCGATCGATCATCTTGCTTTAACTTCACTCAGCTGCTTCAATTCGTCTAGTTCGATTTGAATAAATCTGGTATGTGATTTCCTTTGTTATTCTCGTTAATATGCTTGAGCTCAATGATTCTGAATGTCGTTGATGTTGATGGTATTTATAGGGTTTAATTCCCTAAATTTTCGTTCAAATATATCTTTTGAATTCTTCTATCACTTTAGCTCGGCCGTTCGATTTTGATTGGTTGCATGTGATTAATCATGACCGCTTCAATTTCAAATATTTCTTTGCTTGATTATGACGGCTTTCATTTGCTTTGGATTTTATTCCGTTCTTTTCTGGGATTTGACTTCGGCTATTTAAAATTGTGATAATCAGGACTCTTTCGATTTTTGTTATCACCTGGTTTTGACTCTGACTTGTTCAAACTCTACCTTGGTCATCACGGCTTTGATTCTTTGGCATTTTGAATTTTTGTTGACTGCTATTACATTCTATGGTTTGTAAGTTTAAAACTGATGTTGAGCTTGGTATTGCAGTCTTGTTCATCACTGCATATATGTTGTTTCCTCTTGAAAATTGCTGCATATTTCGATTGTCCTCATGTTGCATATGTTTTGAGCAAGTGCATATGAACTTGTATGCTTGGTTTGTACTTATGGTCTGATCATTTCATTTGAGCACTTTGTTGCATTTAGCGTTTGTTGTCTTTTTAACTAATGTCCAGCTGCATGTCTTCAGTCAGTGTACATTTGTTTGTCTCTCTAGTCGTACATTTGGTTGAGTCTGATTGCATTTCATGTGAGCTTCAAGTGCTCCTTTGTGTAGTCTTACATTCCACTCTGTTGCGTACATGTTTATTTCTTCATCCCTCTGGTTTCATTTGTATGCATCTATCATGATGTATGTTTGTGAGGTTTTCATGTGTAATGTTCTGGTTCAAGTAAGTTGTTGGACTGGGTTCACATGAACTTCATCTTGATTTTGGAATTTGTCTGCACTTTGAATGCTGGTCTTCATATGGCCTTGAGTCTAGTTGTATTGTTTGTTGGATTGTATGTGGTCAATGGTCTACGCATAACTGTTTTTACATTTGAATTTGGTCTAGAGGTAATTCTTTTTTGGTTGTCATTCACTTGTGTACCTTTATTTCATGCTTTGAGTGCTACATTCTGTTTGGAGCAGTTCTTTCTGGTTCGGTCTTGTAAAGTTTCTGATCGTATGCATATGTTGTTTTGAACATGGCTATCGTATTGTCGAGTTTGTCTGTGTTCATTAACATTGTATTTGACTTTAACTGTGCAGTCTGCACTGAAATGCTGTGCACTGCATGTATATATGTATACATGTGTGTTCACACATGTATATATGTATGTTAGTTTGTGTAGTTTCCTTCAGTCTTTGTTGTTTGTGAATCCATGCCTCTTTGTGTTTGTATTTGGTTGTTGCTTCGAGCCAATTCATTGCATGAATTTGAATGGTTGAGTTGTTTTCATGTCTACTCACTGAATTTTTGGTCGAGTCTGTTCTCATGCGTCCACATTTATGCACTTGTTAGCATGGTCTGGTTTGTGTTGGTTGACCCTGATTTTGGTTGCATGATAACTTGTACTTGACAATTTTGTGATGTTTTTGTATTGCACCTAAGTTGAAACTAGCTTTGGCTCGGGTTTGACCTTGGGCTCATGTCGTGACTTTATTTGTATTGCACTTGAGTTGAACCTAGCTTTTTGGATGGATTTAGCCTTGTGCTCACATGTCCCTGCAGTTTTATCAAGGGTATATCGGTGTGCATGGTCTTGTGGCATGTACAGTGATACGCTGTGCATGTCACAAGTTGTTCGTGTATGATGAATTCAAAATAAATATGATGACGAACAACCCAAATAACCGAGGCAAATAATATTTTAAAAAACACATATTTTATTTTACACTGCAAAAATATTCCTTTTTCAATTTTACCGTGTCAGTGTTTATTTTGCAGATAACTTAGATGTTGGATTCGGGTTGGAGAAAACTCGAAAATAAAATACGAGTGAATGGGTGATATGTAGTGAGGTGAACAATGTAAAGTGAAATTTGAGACGTAATCGAAATTGTATTATAATTGAAAATTGTACATATAGTGAGAGCTTAAATTTTGTACTATTCAAAAATTGTAATAAAACATTTGTTTGAATAAAATATATGTTTGAATTCAAATTCTATGTTATTTATTTTATTCAGAAAATATTTATTTAATATGTGAAAATAGAATAGCACAATAACAAATACATTTAAATGAATATATATATATATATATATATATATATGTTTATTATCATCTAACAAAAATCATATACTAGCATATTCAACGATCTCCTCCTTTTGATGATAACAAACATATATTTAAGATTGTGAATTTATTAAATGTATTTGATCATTGATGAACCCTACTTGCTCCCCTTATTTGAATGCTCCTTCTTTACAACAAAGCCTTCCCTTCATATATGCATGAGAATAAATAAAGATACGCAAATGGGAATATGCAAATAAAATGTTTGACCTTTATTTGCCAAAATCTTAACTTTTCTCTCTACCTTTTGTTATCAACAAAAGAGTAGCGGTGTTAGAAAAATAGAGATAAAGTGATAGACATTAATACAATATTACTACCCAATCGAGTATACATATTAAATTTCAATAAAGAATAAAAAAATCAAAAATACTCTATTAGACGCATATTCCACTTTAGAATGATGGGGATGATGCCGGCATATAAATATCTATAGAGTTGTGTCTATTTGTGGTATATTTATATTGGGTATTTGAATATCTACTAATCATGCATAACCGTTAGGACTTTTAAATGAGATTAGTAGTATTTCTAATTTTTACAAAAAATGAATTTCTAACATCTTCTAACCATGCATAACCGTGAAGACTTTTAAATGGAATTAGAATCAACTTGTATATTTAATAATCAATTTTGATATGTGTTCCATGCATGCATAATCGTAAGGACTTTTAAATGAGCATGAAAGAACATAATCAAAAATTCGAAGTAATTCACCCTTGCATAAACGTGAGGACTTTCAAACGAGAATGAATATTTTGGATATTTTTATTGCAAAAAGAAAAATAAAATAAAATAAAAACGCATAATTTTCCGTTTAAAAATACCACATATTGACATACTATATTGGATTTTGATGAGTGATGCTCGTTAGAAATATGATAGAAATAGAGATAGTCATGGAATTTTTACCAACAAAAGCTATTATAAATATTGTTTAAATTTTTAAAGAAATTTACTAAATATATCGTCTCAAGTCATAATATATGATTAATATCAGCACCCATCATTTATATTTTAGTCACTATTTATCTTTTGATAATCACTAGGCAGTCAGAATAGTTAATATAGGCATTTAAGATCAAAATCAAAAATATAGAATCAAATTTTCTAAAATGACTAATCTGAAATAAGGTAAAAAAAAATTTCTGGAAGGGGTTTTATAAAATATTGTTTGCTAATTGAAATTCAACTGAAATGAAAAATATGTAGATATTTTCTTTGAATACGATGCAAATACTAAATGTCCAAAAATAATTCACGTTCGACTAGTAGTTTTTCTATCAACTAGATTACAAGTGTAATCTGCATCCGAAATTCCTTTGACTCCAGATTATCATTAGTTGGATGTTATAGACCAGATCATGAAGTTGCAACAAATTCCTTATATCCTTTTTACAGCTTTTAAATGAAATTCTTTTGGATTTGAGTTTGAAAACATGCACATAAACAACTAGTGAACATAGTATCCGATCTAGAAATAGTAAAATAAACAAGTATATCCACTTGTATCATGAGTAATCATCAACCAATAAAACACCATCATTAGTCTTAACATATCTATATGAACTAGTTCAAAGACTCTAGAGATACTTGTAGTGTTATCAGCATAAAAAGATAATTGGCCAACAATTTTGCATAAATCAGAATCATAATCAACATTCATTATCACATAATTGGCTGATTTAAATTAGATTATGGTGCAGATTTTCACATTTAATAAATCGTTTAGGATAAATATTTTAACAACCCGATAGTTTCAGCCATTCGCATTCGCACATGTCAGACTTTAATTGCTCAAAATACCGCATTGTAATAAAATTTTGAGCAAATAAAACCAATCATAGACAAAGAAATATCAGAATAACTCGCAGCGGAAATAAAAATACCACAGTAGTTCATGAAGCTACTATAACAAAGTCTCAAAACAAAATACATAATATCAGTCTGAAAACAAACATAATAGAAATCCCAAATACAGATAAGTTCACTAATACAAGAGATGAAATAGATGAACTGAAACAGAAATAGATCAATAACAAGATAAGCAGAATCTCCAGCGATTCCTAGCTCCCGAAAGAGAAATCGAAAGCTGTTAATACTCAGGTTGGCCCGAGCGTAAAGTAAAACACAAAACACTCGAGTCAGGACATACATACTTATACAATGTAAACCAACTCAAGTGAACCGTAGTAGTAATGCACAATAACTTAAAGGATGTTTAGGATCGCTCATCCTATAAGGATCCGTTAAACCATCAATTAAACAGTAACAAACGCTATCATAGAAATGTCTATATTAAAGTAAACGATACAAATAACAGGGTTAAAGTGGCTAGGGTAGCGCAGAGCTGCATCAATCGCTCACCTCTAGTCACACTCTCAAATTGAAGGTGCACATCCAAAAATCACAAGGCATACAGAGAAGTGTACCCGTGGTTAAAATTCCAAAATGATATTTTATACTTCGAAAATCAAATATCATTTCAAAATTCAATATCATTTCAAATCCATTTTAAAATATCAAAATATCATATCCTTCCAAAACCGCATTCATTTTTATTTAATTTAAATACCATTCCAAATCACATTTCAAAATGGTTTATATTTCAAATCAAAATACTCCATTTAAACTAATTAAATGAAGTTATTATACTTTTAAAAAAAAATTCAATTCCCAAAAGTTTAGTCTTTTCAGAATTCATTTATTCACTTAAATTTATTAAAACGGTGAAATTTCAGCTTTCGCAGCATTTAGAAAATGATACGGTAAGTTACATTTGAAAAACAATTCAATTAAGTAAAGACAACATTTAAAACTGCTGTAGTAGTTCAGGTTCAAGTTTTAGTTTCTATAACTACAGAACTTACAAGGTGCTGTAGTATCACTTAGTTAAATTTTAGTTATTATTCATTTGTATCAACTACAGCACTTTAAAATATTGTAATATCCTTTACTTATGAATTCAAGTTAACTTCAGAAATGATAGCATTTCTGAAATACTGTTAATTAAATTTCAGATTTTCAATACAATTTCAGAAACAATAATAAAATTCCAATTAAAACCATTTTTAACTTATAAAATTTCATATTTTCCAACTTTAAAATGGTTATTTAAATACCCTTTAATTTATGATTTTTATAAAGTAAAATTTATATATAAAATCAAATTTTAAATAATTCACTTATTAAATTTAGGCATACAAATTTTCCATTCTTTGCATTTTAAAATTTAACTTAATAATTAAGTTTTAATTACTATTTCAAAATATAAACTTAATTTCCATTTTATTTTCGTAACTTAAGTTTTGTTTTAAACTAAATTCACATTTCCAAGTCAAGTTATATTACAAATTTCATTTTTTAAGTATCCATTTGTTTAACCATTTTAATTCATAGAAAAATCAATAACACTTTATTATGTCATTTTAAATTCAAATTTAAATCAAATTATCATATTTTATTCACTTAACTTAAACTTCACTTTTAAACAAAATTACAAATTTTAAAATTTAGTAATATTTCAAATTTCCACTTAACTATTCATTTGTTTCACATTTTAACTTGTTGACAAATCATTAATACTTTATAAAAATCATTTTTAATTCAATTTAAATTAAAATATAATAAATTTACATTTTTAAAATACTTTAAAAATTTCTAGAAAAATATATATTTAAAATAACCACGGGTCTGCATAATATTTTCTAACCTAGGTCAAGTGATATGGATAATATATCATTTCAATCCGTAATTTATAAAGAAAATCCGGGTTCTATCATTTCAAACCCACAATCCCAAGTAAAATAAAATAAATAAAAATCGCTCAGGCCTATCATTTCAGCCCATAACGTTTTTTTTCCTATTTTGAAGTCCGTTCGGGTATGGATCATTTCAACCCATAGTGATTCTATTCTATAGGGAATTTGCAGTGTGAGAAACAGATATAAACAAACAGTATAACAACATATAGCAGTAATAGATGATATAACAGGTTTATAAACAGGGTTAACATCATATAATTCATATCACAGACAGATATAATATGATATAACAATTCTACGCATTCACTTGCTATCAATTTACAGTTATATAAGTATGAATGTCAAGTGTGAATACTCACCTTTTTAAACTGGAGACAACCAATCAAAACACACAGAACAAATCCAGAAAGCACGATATGGCATGACACAGCACGACTACGATTCAAGCGGGAAGAGAGAGCCAAGATATGATCTTGTATCAAAAACCAAAACAAAACAAAACAAAACAAACAAGACAATATATATAAATATACAACACAAAGCAATCTAAAAACAATTGGAAATTGAAATTAATAAAGGAAAAAATGATTTGACCTTTCTTTAACCATTCAGGAGATCGACCAAGGGGACCATATACTCAGCCAAGATCATGCTTTTGCTCAGGTTTGGCTTCACAAATGCACGGCATGCAAGTGTTTGAAGAGGTAGGAGTAGTAACATAAAGAAATTAAAAGAACAAGGCTACATGGTGAAGGGTTTGGTCATATTTAGGCTTGGCTATGACATCGTATGGCTCGGCCCAGGCTAGTATAGATATGGTCATGTCAGGTGATGGCTGGAGCTATGGCTAGAGGAGGTGAATTTGCTGGTGGTGGTGGCTAAGGGGGTGGCCAAGGTAATAGATGAAGGGTAGGTGAAGCATATGTGGTCTAGACATTGTTTTCAAGTGGATCTTTGCAAAATTATGGAGATAGCATCATAGGGAGGCACGACTTGGTTATACTCAGAGGACGGGCTGATGGTGCTGCTGTAGATGGTGGAGGTGATGGTGATGTGGTGGTGGAGAGGAGCTAGGCCAAGCAAGCTAGAAGAGGCAAAGGCAAAATCATAGAAAATGAAGAGGAGGAGAGATAAACAAAAGAAGCCATTTCCCTTTTTTTTTTAATTTGAGGATAGTCGTGAGTTTTAGAAATGAAGTGTTATCCCGCTTTTTGGCAAAGCCGTGATACCAAAAGATTGGTCGAAAACGGGAAACGGTTCATCTCAGAGATTGGATATATAGCTACGGTTATCGATGAATTTTGCCCGAGTCCGGATCAGGCCACAATTGATAGGACACGACAAGAAAGGTTGTAGGAGCCATCATTTCAAATTTCAAGTCAATCCGAGTTCGTATGCTCAAGATATGATGGATTCAGTGTGAAGAGAAATAGTCATTGTCTGGTTCGAAACCATGAAGTTCGAACCCATCCTGTTCGAAACCATCCACGCCCTCTCCTTCGAACCCACCTAGTTCGAACCCATCCACGTCCTTGCCTTCGAAGCCATGGGGTTCGAACCCAAGCCACGCTCGAACCCATCAGCTAGTGCCTGCCTCGACTCCATCGCCTTCGACTCCATCACCTTCGAATCCACCACAGTGGCCTACCTTCGAATCCATGACTTCACTCGGCCTCACATCCTCACTTCGAACCCATCGAGTGACCCAGTTCGAACCGATCAATTTCGAACCCATAAGGATTCCTGGATTCGAATCAGTCACGTTCGAAACCACGAACACTTCCTATTTTGAATCCACCGAGTCAATTGGTTTGGATGACGTGTTCGCCGTAGTTCACGGAGTCGAAGCGGTCCATTCGGAGATAAGTTAGGATCGATTCGAAAAACGCGCGCCACGTCACTGCAAGCCCACGTGCACTGATGGATTCGAAATCATGGGTTCGAACTCATGGGTTCGAACGACACAGCCAACCGAAAATGCTAATTTCGAACCGAGCATATCTCCTTAACCACAAATCCAAATGCAACCAAATTTTCACAGTAGCTTCCATATGAGGTAAAGATTGTTCCTGCCAAGTTTCAGCTCGATTGGACCATTTGTTGATGGGTTCGAAATCACTTCGAACCGATGTCAGATCGAGACGAAACTTGGTGGGGTCGGTCGCGTGGGCCCACTCACGTGCCAGAAGGAGTCTCACGAAGTTTCAGCAGGATCTGGGCCTCCAACGCCTATAAATAGCACCCTGAAGCCTTCAGAAAAGGGGATCTTTCCGCCATTGAACGCCAAGACTCTGCCGGATTCAAGTTTAACTATCAGAATCGCTGTTGTATTCGGATTTCAAAGCAATTGTCAGCTGTAATTCATTGTAATCGATTTAATCAAGCAAAGCAATAAAGAGAAAACCTTCAAAGTGGACGTAGGCGCGAACGCCGAACCACTATAAATCCTGTGTTTGTGATTGTTGTTCGTGAATTACTGTGATTTGTTGATTAGAGCTGAATTATATATTGATTGTTGCTGAGTTCTGTGTTAATCATTATTGATTTGAGTACGTAAACGGGTGCTTTCACGACTTTGGGTGTTTGTGACCAATTTTGGCGCAAACATTTTGGTGCTTTCACTGAGAAGCTAATTCAGGAAGAAGTTGAATTTGAAAATTCAGGAGTTCGGATTTAGGAATTATGGCAAGACAATCAAGTAGGAGGCCAAGGCCTGAGAGAAGCGAACCACAAGGAAGCCAAGAGGCTTCCTCAGGAGCAAATCAACCATCGATATACATTACTAGGGACGAGATGGAAACTATGATGAAGAGGCAAGAGGAAATGATCCAGAGTTTATTCCAACAGATAGGACAGCTTGGAGCACAAAATAGGGAAGCCAATGGAGTCCAGAACGGAGCGGGACCGTCCGGCGTAGCACCAGAGCTAGGGGGCACACATATGGAGAATGTTGACCCAATCTTGGAAAGAGAAAGAGAAGGATCTGCGCAACCTAGGAGTAGTAGAGGAGTGAACGCTCAGTCAAGGGGGCAGATCCCGGAGTTACCACGTGAACTCGGGGGGCAGGTTGGAAGTAGTGAACAAGGATTACATCTCGGAGATAGTAACCGATTAGCAGATATAGTTAGGAGAGCTTTGAGAGGCGGTATGGTGAACAAAGATTTGGAAGATGTCAATAGAAGTCCTTTTACTTCAGCAATCAGGCAAGCTAGGAACCCGCCTGATTTCAAACTACCATCATTGGATATGTATGACGGGAGAATGGACCCCACGGTCCATCTGACAAAATATATGAGGCATATGGAAGTACTGGGGGCATCGGAGGAGGTTATGGCCCGGTGTTTTCCATTATACTTGACAGATATCGCTGCACTATGGTTTAGACAGTTGGAGAACGGATCCATCGGAACTTGGAATGGTTTAGTAGAGAGATTTATGAGGCAATTCAGGGTCCATATTACAAGACCCAAGAACGTGATGACTCTGGCAACCCTAAAGCAAAAAGCCGGAGAGACCTTGAGAAGTTATTTAGCACGATTTAATGCAGCAGCAGCTTCAGTGGATAGAGCGGATCCATCCATGGTGGTAATGGCAGCTGTGTCCGGAATAGCTGACGGCACAGAGTTCAAGAATTCATTGACTAAAGATCCACCCACAGATCTGGAGGAATTCTATCATGAAGCAGAAAAGTTTTTACGATTAGAAGATGCGAATGCCGAGAGAGAAGAAAGAGATGGGATAGAAATTTTTGCATTTAGAGACGAAAAGCCTCTTAAAAAGGATTCGGACAAGGATAGAGGTAAAAGAAAGATTGAGAATGACAGAGACAGATCGAAGCGGCAACGAAGGGAGCCGCGATTCACCACCTACGCTGAGTTGAACGAGAGCCTGGAACGAATTTATCAGGATACCAAAGAACAGATTCCGTATCGTAGGCCAATGCGAAGGGATCCTACTTCTGACGAGAGGAAATCAGATAAGTTCTGTGTATTCCATGAATTAAATGGTCATAACACTAACGATTGTAGGCACCTGAAGGATGAGGTGGAAGGGCATATCAGGAACGGTATGCTCCTCCAATATGTAAGGAGACGAGCTCCTGTGGCGGAACCAGAACGACCACCGTCCACATCAGCTAGGGGCGACCCCGAATCAAGGCACCGTATGGTTATCAATTGAGTAAGATAACGATGAACAAGTTGTAAGCTTCCACTAACGCAATTAAATCATTTACACATGTGCGAGATCGCGAACGATCTTCAGACATGCTCTGAATGATCGTTGACCGTTTCGTAGTGGGAACTTACACTTTGACATCCATGCTTTACTTTCGTTTCATTTTGATTTGAACATTTAGACTCTGTTTGTTTGGACAATTGTTTTTGAAGCTCATCCGTGAAATAGATATTTGATTCTGATAACTCTGGAATGGTTATGCTACTTACACATGTACGGGATCGCGAACGATCCTTAGGCATGCTCTGAGATGGCGATGAACCGCCCTGACAAACGATCCAGGAGCTCACCCGAACGTGACCCTGGCATCGATAACACCAAGCCCTCCCGGGCACACACACAATCCGCCTCGAACGGCACCCGACTTCGAACAGTCATAACTCACCTTACCTCAATGGCTTGATCGCGAACGGTCGTCACTTGAGGTCCGACACCCGACCACGAACGGTCACGAATTCGCCTTGAACGGCACAGACCGCGAACGGTCACAGATTTTCCTCGAACGGCACACGATCGCGAACGATCACTTCCTGCCTCGAACACCATCGATCGCGAACGGTCATGGCTCACTGATTATGAAATCCGACCTCGAACGGTCACCATTCGCCTTGAACGGCACTTGGTCGCGAACGATCATCATTTGCCACGAACGGCAGTCGACCGCGAACGGTCCCATCTCATCATTCGCCGCGAACGGCATCGACCGCGAACGGTCCTATTCCATCTTATGCCACGAACGGCACGGACCGCGAACGGTCCCGATTCACTTCAAGCAGCATACGATCCCGAACGATCGAAGCATGAATTTATACGCTCGACCGCGCACGGTCGCACTTCCCCTCGAATGACTCGATCACGAACGATCGTCATTTGAAGTTGAGCGCTTGACCATGAACGGCCGCACTTCATCCCAAATGGCTCGATCCCGAACGATCATCATTTGAGGACATATGAAACTATTGAGTTCTTTGCAGGTTGATGATCGGATACGAACATCCAACTCAAGGCATTACAAAACACACCTTCCTACAGCAAGGCATGTTTTGGGGGGCAAAGTGTTATCCCGCTTTTTGGCAAAGCCGTGATACCAAAAGATTGGTCGAAAACGGGAAACGGTTCATCTCAGAGATTGGATATATAGCTACGGTTATCGATGAATTTTGCCCGAGTCCGGATCAGGCCACAATTGATAGGACACGACAAGAAAGGTTGTAGGAGCCATCATTTCAAATTTCAAGTCAATCCGAGTTCGTATGCTCAAGATATGATGGATTCAGTGTGAAGAGAAATAGTCATTGTCTGGTTCGAAACCATGAAGTTCGAACCCATCCTGTTCGAAACCATCCACGCCCTCTCCTTCGAACCCACCTAGTTCGAACCCATCCACGTCCTTGCCTTCGAAGCCATGGGGTTCGAACCCAAGCCACGCTCGAACCCATCAGCTAGTGCCTGCCTCGACTCCATCGCCTTCGACTCCATCACCTTCGAATCCACCACAGTGGCCTACCTTCGAATCCATGACTTCACTCGGCCTCACATCCTCACTTCGAACCCATCGAGTGACCCAGTTCGAACCGATCAATTTCGAACCCATAAGGATTCCTGGATTCGAATCAGTCACGTTCGAAACCACGAACACTTCCTATTTTGAATCCACCGAGTCAATTGGTTTGGATGACGTGTTCGCCGTAGTTCACGGAGTCGAAGCGGTCCATTCGGAGATAAGTTAGGATCGATTCGAAAAACGCGCGCCACGTCACTGCAAGCCCACGTGCACTGATGGATTCGAAATCATGGGTTCGAACTCATGGGTTCGAACGACACAGCCAACCGAAAATGCTAATTTCGAACCGAGCATATCTCCTTAACCACAAATCCAAATGCAACCAAATTTTCACAGTAGCTTCCATATGAGGTAAAGATTGTTCCTGCCAAGTTTCAGCTCGATTGGACCATTTGTTGATGGGTTCGAAATCACTTCGAACCGATGTCAGATCGAGACGAAACTTGGTGGGGTCGGTCGCGTGGGCCCACTCACGTGCCAGAAGGAGTCTCACGAAGTTTCAGCAGGATCTGGGCCTCCAACGCCTATAAATAGCACCCTGAAGCCTTCAGAAAAGGGGATCTTTCCGCCATTGAACGCCAAGACTCTGCCGGATTCAAGTTTAACTATCAGAATCGCTGTTGTATTCGGATTTCAAAGCAATTGTCAGCTGTAATTCATTGTAATCGATTTAATCAAGCAAAGCAATAAAGAGAAAACCTTCAAAGTGGACGTAGGCGCGAACGCCGAACCACTATAAATCCTGTGTTTGTGATTGTTGTTCGTGAATTACTGTGATTTGTTGATTAGAGCTGAATTATATATTGATTGTTGCTGAGTTCTGTGTTAATCATTATTGATTTGAGTACGTAAACGGGTGCTTTCACGACTTTGGGTGTTTGTGACCAATTTTGGCGCAAACATGAAGGAAGGTATATTTTCACATGAAAAGATGAGAAAGTCATAGATGAAGCAAAAGAAAAGGGACGGCTACTCAAAATGAAAAGGTAATTGGAAATTGGAAAGACAAGTAAATGGAAAGTCACATGGAAACGAAAGGTCCTTTGTCCATTTGAATTTCTATTTTCTTTTAAACAAAATAAACTAAATAAGTTTCAGTAAATAAAAATAAAATGAAAACGAAATAAAGTTCAAAAAGAATATAAATAATTCTTTTAATGAAAAATAGAAAATAATTAAGAAAATAGCTTAATAATTGAAACTAGAATTAAAAATTGTAAACAAAATACAATGAACATTTGAAAAATTACAAACACACTTTAAAAATGTTTTAAAAATAAAATATATACATAACATGTCATATGACACATATTAGAACATGATTTGACTAACAAAAATATTATTTATATAAATAAAAAAAACCATTTTGTTAAATAAAATAATTTACATATAATATTGTAAAAAGCATAACTTTCACAAAATAAATCGGATTTCAATGGAACGAAAAGCAGTATTCTTAAAATATTATTTATTTTCATAATAAAAGATTAAATTCAAAAATTGAAATATTTAAATTTTAAATTTAAAAGTCAAAGTTTGACCAAAATTCACATTTTTGGAAACTATTCAATTTATTCATGCTTGAAATTTTAATTCACATACATTTCAAAATATATATTTAAAATAAAAAAATTAATTTATTTTAAAAAATAAAATAAAGTCTTTTAAATTAGAAATTTCCAACAAAAATGATTAAAATATAAAATGAAAATAATCACAAAATACGGGGTTGTTACGCTCTCCTCCACTTAAATCTTTTCGTCCCCGAAAAGGAAAGAGCAAGGAAAATAAGGAAAAGCAAGATAGAAAAGGCAAATATTACATAAAAAACAATTCCGGATTCGAAGCATGAATGCTCTCCTCTGTCTCCCAGGTACAATCATGGTGATCAATACTTCACTGTACTTTGACCAAACTAACAGATCTCCTTCTTAGCTGCTTCGTACCTCTATCGGCAATACAATATGGCTTCCTCTCGACAGTCAGATAGGCTCAATATCAAAAATATCAAGAGCAGAAGGCTGAACAATAAGAGAGGGGTTATGAAGATACCGACGAAGATGTGAGACATGGAATACATCATGCACTCCAGAAAGCTTCTCGGGCAAATCCAAACAGTAAGCCAAAGAACCAACTCTTTCCACAATGCGAAAAGGACCCTCGAAGAGGAAGAAGGTAGGAATAGCTAGAAGGGAAAGTAGGTTGAAAGACAAGGATGAACCATTATTTTAAAACCATATAAATTTCAATTAATTTTTTTTATAACATTTTAAACATTTTATAATACGATGAATAGTCATCTGATTCCAATCTGTTAGTTCGAAGTAAACAATATTTAAAACATTTTAAATTATTTAGAAAAGTAAAATAAATGATCAAAATATCCTTTATATAACACTTTATCAAAATACTTTTATTACTCGATGTCTTAACAAGTGTACTCTCATTCCTGTAGACTCTGGCCATGCGTTGATCAGGCACAAAGCTAGATTTCTCCAGGTACTTAGTAGACTTGTTTCAACACCCAGCGAAAATACTGAAAAACTTTTAAAAACAGATATGGAAAGTACAATCCAAACAAGCAACCCAACTAAAACATTTGTCTAACCAAGAATCGCAGATACATAATGGTTACGCCTGGATCCCCTAGGAAACATCCGTATCTGTAAGCTATCTCAGCCCTGCGAATTACGCCATGATGACTAGTAGACCGCAGATACACAATGGTTACGCCTGGATCCCCCACGAAACATCCGTACCCTTAGGCTATCTCAGCCAGTGGATTTCTCTACTAAATATGACCTGCATAGATCGCAGATACACAATGGTTACGCCTGGATCCCCCAGGAAACATCCGTACCTTCAAGCCATCTCGACCAGGCGAATTATGCTATGCAGTCGTGCTCATAAGGCCATGGTGATCGCCATGGAATTCGATGGACACTCGAGTATCATATCTGAAAAACCCAAATCAGAGAGAATAATATCGACAGAATGAATCCACAATGTGTCCACAAAGCGGATATCAAGCAGAAGGCACTTTCCATATCTTTACTTTGAAAATATGTATCATATAGTACCTTTCAAATCACATTTAAATATCATACTTATATAAAGTCCATCATATATAAGATTCCATTTTCAAATCGAATACTTTCCAAATCAATAGTATATCAAATCACATTTATATAGACTTCGATTATATAAGATTTCACTTTACAAATTGAGTACCCTTTTCAAATCAACAGTTTTCAAATCAACTTCATACGTATACAAATCAATTTTATATCTGTTCGATAACTCCCAAATCAAGTATTTAATAAAATAAGATTCTCAATTTCAATTCCTTTCAATAACGTTTCAATTTCAAAATCATATATTATTTCGCCAAATCATTTCTTCCAAATTATATATATTCAGTTTCAAAGTTTCTTAAAATAATAGATTTAGAAAATAATCCTGGTTTCCAAAACAACAAAATTTAAGTCAAACAAATTCACTTCCAAAACCATCATGTAAATACTGGGTTTTACTATCCAATCTATTTTAAAAACCAAATATCTTTCTCAAAATCAATTATACCCAAAATGATTTCCAAGTTTCTAACTATCCCTTTAACACCTTTAAACTATTTATTCCCGTATATGGAAAATCAAATTTACCCTTTGAAAATCACTTAGATTTAAAAATTAAACCTTGATTTGGAAGTGCTCGAACTTTAAAAATAGTCGAAGAAATCATATTTAAAATCCAAAAGTTAGGAACCACCAAAAAAATTAGTAAATCAATTCCAACAGATAAGGTTATACAAAAACAAATCTGAATCTTGAGGACTGAACACCGGCATACTTTAAATAATTTCAAATATATATACATATATCTTTCGAAAATCAAATCATCCTTCGAAATTTGAAATCAAAATTTGTCTCACAAAATCACTCGCATAGCAAAGCTACTAAAGTGGCCTTTCCCCCACTCTGAAACTCAAAAATCAATGTCGATGATGCGTGCACTCATCATCGAAATGATTTTCCAGCGACACAAGTGAGTTCTGGACTCCTATTTTCTTCAAACTTCTTTGAAATCTCTTCGAAATCATTGGAATTCATTTGAATACATTTGAAACATTTCTTATTCGAAAAATATCTTTAAATCTAATTATTATTATATATTTTTCAAATTCTTAAAATCGATTTCAAAACACCGAAGTTCGATTTCCTGAAAATTCAAATTCAAAACCCTTCAGTTATAAATCATTTTTATATAAATCAAAGTTCTTATTAATTTTCAAAATTTCAAAATCCCTTCGAAACTTCAAATTTCATTTTTAAAAGGTATATAATCCTTATCGAAAACATTTCACCTTTATATATAAAATGTGGTCATCCTTATCAAAATAATAATTTCGATGTATACACAATTTCAAAATACAAACAAACACAAATTTCCAAGGGATGATCTAAGGATGCATTTCAAAATAAACAAAGATTCAAATTCAAAGGAATTCTAATTAAATAGAACTCTGGTTCGAAGATAAGCTCGATCGAAGGTGAGATAATTTAATTACCAAATAGGAGATGATAAGCCTATATAAATCGCGGGCGACCTTAACCAATCAACCATTACTTCAGGAATATAATCAATGCGGAAATCTAAGGCAAATCGACATTCGATCGCCAGAGTTAGAATCCAGGTATAGCAGGAGGTAAATAGCTGTGACGATACGAATTTTTCGCGTTCAAAATCGACATCCATACTTTACATCGTACTCGAATGCCGCAGATTCGAGCGTTCAAATCCGAGTCGCCGGAGCTTATAACACAATTAAGTATAACAACACAGCGGAAGAAATAATGAATATCAATGTACAAAATCTGATACAACATCCCGATACAACAGATGATACAATAGATATCCATATACATCAAAGATATGATACAATAAAATAGCAGTGGAAAGAAAATAGATAACACTAGCAGCGGAACAAATAACTCTAAGATAGTCTTCAAGGAAGAACTCCAGCAGCAGCTCCAACCAACATCATGATACACTAAGACAAGCAAGTCTCATCCACATCCAAAGACTGAACTAGCTCCAGATAATCTACTAAACCTGACTATCTGAGAAACCCAACTCTAGATTGCCCGCGTGGAAAATTGTGGACACCCAGAGTTTAGGATAGGAACAATAAACTCTGAGTCAGTCATGAGACTGGTATGAGTAACAAAAACAGTTTGGTCTTTAAAACAAACAACAAGAGATTTTTGAAGGAATCCACAATGCTTTTTAGAAAATGAAACTACCATAAGGCCTCCCGCCACATACAAAATGCAAACGCAGACTTGGAGGAGATTTCTCCGTATGATAATCAAACATGCTTGATACGAGAAAATTTATGATATTATTATTATAAGTGCACAGTGGAAAACATTTCAAAAGTAAAATATAAATCTTAGCCAGCAGGTACCATTATAGTATGCCTACTATAGCTACCATATTAAATGGCAGGTTCCACAACTAAAACCGTACAAGGCTCGTATTGTTTCTTTGGATTTCCAACAAATGGTCGGGCTAAGGAACTTTCTACTGCCACATGGGATCGCCTCTGGCGGGACGTTCCGAGAACTTAACCAGCTCTCTGCCAACACAAGGCCGGGTTACCTCTGTAACTAGGTAACTACTACACGAGCATGCCACTCCCCGGTCCTTTGGGACCTTTATCCGAGGTGCCTCTAAAGCAACAACCACACAGTAAATGAGATTAGAGACACCACATAGGTAAATATCTGGGCTCCACACCATGATACCACCCTTTACCAGAAGGGAATGACACACCTTAAAGGGCGCGACCCTCATAACCTTGCCGCATCTTTCCTGTTTCGACCATTTTCGGGCTGTGAGGTCTTGATGCAGTCTCGTCCACAAAGCTACGCTTCATACAGAAGTCATGCTCTGATCACAAATGATCATCAAACGATCATCAACACACAGCAGCACTCAGCATGTCACACTACCAAATTGGGAATATATCACTGATAACCTTCAACTACATAACCTCTGAGCTCATATGTCTCAGAGAAGGGTGTTAAGCTAAGGGAATAAATTCTCCGCCACCAACATAAATGTATTTGAAAGAAATATGCTTTATATCTCAAAGTGTAGTGTCAGACATACAACCATACAAGTCTGTTCTGGGTTCGAACAGAACCGAAGGCACTTCCAAAGAAGTCCTTGCAATCCTGGTATTCACAATCCCGATCGGACTTTCCATCACTTAGGGAATCTCTATACCGGAGCGACTCAGTGCAGAGGCAATCGATAGGTCATCCTATCGTTCTTGCATATACCCGGTCTTCACCACCGGTCTTCAATGCAATCCATAACAACGTATCATTATTCGGAATGGGTTATATGACACAAGGCCCTCTCTCGGTTAAACCGAATAATGAGCGCAAAATTTCAAAACATATGGATATGAGATTTTGGTTAAGTCACAACTTATTACCCAAAACAAATGGTTTAAACAAATTGCCATTTCAAATCTTTAGACAAAAAGATTTATTTCACAAAGTTCACACAGTTTCACAAAGATCCATTTACGGGTTTCAAAACAATTCCCATTTCAATTGGATTCACCCATTAAATCCTTAAATTAATGATATAACTTATAGCTTTCAAATCGTTTCCATAACTTGGAAAACATTTTCATTTCAGACCTGAAATCCTTTTAACCCAAACTGGACGTTCATTTCTTATATGAAAGCTTTTATTATCTGAAAATAAAGAGTTTTCGTTTCAAAAGAATCCAGTTATATTTGCACGAGTTAATACCTCTGAGTGTAAATTCCTATTTCAAAATTAATGCCTTTAAAATGGCTTAACCTATAGATGACTTGCGTACCATCTTTAATACCTAGTTTCAAATCATTGGATTCAGTTTCAAATATTGAATTCAAATTTAAATCAAAATATTTAAATTTCAAAACTCAATCAAGTTATTCAAAATAAATTTCATCTTTGAGATTCCATTTCAAAAGCTTTTCACTTTAATCCCAATCCATTTCCAAAACATTTGAATTCAATTTGTCTATTTAAAAATCACTTCAAAAATCTGTGACTTAATCGATTTCCTCGTGAAATCCATATTTTTATGTGTATGGTGTGGTCCAGGGGTTTAACACAATAGTGCAACATCACAGATTAAAACACAGAAATATAGTTGATAAGCGATATAAACTATAACGCTTATTTTTCATAGTTGATAAGCGGTATAAACTATAACGCTTATCTTTCATTCACATAACACAGATATATATATCACAGATAATAAATTATATCACAGATCACAACACAAATCAGGATATATCACAAAGCATCACATATCAGGGATATCCAAAAATTGAACCATTCGATAAAATCCAAACATCCATAAGTAGGATTTATCTAATTTTCTGATTAATTTTAAATCAGATTAACTTCTATGAATAAATTGCTAGTTATGGTAAATTAATAATTAATTAATTACACTCAATTAATTACACTGAATAATTAATTCCTTAATTATTTCCCTTAAATAATTACACTTCACAATTGATTATTATTATTAAGTTAATTGATCTAAAGTAATTATGAAAATTTAATCACATTGATTAATTATTTAAATAATTTTAGTTAATGACCTTCATTTAACTAATAACAATTCTTTAATTACTTTGCTAAAGAAATTTTACTTATATTCACCATTATTGATTATAAATTGAATAACCATTAAGAACTCATTAATTAATTCTAATTATTTCATTAATTAAATGTTAACTAAAACTTGATTAATTCTTAACTATGATTAATTAATAAAATCAAATTCACGATTCTTAATGACAAGTTAATTATTCCTTAATTAATTAAACTTAAACCTTAATCAATAAATTTAAGTCTTTAATTACTAATTTAATTAGTACAAAAAATTAATTATTATTCCATTCCCATTTACTTAATAATTTATGTATACAAATCATTATTACTTAAGGTAGACTCATTTTTATTAATAATTTAATTATCACTTATAAATATGTTTGGAAACAATCATTTCCAAATTTATTAAACTAACTTAACCAACTAATTTAAACTAAACTCATTATTTAAAATAACTAAAATAACTTAACCAAACTAGTTTACTAAACTATAAAATCTCTCCTACCCAAGCACTGAAGCCCAACACGGCTCCATACTTACCGCAAGCAACAGTCTTCACCCAAACTCAATGGCCCAAGGCCCAAACACTTACAAGATCCTACCTTCTTCTTTTAATTTCGCCTGTACAACTCACGTCCTTCCCTTCCATTCTTTTTTCCATCATCTTTCCACGCAAGCTCCAACCAATTCACAGCCTAAGGCTTAAAACCCGCACCCACTTCTCTTCCCATCTCACTGCCATGCACATCCCACCTTCAGACTTCACAAGCCTGTACTTATTCACTCATGCACACATAAAAACTGCCAAGCTTGCTACTTCCCTTGCATGGCCATGCACGCACAAACCTCCCCCTATATTCATGGTTACACACGCATGCAAACTTCTCGACCATGCTTCCTCCTCCTTCATTTTCCTACCTACCGCACTCACGTCTATACAAACAGCTGCCACACTTCTTCCATGCATGTATCTCCACTCACACACACGCACACTTGCATGCACACCACACATATATTACAGAGGAGTAAAAAGAAAAAGAAAGGGAAAGAAGGAAAGGAAAAAAATGTAGCATATGTTAAGTTTTTGTTTTCTGGAGAGTAACAAAAAATCTAAAAATGTGTATTTGCCAAAAAGAAGAATGATGGAATGTATATTTTGTGTTTTGTTTAAGTATGAACGTGAAATAGGGAAAAAGTGTTCATGTTCTTCCCAAACTAAGTTCCGACTGACTTGAAATTATATTTAAAACGTGACTTTTAAACTCAGTTTAAAACTTTGTTCTATAATTTAAAACTAAACTTTTGAATTCTTAAAAACATAACAGGCTTAAAACATTTCACAAATCAAAGACCATAGCATTAAAACAGACTCGAAGTCAGTCTAACACTGAGTATAGGCAGGGTGAAAGAATGCTAGCATGAAGTGCAACTCGAACTCAAGTCAATGGCAGCAACACTACAGGTACCAGGTCAGAGTGACAACCAAAGAAAAGCTCAACAAAATCAAGTGAAGATAACCAAAGCAACAAGACTCAAGTTGTAACGACCCGTATTTTACGTGTCGATGATATCGTAGAATTATTAGGTCATTGGTATTGTTTATGTCGTCCAAAGCTTAAGTCGTCCGGAGTTAGCTCGTGAGCGATTTAGTGGGGTAGAACGACCTAGGAGTTAGGTCGTGTAAAAGTTATGTCGTGTGAAAGATAGGTCGGGTGGAGCGTCCTATAGAGGCAACGACCTAAGTATATTGAGCGACCTATAGGATTGGGCCGACCTAGGCGAGTTAACGACCTAAGAGTGTGGGCGACTTATAGGATTAGCGACCTATAGGATGGGAACGACCTAAGGTATATATTCGACCTATAGAAATGAGTGACTTAGGGTTAGCGACCTAGTAGTTAGGCGAGTTAACGGGTTGAAGGTAGTTAACGACCTAAGAGCTATCGGGTTAGGGGTCCCAACGACCTAGAAGTGAGCGACCTAAAGCAGAGTGTTGCATAGAGTTAGGTCAAGTGTAGCGACCTAAGAAGGGTAGCGACCTAAGGAGGCTAGTTACGATTGGTTAGGTCGTAAACGACCTAAGTTAGAATGCTGTGTTTGTTAGGTCGCAGGAATGATAGGTTGCGTGAGTGATAGATCGTGGGGTTGCTTAACCCAGTTAGGTCGATCGGTCGCATGGATCGTTAGGTCGCGTGAGTACACAAGTTAGGTCGGGGAAGTGGCTAGGTTGTTAGGTCGTGATGTTTTAGGTCGTGGATGACCTAATAGTGAGCGACCTAAAACCGAGCGACCTAAAAACTGCCTATAAATACACGGCCATTTCCTCACTTTTTGGCACCGGATTTTTGAAGCGACGAAGTGCTGCCATTTTGAGAGCTCGACTACAACATTTCTTCACTTCTTTTCTCTACTCTAATCTTGTGCTAACATCCATCCAAGATCGAAGATCAAGATCGAAGATCCAAGAGCCAAAGTTGAAGATCTTCATCCAACAAAGTGAGATTTCATCGTTTCAAGCGGGATTTCGACAAATCAAGCTTGAATCCTTGCTGTCCAGATCTGAAGTTGATAGTTTTTGAAGTGTTTGGGTGATTCGGTGAGTGGTGGTTATCTCTCACGCGGACCCAAAGGAGTATATTGGATTGGTGGTTGGTTGAAGTGTTGTAGATAGTGATTTTATGCATATTTCTTTAGATCCAAGTGTAGATCCATTACTTATGAAGATGTTTACTTATGCAAGTTCATTCACCAAGTCGTAGAGATAAAAACCCATGATTTATATTTGTTAGATCTATGCTAAAAACCCATGATTCATGTATGTTAGACTTATGCTCACTTATTTACGAAATTGCCATTTTAGTTACAAATGCCTATTTAGATCTTGATTGACTACTTATTTGTTTGGATTAATGTTTGCCTTGTTTGATTGTTGTGAATGAGTTATCTAGTTGATAGATTTGGACAAGTATGGTCAAAGACGATTCAAAAGCTACGAAAGAGGCTCTTGAATGGTGAAAGTTGCTTAAGGCATATGTAGTGGATGTTGACGCTCATATGTATGGATTGGATGATGTTGAGATGGAATTTTGCCATGATGTGATGAGGCAAACCATGATGTTAAGATAAGCCTTTGCTATGATGAAGATGAGACGAGGCATGAGGTGATGTAACCTTGGTATAATCAAGAAGGATTGCTCCAAGCATGTTGATAACTCGAAGGGTAGTTCAAGTTGATTGATAATGGATGGCTCAAGAGGTAGTTTGGGCTAGGATGAGAATAGTCGTCAAGGAGGATGACTAGAAGGCTTGGATTTCATTGTTGTTGAAGATTCTAGCAGACTCAAAGCAAGAGTACAAGGGTTGCCCTAAAGACTACAGGTAGGTGGTCTGGACACCCTAAAGACTACAGGTAGGTGGTCGAGTACTCTGGGTAGTTGCGAAAATTCCTAGGCACGGGTCATGATGACGTGTGGAGTTATGTCTAGAACCGGGGTTACCATTAGCCCTTGATAGATGGCTCAGGAAGGAGTCGGTCATTCAATTAACGGTGATTTCGAAGCAACGTTAACAGTGATAGCCAGAGTCATGGATGTTTGGACGTTTGGTTGTATCATCATTCGGTCTCAAGAGCGGTGTTTTCTGGGTGCTTATCTGATCTTGGTTTAGGCCTTGGGGGTTTGTATTTGGAAAACATTGACCTTGACTCGAGTGATTATTGCTTTACTTTAATTGCCTGCTATGTTATGCTTGCTTCTCCTTAATGTGTGTCTGGGAGCTATCACTGTAGAAAGAGGTGGAGTGGGATGGGTTGGTTCCTATTCCTTTTATCCCTTATACTCTTTTGGTATGTTTGATAGTTGATTTACTGCTCACTAAGACTTTGTCTGACTCAAGGTTTTATGTCTCCTCTTATTACCTTGGGCTGTCCATCCATGTTGGGATGGGCAGACTAGGTAGCAGGTGACAGGTGCTGTTCATGGAGGTTTACGCTGATGACAACGGAGACGAGCAGGAGGCTTTTGCATATTATTTCTTATTATATGTACTGGATATTCCGCTGATTGTTGATTACTCTGAGTGCTATGTAGTGAGGCTTCTTGTATTCATGATTCAGACCTTGTATAAAGCTATTATGATTAGATGATGATATTCTGTTCTATGGGAGCTTCACTATATTATATTTCTCTATTGTATTTTATCCATGCGCTGTGAGTTTTACGATAGAGTCTGCGATGTTTTTACCTTACCCTGACAATCGTCCATGGCTGCCTGGCACACTTTCAGCGCACTATTTCCTTATTCGGTGCAGGGTCATGGGCGGTCGTCACATTTGGTATCAGAGCGAGGTTAATCGATTTTAGCCAACGCTCGCTGACGTAACTACGTATGAGAGACGTAATTGTATTTTGATGGATGATTACTATATATATAATATAGTAGCTTAGAGGGATTTGAACTCCTTATGCAGTTGTTTCTTAAGGTGTTCTAATCATTCTTTTTACAGATATTAAGGATGAGTCGAAGTGAGAGACAAACTGCGAGGGAAAGCCGTGCTGCTAGGGAAGCTGTTGATTATACTCCTATGTTTGAGGCCATGATGACTTCGATCATGAGGAGAATACCAGCTTCAGGATCATCAGTGGATGTGGGAGTTCAAGTTCAAGCTCCAAGACCAGTGGATTTTGCTAAGCTTTGCAAGGACTATACTTCTCTTGGAGGAAAGGTTTTCTTGGGAACGGAATCGACCATTGAGGTGCATAGATGGATTGATGCTTGTCAAAGGATTTTTGGTGACTTGGGAATTGAGGATGCAACTAAGAGAAAGCTCGCATCAAGGCAACTTCAAGGGAGAGCTTCGGATTGGTGGAATTCTATCACCATTGATACTCCGGAGGAGGAGATTACTTGGGAGCAATTCCATGCTAGATTTGAAGCTAAGTTCATTTCTACAGCTCAGAAATCTGTTTTGTTCAAGAAGTTTGTAGAGCTCAAGCAAGGTGGGAGATCGGTCCTTGAGTATGTTTCTGAGTTTGAGGCTTTGTCCAAGTATGCCAGATCGTATATTGATTCTCCCTATCAGAAGAATGAGAAGTTTGTGACAGGCTTGGACACTTATCTTGGGAGACAGTTGGTGGATCATTTGGACGATCCGTTTGAGAAGCTTGTGGAGAAAGCTCTCAGGCATGAGAGTTTGTTTCCTAAGGAAGGATCTGTTGATGCTGTAACCAAGGAAGGGTCTAGGCCACAGCAGGGTGGAAACAAGAAGAGGAAGCAGCAGCAACAGAAGGGTAAGGATGGCCAGAAGAAGCCGAAGGGTGAAGTGACCTGCTACAACTGTCAGCAGAAGGGTCATCTCTTCAGAGATTGCAAGAATCCCAAGGTGTCGGGAAAGTGTTATAACTGTGATAAGCTGGGACATATCAAGAAGAATTGTCCAGAGCCGAGGAAGGACAGGCAGATTGTGCAAGGTTATGCTTTGGGAGCTGTGCCGTTGTCTTCAAAAGCTCCTACTGCTGAAGAGAAGGGGAAGAGTGTGGTGGTTCAAGGTACTCTTTCCATTTGTGGTATTCCAGTTAGAGTGTTGTTTGATACTGGAGCGTCGCATTCTTTTGTTTGTGATGATCTTGTAGGCCGGTTAGGTTTGAAACCGGATATTGTTGATAGGCCATTGGTTGTGACTAATCCAGTTGGGGGTTCGTCATGTTTGTGTATGATATGCCGTGGTCTAGTTGTGTCGAGTCATGATTGCTCTTTTGCTTGTGATTGCTTTGTTCTGAACTTTGCGAGGTTCGGAATTATTTTGGGTATGGACTGGCTTAGGAAGTATGCGGCAAGGATTGATTGTGAGAGGCTGGAGGTGACAGTCGGGAATGTGGAAGGGCGAAAGGTTGTGATACGATGTAAGCATGAAGAAGGCGTCTTCATGAGCTTCATGTATTCGCTGGTTGTTCCACGGGATAGACTGTCATCGGTGCCTATTGTGAATGGATTTGAGGATGTCTTTGACGAAGTCAAAGGGTTACCGCCGCATAGGGAGATCGAGTTTCGTATCGATCTAGTTGAGGGAGCCAGACCTGTTGTGATGCCTCTTAGGCGGATGGCGCCTAGGGAACAGCAAGAGCTGAAGGTGCAGGTTGATGACCTTTTGCAGAAAGGATTCATTCGGCGTAGTGTGTCCGAATGGGGTGCACCAGTTGTGTTCGCAACCAAAGCGGATGGATCGTTAAGGTTGTGTGTGGATTATCGTGAGCTGAATAAAGTGACTAAGAAGAACAAGTATCCATTGCCGAGAATAGATGACTTGTTTGATCAGCTTCACGAGGCTAAGGTGTTTTCTCAGATGGATTTGGCGACGGTATTTCACCAGTTGAGAGTGGCGAAAGATAGTGTGCCGAAGACTGCTTTTAGGACACCATCCGGATTTTATGAGTGGCTGGTAATGCCGTTTGGATTGACTAACGCACCAGCATATTTTGTGGATCTTATGAATAGAGTGTTCAGAGATCAGTTGAACAAGTTTGTACTTGTGTTCGTGGATGATATTCTGATTTATTCCAGAACTGAGGAAGAGCACAAGACGCACTTGCGTATTGCTTTGGAAATCTTACGGAAACATCAGCTGAAGGCTAAGTTTTCGAAGTGTCACTTCTGGAAGAGTGAAGTGAGATTCTTAGGACATGTTATCTCTGGAAATGGAATAGCGGTTGATCCCGCTAAGGTGGCAGCGATCCAGGATTGGATTAGACCTAAGAATGCATCTGATGTGAGAAGTTTTCTTGGATTAGCAGGATATTATCGTCGGTTTATCAAAGATTTTTCCAAGATAGCTGCACCGTTAACAGGATTGACGAAGAAGAACCAAGTGTTCAGATGGGATGATAAGTGTGAGCAAGCTTTCGTAATCCTAAAAGAGCGACTAATAAGTGCTCCTGTTTTGACTATTCCAAGTGGGAATGATGAGATGGTGGTTTACACCGATGCATGTGGTACTGGACTTGGAGCAGTGCTGATGCAGAAGGATAAAGTTGTTGCGTATGCTAGTCGACAACTGAAGCCGCATGAAAGGAATTATCCGACACATGATTTGGAGTTAGCAGCGATTGTATTTGCTTTGAAGATGTGGAGACATTATCTTTTGGGAGTTCGATTCGAGTTGTTTACGGATCATAAGTCGTTGAAGTATCTGTTTTCCCAAAAGGATTTGAATCTTCGACAGCAACGATGGCTAGAGTTTTTAGCATCGTATGATTTTGGTATAGCTTATACTCCGGGAAAAGGTAACGCAGTAGCTGATGCGTTGAGTCGAAGACATGCAGGATTGGGAGCCATGCTTTCGGAATGGAAGAGTCTCGAGTATTTAGCTGGATTTGACTTCAGGCCTAGATGTGAATTGGAACCTGAAATGTTGGCAAACTTATCGATAAGACCTACTCTTGTGGAAAGGATTGGCGAGAGCCAAAAACGAGACGATAAGCTTGTCAAGATTATCCGTGATTTGGAATCTGGATTGGAACTAGAGAAGGACAAAGGATTCGAGGTCGATCGAGAAGGTTGGCTTCGAAAGCAAGGACGACTAGTTGTTCCCGATGTGGATGGATTGAGAAATGAAGTCCTTAGGGAAAGTCATCACTCGAAGTTGACGATTCATCCGGGTGGAAATAAGATGTATCGGGATATGAAGAGAACCTATTATTGGGAAGGTATGAAGAAGGATGTTGGAAATTTTATTTCCAAGTGTATGAATTGCCAGGTGGTTAAGGCAGAGCAGAAGAAGCCAAGTGATTGCTTCATCCATTAGAAGTTCCTATGTGGAAGTGGGAACAGATATCGATGGATTTTATCGATGGTCTACCTAGAACAAGAGCAGGAAATGAAGCGATTTGGGTCATAGTAGATCGGTTGACCAAGAGTGCAAGATTCATTCCTGTTCGATCGACTAGGACTGCATCGAAGTTGGCTGAGTTGTATGTTAAGTGGATAGTTCGATTCCATGGTATTCCTAAGAGTATAGTGAGCGATCGAGACCCATTGTTCACTAGTGGATTTTGAAAGAGCTTCCAGGAAGTTTTGGGAACAGAGTTGTGTTTGAGTACAGCTTATCATCCCCAAATAGATGGTCAGACTGAGAGAGTCAATCGAGTTTTGGAAGATCTTCTCAGAGCTTGTGTTTTAGACTTCGGAGGATCATGGGAAGATCACCTTCATTTGGTGGAATTTGCATATAATAACAGTTATCAGTCAAGTATTGGCATGGCACCATATGAAGCACTGTATGGAAGACCGTGTAACTCTCCGACATATTGGTTGGAAACTGGAGAAAAACTGATACTTGGGCCAGAGATGATTCGACAGACTACGGATTGCATAGAGATCATTCGGCGACGAATGAAGGCAGCCCAAGATCGTCAGAAAAGTTATGCTGACAAGCGTCGTAAGGATTTGGAATTCGACGTAGGAGATGTGGTTTTTGTGAAGATTTCTCCTCTGAAGAATGTTATTAGATTCGGGAAGCAAGGGAAGATGACTCCGAGATTTGTTGGACCATTTCCGATCATCGAGCGAATTGGAAAGCTCGCTTATAGATTGGTGTTACCGGAAAAGATGGCGGGTGTGCATAATGTTTTTCATGTATCTTATCTACGGAAGTATGTGCACGACTCGAATACAGTGGTTTCTGCTGATAGCTGTGAAGATTTGGAGGTTGATCCAGTTGTTAGAAGACCTCGTAAGCCGCTTCGTATTGTAGAAACCGACACGAAACAGCTTAGGAGGAAGACGATTACGTTGCTCAAGGTACAATGGAGTGATGATGTTAACGACTGTACATGGGAGGAGGAAGAGGGGATGAAGGCAGCTCATCCTGAACTCTTCGAGGTATGGCCCTAAGGTGTCGTGACATCTCATGAATTTGTAACTTGTTCTAATCTTAGAATTCTGCATGCTAGGCTAGAATTTGGATGCATGGTTTGATGATTGCTATGGATAGTAGGCATGCAGAATAGTTTTGGTTGCTCTTGTTTGCTTGGAATTTCGGGGGCGAAATTCCTAAGGGGGAGAGAATGTAACGACCCGTATTTTACGTGTCGATGATATCGTAGAATTATTAGGTCGTTGGTATTGTTTATGTCGTCCAAAGCTTAAGTCGTCCGGAGTTAGCTCGTGAGCGATTTAGTGGGGTAGAACGACCTAGGAGTTAGGTCGTGTAAAAGTTATGTCGTGTGAAAGATAGGTCGGGTGGAGCGACCTATAGAGGTAACGACCTAAGTATATTGAGCGACCTATAGGATTGGGCCGACCTAGGCGAGTTAACGACCTAAGAGTGTGGGCGACTTATAGGATTAGCGACCTATAGGATGGGAACGACCTAAGGTATATATCCGACCTATAGAAATGAGTGACTTAGGGTTAGCAACCTAGCAGTTTGGCGAGTTAACGGGTTGAAGGTAGTTAACGACCTAAGAGCTATCGGGTTAGGGGTCCCAACGACCTAGAAGTGAGCGACCTAAAGCAGAGTGTTGCGTAGAGTTAGGTCAAGTGTAGCGACCTAAGAAGGGTAGCGACCTAAGGAGGCTAGTTACGATTGGTTAGGTCGTAAACGACCTAAGTTAGAATGCTGTGTTTGTTAGGTCGCAGGAATGATAGGTCGCGTGAGTGATAGATCGTGGGGTTGCTTAACCCAGTTAGGTCGATCGGTCGCATGGATCGTTAGGTCGCGTGAGTACACCAGTTAGGTCGGGGAAGTGGCTAGGTTGTTAGGTCGTGATGTTTTAGGTCGTGGATGACCTAATAGTGAGCGACCTAAAACCGAGCGACCTAAAAACTGCCTATAAATACACGACCATTTCCTCACTTTTTGGCACCGGATTTTTGAAGCGACGAAGTGCTGCCATTTTGAAAGCTCGACTACAACATTTCTTCACTTCTTTTCTCTACTCTAATCTTGTGCTAACATCCATCCAAGATCGAAGATCAAGATCGAAGATCCAAGAGCCAAAGTTGAAGATCTTCATCCAACAAAGTGAGATTTCATCGTTTCAAGCGGGATTTCGACAAATCAAGCTTGAATCCTTGCTGTCCAGATCTGAAGTTGATAGTTTTTGAAGTGTTTGGGTGATTCGGTGAGTGGTGGTTATCTCTCACGCGGACCCAAAGGAGTATATTGGATTGGTGGTTGGTTGAAGTGTTGTAGATAGTGATTTTATGCATATTTCTTTAGATCCAAGTGTAGATCCATTACTTATGAAGATGTTTACTTATGCAAGTTCATTCACCAAGTTGTAGAGATAAAAACCCATGATATATATTTGTTAGATCTATGCTAAAAACCCATGATTCATGTATGTTAGACTTATGCTCACTTATTTACGAAATTGCCATTTTAGTTACAAATGCCTATTTAGATCTTGATTGACTACTTATTTGTTTGGATTAATGTTTGCCTTGTTTGATTGTTGTGAATGAGTTATCTAGTTGATAGATTTGGACAAGTATGGTCAAAGACGATTCAAAAGCTACGAAAGAGGCTCTTGAATGGTGAAAGTTGCTTAAGGCATATGTAGTGGATGTTGACGCTCATATGTATGGATTGGATGATGTTGAGATGGAATTTTGCCATGATGTGATGAGGCAAACCATGATGTTAAGATAAGCCTTTGCTATGATGAAGATGAGACGAGGCATGAGGTGATGTAACCTTGGTATAATCAAGAAGGATTGCTCCAAGCATGTTGATAACTTGAAGGGTAGTTCAAGTTGATTGATAATGGATGGCTCAAGAGGTAGTTTGGGCTAGGATGAGAATAGTCATCAAGGAGGATGACTAGAAGGCTTGGATTTCATCGTTGTTGAAGATTCTAGCAGACTCAAAGCAAGAGTACAAGGGTTGCCCTAAAGACTACAGGTAGGTGGTCTGGACACCCTAAAGACTACAGGTAGGTGGTCGAGTACTCTGGGTAGTTGCGAAAATTCCTAGGCACGGGTCATGATGACGTGTGGAGTTATGTCTAGAACCGGGGTTACCATTAGCCCTTGATAGATGGCTCAGGAAGGAGTCGGTCATTCAATTAACGGTGATTTCGAAGCAACGTTAACAGTGATAGCCAGAGTCATGGATGTTTGGACGTTTGGTTGTATCATCATTCGGTCTCAAGAGCGGTGTTTTCTGGGTGCTTATCTGATCTTGGTTTAGGCCTTGGGGGTTTGTATTTGGAAAACATTGACCTTGACTCGAGTGATTATTGCTTTACTTTAATTGCCTGCTATGTTATGCTTGCTTCCCCTTAATGTGTGTCTGGGAGCTATCACTGTAGAAAGAGGTGGAGTGGGATGGGTTGGTTCCTATTCCTTTTATCCCTTATACTCTTTTGGTATGTTTGATAGTTGATTTACTGCTCACTAAGACTTTGTCTGACTCAAGGTTTTATGTCTCCTCTTATTACCTTGGGCTGTTCATCCATGTTGGGATGGGCAGACTAGGTAGCAGGTGACAGGTGCTGTTCATGGAGGTTTACGCTGATGACAACGGAGACGAGCAGGAGGCTTTTGCATATTATTTCTTATTATATGTACTGGATATTCCGCTGATTGTTGATTACTCTGAGTGCTATGTAGTGAGGCTTCTTGTATTCATGATTCAGACCTTGTATAAAGCTATTATGATTAGATGATGATATTCTGTTCTATGGGAGCTTCACTATATTATATTTCTCTATTGTATTTTATCCATGCGCTGTGAGTTTTACGATAGAGTCTGCGATGTTTTTACCTTACCCTGACAATCGTCCATGGCTGCCTGGCACACTTTCAGCGCACTATTTCCTTATTCAGTGCAGGAGTCATGGGCGGTCGTCACACAAGTCAGCGAACACTTCAGGTATGCAGACCACAATGGCAAAACCAAGGTCAGGTATCAAAGTCACAACATCAATGATCTGGGTTGAATTAACAATACTCATGCTAATGAGCAGGCACCAGATCAGAGGTGGGAACTTTGAGCTACAGATCAATCAAGTAAATATATGCAAGCATGACAATGGACAATACGACCAAGTATGGAAGTGACTCAAACCAGACTTATACATGAATGTGGTGACAACAAGATTCAAGCTCAAGTAAAAACAAATGAATCAGGTGAGCACTTGTATACATATATACAAGCACCTGAAGTGTAACTGCAAATAAGATATGCATAGGTACAAAGACAACATGATGCAATGCAACAACATACCAATTGAAACCAAACTGCAAAAATTCAAGTACTACCAATCAAAGAAACAAATCAGACTAGTTCAGTGAACTGAAGTGAGGCCACAAGTGTACAACCACTCCAGAGAACTCATATATAAATACCACTTGCAACAGATCCATATCTTTGGATTAAAGAGAGAGCAAAAGTTAATCACTTGTAAAAAATTGTGAAAGGAGAATAACTCTTGCCTTTGAAACTACTAGCTGAACTTATTTCCAAACTCCTTGCTTTTGTTCAGATGAATGATGTTTAAGTTGTAAAATGATAATACTTACTTATATTATTTCTGGTTTGCTGGTTTACTAAGTTTTGATAATCGAACTAAAATGAGAAGATGTATAAATATATAGAGAAAAGTTTATAGGGGTGTATTATTTTGTACAGTAGGCATGGCTGAATTGATTTTTTTTCTTTGTACATTTTGAATGACCAAAACATGGCTAGCATTTATTGCTTAAGTCCTTTGACCTTTTTCTTATACTTTCCATATCAAAATTTGATTTGTTTACCTTTATGCAGGCTGATGATATTTCCTTTTGTGTGCATGGGTTGATTGAATACAACAGTTTTATAATTAAACTAAACAGAAGAGAAAGATTTGTTTGTACTGATACTTTGTACTTAGATATACTTTGTCTATTCTTTTGCCTGCATACTTGCATTTATATTTGTTTGTTTCTTTCCATGCTTAAATTCGGCTGATAGATGATATAGTGGTGGTTTGCATTAATGTTGTTTGTCTTGTTTTATATTTGTACTTTATTAGCTTGTTTCATACTTGTCTTATTTCTTTTAAATTTTGTTCTTGCTTTTATTTTATACTTTGAAATAATGCATGAGTTCTATGATATTAGATTTAAGTTAATATGTTTACTTTGTTTTGTATGTGCTAGAGATATTTGCTGTCTTATTTTATAAGCTTATACCTTATTCTATTCTTTTATTCATACATACTTTTGTTTTTCTTTAGTTATTGGTTATAGTTTTTAACTTATGTGCAAATATATTCTATTTTGTTTGTTTGTACATATATGCTTATAATTATGGTTTGGTTTGTTGTTTACATGTGAATGTATTTTACTTGATATGCTTTTGTTTATTAATTTTATTTATTTCTTACTTCAATAGTTAATTTAACTTACATATTAATTTTCAACTTAAATTATCAAATACTTAGTTACTTATTTTATAAGTACAGCTCGGTCGTATTTTATTTTACTTTACAATATTTGTAAATCCCAATTCAAATTAAATTTAAATACATTTTTCCAGTAATTCATAGTTTAACTGATATTAAATATCAATTTCCAAATTAATTTCACAAATTTTTTATTAAAAAATTAAATTAATTATCATTTTAAACTCAATTACAATCCGGGATCGTTGCAGATTCCCCTCCTTAAGAAATTTCGTCCCCGAAATTTGCAGGCACGAAAACAGCACAGAGATAGATGAAAGATAGATGAAACATCTTTTCAATTCAAACTGGATATCTATTCTGCATTTGGCTTAACAAATCAGAATATCAGTAATAGATACAAGAATGAATCTATTTAACACTCACAAGATACTTGGGTCATCCATATCTACAAAATATGCAAGGGCACTGGTTAGTCCGATGGATAACTAACCATTCGTAGAATATATTTGGACCCAAAAATAGACAGATATATGGATACAATTTCAAAACTTTTAGTTTAGAACTGAAGTATACCTATTAACCATAGCAATCAAAGCAACCAATTCATCCAAACAAACAATTCTGGCCTATTTGGAGTTTATGTCCCATGCAAATATATCAAATCTTCTTCCTAGATCTATCAGGAACCGTCAAAGAATTGAAAAGAGACGTTGAACAAAAGAGATTGGTAGGTGGATTCAATTTTCTACAATTTTTCAAACACAAGATATGGATTCCAAACTCAAGTCGGAATGTCTCAAAGTATGTGTGTGTGTGTATATATATATACATATATATATATATATACAATTTGTCCCTCTTCGGACTTCGATATTCCTAAGAATACAACAGAATTTCAAATTTGGTTTTAAACGTAATTGTTTTATTGATTTAATTCAATTTAGCCTCATATTCTATTAATCAAGTTAACTCAATTTAAAATTTCCAATTTATTCAAAATTTTCAATTTCAAATTTATTCATATTTATTAAAGTTTAAATCGAGAAACTGATAAGAAACCGATGAAGATAAGAAGTAAGGATTTTCTACAGCGATTCTTAGGGCCACCATCACACTGAAACTTCTTCTGGGACTGTCACGAAGAAACCAAAAAAAATGGAAACGAATCAAAGAAAATTGATAGAGAAAGATTGTTTCCACTATTGCAGGGTATTGACCATTTATCATTGTATTCCCCGTCCCGTATCTCATTCTTTTCTCGCACTCATACTCACTATCAATGGATAGTAAGAGAACTTACTGAGACATTCGAACGGATATCTTAGGGATATACTCATTCTAGGGTTTACTTCACCCTATCTCTAATGAGTTACTTAATGTGTTATACTCTTGAGCTAAAGTTTAACTTTAGATCTGATACCAAATGTGACGATACGAAATTTTCGCGTTCGAAAATCGACATCCATACTTTACATCGTACTCGAATGCCGCAGATTCGAGCGTTCAAATCGGAGTCGCCGGAGCTTATTACACAATTAAGTATAACAACACAGCGGAAGAAATAATGAATATCAACATACAACATCTGATACAACATCTTGATACAACAGATGATACAATAGATATCGATATACATCAGAGATATGATACAATAAAATAGCAGCGGAAAGAAAATAGATAACACTAGCAGCGGAACAAATAACTCTAAGATTGTCTTCAAGGAAGAACTCCAGCAGCAGCTCGAACCAACATCACGATACACTAAAAAAAGCAAGTCTCGTCCACATCCAAAGACTGTACTAGCTCCAGATAATCTACTAAACCTGACTATCTGAGAAACCCAACTCTAGACTGCCCGTGTGGAAAATTGTAGGCACCCAGAGTTTAGGATATGAACAATAAACTCCGAGTCAGTCATGAGACTGGTATGAGTAACAAAAACAGTTTGGTCTTTAAAACAAACAACAAGAGATTTTTGAAGGAATCCGCAATGTTTTTTAGAAAATGAAACTGCCATAAGGCCTCCCGCCACACACACAATGCAAACGCAGACTTGGAGGAGATTTCTCCGTATGATAATCAAACATGCTTGATAGGAGAAAATTTATGATATTATTATTATAAGTGCATAGTGGAAAACATTTCAAAAGTAAAATATAAATCTTAGCCAGCATAGGTACCATTATAGTATGCCTACTATAGCTACCATATTAAATGGCAGGTTGCACAACTAAAACCGTACAAGGCTCGTATTGTTTCTTTGGATTTCCAACAAATGGTCAGGCTAAGGAACTTCCTACTGCCACATGGGATCGCCTCTGGCGGGACGTCTCGAGAACTTAACCAGCTCTCTGCCAACACAAGGCCGGGTTACCTCTGTAACTAGGTAACTACTACAAGAGCATACCACTCCCCGGTCCTTTGGGACCTTTATCCGAGGCGCCTCTAAAGCAACAACCACACAATAAATGAGATTGGAGCCACCACATAGGTAAATATCTGGGCTCCATACCATGATACCACCCTTTACCAGAAGTGAATGACACACCCTAAAGGGAGCGACCCTCATAACCTTGCCGCATCCTTCCTGTTTCGACCATTTCTAGGTTGTGAGGTCCTGATGCAGTCTCGTCCATAAAGCTACGCTTCATACAGAAGCCATGCTCTGATCACAAATGATCAACAAACGATCATCAACACATAGCAGCACTCAGCATGTCATACTACCAAATTGGGAATATATCGCTGACAACCTTCAACTACATAACCTTTGAGCTCATATGTCTCAGAGAAGGATGTTAAGCTAAGAGAATAAATTCTCCGCCACCAAAAAAAATGCATTTGAAAGAAATCTGCTTTATATCTCAAAGTGTAGTGTCAGAAATACAACCATACAAGTCTATTCTGGGTTCGAACAGAACCAAAGGCACTTCCAAAGAAGTCCTTGCAATTCGGGTATTCACAATCCCGATCGGACTTCCCATCACTTACGGAATCTCTATACCGGAGCAACTCAGTGCAGAGACAATCGATAGGTCATCCTATTGTTCTTGCAAATACCCGGTCTTCACCACCGGTCTTCAATGCAATCCATAACGACGTATCATTATTCGGAATGGGTTATATGACACAAGGTCCTTTCCCGGTTAAACCGAATAACGAGTGCAAAATTTCAAAACATATGGATATGAGATTTTGGTTAAGTCACAACTTATTACCCAAAACAAATGGTTTAAACAAATTACCATTTCAAATCTTTAGACAAAAAGATTTATTTCACAAAGTTCACACAGTTTCACAAAGATCCATTTACGGGTTTCAAAACAATTCCCATTTTAATTGGATTCACCCATTAAATCCTTAAATTAATGATTTAACTTATAGCTTTCAAAACGTTTCCATAACTTGGAAAACATTTTCATTTCATACCTGAAATCCTTTTAACCCAAACTGGACGTTCATTTCTTATATGAAAGCTTTTATTATTTGAAAATAAAGAGTTTTCGTTTCAAAAGAATCCAATTATATTTGCACGAGTTAAAACCTTTGAGTGTAAATTCCTATTCCCAAATTAATGCCTTTAAAATGGATTAACCTATAGATGACTTGTATAACATCTTTAATCCCTAGTTTCAAATCATAGGATTCAGTTTCAAATATTGAATTCAAATTTAAATCAAAATATTTAAATTTCAAAACTCAATCAAGTTATTCAAAATAAATTTCATCTTTGAGATTCCATTTCAAAAGCTTTTCACTTTAATCCCAATCCATTTCCGAAACATTTGAATTCAATTTGTCCATTTAAAAATCACTTCAAAAATCTGTGACTTAATCGATTTCCTCGTGAAATCCATATTTGTGTGTATATGGTGTGGTCCAGGGGTTTAACACAATAGTGCAACATCACAGATTAAAACATAGAAATATTGTTGATAAGCGATATAAACTATAACGCTTATTTTTCATAGTTGATAAGCGGTATAAACTATAACGTTTATCTTTCATTCACATAACACAGATATATATATCATAGATAATAAATTATATCACAGATCATAACACAAATCAGGATACATCACAAAGCATCACATATCAGGGATATCCAACAATTGAACCATTCGATAAAATCCAAACATCCATAAGTAGGATTTATCTAATTATCTGATTAATTTTAAATCAGATTAACTTCTATGAATAAATTGCTAGTTATGGTAAATTAATAATCAATTAATTACACTCAATTAATTACACTGAATAATTAATTCCTTAATTATTTCCCTTAAATAATTACACTTCACAATTGATTATTATTATTAAGTTAATTGATCTAAAGTAATTATGAAAAACCAATCACATTGATTAATTATTCAAATAATTTTAGTTAATGACCTTCATTTAACTAATAACAATTCTTTAATTACTTTGCTAAAGAAATTTACTTATATTCATCATTATTGATTATAAATTGAATAACCATTAAGAACTCATTAATTAATTCTAATTATTTCATTAATTAAATGTTAACTATAACTTGATTAATTCTTAGCTACGATTAATTAATAAAATCAAATTCACGATTCTTAATGACAAGTTAATTATTCCTTAATTAATTAAACTTAAACCTTAATCAATAAATTTAAGTCTTTAATTACTAATTTGATTAATACAAAACATTAATTATTATTCCATTCCCATTTACTTAATAATTTATGTATACAAATCATTATTACTTAAGGTAGACTCATTTTTATTAATAATTTAATTATCACTTATAAATATGTTTGGAAACAGTCATTTCCAAATTTATTAAACTAACTTAACCAACTAATTTAAACTAAACTCATTATTTAAAATAACTAAAATAACTTAACCAAACTAGTTTACTAAACTATAAAATCTCATCTACCCAAGCACTGAAGCCCAACACAGCTCCATACTTACCGCAAGCAACAGTCTTCACCCAAACTCAATGGCCCAAGGCCTAAACACTTACAAGATCCTACCTTCTTCTTTTAATTTCGCCTGTACAACTCACGGCCTTCCCTTCCATTCTCTTCTCCATCATCTTTCCACGCAAGCTCCAACCAAGTCACAGCCTAAGGCTTATAACCCGCACCCACTTCTCTTCCCCATCTCACTGCCATGCACATCCCACCTTCAGACTTCACAAGCCTGTACTTATTCACTCATGCACACATAAAAACTGCCAAGCTTGCTACTTCCCTTGCATGGCCATGCACGCACAAACCTCCCCTATATTCATGGCTACACACGCATGCAAACTTCTCGACCATGCTTCCTCCTCCTACATTTCCTACCTACTGCACTCACGTCTATACAAACAACTGCCACACTTCTTCCATGCATGTATCTTCACTCACACACACGCACACTTGCATGCACACCACACATATAATACAGAGGAAGTAATAAGAAAAAGAAAGGAAAAGAAGGAAAGGAAAAAAATGTAGCATATGTTAAGTTTTTGTTTTCTGGAGAGTAACAAAAAAAATCTAAAAATGTGTATTTGCCAAAAAGAAGAATGATGGAATGTATATTTTGTGTTTTGTTGAAGTATGAACGTGAAATAGGGAAAAAGTGTTTATGTTCTTCCCAAACTAAGTTCCGAATGACTTGAAATTATATTTAAAACGTGACTTTTAAACCCAGTTTAAAACTTTGTTCTATAGTTTAAAACTAAACTTTTAAATTCTTAAAAACAGAATAGGCTTAAAACATTGCACAAATCAAAGACCATAGCATTAAAACAAACTCGAAGTCAGTCTAACACTGAGTACAGGCAGGGTGAAAGAATGCTAGCATGAAGTGCAACTCGAACTCAAGTCAATGGCAGCAACACTACAGGTACCAGGTCAGAGTGACAACCAGAGACAAGCTCTACAAAATCAAGTGAAGATAACCAACGCAACAAGACTCAAGTCAGTGAACATTTCAGGTATGCAGACCACAAAGGAAAATCCAAGGTCAGGTATCAAAGTCACAACATCAATGATCTAGGTTGAATCAACAATACTCATGCTAATGAGCAGGCACCAGATCAGAGGTGGCAACTTTGAGCTACAGATCAATCAAGTAAATATATGCAAGCATGACAATGGACAGTACGACCAAGTATGGAAGTGACTCAAACCAGACTTATACATGAATGTGGTGACAACAAGATTCAAGCTCAAGTAAAAACAAATGAATCAGGTGAGCACTTGTATACATATATACAAGCAACTGAATTGTAACTGCAAATAAGATATGCATAGGTACAAAGACAACATGATGCAATGCAACAACATACCAATTGAAACCAAACTGCACAAATTCTAGTACTACCAATCAAAGAAACAAACCAGACCAGTTCAGTGAACTGAAGTGAGGCCACAAGTGTACAACCACTCCAGAGAACTCATATATAAATACCACTTGCAACAGATCCATACCTTTGGACTTAAAGAGAGAACAAAAGTTACTCACTTGTAAAAAATTGTGAACGGAGAATAACTCTTGACTTTGAAACTGCTAGCTGAACTTATTTCCAAACTCCTTGCTTTTGTTCATATGAATGATGTTTAAGTTGTAAAATGATAATGCTTGCTTATATTTTTTCTGGTTTGCTGGTTTACTAAGTTTTGATAATCGAACTAAAATGAGAAGATGTATAAATATATAGAGAAAAGTTTACAGGGGTGTATTATTTTGTACAGTAGGCATGGAGAATTGATTGTTTTTTCTTTGTACATTTCGAATGACCAAAACATGGCTAGCATTTATTGCTTAAGTCCTTTGACCTTTTTCTTATACCTTTCCATATCAAAATTTGATTTGTTTACCTTTATGCAGGCTGATGATATTTCCTTTTGTGTGCATGGGTTAATTGAATACAGCAGTTTTATAATTAAACTAAACAGAAGAGAAAGATTTGTTTGTACTGATACTTTGTACTTAGATATACTTTGTCTATTCTTTTGCCTACATACTTACTTTTATATTTGTTTGTTTCATTTCATGCTTAAATTCGGTTGATAGATGATATAGTGGTGGTTTGCATTAATGTTGTTTGTCTTGTTTTATATTTGTACTTTATTAGCTTGTTTCATACTTGTCTTATTTCTTTTAAACTTTTTTCTTGCTTTTATTTTATATACTTTGAAATAATGCATGAGTTCTATGATGTTAGATTTAAGTTAATATGTTCACTTTGTTTTGTATGTGCTAGAGATATTTGTTGTCTTATTTTATAAGCTTATACCTTATTCTATTCTTTTATTCGTACATACTTTTGTTTTTCTTTAGTTATTGGTTATAGTTTTTAACTTATGTGCAAATATATTCGATTTTGTTTGTTTGTACATATATGTATATAATTATGGTCTGGTTTGTTGTTTACATGTGAATGTATTTTATTTGCTATGCTTTTGTTTATTATTTTATTTATTTCTTACTTCAATAGTTGATTTAACTTACATATTAATTTTCAAGTTAATTTATCAAATACTTAGTTACTTATTTTATAAGTATAGCTCGGTCATATTTTATTTTACTTTACAGTATTTGTAAATCCCAATTCAAATTAAATTTAAATACATTTTTCCAGTAATTCATAGTTTAACTGATATTAAATATCAATTACCAAATTAATTTCACAAATTTTTTTATTAAAAAATTAAATTAATTATCATTTTAAAATCAATTACAATCCGGGATCGTTACAATAGCATCGTAAATCGAGGAGACAGAAATCTCCGGTGAATCAATGCCAATTGCAAAGGAGTTTCACCCTTTTACAAATCATTCAAAGATCTGCGGAATCACGCTCTTATAGAGGTCATTCAAAGTGAAGTTAAGGAATGCTCCAAAATCAAAAGGATACAAATAGGGAAGGCAAGACAGGATTTCAAAACAAGTAGGAGTGTTCCAAAGTTCAAGGAATCCTAATCGATAAGAATCCTAACCAAGAAATTACTAACAAGGTGGATACAGAAGGGATGAAGTTTAGAAAATCTTGATTTCAAAATAAGAAATTTTTTATACCAATATAATCTTTGAAAATCCTTTAAAATCATTTGAAAATAATTTTATACTTCGAAAATACGTTCTCTCACAAGGAAATGATTCTGAGGTTGATTTCACTCATCCTAGTAGATTTCTACCCTATCTCTAATCAGTTTTTGCTCCGCAGGCTATGGTTGGCCTAAAACCAAAGGTCTAATACCAACTGTAACAAGCCGATATTTTCAACTATTCGCATCCGCACATGTCGGACTTGATTTGCTAAAAATACCGCATTGTAATAAAATTTGGAGCAAATAAAACCAATCATATAATCACAGACACAGAAATATCAGAATAACTTGCAGCGGAAATAAAAATACCATAGTATTTCATGAAGCTACTACAACAAAGTCTCAAAACAAAATACATAATATCAGTTTGAAAACAAACACAATGGAAATCTCAAATACAGATAAAAATACAGATAATTTCACTAATACAAGAGCTGAAATAGATGAACTAAAACAGAAATAGATGAATAACAAGATAAGCATAATCTCCAGCGACTCCTAGCTCCGGAAAGAGAAATCCAAAGCTGTGAATACTCAGGCTGACCAGAGCGTAAAGTAAAACACAAAACACTCGAGTCAGAATATACATACTTATACAATGTAAACCAACTCAAGTGAACTGTAGTAGTAATGCACAATAACTTAAAGGATGCATGGGATTTCCCATCCTCTAAGGATCAGTTAAACCATCAATTAAACAGTAATAAACGCTATCATAGAAATGTCTATATTAAAGTAAACTATGCAAATAACAGGGTTAATGTGGCTATGGTAGCGCAGAGCTGCAGCAATCGCTCACCTCTAGTCACACTCTCAAATTGAAGGTGTACATCCAAAAATCACAAGGCATACAGAGAAGTGTGCTTGTGGTTAAAATTCCAAAATGGTATTTTATGCTTCGAAAATCAAATATCATTTCAAAATTCAATATCATTTCAAATCCATTTTAAAATATCAAAATATCATATCCTTCCAAAACCTCATTCATTTTTATGTAATATAAATGCCATTCCAAATCACATTTCAAAATGGTTTATATTTCAAATCAAAATACTCCATTTAAACTAATTAAATGAAGTTATTATACCTTTAAACAAAATCAAATATTCAATTCTCAAAAATTTAGACTTTTCAGAATTCATTTATTCGCTTAAATTTATTAAAATGGTGAAATTTTAGCTTTCGCAGCATTTAGAAAATGCTATGGTAAGTTATATTTGAAAAACAATTCAATTAAGCAAAGACAGCATTTAAAACTGCTGTAATAGTTCAGGTTCAAGTTTTAGTTCTACAACTACAGCACTCACAAGGTGTTGTAATATCACTTAGTTAAATTTTAGTTATAGTTCATTTGTATCAACTACAACAGTTTAAAATGATGTAATATCCTTTACTTATGAATTCAAGTTAACTTCAGAAATGATAGCACTTATGAAATGCTATTAATTAAATACTAGATTTTCAATACAATTTCAGAAACAATAATAAAATTCCAATTAAAACCATTTTTAACTTACAAAATTTCATTTTTTCCCAATTTAAAATGGTCATTTAAAATACCCTTTAATTTATGATTTTTATAAAGTAAAATTTATACATAAAATCAAATTTTAAATAATTCACTTATTGAATTCAAGCATACAAATTTTCCATTCTTTGCATTTTAAAAATTAACTTAATAATTAAGTTTTAATTACCATTTCAAAATATAAAATTAATTTCCATTTTATTTTCTTAACTTAACTTTTAATTTAAACTAAATTCACATTTCCAAGTCAAGTTATATTTCAAATTTCATTTTTAAGCATTCATTTATTTAACCATTTTAATTCATAGAAAAATCAATAACACTTTATTATGTCATTTTAAGTTCAAATTTAAATCAAATTATCATATTTTATTCACTTAACTTAAACTCCATTTTAAAACAAAATTACAAATTTCAAAATTTAGTTATATTTCAAATTTCCACTTAACCATTCATTTGTTTCACATTTTAACTTGTAGAAAAATCATTAATACTTTATAAAAGTAATTTTTAATTCAACTAAAAATAAAATATCATAAATTTACATTTTTAAAATACATTAAAAGTTTCCATAGAAATATATATATAAAATAACCACGGGTCTGCATAATATTTTCTAACCTAGGTCAAGTGATACGGATAATATATCATTTCAATCCGTAATCAATAAAGAAAATCCGGGTTCTATCATTTCAAACCCGCAATCCAAAGTACAATAAAATAAATAAAAATCACTTAGACCTATCATTTCAGCCCATAACGATTTTTTCCTATTCTAAAGTCCATTCGGGTATGTATCATTTCAACCCATAGTGATTCTATTCTACAGATAACTTGTAGTGTGAGAAACAGATATAAACAAACAGTATAGCAACATATAGCAGTAACAGATGACATGATTGGTTTATAAATAGGTTTAACATCATATAATTCATATCACAGGCAGGTATAGCATGATATAACAATTCTACACATTTATTTGTTATCAATTTACAGTTATAAAAGTATGAATGTCAAGTGTGAATACTCACCTTTTTACACTGGAGATAGCCATTCAAAACACACAGAACAAATCCAGAAAACACTATATGGCAGGACACAACACGACTATGATTCAACCTGGAAGAGAGAGCCAAGATATGATCTTGTATCAACAACCAAAATAAAACAAACAAGAGAATATATATAAATATACAACACAAAGCAATCTAGAAACAATTGGAAACTGAAATTAACAAAGGACAAAATGATTTGACCTTTCTTTAACCATTCAAGAGCTCAACCAAGGGGACCATATACTCATCCAGGATCATGCTTTTCCTCAGGTTTGGCATCACAAATGCACGGCCATGCAACTGTTTGAAGAGGTAGGAGTGGTAACATAAAGCAATCAAAGGAACAAGGCTACATGGTGAAGGGTTTGGTCATATTTAGGATCGGCTATGACATCATATGGCTCGACCCAGGCTATTACAGATCTGGTTATGTTAGGTGATGGCTGAAGCTGCGGCTAGAGGAGGTGGACTTGCTGGTGGTGGTGGCTAAGGGGGTGGCCAAGGTGATAGATGAAGGGTAGGTGAAACATATGTGGTCTAGACATTGTTTTCAAGTGGATCTTTGCAAAATTGTGGAGCTAGCATCATAGGGAAGCACGGCTTGGTTATAGTTGGAGGAGGGGCTGATGGTGCTGCTGTAGATGATGGAGGTGATGGTGATGTGGTGGTGGAGAGGAGCTAGGCCAAGCAAGCTAGAAGAGGCAAAGGCAAAATCATAGAAAATGAAGAGGAGAAGAGATAAACAAAAGAAGTCATTTCCCTTTTTTTTTCTTTTGAGGATAATCGTGAGTTTTAGAAATGAAGGAAGGTATATTTTCACGTGAAAAGATGAGAAAGTCATGGCTGAAGTAAAAGAAAAAGGACGGCTACTCAAAATGAAAAGGTAATTGGAAATTGGAAAGACAAGTAAATGGAAAGTCACATAGAAATGAAAGGTCTTTTGTCCATTTGAATTTCTATTTTCTTTTAAACAAATAAACTAAATAATTTTCAGTAAATAAAAATAAAATGAAAACAAAATAAATTTGAAAAAGAATATAAATAAATATTTTAATAAAAAAATAGAAAATAATTAAGAAAATAGCTTAATAATTGAAGCCAGAATTAAAAATTGTAAACAAAATACAATGAACATTTGAAAAATTACAACTACACTTTAAAAATATTTTAAAAATAATATATATACATAACATGTCATATAACACATATTAGAACATGATTTGACAAACAAAAATATTATTTATATAAATTAAAATAAACCATTTTGTTAAATAAAACAATTTACATATAATATTGTAAAAAGCATAACTTTCACAATATAAATCGGATTTCAACGAAACGAAAAGCAGTATTCTTGAAATTTTATTTATTTTCATAATAAAAGATAAAATTCAAAAATTCAAAAATTTAAATTTTAGATTTAATAGTCAAAGTTTGACCAAATTGACCAAAATTCACATTTTTGGAAACTATTCAATTTATTCATATTTGAAATTATAATTCGCATACAATTCAAAATATATATTTAAAATAATTTTTTTATTCATTTTAATAAATAAAATAAAGTATTTTAAATCAGGAATTTCAATAAAAATGATTAAAATATAAAATTAAAATAATCACAAAATACAGGGTTGTTACAAATATACCGTTACCTATTTTACCTTTACCAATAACATTTCGTTGTTGCCCCATTGTGATTCTGCCACCATTGTACTAGGCTAAGTAACTTTGATTTATTGCCCGTCGTGTGCCTGGAACAACCAGAATATAGATAGTACTGTTGTAGTTCCTTAGCCTGCCACCACACCTACACGAGAAAAGATTTTTGTGACCTATTTTTTTTATAGGTCCATAGTAGTTAGTGGCAAAAGGTTTTGAAAAATATGTTTGTGTAGAACCAAGACTATTTATATTTGTTCCTTTTGGCACCCAAATTTTTTTAAATTTAAGAGATTTTATATTCTGACCTTTTGGAATCCAAATTGGTACTATTTTCACGTTTTTGGGTCTATACGAACATTTGTTTTGATTGTGTCCAAATTTTCTACAAATTGTTCACTCGGATTTGACTTGATTAATTTTGCATCTAATATGTTCAGATTGATTATACCCAAGTCCTTGTCTAACAGGATTGACATTTAGTTTCCCTAATAGCATATTTAACAATCTTTGTCCTTTGGAAAATATTTCTAAAGTTATAGACAATTGTTGGACTTGTGTATTAAGAGATTTATTTTCATTCAATAATTGAGTGCACTTTTTAATAGAATTTTCTCTCCTCGTATTTTCACTTTCTTTCAAGATCAAAATTTCATTTTCATGTGATTTAATTTTAATTTCTGATTTTTTAATCCCTTCTTCAAATAATGGACACTTATCATACTTAGGGCACTTGTTTCGATAGTTTTTAACCAATTGATCGAGTTGTTTATTTAATTCTATCAAACTATATCTTTATGATTCAATTTTAGCGTATATCTCCCTAAGTCTTTCAAAACAGCCATTTACTTCGTGAAAATATATAAGTAATTCCGAATAAGTAAGTTTTGATATCACGCTTGGCTCGTCATCATCACTATCAGTTGTTTCTCCTTGAAGGCATAGATTTTCTTTTTCACTGTCACTGTAGTGCTTTTATCATCTTCATCAGTTTCATCACAAGTGGTTGCAAAACTTCTCCTTTTCAGTTTCTTTCCTTGGCTGAATCGATTCTGAGGACAATTGGGCTTGATATGATAGGGTTTACTGCACTTGTGACATATGATCTCCTACTCTTCTGAGTTGTCTAGTACTTTGGCTATTCTGCTTTTCCATTGTTAATTTAGAGCTGCCGTATTTGTGATTCCATCTTTTGAATTTCTTTATTATCAGTGCCAATTTAGCTACTCCATCATCATCATCATCATCACTGTCATCACTTTCTATTATTCCTTTGAGAGCTATTGATTTCTTTCGAGTATCACCTCTTTCGCATTCTTCCTTGAATTTTATTTCTAGCTCATACGTAGGGTGAGATTTCCGATGAGTTCTTCAACTTTGATTTGTTTCTAATCCTTTGATTGTTGAATGGCAGTAACTTTGGCTTCACAATTTCATGGAAGGACTTTAGGGATTTTTCAAACTGTTTCCAATTCCATATATGATTTTCGGAGAGCTTTTGTTTTGTATACGAGATCGGAAAGTCGTCCATACATCTCTTTTACATTTTCATCCTTGGCCATTGTGAAGTTCTCGTATTCGCTACTAAGCATGTCAAGACGAGATTCTTTGACTTAAGATGTTCCTTCATGAGTCACTTAAAGTGCATGCCAGATTTCCTACGCAGTTAGACAATGTGAGGCATGATTAAATTCAATTTGATCCAATGAACATATAATAGAATTCATAGCTTTAGCATTAGCATTCTGTAGTTTATTTTCAAGTTCTGTCCAATGGTCCATTGGTTTTCAATTTTCTGATTATCTATCACTATAGTTGGTGTCCTATATCCTGTCTCAACAATATTCCAAGCATCAATGGTTTTTAGAAAAAATTTCATTCTATTTTTCTAGTAAGCATATTCACCATTGAACATTGGTATTCTACTATGAAATGACTTTCAGCAAAAGCATTAATAAAAGAAGCCATCCAAAAAAAATTAAAACAAAAATTTGTTTTCAAAAAATCAAAATTTTAAAGCAAAAATTGGCTTTTGTTCCTGGCTCTGATACCACTTGTAGGATCGATTTCACCCTAAAGAGAGGAGGTAAATATGGTGATACTAATAATTATAAAAATTTAACGTGGAAATATATAAAATAATTGCAGCACAGATAATAGCAGAATAATAAAAGCAGAAATAGAAGAACACAGATTTACCCAGCTTTGGCAAAACCCTACCTACATGCTGCCCCCAAGGTTTCTACTAGAAATTAAGTAGCCAGATGCTTACATATGTAAACTTGCAACACCCGCTATCGACTAACCTAACTCTACGCTCAAAATCCTATCACTGCATATATGTTGTTTCCTCTTGAAAACTGCTGCATATTTTGAATGTCCTCATGTGGCATATGTTTTGAGCAAGTGCATATGAACTTGTATGCTTGGTTTGTACTTATGGTCTGATTATTTCATTTGAACACTTTGTTGCATTTAGCATTTGTTGTCTTTGTAACTAATGTCCAGTTGCATGTCTTCAGTTAGTGTACATTTGTTTGTCTCTCTGGTCATACATTTGGTCGAGTCTGATTGCATTTCATGTGAGCTTCAAGTGCTCCTTTGTGTAGTCTTGCATTCCACTCTGTTGCATACGTCTTGATTTCTTCATCCCTCTGGTTTCATTTGTATGCATCTATCTTGATGTATGTTTGTGAGGTTTTCATGTGTACTGTTCTGGTTCAAGTAAGTTGTTGGATTGGGTTCACTTGAACTTCATCTTGATTTTGGAATTTGTCTGTACTTTGAATTCTGGTCTTCAAATAGCTTTGAGTCCGGTTGTGTTATTTGTTGGTTTGTATGTGGTCAGTGGTCTAGGCACAACTGTGTTCACATTTGAATTTGGTCTGGGTCTAATTCTTGTTTGGTTTCCATTCACTTGTGTACCTTCAATTCATGCTTTGAGTGGTACATTCTATATGGAGCAGTTCTTTCTGGTTCGGTCTTGTAAAGTTTCCAATCAGATGCATACATTCTTTTGAACATGGCTATTGCATTGTTGAGTTTGTCTGTGTTCATTAACATTGTATTTGACTTTGACTGTGCAGTTTGCACTGAAATGTTATGCACTGCATGTATATATATATATAGATGTGTGTTCACACATGCATATATGTATGTTAGCTTGTGCAGTTTCCTTTAGTCTTCGTTGTGTGTGAATCCATGCCTCATTGTGTTTGTATTTGGTTGTTGCATCGAGTCAGTTCAATGCATGAGTTTGAATGGTTGAGTTGTTTTCATGTGTAATCATTGAATTTTTAGTCGAGTCTATTCTCCTACGTCCATATTTTTGCACTTGTTAGCATGGTCTGGTTTGTGTTGGTTGACCTTGATTTTGGTTGCATGAAAACTTGTACTTGACAATTTTGTGATGTTTTTGTATTGCACCTATGTTGAAACTAGTTTTGGCTCAGGTTTGATCTTGTGCTCATGTCGTGACTTTATTTGTACTGCGCTTGAATTGAACCTAGCTTTTTAGTTGGATTTAACCATGTGCTCACCTGTCCCTACAGTTTTATCAAGTGTATATTAGTGTGCACGACCTTATGGCATGTATAGTGACACAGTGTGTATGTCACAAGTTGTTCGTGTATAATGAATTCAAAATAAATTTGATGACGAACAACCCACATAACTGAGGCAATAATATTGTCAAAAACATATATTTTATTTTACACTGCAAAAATATTTCTTTTCCAATTTTACCGCGTCAATGTTTATTTCGCAGATAAGTCAGATGCTAGATTCGGGCAGGAGCAAAGTCCAAAATAAAATACGAATGAAAAGTGATATGTAGTGAGGTGAACAATGTCAGGTGAAATATGAGATGTAATCAAAATTCTATTGTAATTGAAAAATGTAAATATAGTAAGAGCCAAATTTTGTACTATTCAAAAATTGTAATGAAATAGTTGTTTGAATAAAATATCTGTTTGAATTTAAACTCTATGTTATTTATTTTATTCAGCAAATATTTATTTAATTATATGAGAATAAAATAGTACAATAATAAATACATTTAAATGAATATATACATGTTTTTTATCATCAAACAAAAATCATGTACTAGCATATTCAACATAGATGAGGGAAAATGGAAGAAGATGGATAAGAAGGCGATTGCTTTGCCTCGCTAGTGTCTTGATGATTTAGTTTTCGATCATGTGGCTAGTTGTGAATCCGTGAATGCTTTGTGGGACAAGTTGGTATCTTTGTATGAGTCATAGAGTACTACTAGTAAGGCTTTTCTGGTTAGAAAGTTGGTATAAATAAATTAGATGAAGAGAAGTCTGTTGCAGAGCATTTAAATGAATTTCAAGATGTAGTAAATAAATTAGCATATATGAAGGTCAATTTTGATGATGAGTTACAGGCTCTTTTATTAATGAGTTCGCTTTCAAAAAGTTGGAAAACTTTGGTTGTTTTATTGTGTAATTACAGTGCTAATGCAACTATCTCTCTGGAAACTGTTCAAAGCAGTCTTTTGAATGAGGAGCTTAAAAGAAAAGGGTCTGGTATGAAATCAATTCAAAGCGAGGCTATGGTGGCAAGGGACTCAAAGAAAGATACAATTTGGAAGAAGAAGGACACTAATGGTAAATGTGTTATCACTTGTGCAACGACCCCAGGATTTTTATTTAATTTAAGTTTATAATTTAAATGAATTTTTGAATTAAATTTGTAAAATTTATTATAAATGGCAGCGAGTTTCCCCGATTCAAATAGAAAAAATATATATATATAAAGTCATATGGATTTGAAATTTTGTATATATGTGAATATATATGTATATATTGGAGTTTTTCTAAATTCAAATGGTTTGAGTTATTTATTAATAAGAAAACGGTTTCTTTTATAAAGTATTTTTTTTAAAGTTAATATTGAGTTATTTTGATAAATAAAATACAAGACTATAAGATAAATTAGGGAAAAAATATAAAATAAGACATATAATACAATATAAGCACAAAAGTAATAAATACACTTAAACTTGAAAACAAAACTTTAACAAAGAATACCAAAATAAAGTATGTATACAAACAAGTAATAAAATATTTGTAGGCAATATAATATGTACATAAAGTAAAATAAATATCTATTAAACATATAATTAACTCAAACAAAGTACATATAAGAAAATAGGCTGTAAAAAAAAAAGGAAGTAAGGCAATGTAATTAATGCAAGATCCTCTTTAGTACACCCTAACTTCATCTACCAGCCGAAACAAAGTGATATTGTACAAAGTAATAAATGCATTACATGTTTACACCTCTAGCAACTAATGAATACATCTTCACCCATGCCTTTGTACAAACCAGATCACCACCTTGTACAAATAATGCCCCTGTAAACTGCTTTATATAAGCAAAGGCATCTTATTCTAATTCATTCATTTAAAACTTAGCCAACCTCTGAGATGTATCATTTCAAACCTAAACAAAGATTCAATTTAAACAACACTTCAATTCAACAAAACAGAGGAAACAAAGATTTAAAGAAAAGAAGAAAAACAACTGCAGTTTTCAAATGGGAATGCTCTGCTTTGTCATCTTCTCAAAATAGTGAGCAACTTTGTTTTTTTTCCAGACTTCTTTGTTTTCACCAGTGAGCAAACTTCCATCTTTAAACTTAATCTGTTTATATATAGGTTTGTATGTTAACAGGCTTCTTTGTTTCAATATCCTGTGAGTAATTTTAATTCTCCTCTAAAAAGCTTTAAATCTGGATAAACTTTTTTTGATGCCTGTGAAAATCTATGAAATGATATTATGAAGATGATTTCTTAAATGTATGGTAAAAGAATACATACACATATACTTGTGAAAGCCTGTATATGTTTAGAAGTGAGTAACATTTCATTTGAAACAATTTGAAGAATAAATATGTGAGTAACTTATTCTTTTTAGATACTTCTAAAATATAAAACTGTTGCTTATATATATATAGGTATATCATGTGAGTAACATACAGCAATTTAAATTGAATCCATATGGCTATTTGTTTTGTTGTATGTACATATGCTAGTACCTGTTCTTCTCTGTTTATTCTACAGAGTACAACCCAACAAAGAAAAGAAAAATTCAATTTCTTGTTTTATAATCAATATTAGGCTTTAGATTCAAAGCAAAATAAATGTGTTTAAGTATGAATTGTAATATAAAAATAGTTTCATGAAGGGTAAACATATACAGGATGAACAACTCAAGTTCTACAGAGAAAATTTCAAAATTTAATAAAATTCGAACCTAACGATTTGCAATTTCGAATACCTATCTTGAATCCTTACTGAAAAATAAAATTTTTAAACCAAAAATTGTATTTTTTTTCATTAAGTATATCAATAGAAAACTGTGGATGAACTAAAAATACACTTTTACCAATCTCTGTTAGTTCAACAAATTTTAACTGTTGAAATTTGTTGAGGAGTTAGTTTGATCACTTTCACATCTAGGAAAAATACTAAAAAAAATTTCTAATGCAAGGAGGTTGGGGGCGAAAACGATTTAGGGTTTTATCCCTGTGTTTTTGCCGATCGATTCATGTGGCAATGGTGCAATCTATGTCGCATCGAACCAGATAGGGTTGATCGGTGGCGGTGAGAGTTCGATAGGGGAAGCTCGTGGCGAAGGCGCGTGCGTTCCAGCACTGTGTAGCGGCGGTGCGAGGTGGTTACAGTCTTGGACTTCGGTTCCAGGATGAACTGATTTACTCGATTTTGTTCTCTGGTGGGTTTGGCCAATCGGGGAGCTCGTGGAGTTTGTGGGTGAGATTGCCGACATGCTCGATGAAGTGGTGGCGATTAGAGATGGCCATCGGCGACGTGCACGTGCTCCGTGCACGAGTTTCTGGTGGCCTGGAATTTCGTTAGTTTGGGAAGAAAGGTGGGATTTGTTCGCGTGATTCTCTCGAGTTTTACTCGAGTTACTTCAGCTTTCGCTCGAAGAAATATGGTTTTGAACTCGGGGCAAAGTTAGCTTGTCTCGAGTAAACTTAAGGTTACAGGTTTCAGATTTTTGAAACCTGTCAATGTAAAGTTTTGAAATTTAAAACTGAATTTAAATTATTAAGCAAAGTTAAAACAAGTATAAATCTAAATTTAAATCTGAATTAAAGATAATTTGAATTCTAGTTCTGAAATCAAAGAAGTTTTAATATTTAAATTGTTTAAATTTGCTTTGTGATGATAATTAAAACATTAGTTAGAAAATGTTTTAAATTTGAATTAGTAAAGATAAAATGATATGCACTCATTAAATTAGTTCAAGTGAATAATTGATTAATTTATTTAATTAAGAAATTAGGATTTGAGTTAAATTAATTAAGGTAAATTAATTTGTAAATAAGATTCATTAAATTAATAAAGAGTTGCCTTTTAAACAAATGATTAAGGTTATTTAATCAAGTAATTAAGATTTATTAAGTTACAGTTTAGAACTTAATTAATTAAATAATTAGTGATTAAACATATGATTTTAAAGGTTAATTAAATGATAATTAACAATAGTTAAATTGAGTTTAATTACTTAAGAATAGTAATTAAATAATTATGAATAGTTAATGAGGATCATTTACTTGAAATTTATTTTGACAATAAATGTGAAAAGAATTATTCATAGAAATTTAATCTGATTTAAATTAATCAGATAATTAAAATAATCCTATTTATGGATGTTTGGATTATATTGGATGTTAAACTGTTTGATATCCCTGTTATATGATGCTTTATGATTATCCTGATTTGTGTTGTGATCTGTGATGTAATTTATTATCTGTGATATATAAATATATCTGTGATCTGTGAATGAAGATAAGCGTTATAATTTATATCGCTTATCAGATATATTGTTGTATTTGATCTGTCATGATTGAATGACGTTGCACTACTGTGTATAACCCCTGGACTACACCATACACACACAAATATGGATTTCACGAGGAAATCGGTTAAGTCACAGATAATTTAAATTTAATGTTTTTGAAATTAAAGTTTTAATTTCAAATTGATTTTGAAAAGGGATTTGGGTTAAACGGTAAAGCTTTTGGAAAAGGTTTTCACAGATAAAAGCTATTTTGAATAACTCGGTAAAATCTCCAATTTAAATAATTCAATTTGAATTTGAATTCGATATTTGGAATTGAATTCGATGATTGGAAATTATGGTTAAAGATATTATAAACAGGTTTGTATGAATTTAAACCATTTTAAAGGTATGGTTTTGGGAATTTGAATTTAACCCAAGGATTTCAACTCGTATAAATGAATCAGATTTCCAAAATGAAAACTGTTGTTTTCAAATGATAAACACTTTTAGATAAGAACTAAGATTCCAGTTAATTAGGGGAATTTCAAGATTGAATAGAGAAATGATTTTCCTAAGTTATGAATGAATTCTTTTTGAAAGCTATGAATTAAATCTGTTTATTTTTAACAGATTTAAATTGATGATTTGTTTAAATCAAATTGAAATGAAATTGTTTTGAAGGATATAAGTTAAATATTTGATTTAAAGATTTAACGAGTTAATCAAATTGAAATGAAAATTGATTTGGAAAATCAGTGAATGGATCTTTTGTTTAAAAGATTAAAATGTGAAAATTGTTTAAACCGTTAAAGGTTGTGAAAATGAATCCTTTTGTTTAAAAGATTTGAAATGGTAATTTGTTAAGCCATTTGAAGAAAAGTTTTGGGTAATAAGTTGTGACTTAATTGAAATCCCATATCCATATGTTTTAAATGTTTTCGCTCACTATTCGGTTTAGCCGGGAAAGGACCTTTGTGTCGTATAACCCATTCTGAATATGTGATTTGACGTTATGGATAGCATTTGAAGACCGTTGATGAAGACCGGGTATTTGCGAAAGCGATAGGATGACCTATCGATTGTTTCTGCACCGAGTCGCGCCGGTATAGAAACTCCCCAAGTGATGGGAAATCCGATCGGGATTGTGAATATCCGGATTGCAAGGACTTCTTTGTAAGTGCCTTCGGTTCTGTTCGAGCCCGGAACAGACTTGTATGGATTGTATGTCTGACATTACAAATTGAGATATAAAGCCGATTTCTTTCAAATATATTTCTGTTGGTGGCGGAGAATTTATTCTCTTAGCTTAACACCCTTCTCTGAGACGTACGAGCTCAGAGGTTATGCAGTTGAAGGTTATCAGCGATATATTCCCAATTTGGTAATGTGACATGCTGAGTGTTGCTGTGAAATGATCATAGTATTATCATTTGTGATAGGATCATTTGTTTGATCGTTTGTCTTTGTGATCATTTCTATGATCATTTGTTGACCCAAAGCACGGCTTTTGTATAAAGTGTGTTTTTGTAGACGAGACTTCGTCGAGCCTCACACCTCGGGAATGGTCAAAATAGGAAAGATGCAGCAAGGTTATGAGGGGTAGCGCCCTTTAGGATATGTGCATTTCCTTCTGGAAAAGGGTGGTATCATGGTATGGAGCCCAGATGCTTACTCATGTTGAAAACACTTTATGATTGTGTGAATTGATTACGAGCGCTCGGTTGAAAGGTCCCAAAGGACCGGGGGATGGCATATTCGGTCAGTTGTTACTCAGTTAGGGGTAACCCGACCTTGTGTTGGTAGAGATCCGGTTTGGTTCTCGGGGACGTCCATCCAGAGGCGTTTCCATGTGGCAATGGGAAGTTCCTTGGCCTATTCATTCGTTGGAAATCCAAAGAAACAATACGATCTTGTACGGTATTAGTTGTAGAACCTATCATTCACTTATGGTGGCGCCCCACTGTTTGGATGGTAGCTATAGTAGGCATAAGTGCGGAATGCCTATGTTGGCTAAGATTTATATCTTTACTTTCGAAATGAATTTTTCCTACACTATGCACTAGTAATAATATCAAATGTTCTTTTTAATGCGTATCAAGCATCTTTGACTATCATAAGGAGAAATCTCCTCCGATTCTGCGTTTGCATTGTGTGTGTGTGTAGGAGGCCTTATGGTAGTCTCATTTTTAAAAAGCATTGCGAATTGACTTTGAAATTTTTGTTGAATGTTTTAAAAGATAAACTGTTTTTGTTGCTCACACCAGTCCCACGACTGATCCGGAGTTTATTGTTTCTTTCCTAAACTCTGGGTGCTCATTATTTTCTACACGAGCAGTCTAGAGTTGGGTTTTTCAGAGAGTGAGGTTCAGTGAATTATCTGGAGTTGGTTCAGTCTCTGGACCACACCGCACTTGCTTATCTTTGTGCATCGTTATTGGGAGTTCGAGCTATTGCTGGATTGATTCTTGGAAATGGAGTTGCAGTTCTCGGAGTTCTCTTTTGAAGACTATCTCAGAGTTATATTGTTCCGTATGCTAGATGTTATCTATTTTTCTTTTCCGCTGATATTTTATTGTATCATATCTCTGATGTATATTGATATCTATTGGATCATCTGTTGTAACAGATATTGTATCAAAGCTGTATATCAATGTATTATTCTTTTATTCCGCTGTGTTATTTACTTAATGTTGTTATAAGCTCCGGCGCATCGGATTTGAACTGTTGAATCTATGGCATTCGAATACGATATGAAGTATGGATGTCGATTTTCGAGCGGGCAAAAATCCGTAGTCATTACATTTGGTATCAGAGCTAAGGGTTGAACTTTAGCTCAGGAGTATAACACATTAAGTAACTCATTAAAGATAGGGTGAAGTATACCCTAGAATGAGTAATCCTTAAGATATCCGTTTGAATGCCTCAGTAAATTCTCTTACTATCCACTGATAGTGAGTATGAGTACAAGAAGAAAACGAGATAGGGGACGGGAGAATACGACTATAATTGGTCAATGCTCTGTAACAACAGTGTAAATGACTTTCTTATCCAATTTTCTTTGAATCGTTTCCAAAATTCTTTTGAATTGCTTCGTGACAGCTACAAGAAGAAGTTTCGGTGTGATGATGGCCCTACGAGTCGTTGTAAGAAATTCTTACCTTGTATCTTCATCGGTTTCTTATCAGTTTTTGATTTAAACCTTAATGAATATGAATTAGAAATTTTAAATAAATTGGAAATTTGGAATTGAGTTAAATTGATTAATAGAAGATGAAGGATAATTTGAATAGAATCGATAAAACGATTTTGTTTAAAACTAAATTTGAATTTCTATTGAAATTTCTTGTGAATACCAAAAGTCCGAAGAGGGACAAATTGGTATGTATTCTGAGATATTCCGACTTGAATTTGGAATCCATATCTTGTATTTGAGAAATTGTAGAGATTGAGTCTATCTCTGTGTTGTTTTCGTGCCTGCGAATTTCGAGGACGAAATTCTTTTAAGAGGGGAAGTTTGTAACGACCCCAGGATTTTTATTTAATTTAAGTTTATAATTTAAATGAATTTTTGAATTAAATTTGTAAAATTGATTATAAATGGCAGCGAGTTTCCCCGATTCAAATAGAAAAAATATATATATATAAAGTCATATGGATTTGAAATTTTGTATATATGTGAATATATATGTATATATTGGAGTTTTTCTAAATTCAAATGGTTTGAGTTATTTATTAATAAGAAAACGGTTTCTTTTATAAAGTATTTTTTTTAAAGTTAATATTGAGTTATTTTGATAAATAAAATACAAGACTATAAGATAAATTAGGAAAAAAAATATAAAATAAGACATATAATACAATATAAGCACAAAAGTAATAAATACACTTAAACTTGAAAACAAAACTTTAACAAAGAATACCAAAATAAAGTATGTATACAAACAAGTAATAAAGTATTTGTAGGCAATATAATATGTACATAAAGTAAAATAAATATCTATTAAACATATAATTAACTCAAACAAAGTACATATAAGAAAATAGGCTGTAAAAAAAAGGGAAGTAAGGCAATGTAATTAATGCAAGATCCTCTTTAGTACACCCTAACTTCATCTACCAGCCGAAACAAAGTGATATTGTACAAAGTAATAAATGCATTACATGTTTACACCTCTAGCAATTAATGAATACATCTTCACCCATGCCTTTGTACAAACCAGATCACCACCTTGTACAAATAATGCCCCTGTAAATTGCTTTATATAAGCAAAGGCATCTTATTCTAATTCATTCATTTAAAACTTAGCCAACCTCTGAGATGTATCATTTCAAACCTAAACAAAGATTCAATTTAAACAACACTTCAATTCAACAAAAGAGAGGAAACAAAGATTTAAAGAAAAGAAGAAAAACAACTGCAGTTTTCAAATGGGAATGCTCTGCTTTGTCATCTTCTCAAAACAGTGAGCAACTTTGTTTTTTTTCCAGACTTATTTGTTTTCACCAGTGAGCAAACTTCCATCTTTAAACTTAATCTGTTTATATATAGGTTTGTATGTTAACAGGCTTCTTTGTTTCAATATCTAGTGAGTAATTTTAATTCTCCTCTAAAAAGCTTTAAATCTGGATAAACTTTTTTTGATGCCTGTGAAAATCTATGAAGTGATATTATGAAGATGATTTCTTAAATGTATGGTAAAAGAATACATACACATATACTTGTGAAAGCCTGTATATGTTTAGAAGTGAGTAACATTTCATTTAAAACAATTTGAAAAATAAATATGTGAGTAACTTATTCTTTTTAGATACTTTTAAAATATAAAACTATTGCTTATATATATATATAGGTATATCATGTGAGTAACATATAGCAATTTAAATTGAATCCATACGGCTATTTGTTTTGTTGTATGTATATATGCTAGTACCTGTTCTTCTCTGTTTATTCTACAGAGTACAACCCAACAAAGAAAAGAAAAATTCAATTTCTTGTTCTATAATCAATATTAGGCTTTAGTTTCAAAATAAAATAAATGTGTTTAAGTATGAATTGTAATATAAAAATAGTTTCATGAAGGGTAAACATATACAGGATGAACAACTCAAGTTCTACAGAGAAAATTTCAAAATTTAATAAAATTCGAACCTAACGATTTGCAATTTCGAATACCTATCTTGAATCCTTACTGAAAAATAAGATTTTTAAACCAAAAATTATATTTTTTCATTAAGTATATCAATAGAAAACTGTGGATGAACTAAAAATACACTTTTACCAATCTCTGTTAGTTCAACAAATTTTAACTGTTGAAATTTGTTGAGGAGTTAGTTTGATCACTTTCACATCTAGGAAAAATACTAAAAAAATTTTCTAATGCAAGGAGGTTGGGGGCGAAAACGATTTAGGGTTTTATCCCTGTGTTTTTGCCGATCGATTCATGTGGCAATGGTGCAATCTATGTCGCATCGGACCAGATAGAGTTGATCGGTGGCGGTGAGAGTTCGATAGGGGAAGCTCGTGGCGAAGGCGCGTGCGTTCCAGCACTGTGTAGCGGCGGTGCGAGGTGGTTACAGTCTTGGACTTCGGTTCCAGGATGAACTGATTTACTCAATTTTGTTCTCTGGTGGGTTTGGCCAATCGGGGAGCTCGTGGAGTTTGTGGGTGAGATTGCCGACATGCTCGATGAAGTGGTGGCGATTAGAGATGGCCATCGGCGACGTGCACGTGCTCCGTGCACGAGTTTCTGGTGGCCTGGAATTTCGTTAGTTTGGGAAGAAAGGTGGGATTTGTTCGTGTGATTCTCTCGAGTTTTACTCGAGTTACTTCAGCTTTCGCTCGAAGAAATATGGCTTTGAACTCGGGGCAAAGTTAGCTTGTCTCGAGTAAACTTAAGGTTACAGGTTTCAGATTTTTGAAACCTGTCAATGTAAAGTTTTGAAATTTAAAACTGAATTTAAATTATTAAGCAAAGTTAAAACAAGTTCAAATCTAAATTTAAATCTGAATTAAAGATAATTTGAATTCTAGTTCTGAAATCAAATAAGTTTTAATATTTAAATTGTTTAAATTTGCTTTGTGATGATAATTAAAACATTAGTTAGAAAATGTTTTAAATTTGAATTAGTAAAGATAAAATGATATGCACTCATTAAATTAGTTCAAGTGAATAATTGATTAATTTTTTTAATCAAGAAATTAGGATTTGAGTTAAATTAATTAAGGTAAATTAATTTGTAAATAAGATTCATTAAATTAATAAAGAGTTGTCTTTTAAACAAATGATTAAGGTTATTTAATCAAGTAATTAAGATTTATTAAGTTACGGTTTAGAACTTAATTAATTAAATAATTAGTGATTAAACATATGATTTTAAAGGTTAATTAAATGATAATTAACAATAGTTAAATTGAGTTTAATTACTTAAGAATAGTAATTAAATAATCATGAATAGTTAATGAGGATCATTTACTTGAAATTTATTTTGATAATAAATGTGAAAAGAATTATTCATAGAAATTTAATCTGATTTAAATTAATCAGATAATTAAATTAATCCTATTTATGGATGTTTGGATTATATTGGATGTTAAACTGTTTGATATCCCTGTTATATGATGCTTTATGATTATCCTGATTTGTGTTGTGATCTGTGATGTAATTTATTATCTGTGATATATAAATATATCTGTGATCTGTGAATGAAGATAAGCGTTATAATTTATATCGCTTATCAGATATATTGTTGTATTTGATCTGTCATGATTGAATGACGTTGCACTACTGTGTATAACCCCTGGACTACACCATACACACACAAATATGGATTTCACGAGGAAATCGGTTAAGTCACAGATAATTTAAATTTAATGTTTTTGAAATTAAAGTTTTAATTTCAAATTGATTTTGAAAAGGGATTTGGGTTAAACGGTAAAGCTTTTGGAAAAGGTTTTCACAGATAAAAGCTATTTTGAATAACTCGGTAAAATCTCCAATTTAAATAATTCAATTTGAATTTGAATTCGATATTTGGAATTGAATTCGATGATTGGAAATTATGGTTAAAGATATTATAAACAGGTTTGTATGATTTTAAACCATTTTAAAGGTATGGTTTTGGGAATTTGAATTTAACCCAAGGATTTCAACTCGTATAAATGAATCAGATTTCCAAAATGAAAACTGTTGTTTTCAAATGATAAACACTTTTAGATAAGAACTGAGATTCCAGTTAATTAGGGGAATTTCAAGATTGAATAGAGAAATGATTTTCCTAAGTTATGAATGAATTCTTTTTGAAAGCTATGAATTAAATCTGTTTATTTTTAACAGATTTAAATTGATGATTTGTTTAAATCAAATTGAAATGAAATTGTTTTGAAGGCTATAAGTTAAATCTTTGATTTAAAGATTTAACGAGTTAATCAAATTGAAATGAAAATTGATTTGGAAAATCTGTGAATGGATCTTTTGTTTAAGAGATTAAAATGTGAAAATTGTTTAAACCGTTAAAGGTTGTGAAAATGAATCCTTTTGTTTAAAAGATTTGAAATGGTAATTTGTTAAGCCATTTGAAGAAAAGTTTTGGGTAATAAGTTGTGACTTAATTGAAATCCCATATCCATATGTTTTAAATGTTTTCGCTCACTATTCGGTTTAGCCGGGAAAGGACCTTTGTGTCGTATAACCCATTCTGAATATGTGATTTGACGTTATGGATAGCATTTGAAGACCGGTGATGAAGACCGGGTATTTGCGAAAGCGATAGGATGACCTATCGATTGTTTCTGCACCGAGTCGCGCCGGTATAGAAACTCCGCAAGTGATGGGAAATCCGATCGGGATTGTGAATATCCGGATTGCAAGGACTTCTTTGTAAGTGCCTTCGGTTCTGTTCGAGCCCGGAACAGACTTGTATGGATTGTATGTCTGACATTATAAATTGAGATATAAAGTCGATTTCTTTCAAATATATTTCTGTTGGTGGCGGAGAATTTATTCTCTTAGCTTAACACCCTTCTCTGAGACGTACGAGCTCAGAGGTTATGTAGTTGAAGGTTATCAGCGATATATTCCCAATTTGGTAATGTGACATGCTGAGTGTTGCTGTGAAATGATCATAGTATTGATCATTTGTGATAGGATCATTTGTTTGATCGTTTATCTTTGTGATCATTTCTATGATCATTTGTTGACCCAAAGCACGGCTTTTGTATAAAGTGTGTTTTTGTGGACGAGACTTCGTCGAGCCTCACACCTCGGGAATGGTCAAAACAGGAAAGATGCAGCAAGGTTATAAGGGGTAGCGCCCTTTAGGATATGTGCATTTCCTTTTGGAAAAGGCTGGTATCATGGTATGGAGCCCAGATGCTTACTCATGTTGAAAACACTTTATGATTGTGTGAATTGATTACGAGCGCTCGGTTGAAAGGTCCCAAAGGACCGGGGGATGACATATTCGGTCAGTTGTTACTCAGTTAGGGGTAACCCGGCCTTGTGTTGGTAGAGATCCGGTTTGGTTCTCGGGGACGTCCATCCAGAGGCGTTTCCATGTGGCAATGGGAAGTTCCTTGGCCTGATCATTCGTTGGAAATCCAAAGAAACAATACGATCTTGTACGGTATTAGTTGTAGAACCTATCATTCACTTATGGTGGCGCCCTACTGTTTGGATGGTAGCTATAGTAGGCATAAGTGCGGAATGCCTATGTTGGCTAAGATTTATATCTTTACTTTCGAAATGAATTTTTCCTACACTATGCACTAGTAATAATATCAAATGTTCTTTTTAATGCGTATCAAGCATCTTTGACTATCATAAGGAGAAATCTCCTCCGATTCTGCGTTTGCATTGTGTGTGTGTGCGGGAGGCCTTATGGTAGTCTCATTTTTAAAAAGCATTGCGAATTGACTTTGAAATTTTTGTTGAATGTTTTAAAAGATAAACTGTTTTTGTTGCTCACACCAGTCCCACGACTGATCCAGAGTTTATTGTTTCTTTCCTAAACTCTGGGTGCTCATTATTTTCTACACGAGCAGTCTAGAGTTGGGTTTTTCAGATAGTGAGGTTCAGTGAATTATCTGGAGATGGTTCAGTCTCTGGACCACACCGCACTTGCTTATCTTTGTGCATCGTTATTGGGAGTTCGAGCTATTGCTGGATTGATTCTTGGAAATGGAGTTGCAGTTCTCGGAGTTCTCTTTTGAAGACTATCTCAGAGTTATATTGTTCCGTATGCTAGATGTTATCTATTTTTCTTTTCCGTTGATATTTTATTATATCATATCTCTGATGTATATTGATATCTATTGGATCATCTGTTGTAACAGATATTGTATCAAAGCTGTATATCAATGTATTATTCTTTTATTCCGCTGTGTTATTTACTTAATGTTGTTATAAGCTTCGGCGAATCGGATTTGAACGGTCGAATCTATGGCATTCGAATACGATATGAAGTATGGATGTCGATTTTCGAGCGGGCAAAATTCGAAACGTCACAACTTGTCATTACTGTAATAAGAAAGGTCACATACGCAACAAGTGTTATGCTTATAAAAGAGATCAAAAAAGGCTGCACAGGTGATACTAGTAGCGATGCACATGCAGGTTTTGCTGAAGGTATCGATAATGATGCTTCTTGTGATGTCCTCTTTAGTGAACATAAGCCTTGGAAGATGGATTTGAGAGCTAGTTTTCACATTTGTAGAGATGTGAATTATTTTTCTTCTTATGAAAAGAGTGTCGGCATGATTGGGATAGCCAATAGAGAAGAGCTACTGATTTGTGGTATTAGATCTATCCAGTTTTGTACCCATGATGGTGTGGTTAGAGAAGTCTCTGGAGTGAGACATGTACCCACTTGTTTGCATAATCTTATTTCTCTCGGTAGTTGGATCGTCGTGGTTGCACTTATGAGACTCAAGGTGGAGTTTTAAGAGTGAAGAAAGGTGGTCATGTAAGGATGAGAGGTGTATTGGAAGAATGAAATCTTTATAGCTTGATTGGTTTTGTAGTCGACAATGGAAAGCGAGTGACGATTGAAGGACCTAGTCCATAGCAAGTTGGAGTGGTAAATGTGGTCACTGCTTATTATTCTAGCATTAAGGATCATATTTTAGACAGGGGTCTTCATGTTGATGATGCTCGAGGGATCAACAGTGATCAGGTAATGAGCTCAGATCGAGTGATGGACGGGTGTCGAATTGCAAAATCCACAAAGACAAGTCAGAGATCTTTGTGGTATTACAAATGTTTTTGAGACCAGATTTGTTTGGTGCACCTCACGTTGGAGATGCATCACTTGCAGGCGGTGGTTGAGGTTTGTAATTTAGTGTCAGTGAGATATGCGGATCTATGATAGATCTAGATATGACATGCTTGATATGTTGGAGATATGTTATTTTATATCAAATAGAGGGAAATGAATATGCAAAAGAAAGAAAGAGAAGATTTTGTTTCCCCTAATCAATAGGCATATTTGAGTATGTTTATTTCTCTCTCTAATTGGCTAATCAAATTATTATTTTTCCATCTAATGTTAACTTGGGCATTAAGTAATTGATTAAATAAATAGAGACTAGAAGAGAGTGTACAAGTGTGGTGGAAATTCAATTTGCTAATTTTCTCTTCTCCATCTTTGTTCTTCTTCTCCAACAATTTTAGCCATATAGATATTTGCTCCCTTTCTCAATTTGGTTATTGATTCAATGGTATTTTTTTATTTTAGCTTTGTTTTATTAATTGTAAAAATATATTTGGTTAATCAATAAAGTTGGTGGTTGGGTGGAATATCTTGTGTTATCGCGTTTTGATTTCAATTCCGTCTTATTTTCAATCCAAGTTATCTTTTTGTGATTTAGGTGACAAAGATCCGTTGATAAAAGCTTCCGCAAAGCACTACTATTTCCATAACATTCTTATCTCACTAATTGCCACAATCCAATCACCGATACTAGGAAAAAAACGGGCAACTACATTTAATTTTTAATAAGAGAGCATTGAAATCCTAGATTCTAATACATAAATGGATTGAAAAGGATCTAAATATACAATTTAAAGTATATTAAATAAATAAAATAAAGCAAAGATCTAAAAACTTGAAACTAGAGATATATGCTAATAAGAAGTTAAGTATGACCGCTGTTGTCCATAGACCAAGTAGCTTTCAAACGAATACAGATGTCAGAATGAAGATGAAATGGTTTAAGGACTTGGAGGCGTGTTTGGAAGGACAAAGGAAGAAGCACCAAGTGGTTGAAGGCAAAATGAGACAAGGAATCAAGTTTTTATCGACCACTTTTTAGGTCTATATCGACATGAAATTATACACTTCAGGTGGTCGTGGAGCTATGGTCAGTAAATGGTTGGGAAGAGTGATCGTTATGAGATCCATTTATGAAGCAGTCAATGGACAATTCCAAGAAAGATTCGAGGAAACTACAAGTACTAGAGGCGTAAGAACCTTTCAGGAATGACTAGATTTCTAAGGAAAAGTACTTAGAATTTGATGGATTAAAGAATGATGACACAATAGAATAAGATGGAGCTATGTTAAGGTAGAAAAAAGGATTAGTACCCCGATCTAGTTGGTATTGACATGATTTTATTGGCCTAGGAGCTTCATCTTCCCATTCCGCTTTCTCAAATCTAAAGCTAGACCTGGTATTTTGAGATCCGGTGGTTTTTTTGGGTGATTCGTTTATAAAAAACAAACATATGGAAACTCATAAGGGACTTTTGGCACTTTGCTTCTTCATCTCCTACTTCTATTCGAATTTATCTCAAAGCAGTTACGTTTTTTACTGTTCTAGGTTGTTAGAATGTGAAAACCCTTGTACTTATGATAATCAATCTCTGTAATAACATTAAATTGCATGTAGGCCAGAGATTAGACAAAGCAAAATAAAAATTTGGGGTTTTTCTACTTTTTTTATGTACTAATATTTAGATATCTTCATTTTAATTCGATTGGGGTGTTGTGCCACATTTTGGCCAATATTTTTGGTGCTGCCATCGAGAATAGTGATTTTCAACCAAGATCTAGCTTTCTAAGGTGGATTAGAAGAGCCTAGAGGTTAGATCCAGAAGACTTTCTATCATATCTAAAGGAATTTATCAAGTAATTTGAGTTACAGGTGCTGGTAGTAGGCCATGCAGCGAAAGTTACGGGTGAATTTTTTATAAAAAATTCTCTTATTGCATCAATATTAGGCATATGAAGTCTAATTTATTTAAAACATTTCTAAATTTTATTTAAATAAAATCTCTTATTTTATTTAAATAAATTTATAGATCATATAAAATTTAATATAATTTATATTCTATACATATAAATGTACATATATGTATCATATGCGTATATGTATGTGTGTATATATGCAACATGACAGCTCGTGCAAGGATAACATGTCCGTATATAGATGTTGGGATTTACATCGCAACGAACATGATAGCTTATTGTATATGTATTGTATGTTATCCAAATATATGTATATATATTCACATATAAATTTGTTATTTGTTGAAAGATTTTAAATCTATATATACATATGCGCAAACTTATAAGTAAATTTTATTTAAAGAATTTTGTGAGGATGAAAATATTTAAACACTTACATATATGTAACTTGTATATACATGTAAAATATTAGTAATATATATATAGAATTGTGTATTATTTAGTAAATATCAAAATAATATTTACATATACATAATATATAAAATAATTTTTAATATATATATATACACATACAGTCGTGAAGTGGGTTCCTAAGTCCGAGGCTCTTTCTCCTTCCAATGTCCCAGAGGTTTCTATTTCAACTATTGCTGATCCTGTAGTTACCAAGCCCGATGTTATCGATTCTACTGTCTGCGACGTTCCTCCTCCAGTAATTACTGAGCCTGATATTGCTGATCCTCCACTGGTTACATTGCTACTCTGACTATGGTCGATGTTGCTGCTGGTTGGCAACTAATGTGATTATTGAGGAGCCTGTTGTGGCTCCTATTGTGCCACTCCCTTTGGTTACAGTTTCTATGCCATCTTTTTAGGACTCGCAGGAAAAGTGTTGGATTCATGAGAAAACTACTATAAGATATAGCCCGGTTGAGGACTTTTTCTTCCTGTTTGTGTTAGATGACGAGTTGACCTTAGATGTCTGTATTATTACATTTCAGGTGATTCACTAGTTCTTCCGATAGATGGTCAACTTGCAAAAAGGAATGAAGTTATGTTATCTGATGCCTCATGGGATAGGCATTCATTTACTCTTCGCGGTCCTTAGGCTTTGTCCCTTCTCTTGCGTGTTTTTCAGTCCTTTTGCTCATAGCATAGGTGAGGAAACTAGCAATGTCAATCATGGGTCTTCGGACGCTGGTGGTGATCCCTCCTCTTTTGAGGAGGATTAGCTCTTAGGCCATTTACTGTAGTTTAGGCTCCTTTCCTATCTCCTAGGCTGTATTTTTATTTTTTCTTTTATGGTAGATAAGGTGCTTTGCCTTACTCCTGTTGCAATGACCTGATTTTTCTATGTTCGAAAGGGACATCAATACGTCCACTGTATCAAATGCCGAACAATCGAATGTCGGAAAACCGAACCGTTTGGGTTAAAGAAGAAGAAGGTAGAAGAAGAAATAGAAACAATATCAGAATCTCACAATCGCAGCAGAACAATATATAATAGAAAAATGACTAATCTTTAAACAAAAAAACTATATCTATTTATACATTGCATCATCAAAGCCAATATACAACACAACAGCGGAATACAACATAACAGCAGAAAACAAACATCATATACGTGTGGTACATCTCGTCATCCAGCTTATCTCCTGATCTCCACAACATACTTTCCTGACTTAGCTCCAGAACCTACTGATAACCTGACTCTAGGCTTCCCGTGTGGAAAAGTAGGAGCACCCAGAGTTTAGAAAAGGGAACATAAACTCCGAGTTAGTCATGGGACTTGTGTGAGAACTTAAAACAGTTATTTGTACCAAATGTAAAGAGAAAATCTCCGTTCATGCTTTTGGAAAATGAAACTACCATATGGTCTTCCGGCACACACTTAAATGCAATCGCACACATGGGAAAGGTTTCTCCTTATAGTAGTCAAACATGTTCGATACGCGAAAATCCCTTTGATATTATTATTAGTGCGTATGTGGAAAAGCATTTCGAAAGTATAATATAAATCTTAGCCAGCATATGCACCATTATAGTATGCTACTATAGCTACCATGTTAGATGGCAGGTTCTACAACTAAATCGTAAAGGGCTCGTATTGATCGTTTGGATTTTCAACAAATGGTCAAGGCTAAGGAACTCCCTTTATCCAAATGGGCACGCCTCTGGAAGGACGTCCCGAGTACCTAACCAGGTCTCTGCTAACACAAGACCGAGTTACCTCTGTAACTAGGTAACTAACTTTCACGAGTATGCCATCCCCCGGTCGTAACGACCTTTATCCAAGGCGCCGCAATTCCAACAACCACATAAGTAAAATATCTGGGCTCCATACCAGAATACCACTTTTTATCCAGAAGAAATGCACATATCCTGAGGGGCGCGACCTCCATAACCTTGCTGCATCCTTCCCTGTTTCGACTATTTTCGGGGTGTGAGGTTCGATGAAGTCTCGTCCCACAAAGCTACGCTTTTCACAAAACCATGCCTCGATCAACCACTGCTCAACACTTAGCATGCCACATTACCAAATTGGGAATATATCACTAATAACTGTAAACTACATAACCTCTAAGCTCGTACGTCTCAGAGAAGGGTGTTAAGCTAAGAGAATAAATTCTCTGCCACCAATAGAAATATATTTGATAGAAATCAGCTTTATATCTCAAAGTGTATTGTCAGACATACATCCATATAATTCCATCCTGGGTCTGAATGGAACCGAAGGCACTTTGTCCAATTAAGGAAAGAAGTCCTTACAAATTTAGATATTCCCTAATCACGTCCGGACTCCCCGTCACATAGGGTAATCTCTATACCGGAGCAACTAGGTTCAGAGAAAATCAACAGGAAATCCTTTCCTTTTCGAAAAATACCCGGTCTTCAACCACCGTCTTCAAATGCAATTCCATTCCGTCGTATCATTATTCGGAATGGGTTTTATGACTTAATGTCCTCCCCTGGCTTATCCGAATAATGAGCGCTTATTTTAAAACACGTGGATACAAATTTCCATTTTTAATCTTTTTAACAAAAGATCCACCTTTAAGGTTCAATGTGGGTTTTAGATAACCATTTGGAATCCGACACCCAGTCTCATCGAAATTCAAATGCCATTATAAAGGCCAATATTGATAGTCGATTATTTAACTATCAAATAACATCCTTAAACAACCGTCAGATTTAAATAATTTCCCAAATTATTTATTTCAAAATATCTTCACAGGATATATTTTCACACTTCAACCTTTTGAAAATAATTTTCAAACTAGTTTTCTCTCGCGGAATAAATTTCCAAATATTGTTATTTCCACTGAAAATTTTCCAAGTCCTAGTACTTTAGGTTTTCTTTTAAAATAATTTAAATCACTTATCCAAAAATATATATGTCTGGAAATACTTAAAATAAAACTATTTTAAACACTTATTTAAAATATTAGTTATAAATTTTATACTAATATCTCATGTAAAACTTAAGCCCAAACTAAGTTTAAAAATAAAATTATTAGATAGAGTATAATTATTTAAATAACCATCTTCTAAATCAACTACTAGTTAAATCTTTAAAACAATCACTTCTACAATTAACTTAATAAATATTTACTTTAAAAACTTAAAAACAATTGAAGTAAATAGTTTCTCCAAAAATATTCTTTATAAAACCAACTTTAGAACTTTTAATTTATACTTAAAAGCAACTTTGAAAACATACTCGGCTTTCCAGGGAAAATACACTTTCCATTCCAAAATAGTCCATTTAAATCAATTAATAAATCCTTCTCGATTTATCTCAATTTACATCCCAAATTCGTAAATTTTCTTTCCACACTTTTAAAAATGAACCAATATTTATTTTTAAAACAAATTACCCATTCCTTTATAAATTCCATGGTGATTTTTTATTTCCAAATATCCATTGTTATCTTATTCCACTTTATAAATCCAGTTTATAAATACCATAGTCTCATCCTTCTTTCAAAACACAGTTTCAAACACTAAATCGATTTCCAAAATTTACTCCGTTTAAAAATAACTCCTTTACTTATCCAAATTTATTTCAAAACCCATTAGTCCTATGTTCACACTTATATTTATGATTTAAATTACATATAAATCAGAAATACCAATTTCGTACTTAATTTCAAAATTTTCCCTTTATTTCTCCCAAACCATTAAAATCCGAATTTTAAATATATTGTTCAACTTTTAAACAATGCTGCTTAAATTTTCAAAATCCATTTATTTCCATTTATTAAAATCTTTTCCCCACACTTGGAATTTTATTCAATATGATTTCAAAAATCAACCTTTATGCTTTCCAAATTTCTTTTTTTAATTTACCTAATTCTCTAAAATTATTTTACTTAAAATTCTCTACTTTAATTACCTTCCCAAATATCCAATTTTTTTTATTCCGGTATCTTAAATACCAAAATATATTCGGCCAAACCATAGCCTTCAATAATTTCAATTACCAATATAATCAATCCCATATCATCAATAAATCATATCATAGCATATGAAATTAATTCAACTATTTAAGGAATCCAGTTGGATCCCTCCAACCTGTTTTTCTGTATCCACAGATGTTAGCACAATATAAAATACCAATTCCACTTCGAGGTGAAATATCGCGGTATATGGCGTCATCCGCTATTATGCGCGGAGCATAGGGTCTCATCTGCTATATAATGCGGGAAATCAATCACTCTAATATATATATATATATATATATATACACATACACACACTATAATATCATCCAATAGAATAACTTATTAAATTCATCCAAGCACATCCAATGATTTAAATTTATTCATTTAAATGACTGAGATGATCTCACCTTTGCTTTTGTTTTGCAATCCATTCCCATTCCAACTTGTTTTCATAATTTTTTGACCTTGTATAAACATTAGATGATTTACCAATATTCGAACCAATCAAATAATCACTTATCATTAAATAAGTTAATTAACTACAATTTTGTTCAACTGATAACTTCCCTTTTTTAAAAATCTTTTGGTGACTAAAATAAATTAAATAAGTTAATTAAATAATTTAGTCACCAAAACATATTTTTTAAAATTAAACTAGTATGTTAAGAAAAATATGTATATTTTTCTTTTATTTTTGAAACTTCATATAAAATTATAAAACTATTCTATATAAAATCAAATCTTTATATAAATTCCTATTTTTTCCAAATCCTTATAACTTTCTGTTAACTATGAATATATATATATATATATATATATATATCAATTTTAAAATAGGTATATGTACGTGTGTGTGTATATATATATATATTTATATAAAAGCAAAATCATCTTCCCTTTGCTGTAAACTTTCTTTACTGTATATATTTATTTAAATTGAATGATATGCATATATATCTTACAGTTAAAAATAAAATACCGATATATATATATATATGTATGTATGTATATATATGTATATATTTTCAATTTCCTAGCTTGAATGCATACATACATCAATATATATATATAAAGAATGGATATGCTCACCTTAGGCTCAGTGTAACGACCCGTATTTTACGTGTCGATAAATCGTAGAATTTACAGGTCGTTAGTATTGTTTATGGTGTCTCTAGCATGAGTCGAATGGGGAGTTAACTCATGTGTAGTGTTGAGTCGTGACCGACTTAAGGAGGTTAGTGGTTTAAAGGTTGGCCGGCTCATAAGGGAGACCGACTTAACAGTGTTGCCGACTTAACGGGATAAGTGGTTTAGGGGTTTGGGCAACCTTAAGAAGCGAGCGAGTTAAAGTTTGGCCGAGTTAAGAACTGACCGACCTAAGGGAGTTACTGGTCTAACATATAGCGACCTAGTGGTTACCCCTGTATGTGGTTAGGTCGGTAAGTCGAGTATATTGCTAGGTCGGCAATGTGGCTTTGGGTTGGGTCGGCATCTGGTTTAGTTGATTAGTCGGCAAGGTGTGTTAGGTCGGCAGAGTGTTGGGTCGGCAAGGTTAGGTCGGCGAGGTTAGGTCGGCGGCGACTTAGGGACGGCCGAGATAAGGGTTTTTCCAGCCTATAAATAGAGGGGTTCGGCTCACTTTTTGGCACCGGTTTTTGAAGCAACGAAGTGCTGCCATTTTGGGAACTTGACTACAACATTTCTTCATCTTCTTTTCTCCATTCCAATCTAATTCTAACATCCATCCAAGATCGAAGATCGAGATTGAAGATCCAAGAGACAAAGTTGAAGATCTTCATCCAACGAAGCTAGATTTCATCGTGTTAAGCGAGATTTCGCCGGATCAAGCCTTGATCTTCGCTGTCCGGATCTGAAGTGTTTAGTTTTTGAGGTGTTTAGGTGATTTGGTGAGTGGTAGTTATCTCTCACGCGGACCCAAAGGAGTATATTGGATTGGTGGTTTGTTGGAGTGTTGTAGATAGTGATTTTGTGCATTTTTCCTTAGATCCAAGTATAGATCCATTGTTTGTGAAGATGTTTACCTATGCAAGTTCATTTATTAAGTTATAGAAACAAAACCCATGTTTTATATTTGCTAGATCTATGCTAAAAACCCATGATTCATGTATGTTAGTTCTATGCTCATTTATTTACGAAATTTCCATTTTAGTTATAAATGCCTAATTAGATCTTGATTGAATACTTATTTGTTTGGATTAATGTTTGCCTTGATTGATTGTTGTGAATGAGCTATCTAGTTGATAGATTTGGAACAAGATGGTTGAAGATGATTCAAAAGCTAAGTGGAAAGGCTCTTGAATGTTGAAAGCTGCCTATGGCGTATGAAGCGGATGTGGAAGCTCATATGGATGGATTCGATGACGATGGACTTTGCCATGATGCAAGGAGGCAAAGCATGAGATCGAGATGGGACTTTGCTACGATGCGATGAGGCAAAGTGTGATGTTGAGATGGGACGGGTCATGATGACGTTCCAAGCACGGGCTACGACGACGTGCAAAGTTATGTTGATAACTCGGTAATACGATCCGGGTAGGTGATAATGGTTAGCTTGAGAGGCGCTTGAGCTAGTATGGAAATAGTCGTCGAGGAGGATGACTAGGAGGCTAAGATCTTATCGTTGTTGAAGGTTCTAGCATGCTCAAAGCAAGAGTACGTTGGAACGGGCTGCGACGACGTTCCAAGCACGGGCTGCGACGACGTGCTAGTACTCTGGGTAGTTGCGAAAATTCCTAGGCACGGGCTGCGACGATGTGCGGAGTTATGTCTAGAACCGGGGTTACCATTAGCCCTTGACGGATGGTCATTCAACTAACGGTGATATCAAAGCAAGGATAACAGTGATAGCCAGAGTCATGGATGTTTGGACGTTTGGTTGTATCATCATTCGGTCTCAAGAGCGGTATTTTCTAGGTGCTTATCTGATCTTGGTTTAGGCCTTGGGGGTTTGTATTTGGAAAACATCGCCCTTGACTCGAGTGATTATTGCTTTACCTTAATTATCTTCTATGTTATGCTTACTTCTCCTTGGTGTGTGTCTGGGGGCTATCACTGTAGAAAGAGGTGGAGTGGGATGGTTTGGTTCCTATTCCTTTTATCCCTTATGCTCTTTTGGTATGTTTGATAGTTGATTTACTGCTCACTAAGACTTTGTATGACTCAAGGTTTTATGTCTCCCCTTATTACCTTGGGCTGTTCATCCATGTTGGGATGGGCAGACTAGGTAGCAGGTGACAGGTGCTGTTCTTAGAGATCTACGCTGATGATGACGAAGACGAGCAGGAGGCTTTGCATACTAGTTTTCTTACTATATGTACTGGGTGTTCCGCTGTTATATCTGATTGAGTGTTTGTAGTGAGGCTTTGATGTATGGATGATTCATGTTTGTATAAAACTACTACGATGCTTATATGATGATTTTTTTCTGTTATGGAGCTTCACTATATATTTCTCTATTGTATTTTATCCATGCGCTGTGAGTTGTACGATAGAGTTTGCTGTTTTATTTTACCTTGACTATCGTCCATGGCTACCTGGCACGCCTTTCAGCGCACTATTTCCTTGTTTTGGTGCAGGAGTCATGGGCGGTCGTCACATTTGGTATCAGAGCTTTGGTTAATCGATTTTAGCCAACGCTCGTTGACGTAACTACGTATGAGAGACGTAATTGTATTTTGATGAATGATTACTATATATAATATAATAGTTTAGGAGGATTTGAACTCCTTTTTGCAGTTGTTTCTCAAGGTGTTCTAAGTCATTCCTTTTTGTAGATATTAAGGATGAGTCGAAGAGGGAGACCAGCTGCAAGGGAAAGCCGTGCTACTGAAGGAGCGGTTGATTATGGAACTATGTTCGAAGCGATGATGACTTCGATCATGAGAAGGATACCAGCTCCAGGGCCATCTGTAGATGTTGGAGTTCAAGTCCAAGCTCCAAGACCGGTGAATTTTGCCAAGCTTTGCAAGGATTATACTTCTCTTAGAGGAAAAGCTTTCTTGGGGACAGAGTCGACTATTGAAGTGCAGAGGTAGATTGATGCTTGCCGAAGAATCTTTGGGGACTTGGGAATTGAGGATGCAACCAAGAGGAAGCTTGCATCGAGACAGCTTCAGGGAAGAGCTGCTGATTGGTGGAATTCTATCACCATAGATACTTCAGAAGAAGAGATTACTTGGGAGCAATTCCAAGTTAAATTTGAAGCCAAGTTCATCTCTACTGCTCAGAAGTCTGCTTTGTTCAAAAGGTTTGTAGAGCTCAAGCAAGGTGGGAGGCCTGTTCTTGAGTATATTTCCGAGTTTGAAGCCTTGTCCAAGTATGCCAGATCGTATATTGATTCTCCCTACCAGAAGAACGAAAAGTTTGTGACTGGTCTGGATGCTTATCTTGGGAGGCAGTTAGTGGATCATTTGGACGATCCATTTGAGAAGCTGGTGGAGAAAGCTCTTAGGCATGAGAGTTTGTTTCCTAAGGAAAGTTCTGTTGTTTCTGTAACCAAGGAAGGATCTAAACCCCAGCAAAATGGAAACAAGAAGAGGAAGCAGCAGCAACAGAAGGGAAAGGATGGCCAGAAGAAGCCGAAGGGCGAGGTGATTTGCTATAATTGTCAGCAGAAGGGCCATCTCTCCAAGGATTGTAGGAATCCAAGGGCACCGGCGAAATGCCACAACTGTGATAAGCCAGGGCATTTCAGGAAGGACTGTCCAGAACCGAGGAAGGACAGGCAGATTGTGCAAGCTTATGCTTTGGGAGCTGTGTCGTCGTCTTCAAAAGCTCCTACTGGTGAAGAGAAGGGGAAGGGTGTGGTGGTTCAAGGTACTCTTTCTATTTGTGGTGTTCCAGTTAGAGTGTTGTTTGATACTGGAGCATCGCATTCTTTTGTTTGTGATGATTTGGTGGGCCGGTTAGGTTTGGAACCGGATATTGTTGATAGGCCATTGGTTGTGACTAATCCAGTTGGGGGTTCGTCATGTTTGTGTATGATATGCCATGGTCTAGTTGTGTCGAGTCATGATTGCTCGTTTGTTTGTGATTGCTTTGTTCTGAACTTTGCGGGGTTCGGAATTATTTTGGGTATGGACTGGCTTAGGAAATATGAGGCAAGGATTGATTGTGAGAGGCTTGAGGTGACAGTCGGGAATGTGGAAGGGCGAAAGGTTGTGATACGATGTAAGCATGAGGAAGACGTCTTCATGAGCTTCATGTATTCGCTGGTTGTTCCACGGGATGGACTGTCATCGGTGCCTATTGTGAATGGATTTGAGGATGTCTTTGACGAAGTCAAAGGGTTGCCGCCGCATAGGGAGATCGAGTTTCGTATCGATCTAGTTGAGGGAGCCAGACCTGTTGTGATGCCTCTTAGGCGGATGGCGCCTAGGGAGCAGCTAGAGTTGAGGGTGCAGGTTGATGACCTTTTGCAGAAAGGATTCATTCGGAGAAGTGTGTCCGAATGGGGTGCACCAGTTGTGTTCGCAACCAAAGCGGATGGATCGTTGAGGTTGTGTGTGGATTATCGTGAGCTGAATAAGTTGACTAAGAAGAACAAGTATCCATTGCCGAGAATAGATGACTTGTTTGATCAGCTTCACGAGGCCAAGGTGTTTTCTCAGATGGATTTGGCAACGGGATTTCACCAGTAGAGAGTGGCTAAGGATAGTGTGTCGGAGACTGCTTTCAGGACACCATCCGGTTTTTATGAGTGGCTGGTAATGCCGTTTGGGTTGACTAACGCACCAGCATATTTTGTGGATCTTATGAATAGAGTGTTCAGAGATCAGTTGAATAAGTTCGTGCTTGTGTTCGTGGATGATATTCTGATTTATTCCAGAGCTGAGGAAGAGCACAAGACACACTTGAGGATTGTTTTGGGGATCTTACGGAAACATCAGCTGAAGGCTAAGTTTTCGAAGTGTCACTTCTGGAAGAGTGAAGTGAGGTTCTTAGGCCATGTTATCTCGGGAAATGGAATAGCGGTTGATCCCGCTAAGGTGGCAGCAATCCAGGATTGGGTTAGACCTAAGAATGCGTCTGATGTAAGAAGTTTTCTTGGATTAGCAGGATATTATCGTCGGTTTATTAAAGACTTTTCCAAGATAGCTGCACCGTTGACAGGATTGACGAAAAAGAACCAAGTGCTCAGATGGGATGATAAGTGTGAGCAAGCTTTCGTAATCTTGAAAGAGCGACTGACGAGTGCTCCTGTTTTGACTATTCCTAGTGGGAATGATGAGATGGTGGTTTACACCGATGCATGTGGCACTGGACTTGGAGCAGTGCTAATGCAGAGGGATAAAGTTGTTGCGTATGCAAGTCGACAACTGAAGCCGCATGAAAGGAATTATCCGACTCATGATTTGGAGTTATCGGCAATTGTGTTTGCTTTGAAGATGTGGAGACATTATCTATTGGGAGTTAGATTCGAGTTGTTTACAGATCATAAGTCGTTGAAGTATCTGTTCTCCCAAAAGGATTTGAATCTTCGACAGCAACGGTGGCTGGAGTTTCTAGCATCATATGATTTTGGTATAGCCTATACTCCGGGAAAAGGAAACGCAGTGGCAGATGCGTTAAGTCGAAGACATGCAGGATTGGGAGCCATGTTTTCGGAGTGGAAGAGTCTCAAGTATTTGGCTGAGTTTGACTTCAGGCCTAGATGTGAATTGGAACCTGAGATGTTGGCAAACTTATCGATAAGACCTACTCTTGTGGAAAGGATTGGCGAGAGCCAAAAGCAAGACGATAAGCTTGTCAGGATTATCCGTGGTTTGGAATCTGGATTGGAACCAGAGAAGGATAAAGGATTCGAGATCGATCGAGAGGGTCGGCTTCGAAAGCAAGGACGACTGGTTGTTCCCGATATTGATGGATTGAGAGATGAAGTTCTAAGGGAAAGTCATCACTCGAAGTTGACAATTCATCCAGGTGGAAATAAGATGTATCGGGATATGAAGAGAGCTTACTACTGGGAAGGTATGAAGAAGGATGTTGGAAATTTTATTTCCAAGTGTATGAACTGCCAGTTGGTGAAAGCTGAGCAGAAGAAGCCCAGTGGATTGCTTCAGCCATTAGAAGTTCCTACATGGAAGTGGGAGCAAGTGTCAATGGATTTTATCGATGGTCTACCTAGGACAAGAGCAGGAAATGAAGGGATTTGGGTCATAGTAGATCGTTTGACAAAGAGTGCAAGGTTCATTCCTGTTCGATCAACTAGGACTGCATCGAAGTTGGCTGAATTGTATGTTAAGTGGATAGTTCGATTCCATGGTATTCCGAAGAGTATAGTGAGCGATCGAGACCCATTGTTCATAAGTGGATTTTGGAAGAGCTTCCAGGAAGTTTTGGGAACTGAGTTGTGTTTGAGTACATCTTATCACCCTCAAACAGATGGTCAGACTGAGAGAGTTAACCGAGTTTTGGAAGATCTTCTCAGAGCTTGTGTTTTGGACTTCGGAGGATCATGGGAAGATCACCTTCATTTGGTGGAATTTGCATATAACAACAGTTATCAGTCGAGCATTGGTATGGCACCATATGAGGCATTATATGGAAGACCGTGTAACTCTCCGACATGTTGGTTGGAAACTGGAGAAAAGCTGATACTTGGGCCAGAGATGATTCGACAGACTTCGGATTGTATAGAGATCATTCGGCAACGAATGAAAGCAGCCCAAGATCGTCAGAAGAGTTATGCCGATAATCGTCGTAAGGATTTGGAATTCGACGTAGGTGAGATGGTTTTTGTGAAGATTTCTCCATTAAAGAGTGCTATTAGATTCGGAAAGAAAGGAAAGTTAACTCCGAGATTTGTTGGACCATTCCCAATTATAGAGCGAATTGGAAAGCTCGCTTATAGATTAAAGTTACCGGAAAAGATGGCGGGTGTGCACAATGTTTTTCATGTATCTTATCTACGGAAGTATGTGCATGATCCAACTACAGTGGTTTCTGCTGATAACTGTGAAAATTTGGAGGTTGATCCAGTGGGTACGAAACCTCGTAAGCCGCTTCGTATTGTTGAAACCGATACGAAACAGCTTAGGAGGAAGACGATTACGTTGCTCAAGGTACAATGGAGTGATGATGTTAACGACTGTACATGGGAGGAGGAAGAGAGGATGAAGGCAGCTCATCCCGGACTCTTCGAGGTATGGCCCTAAAGTGTCGTGACATCTCATGAATTTGTAGCTTGTTCTAAGTCTTAGAATTCTGCATGCTAGGCTAGAATTGGATGCATGGTTTGTTGATTGCTATGGATAGTAGGCATGCAGAATATTTTTGATTGCTGATGTTTGCTTGGAATTTCGGGGGCAAAATTCCTAAGGGGGAGAGAATGTAACGACCCGTATTTTACGTGTCGATAAATCGTAGAATTTACAGGTCGTTAGTATTGTTTATGGTGTCTCTAGCATGAGTCGAATGGGGAGTTAACTCATGTGTAGTGTTGAGTCGTGACCGACTTAAGGAGGTTAGTGGTTTAAAGGTTGGCCGGCTCATAAGGGAGACCGACTTAACAGTGTTGCCGACTTAACGGGATAAGTGGTTTAGGGGTTTGGGCAACCTTAAGAAGCGAGCGAGTTAAAGTTTGGCCGAGTTAAGAACTGACCGACCTAAGGGAGTTACTGGTCTAACATATAGCGACCTAGTGGTTACCCCTGTATGTGGTTAGGTCGGTAGGTCGGGTATATTGCTAGGTCGGCAATGTGGCTTTGGGTTGGGTCGGCATCTGGTTTAGTTGATAAGTCGGCAAGGTGTGTTAGGTCGGCAGAGTGTTGGGTCGGCAAGGTTAGGTCGGCGAGGTTAGGTCGGCGGCGACTTAGGGACGGCCGAGATAAGGGTTTTTCCAGCCTATAAATAGAGGGGTTCGGCTCACTTTTTGGCACCGGTTTTTGAAGCAACGAAGTGCTTCCATTTTGGGAACTTGACTACAACATTTCTTCATCTTCTTTTCTCCATTACAATCTAATTCTAACATCCATCCAAGATCGAAGATCGAGATTGAAGATCCAAGAGACAAAGTTGAAGATCTTCATCCAACGAAGCTAGATTTCATCGTGTTAAGCGAGATTTCGCCGGATCAAGCCTTGATCTTCGCTGTCCGGATCTGAAGTGTTTAGTTTTTGATGTGTTTAGGTGATTTGGTGAGTGGTAGTTATCTCTCACGCAGACCCAAAGGAGTATATTGGATTGGTGGTTTGTTGGAGTGTTGTAGATAGTGATTTTGTGCATTTTTCCTTAGATCCAAGTATAGATCCATTGTTTGTGAAGATGTTTACCTATGAAAGTTCATTTATTAAGTTATAGAAACAAAACCCATGTTTTATATTTGCTAGATCTATGCTAAAAACCCATGATTCATGTATGTTAGTTCTATGCTCATTTATTTACGAAATTGCCATTTTAGTTATAAATGCCTAATTAGATCTTGATTGAATACTTATTTGTTTGGATTAATGTTTGCCTTGATTGATTGTTGTGAATGAGCTATCTAGTTGATAGATTTGGAACAAGATGGTTGAAGATGATTCAAAAGCTAAGTGGAAAGGCTCTTGAATGTTGAAAGCTGCCTATGGCGTATGAAGCGGATGTGGAAGCTCATATGGATGGATTCGATGATGATGGACTTTGCCATGATGCAAGGAGGCAAAGCATGAGATCGAGATGGGACTTTGCTACGATGCGATGAGGCAAAGTGTGATGTTGAGATGGGACGGGTCATGATGACGTTCCAAGCACGGGCTACGACGACGTGCAAAGTTATGTTGATAACTCGGTAATACGATCCGGGTAGGTGATAATGGTTAGCTTGAGAGGCGCTTGAGCTAGTATGGAAATAGTCGTCGAGGAGGATGACTAGGAGGCTAAGATCTTATCGTTGTTGAAGGTTCTAGCATGCTCAAAGCAAGAGTACGTTGGAACGGGCTGCGACGACGTTCCAAGCACGGGCTGCGACGATGTGCTAGTACTCTGAGTAGTTGCGAAAATTCCTAGGCACGGGCTGCGACGACGTGCGGAGTTATGTCTAGAACCGGGGTTACCATTAGCCCTTGACGGATGGTCATTCAACTAACGGTGATATCAAAGAAAGGATAACAGTGATAGCCAGAGTCATGGATGTTTGGACGTTTGGTTGTATCATCATTCGGTCTCAAGAGCGGTATTTTCTAGGTGCTTATCTGATCTTGGTTTAGGCCTTGGGGGTTTGTATTTGGAAAACATCGCCCTTGACTCGAGTGATTATTACTTTACCTTAATTATCTGCTATGTTATGCTTACTTCTCCTTGGTGTGTGTCTGGGGGCTATCACTGTAGAAAGAGGTGGAGTGGGATGGTTTGGTTCCTATTCCTTTTATCCCTTATGCTCTTTTGGTATGTTTGATAGTTGATTTACTGCTCACTAAGACTTTGTCTGACCCAAGGTTTTATGTCTCCCCTTATTACCTTGGGCTGTTCATCCATGTTGGGATGGGCAGACTAGGTAGCAGGTGACAGGTGCTGTTCTTAGAGATCTACGCTGATGATGACGAAGACGAGCAGGAGGCTTTGCATACTAGTTTTCTTACTATATGTACTGGGTGTTCCGCTGTTATATCTGATTGAGTGTTTGTAGTGAGGCTTTGATGTATGGATGATTCATGTTTGTATAAAACTACTACGATGCTTATATGATGATTTTTTTTCTGTTATGGAGCTTCACTATATATTTCTCTATTGTATTTTATCCATGCGCTGTGAGTTGTACGATAGAGTTTGCTGTTTTATTTTACCTTGACTATCGTCCATGGCTACCTGGCACGCCTTTCAGCGCACTATTTCCTTGTTTTGGTGCAGGAGTCATGGGCGGTCGTCACACTCAGAACCCCCCATCTCTGCCTCGACCTTAGCTGCCATGCGTGAAAAACCCTAGCCACGTCGCCGCACCTTGTCGTTCGAACCTCGACTGTGACCACCACTCACGCAACTCGACGCAAAAAATTGACGATGCCATCATGCCCACATGCGATCGCGTCGCTACATCTGGAGCTCCAGCCATCGCAGCCTCACCTTGACTCAATCGCGCTCTCGACTCACGCCTCGACACTGCGGTGGCGCGAGAACGACCCGCGATACCTGCTCTCTCTCATCGAAATTTATTTCCCCTCTTTTCTTTTAGACGAAACGAATTCGATTATGCTCGATCGCCACTTATGGCTGAATTGCGGCCATTGATTTCTTTATTTTTTTGAAGCTATTATGTTGATATGAATGAAAGAAGGGTTTTCGTTCTATAAAAGGATTGATTTTTCTAAAAGCTCGGTTATAATTTAAAAGAAGAAAGGAGACGCGTGTAGTTATGAATGACACGGGCAATAATTTCCTATACGTGTCTGTTTGCCCAATATATGTGAATATATATATATATTTTATTCAAATTCAAAATCAAATCGCCTTGATTTACACAGTCTAAAATTTCGAACTCCTATCGAGGTGTGCCGCTAGGCGTTTATAATGTTATACCCCTATTACGAACACAATGGAAAGGGTTTCGAGTCCAAATTCGATCGCATGGAGAAGATAGCTTTTTGGACCTAGTTATAATATTAAATTTTCAATATAGATTCAACGCGTTTATCTATCGTACGACCACACGACAACTCCAAACTCTACGAAAATCGAAATCTGACAATAAAACATTATTACGGATCCAATGGAACTAGTTTCATCGAATTCCGAGACTGTGCCTCGGAAGGCTATTTTTAAATATCGATTTAAAAGATATAGATTCAAAACTGAACAAATTAGTTTCGAATTCAATTTTAACACTCTTATTATCTTCAGTATTATTATTATAAATTTATAACCCTTTTTGAAATATTTTTAACTAGCTTAAAAACCAAGATCCACTATTTTAACCAATTTCCAATTATTAAATTCAATAATTTAATTGCCAAATAAATAGTGATATTTGAAATTCAAGTTAAACTATTTTCCAAATATATAAAATCAATTAAATATTCCAATTTCAAATATCCATAAATTCCGGGTCGTCACATTTTTTCCCTCTTAAAAGAATTTCGTCCCCTAAGTTACTAGTTAAGAAAAATGATCCATAACCCGTTCACTACTTCCCAATCCAAACAGTTTTTTTTACAACTTCCCAAAACACAACAGTTCAACTTTCCAAAATAATTTTTATTGAAGACACAATCACTCTTACTAACTTCCTAAACCCATCCATAACTTCCAAACAATATTACTTACTCAACTATTTCAGATTTAAATATAAAATCAATTTTTAAATTATCAAAAATTTTCTAACTCCCTAAATTTTCTAAAAATTTCACCAGCATCTCCTTTGCGCGGCTGCTCTGTACGACTACCAAATGCCTCTACGAGCCCCCAGATTTCAAAAGAAAACAAAATGCCAAGTGGCTAGACCAGAAAATTATCAAATTCTATACAGAAATTTGAATACATACCTTTTGTCGACAATTAAATTACCTTCTGAAATCAAAAATCCCAATTTATCCTTTGCCTTTAACACACCTGTATATCCTACTTAGCAACAATGTCCAATTACTACATTCAAAATTATTTTACACATTTCTTCACAAAAGTTTCGATATTCATTCAACCCCGTACGATGTCGGTATATCATTCAAATGTAATATCAAATCTGACCACTCACTCGATCACACAATTTCACTTCCGATCTAGTATCGTTCACCCGATTCCCTAGTGCGGACTCAGATATGGTTTCTTGATCAGAAACTGACATTCTCGTTGCATAACCATAAATTATGATAGAGAATTTCCAGCATTAATCGAAAATCCATATCTAGGGTTCATCGTCGAAAATCGAGTGAAAATTTCCAATTCAGATCGATATAACTATCTCGAAATCCTGTGCTCGAATTCTAGATCGAATCGCTATGCGAATAAAATAATATACATACATCCTACATATTTATCAATTGATTATTATCTATATAAATTCTCTTTTTATTCACACTTATCATTTCACATGTCTTTATTAAATTCTCATTTAAATATTAACTTAGAATATTTTCTCAATTCCCAATTTACCTTAAGAATTTCAACATTCATTTCTTAAGTACAATATAAATGTTTTATATATTTCTTATAACTATTTTCACTTCACCAATTTGGTTTATCTATACACTTATTCGAATTTTTCATTTTCAAATTCTTTTGAATTCAATTTCCCTTTCATTTTAAATATTCAATTCCATTTACATTATCTCAACCCATACTTAATTAATCATTTCTCTAATTAGTTCCACTTACTAATTTATTTAAATCTCAATGGATTTTATTTCCAAACTTTAAATTATTTTTAGTCTATTACGAATTAATTCTACGCTTCACTTTACACAATCTAAACTAAGTATTATTCCAATATTCAATTTCAATTCTTTTGCTTACCCATTTAAATCAATTAGTTTACTTACAAATTTTATTTCAATCCTTCGTTTTATTTAGTCCAACTTGACTAACTTTCCATATCACACAATTGAATTTTAACTCCGATATCTAGTTTCCAATTTCATTTACTTAGAAATGTCAATCCATTTGTTCATTTACAAATTTATTTCACACTTAGTAAATCATATTCCAATAGCCATTCATTAAACTTATTTACTTTTATCTTACTTGATTCAGTTACACTTTAATTTAAATTTTAATCTTCCTATAAATTTTCCACTTATTTAAATTCCATTTACTAATTTCATTTGATTCACCTCAATTAATTAGCTTGCCTTCCCACATATTTGGGTTTTACACTTACTTTTATTTATCCCTTTTCAAGTTGAATCTTATTCCAACAAATTTCAAATTTTTATAAGTTATCGAACTTATTTATATTCCATAACATTTTAAATAAGATTCCATAGTCTTTTAAACAATTGCTCAACATTTCAAAATCATCTTTGAAATTAATTATATCCAAAATCCTTTGGTAAATTCACTTATCTCTTTGAATTTCAAAACCAAACCCAGTTTTGCAAACAACTCCAATTTTAAAACAATTTGGCAGCAATTCCTCCTATGGAAACTCGAAAATGAACACTGATGATGTCGCGATCACCATCGGAGTTATTTTCCAACGACCGAAAAGAGTTAGTGCTTTTATCTCTTTAAAAACATTTTTAAATTCCAAATCTCACCAGATTTCATATCCAATTAAAAAAATATTTTCCCAAATAATATAACCATTATTTTTCCAAACCTTTGAAAATCATTTTCAACTCAAAGGAATTTGGTTTCCAAAATTTCAATTCTAAATCCTTTTAATCCCTATTTCAAAAATTACTCTGGCATCTTATTTCAATTTATAAAACTCATTTATAAACTCACATTACATATTTCATTCTATTAATGAATTTATTTCCTTATCCTTTCGTTATTACCTTAGTTTCTTATTCAATTTCCCTACAACAATGATAATAATTTAATATTATCACTTCCTAACAACCAAGCAACCATATACTATAAAAATTTACGGAAAATTATTTCTTTTATATACAAAAATAATTTAGGTAAAATTATTTCACTTACCCTAGTTTAAAACAATACTGTGTCGGTTTTCTCGTTTAAGAGTTTAAAAATCCCTATCGATACAGTTGGCCAAACTGCACTGACTAGAATCTATAAACACTCAACTGATAAATAAATCCAATACAAAAAAAAATTATTTTCACTAACAAATACGCGCTCATATCTATTAATATACTCAAACTCATTCTAGAGTACTATTGACTCTACCGTAATGAGTCATTCCCACCAGAGCCAAGGTTATCGCCAACCTAAGCTTTGATACCAGATTGTAATGACCCGATTTTTCGACGCCCGAAAGTCGACATCAATACGTCCACTGTATCAAATGTCAAACAATCGAATGCCGGAAAACCAAACCGTTTGGGTTAAAGAAGAAGAAGGTAGAAGAAGAAATAGAAACAATATCAGAATCTCATAATCGCAGCGGAACAATATATAATAGATAAATAACTAATCATTAAACAAAAGAAGTATATCCGTTTATACATTACATCATCAAAGCCAATATACAACACAACGGCGGAATACAACATAACAGCGGAAAAATAACATCATATACGTGTGATACGTCTCGTCATCTAGCTTGTCTCCTTATCTCCACAACATACATTCCTGACTTAGCTCTAGAACCTACTGATAACCTGACTTTAGGCTGCCCGTGCGGAAAATTAAGGGCACCCAGAGTTTAGAAAAGGGAACAGTAAACTCCGAGTCAGTAATGGGACTGGTGTAAGAACTTAAAACAGTTATTTGTACCAAAAGGAAAGAAAAAGAAATCCATTCATGCTTTAGGAAAATGAAACTACCATAAGGTCTCTCGGCACACACTCAAATGCAATCACACACATAGGGAAGGTTTCTCCTTATAGTAGTCAAATATGCTTGATACGCGAAAATCCTTTTGATATTATTATTAGTGCATAGTGTGGAATAGCATTTCGAAAGTATAATATAAATCTTAGCCAGCATACGTACCATTACAGTGTGCCTACTATAGCTACCATGTTAGATGACAGGTTCTACAACTAAAACCCTAAAGGGCTCGTGTTGATTGTTTGGGTTTCCAACAAATGGTCAAGGCTAAGGGACTCCCTTTATCCGAATGTGTACGCCTCTAGATGGACGTCCCGAGAACCTAACCGGATCTCTGCCAATACAAGGCCGGGTTACCTCTGTAACTAGGTAACTAACTGTCACAAGTATTCCATCCTCCACTCGTAACCGACCTTTATCCGAGGTTCCTCAATTCCAACAACCACATAAGTAAAATATCTAGGCTCCATACCAGAATACCAATTTTTATCCACATAAGTAAATATCTGGGCTCCATACTAGAATACCACATTTTATCCAGAAGGAAACGCACATACCCTGAGGGGCGCGACCCCCATAACCTTGCTGCATCCTTTCCTATTTCGCCCATTTCCAGGTTGTGAGGTTCGATGAAGTCTCTTCCTACAAATCAACGCTATTCACAAAAACCATGCTTCGATCAACGAATGCTCAACACTTAGCATGCCACATTACCAAATTGTGAATATATCACTAATAACTATCAACTACATAACCTCTGAGCTCGTACATCTCAAAGAAGGGTGTTAAGCTAAGAGAATAAATTCTCCGCCACCAACAAAAAAATATTTGATAGAAACCAGCTTTATATCTCAAAGTGTAATGTCAGACATACATCCATACGAGTCCAACCTGGGTGTTAATGGAACCGAAGGCACTTCGTCCAATTAAGGAAAGAAGTCCTTGCAAATTCGAATATCGGCCGATCACGTCTGGACTCCCCATCACATAGGGTAATCTCTATACCGGAGTAACTTGGTGCAGAGCCAATCAACAGGAAAAACTTTCATTTTCGAAAAATACCCGGTCTTCAACCACCGTCTTCAAATGCAATTCCATTTTGTTGTATCATTTTTGGAATGGGTTTTATGACTTAATGTTCTCCCCCAGCTTATCCGAATAATGAGCGCTTATTTTAAAACATGTGGATACAAATTTCCATTTTTAATCTTTCTAACAAAAGATCCACCTTTAAGGTCCAATGTGGGTTTCGTACAACCATTTGGAATCCGACCCCCGGTCTCATCGAAATTCAAATGTCGTTTTAAAGGCCAATATTGATAGTCGATTATTTAACTATCAAATAACATCCATAAACAACCGTCAGATTTAAATAATTTCCAAAATTATTTATTTCAAAATATCATCACAAGATATATTTTCACACTTCAACCCTTTGAAAACAATTTTCAAACTACTTTTCTCTCGCGGAATAAATTTCCAAATATTGTTTATTTCCACTGAAAATTTGCCAAGTCCTAATACTTTAGGTTTTCTTTTAAAATAATTTAAATCACTTATCCAAAAATATATACACTTGGAATTACTTAAAATAAAACTATTTCAAACACTTATTTAAAATATTAGTTATGAATTTTATACTAATATCTCATGTAAAACATAAGCCCAAACTAATTTTAAAAATAAAATTATTAGATAGAGTATAATTATTTAAATAACCATCTTTTAAATTAAATACTAGTTAAATCTTTAAAATAATCACTTCTACAATTAACTTCATAAATATTTACTTTAACAACTTAAAAACAATTAAAGAAAATAGTTTCTCCAAAAACGTTCTTTATAAAACCAACTTTAGAACTTTTAATTTATAATCAAAAGCTACTTTGAAACATACTCGGCTTTCCAGGGAAAATATACTTTCCATTCCAAAATAGTCCATTTAAATCAATTAATAAATCCTTCTCGATTTATCTCAATTTACATCCCAAATTTGTAAATTTTCTTTCCACACTTATAAAAATAAACCAATATTTATTTTTAAAACAAATTACCCATTCCTTTATAAATTCCATCGTGAATTTATATTTCCAAATATCCACTCATATCTTATTTCACATTATAAATCCAGTTTATAAATACCATAGCCTCATCCTTCTTTCAAAACACAGTTTCGAACACTAAATCAATTTCCAAATCGATTTCCAAAATTTACTCCATTTAAAAATTACTCCTTTACTTATCCAAATTTATTTCAAAACCCATTAATCCAATATGCACACTTATATTTATGATTTAAATACCATATAAATCAGAAATACCAATTTCATACTTGATTTCAAAATTCTCCCTTTATTTCTCCCAAACCGTTTAATATCCGAATTTTAAATAAATTCTTCAACTTTTAAAAAATAATGCTTAAATTGTCAAAATCCATCTATTTACATTTATTAAAATCTTTTCCCTATACTTGGAATTTAATTCAATAGGATTTCAAAAATAAACCTTTATCCTTTCCAAATTCCTTCTTTTAATTTATTTAATTCTCTAAAATTATTTTACTTAAAATTCTCTACTTTAATTTCTTACAAAAAACCCAATTTTCTTTTTATTCTGGTATCTTAAATTACCAAAATATATTCAGCCAAATCATAGCCTTCAATAATTTCCATTACCAATATAATCAATCACAGATTATCAATAAATCATATCATAACATATGAAATAAATTCAAACATTTGAGGAATCCAGTTGGATCCCTCCAACCCATTTTCCTGCATCCACAGATGTTAGCACAATATAAAATACCAATTCCACTTCAAGGTGGAATATCGCGATATATGGGGTCATCCGCTATTATGTGGGGGTGCATAGGGTCTCATCCGCTATATAATACGAGAAATCAATCACTCTAATATATACACACACACACACACACACACACACACACACACACACACACACACACTATAATATCATCCAATAGAATAAATTATTAAACTCATCCAAACACATCCAATAATTTAAATTTATTCATTTAAATGAGTGAGAAAATCCCACATTTGCTTTTGTTTTGCAATCCATTTCCATTCCAACATGTTTTCATAATTTTTTGACCTCGTATAAACATTAGATGATTTATTAATATTCGAACCAATCGAATAATCACTTATCATTAAATAATTTAATTAACTACAATTTTATTCAACTGATAATTTCCCTTTTTAAAATATCTTTTGGTGACTAAAATAAATTAAATAAGTTAACTAAATAAATTAATCACCAATCCATATTTTTTAAAATTAAACTAGCAATTTAAGAAAAATAAGTGTATTTTTATTTTATTTTTGAAACTTCATATATACTTACAAAACTATTCTATATAAAATCAAATTTTATCTAAATTCCTATTTTTTCCAAAGCCTTATAAATTTCAGTTAACTGTGAATATATATATATATATATATATATATATATATATATATATATATATATATATATATATATATATCAATTTTAAACTAGGTATGTGTACGTATATATACATATATATAAATAGAATCGTCTTCCCTTTGCAGTAAACTTTCTTTACTGTATATATTTATTTAAATTGAATGATCTATATACATACATACATACATACATACATATATATATATATATATATATATCTTACTGTTAAAAGTCAAATAAAGATTTATATATATATATATATTCAATTTCCTAGCTTGAATGCATACATACATGAATATATATATAAAGAATGGATCTGCTCACCTTAGGCTGAGAACCCCCCCATCTGGGCCTCAACCTTGGCTTCCATGCGTGAAAAACCCTAGCCACGTCGCCGCCCTTTGCCGTTCGAACCTCGACTGCGACCATCACTCACGCGACTCGATGTAAAAAATCGGCGATGCCATCGTGCCTACATGCTATCGCGCCGCTACATCTGCAGCTCCAGCTATCGCAGCCTCGTCTTGACTCAATCGCGCTCTCGACTCACGCCTCGACACTGTGGCAGTGCGAGAATGAATCGCGATACACGCTCTCTCTCTCATCGAAATTGATTTCCCCTCTTTTCTTTTAAACGAACAAACTCGATTATGCTCGATCGCCACTTATAACTGAACCGTGGCCATTGATTTCTTTTTTTTGAAGCTACTGTGTTGATTTGAATGAAAGAGGGGTTTTCGTTCTATAAAAGGATTTGAGTTTTCTTTTCTTTTTCTTTTTTTAAAAAAGCACGATTATAATTTAAAAGAATAAAGGAAACGCGTGTAATTATGAACGATATGTGCAAAAATTTCCTATACGTGTCTATTTTCCCAATATATGTGAATACATATATTTTAATTCAAATTAAATTTCAAATCGTCTCGATTTACACAGTCTAAAATTTCGAACTCCTATCGACGCATGCCGCTGGGCATTTATAATGTTATACCACTATTACGAACACAATGGAAAAGGTTTCGAACCCAAATTCGATCGCATAGAGAAGATAGCTTTTGGACCCAGTTATAATATTAAATTTTCGATATAGATTCAGTGCGTTTATCTAACGTACGACCACATGACAACTCCAAACTCTACAAAAATTGAAATCTGATAATAAAACACTATTACGGATCCAATGGAACTTGTTTCGTCAAATTCTGAGACTGTGCCTCGAAAGGCTATTTTTAAATATCGATTTAGACGATATAGATTCAAAACTGAACAAATCACTTTCGAATTCAATCTTAACACTCCTATTATCTTCAGTATCATCATTATAAATTTATAAGCCTTTTTGAAATATTTTAACCAGCTTAAAAACCAAGATCCACTATTTTAACCAATTTCCAATTATTAAATTCAATAATTTAATTGCCAAATAAACAATGATATTTGAAATTCAAGTTAAACTATCTTCCAAATATTTAAAATCAATTAAATATTAAATTTCAAATATCCAAAAATTCGCTCTCGTCACACCTGTGCTGTACAACCTTTTATTACATTGGTAATAAAAAGTGGACGGTCCACTATAAAGCCGGCTGGCTTTGCCAAATATATATATATATAATATCTATATATATATATATATTTGTATGCATGTATCAATTAACAAAATAAAAAAGAATTGAATTTTAGTTTTCACTTACAAGTCATATGCATAGAATAACAAAATTCTATTATACTAAAATATGCATATTAATTAATTGGTTGAAATATTAAATATATTAATAAATATATATTTGAAACGTATTTTTCTAAATTTTAAATTTTCAAAAAATCTAGCATGATATTTTGAGGTATGATTTTTTTTCCCTAATTTTGTTAGTCAAATTTAATTTTTCATAATTAATTAATTTCTGCCATATAATATAACGATTCTTTAAAATTAATTGTTGATTATTAAATTCTCAATTTTTGGTTGAGAGCTTATTTTATCATAAAATAATTTTCAAAAATTTGAAAATTAAATTTCAAAACATATTTTACTTTGTATTAAATTATTTAAATAAAACATTGATTTAAGTAATATCAAATAGTAGTAAATAATTATTTAAAAATACTTTATTATTACTTAAAATTATAATTATGGTAAATTTACATTTATAAAATATATGTTCGGTTGTTAACATGATATGATTATATAAATAAATACAAATCATATAATTATAATTAAATAACACATTGAAATATATATATATATATATATATTAATAAAATAATAATTATATAAATATTTGGCTATGCATATCTAATTTATATATGAAAATAATGGTTTTTTAGTGTACACATGTAACAAATGCAGTATGTGACTACATCAATACAAATAAGAATCGTCACTTAACTAACAATATAGCGTGTGTGTGTGTATAGTAAAATAATATTATGAGTTTATAAGAAATATGATATAGCAAGTACGTACTTGAGACTAATGTTTCACTAGTAGTAATAATGAGCTCTTGCTCACTTCTTCGAAATCTTTTCAATTGGGCCTACTGTTAATGCTTGTACCATAGACCTTTGACTATCAGACGGTACCTATATTGAATTTATTTGAGCTGGATTTACTTAAGCTCTTAAAGGATATGATCGACCAGCAATTGAAGATAAAGTGGCAGCCACATAGCTTTATAAACAATTAGAGTTAGAGGTCTTTCATAGTGGATGAAAGAGATAAAGATATAGATAATATCTCATGCTAATTCTCATTAAATCTGAGCGATCCATTTACACACCCTCTAGCCTATTTTTAGCTATCCCCTATAGCCGTCATAACTGCTGCATTATTTCCTTGGCATCATGGGCTAACATCCTATTTAAGCCCAAATAAATATTATTAATTGAATCTATAATTTCTTATCGATACCACATATCGATTGGTATATTTATAACTATTATAAATATGTTTAATAATACTTATTCCTTAAATAGTATTAAAAATTTATAATTAATATTTCACAAATATTAATTAATTTAATTAATTTATAACAATTATAAACTAATAAATCATTTGGTCTGAAGAGAATTCATCATTTCGGTTATGTAACTTATACGGTTTAAATTTGGTCAGTTGCTAACATCAAATTGTTTAAATGTTAGTGTTCACATGTCAATTAGCAGGTGGTGTGATATTTTGACAAAATTTATCACTTATTTAATTTCAGTAAAATCCAATTTTATTTTATTAAGCGTTACATGGTTATGACATTTATTTACACTAATTGTCTTCGTCAAAACTATATCACTTTGGACTTGTGGAATTTGGTAATGGTCAAAATTCCAATATCGTCTATATTCAACTCTATAGTCTAAACACAAAGTTCTTGGTTCAATAATAACAATTACTATTAACTGAAATGCTCTATTCATAGACTTTTATTTTGAGTTAATTTGAGTTGACCGTGATACTAACCCAATACAACTGAGGAGCTTTACTTTTAATACTTCGACTTGACCTAAATATAGTCATTTGATGTAGTCATGCCATGATTTGACTATAATCAAAGTGGAGCTTTCATATTGAAGATCCACAGTGTTCACAATTCGAGAGAACTATGTAAATTAGTCAAATTAATATTTTATGTTTGACTTTAGTTAAATTAACCAACCGAAAATTATATAGCGAGTCGTTGCATAGTTATCCAATAACTATAAGTACGTAACCCCAAGGTGCCCCGGCAGTCATGAGTAATACACTGTCCAACATTTAGAGAGCACTATGCACTCTTGACTCAACGAATACATCGATATCCAGCCTCGATGCATCTTGACTATGAACATTTAAAACTGTATATTTGTTTTTATCAAGATAAATAACTCGTGGTTACAACACTTTGTAACTACTATCAAAAAATGTACCATTTATGGATTTTCTACTAAATGTACGTTTAATTAAATTAATTAGTTAATATATCACATTATATTAGGTATATAATAGAAAGAAAACACCTTTATTTCGAACAAGATTGGTAAAGGATTACATATATATAACAAATCACATAATTTCTCCTAGGGCATACCCCTAACTCTATCAAGAAGCTATAGCACTAGGAAAACAAACAAAGTTAGGAGCTATAGTTGGTGATGTAGATGAAGCTTCTCATCTAAATGAGGAGAGGAGTAGACCATTGAATGCCTTACCATAACCCTTTTCATCGTCAAAGATGGTTTCTAAGAATTTTTTTAACCAAATGATGGCATATATCAACTAGAAGATGGAGGAAAGATAGAAGGAGTTAACGTATAAACTGGATGCTACCCTAGACTTGCTTAACCGGTAGTTGCATAGGCTAAGTAAAAGCCATATGCATGCTTCACCATTTTTTTTGAAAGAGATAACTCTTTATTTTCTGATTAGAATAGGTGGGATGGTAAGAAAAAATGAAAGGAAAATGCTTCTAGAGCAGTAGGGAAGAGGACAGGAGGAAGCAGCCAAAGTTCTAGCCGAGGAATTTAGATTGGTGCTAACCAAAATCAAGTGGTACTGAGCTAAATTTGAGGACCTCTTGAGGTCCAGGTCATGATGCCATCAATCTATCTGATTTTGAGGAGAATTTGCAAGATACTAGCAATGTTGACACACAAGATACAGAGGTTCAGGATGTTGGTGTTCGAATGAATGCCACAGAACCATGTAGGCATTCAAAGCGATTTAGAGGAGTGGCTCTCCTAGAGACAAGGTTGCTTAGACACCAACGAGAAAATTAAGGTCATTTGCAAACCCAAATGATTGAGGATTCTTCTGTTAGCTATTCTTCGGGGAAATGGCCAATAAGTAGTATATTAAGGATATGGTGAAGAGGATGGTAAGCGAGAACATGTGGAGAAAGAATGAGGATTGGGGTGATGCAGCTAGCAAAACTCCATTATAGAAAACATTCTAAGGGAGGAATATCCTCGTAGGTTTACTATGCCCATGATGTTGTCATATAGTAGGACTTCTGATCCCAAACAACATCTTTTTATGTATAAATGGCACATTGATGGTGCCAGGGCAATGAATGCAGTACATTGTAGTTGTTTCCCGATCTTTGTTGATGGGTGATAATGATGCAGTTCACCAGGCTCACGCCGAAGTCCATATCGACGTATGAGGAATTAGCTAAAATGTTTGTGTAACATTCTAGATTTCACACTACTGGGCCTAAGAATGTGATGTTCATGTCAATCATGTCTCAAGGACCCAAAAAGTGCTTAAAGAATTATTTTGAGTAGGTACAATGAAGCTATCATGGAGATTAACAATCCAAAGGAGGATTTGGTTTTCATGGCTTTGGTTCGAGGGATACACTAAGATAAGGATTTTGGAAGATGGTAGTGGATGAAGTAGCCAACCAGTACCGACGAAGTTCATCGAAAGGCTAATCGGTATCTACACGTGGGGGAGGCAAATCATTCTACTAGAAGGGTTGATAATGGATAGCCAAAGGAGATTTTTTGGAGGAATGTAGCAATTAAGCAAATTGGTGAGAGCGTTGGTAATGTGGAAGTGAATGTTTGTAATGCACGTAATCAATAGGAACAGAATTAGAGGGCATGAAATAGAAAGAATGATCTTAAGAAGTGTCCAAGGAATTTAAGGCTAGAGGATTATGCTCCTCTGAATTATTTGATCAAGAACATCTGCCTTGCTATGCAAGGAACGAAATGATATAAAAGACCGCCCAGGAGAGAGGCGATAAAGGTAGAAAATTTCTTAGGAAAGTACTATCGTTTCCATGAAACATAGCATAACATGAACGAGTGCAGTCATTTAAGAGATTTTATTAAAGAGTTGATAAGAAAAAAGAAACTTCAGCAGTACGTGAGGGATTTGTAGGAAGGTGGATCGAATGCTATCATACCTCAAGGGGGAATTCCCAAGGAGACTAAACTAGGCCTAGTTGTAAGAAGTCCAGGCAAAAAATGGAAAGATCATGATTAATACAATCACAGACTGACCTCGTCAAACTAAGACAAGCTGGAATGAGATAGAGATAGCGAGCTCTTTAAAATACACACTGCAGGGAAGCTATTTTGCTATAGAGAACGAAGCTCTGGCTAAGCGGTAGCAACTGATAATAGATGACATAGTTTTCAAAAATTGAGAATCTGACGGGGTCGAGGCATCAATATTTGATCTCAAGGTGATAGCCATCGTGGTTAGGCCGACTATGGTACATCGAGTTCTTTCAGATTGTAAAAGCTTGATGAACATTCTATTTAAATGGACACTTGATCAGATTAAGGTTAGTACAAATGATATAAAGTCTTATAAATCTAGGATTCAAGGATTTATTGAAGAGACGAAGGAGGCCAAAAGAACTATTGATTTGTCTGTGGAGTTGGGTGAAGTAGACTACAAGATAACGCTGTTGGATTATGAAAGATGGATTTTAATGCTAATTTAACACTGGAGGAGGAGGGTGAATAGTGTTTACAGATTTTTATAAATCTTTTTAAATTATTTTAAGATTATAGTTAAACAATGTAGAATCAACAACCATAAACACAAACACAGGCAGAAATAAAAGCAGTAAGAGTAAAAAGTAAAGACTTGGATAGATCACACAAGTAATTTTATGCTAGTTCGGAGTTCCCTAAATCCAGTTCTGTACAATTTCTTGTATAGATTTCTTTTCAAATATCAAAGTCAATATAATCTCGATTTCAAGGATACGAGCCACACCCTCCAGATTTTGAGTTATGGTACACTCACTAGATTCGAATGGGACACCAACACACCCATTAAGATTTCCAGGATACCAAGCACACCTACTTAATTTAGATGGGACACAAACACACACACTTGGATTTTAGGAACACCAAGCACTTCACAAAGTATAAGAGTACTATTTGATAAATTTTACAAACTCAGTTCCTTGATCTTGAGTGCAAATGATCCTATAACCTCTTAATAGCACTTTGATCATGATTTGAGCGAGAGAGATGATAGAGATCAGAGAGTAATCAATAGAGTCTCGAATCAATGGAGTTTGGATTTTATTCCGATTGAATTTGAGAAGAGCGAGTATAATTTCTTGTAGAGAACAAGCGAGTAAAAAGAGGAGAGAAATATAAGAAAGTAATCAACCAAATTTCCTTGGTTTAACCCTACTTATAAAGAAACAAAGGTCATGTCCATTCATGAAAAGATACAATGAAAAGACACTTCCATTCATATTTGAATTTAAAAAAATCGGTCTATATGTCGACATATCCCAACTACGTATGTCGACATATCCTTGCTATTTTTGAAAAGCACTTTATAAAATTTGTTTTGAAAATATTAGGATTTGTTAAATATTTTGATACTTCATAAAATAATTTAAACATGGTTTATACATATTTTAATCATAATAAAACTTAAGTGAATTTATAAAGTATTTTTGAATATTTTAAATATGAATTTACTTTGAAAATAATATATAAATGAATATACATTTAAAAATAAAGTTATAATATACTTTTGAATATCTAGAAAGCATAAAACTAAAACTATAACAAAGTATAATAGATCAAAACATATATTAAGATATCAAATACTTAACTCAATATATAATTACAAAATAAAAAAAAAAGAAATTGTTTGAAAACCATTTTTGAAATTCAGAATGTTCAAAAACCATCTAAAAACAAAAAATAGATTTTAAAACCTTTTTCAAAAATAAGAAGAGAGTTCAAAGAAGTGCTATCGGGTTTTAAAATAACCTATGACTCTATAACTTATCTGGAGATCTTGGATCTTTAATACTCATGAGTTTCGATCTTTAATTCTTGAATCTCCATATCAGCCTCTTGAATCTGCTCTTGATACCATACAGTCTTCTTAATTAAAACCTACCTAATATCATGTACTATATATTATATATAGCTTGATAAAAACATTGGTATATATATTTTATATAATGGCATATGGTTGTCGACATAAAAACTAATGCCTAAGATACCAAAAATCTCCCCACCTTTTGATTATGACAATCATTTATGTAAAATATGTTATAACACCACCTGAGTTACAAAACTCCTCCTTAATCTATGCCTAGAATTTATGTATTCCCCCCTTTTTCATTAACAAAAATCTAACCCAAAAGAAGCTCCCCCTAACTAAGGTACTATATGATATGTAAAAGCAATAGGAGAGATATAAGAATAATAAGTGATAATATAAACCATTTTTATTAATCACACAAATCCACTATATTCATTCAGTTAATTCAAACCAATATAAACAAAGCAATCCAATCAAACACATCAATCCAAACCAATAAATTTATACACACCAATCCATATTATGTAGTATATTACTATACATATTTACACGTACACGCGCGCAGGTGTGTATATATATATAATAAGACTAACCAATCAATTTTAGGTATCCCTAGGAACTTCAACCTAACCATCTGAATTGAAAATTGGTTCCACTTTGATGGCACAATCTTCATAGTCTTTGTTGATGGTGGTATAAGGATTGTTGGTTGGTTCATCTTTGATAGGAGAAGAAATCATCTAGCAAATGGCGTCAAAATGCTTTTCTTGATCTTTAATCATCTGCATTTGACTCAGTTCTAAGTGTCTCTTTGATTTCTTAGGACGAAATTAATAATATTCTTGAATTATTATAGAGTTTGTTCAATATTTTCACAAATTTTCTGGTGTGGAAAAGCCACTATCGAAAAAGATATGTTATAAGTGAAAAGGGAGAAGAAAGAGATTAAAAATAATGATTTTTCTCGAGTGAATGAGTATATATACGTGTAAGAAGTCATTTGAACGAATAGACGTATGGTAGTTAATTTATTTATAAATTAATTTTTTTTTGAAATCTTGCCATTGTATGTTGACATACATGTTAGGTATATATCAACATATGTTCCATAAATTTCAAGTTTATCTTATTTTGCTACACTATTATACTTGTATGACTTTCCAAAGACAAATAACAATTTTTGACAGCAAGAAATAAGATTTCATGGATAATAAAGGGAAGAGTACATAGAATTCAATGATAAACACACACAAGGCATGAATTTAACTAGAACACTCCAAACCAAAAAGCTAGAAAAACATAGAAATACGTCTAAGGAGATGTAGATGAGGATGAGGACTTTCCATCAAGTTTTTGACAGATCTATCCAAAGTTCTTATAAACTGTGTTGGAAGGAGTAGAGAATGAATTTCATGCTTCTTTTGATTCTTAAGAATCTTATCTTGGTTTTTGAGAATTTCCTTAATGGATGGACGAGAAGGTCTTTCAAAACTTTCCAAAGAAGAGTCTTCTACCTCTTCTTGTTCTTCCTCGTCTTCTACTTTCATTCCTCCTTCTTTCTCCTCCTCCTCTCTAATAGCTTGCTTCTCTTCATAACCCAATCTTTGTTCCTTTTCTGCAAGAATTTCATAAGGCTTGAGTATGGGTGAAATGTGCATAGGTGAGATGTTGGACTCGTCGGAAAGTTTTCGTAGAATGGCTTCCTCTCTTTTTAGATTATCGCCAAAATATGTAAATACTCTAGTAAGATACACACCATGAATGATTGTATTCTCATGCAGAAAGAGATTCTTAGGAAACAGTTCATCCAAAATAACATGTGACCAATTTATGTCCCAGTGACCGTAAATGACAAAAAGAGCATTGGAAACTTTTTGAATTGGGTTATTATAATTTCTCTTTCTAAGAGTTATGCTTTATTGCAAAATAAGACTTAAAACCCTTGCTTTTGGACGCAAACTTTTGTTTTTAAACTCATGTCATCTTCGCTTTCAAAAATATCATGAAAAAATTCACGACTTTGAATATTAATTTTAAAAGAAGAAAGATTCACACCACTTGATTTACATTGAAGAATTTAACCCAAAATTTCGCAATTTAAAACAATTTGTGTCTCTTTGATACTATTACACGCTTCTCCTTCATTTTCCCCATAAAACTTCCCTTTCAAGTTTGCATAAAACATTTTTGCTAAATTTGAAAAACAGTCAAACTCATTTTGAGATGCATTAACTAAACCAAAGTTACCATTTAGGTGACAAAGATGATAGAGATCATAAGTAGGAAAGTCATCGAATATGGTGAATTTTCGAGGAGAGAATTTTTTGAAAGACATGTAGTCCATATAGGCTTGTATGGCTTCGTTTTGAAGCCTTTTTTTTCTTAGAAAGACGCATAGTTGATGGAGTGTTGCTTGAGGAAGTTATTGAAGAATAGTTTAAGGAGATAACAGAGATAACAAATTTTTGAATTTGAAATGAATGGATGGAGATAGTATATTTAAATAAAGAATCAATGGACATACTCTTGGGTCAAATAAGATCTTTTCAGGATATTGTGTTGGTGAAAAGGTGGAGGAAAATTCAAATTTTGAATTTGAATTTGAAATTCAAATATTAGTGCATATGTCGACGTATACATATTGGGTATGTCGAGATACATCATGTGATTTTTAAAAGGAGGAATTGAATTAAAGATTCCTATATACATATATAATTATTCTATGATTATTATAATATATATATACGTAGTAAATAATTTAAATTTATTTTAACTAAATATACAATTTTAATTCAAAATTATAAAAAAATACAAAATATTAATAAATATATATATACATACATACTATATTCATCGAATATTATTATTAATCTATTGGTTATTCCTAATAATTAAAAGAAATCTAAAATTCCATTCAAAAATTTAAAATTTGAATTTTAAATGCGTATCTATTTTTGATCCATTTCTTCGAACTATTCTGATTTGATTATTGTTGTAAAGCACATATTGACATTCTCTATATCTGGTTTATTATCATTTGAGGAAGTGTCTGAATTGTACAACATAGTAGTATAAGCCATTCTCCTTTTTCTGGGTGAACTAGTATTTGGTGAGTATTTCGATTTCTTTGGATTGGACAGCCTCTCTACATATGGCCAAGTTCAGTGCGATTAAAACATCTAACAGCATTTCCACTTCTACTTCCACTTTCTGTATTTTTATTATCATTTCACCTGAGATCATTCATCTTCCTATATTTTAGAAATTTTCTAAAATTTCTTGTCATGAAGACGATTTTCTCATCATCATTGTTGTCAAAATCTAGATCATATGTTTTGGCTTGAAAGCGACGAATTTCTTCCTTATTGCCTTGCTTTCTCTCCGGCCCTGCATTTATGCTTCAAATGCAATTAAACTTCCAATTAACTCTTCAATTTTCAGAGTGCTAATGTCATTAGCCTCTTCAATCACAAGAATCTTTTGATCCCATTCAAGAGCAAGTGAATTGAGGATTTTTTCTATCTTGATCATCTCTAGAAATTTTTTACACAATGCAATCAGTGAATGCGCTATATCTTGAAATATATTGTGTATATTAGAAATGGATTCATTTGAACTCATTTTAAATAATTAAAACTGATTGGTTAACATAAATTATTTGGTATGTTTAACTTTACTAGTGCCAACATGTATAACTTACAGTATTCTCCATATTTCAAATGAAGACTTACAAATAGGCGCTCTATTGAATTCATTCCTATCTAATGAATAGAAATAATATTCATGGAGTAAGAATTACACTGTGAAAATCTCTTTTGATCAGTAGTTCATTGTGAAAAATTAGTATGGGCCAAATGTACTCATTCTATGTGATATTCCAAACATCTAGACTAATTGATTGTAGCTATATTTTCATTCTATATGACCAGTATGTGTAATTACTGCCATTAAAAAATGGTGGTCTAGCAGTAGACTGTCCTTCAACAAATGTGTTACAAACAAGCGAACTAATAATGTTACTAGAAGTTTCACTAACAGTGGTGTTAGCCATTAAAACTTTTCAAAAATCAAGATTATAAATATTTTTAATACCAATGCTCTAATACCAAATGTAGGATTGTAGAAGATGGATCTTAAGGCTAACTTAACACTAGAGGGTGATGAACATTATTTACTGAATTTTTATAAATCTTTTTAAATTCTTTTAAGATTTTAATTAAACAATGTAGAGTCAATAACCACAGATGAAAATACAGACAGATATAAATGCAGTAAGAGTAAAAAGTAAAGAGTTGGGGAGATCAAACCAAGAATTTTATACAGGTTCGAAGCTACCCTACATCCAGTACGTACAATTTCTTATATAGATTTCTTTTCAAATATAAAAGTCAATACAATCTTGATTTCAAGGCAATGAGACACACCTTTCAGATTTTCCAAGCTCTAGGTATACTTATTGGATTCAAACGGGACACTAGCACATTCGCTTGAATTTCCAGGACATCAAGTACACCCACTTGATTCAGATGGGACACAAAAATGCCCATTTAGATTTCAGGGACATCATGCACACCACAAAGTATAAGAGTATGATTTGATAGATTATACAAACTCGGTTTCTTGATCTTGAGTACAAATGCTCCTATAACCTTTTAAATAGTACTTTGATCGTGATTTAAGTGAGAGAGATGATGGAGATCAAAGAGTAATTAATCGAGAATCAAATCAATGGAGTTTGGATTTGATTATGATTGTATTTGAGAAGAGTTTGAGTATAATTTCTTTTAGAAAACATGAGAGTAAAAAGAGGAGATAAATATAACAAAGTAGTTAACCAAATTTCGTTAGTTTAACCCTTATTAATTGAAAAACAACAGACTTTCTATTTGCGAAGAAATAGAACGAAAAGTCACTTCCATTCAAATTTGAATTTTAAAACAGTCGGTCCATATATCGACATATCCTAACTATGTATCTCGACGTATCCTTGCCGTTTTTGAAAAACACTTTATAATTTTTTTTGAAAGTATTAGGCTTTGTAAAATATTACGATTGTAAAATCGTTTAAACATAGTTTTTATATATTTCAATTGTAATAAAACTTAAGAAAACTTTATAAAATTAATTTGAAATATTTAAATATATAAAGGACTTACATATGAATTTCTTTTGAAAATAATATATATGAAGTATAAGTGAATATATATTTAAAAACAAAGTTATAATAAACGTTATAATATACTTATAAATATCTAGAAAGCATAAAACTAAAACTATAACAAAGTATAATAGATTTAAAAATATATTAAAATGTAAAATACACAAAAACTTAATTACTCAATACATAATATAAAATCAAAAAGTAAGAAATCATTTGAATGCCATTTTTGAAATTCGGAATATTTGAAAACCGTTTAAAAATAGAAAATAGAGTTTAAAACCTTTTTAAAAAATGAGAAGAGAGATCAAAGAAGTGTTATCAGGGTTTTAATAAAATATTCTGTGACTCTATATACTTATATGGACATCTTGAATCTTTAATACTCATGAGACTTCAGTCTCCAATTCTTAAATCTCTAAATCAGCTTTATAAACTGCTCTTGATACTGTACAGTCTTCCTAATCAACGCTAGTCTAATATCCTACATTGAATACTATGTATAACTTACAAAAACATTAGTATCTATTTTCATATAATGTCACATGGTTGTTGTCATCAAAACCAATGCCTAAGATACCAACAAGCATAAGTACAATTTTTTTATTATTAATGACTTTTCAGCATACAACGCCTTCTTGGTCGACTGGCCTATTCTGATTTCATAGTGGCACAAGCACCATGGTGTTTAATGATGAAATTCTGCTTGGAGAATGGTATAGAAGCTATTAGAGGAGAATAAAGTGCTGGAAGGGAATGCTATGTTGTTGAGCTTAGATAAGTGAAGCGATGGGAGAACGGAAAAAATGTAGGGAATGTTCTCTACATCAAACAAATTGATGCATAGAAATTAATGCCTAAGCCATGGCTAGGGAACCATAGCAGATTCAGCAATGCTATGGATACTAGTAGGTAGTTAGAGGAAGTGTGAGCAGAGCTTGTTCAACTAACGATCAATGTCTTAATCGATATGGATAATACCATGCGGCTCCTAAAGGTCGGATCGTAGCTCCACATCAGAGTAGGAAAGAAATTAATTAATTTTCTCTAGAAAAACTTATATGTTTTTGCCTAGGAAAATTAGAATATGTACGGGATTTCTCTAGAGATAGTGTGCCTCGCACAAAATGTGAACTCATGATTTTCGCCTGTTAAGTAGAACAGACGTAGTCTGGGTCCGAAGCGATCCACTACGTAAAAGGAAGAAGTGGTAAGCTGAAGGTTAATGGTCATTAACCCACTACCCCAAATGGGTATCAAATCTAGTTCTATCAAGAAGCTAAATGACAAGTGTTGGGCATGTACTGATTACTCGGATTTAAACAAAGTACACCCAAGGGATAGCTTCCCGTTGTCGAGGGCAGACCTGTTGGTAGATGGAACAACTTGACATGAGATTCTTCCTTTTATGGATGCTTCTTCTAACTGCAACTAGATAGCAACGCACAAACCAGATCGGGGGCACACTAGATTTATAATGAAGTTGGAGCTATATTGCTATTGATTAATTTCGTTTGGTCTAAAGAATGTCGGAACCACTTACTAAAGATTGATGAACTCCATGTTCAAAGATCTGATCGGGCGGATAGTGGAAGTATATGTGGACGATATGGTCATGAAGTCACAATTGTCGACAAACCACTTGAAGGATCTACCGAATATGCTTGATGTGATATGAAGGTACTTAATGAAATTGAATCCATTGAAGCGTCCTTTGGAGTTGCATCAGGAAAATATTTAAGATTTATTACGAATGTTAGGGGATAGAGACTAATCCGTACCAGATTAATGCCTTGAAGTACGTAATCTCCTCGAGGACAAGGAGGGAAATGCAAAACTTAAATAGGAAGATTCTTGCTTTGTGTTAATTCATCTCAAAGGCGACTAATAAACGTATATTGTTCTTCGATGCCTTCAAAAAGGAAAATGAAAAGTTTGTGTGGATGTGTAAATGCTAGGGATGTTCCAGGTATTGCCAAGACATATGTAAAGACCATTGATCTTATCAAAGCCTTTGGATAGAGAGGATTTGTTTATCTATTTAGCAGTGCCTGCTCATGCACTAAGTGCAGCACTGCTTCTTGAAGAATTAGGAATCCAAAGGCCAGTATACTACATCAGTAAGATTTATATAGGTGCGAAATAGAACTATCCAAAGCTATAAAAGCTCGCATGCTTGTTGATAGCTTCGAGAAAGTTGGGACCATACTTCCATGCTCACCCGATAAAGGTATAGATCGATCAACCCTTGAAGTAGACATTGCATTGACCCAAGACTTCGGAAAGGCTGTTAAAGTGGAATATTTACGACATCTCTTACCATTCTAGGAAGGCGATAAAAGGATATGCATTGGTGGATTTCATCGTTGAATTTACTGCCTGGAATGAGGAAAAGGAAATGGTCCTACTTATTTGATGGAAACTGTATGTGGATAGAGCATCCAATCAGCTTAAATCAGGGGCAGGAGTGGTTCTCGTAACCCCCAAAGGATAGAAAATTTCCATGCATTAAGGCTGGAATTTCCTATTACAAATAACGAGGCTGAGTACGAAGCACAAATAACGGAGCTTAGGATTGTAAAGGAAACGAAAGTGAGGATGCTTTCAGTGACTCCCAGCTGGTGGTCTGCCAAGCAAAGAAGGAATATCATGCTAAGGGAGAAAAGTTAGCCTTTTACTTGACAAAAACATTAGAGCTATTAAATGATATAGAGCACTATACAATAACATACATCCCTCGGGAGGAAAATACGAAGGCCGGTTCACTGGCTAAATTGGCTAGCTTTGGGAACGTACATCTAATAGTGTAGTATTGACCAGATGGATGTTGATTGGATTATGGAGAATGAAGAGGAGCCATGGATGACTCCAATAAAGAATTATATGTTAAAGGAATCTCTCCCAAAAGGAAGGAACGAACAAAAGAAACTCTTTCAGAAGATGCCATAGTTTATAATGCAGTAAGGAGTGCGATATATGAGAGGTTTCTCGACCTCTCTACTTCGGTATGTAACCAAGAATGAAGTTAGAAAAATCCTCATGAAAGTCCATGAAGGCAGTTGTGATGATCATGTAGGGGGCAGACATCGGTCAAAAGGATTCTTTGCTACAAATATTCCTAGCCGACAATCAACTCCGATGCAGTTGATTACACCAAGCGATGCGATAAGTGCTAGAAATTTGCAAAGATTCATATAGCCTAATCCATGGAGCTTAAGAGAATGGTCAGTCTGTGGCCATTCGTGGTTTATGGAATTTATATCATTGGTGTGCTACTGATGTTAAAGGTAGGAGAAAAGTATGTTGTAGTCTTATGGATTACTTCACCAAATGGGCTGAAGCGAAACCGCTGGCCACAATCACAACAAAGAAAGTTATTAACTTTGTTGTGAAAAATATAGTCTGTAGATTAGTAATTCCATAGAAGATTATAACAGATAAGAGACACAATTTGCAAATGTCGAATTCAAGGATTTCTGTGGTCGGTACAAAATTGAGAATCTTAACGAACAAGTGAAGGTAGTGAATAAAATCATCATATCCATCTTAAATTCATTAATATAGCATTGCATCTTAATTTCAGTACATATCCATCTTAAAGAAATGACTGACTAAGACTAAGGGAAAATTAGTTGTTAAGCTCCTGCTTACATAGTGGGCTTATAGAATGACCCATAAATTAACCACTTAACATACTCCATTCACTTTGGCCATTAGAATGAAGGCCGTGATTCCAACTGAATTGGAAATAACTTCTCATCGTAAAAGACATTATGGTCCAAAGGTAAACGCAGAACTCTTACTTGAGTCTCTTGATTTGGTTGATGAGAAGAGGGAGAAAGTGGAATTACGGGTAGCTACTCGCTAGGAAAGAATAGCAAGACACTTTAACACCATGGTCTATAGTCGTACCTTCGAGGTGGGAGACCTCATTTTGAAATGAGCTATCACTAGTACGAGGGCAATTTGTCCAAACTGGGAAGGTCCTTTTGTGATAGAAGAAAAGCTTAGGGATGGAACTTTCAAGCTAGCAATGATGGACGGGATACTTATCCTGTGGCCATGGAATAACGACCTACTGTGAAACTATTTCACTTAAATTAGGTCTTTTACTTCGGCAAATAAACCATCATGACTAACAAGTGTAATAAGGTAGAATTCCTCATTTCCCTTTCGAATGTAAATAAATTTGGCTTTTAGAACTAATGGAATTGTGTTTTATATAAGTCTAACATTATGCCATAGGATCAGTGGCTAAAATTGACACTCTATGTTGTGAGAAACCAGATGTCTAGATTCCCTAAGATAGGTAACGCTGGACTCCTTTGGTCCAGGATCAAACCTAAGGGAGCATAATCAAAATATGAGCAATGGCATAATTTGCCCCATATTACTTTCTTCGATCAATGCTCGGAGATATGCATGTTTGAAGGACAATGCCTGGATATAGGCATCTGGGATGCCAAAATCCAAAAATAGGATTTAACTAAATCATTGGAGAGTTCGACCCCACTTGCGGCCTAGCAGAACTCGCTTGACCCAAGATAAAGTGGTAGAGGTCGAAGGATATTAATGACCATGCTCGTAAACTAGCGAGGTCTAGGACGTCCAGATATAGACGTCTGAAATGTTGTTTCCTGAAGATAGGAAATGACATGGAACTCAAATCATTAACAACTTATTGGCGGTGTAAGTAAATTTAATTGAAGATAATCAAGACAGCCTCAGAATTGGTTGAGTAAACACAATTTTGCTTAGTCAAATGGAAACACTTAATAATAGTAAATAGAGCTAAGTAATGGAATATCATTAAAGAAATCATAGGAATTTATTTATATGTATAGAGTTGTAGTAAGTAATAGCATTACATAGACATATGCATGTATAATATTAATGAATTTCAGTGCAAGTAGTCATATTATATATGTAGGTAATTATCTATGGGCAAGTACAATATGGTATAAAATGTAGAAATGTGAATGAAATAGAGATTGAAAAATAAGACAATCTTTTGTTATGTTCTTTTTGTATACAATGGTCGTAGGGCCCACTCCCACACAAACGCTTCCTATATTCAACAAAAGGAAGAACAAAGAAGGTACAGTAAAACGAGACTAATGTTAGCTCATAAATGCCTTATCGTGCAGAATATCTACTTCTTCTTCTCTTTCTTGCCACCTTTGTCGCTCGACCCGTTGGTTGGCCTCTTTTGACTTTTCTCGCCTTTAAATTTCTCCTTTTTGAGGGTATCACCTTTTGATTGAGTAGTCTCCCCTTCAGTGGTGATGGTAGGAGAATCTTTAGGCTTCTTGGCGGGAGCATCAAAGGGCTTATTTCGAACTTTGAGTGGTTTCATCTTGATCAGAGGAAGCCTAAAAGAAGGACTTGTCTATTTGGATTTGGTCAACTTCTTACTACAATGTTTAATGTCGACTTTTATTGTGGAAGTTTCGGTCTTCAGTATTTCCATCATCGATATTTGATTGGTTAGGTTTGTGGTTATTCTGATAGTAACGTCCTCTTCCTAGGACAAAAAAATTCTTCTTCTAATCCTTCAGGGTCTCTATTTTCTTAGAGTCGAGGACAGGGCTAGAGCTTGAAGGATGACTAGGAAGGGCAATCCCATGGAAACAGAGGTTGGTGTGGTCAAAATAGATGATTTACCTAAAATTTGAGTTGCTGGCAGTGAAGAAGGAAGATGCAGATGACTTACAGGTTTACAAGTAGAGTTGTAAAGGTTAGTGACAACCTCAAACGAGAACTGAAGCTTATCAAATACTAGGGAGGTCAGAGAAATACCTTTACTAGAAGGAATAGACTTTGTAGGATATTTAGGAATCTTACCATCTTCAATAGTCGTTTGGAGGGGTTGAGTAACAAAAGCTAAAATGTATGGCTCAACAATGGGAACTGCTATAGAGGCAAGAACGGTAGTTTGGGTGATCTCAGACTTAGCCCCAATAGAAATTGGATTGACCATATTAGGCTCTTGGATCTTTGAAGTGGACGTGTATGCTTGGCCCATGCATTTGGACCAACAAGAGCCTCAATAGTAACCTCGGTATTAGTGACTTCCCCTGCAGTAATGATAGCCTTTCCCTCTTCTGATTTCTCTATGCCATAATGTCGAGATATTTGGCTTTTAGTTCATCCATGATGAGGCCTTTGTCAGAGGCAGCCAAATAATGGATAACTTCTTCCGAAGCATCGGCGATGGTAACAGAATAGGTACTTCCGAGCGATTACAGATTCTTATACCGAATGGCATTAGCGATAAATTACTGAAGGGTAGAATTCAAGTCTTCTTTCTCTTGGCTCTTTGCCCCTTTAGGGAATTCATCTCGGTCGTTGTCACAACATAGCTAACTTCAATATCCATCTTATCCACTCTTTTAGCAAGCAACATGGACTCAAGTTCTTCAACCTTTGCTCAAAGCATTCGAAGCTTGGATTCTTTGGCCTGGATTATTTTATTCTTTTCTAGGATGGCCTGGTCCTTGGAATTGATATCCACCTTGAGCTTGGCATTGTCTTCATTGGCGGTTCTAAATTAGTGTATCAAAATGAGTAAGTCTTAATTAGATTCCTTGATTATCTTGTCGAGCAACATCTTTGTTGGGCGAATTCTCACCCAGGGGATCTTGAGACCAAGAAGCGTCAGTTTCACCCGGGTTCGCAACCTCCAATTCATTCGGCAAGGTACGCTCGGCATTCACACATGAAGCTTCATTCGGCAGTGCAAGCCCAAGTCCATCCGGCATAGCCAGCCTCCTTCCCTCCGCTCCACCGAACCAACGCCTCACCTACCCAATGCCGGTCCAAGTTCCTGCCGAACCAGCTTCAAAGTCACAACCAAGCCATACCGGATCAACGTCCTCTCCAATACCACCGGTCCAACCCCTTTCCCACATGACCGGACCACATACGACCGAACCAACCTTCAAGCTCACCACCGAACCAACTCCACGACCGAACCAACGCCACCGAGCCAAACCATACCTCACCACCGAATGGACCTCCGCCGAACCAGATGATTGCCAGTCCAAATTGCTTCAGCCCGGGCTCACCAGCAGTTATATACTTCCAAGACCCCTGCCCCCTACCTCATTCTATAAATAGAGGGGCAGGGGTACAACAATGGCAGACAAGTTTAAGAGCTCAAGCACGGAAGGAACTTTCAAACTACTTTCATATACTTATATACGAAGCATTGTACTTGTAATCTGAAAGAAAGAAGATAATAACATATAAAGTGGACGTAGGCACATTCTGGCCGAACCACTATAAATCCGCGTGTCTTTTACATTTCAGCCCCTACTTCTTTTATATTTACATACTCATCTAAAATCATTGAAAATCACATATAATCAACTAAATAATACGACTTGGAGGTGTTTGTCCATTTTTTGTGCAAACATTTTTGGTGCTTTCACTGAGAATAGAACTCAAGCTTCATCTTCTCCCACTCAACCTTCTTCCTAACAACATCGCTCGTTGCTTAGAAATCATGCCTTCCAAACAGAGAAGGGATGTTAACAAAGGAAAGAACATCGCAACTAGCAGCCTTCCAGATCCAGCAATCGTAGATCAGCCCACTTCAACAGCAGTACCAGATGAAAATCAGGAAAATCCAACTGGTCCCGCAACGGAACAACCAATCACTAGGGCAGATCTGGACAGGGTTGTGGCTGAAGTAACTAACCGCTTCACATCCCAACAAGAAGCTTTGGTGGACCAACTCATGTCACGCTTAAGGGATGCTGAAGAGTCCAACCACAACACTGAATCATGGGGTGAGTCCCAATCCGGAGGATCTCGGAGGCAACAAAGGTCTTCCCTCTTCGAAGAAGCTATCAACAGGAACAACAATGATAGGGGCCGCGCCCGGACTCAGCCCGAATTCCGACTCGAGGAAGCCCTTGGAACCGAACCCAGCAGGGGAGGCACCAGGCGAGGGTCGGATGTAGCTGAGCCAGTCATGCCACCTAATCATAGAAACCCCGCTGAACGGAGCCGAGCTAGAACCCAGCTCGAAGTTGACCCCATGGATGTGCTCGAAACAGAACCCCACAGGGGAAGATCAAGGCAGGGGGCAACTGTAGCTGGTCCTAGCGTGCATCCGAGCAGCCAAAGACAACCACTGGATAATGCTAGAAGTGATAAACTGTACCATCCCTACAGGTCATCTGGACGAGATAGATCCCGCAGGGAAGAACCAAGCTCATTTTTGTCCGCTCCAAGTTCTGACGAACGAATGGCACGATTATTCAGAGAATGTGTCCAACGGGAGCAAAGGGACCGGGGAATAGGCGCTAGGGTCACCAGTCCCTTTACCCGAAATATCGAAACTGCCATCACTCCCCGGGAATGGAAAATGCCAACCATGGAACCTTACAAAGGAACTTCCGACCCCATCGTACACTTGCAGAGATACACCCAGCATATGCTCATGAGTGGAGCAACAGAAGGAGTGTTATGTAAATGCTTTCCGCTATTCCTAGCTGATCTAGCTACCTCCTCGTTCTGCCATCTACCCCAAGGATCCATCAGCTCATGGGAGATGTTGAAAGAAAGGTTTATTAGCCAGTTCCGCATCCATGTGGAACAACCCAAGGATGCTTATTCTCTATCCAATGTCAAACAGAAAACCGGAGAGACGCTGCAACAATATCTAACGCGGTTCAACGCCGCAGCGGCAGCAGTTCAAGATGCCGATGAAAAACTCACTCTAATGGCCCTCTGTAGTGGTGTACATCCAGACACCAAGTTTGCCAGAAGATTAACTAAGGAAAAACCAGCTACCTTGCCTGATTTCTTCCATGAAGCTGGAAAGTATATGAGACTTGAAGACGCTGCTACAGAGAGGCAATCAGGACAACAAGGTAAGACAGTTCAGGACAAGGTTCCCACTGCAGCTAAGGACGCTCGAAGAAATGAATCTAGAGACAATGCTGGGGGCAGAAAGGTCGAAAAGCGCCAATATCGACCAGGACCGAGATTTGACTCCTACACTCCTTTGAATGAAACAATCGAAAACATCTTCCTAGCCACTCAGGGCGAACTCGGATACAAGCGCCCCCCGCACAAGAAAGAATCAGATAACGCACTCAAGTCTGGAAAGTTCTGTCGCTTCCACGAATCCCACGGGCATGACACCAATGAATGCCACCATCTTCGGGATTTGATCGAAGAACACATTAGAAGAAGAAGGCTGGAACGCTATGTGAAAGGTCAGAACAGGACACCAACTCCTGTCAATGAGAACTCAAAGCAACCCCTCCCAGAAGTAGGCGGAGGGAGTCGCAACAATCACAACACCAGTGGCTCTAGTCAAGAGAAGATAGTGGTCCTTACCATCTCGGGAGGACCACACATCACCGACAGAAGTTGGGCAGAGATGGAAAGGTATGGCAAGTCGCTTAGAAATGCAGAATGCTATGTTAACTCCATCACGGAAGAACGCCACCCGAAACGAAAAGAGAGCGACGACATCATATTCAGTAGGCGTGATTTGGAAGGAAGACAGTACCCACATATGGATCCTATGGTCATCTCTGCCTGGTTCGGTCCAGCTAAAGTTTTTCGAATTCTAATAGACACAGGAAGCTCCGTAAATATCCTATTCAAACATGCTTTCGACAAAATGAAGTTATCAATGAAGGATGTATCCCCCTGTGACAAACCACTGCACGGTTTCACTGGAGATGCAAAAATGCCCCTCGGGCAACTTGACCTCTTCGTCGAAATAGGAAGTCATCCCCGCTCCGTTGTGCGAAAACAAATGTTCGTACTAATAGAAAACCACTCGGCTTACAACGCCTTCTTGGGAAGACCAGCCTTGTCTGACTTCCAGATTGTATTAGCCCCCTGGTGCCTTAAAATGAAATTTCCAACAGACAACGGAGTAGGAGAAGTAGAAGGAGATCAAGATGCTGCCCGAGACTGCTACGTAACTGAACTTCGCAATAACCGCAGAAAGAATAAAGGAAAAGGTGCAGAGACTACTCTCTGCATGAAAAGCTTGGAGGCATAGCAACTAAAGAAAGCCCCTCCTCTTCGATACACAAGTGATCCCTTCAATGAACTAGACCCCAGGGATAAAGAGGAGGAGGCTACCGCCGAGCCTGCAGAGGCTATGGAATTCGTATCTGTAGATAAGCACGATTCAAGTAAACTATTAAAAATCGGATCTCAGCTAAAAACGGAGTTGAAAGATCAACTCATTGACTTTCTCCGCCACAACTTAGATGTATTTGCGTGGACCCATGCCGATATGACAGGAATCTCCCCCGACATAGCATGCCACATGCTGAACATCGATCCCACCAAGGTGCCAGTAAAACAGAAAAAGAGGAGCATGGGGGCAGAGCGATCAGCAGCCCTTGATGAGGAAGTAAAGAATCTACTTGCTAATGGCTTCATACGGGAAGCCATCTACCCAGAATGGATCGCTAACCCAGTGCTAGTAAAAAAGGCCAATGGAAAGTGGCGAACATGTATTGACTTCTCCAATCTGAATGACGCTTGCCCAAAAGATTGCTTCCCACTTCCCCGAATCGACCAACTTGTGGACAGCACAGCCGGACACGAACTCCTATCTTTTATGGATGCATACTCCGGATATAACCAAATTCCCATGTACGCTCCTGATCAAGACCACACTAGCTTCATCACTGACCGCGGACTATATTGTTACAAAGTCATGCCTTTTGGACTCAAAAATGCTGGAGCTACCTATCAGCGCCTCGTCAACAAGATGTTCGCAGAGCTAATCGGACGAACTATGGAAGTGTATGTGGATGACATGTTGGTAAAGTCCAGGAAAGCCGACGACCATGTAAGCCACCTGGGCGAGATGTTTCAAGTACTTCGCCGATATGGAATGAAGCTGAATCCTCTAAAGTGCTCCTTCGGAGTATCATCGGGAAAATTCTTGGGATTTATCGTCCACGCCAGAGGAATCGAAGCAAACCCTGAACAAATCCGGGCTCTAAAAGAAATAAGGATACCCTCCACTCGAAAAGAAATGCAAAGCCTAAACGAAAAGGTGGCCGCCCTAAGCAGATTCATTTCCAAGGCAACTGACAAGTGTGTCCCTTTCTTCGAAGCTCTCAAGAAAGACAAAGGGAGATTCGAGTGGACCGATGAATGCTTAAAAGCCTTCCTCAACCTAATCGAACACCTTCAGAGACCACCAGTACTCTCAACTCCAAATGAAGGTGAAGTGTTATACCTATACCTCGCTGTATCATCTCATGCTCTAAGCGCCGCCTTGGTAAGAGAAGAAGACCGCACACAACGCCCGGTTTACTTTGTAAGTAAGAGATTTACAGGGGCAGAGGCCAGATATCCTAAACTAGAGAAATTAGCATATTGTTTATTGATCGCGTCACGAAAACTGCGACACTACTTACAGTCTCACTCCATCAGGGTTCTAACCGATCAACCGCTAAGACAAGTGCTCCATCGTCCTGACACTTCTGGGCGACTCCTCAAATGGTGCATCGAACTAAGTCAGTATGATATCACCTACCATCCTCGCACCGCTATCAAAGGACAAGCCATGGCCGATTTCATTGCCGAATTCACTACCAACGAAGGCAAGGAACAATCCGAAGTAGCAAAAAACATCAAGTGGAACCTCTTTGTAGATGGAGCATCGAACGAACAAGGCTCGGGGGGCAGGAATTGTGATCATCACCCCCAGGGGAAGAAAGTTGTACTATGCATTAAGGTTGGAGTTCACGGCCACTAACAACGATGCTGAATATGAAGCAGTAATAGCGGGATTGGAGCTTGCCCTGGAAATTGGAATCAATTCCTTATGTCTTCATAGTGATTCTCAGCTTATCGTAAACCAGGTACTAGGAGAATTCCAGACTCGAGGAGAACGACTCACAGCATACCTAAAGAAAACCAAACTGCTGCTCGATCAATTGGACCACTATCTAATCAAACATATTCCTCGAGAAAAGAACCAAGAGGCAGATGAACTTGCAAAGCAAGCTAGTATGAAGAATAGCACCATTTTCGGAACACTAGCCATCTCAAGGCAGCTAGCCCCAAGTTTCAAACCAGTAAATCTGGTAACTGCAATCGAAGAAGGAACCTGGATGACTCCCATCCGGAAATATTTACAAGATGGCACACTGCCCGACAGGCGTGACGAAGCCAAGAGGATCTTGAGGAAAGTTCCCCACTACACGATACAAGAAGGCATCCTCTATCGGCGTGGCTTCTCTGGCCCCTTATTGAGATGCGTCGCTGGAAGGGAAGCCAAGGAGATCTTATCAAACATCCATCAGGGAGGATGCGGAGATCACACTGGGGGGCAGACTTTGGCAAGGAAGATACTCCGATATGGATATTACTGGCCCACACTAAACAAAGACGCTCTAGACTTCGTCAAGAAATGCGACAGATGTCAGAAATTTGCCAAGATTCCTCGACTGCCCACAAATGAAATTACTCAAATGACCAGCCCTTGGCCCTTTGCTGTATGGGGAATTGACTTAATTGGCGAACTGCCAACGGGCCGAGGTGGAGCCAAATATGTTGTAGTGGCAGTCGATTATTTCACCAAATGGGTGGAAGCAGAACCTCTAAATAAAATATCTTCAGCAAAAGTTATAAACTTCTTGATCAAAAATATTCTGTGCAGGTACGGAGTCCCACTCAAGATCATATCAGACAACGGACTCCAGTTTGACAGCGAAGAATTTGCCGACTGGTGCCAAGAGCATGGAATTCATAAAAGCTTCTCATCAGTAGCTTATCCTCAGGCAAACGGACAAGTTGAAGCTGTCAACAAAATTCTCAAAACCCTAATCAAGAAGAAACTTGAAAAGTCAAAAGGCGCTTGGGTGGACGAACTTCCTACGGCACTATGGGCATACCGCACGTCTTTCAGAACATCAACGGGACATACTCCTTTCTCCTTGGCATATGGATCGGAGGCAATGCTCCCAGTTGAGACTATTGTGCCTTCCCACCGTAGGATCCACTACAACCCAGAAGAAAACGAAGAACTCCTCCTCATGTCTTTGGATCTGATTGAGGAAAGGAGAAACGATGCAGCACTTAAAGCAGCAGCTCACAAGCAAAAAGTGGCAGCGCTATACAATTCCAAAGTCAAGCATCGCAGCTTACAAGAAGGAGATCTTGTCCTCAGGCGAATCTTTCCGTGCCCCGGGGCACTAGACCCCATCTGGGACGGACCGTATGTAATTCATAAAGATCTCCACAACGGAGCTTATATTTTGTCAACAGTGGACGGAGAGGTGTTCCAGAGGGCATGGAACATCCGACACCTCCGTCGATACTTTTCTTAACTTGTACTGCCCATATGAAGTGAATTAACAAAGAGAATCAGTGGACGTAGGCACTTTCGTGCCGAACCACTTTAAAAAACCTTGTCTCTTTTTAGCTTGTTCCTTTATGTCTTGGCTACTTGTTAAGTTTTATCCCTTTCTGTTGAACAAAATCCTATGGCATCTCCACTCAAGACGCACCGCGGCCTCATCTGGACTAGGCCTAATAGGTACGCTACGATTCTATGCACTCGCCAATGAGACACTTTTGCTCCAGCATCCCTCTGCTGCGGGTTAACTCATTGCGCGCCTGCCCTCAAAGCCAACTGTAATGAGCCGATTATAAGTCATCATAAAGGCCGACTATAGCCGATGGCAGCTCATTACGGCGTTCGGCTCGCCGGCAACTGTGAACCTACTTTAAGCCCCAACATAAGGTGTGGCCAGCCAGGGGTAGTTCACGGCCAACGGCCCCCACGCTAGCCGGCCACGGTAAATCGAATAATACCCACGATTACGGACCATAATGGTTCGGGTAGTTACCGTGTGCGATCTCGGCTCCGATGTGTCTTAAGTGCGGCTGTGGTAAAAAAGAAAACTCCCCGCGGAGGCGTAAGATGGGTGACAAATGTCTCCAAGACCCACAGCTAGGGAAAGTGACTACAAAACCCGTTTGCCACGAACTTAAGCACATCAACGGCCTTCCGTGACTGGAAGTTTTACTTTTACTATATTTCCATTTCATTTAAATACTTTTCTCCTATCCTGTATAACAAACTCTAAGGTACAGGAAACCAAATAGGAAGCATTCGCTCATGAGAAACTAAGTCTGCATACTGGGTGGCAGGGTACTCAGCTATGTCCGTGAACAGTTACATAAGACACTCTAAGCTACCGCCTGCGAATGAAACATAAAGGGCGGTACTCTCTTTTCTTGTACATAAATACGTAACTATAGCTTGTTCGCACAATAACATTGCAACACATGAAATTATATTTCTAGCAAAAAACTTAGCATCAAACACAACTAGGATCACAGGCATATACATAGTTATATTTCTCACGCAGCACATCAAGATGGCAACAACATTTGAACATAACAACATCAGCTTATATTATAAAATCACACGAAGTTATTCTTTGCAAATAATATTATTATAGTTACATGTCAATGAATAACGTAAACAGTGATAAAAAGAAATAAAAAGGTGGCAGCCGCGTCCACACTCCATCACCAACTTCCCCAGTCTACTTAGCCGCAGGATCAGAGCCCCCAGCATGTGGATCAGGAGTCCCACCTGTCCAGTTCAGAAGAGGAATTCATTAAACGAACGATCAAGTTATGAAAACACGGAAAGGAAAGAAAGGGAAAAGAATAACTCACCAGCATCCGCCGCTTGATCCTCGTCATCCAACTGCACGCCCGCTTCCTCTGCAGCAAGCAGCCGCATCCCCTCCTTCACCGCCGCTTGCTCCTCCTTCGAGAACTGGGCAGTAACCGCATCCAAATTGAAAGCCTCTCCGCCTTCCTTACCCGCGTTCACCCTGGCCTCCTCTAAAGCCTGGAGATACACCTTGGCCATCACCCGAGGGTAATCGTCCATCCAAGACAAGCCGCCCTCCTTCCAAGTGTGGAAGTACATGTCCTGCAGCATCTCATCCATCATCCCCTCATTCTCCTCAAACTCCCTCACCCGGGCCTCGGAAGCTTGCAACTTGGCGACGGCAATGTCCCTCTCTGATTGGTATCTCAAGCAGTCAGCCTGGAGAGACCTTCTCATTTCCTCCTCCTTTAACTTGAGGGACCTCCTCATCTCCTCCATCTCCTCCTTCAACTCGGCCTGAGCCATTTCCGCAGCCTCGAGCCTCCCAGACAACTCCTCTACCCGCTCAAGATCCGCATTTCGAACCTCGTCCACCGTCGTAATGGCCATGTTAATCCGTTCCCTGCAGGCGACCTCCATCTTCCGTAATTCCGCCCTACTGGCCTTCTCCATCGTCTCTTTCAGCCTCTTGGAGGCTTCCTCATGCTGGGAAATCTGGATGGCTTGATCGGCGAGCTGCTTGGCCTGATCGGCAACTTTTAACCTCAACCGAATATTAGCACTCCCGATCTCTTCCCCGGCCTTGGCCAATTTAGCATGATGCTCCATTAACTTCTTGGTCTCTGCGGCCACCCGATCGATGTTAGCCTTGGCTTCGTCCCCCATGGTGACTACCCGTGTAGTAAGTAAATCAAGATCTAAAGTCTTGGCCTCGTCCAGCACTCTTACCATGGGGTTGCGGGGAAGGAGGTGCTCGCCCGTGGCCTCATCAAATGAGATATCCTGAAAGCTCGGATCTAAATCAGGATGACCGACAAAAGGGTCACGAGGCACGGGGCGAGGCACATCAGGACGCCTTATACGAATAACAGTTGGGCTCTTGAAAGGAGGATGAGGGGGGCCGGATTCCGTGCTCTCCTCCGTAGTATCACGAGGAGGCTGAGTAGGAAGCTGCGAACCAGGGGAAGACTCAAATAAGGAACGGCTCCGCTTCTTTTTCCGAATGCCCTCTTCAATGACCCCAAGAAGAGGGCGATAACTGACTACATCCCCAGTGCGACCAGTAGGGGGTTTCGCAGAAGCTCTCCTCGACTTAAACTGCTCAAGGCGGTGTCGAACGTCCGACGTTTTAACCACCTGGCCTGCCCCTGGAATAAAGAACAAGTGTTACGAACATACAATAATCCACAGTTCGAAAAATGTGTTAAGTTAAAAGGAACGAAAAGTGAGAAGACACGTCTATTATACAAACCCGGCGGAGGAGTGGGATACTGCAATAAGTCCTGGATCTCATTCCAGGACGGAAGTGAACCGTAAAAAATTTCTAAGTCCCTATCGAAAATGGAATCGGCAGAAGACAAAAGTTCACCTTGCATCGCCGGAATCGCCCTAGCTGAGGAACCCTTAGAGGATGGGTCAGTGCCAGCCACAGCTTTGCCAGTTTCCTTTGCCTTCTCCGTTTCCGACTCTCCCTCCGACTCCCCGAAGGCCCGACGGAGAGCCTCATCCAGTTCAAGGTCTTGCTCAGAGGTTAGGGCACCGACGCCATTACCACCTTGACCGTCGCCGTCTCCTCCACCCTCCGACCCTTCTCCAACCTCGCCTCCTTCCTCCTCATCTACACCTTCCCCCTCCGGGACAGTCGGACAAGTGCTTGGAGAAGGGCAATCAGACTTCTTCAGCTTCTTCCCCCCGACAGCGGGACGCTCTGCAAAAGGCTCCCTCTTACCGCTCTTCACCGTAGCCCCCTCCTTAGCTTTAGCAGCCTTCTCCTCAGCCGTATCCCTTTGCTTAACCACGGACTGGTGCGGTAAGATCAAATTATACTTCAAGAGGGTTGCGTTCCTGATCAAGAAGGAGGCCGACCGGTCCCGTGCCGGAATAGCCTTTAGTTCAGCAGCCATTCGCACCAAGGAATCATCCTCCACGACTGCAATACCACCTGTCGCTAGCCAGAAATAGAAGCATGTCAGAAAAAACACTACAGTCAAAACATGGAAAATATAAATGAAATCCATCTTACAGCCGGAAGTGAAAAGGCGGAAAGAAACAGCATCGTCCTTGATGAAGAACCACTCTTTCTTGAACATGGTAAACTTGGAATATAAGTCCAGGACCGGTTTGAAGGGCACGGCCGCTTCCAGACTGATATACGGAGACCCCTTCTTATAGCCTCTCAGGTTGTACAAATATCGAATTTCCCGGTTAGAAGGAGGACGCCCGTACCTCCTCTGGAAGATAACAAAGAGGCTCACCAGGATGGCATAAGAGTTAGGCTGAAGCTGGAAGGGAGCCACCTTCAAATATGTGGTGAAGCTTACTATCCAAGCGTTGATAGGAGGGATAGCACCGCACATGCAATGGTATCTGCTATAAGCAAAGTAGCCCTCGGGAAGATTATATGGCATCACTCCATCTCCCGGCAGCAGCATAAGAGCCCTATCTATCCCGAAGGAACGGGATATGACGTCAAGTTGCTCCTCCTTTAGGGAGCTAGGAAAGCAATCAGGAGGGGAGATCAGAAGTTCCTGTGGACCATATCCATCCACTAGAGACCTCGGAATAGGTCGATGTTGCCCGGATCCTGGTTGGACTGGGGGCAAGGAAGAAGAAGACTCTCCTGTGCCTCTAGACTTCTTTCTGTCCGATCGTGTTTCCGCTTTGCGAGACATTTTCTGCAGCACAAGAAAAACTTGATATTAGAATAAGAAGTATAGGAAAATAAACAAGCAAGTATCTAAAGCAAGCATATAAAAGCCTAAGATTTCGCTCAAGATTCAAATTCCGAGTCTCATTCGGTATATGCCTCATTCGGTAGTTCCATTCGGCATTAGAGGTTCATCCGGTATACGAATTCGTTCGGTAATACGGTGCAAGCAAATTCATTCGGCAATGGGGCATGAAGTTCATTCGGCACTAAGGCCTTAAACTCATTCGGCATACAGAAACATTCGGTAATAAAGGCATTCGGCAATAGAGTGTGTACCTGATTCGGTAGAGATTTGGTTCGGCAGACGATTTGGTCCGGCAAGTCAGTGGATTCGGCTCTCTGGTTCGGTAAGGGAAAACCAAGGGGGGTACGGCCTCTATATATAGGCGAGCTCAGGGCCGCCGAACCAACTGGTTCGGCCCACCGGATAGGAACACCGGACCAATAACAAATATACCGAACCAACTAGATACCGAATGAAACCACAGCCGGATGAGAATAACCGGACCAACAAAAAACCGAATGAACTATCTCTCTACCAACGACAACTAGGAACTAGGGGCATGCAGAGCGCCTCATGCAGATAAGTACCGAACTCCAGAACTAACTAATAAAATGAGGATTATGACAACGATGAATAAGTTGTAAATCTCTCATTAACATGGATTAATCGTTTACACGTGTACGCGACCACGAACGGTCCATAGGCACGCTCTGAATGGTTATTAACCCTATTATCGTGGGAATTTACACTTTGACACGCCTTTTTAAACTCGTAGGTTAAACGGATATTTGACTCTGATAATTATGAAATGGCTAAGCTACTTACACATGTACAGGGTCGCGAATGATCCCTAGGCATGCTCTGAGCTGGCGATAAACCATCTTGACAAACGATCCAAGGATCCACTCTGACATGAACCTGGCATCAATGATGCTAATCCCCCTCGGGGCTTACTCTCTCGTCCCAAACAGCACAGTTCAATTCAACTTGAATATTTCGATCACGAACGGTTGTTGTTTGAAATCACTCTAAAACTGTAAATTCCTTTGCAGGACATCAACAGAATACGAACATCCAACCCATGGCGTTACAAAGCTAGACTTCCTACCACAAAGAAACAAAGCGCGACACATGCAAGCACGTGCCCCACTTTGGGGGGCAAATGTTGGGCGAATTCTCACCCAGGGGATCTTGAGACCAAGAAGCGTCAGTTTCACCCGGGTTCGCAACCTCCAATTCATTCGGCAAGGTACGCTCGGCATTCACACATGAAGCTTCATTCGGCAGTGCAAGCCCAAGTCCATCCGGCATAGCCAGCCTCCTTCCCTCCGCTCCACCGAACCAACGCCTCACCTACCCAATGCCGGTCCAAGTTCCTGCCGAACCAGCTTCAAAGTCACAACCAAGCCATACCGGATCAACGTCCTCTCCAATACCACCGGTCCAACCCCTTTCCCACATGACCGGACCACATACGACCGAACCAACCTTCAAGCTCACCACCGAACCAACGCCACCGAGCCAAACCATACCTCACCACCGAATGGACCTCCGCCGAACCAGATGATTGCCAGTCCAAATTGCTTCAGCCCGGGCTCACCAGCAGTTATATACTTCCAAGACCCCTGCCCCCTACCTCATTCTATAAATAGAGGGGCAGGGGTACAACAATGGCAGACAAGTTTGAGAGCTCAAGCACGGAAGGAACTTTCAAACTACTTTCATATACTTATATACGAAGCATTGTACTTGTAATCTGAAAGAAAGAAGATAATAACATATAAAGTGGACGTAGGCACATTCTGGCCGAACCACTATAAATCCGCGTGTCTTTTACATTTCAGCCCCTACTTCTTTTATATTTACATACTCATCTAAAATCATTGAAAATCACATATAATCAACTAAATAATACGACTTGGAGGTGTTTGTCCATTTTTTGTGCAAACAATCTTGTTATTATTTTTTGAAGTTTAAGTCTCGTCTCTTTCTTTTTGGGTTTCAACCGCCTCTTTTTATATTCTTCAACTGTCTTTTCATAGCCCTTCCTCTCTAACTCAAATGATTGAATATCAACTTGATGTATTCGACTGATGTCAGAAAGGGGGAATGCGAACTTCTACCACTCGTATCCTTGGTCAATCGGTTCTTGAATTCCTGCAACCATGCGGTTAGCTTCTTCCTTTGGAATACTATTGAGGTCACAATCGAACATGACCCCTATCAAGCAAAGATTAGGGAAGACGCTTGCATTCTACTCTAAAGAGGAGGAGGTGTAGGTTGTCGAGTGGAAATTTCTTTAGAATTTTTAGTGGTGGTAACAAAAGGTAGCATCATCGAAGACAACTGTGGTTGAGACCGTTGTTGAGAAAAGTCGGATGAAGGGCCACAACGCTTATATGAATCTTTAGGCCTTTTCCTTGGCCATAAGGCTCTTTCTCTTCAGTTGCCTCCTTTTCTTATCTTTCTCAACCAAGCACCACTCTCTGCTTGTTGCTCTTTCTTTTCTCTATGCACTTTATCATCCGTCTCCCTTTTTTTATAAGAGCTTCAATGACGTCGGTATTGCTTTAGAATTTGTCTCCTTTTTTCAAAAAGACAAGAGTGTGGGAAGTTTTATTTGTTTCATCCCATTGAACTTGAAATGAAAATTAAAGGAATGTATTTGTATTGTAGCACATGAGTTAGGATGAATGCGAGGTGTGTGTGTTCGTGACCCTAGACATGGAAGTGTTGCAGTTATCCTAAGTGTTCTACGGACTATGTTCAATGGGATCTGAAGGAGTTTCATCTCCCATGGATGTGAAGCCTCCAGAAGGGAAGCTAAAGCTTGCAAAAGGACAATCTTTTAAATGTCAGCGATTTAGAAATCGAAATCGCTAAGGGAGTCAAAGATGTTTCCGGAAGAGACGGCTGGAGGTATCGCCTTGATCATTGATGTCAAGCTAGGCTCAAAGGATTGTTATGACGATTTGATGACTAATCTCTTTAAATGTGGTAAAGTAGGAATCTCTGGGCCTTCGATGGATGTCTACCCCAAACAATTCCCCCTCTCATCCAAAGTCCTCATCGCCATCTTCCTCTCCTTCTTCCTCTTCTCCTCCTTCCCCTTCCACCTATTCTTGAATGTCTTCCTTTGTTCCTCAACTAATCTCTCTATTTCTTCACCAGCATTCGCCTCATTGAAATGGCATGCACCGTACAATTGCACACCTTCACTTTAGCCGCAAATGAGGGCAGAAGATCAAGTAGATGCTCTACACCATCGTAGTTGAAGCCTAGCTAGAATGGTGAATCTCTTGAGGTATATGAGGCTGTAGTAGTGAAGCCTCTCATTCGTTAGAAGATAGGCAGTGGTGCGGAATCGGATACTAACACTTTTTAGAAGTTCAAGAGTTGTGGAGTGCTCGAAGCTCTTGTCTCAAGCAGAATTATCTGTGAAGAGAGTGGATAAGAAGTCAAACACTTGGATGGCAAGAATCTAAGTATGGAAGAGAAGGGAAGGAAGAGGAATTACTTTCGAATAACCAAAGTCTATTGAATCTAAAAGGGCATCAGATAAGAAAGTATTTATTTTTGAAGTATGAATGTTTATTGTGAAGTGCCGACTTTGCATCGGCTCCAAGCTTTTATAATCAATAAGTAAGTTGACTCGCTCCGCTTTTTGAAGCTCAAGAGGTGTGTTAATTTCACAAAGGATAGAGAATGATGAAGTTGCATCATAAATAAAAAATATAGGGATTTCAAAAAGGCATATTCTTTGGGAAGAACTTGAGTAGGAATGACCCAAGATCTTGGAGAAACATTCGAAGAAATGGATTGAAAAGTGGTATGGCGTTGCCTAGGCACATGTACTTGTTGCATGCTATATAGCCTTATGGAGGGTTGTGCGACCATTGGTTAATAATCGATAGCAAGGAATCACTCTTTGTAATTCCATATTGAAGGCATATGGTATGTAGTGACTTGGAAGTTAGGACTAATTGCATTTTTTGGGGATCTTATAGGAACCTTAAACCAACTTGTTTATTGAGAGGAGGAGAAGGATCTTGGATTTTAGCAACTGGAACCATCATCCCCTACAACTTCAATGTAATTAGATGCCTAATTGCAGAAAACATGGATGTCGAAGCCTGAGCTATGGTAGACCCAACTTTAGAAAGAGTTGACGGGCCAATGCCAACGTTAAATTGGCGATTGGCAAGTCATTCTCGATTGGAAAACTCAATACTAAACATAATCGGGTATGACTTATTTCGAAATTCTATTTTTATACAAACCCATGCGATGGACACCTAGAATCCAATGGATGTCGACGTGCATTGACTAATCGGATTTCGAGTATTGACTGAGGAAAATTGGAAGTGTCAATCTATCTAGTGTGTGTCATGTGTCCCATACACAATGAGCGGACTGTTCTATGTAGATAGCCCTCTTGTGCTAGAAAACGAGCCCCATCGAACGTTAGAACTGTATATCGGATATTACCTGTTATCGTTGAATAATCGATAATGGAACTATTATTCGTAGCGACGCAGAGCATTTTTTATAGGAAAACAAGACTATGCGGTGATTTCAAATGCAATATAATTAAAGCGTTCAAATTCTAGAGGGTTCAATGCGACCTTTCTTTGGTAAAGAACCATCTCATCGGAATTTAATGTGGAAATTTATGATCAACCATGTTTTGAAAAATTCACTTATGCATCTCAAGTGGCGAAGTTCCTACGACCATTGCACAATAAAGTAAACCCAAGGTAAGGTTATTAAAAACTCGAAGTTAACACTAGGTGTAACACCCCACCTCTATACATATACCATCTAAGAGTATTACAGAGTAATCTATCAAATAGTATGGAGAATGAGGCTATAAAGGGTACATATGTTAATATTCCCTTGAACTAATATTGGTACGTATTAAAACATCAAAAATATAATTCACTGGTATATATGTAGTATCCGTACAAAGCAATAAACATGTATGCCTCCATGACAGAATAGTACATAATATACAACAAATGGCAAAGTCAGAATCGCAGTGATAACATATATATAATATATAATAGAATAATGCCATAAGAATAAATACATCTCAAATGACATCTATCTTAATATAATATGAAGAATAATGAATATATATATATATATATATATATATATATATATATATCAAAATATGCAGTGAATCATATCATACAAGTATCAAATAACAGTCCTAATATAAAGCTCCTCTAAGCTCAATAACATTCATACCGGTCAAGCCATCCTTATGTCTAAAAATCTCATAATATAAATATCTAAAAACCTTGTGAAAGATGTCATCGCCTATATAAAACAATATAGCTAGAATTTTATATCCAATGGGTGAATCATCCATACTATAAATCATCGCCACAGAAAATGGAACTATCAAATGAATCGGGCTAAACACACAACAATGTCTTGATATAATATCATAAAATTGTATAATCAACAGATAACGTTAGATAGCTTATCAAATCGTCCAAATAATATCCAATACTACACAAATCTTAATAAGTAAATAAAGACAATCTCTAAAATATCAAACTAGAATAGTATGTATATATAGGAACTAGCTACACTTTAGACTCATAACCTCCAGAATAGTCAACTCATGATAGGATAGTGAAATATGCCAATCCATAACCATACATAAACATACCAGAACCAGCCGGGGGACTGACGGTATGTTTGCTTGCTCTGGGAGCCACATGTGGTCCATATGACATGACTCCTACATTCATCGACTACCCTTACCTCTCCCTTCTAGGTATCGTGACAATGATTTACCATAGGCCAGACAAAGCATAGCCTCTTCGACCCGACTACCAAAACTTATGCTCTAATGGTAACTGACTACTGGCATTTATGACAGAGAGGCACCGTACAATACTAGCACAAGGCTAACATAAAATAAGAAAGGTGTCACAGATTGTGGCGTGACCCCTTAATCAGGCCACCAAGGAGGATATTGGCCAATCTGCTTCACTCCCGAAACATAATGGAAGCCGGACCCAATGTGGACGACATATATTACTCCAATCCTATATGTATTCGTAACTCTAGGTGTAAACCGACACACGGCTTCGTATAAGTCAACACATGACTAGGGCATACTATATCACTAACCACTGGCTGACACATAGCTCGAACCATAGCCAAACGCATGATTAAAATATACTCACCAAAGCGAGTATCACCACATATACATGAGCATGTCCCTATTTGAGTGACATTTACTTGCAGTGAATTATCAAACAAATAACATGACGACGTCCCATAGCACCGCATGTTATTCGTATAATTATTCAATTTTTATAAACTAAACTCGATCCACACTAGTTATTCCTATATGACAAGTTCGATGTATAACCGAAAAAGTGTTACCAAAAGTCTCATGTCAGATAGTATCACAATCCATTTATTCAAATTTCTCGTCACATGAAAATGAAATCTCACAAATCAAATAGAAGAATGTCATCGCCGTATCATCTTAAATATAATTATTCAAATCAATATCGATGGTGAATCATCATGTAATGATCCGGGATTTTGGCAATATTATTTTGATAATCTTCTAATATAATTATTTAAATTTGCAAAACTTATCATTTCGAAGCAAGTAAAATATGCCAGCTATTTTACTCTTAAATGGATTGTGAATAAAACTATGATTTGAAATTCAAAATAAATATCTTAAAGATAATTTAGATTTAAAACTCTATATTTTAAACACTAGTATATACGTATTTTGTTATTGATTAAAGTGGTAATAACTTAAGTTAAAATGAAATAAGAATAATTAAAAGGGTTTTATAATATTTCTTTAAGTAAACATGGTAAATAAAAATATAAGAATAAAAATACGAAACATAGAAAATATAAAATATGTATAAATAGACATTTGTAGGCTTAACAAGAACATGCAAATTCACAAGTTCACAAGTGTCAAAATTTATGGTTTTTTTTCTTTTACATACACATCTCAATTTCTTTCTACCTTTATTTTTCTTTAAAAACCCAAAACCAAAACCTAAGAAAAGAAAACAAACAAATCTGAAATTAAACAAAACTCTATCAGTTTTGCATCTGAAACAAAGAAAAAGAAATTCAAGTTCATCTCAACTCAAAAATAAAACAAGCTTCTAATTCAAATCAAGTTGGATGTTCAAAGATTTCAAACCCTTCTCTGTTTAAAATTTTAGGTGAGTAAACTTCATCTTTTAAATTAAATCCTTATTTAAATCTGTGAGTAAGTAAAAGTTAATAAAAGTAACAAAAGATTATGTAGTGTTTCCTAGAAATGAAGGTACTTTAATGCCTGGATATGTAGTATATATATACCTGTACAAGTTGTTGTCTCTGTTCTCTGCTTAATTTTTTTACAGTGAGTGAACATCAATTTTTAAAAAACCAAATCTGTTTTACATTCTGATGCATGTGATGAATAATTGAAGTAATGTTGTGGAAATGTTTTGCATGGATGAATTAAAATGCTTTGCATGTATATTGCTATGTGCATGTTTGTATATAGATAAGCAAACCTCTGTTCTTATCCAACAGACTAAAATAAGTTCAAAACTTCAATTCTCTTTTCCCAATCTCTATTAAATTTTGATGTCTATAATAAATGTGTCTGTATTAATGAAACCCTTATTCTGGTTTCAAGTAAAATTATTCAGTATTATCTGGGAAAAACAAATTTACAGTAATAATTAAAACATATCATAAAAATCTACCATCATGATTTCTTGTTCACCTATATGATCTGATTTGACTTCGAAAACCATGACTTTTAATGGCAGTATAAAGAGTTTTAAGTAAGTATTGGTTGAGGAATTTTGGGTTGAACAGGAACCATGTTTTGGGTGATTTCCGACGATCGGTGAATGGTGGAAGGTCGAAGTCATCGCTGAAGGTAGCTCGGAGGCCAAGGCACTTGGGAAAAATGGTCACTGGATTTTTAGTTCACCATGGAGGTTGAATGGCGATGAAGTAGTGTTTAAAACCTGACTTGGTCCACGTTGTTTTCGAGTCCAATACGGCGGCGGCGTCGCATCGAGTTGCATCAGAGCTGGAGGAAAAGAAGCGGGGGTCTACGGCGAAGATCTGGATATAGGGACGTGGTCTACGGTGGTCGGAGTTAGGCGATGCGTGGAGGTTTTTGTGATCGGGTTTCGTCCTGATGGGTTTCGATTTCGCTCGATTTCAATTTGGGGTAGTTTTAGGAATTCTAGGTGGTCGGGACGTACGAGCTTGACGTCGTCGATTTGCTGGTGGTAACGGAAATGATCGAAGCGACGACGATCGCGTGTGCATGTGCACGAGTGCATCAGCGTACGTCTGGGTTGTGGCTTTGTAGTGGAGGTAGGATCAGGTACGAGAGAGATGGGGAGAATAAGGGGTTGGCTCGGGTTTGCGTAAGGGAAGGCATTGGGCTAGACTCGGGTTAGTGATCGGTGTAATAACAAGTTTTTAAAAAGTCAAAACAAAAACAAGATTTATAAAAAAATAAAGAAAGGAAGAAGGGAGAGATAGAGTTGGGTCGGGAGTTTGGGCTTTGGGTCAAGTTTCATTTTTAATAAATTAAAATGAAAATGAAAATGTATTTTGTTTCAAGTAATATTTACACAATTAAGTTAAATGTTTTTACTTAATATGAAATAAATAAAGTAATTTAAAGGTTTTAATTTAAATTTTAACTTAGGTTAATAATGATGCTAATTTAATTAAGTTAAGATAACTATATTTATGTCAATTATTTAGTTAATTACAAAAGTTATTAAATAAAACTTAAATGATAATTAGGTAAAATGTTTAAGATAAATGGTTTAAACTTTAAGGTCTTAAGTAATTGTAAAGGATAATTAATTAATTCCCATAATTAATTAAAATAAAATAAAATGGCTTGTAATTAATTAATGAAAAATTAAGCAGGATATATAATTAATTAAATTTACTTTGTGATTTATATTAAATTAATTAGGAATTATGTGACCAATTAATCTTGCCTATGGATGGTTAAATTATATTGAATGTTTAGATTGATTAATATCTCTAGTCTGTTAATCTATGATATTCTGTGATATGAAATGCTTGGATTGAACTGTCAATAAATGTGAATCATTTATTTGAATAGTTATCTGTGCTGAATTACTGTGTGAATATGATATTCTGAATTCATATTAAATTATTTTACTTTAACAACTTAGCTTAAGGGATGGCATTGGATTCGAAGAGATCGGGGTCGGATATCAGCGATATCCGAAACAACTTCAATTTGTATTCTATAATTCTTCGTAGATTTGATTATAAAATCAAATGGGATGCAATGGAATAAATTAAGTAAATTTGACCATTTAAACTAAGTGATGATACTTAGACATTATTTTGTGAAATAAGTGTTTGGCTATGAAAAGATTAAAACTCGTAGTGATGAATGAGTTTCCTGGTTTCCAAAGAAGCTTTACAACTTAAGCATTTCATATTAAATGGGTTTACCCATGCTGATTTCCAGCCTGACTTGGGTGTTACTTTATTGTAATGCTCGGGTCAGACCGAGTTTTACAGATTGTCAGGTTAGGACGTTCTGGAGCTCAGGAGGCGAGCTGGATGGCAAGGACGTATGGAGTATATTCCGCTGTGTATTTGAATTTATATTGATTTAGCCAGGGACAGGTAATTAAACTGTCCAGTTTATTTGTGAATGATTGTACTCTGATATATTGTATAAATTGACATTTACAACTTTCTTTATGTAAATGCTGTTATTTGATTTTATATTTTGTTCCTCTGCGATTGTGAGATTCTGTGCTTTTTTTTAAGTTTCTTTTTCTACCTCGTTTTCTTCTTTGCCCTAACAATCTGAAATTTTCGGCGTTCGATTGCTCGGCACTTCTATAGTGAACGTATTAGTGTCGAATTTTTGGGGTCGAACATTTCGGGTCATTACATTTGGTACCAGGGCAGAAGGTTAAGTGAGAACCTTGGTTCTGGTCGGGTTAATTATTAAAGATAGGGTCAATAGTTCCCTAGAATGAGTTGAGTGTATTATATGAGAGCGTATTTGTTATTTTCTTATATAATGATTTTAAAAATGATTTTTATATAAGCTTATATTTATATAGAGTAATAATTTTTATAGTTATCATATATATAAGGTAATTGGTCATTGATTATTGAAATTTAATATAATAATAAGAATTAAGAGGTAATATATATACAAGCGAACATAAATTTGGGTAAGAATTAACTATGCAAATAAGTTGAGCAAAAAATGGATTCAAAACTGAATTTAAATCCTAGAAAATTCAAAAGAATTTTCGAAGTATAGAAATAAATTACATTGATTTGATTTTCCAGTAAATGATTATGAAATATATGGTGTGTATGATTTCTAGATATGATAGTTATCATAAATTGGGTATTATATCTTAATAAAGGGATGTTTATTTTTCTAAATAAACAATGATAAAGCAGAATGAAATGTTTTAAGGAAGTAAAAATTTAGATAAGTATGACTTATAAATTGAAAAGGATTTAAATTGTGAAGTTCTATAATCTAAGTCTAGAAAATTTGAATTGTTTCAAAGTGCTAAAAGATATAATAAATAATATTTTTATATATAGGAATCTTATTTTAACAAGAGTTGTTTTACAATTTTTAAAGGAATTTGTTTGAATTAAAAACCAAGAATGGTTTAAAATTTAAAGTATGACTTAGTGTGCAAAAGAAACAAATATGTATATATATATGTAGGATATACATAATATCAAAGTTGATTGGAAGTAAACACTAAGTGTCGAGTTTTGAATTTTCCCTTGAAATGCGATGTAAACCCAAAGAGAAATAAGTTTTTGAACTTATAAGTGGGAAATGATGTTGATATGAAGTTTAAAATTTGAATTGGAGAATCCAAATTGAGTAAGGCTAACTGGATTAAATAAATTGAATTTAACTTAGGGAAGAAAAATGGGTTGAATTGAAAAAAGGAGTTATGTGTGATCCCAAAATGGGTTTGAGTTCTGGAAAAGGGTAATGGATGCTATTGATGGATGTTTTAGATAATTTGGATGTTTATTTACCTTGACTTAACCTGATATCAACATGTTGTTATTAATAATGTATGAAACTGTGAATCGGATTGTTTTAAATGAATTAAGAAGTGGATTGAGATAATATATGTATCCATTGCTGAAATTAAATGGAAATAAAATTTTCATTTGAAATTATTTAAATGATTTTGATTTTTAGATATAAAGATCGAACTTATGAAAATGAAATCACTTTGAACTTAAGATTTAAATGTTAAAATTGAACTTGCAAACTGAAAATTTGTTAAGAATTGGTTTCATGGTTCGAAGTTAAAATTGGGTAATAAATTGGATTCAGAAGATTAAATTATTTGAAAAAGTTTTGAACTCTTACTTGAACCTTGAAATAAGCTAAGTAAAGGTAATTTAAATGAATATTAGAAATTTAGACTCAGAAAAACTGTTTAAAGACTTAGGTTGTTTAGTTGAAAGTAAAGGTTAATTTGATTTAAGGGATTAAATCAACTTTTGAAAACTTAACTCGATTTTTTATAAATTGAGATGATGTAAAAATTGAAAATGGAATTGGAATTAATTCAAAAGGGAATTGAAATTGAATTAAACTAATTAGGAGTGTAATCGAAGTTGAATAAGTTTAAATTCAAATGGGAATTGATTTGAATTTGGAATGGGAATCGAAGTAAATTCAAATTGAATTGGAATTGAATCAATTTGATTGGAAGTGCAGATTGGGAAATTGAGCCAGTTTGACTCTGAATCTACTTTCAAATAAATAGTTTTTAACTATCTTAAATCTATTTTTCCTATTTATTTACTATACAACCTTTCTTTTTAAAACCCAAACTATCTTATACTTATTTTACAACAATTTTACATCTGTTTTACAAACTAATTACTACTTTTACAACAATGTTGCAACTATTTAACTATTCTATAGCTATTTTACTACTAATAACTATTTTACAACCACTTAACTATCTTAAACTTTACAAAGCTATTTTCTAAATTCAAGCTGGTCAGAGTGCAAACTATTTATAATTAAATACCAATTGAAATAAGAGTTGAAGTGATAACCCCAAAATGAATGCGAACAAAAAGAAAATTGATTTAGCTAATAATCAATGAAGACAAATACGTAGGATGTACGTATATTATCCTATTCGCATAACGATTTGATCCAGATTCGAGCACAGAATTTCGAGATAATATATCGATCCGAGTTAGAATTTTTCACTCAATTTTCAACGGTGAACCGTGGATATGGATTTTTGATTGATTCTGGAAATTCTCTATCATAGTTATGGCTATGCAAGGAGAATGACGGTTTCTGATCAAGAAACCAGATCTGATTCCACACTAGGAAGTCAGGTAGACGATGCTAGTTTGGAAGTAAAATTGTATGATCGAATAAGCGATCGGATTTGATATTGCGTACGGATGATATATGTACATCGTATGTGCTTGAATGAAATAGATTTTGAAAATTTTGAAAAGAAATGTAAAAATGATTTTTGAAATGGAAAAGTATATTTTGAGAAATATATGATGAATAAGATTGGAAGTTGGATATCACTGTAACTGAAACTCATTTTATAAAAAGTAAGTAATGTGGCAAGTAACTTAATAAAGCAGATCGAATTTGAATGTTGAATTGGCATAAATAAAGTTATATATATTTGTTATATATGATAAACTCCCCTTGTTGAATCTATAACCAGAAGAAAAGATCTTTGAAAAAATATTTGAAGTATAAAAGGGAATTTATACAAGTAGGAAGTGATCCAAAAATATTTTGTTCTAGTTAAAAGAATAAACTATATATATATATATATATATATATATATAAATGATTTTATGAAATAGGGAAAAAGGTTTTTGAAACCTATTGATTTTGAAAGGTTTTTGGTTTTGGGAAAAGCAAATTTTAGGGATTTGGAAAGTCAAGTTTGGGAACTATCGATTTTGGTGAAAATGGGATTTATACGTGAATCATATAAGAGTATGATTTGAAAGATACTATATGTATATAGTATAAAATGTTTTGAGAATGCTGTGAGGAAAAAGGCGCTTCCATTTAGAGTTGAAACTTATAGTAGGCGATCCACGGGGTGTATCGGCCTTGAGCCTTATGGGGGTTCTAAATTTGATCCCAGAGGATGTCCGGACTAAACTGTAGTGCCTGTGGATTGTGGTTCAAGTAGCGAAAGTCGAGGGCGTTGATGCTTACAGAGACATTGGGGTTAAGTGTAACTCTGATGTAACTACGATCTACTACGCTCCATAGCATAAGTCGAAGGGCAGTGATTGCCTAAAGTCTACGTTTGATTTCGTTGGGAGAGCGACTAACATCGGTAGATTGCGATCTATGAAGACAGCGAAAGTCATGTGGCAATGAGTGCTTACAGACTACACTGGGACTCGACTGTTGTAGTCTGTGATCTATGTGGTCTGTGTGGTGAAGTTTCATTTGGCAGCGAAATTCGAGGGCGCTGATGCCTACAGTTACATGGTTTTTGCCGTGATGGCAACGTAACCCTAGGCGTAGCTACGATCTATGGCGGTTCCATGGTGTAATCGAGGGGCGTGGAGGCCTACGGTTTTCTATGGTTTCGCCGGGATGGCGACGTAATCATTGAGCTAACTACGACTACGAAGGGGTGATAATTTCCATAGCATTCTCACAAAAATGTTTTCTACATTTTCACAAAATGTTTTCTAAGTATTTTCACTGGATGTTGAAAATGGGTTTACAAAATACTTATAGATTTTCAGCCCTATGCCTGATCAATGTATGACCGAATTTCTATAAGAACGAGGATTGACTTGTTGAGACATCGAGTTATAAAAAAATATTTTCATAAAAGCTATTTTGGTAATATTATGTAGATTTTAAAGTGTTTTGAAACTTTAGAATAAAAAGAGTAGAGAGTTAAGAATGTTTAAAGGATAATTTAACTGATAATTCATATTATAATTTAAAATTATTGCCTTGTTCCTTTTCGGGGATGAAAAGATTTAAAGGGGGAAGGAATGTAGTAACTCGAGATTTTGGCAATATTAATTTGATAATCTTCTAATATAATTATTTAAATTTTCAAAACTTATCATTTCAAAGCAAATAAAGTATGCCAGCTATAAAATATGGGTTGTGAATAAAACTATGATTTTAAATTAAAAATAAATATCTTAAAAATAATTTAGATTTAGCACTCTGCATTTTAAACACCATTATATATATTTAGTTATTGATTAAAGTGGTAATAACTTAAGTTTAAAATGAAATAAGAATAATTAAAAGGGTTTTATAATATTTCTTTAAGTAAACATGGTAAATAAAAATATGAAAATAAAATTATAAAACATAAAAACTATAAAATATGTATTAATAGACATTTGTAGGCTTAAGAAGAACATTCAAATTCACAAGTTCACAAGTGTCAAAATTTATGGTTTTTTACTTTTACATATACATCTCAATTTCATTCTTCCTTTATTTTTCTTTAAAAATACAAAACCAAAACCTGAGAAAAGTAAACAAACAAACCTGAAATTAAACAAAACTCTATCTGTTTTTGCATCTAAAACAAAGCAAAGGAAATTCAAGTTCAACTCAACTCAAAAATAAAACAAGCTTCCAGTTCATATCAAGTTGGCTGTTCCCAGACTTCAAACCCTTCTCTGTTCAAAATTTTAGGTGAGTGAACTACATCTTTTAAACCAAAATCTTTATTTAAATCTGTGAGCAAGTAAAAGATTATAAAAGTGACAAAAGATTATGTAGTGTTGCCTAGAAATGAAGGTACTTTTATCCCTGGATATGTAGTATATGTATATACCTATACAAGTTGTTGTCTCTGTTCTCTGTTCAATTTTTTACAGTGAGTAAACATCAATTTTTTTAAAAACTAAATCTATTTTATATTCTGATGCATGTGATGAATAATTGAAATAATGTTGTGGAAATGTTTTGCATTGATGAATTAATATCCTTTGCATGTATATTGCTGTGTGCATGTTTGTATATAGATAAGCAAACCTCTGTTCTTATCCAATAGACTAAAACAAGTTCAAAAATTCAATTCTCTTTTCCCAATCTCTATTAGATTTTGATGTCTATAAGAAATGTGTTTGTATTAATGAAATCCTTATTTTAAAATTGGTTTCAAGTAAAATTATTCAGCATTATATGGGAAAAAGAAATTTACAGCAAGAATTAAAACATATCATGAAAATCTACCATTATGATTTCATGTTTCACATATATGATCTAATTTTATTTTCGAAAACCATGAATTTTAATGGTAGTATAAAGATTTTTAAATGAATATTGGTTGAGGAATTTTGGGTTGAAAGGGAACCATGTTTTGGGTGATTTCTGGCGATCGGTGACTTGGTCGAAGTTGGTTTTGAGGCCAATACGCTATCGTCGTCGCATCGAGTTGCATCGGAGGTGGGGGAAAAGTAGCAGGGTTCTATGGCGAAGGTCTCGCTACAGGGATGTGTCTTTGGTGGTCGAAGTTAGGCAATGTGTGGAGCTTTTCGTGATTGGGTTTCGTCCTGATGGGTTTCGATTTTTCTCGATTTTGATTTGGGGTAGTTTCAAGAATTCTTGGCGGTCGGGACGTATGAGCTTGACGTCGTCAATTTGCTGGTGGTAGCGGCAATGATCAGAGCGACGACGATCGAATGTGCATGTGCACGAGTGTATCAATGTATGTCTGGGTTGTGGCTGTGTAGTGGAGGTAGGATCAGGTACGAGAGAGATGACGAAAAGAAGGGGTTGGCTCGGGTTTCGTAAGGGAAGGCAGTGGGTTAGACTCGGGTTAGTCATGAGTGTAATAACATGTTTTTAAAAAGTCAAAACAAAAACAAGATTTATAAAAAAATAAAGAAAGGAAGAACGGAGAGATAGAGTTGGGTCGGGAGTTTGGGCTTTGGCCAAGTTTCATTTTTAATAAATTAAATGAAAATGAAATTGTAAACAAAAGTTTCAAGTAATATTTACACAATTAAGTTAACTGTTTTTACTTAATGGAAATAAATAATGTAATTTAAAGGTTTTAATTTAACTTTTAACTTAGGTTAATAATGATGCTAATTTAATTAAGTTAAGATAACTATATTTTTGTTAATTATTTAGTTAATTACAAAAGTTATTCAATAAAGCTTAAATGATAATTAAGTAAAATAGTTAAGATAAATGGTTTAAACTTTAAGGACTTAACTTATTGCAAAGGATAATTAATTAATTCCAATAATTAATTAACATAAAATAAAATGTCTTGTAATTAATTAATGAAAAATTAAGCAGGATTTATAATTAATTTAATTTACTTTGTGATTTAAATTAAATTAATTAGGAATGATGCGACCAGTTAATCTTGCATATGGATGGTTAAATTATAATGAATGTTTGGACTGATTATGTAATGTCCCGGAAATTCGGTCGTTAATTTTGAACATGTAATTTATTTTAAATGTTGAATTTGAATTGTTCATTGATTTCGAAAAATGGAGATTTGAGTTGAATCAATAAAATGAGTTATAATTAAGTTAGTAAAGTTTTAAAAGTGAAGTTTTAAATGATTTTGATGATTTCGGAAATCGCCCCATTTAATCGACGAGTTAAAATTGCCTTCTGGGGCACAGTCTCGGAATTCGACGAATCTAGTTCCATTGGATCCGTAATTGTTAATTATAATTGGATTTCAAATTTTATAGCACTTCGAGTTACCGTTTGTTCATACAGGTGAGAAACACGTTGAAATTAAAATCGAAAATTAAATATTTTAAAACAATTTAAAAAGCTATCTTTCATATATGATTGAATTAGCCTCCGAAACATGTTCCATTGTGTTTAGAATGGGGGTAAAACCTTATAAACGCCAGGCGGCATGTGTTGTTTGGAATTTGTTTGTAAAAGTTGTTAAATAGGAAAATATTTTAATAAAATTAAATAAGAAGAATTTATATTATAGAATTATGTTCAAAAATTTATAAATTTCATATCTTGGTCATACATGATCAGAATTTGACAAAACAAGAAGCGCCGGAACCGCAGCGACGAGCTCTATGAACTGCCGCAGATCTGGAGGCTATTTGAGCAAGTGGAAATTTTAGATTAAATCGAACGAGCTCGATTTAATTTAAAATTGAAACGCAGACGCAATGTGAGTTAATCTCACTCACATATGGATAACTAGTTAATTTAAAATAATTTAAAATTTTAATTATTGATTGATTGGTTGAATGTGAATATTATTATCAATTTGGATATGATATTATATATATATATATGAGTGACTCATATTTCCACATTATATAGCAAATGAGACCCAATGCGCCCCGCATAATAGCGGATGACCCTTTATACCGTGATGTCCCCCTCGAAGTAGGATTTGGTATTTTATTGTTGTGCTAACATCTGTGGATGCAGGAAAACAGGTTGGGGGGATCCAACTGGATTCCTCAAAATATTATAATTATTTTTCAAATCTGTGATATGTTATGTGATATCCTGTAATAGATTGAATTGAGAATTAAGTTATTCGGTGCTGTGGTTTGAATGAATATAATTTGATATTTTAAAATATAGAATAGAATGAATTGGGCATTTAAAAGGAAACGAAAAGAAAATTTTAAGTAAATAATTATTGGGAATTTAGATAAATTGATTAATAAAATTTTTGGGAATTTAGACCAGGATATCAGTTTGAAATTGATTAAGTGGTTTTTGGAAACTGTGATTTAAAAGGAAATGAGAAATGGAAATTTGAAAACTGGGTTTATAAATGAAGTGGAATATTTATCAGTGGATAATTTGGAAGTATAGATTCCAGTGGGGATTTATAAGAAAAGTTGTAATTCATTTAAAAAAATAAAAAAGTGATTTTATTTTTAAAAGCTGGAAAATATAATTTCCTGGGATACTAAGTATAATTTAAAGAAAAGATTTCAAAGTATTAAACTCGAAATTTAATAACGTTTTTTTCGAATGTTTTAGAGAATTTATTATTTTAATTATTTTTAAGTGGAAAGTAAATATTTATTTAAGTTAATTATGGTATTTAACTATTTTTAAAAGGTAAATTAGTATTATGATTTTTAAAAGGAAATTTTATTAATTAATATTTGACATAATAACTTTATTTTTGAAAGGTAATTTTCGTTTAAGTTTTACTCCGGAAACTCTTATAGATTTCATAAGTATTATTTTAAATAAAGAATTTAGTGGCTTTATTTTAAATAGTTTAAGAATATATTTTGAAAGTGATTATAAGGAGATGGGAAATGTGTTTAAAAATAAATAATGTTTTTATTTTTGAAGTGTTGAAAGAATTTACAGGATTGGAACGTAAATTTGAATTGGGATAAATCGACAGGATTTATAAAGGGTTATATGGGTTATATTGAAATGAAAAGTGTATTTTCCTGAAAAGCCAAGTATATTTCCAAAGGAATTATTATGTATAAGTTAAGTTTTAAAAATTATTTTAAAAGAATGTTTTAGAGAAATTTATTATTTTTAATTGTTTAGAATTTTAAAGTAAATCTATTCAAATTAATTTTAGTAGTAATTATTTTAAAGGTTAAATTAGCATTATGTTTTTAAAATAAATTTTCTTATATTTCTACTTTATATAAAAAAAATTATTTTAAAAATAATTTGTGCCTTAAGTTTTACTTGGAAATCTATTATAAAATTTCATAACTATTATTTTGAATAAAGTGAATTATATAGTTCCTTTTTAAAAAAAAGATGTTTTAAGTATATATTTTCAGGTAAAGTGATTTAAAATTATAAAAGTCTTCATAAGATTTGGAGTTTTTCAGTGGAAATAAAATAATTGGTTGAATTGATTGCTTATTTGGTAGTTAAATAACCGACTATCAGATCTGGACCCAATATGACTTTGGAATATCCAAAAGAGGTATGAGAATTATATGGTACAATTACCGTTCGACGTGCTACACTGTACGTATAAACTCGTTCGTTCTTCTAGGAATCGAAGATGGAGCAGTGAAATGCAAGGGCTAATCGCTACTAATCCTGAGGGTGATTCAAAATGGATGTAGTAGGAGTAGTGCCTTCGGTTCCGTTCGAACCCGGAACGAACTTGTATGGATGGATGCTATCAGAACATCGTCATGAGGACGATGAGCATTCTAAGTGAATTTGTGCTAAAAAGGTAACGCATAGCCTCGAGCTTCATCAACCAGGAATGGCTAAAACAAGGGAGGTGCACGCAAGGCTAAGTGGCTAGCAACCAATTAGGGTAAGGTCACCCTATCTAGATGTCCCTTTTATTCAGCTGTGTGGGCGGTTGCTGTTCCCAATCGCAGGGTAATCTTATTCGGACTATCCAATAAGGTGTAGCTCCGATCTTGTATAGTAGGGGATTAGGGTGGATCCTTGGTTTGGTGATTTAGACCACGTACTGTGACAGGTGGTACCCCAGTGCTTAGTCATTAGTTGGAAATCCATTCTCCCTATGTGGCTTTACGATTTTAATTGTAGAGCCTAGTAATTGCTGGAATTTAATGAATATAACAATTTTGGCAATTTGATTTAAGTATTTGTATTTAGACACTATTATAATATCAGAGGATTTTACAAGAAATGTTTCGGTTATCATAAGGTAAAAACCTGACATGTTTATTTGTGGCGCGGTCTTACGAGATACCTTTGATTTCAAAGGATTTTGAAACTTTAATAATTAAATTGAGTTTACTTTTCTCACGCTGGTTTTCCGGACTAACTCGGATGTTATTTTATTATAATGCTCGGGTCAGACCGAGTATTATAAATATAGGATAGGATGCTGTGGAGCTCAAGAGATAAGCTGGATGGCGAGATGCATCACACGTACTTGAAGCATATTCCGCTGTGTAGTATAAGTTGTATAGTCAACTTTTGTGAGGAAAAGTCAATATAACTGTCCAGTAAGTGTTTTGATTGTGATGTACTCTGATGATGTAATGTATAAAACAAATATAGTTTCTTTTTATGGAAAGATCAGTTATTATCTATTATATTTTGTTCCGCTGCAAATGTGAGATTCGGTGTTTTTGTTTTCCATTCTTCTACCTCCTTCTTTCTTACCCTCAACAATCTGTCCTTTCTGGTACTCGATCGTCGGCATATTATACTGTGGTGTATTTATGTTGATTTTCGAGGGTCGAGAAGGGCAGATCGTCACATGTGGTATCAGAGCTTAGGTTGGCGATAACCAAGGCTTTGGTGGGGGAAATTACTCATTAGAAATAGAGTAAATAGTACTCCAGAATGAGTGTACTGTATTAATAGCCATGAGCGCGTAATTATTAGTGAATATAAAACTGTTTTTATACTGTGTTCTTTATCGGTTGAGTGGTTATGAATTCTGGTCGGTACAGGAAGTACAACCGTATCGATAGGGGTTTCTAAACTCTTAACAAGATAAACCGACATAGTATTATTTTTAAATGGGTGAATGAAATAATTTTACCTAAAATATATTTTGATATAAAAGAAATAATTTTTTGAATTATTATTATATATATTTGGATGTTTGGTTGTTAATATTATAATCAAATAAGCATCTAAAATTTGAATGGTCTATATTTATAACCAAATAGAGTTGTGTAAGTATGAAATAGTATAATGGAACATAACCAAAATTTGATTTAAACCAGAATTTAAATACTGGGAATTTTGGAAAATGTTTCAAATGAATTTGAACAAAAAGTTTGAAATTTTTTTCTAATCTTGGAAATTTTTGAAAGGTTTTCCAAAGTGTTTGGGGGGGATAATGGGATATTATATTGGAAATATTTTTAAATAGAAATTGTTCAAAAATGGTTTTCTTGGAAGTAAGGAAGCACCGAACTCACTTCAGTCGCAGGAAAATAAACCTTGTGATGACGGCCACGTCATCAGTATTCATTTTCGGGTTTTGAAATGATGGAATACTGCCGGGTGGTTCGGTAAAATTATTTGTTGGACTTGTTTGATAAACAAGTTTGTTTTAGAAAATCTCAAAGGGAAATTGTTTTGGTAAAACCAATTGTTTTGGAAATCTGGTGGTTTGGTTTGATATACCAAGAGGGTATGTGTTATTTAAGATTTCAAATTGGTTTTGAAATAAAACCAGGCAATTGAATTCTGGGAATTCTATTTAGAAGATTTGGAAAGTCAAAAGGAATCGGTATTTAATTTATAACATGAAGTTGATCCAAATAAGAGGGAAAATGGAAATTTTAATTCTGGACTTCAAATTTAACTTGAGTAAATCAAAGTGAATAAGACATATTGGAATTTAACTTAAGATAAGTTAAATAAAATTGAAATTGGAATTGAATTAAATAGGATATAAAGTTGAAATGTAAAATGATTATATGATTGTGGGTTATAATTATGTAATGAAATTTATACCTTAAGCTATTAAGTTTTATATATATAATCTAGAGTTGTGATTAAAAGATGTAAATAGACTCAAGTGAGTAATATAAGATTTTAAGTAAATAAGTTGTGAACTTATTAATAGGAAAATGGAAAGTTTAAAAATTTAATTCTAAATGAATTATGAATTGAAATAAGATAAAGTAAAACATAAATGTGAATAGGCTTAAGTAAGTAAATAAGTTTTTGAACATATACAATGGGAAATAAAAATTTAAGTTGGATTGAGAAAAATATTGGATTGAATTGAATTAAACTTAAATTAATCAATTTGAGTTGAATTTTGATTGAATTGAAATCCAAATTCAGATGAACTATAAATAGTATTGAATGAAATTAAATTACTATTTAAATTAGTATAAGAAATGGTATGGATTTAAGTTGGTTAAATAAAATTTAGTTGGACTTGAATTAAATTGAAATATAATTGAATTGAAAGGGAATTTAATTAATTGAAATGACATTGAATAAAACTTGTTTGGATAATGAAACTGAAATGCAAAAGTAGGAATTTAAATTAATAATGTAATAGAAATGAGAATGTATCGGTTGTGAATAATTCAGAATGGAATGAAACAAATATATTTGGATTGGAACTATTTAAAATGGTTATAAGCTTATGAAAATGTTATTTGCTTGAATAGCAGCAAACTTGCATAGAAATTTGTCGTTTTGTTGTAAACTAAGTAAATGAATTAAAAGAAGTGAATAAAATTGGTTTTTGAATCAATTGGAATGGATTGAAATTTAATAAAGTGGATTTGCATATAAATGAAAGTGAATCATAAATGTGATGCAAATAAATAAATTTGGTAGTAGATCTTTTGAATCAAATGAAATGATATATATATATATATATATATATATATATATATATATATATAAATCCCTCGAAAGAGATTAAATTAAGTGATGGGAATCTAATAAATTTTTGAAAATTATGTTTGGCATGTTAGCGCTATGTAGTTGATGTGTTTGGCTTGTTAATTAAATGGAATATTGTTAAACTTTATGGTTTTGAAAACTTATGTGCTTGTTTGAGTAAGTACATGTACGGGAGGCAATCAGATGGAGCTTGGGTTATGTAGACGCATATTAATAGGCCGCTTGCTTAAAAATGTAAATAAAAGGTACGCCTACACAATAAATTTAAGAAATGATAATATATTATTATATATTCTATTTTCCTACCATGTGGTTCGATATATATTTATATCTATTATGATATTTAAAATGCTCTTCGTATAAAGGAGACGCTGTCAAAAAATTTCGAAAATTTGGGGTGTTAGAAATTTTTTGAAAATTTTGAAAATTTGGCTAACTAGAAAGTTGATTTTGGAACGATGTTAGAAATCAAATTTTTTAAGTTAGAAATGGAGGCTAATAGTTTGGATTTAACTAAAGGGTTTTGAGAAATGGACGTAAGTTTTAATTAAACGGGTTTTGGGTAAGTTATTGGCTTAGAAGCATTTTTCTACTTTAGCAAATTTCGAGGACGAAATTTTTGTAAAGGAGGAGGAATGTAACGACCCGGAAATTTGGTCGTTAATTTTGAACATATAATTTATTTAAATGTTGAATTTGAATTGTTAATTGATTTTGAAATATGGAGATTTGAGTTGAATCGATAAAATGAGTTATAATTAAGTTAGTAAAGCTTTAAAAATGAAGTTTTAAATGATTTTGATGATTTTGGAAATCGCTCAATTTAATCGTCGAGTTAAAATAGCTTTTCGAGGCACGGTCTCGAAATTCGACGAAACCAGTTCCATTGGATCTATAATATATAATTATTATCAAATTTCAAATTTTGTAGCGTTTGGAGTTACCGTTTGTTCGTACGGGTGAGAAACGCATTGAAATTAATATCGAAAATTGAATATTTTAAAACAACTTAAAAAGCCATCTTTCACATATGATTGAATTTGCCTCCGAAACACGTTTCATTATGTTCGGAATGCGGGTAAAACCTTATAAATGCCAGGCGACATATGTTGTTTGGAGTTTGTTTGTAAAAGTTGTTAAATTGGAAAATATATTAGTAAAATAAATAAAAAGGGTTTACATTATAGAATTATATTCAAAAACTTATTAATTTCATATCTTGGTCATGCATGATCAGAATTTGACGAAACAAGAAGCATCGGAATCGCAGCGACGAGCTCTACACGCTGCAGCAAATCTGGAGGCTATTTGAGCAAGTGGAAATTTTAGATTAAATCGAACGAGCTCGAATTTAAAATTGAAACGTAGACGCAAGGTAATCTCACTCACATCTAGATAACTAGTTAATTTAAAATAGTTTAAATTATAAATTATTGATTGATTGGTTGAATGTGAATATTATTATCAGTTTGGATATGATATTATATATAGTAGTGTGTGTGTGTGTATATTGGAGTGATTGATATTCTCGTATTATATAGCGGATGAGACCCTATGCGTCCCGCATAATTGCGGATGACCCTTTATACCGCGTTGTCCCCCATCGAAGTGGAATATGGTATTTTATTATAGTGCTAACATCTGTAGATGTAGGAAAACAGGTTGGAGGGATCAACCTAGATTCCTTAAAATATTATAATTATTTTTGCTATCTGTGATATGTTATGTTATGTCCTGTGATAGATTGAATTAAGAATTAAGTTATTCGATGTTGTGGTTTGAATGAATATAATTTGATATTTCAAAATATAGAATAGAATGAATTGGGTTTTTAAAAGGAAATGAAAAGAAAATTTTAAGTAAATAATTATTAGGAATTTGGATAAGTCGAGTAATAAAATTTAAGGGAATTTAAACCAGGATATCAGTTTGAAATTGATTAAGTGGTTTTTGGAAACTGTGATTTAAAAGGAAATGAGAAATGGAAATTTGTAAAATGGGTTTATAAATAAAGTGGAATATTTATCAGTGGATAAATTTGGAAGTATAAATCCCGATGGGGATTTATAAGAAAAGTTGTAATTAATTTTAAAAATAAAAAGTGATTTTATTTTTAAAAGATGGAAAATATAATTTCTTGGAAAACTAAGTATATTTTAAAGAAAGGATTTCAAAGTACTAAACTAGAAGTTTAAAAATTTATTTTTAGAATGTTTTAGAGAATTTGTTATTTTAATTATTTTTAAGTGGAAAGTAAATATTTATTTAAGGTAATTATGGTATTTAATTATTTTTAAAAGGTAAATTAGTATTATGATTTTTAAATGGAAATTTCATTAAGTAATATTTGATATAATAACTTTATATTTAAAAGGTAATTTTGGTTTAAGTTTTACTCAAGAAACTCTTATAGATTTTCATAAGTATTATTTTAAATAAAGAATTTAGTAGCTTTATTTTGAATAATTTAAGAATATATTTTGAAAGTGATTATAAGGAGATGGGAAATGTGTTTAAAAATAAATAATGTTTTTATTTTTAAATATTGAAAGAATTTACAGGATTGGAATGTAAATTTGAATTGGGATAAATTGAGCAAGATTTATAAAGGGTTATATGGGTTATATTGAAATGAAAAGTGTATTTCCCTGAAAAGCCAAGTATATTTCCAAAGGAATTAATATGTATAAGTCATGTTTCAAAAATTGTTTTAAAAGAATGTTTTAGAGAAATTTTTTTTTTTTAATTGTTTAGAATTTTAAAGTAAATCTATACAAATTAATTTTAGTAGTAATTATTTTAAAGGTTAAATTAGCATTATGTTTTTAAAAAAAAATTCTAATATTTCTACTTTATATAAAACTTTTATTTTAAAAATATTACGTGGCTTAAGTTTTACTTGGAAATCTATTATAAAATTTCACAACTATCATTTTGAGTAAAATGAATAAAGTAGTTCCATTTTTTTTAAAATGTTTTAAGTGTATATTTTTGGGTAAAGCGATTTAAAATTATAAAAATCTAATTTTCATAAGATTTGAAGTTTTTCAGTGGAAATAAAATAATTGGTTGAATTTATTGTTTATTTGGTATTTAAATAACAGACTATCATATCTGGACCAAATATGACTTTGGAATATCTAAAAGAGGTGTGAGGCTTATATGGTACAGTTACCGATCGAGATGTTATATTGTACGTATAAACTCATTCATTCTTCTAGGACGTTTATAGGGAAATTCGTACACAAACGGTTAGGAGGTGCACTCCGTTCTTATTCTCGTCTTGGTATTCCTAATGAACCAGGGTTGAGTTTACGAGGAAACAACGAACGTTATTTCGAAGAGACCGGGATTGGATTTGAGATTCGAAAACCACTTTGATCCAACGAGTAAGTTTTCGTGATGAAGACAAGAGCTTGGAATCGAAGATGGAGCAATGAAATGCAAGGGCTAATTGCTACTAATCGTGAGGGTGATTTCAAAATGGATGTAGTAGGAGTAGTCCCTTCGGTTCCGTTCGAACCTTGGAACAGACTTGCATGAATGAATGCTATCAGAACATGGTCAGGAGGAAGATGAGTATTCTAAGTGAGTGTGTGCTTAAAAGGTAATGCATAGCCTTGAGCCTCATAAACCGGGAATGGCTAAAACATAGGAGGTGCATGCAAGGCTAATTGGCTAGCAACCAATTAGGGTAATGTCATCCCTATCTAGATGTCCCTTTTATTTGCCTGTGTGGACGGTTTCTTATCCCAACCGCGGGGTGATCTTATTCGGACTATCCAGTAAGAGGTAGCTTCGGTCTTGTGTAGCAGGAGATCAGGGTGGATCCTCGGTACGGTGATCTAGACCACGTACTGTGACAGATTGTACCCAGTGCCTAGTCATTAGTTGAAAATCCATTCTCCCTACGTGCCTTTATGGTTTTGATTGTAGAGTCTAGTAATTGCTAGAATTTAATGAATGTAACAATTTCGGCTATTTGATTTAAGTATTTGTACTTAGACACTATTATAATATCAGGGGATTTTATATGAAATGTTTTGGTTATCGTAAGGTAAAAACCCAACATGTTTATTTGTGGCGCGGTCTTACGAGATACCTTTGGTTCCAAGGATTTTGAAACATTAATAATTAAATCGAGTGTATTTTTCTCACATTGGTTTTCTAGACTGACTCGGATGTTATTTTATTATAATGCTCAGGTCAGACTGAGTATTATAAATACATGACAGGATGTTATGGAGCTCAGGAGACGAGCTGGATGGCGAGACGTGTCACACGTACTTGAAGTATATCCCGCTGTGCAGTATAAGCTGTATAGTCAACTTTTATGAGGACAAGTTAATATAACTGTCCAGTAAGTGTTTTGATTGTGATGTACTCTGATGATGTAATCTATAAAATAGATATAGTTTCTTTTTGTGTAAAGATCAGTTATTATCTATTATATTTTGTTCCGCTGCGAATGTGAGATTCTGATGTTGTTTTTGTTTTCTCTTCTTCTACCTCCTTCTTTCTTACCATCGGCAATCTTTCCTTTTCGGCACTCGATCGTCGGCATATTATACTGTGGTGTATTTATGTCGATTTTCAAGGGTCGAGAAGGGCGGGTCGTCACATGTGGTATCAGAGCTTAGGTTGGTGATAATCTAGGCTTTGGTGGGGGAAATTACTCATTAGGAATAGAGTCAATAGTATTCTAGAATGAGTTGAGTGTATTAATGTCCATGAGTGCGTAATTGTTAGTGAATATAAAACTGTTTTTATATTGTGTTGATTTATTGGTAGAGTGCTTATGAATTCTAGTTGGTACGAGAAATACAACCGTATCGATAAGGGTTTCTAAACTCTTAAACAAGATAAACTTACATAGTTTTGTTTTTAAATGGGTTAATGACAAAAATTTTCCAAAAATTATATTTCGATATATAAAAGAAATAATTTTTTGAATTATTATTGTATATATTTGCATGTTTGGTTGTTAATATTATAATCAAATAAGCATCTAAAATTTGAAATGGTCTATATTTATAACCAAATAGAATTGTATAAGTATGAATAATATAATGGAACATAACCAAAATTTGATTTAAACCAGAATTTAAATCCTGGGAATTTTGGAAAATGTTTCGAATGAATTTGGGCAAAAAGTTTGGAATTTTTTTTTAATCTTGGAAATTTTTGAAAGGTTTTCGAAAGTATTTGGAGGAAATAATGGGATATTATATTGGAATTTTTTTTAAATAGAAATTGTTTAAAATGGTTTTCTTGGAAGTAAGGAAGCACGGAACTCGCTTCAGTCGTTGGAAAATAATCCTGATGATGATGGCCACGTCATCAGTATTCATTTTCGAGTTTCGAAGTGATGGTTTGCTGCTGGATGGTATGGTATAATTATTTGACTTGTTTAATAAACAAGTTTGTTTAAGAAAATTTCGAAGGGAAATTGTTTTGGTAAAACCAATTGTTTTGGAAATCTGGTGGTTTGGTTTGACGTACCAAGAGGGTATGTGTTATTTATGATTTCAAATTGATTTTGAAATAAAACCGGGCAATTGAATTCTGGGTATTCTATGTAGAAGATTTGGAAAGTCAAAATGAATCGATATTTAATTTATAATATGAAGTTGATCCAAATAAGAGGGAAAATGGAAATTTTGATTTGGGAGTTAAAATTTAACTTGAGTAAATCAAAGTGAATAAGATATATTGGAATTTAACTTAAGATAAGTTAAACAAAATTGAAATTGGAATTGAATTAAATAGGATATAAAGTTGAAATGTAAAATGATTATATGATTGTGAGTTATAATTATGTAATGAAATTTATACCTTAAGCTATTAGTGTTATGTATATAATCTAGAGTTGTGATTATAAGATGTAAATAGACTCAAGTGAGTAATATAAGATTTTAAGTAAATAAGTTGTGAACTTATAAATAGGAAAGTGGAAAGTTTAAAAATTTAATTCTAAATGAAATGTGAATTGAAATAAGATAAAGTAAAACATAAAATGTGAATAGGCTTAAGTACGTAAATAAGTTTTTGAACTTATACATTGGGGAATAAAAATTTAAGTTGGATTGAGAAATTAATTGGATCGAATTGAATTTAACTTAAATTAATGAATCTGAGTTGAATTTGGATTGAATTGAAATCCAAATTGAGATGAACTATAAATAATATTGAATGAAATTAAATTCTTATTTAAATTAGTCTAAGAAATGTTATGGATTTAAGTTGGTTAAATAAAATTTAGTTGAACTTGAATTAAACTGAAATAGAATTGAATTGAAAGGGAATTTAATTTAATTAAAATGATATTGAATAAAACTTGTTTGGACAATGAAAATGAAATGCAAAAGTAGGAATTTAAATTAATAGTGCAATGGAAATGAGAATGTATGGGTTGTGAATAATTCAGAGTGGAATGAAATTAATATATTTGGATTGGAATTAATTTAAAATTGTTATAAGCTTATGGAATTGTTATTTGCTTGAATAACAGCAAACTTGCGTAGAAATTTGTCGTTTTGTTGTAAACTAAGTAAATGAATTAAAGAAGTGAGTAAATTTGGTTTTTGAATCAATTGGAATGGATTGAAATTTAATAAAGTGGATTTGCTTATAAATGAAATTGAATCATAAATGTGATGCAAATAAATAAATTTGGTTGTAGATCTTTTGAATCAAATGAAATGATATATATAAATCCATGGAAAGAGATTAAATTAAGTGATAGGAATCTAATAAATTGTTGAAAATTACGTTTGGCATGTTTGGGCTATGTAGTAGATGTATTTGGCTTGTTAAATAAATGGAATATTGTTAAACTTCATGGTCTTGAAAACTTATGTGCTTGTTTGAGTAAGTATAGGTACGGGAGGCAATCAGATGGAGATTGGGTTGTGTAGATGCATATTAATAGGCAGCTTGTTTAAAATTGTAAATAAAAGGTACGCCTATGCAATAAATTTAAGAAATGATAATATATTGTTATATATTCTGTTTTCCGACTGTATGGGTCGATATATATATATATATATATATATATATATATATATATGTTGTGATATTGTAAAACACTCTCCGTACAAAGCAAACTTTGTCCAAAAATTTCGAAAACTTTAGGTGTTAGAAAATTTATGAAAATTTTGAAAGGCTAACTAGAAAGTTGATTTTGGAACGATGTTAGAAATCAAAGTTTTTGAGCTAGAAATGGAAGCTAATAGTTTTGGATTTAATTATAGGGTTTTGAGAAATGGGTATTGGGTAAGTAAATGTTTTAGAAGCATTTTCCCGCCTTAGCAAATTTCGGGGACGAAATTTTTATAAGTAGAGAGGAATGCAACGACCTGAAAATTTAATCGTTAATTTTAAACATTTAATTTATCTTAAATGTTGAATTTGAATTGTTAATTGATTTTGAAATATGGAGATTTGAGTTGAATCAATAAAATGAGTTATAATTAAGTTAGTAAAGTTTTAAAAGTGAAGTTTTAAATGATTTTGACGATTTTGGAAATCGCTCGATTTAATCGACGAGTTAAAATAGCATGCGGGGCTTAGTCTCGAAATTCGACAAAACCAGTTCCATTGGATCCGTAATAGTTAATTATTATCGAATTTCCAAATTTGTAGCGTTTGGAGTTACCGTTTGTTCGTACGGGTAAGAAACGTGTTGAAATTAAAATCGAAAATTAAATATTTTAAAATGATTTAAAAATCTATCTTTCATATATGATTGAATTAGCCTCCGAAACACATTCCATTGTATTCGGAATGCGGGTAAAACCTTATTAACGCCAGGCGGCATGTGTTGTTTGGAGTTTTTTTTGTAAAAGTTGTTGAATTGGAAAATAAATTAATGAAATAAAATAAAAAGAATTTAAATTATAGAATTATATTCAAAAACTTATGAATTTCATATCTTGGTCATGCATGATAAGAATTTGACGAAACAAGAAGCGTCGAAATCATAGCGACGAGCTCTATGCGCTGCAGCTAATTTGGAGGATATTTGAGCAAGTGGAAATTTTAGATTAAATCGAACGAGCTTGATTTAATTCGAAATTGAAACGCAGACGCAAAGTGAGTTAATCTCACTCACATCTGGATAACTAATTAATTTAAAATAGTTTAAATTTTAGATTATTGATTGATTGGTTGAATGTGAATATTATTATCAGTTTGGATATGATATTATACACACACACACTCCCACACACACACACAGATATATATATATATATATATATATATATATATATATATATATATATGAGTGACTCATATTCCCGCATTATATAGCAGAATATGAGAATTAAGTTATATGAGAATTATATGAGAATTAAGTTATTCGGTATTGTGGTTTGGATGAATATAATTTGATATTTTAAAATATAGAATAGAATGAATTGGCTTTATAAAAGGAAATGAAAAGAAAATTTTAAGTAAATAATTATTGGGAATTTGGATAAATCGGGTAATAAAATTTAAGGGAATTTAAACGAGGATATCAGCTTGAAATTGATTAAGTGGTTTCTGGAAACCGTGATTTAAAAGGAAATGAGAAATGGAAATTCGTAAACTAGGTTTACAAATGAAGTGGAATATTTATCAGTGGATAAATTTGGAAGTATAGATTCCGGTGGGGATTTATAGGAAAAGTTGTAATTCATTTTGAAAATAAAAAGGTGATTTTATTTTTAAAAGCAGGAAAATATAATTTCCTGGAGAACTAAGTATATTTCAAAGAAAATATTTCAAAGTATTAAACTAGAAGTTAAAAATGTTTTTTTAGAATGTTTTAGAGAATTTATTATTTTAATTATTTTTAAGTGGAAAGTAAATATTTATTTAAGTTAATTATGGTATTTAATTATTTTTAAAAGGTAAACTAGTGTTATGATTTTTAAAAGGAAATTTTATTAATTAATATTTGATATAATAACTTTATTTTTAAAAGGTAATGTTGGTTTAAGTTTTATTTAGGAAACTCTTATAGATTTTCATAAGAATTATTTTAAATAAAGAATTTAGTAGCTTTATTTTTAATAATTTAAGAATATATTTTGAAATGGTTATAAGGAGATGGGAAATGTGTTTAAAAATAAATAGTGTTTTTATTTTTAAAGTGTTGAAAGAATTTATGGGTTGGAATGTAAATTTAAATTGGGATAAATCAAGCAGGATTTATAAAGGGTTATATGGGTTATATTGAAATGAATAGTGTATTTCACTGAAAAGCCAAGCATACTTCCAAAGGAATTATTATGTATAAGTTAAGTTTTAAAAATTATTTTAAAAGAATGTTTTAGAGAAATTTATTATTTTTAATTGTTTAGAATTTTAAAGTAAATCTATTCAAATTAATTTTAGTAGTAATTATTTTAAAGGTTAAATTAGCATTATGTTTTCAAAAGAAATTTTCTAATATTTCTACTTTATAAAAAACTTTTATTTTAAAAATAATTTATGGCTTATGTTTTACTTGGAAATCTATTATAAAATTTCATAACTATCATTTTGAGTAAAGTGAATTAAGTAGTTCCATTTTTTTCAAAAATGGTATAAGTATATATTTTTGTGTAAAGTGATTTAAAATTATAAAAATCCGATTTTCATAAGATTTGGAGTTTTTCAGTGGAAATAAAATAATTGGTTGAATTCATTGTTTATTTGGTAGTTAAATAACCGACTATCAGATCGGGACCAAATATGACTTTGGAATATCTAGAAGAGGTGTGAGATTTATATGGTATAGTTACCGCTCGCGGTGCTATACTGTACGTATAAACTCATTCATTCTTGTAGGACGTTTATAAGGAAATTTGTCCACATATGGTTAGGAGGTGCACTCCGATCTTATTCTCATCTGGGTATTCCTAATGAACCAGGGTTGAGTTTACGAAGAAATAGCGAACGTTATTTCGAAGAGACCGGGATCGGATTTGAGATTCGAAAACCACTTCGATCCAACGAGTAAGTTTTCGTAATGAAGACAAGAGCTTGCAATCGAAGATGGATCAACGAAGTGCAAGGGCTAATCGCTACTAATCCTGAGGGTGATTTCAAAATGGATGTAGTAGGAGTATTGCCTTCGGTTCCGTTGAACCCGAAAACGGACTTGGATGGATGAATGCTATCAGAACATCGTCAGGAGGACGATGAGCATTCTAACTGAGTGTGTGCTAAAAAGGTAACGCATAGGCTCGAGCCTCATCAACTGGGAATGGCTAAAACAGGGAAGGTGCATGCAAGGCTGAGCGGCTAGCAACTAATTAGGGTAAGGTCATCCCTGTCTAGATGTCCCTTTTATTCGGCTGTGTGGACGGTGGCTGATCCCAACCGTGGGGTGATCTTATTCGGACTATCCAGTAAGCGGTAGTTCCGGTTTTGTGTAGCAGGGGATCAGGGTGGATCCTCGGTACGGTGATCTAGACCACATACTGTGACAGGTGGCACCCCAGTGCCTAGTCATTAGTTGAAAATCCATTCTCCTTAATGCCTTCATGGTTTTGATTGTAGATCCTAGTAATTGCTGGAGTTTAATGAATGTAACAATTTCAGCTTTTTGATTTAAGTATATGTACATAGACACTATTATAATATCAGAGGATTTTATAAGAAATATTTTGGTTATCGTAAGATAAAAACCCGACATGTTTATTTGTGGTGCGATCTTAGAGATACCTTTGATTTCAAAGGATTGTGAAACTTTAATAATTATATTGAATGTATTTTTCTCAGGCTCGTTTTTCTGACTGACTCGGCTATTATTTTATTATAATGCTCGGGTCAGACCGAGTATTATGAATATGGGATAGGATGCTGTGGAGCTCAGGAGACGAGCTGGATGGTGAGACGTATCACACGTACTTGAAGTATATTCCGCTGTGTAGTATAAGCTGTATAGTCAGCTTTTTTAAGGGCTAGTTAATGTAATTGTCTAGTAAGTGTTTTGATTGTGATGTACTCTGATAAGGTAGTGTATAAAAAAGATATAGTTTCTTTTTGTGTAAAGATAAGTTATTATCTATTATATTTTGTTCCGCTGCGAATGTGAGATTCTGATGTGGTTTTTGTTTTCTCTTCTTCTACCTCCTTCTTTCTTACCCTCAGCAATCTGTCCTTTTCGACGCTCGATTGCTGGCATATTACACTGTGTTGTATTTATGTCGAATTTCGAGGGTTAAGAAGGGCAGGTCGTCACAGATTAATATCTCTAGTCTATTAATTTGTGATATTATGTGATATGTGTAACAACCCTTTATTTTGTAATTACTTTAATTATATATTTCAATTTTTTTAATTAAATTCCTGATTTAAAAACTTTATTTTATTTATTAAATGGATAAATTTTGTTATTTTAAATTTAAATTTTGATTTTTATGTGAATTATAATTTCAAACATGAATAAATAGAATATTTTCCAAAAATGTAGATTTGGTCAATATGGTCAAACTTTGACTTTTAAATTTAAAATTTAAATATTTTAATTTTTAATTTTATCTTTTATTATGAAAATAAATTAAATTTTAAGAATACTGCTTTTCGTTTCGTTGAAATCCGATTTATATTGTGAAAGTTATGCTTTTTACACTGTTGTGTGTAAATTGATTTATTTAAGAAAATTGTTTATTTTAATTTATATAAATAATATTTTGGTTGTCATATTCATGTTCTAATTTGTGTATGTTTGATTGTTATCTCCAGCATAAAAAGGTGAGTAATCACACTTGACATATATACTTATATAATTGTGCATTGATCGCCTATAGAATTATTTATATCATGTTATACTTGCCTGTGATATTAATTATATAATGTTTACCCTGTTTATAAACTTGTCATATCATCTGTTACTGCCGTATGTTGCTATACTTTTTATTTATATCTGTTTATCACATTGCAATTTCCCTGTAGAATAAAATCACTATGGGTTGAAATGATACATACCCGAACGACCTTTAGAATAAGGAAAAATTGTTATGGGCTGAAATGATAGGCCTGAGTGATTTTTATTTATTTTATTTACTTGGGATTACACGTTTGAAATGATAGAGCCCGAATTTTTCTTTGTAAATTACGGATTGAAATGATATATTATCCGTATTACTTGACCTGGGTTAGAAAATATTATTCAAACCCGTGGTTATTATATATATATATATATTTCTGGAAAAATTTAAAGTATTTTAAAATTGTATATTATGATATTTTAATTTAAATTGAATTTAAAATGATTTTATAAAGGATTAATTATTTTCTACAAGTTAAATATGCTAAATAAATGAATGGTTAAGTTAAAATTTTAAATATATTAATTTTTAAATTTGAGATTTTGTTTAAAATGGAGTTTAGGTTAAACAAATAAAAGTGATAATTTGATTTAATTTTGAATTTTAATGACTTCATAAAGTGTTATTGATTTTTCCTATGAACTAAAATAGTTAAATAAATGAATGCTTAAAAGTGAAATTTGAAATATAAATTAATATTGAATGTGAAACTGGTTTTAAAAATATAGGTTAAGTTAGGAAAATAAAATGGAAATGTAGTTTAATTTATGAAACGGTAAATTAAATTAAAGTGTAAAGTAAATGAAAATTTAGGTAATTTGTACATTGACTTTAATAAGTGAAGTATTGAGAAATTTGATATTTATTTGTGAAATTTACTTTATAAAAATCATAAGTTAAAGGGTATTTAAATGAATATTTTTGAGTGTAAAAATTTATGATTTTTATAAGTTAAAATGGTTTAAATCAAAGTTTAATTATTTATGAAATTGTATTAAAAATTTGGAAATTTAATTTATAGCACTTTAGAAATGCTATCGTTTTTGAAGTTAACTTAAAATCTGTTGTAAAGGATATTACAGCACTTTGTAAGCGCTGTAGTTGATGCAAATGAACAAAAGGCTTAAATTAACTAAGGGCTATTGCAGCACTTGCTAAGTGCTGCAGTTGCAGAAACTAAATTAAATTTTGAAATTAAATAAAGGTCTATTGTAGCACTTGTTAAGTGTTGCAATTGGCTGAAATAAGATTTTTGAATATATGTGAACTATTATAGCAGTTTTAAAGTGCTGTTTTTGCCGAATTGAATTGTTTTCAAATATAACTTACCGCAACATTTTCTAAGTGCTGTGGAAAGCTAGAATTTTACTGTTTTAATGCTTCTAACTAAATAAATTAACTCTAAAAAGGCAATTTTTTGGAAATTTAATATTTTATTGTAAGTATAATAACCTCACTTTTAAATAGTTTAAATGGAGTATTTTGATTTGAATTATAAACTATTTTGGAATGTGATTTGGAATGGTATTTAAAATAAAATGATATTGGATTTATGAAATGAATATTTCAAAATTAAGTAATAATGAAGTTAAAACTGAAACATATGAAATTATAAAATTTAGTGTTGAAATGTGGGTCACTAAAGCTTTGAAATATACTAAAAATTGAATAGTTTATTTTGTGGACAAAATCTATATTTTGAAAGGATATGATATTTGAACTTTGAAATGATTTGTTGGGAAACTGAATTTAATTGAAGCCGATGGTTTGAATTTAATTGGAAATTTTGAAATTTGGGTTTAACTGAATAAATTTGTAAAATGTAAAGAATTAAAAGAAGTTATTAAATGTATGATTTCGAAATGCTATGACTTTCAAAGTGTAATGATTTCAAGTATTTTGGTTTCGAAAAAGTTATAACTTTGAAAGTATGATGATTTTTGAAAGGTGACTATATGTTTGAAATGGAAATGATAAACTATTTGATTTGAATATAGTTTTGAAATAAAAATGGTTTGGGTTTTGAAATATAAACTATTTTGAAATTTATAACCACCGGTTATAATAATGATTGGTTGTTAAAGAGACCAGGATCGGATATGGACATACTCTCTGTCGATATCGAAAACCACATTAACAACTATGTACGCTGCGAAGATTCCAAAACGAAGTAGGATGGTGGCGATGATCCTATTAAGGTATGAACGTGGACCCGACTTCCGTGAGTTGGCTTAAGGTGGCTAAAACAGGAGCGATCGACGGGCTTAGAGAGGTAGCTCCTCCTATTGGATGCACTTCTTTGATTCTGTACTCTTACTTGTGGTTGTTTTGATGGCCATCCTTCGATTTTTGATTTGGGAGTGTGTTTCGAGGTGGGCGATAGTGGCTGCTATGCATTACCACCAGCCCGGAAGCGTAATTGGTATATCTACCCTGGCATTGCCTAGTTGTGCCGTGTCACCTACCATAGCGAGCCTTACTACGAGTTTGTTTTTCTCCCATAGCCCATGGAGTATTTAGGGTAGCCTTCCGATCTGGTGGTACGTTGATACTAGATGGACTACTGGGACTATTACGTGTTAAGGGGAATATTGGGTCACTCCTTAATGCTATTTTAAAGTAAGTTTATTTTACTGTAGACATTATTATAATAACGCAATATTACTACATAGTAATAGTTTAACAGATCCTTAGATGATGAGCGGTCCTAAGCATCCTTTAAGTTACTTGTACTGTAGTTGACTTGAGTTGGTTTTCATTGTATAAGTATGTATGTCCTGACTCGAGTGTTTTTTGTTTTTCTTTACGCTTGGGTTAGCCTGAGTATTCATAGCTTTGGATTTCTCTTTCTGGAGCTAGGAATCGCTGGAGATTCTATTTATCTAGTTATCTATCTATTTCAGTTTTAGTTGTTCTATTTTAGCTCTTGAATTAGTGGACTTCTATGTATTTGAGATTTCTATTGTATTTGTTTTCAGACTGATATTATGTATTTGTTTTGAGACTTTGTTATAGTAGCTTCATGAACTAATTTGGTATTTTAATTTCCGCTGCGAGTTACTCTGACATTTCTGTGTCTGTGATTCTGTGATTGTTTTCATTTGCTCCAAATTTTATTTACAACGTGGTATTTTGAGAAACTCAAGTCTGACATGTGCGGATGCGAATGGTTGAAAATATCGTGTCGTTACAATTGGTATCAGAGCTTTGGTTTTAGGCAAACCTTAGCCTGCGGAGCAAAAACTCATTCGGAATAGGGTAGCAATACCCTAGAATGAGTAAAATCAACCTCAGAATCATTTTCTTTGTGAGAGAACGTATTTTCAAAGTATAAACTGGTTTTAAAATGATTTTTCAAAGGATTTTTCAAAGATTATTTTGATATAAAATTTCTTGTTTTAAAGGAATATTTTCTACACTTCCTTCCTTTGGTATCTACCTTGTTAGTATTTTCTTTCATTAGGGTATTCATCCAAGTGAATTTATCAATCTTCAGCCTGGTCATTTCAGTAAGGCTTACCCTTCTGCTAGGTAAGGCAATCCTTTTGATCCTTCCAGTATATTTGCTATCACCTCTGCATCTTATTCTGTTCCTACTCATAGTGGTGACCAAGGTACTCTTCGGGGAACCTTTTCTTTATTTCAGTTTCCTGTTCGTTTTTTATTTGATACTGGATCTTCCAGTAGTTTTATTTCTATTTATTTGTGTGATAAGTTCGAGCATCTATTTTCTCTTGATTATGCTTCTGTTCCTTTATGTGTTTCAAATCCAATTGAGGCCCCGCAAACCATAATCGGATTTATAAGCAAGTGAAACTTCTATATTCTGATCATCGCTTTAGTAGTGATTTCTTTGTTCTTGGCTTCGATGATTTTGATTTATTGCTTGGAACAGATTGGCTTGGTGGGCATGATGCCTATATCTCTTGTAAAGCCCGATCTGTTTATCGTTTTGATGATCAAGGATCCCTTGATAATTCAGTGTCGCATGTCTCAAGTTTTACCTCCTAAGCGGGAAATTGATTTCCGTATTGATCTTATTCCTGTAGCTCGACCTGTAGTTCTTCTTCCTATAAGAATGGCAATCCGCGAGAAGGTTGAGTTGGAAAGTAAATTGAGGACTTTTTCTCTAAAGGTCTGATCAGGCCTAGCCATTCATAATGGGGAGCAACGGTGGTTTTTGTCACCAAGTCCGATGGTTCTTTGTGGATGTGTGTTGATTATAGGGAGCTGAACAAGTTCACTATGAAAAACAGATATCCAATGCCTCGTATCAATGATTTGTTTGATCAGCTTTTTGGAGCTCTGTTTTCTCTCAGCTTGATCTTGCCTCAGGTTTCCACCAGCTCAGTGTTGCTGAGGAAAGTATTCCCAAGACAGCTTTCCGTACTGAGAATGTTTTCTATGAATGGTTAGTCAGGCCTTTTGGTTTGACTAATGCTCCTACTTTCTTTATTGATTTGATGAATTGTGTTTTCGTGCCGTGCTTAATAAATTTGTTCTAGTCTTTGTTGATGATATCCTTGTCTTTTCTTAGACTAAGGAAGAGCATGAGTCGCATTTGAAATCTGTTCTAGAGATTCTTAGAAATCATCAATTGAAGGCTAAATTTTTCTAAATGCCATTTCTGGAAAGATGAAGTCCGATTCCTTGGACATATTGTTTCTAGTAATGGGGTTTCTATTGATCCAGTCAAGATCGTTGTGGTCAATGTAGTCTTTCTTTCGTTCTCTTTTTCCTTCGTCATTTTATTATTCTACCTTTCCTGTTGTTCTTATTTCTCCTAATTCTATTTCAGATTGGGAAACTTCTAAGACTCTTTCTGAGATTTGTAGTTTTCTGGACATTGCCGGTTATTATCAGAGATTCTTTGAGAATTTTGGTCGGATTGCTGCACCCCTCACTGCTTTGACTGATTAGATGCTTAGTTTATCTATGTTATTGTGGATAGACTGACCAAGTCCACTCATTTCATTACGGTCAAGTCTACCCGTTCCGCTTCTAGCTTATCTGAGATCTACATGGGAGAGATTGTTTATCTCCATGGTGTTCCCTCAGTATTTTTTTTGATCATGATCTTATCTCTACCTGTTAGTTTTGGAAAGCTTTTCTGGAATCTTTGGGTACTCATCTGAATCTGAGCACTACTTACCATCCATAGACCGACGGTCGAACGGAAAGAATGAATCAGATTTCTCGAAGATCTTCTTCGTGTTTGTGATCATCTCCACCTTGTTAAACTTACCTATAACAACAGTTATCACGTGTAATTTTAATCTTCTTGTCATCTTGTCTTAATCCTATTTCATTCTTTTTTTTTCCCGTACCTCATTCCTTTTCTGGGACGAAAAGTTTTGAGCGAGGGAGAGTGTAACAACCATGTATTTTGTGATTACTTTAATTGTATATTTTAATTTTTTTAATTGAATTCCTGATTTAAAAACATTATTTTATTTATTAAATGGATAAATTTTGTTATTTTAAATATAAATTTTAATTTTTATGTGAATTATAATTTCAAACATGAATAAATATAATATTTCCCCAAAATATGGATTTTGGTCAATATGGTCAAACTTTGACTTTTAAATTTAAAATCAAAATATTTGAATTTTTTAATTTTATCTTTTATTATGAAAATAAATTTAATTTTAAGAATAATTCTTTTCGTTTCGTGGAAATCCGATTTATATTGTGAAAGTTATGCTTTTTACACTATTGTGTGTAAATTGATTTATTTAACAAAATTATTTATTTTAATTTATATAAATAATATTTTGTTTGTCATATTCATGTTCTAATTTGTGTAGTTTTGATTGCTATCTCCAACGTAAAAAGTTGAGTAATCACACATGACATATATACTTATATAACTGTGAACTGATCACAAATGAATCTGTAGAATTATTTATATCATGATATACCTGCTTGTGATATGAATTATATGATTTTTACCCTGTTTATAAACCTTTCATATCATCTGTTACCACCATATGTTTCTATACTGTTTATTTATATCTGTTTATCACACTGCAAGTTCCCTACAGAAAAAAATCACTATGGGTTGAAATGATACATACCCGAACAGACTTTAGAACAAGGAAAAATCGTTATGGGCTGAAATGATAGGCCTGAGCGATTTTTATTTAATTTATTTACTTGGGATTGCGGGTTTGAAATGATAGAACCTGGATTTTTCTTTGTAAATTACGGATTGAAATGATATATTATCCATATCTGTGACGACTCGCCTTTCTACTGATAGAAAGACGTATCATCAATAAGAAAAGAAAGGGATAGAAATAGAAAAGAATAGAAAGAAAGAAAGAACAACATCAGAATCTCATAGCGGAATGGAACAAAATATAATACATCACATAACTATTACATAGTTTTACATATATCAAAGTTATACAATATCATACACATGACAGTCATATATACATCTGTCACTACATACATTCCAAAATACAACATACATCAACTAACACAGCGGAACAAAATAGATATATAGATACGTCTGGACTCCTGCTCCAACTCTTCCACAACTCAAAATCCAAAACCTATCACTTGGCTACTCATAAAAATTTGAGTACCCAAGAGTTTATGAAAAACAAAAATAAACTCTGGGTCAGCCATAGGTCTGGTATGAGTAAACGGTTTAAAGTTGTTTAACTTTGAAAAACATTTGAAAATAAAGGTATCACGTAAGACTTCCCACACATAAATACGGGTAAGTTTTTACCTTAAGCTAACCAAAACATTTTATATGAAATCCAGTGATATTATAATAGTGTCTAGGGTTTTCAAGTAACTAGAAAATAGCCGAAATTGTTACATCTATTAAATTGCAGCTACTAGCCACAAAAGTGGGTAATACAATCAAACCCGTAGGGTCTCGTAGGGAAAATGGGTTTCCATCAATGGCAGGGCTACTGGGGTACCGCCCATCATAGTACGGGGCCTAGATCACCGTACCGCAGATCCACCCTAAATCCCCTGCAACACAAGACCGGAACCATTCCTTACTGAACAGTCCCGAACAAGATAACCCCGCAGTTGTAGCTAGCAACCGCCCACACAGCCGAAATAAAAAGGGACATCTAGACAGGGGTATATCTCGCCCTTCTTGGGCATGACCCATCTAACCTTGCTGCATCTCCCCTATTTTAGCCATTCCCGGTTGATGAGGCTTGAGGCTACGATTACCTTTATAGAACATATCTCTTAGAATGCTTATCGTCCGCCTGACGATGTTCTGAAAGCATTCAATCCATACAAGTTCGTTCCAGGTTAGAACGAAACCGAAGGCATTATCTCATTACACTCATTTTGAATCACCCTCAGAGTTAACGACAATAATCCTTGCATTCTGAAACACCATCTCAATCTTCACTTGGGAATTTCACGACTTAACATTTAATTTGGATCGATGTGGTTTTCGGATAATCATAAATAACACCCGATCCCGGTCTCATCGAAATCCAAACGCCATTTTAAAGGTCAAGTTGTTTAATAGTTTTAAATAGTTTAATTCAACACAATGAATTCACATAACATTTATCACAGATAAATCATACACAATCATCATAGATATATCCAGGCATCTCACAAAACATCACAGAATATCATCAAATAAATATCACAAATCAGATATTCTACTTATACAATTATCAATAAGCAAACATCTTTAATTCTTATTGTAATTAATTAAATCAATTACTTGAGAATTAATCACTTAACCCTGTTTAATTAATCATTAATTATCAATTAATTACTTATTCCATTTCAAATTATTTAATTAATTAATCATTTCTTAATCAATTATTAAATCTTAATTACTTAATTAATTACTTAATTATTAATTAATAACTTAATTATTAATTAGTAAAACTTAAGTACCCATTTAATAACCAATAATTACTTAATTAATCAATTATTAATTCGTATTAAATTACTTAATTAGTTAACTGCTAATCATACATTAATTAACTTAAGTAGTTAATTACAAATTTATTTATCACTTAATTATCAATTAATTAATCTCTATTTACAATTATAATTTAATTATTCTTAATTGCTTCTAAAATAATTAATTAATTACTATTCATTTTAATTAACATTTTAAAGCTCTCCTTTAAACTTTGAAAATCAAATTATTACTAATTACAAACTTAAATGTTAATTAATTTTATACTTAACTTAAAGTAATTACTTAATTAAAATAATAATCAAGAGTTAAAACATTGTTAAGCATTAACTAAGATAATTAAAACTTGTATTAAGTTTTTAACTTAAACTGTTAAACACTTATTTAGTTTACAGTGCTAAAACTGTTGAAAAATTATTCACTTAACTTTACTTTACTTAATTTTTTTTATAACATTGCAGTTTGGAAAGAAATCCCACCCGAGAACTACCACTAATATACTCGAGTAGTACTTCGAGTCTCTCACAAGTTTTCCCCGAGTCCTCTCTCTCGTTCTCTCGTATCCATCTTCTTCTTCCTTTTTTTTCCAGTAAGTTAAGTTTTAAACTGAAGTATAAACATAGCATCAGGAGACTCACTCACGAACTCGACCTAAAACCCGAAGCAACCACTTAGATAACTCAAGCAACGACTCGAGACACACATCCATCAACGACGCTGACACCATCCGCCCACCGTACACGTGCACGGTGGCGCGACTAAGCTTCGACGAACCCCAACCCCTCAGGCAAGTCACAAATCATCCCTAAACTCGAAATCCAAACTCAATTTGCCTCCAAAAATTTGAAATCGAATTTTTTGCATACTGCTCGAAAAACTACAACACCATCCACCAACTAAGACACCTCGAACCGCCGCACATACCACCAGAGATGCCCAAGCTTCGGCCACACCACGACAACATGTTAAGCAACCTTCCACCAGAGCCTCGTGACACTCGATCACGTATAGGAGTCGTACTCGTCACATTACAGACATGACCAAAAACTCCAACCAAAACCCTAAATTGAATTCGACCCATCAATTCGTGCATTTGAAAAATTATTCAACAATTTTCTCAACATCACAGATGTTTATACTAGCTTCAAACCGAATTTCAACCCTTTAAATTGATTACTAGCTTCAAACCAAATTTCAACCTTTTAAATTGATTCAATTGTCTGAAAATGTGAAAAATGCAAATTTGGTTCAAATACAAACTGCTCTTCGAATATGAAACTAAAAATCTTCGTTTTTATTTTAAAAATCATAAATTGCAATGAGAATTCAAGATATAAACTTGAATTAGCTTTTAGTAACACTCAAATTTATCAATTTATTACTTGATTGCCTGTAAACAAAGTTTCCAGAAGTATGTTTTACAAACATGGTTTAATCAACTTCTAAAAATCTTGATTTAGGTTTAACATCTTGTTTTGTTGAGAAATTAAAGCTTAACAATGATTTAATAAGAATAATTTGAGTTTTTTGAACAAAATATGCAACCTGTAACAGTTTACAGAACAGTACAAAACAACAAAGAATCATATTCAAACTGAAGCATATACAAACCATATTATTAATGAATCATGAACTGTTTTTAATTAACTTAAAACTTTAAAAATTATGTTTACTCACCTGAAGACACTGTTGAACAAAGAACACTCTGATGTTCTTGAAAACTGCAGTTGAATCTGCCTTGAGTTCTTGTCTGTTTTTAGTTTGAATTTAAATTTGAGCTTGCTTCTTTTTTCTTTTCTTTTTCTTTCTTTTGTGTTACTGAACGAACTGGAACTAAAGACATACACATATATATAAAAGAAAATAGATTGTGTAAAGGAAGGTTTTACTGGTCAGCTGTTTTCTTCATTTTGTTTTATTGTGAACAGATTTTTTTTCTTTGCTTTGACTAAATCAGTATTCCTAAAATGAAAAGATTTGCAAAAATTTGAAATGATAAAATTTTGGCTTAAGGAGACGGCATTAAATGCTAAGGTTTCCTGATATGTTTACACACTATTATTATGTTTGCTGTGTATAAATATTTGTATGTAAGTATACACTTTGTAGGTAGATATTTGTGTGTGTGTGTTTGTGTCTGGTTTTATTTTATACATTTGTTCTTACAAAATTTCAGCTTATGTTGCAAGCATACCCTGTCTACTTAATTCTTGTTTTATTTTTATTTTTATTTTATATTATGACTATCAATATTTAAATTATATTCACATGTTTTACTTATATTTTATGCTTATATTTTATATAGATAGAATTTGATTCTATTTGAAACATTATTATCCATATATATATTTATACCAAATGTTAACAAGGGAAAGCATTTTAATTCAATTATATATGGTAGATTTTATTGTAAATATTATTAAGAGATTTTATTTTAACTTTTCAAAATCAAATTTCCCTTTCAAAATACAATGTATATAAACAAATGGCAAATATTTCCAAAAGACTTGTTCATTTTAAAATGATAAGTTTACATTTTATTTAATTGGATTAAATATTTATTAAAATAATATGGCCAAAATTCCGGGTCGTTACGTTCCTCCCCCCTTAAACGAATTTCGTCCCTGAAATTTAAAATAATAGATAATTCAAAAGCCATTATATCAACCATTCAAACATACATATCATTCATACATTATCAAACAACCAAACAATCTATCCTAACAAACATTACTAGCTATCTGGACACAAATCCGGACAGGCTTTCCTAAAACTATCCATAGTTTCCCAGGTGCAATCTCTGGGATCCTCGCTCTACTGCACTTTGACAAGCTTCACTACCTTGCTCCTGAGTTGCCTCTCGTCTTGATCAACAATCCGAACTGGATTCCTGACCACAGTTAAGTTTGGCTCGACCTCCAAATCTTCCTGGACTACTGGTTCTACAACTAATGATGGATCATGAACAAACTTTCTTAGATGGGATACATGAAATACATTATGAATTCCAAACATCCGTTCTGGCAATTCAATCTTGTAAGCTACCGCACCAACTCTTTCCAATATTCGAAATGGTCCAATATATATCGGGGCAAGTTTTCCCGTCTTTCGAATCTAATAGCACCTTTGATCGGGGAAACTTTGACCAAAAAAAATCACTAATCTCAAATTCCAATTGTCTCCTTCTCTTATCCGCGTACTTCTTCTGACGGTCCTAAGCAGCTCTCATCCTTTTCTTGATAAGCTCAACTTTAGCAGATGCTTCACGAATCAAATCTGGCCCAAGCACAAGATGATCTTTCGACTCTATCCAACAGGATGGGGATCTACACGATCTTCCATATAGAGCTTCGTAAGGAGCCATCTTGATACTCGCTTGGTAACTATTATTATAGGAAAATTCTGCTAAATGAAGATGGTCTTCCCAAGATCCACCAAAATCCAAAACACAAGCTCGCAGTATATCTTCTAGAATTCGGTTCAATCCCTCCGTCTGTTCGTCTGTCTGACGATGATAGGCTGTACTCAATCACAAACTTGTTCCCATAGCTGATTGTAGAGCCTCCCAGAATTTGATAGTAAAGATAGGATCACGATCACTTACTATGCTAACAGGAACACCATCCAATCTAACTATCTCCCTCAAGAAAATCTCTGCCAGAGAAACTGCAGTACGAGTTGCCTTAACTGGTATAAAATAGGCACTCTTAGTTAATCGATCCACAATAACCCATATACCTTCGTTTCCTTTCTTGGTTCTTGGTAAACCGTCAATGAAATCCATCGAAATCATCTCCCATTTCCATTCTGGGATTTCCAAAGGCTGCAACAAACCGGCTGACTTCTGCTGATCTCCTTTAACTTGTTGACGGATAGCACAACTATTAATGAAAGCAGCTACATCCCTCTTCATGCTCGGCTATCAGAAAACTCTTCTCATATCTTTATATATCTTAGAGATTCCGGGGTGAATATTCAGTCTGGAGCGATGACATTCAGATAAGACTTCTTGCCTCAATCCATCAATATTAGGTACACATAAACGACCATTAATCCTCAAAGCACCTTGATCGTCCACCTTGAAATCCGAATATCGACCATCCTTAGTTCCAAGAATCAGTTACTCAAAAGATCTATCCTCCATCTTCTTACCTATGATTCTTTCCTAGAGAGATGGAACAACTTCCAAAAGAGACAAAACTGCATTCCTGCTAAGAGCATCAGCCACAACATTCACCTTTCCCAGAGTATACAGAATATCCAAATCATAAGATGCCAGAAACTCGACCTATCACTACTGCCTCAGATTAAGATCCTTTTGAGAGAAAATATATTTCAACGGTTTATGATCCGTGAATAACTCAAACTTCTCTCCTAAAAGATAATGCTTCCAAATCTTCAAAGCAAAAACAATGGCTAACAACTCAAGATCGTGCGTAGCGTAGTTCCTTTCATGTGGCTTTAATTGCCGACTCGCATACGCAATTACTCTTCCATTCTGCATCAAAACTGCTCCCGGTCCTACTATACAAGCATCTGTATAAACCACAAATTTGCTCTTCCTATCCGGAATAGCTAGCACTGGTGCACTGGTTAGCCTAGTCTTCAACTCTTGGAAAGCTTCTTCACACTGGGGTGTCCATTTGAATTTAACTCATTTCCTTGTCAACTTAGTTAGATGCGAAGAAATCTTAGAATAGTCCTTGATAAACTTCCTATGGTAGCCAGCTAATCCCAGAAAACTACGAACTTCAGTCGATGACTTCGGTTGCTTCCATTCCAGAATAGTCTCCACCTTTGCTGGATTTCCAGAGATACCTTCTCCAGAAACAATGTGCCCTAAAAATTTTACTTTCGATTTCCAAAGATGGCACTTAGAGAACTTCGCCTTCAAAACATGCCTCCTCAGAGTCACCAACATTATCCTCAAATGCTTCTTGTGCTCTTCTTCAGACTTAGAATAGACCAGAATATCATCAATGAATACCAAAACATACTTATTCAACACATCCCGAAAGACTCGGTTCATCAGATCAACGAAGTAAGAAGGAGCGTTTATTAACCTGAAAGGCATAACCAACTATTCATAGAAAAAATTCGGTCCCCTAAATGCAGTTAAAGTGATACTGTCTTCAGCTACCCTTAACTGATGGAATCCTGAAGCTAAATCCAGCTGAGAAAAGATAGAAGCTCCATACAACTGGTCAAAGAAATCATCAATACGAGGAAGATGATATTTATTACGGAAAGTCACTTTGTACAATTCTCTATAATCAACACAGAACCTTAGAGATCCATCTGATTTAGTGACAAACACCGCAGCAGAACCCCAACAAGAAAAACTGGGCCTAAACAATCCCTTCTCCAAAAGATCCTAAGTCTGCTTAACTAACTCTTCTCTCTCTCTAGGAGCCATCCTCCTACTAGGCTAAATCACCGGCACTGCTCCTAGAATCAAATCAATACGAAACTCTATCTCTCGATGTGGAGGCAAACATTTGACTTCCTCGAATACATCAGGGAAATCTTGGACCACATCGATATCTTCAACCTTCTCTTGAGAAGTCTCAACTCCATGTAAAAGACTACTCAAGTGAATTCCAGAATTATCACATTACACTATGGCAATCCTACCCAAATCGGTTTCCATAGAAACGGTTCTCTCATCACAATTCAAAACAGCCTTATACTTATCGAGCTAATCCATCGAAGAAATGGAACAACTCTGCTGCTTCTAAAATTTCCTCTAGAAAAACTGCTAACCAGAAAACCTCCTTGACGGCACACAGAACAATCCGAGCTGCACTGCTGACTCAGATGTCAAAGACTTCCTATCCAAAGCTCTTCGAGAAACTCGGACCTCGACCAAACAGAAACACCCTACTGAACTTAGCCACAAACCGAAGCAGACATACTTCCCTAACTTGTTCCAAAGAAACATCTTCGGGGACATCCATAGTCAATGTGTCTCATCACATAGCTACTACATCCTGAGGTATCAAGATATCATGACTTGCTTCCGTCTAACCAACAGATCCAAACTCTAGCTCATACAAACTTACACTTCAAAGATGAACACCGAAGCTTAACAGGTTTCCTTCAGAGATCGATAAAATCCTTACACCACCCAAAGTTTACTCGAGATGGTAATAGGTCTACAGTCTCGACAGATACACTTCCAACCTCAACCGTTCAAACTCCAACCATTGGTAGTCGTGTTACACACATCACTACCCTATCTACCTTTATAACTTATATTGGAAAACCAGAATAGGTAACCCAACAAATAGGTAGAAATAAATAAATACATATGTATATGTATCAAAATTACAATACGCTCTCTCAAGAAAGAAATCACCCAAGAGCCTGGGTATTCGCTCAACCTAGCGCTCTGATACCAGCTGTGACGACCTGCCTTTCTACTCACAGAAAGACGTTTCATCAATAAGAAATGAAAGGGATAGAAATAGAAAAGAATAGAAAAAAAGAAATAACAACATCAGAATCTCACACCAGAATGGAAAAAAATATAATACATCACATAACTATTACATAGTTTTACATATATCAGAGTTGTACAATATCATACACATGACAGTCATATATACATCTGTCACTACATACATTCCAAAATACAACACATTTTAAAGGTCAAGTTGTTTAATAGTTTTACGCAGTTTAATCCAACACATTGAATTCACATAACATTTATCATAGATAAATCATACACAATCATCATAGATATATCCAGGCATCTCACAAAACATCACAGAATATCATCAAATAAATATCACAAATCAGATATTCAATTTATACAATTATCCATAAGCAAACATCTTTAATTCTTATTGTAATTAATTAATTAATTAAATCAATTACCTGAGAATTAATGACTTAACCCTGTTTAAATAATCATTAATTATCAATTAATTACTTATTCCATTTCAAATTATTTAATTAATTAATCATTTCTTAGTCAATTATTAAATCTTAGTTACTTAATTAATTACCTTAATTATTAATTAATAACTTAATTATTAATTAATAAAAATTAAGTACCCATTTATTAACCACTAATTACTTAATTAATCAATTATTAATTCGTAATTAAATTACTTAATTAGTTAACTACTAATCATACATTAATTAACTTAAATAGTTAATTACAAATTTATTTATCACTTAATCATAAATTAATTAATCTCTAATTACAATTATAATTTAATTATTCTTAATTGCTTCTAAAATAATTAATTACTATTCATTTTAATTAACATTTTAAAGCTCTCCTTAAACTTTGAAAATCAAATTATTACTAACTACAAACTTAAATGTTAATTAATTTTATACTTAACTTAAAGTAATTACTTAATTAAAATAATAATCAAAAGTTAAAATATTGTTAAGTATTAACTATGACAATTAAAACTTGTATTAAGTTTTTAACTTAAACTGTTAAACACTTATTTAGTTTACAGTGCCAAAACTGTTGAAAAATTATTCACTTAACTTTACTTTACTTAACTTTTTTTATAACATTGCAGTTTGAAAAGAAATCCCACCGGAGAACTACCCCTATTATACTCGACTAGTACTTCGAGTCTCTCACCAGTTTTACCCGAGTCCTCTCTGTTGTTCTCTAGTATCCATCTTCTTCTTCCTTTTTTTTTAAATTTTCCAGTAAGTTAAGTTTTAAACTTAAGTATAAATATAGAATCAGGAGACTCACTCACGAATTTGACCTAAAACCCGAAGCAACCACTTAGATAACTCGAGCAACGACTCGAGACACACATCCATCAACGACGCTGACACCATCCTCACGACGTACACGTGCACGGTGGTGCGACTAAGCTCCGACGAACCCCAACCTCTCAGGCAAGTCACAAATCATCCCTAAACTCGAAATCCAAACTCAATTTGCCTCCAAAAATTCGAAATCAAATTTTTTCATACTGCTCGAAAAACTGCAACACCATCCTCCAACTAAAACACCTCGCCACCGCCGCACAGACCACCAGAGACGCCCAAGCTTCGGCCACACACGACAACACGTTAAGAAACCTTCCACCAGAGCCTCGTGACACTCGATCACGTATAGGAGTCGTACTCGTCACATTACAGACATGACCAAAAACTCCAAACAAAACCCTAAAATGAATTCGACCCATCAATTCGTGCTTGAAAAATTATTCAACAATTTTCTCAACATCACAGATGTTTATACTAGCTTCAAACCAAATTTCAACCTTTTAAATTGATTCAATTGTCTGAAAATGAGAGAAATGCAAATTTGGTTCAAATACAAACTGCTCTTCGAATATGAAACTAAAAATCTTCGTTTTTATTTTAAAAAACATAAATTGCAATGAGAATTCAAGATATAAACTTGAATTAGCTTTTAGTAACACTCGAATTTATCAATTTATTACTTGATTGCCTGTAAACAAAGTTTCCAGATGTATGTTTTACAAACATGGTTTAATCAACTTCTAAAAATCTTGATTTAGGCTTAACATCGTGTTTTGTTGAGAAATTAAAGCTTAACAATGATTTAATAAGAATAATTTGATTTTTTTGAGCAAAACATGCAACCTGTAACAATTTACAAAGTAGTACAAAACAACACAGAATCATATTCAAACTGAAGCATATACAAACCATATTATTAATGAATCATGAACTGTTTTTAGTTAACTTAAAACTTTAAAAAATTATGTTTACTCACCTGAAGACACTGTTGAACAAAGAACACTCTGATGTTCTTGAAAACTGCAGTTGAATCTGCCTTGAGTTCTTGTCTGTTTTTAGTTTGAATTTAAATTTGAGCTTGCTTCTTCTTTTTCTTTTTCTTTCTTATATGTTACTGAATGAACTGGAACTAAAGACATACACATATATATAAAAGAAAATAGATTGTGTTAGGGAAGGTTTTACTGGTCATATGTTTTCTTTATTTTGTTTTATTGTGAACAGATTTTTTTTCTTTGCTTTGACTAAATTAGTATTCCTGAAATGAAAAGATTTGCAAAAATTTGAAACGACAAAATTTTGGCTTGAGGAGATAGCATTAAATGCTAAGGTTTCCTGATATGTTTACACACTATTATTATGTTTGCTGTGTATAAATATTTATATGTAACTATACAGTTTGCAAGTAGATATTTGGTTTTGCATATGAAGATAATTTGTTTCATTATTTTCTAGCTTTCACAATTCATATATATATATATATATATATATATATGTTTGTGTCTGGTTTTATTTTATACATTTGTTCTTACAAAATTTCAGCTTAAGTTGCAAGCATACCTTATCTACTTAATTCTTGTTTTATTTTTATTTTTATTTTATATTTTGACTATCAATATTTAAATTATATTCACATGTTTTACTTATATTTTATGCTTAAATTTTATATTGATAGAATTTGATTCTATTTCAAACATTATTATCCATATATATTTATGCCAAATGTTAACAAAGGAAAGCATTTTAATTCAATTATATAAGGTAGATTTTATTGTAAATATTATTAAGAGATTTTATTTTAAATTTTCAAAATCAAATTTCCCATTCAAAATACAATGTATATAAACAAATGGCAAATATTTCCAAAAGTCTTATTCATTTTAAAATGATAAGTTCACATTTTACTTAATTGGATTAAATATTTATTAAAATAATATGGCCAAAATTCCGGGTCGTTATAATATCACTTGACCTAAGTTAGAAAATATTATACAGACCCATGGTTATTTTATATATATTTTTCCTAAAAATTTTAAACTATTTTGAAATTGTATATTATGATATTTTGATTTAAACTGAATTTAAAATGATTTTATAATGGATTAATTATTTTCTACAAGTTAAATATGCTAAATAAATAAATGGTTAAGTTGAAATTTTAAATATATTAATTTTGAAATTTGAGATTTTGTTTAAAATGGAGTTTAAGTTAAATAAATAAAAGTGATAATTTGATTTAATTTTGAATTTTAATGACTTAATAAAGTGTTATCGATTTTTTCTATGAATTAAAATAGTTAAATAAATGAATGCTTAAAAGTGAAATTTGAAATATAACTTAATGTTGAATGTGAAATTGGATTTAAAAATAAAGGTTAAGTTTGGAAAATAAAATGGAAATGTAGTTTAATTTATGAAACGGTAAATTAAATTAAAGTGTAAAGTAAATGAAAATTTAGGTAATTTGTGCATTGACTTTGATAAGTGAAGTATTAAGAAATTTGATATTTATTTGTGAAATTTACTTTATAAAAATCATAAGTTAAAGGGTATTTAAATGAATATTTTTGAGTGTAAAAATTTATGATTTTTATAAGTTAAAATGGTTTAAATCAAAGTTTAACTGTTTCTAAAATTGTATTGAAAATCTAGAAATTTAATTTATAGCACTTCAGAAATGCTATCATTTCTGAAGTTAACTTAAAATCTGTTGTAAAGGATATTACAACACTTTGTAAGTGATGTAGTTGATGCAAATGAACTAAAGGCTTAAATTAACTAAGGGCTATTGCAGCACTTGCTAAGTGCTGTAGTTGCAGAAACTAAATTAAAACTTAAAATTAATAAAAGGGCTATTGTAGCACTTGTTACGTGCTGCAGTTGGCTGAAATAAGATTTTTGAATATAACTGAACTATTATAACAGTTTTAAAATATCGTCTTTGCTGAATTGAATTGTTTTCAAATATTACTTACCGCAACATTTTCTAAGTGCTGTGGAAAGCTGGAATTTTACTTTTTTAATGCTTCTAACTAAATAAATGAACTATGAAAAGGAAAATTTTGGGAAAATTAATATTTGATTGTAAGTATAATAACCTCACTTTTAAATAGTTTAAATGGAGTATTTTGATTTGAATTATAAACTATTTTGGAATGTGATTTGGAATGGTATTTAAAATAAAATGATATTGGATTTATGAAATGAATATTTCAAAATTAAGTAATAATGATGTTAAATTTGAGATATAAGAAATTATAAAATTTAATTTTGAAATGTCGGTTATTAAAGCTTTGAAATATACTAAAAATTGAACAGTTTATTTTGTGGACTAAATCTATATTTTGAAAGGATATGATATTTGAAATTTGAAATGATTTGTTGGAAACTGACTTTAATTGAAACTAATGGTTTGGATTTAATTAGAAATTTGGGTTTAATTCAATGAAATTGTAAAATGTAAAGAATTAGAGGAAGGTATCAAATGTTTGATTTCAAAATGTTGTCACTTTCAAAGTGTAATGATTTCAAGTATTTTGGTTTCGAAAGAGTTATAACTTTGAAAGTATTATGATTTTTGAAAGGTGAATATATGTTTGAAATGGAAATGATAAACTATTTGATTTGAATATAGTTTTCAAATAAAAATGGTTTTGGTTTTTAAATATAAACTATTTTGAAATTTATAACCACCGGTTATAATAACGATTGGTTTTTAAAGAGACCGGGATCGGATATGGACATACTCCCTGTCGATGCCGAAAACCACTTTAACAACCGTGTACACGGTGGAGATTCCAGAACGAAGTACGATGGTGGCGATGATCCTATTGAGGTATGAACGTGGACCCGACTCCCATGAGTTGGCTAAGGTGGATAAAACGAGAGCGATCAACGGGCCAAGTGAGGTAGCTTCTCCTATCGGACGCACTTCTTCGATTCTATACTCTTACTTATGGTTGTTTTGATGGCCATCCTCAGATTTTTGATTTAGGAGTGTGTTCCGAGATGGGCGGTAGTGGACGCTATGCGTTACCACCAGCCCGGAAGCGCAATTGGTATATCTACCCTGGCATTTCCTAGTTGTGCCGTGTCACCTACCATAGCGAGCCTTACTACGAGTTTGTTTTTCTCCCATAGCCCATGGAGTATTTAGGGTAGCCTCCCGATCTGGAGGTACGCTGATACTGGATGGACTACTGGAACTATTACTGTTAAGGGGAATATTGGGTCACTCCTTAATGCTATTTTAAAGTAAGTTTATTTTACTGTAGACATTATTATAATAGCACAATATTACTACATAGTAAATAGTTTAACGGATCCTTAGAGGATGGGAGGTCCCAAGCATCCTTTAAATTACTTGTACTGTAGTTCACTTGAGTTGATTTACATTGTATAAGTATGTATGTCCTGACTCGAGTGTTTTGTGTTTTGCTTTACGCTCGGGTCAGCCTGAGTATTCACAGCTTTGGATTTCTCTTTCTGGAGCTAGGAATCGTTGGAGATTCTGCTTATCTAGTTATCTATCTATTTCAGTTTTAGTTGTTCTATTTCAGCTCTTGTATTAGTGGACTTCTATGTATTTGGGATTTCTATTGTATTTGTTTTCAGACTGATATTATGTATTTGTTTTGAGACTTTGTTATAGTAGCTTCATGAACTACTATAGTATTTTAATTTCCACTGGGAGTTATTCTGATATTTCTGTGTTTGTGATTCTGTATTTGTTTTCATTTGCTCCAAATTTCATTTACAACGCGGTATTTTGAGCAATTCAAGTCCGACATGTGCGGATGCGAATGGTTGAAAATATCAGGTTGTTATAATATGAAATGCTTCGATAGAACTGTCGATAAATGTGAATCATTTATTTGAATAGTTATCTGTGCTGAATTACCGTGTGAATATGATATTCTAAATTTAAATTAATTTGTTTTACTTAAACAATTTGGCTTTAGGGATGGCGATGGATTCGAAGAGATCGACATCGAATATCAGCGATATCCGTAACCATTTCGATTTGTATTTATTATTTTTTATAGATTTGATTATAAAATCAAATAAGCTGGAATGGAATAAATTAAGTAAATTTGACCATTTAAACTAAGCAACGATACGTAGACATTATTTTGTGAAATAAGTGTTTGGCTATGAAAAGATTAAAACTCGTAGTGATGAATGAGTTACCTGGTTTTCAAAGATGCTTTACAACTTAAACATTTCATATTAAAAGGGTTTACTCACGCTGGTTTCTAGCCTGACTCGAGTGTTACTTTATTATAATGCTCGGGTTAGACCGAGTATTACAGTTTTTCAGATTAGGACATTTTGAAGCTCAGGAGGCGAGCTAGATGGCAGGGACGTATGGAGTATATTCTGCTGTGTATTTGAATTTATATTGATTTAGTCAGGGACAGGTAATTATAACTGTCCAGTTTATTTGTGAATGATTGTACTCTGATATATTGTATAAATTGACATTTACAGCTTTCTTTGTGTAAATGCTGTTATTTGATTTTATATTTTGTTCCGCTGCGATTATGAGATTCTGTACTTTTGTTTTAGTTTCTTCTTCTACCTCTTTTTCTTCATTTCCCTAACAATCTGGAATTTCCGGCGTTCGGTTGCTCGGCACTTCTACAGCGAACGTATTAGTGTCGAATTTTCGGGGTCGAAAATTTCGGGTCGTTACACATCATATAATTATCATTCAAATAAAAGAAAGAAATATTGAAATAGTAATATAAAAATAGATTATTAACATAAAATAAAAGTTCATTATCAAAATATATGTATGAACTACTTGCCCGTAATCTAATTTATATATAGGAGTGCATAAATATATATATATATAAGAAGAAAGTAAACATTCATCACTTTTCAACACAACCAAGTTAAATATAAAATGATGTAAAAGTTATTTAGCTACAACAACTAAGAATAGATATAACAAGGTTAATGTTGTAGAAAATCACAGTAATACAAGGTCATGTACCCCATACATATGCAACACCAAACATAAAGCATAAGGAATCGTAGACACCCACACAAAAGTTCACATATGCCTAACACAATCACTCCTAGGAAACACACACAAACATACAAACACACACACTAACAAACACAAATTCATAGAGAGACATCATATAACCTGGAGCAACATACTCTCGTATATATGTAGATCCCTAGTCAGCATACCCAAACACACATGATTATCCACTCATCATGATGAAAACAGCAGGCACACTGACGTGATTACACTATAATTCACACAAACACATACACACACACATACATATATGTATATATGTATGTATCTACATACATACATACATACATACATACATACATATATATATATATACGTACACAGACATATACATACATACATACATACACACATACATACATACATACACACACACAGATATATATATACATATATATGGTGGCATGTCCTTTGGACATATGAAAAGAAAGATGTAAGCAAATTTTCCCTTTGCTACAGTCATGGTATTGTAAGAGATTACTGTAAAGTTTTCGCTAATTGTGGGAAAAAGGGAAACGATATGACAACTAAACAAAAATAAGATGGTGTAAAAAAGATAATGGACATAACTGATATGATAAGCCCGATTAAGTTACATCAAACTTTGAATTTTCTATGATATTTTAGGTTTAGTTAATGAGAAATTGGTCAAGGCATATTAGTTTTAACATAATGAATTACTAAAATTGTTCTTCGGATAAAGAAAACACTTGCTTAAGCAATTACTAAAATTTTTCTTTCCAACCATAAATATCGCACCTCCCATGATGCCCCCTTCATCACGAACGCGCAATATTTGTTAAAGTTTAAAACTACTTGACGGTAGTATATAGATATCAAATTATCGTTTACCGTAATATTGTTACAAAATTTTGTAGGATTTAAATTGATGTCATAATTTTTCTCTATGTTTTTTCAAGGTTGAGTCAACAGCAGTAGTTTATAAGTAATTTGCAAGGACTAAGTACAGATGTAGTAATTTTTATCTCCTCCTTGTCACGGGCTTGAGACCAACATCAGTACTTGTTGTTGATGGAGTCAAAAATGTTTTATAAGAGATTTTTTGTTCTTCTGAAATAAGAGTGGAGTTATTGGAATGAGTAAAAATATTGAAATTATTTTGTGGAAATTGTTTAAGAAGGTTATCAAGGTTGGAAGGATGTTTAATTAATAAATATGAATTGTGCATGTTAGTAATAGATATAGAACCCCTAGTATTGGAAACGCTCTAATATGACGTGTATTGAGTTTACTGTTCGACAATTTTACTGCTATTTCAATTCATTTATATGAACAATTTTTCATATTACTGTTCACTTGCAATTATTTAAAAGTTGCTATGAGTGTAAGAAAAAATTAAAAATAAAATAAAATGTTGTAATGAAACGGGCTGTCCATGTTAATATGGGTCGCAGCTTACGCTTGCCAATTAGGAACAATTAAAACCAATACTTACAAACTTTGTACATAATACTAATAAAGGCCCCATATAACCACTTATTTCATCCATCTATATAAATAACCCTTGGACACATAATTCCTCCTAGAAAATATATTGGAAATGATATGAACTCTATAGCCTAACGATCATGCAGTAAACCTTGCAAGCACCAACGCGAATACAACTGCAACAGAAAAATAAACACCAAATTTGGATGCAGGATAAAATGATAACTTTATAACTTGACACTTCTAGACATCGTTGTGTTCTCAGTCTTATATTTTACTTTTTGCTCATTAACTGATATATACTGTAATTAGTGTATTGTTTGTTATCCCAACTTTTAGCAAAGTTGAGATATCCAAAATTTATTGAGAATTGATGACTATTATTCTTGAGTATCAACTATGCATTGCAGGATAACCATGGATACCGATGAATTTTATCTGAGTCCAGATTGAGCTATAATTGATAGGACATGACTAGAAAGATCATAGAAGTCCGCATCTCAAATTTCAAGTCAATCCGAGTTCATACGCTCAAGATATGATCGATTCAATTTGAAAAAAGAAACCCAGATTTCGAATCCATCACCAAACAGCGGCTCGAACCGATTACCTTCGTATCCATTAGGTTCGAATCCATCAGAGCAGGCACCATGTTCGAATCCATAGGCAGAGAGTCGTTCGAATCCATCGGCTTTGACTCCATCTACTTCGAACCCATCCCATGGCCTTCCTTCGTATCCATCCAACTGAAGCCACTCCGTATCCATCGAGTGGTAGTGCTTCGAACCGATCAAAGTGGCAACCTTCGTATCCATCTGGGATCGATGGTTCGTATCCATTAGGTTGCCTCGTGTCCATTTGCATTTGCACCGATCAGGAGCAAACTAGCCTCGCGCCTGCCCTGTTCGAATCCAACATGATGAAATCCTTCGAACCCATGATTTCACCCAGCTCGTATCCAACCAGTATCCTTGCTTCGAATCCATGGAAGAGGTTGTGTTCGAACCCATCCATTAAAGTACGCCACGATCGATTCGAACTTACCTCCATTCGACTCCCTTTGTGAGCAAAGCCTTTGAATCCACTTGGTCAAGGCGGCAAAGAACACGGAGTCGACCCATTCAACTCGGATCAATAAGTGGATCGACATGAAGAACGCACGCCACGTCATCGCAAAAGCGCGAGAAGCTATCGAGTCGACCCTATCGATTCGAACAGGATCGATTCGAAGCAACCAACATGCCGAAGGACCCCACTTCGAATCGATCATATCTCTTAATCCAGTGATCCAAATGCCATGAAATTTTTACAGGAGTTTTCCTACATGTCGAAGAATGTCCACGCCGAGTTTCTGCACGTTTGGACACTTTCTTGATCGGTTCGAACCAAGGGTCGAATCGATCCCAAAGTGGGCCCGGATCTCCAGAATTCGGGCGTGTGGGCCCCCTCACGTACCGGAAGCGGTCTCCCTAAATTTAGGCGAAATATCAGCCTCCTACACCTATAAATAGAGCCCCAGGTCATTCAGAAAGGGGGATCTTGATTTGGAAGCGCCCAGACTCTACCAGACTCTACTGTGCACTTCACTACTGCCGTCGTACTCGAACTTCATATTAATAATCCATTGTAATCCGCTATAATCAACTGTAATCAGTGAAGAACATCAATAAAAGTTAAAACCTTTGAAGTGGACATAGGCCGGAGATAGCCGAACCACTATAAATCGTGTGTTCTTGTTCATAATTTCTGTTTTGTTGCGTATTGCTTGCTTAGATCTGTGAATTGTGTTTGAATATTGCTGCTTTATATTCCAACACTGGTGCTTTCACAATACTTGGGGTTTGTGACCAATTTTGGCGCAAACACTTTGGTGCTTTCACTGAGAGGAACTAGCACCCGCTACATCAGATTCAGAATTCAGATTCAAAAGTTTGAAGAAATCCGCTTCAGAAACAATGACTCGACAAACAAGACAAAGAGCTGATCGGAACCAACAAAGAGGAAGCCAAGAAGCATCCTCCGGAGCAGGAGAAGGACAAGCTTTCGTCTACATCACTAGAGATGAGATGGAGGCTATGGCTAATTCATTGGGCGAAAGCATGATGAAGACCCAACAAGAGATGCTGCAGAATTTCCTCGAACAGATGAGGGCGGCGAATATGCAAAACCTTGGACCAACTACAACAACTGCAAGTGCGGGACAAGGAATCAGGATTACAGAAGCTAACGAAGGTCAGGTTCACGACCAGAACGCAGGAACTGAAGGTGACCGACAAGGGCTTGGGGGCAGACCCTCAGGGTCCGATACTGGAAGGCCAATAAACGGAGCTCAACAAGCTGGAGCCAATGCTTATGCTAACGAGCTACCAGAAGAATACGTACCAGAATTCCCTTCAAGGCTCGGGGGGCAGGATGGAAACTTGACAAAGGGTCAACCCCTGGACGGAGACGAGAGAATGATTGGTCTAATGCGACGAATCATGAGAGGAGGATTGACTAGTGGAGGGCTGGAAGAAGTCAGTCGGAGTCCATTCACTCCAAACATCCGAAACGCAAGGAACCCTCCAAAATTCAAACTACCAACGCTAGATCCTTATAACGAAAGGTCAGACCCGATCATGCATATTACTAGATATATTAGGCACATGGAAGTGCTGGGGGCATCCGAGGAAGTGATGGCACGATGCTTCCCTCTATACTTGTCAGATTTAGCCGCACTTTGGTTCAGACAACTGGAGACTGGATCAATCGGGACTTGGAGAGAGCTTGTAGACTGCTTCATGAGACAGTTCAGCGTCCATGTGACGCGACCCAAGAGTGTGATGACTTTAGCCTCGATAAAGCAAAGGATCGGAGAATCCATAAAAGATTTTCTGCTAAGATTCAATGTAACGGTGACTTCTGTAGATCGCCCGGATCCATCGATGATTTTGATGGCGGCGGTGGCAGGAGTCGCCGAAGGCACCAAATTTAAAGATTCTCTAACTAAAGATCCACCGCAAGATCTTGGAGAGTTCTTTCATAAAGCTGAAAAGTTCATCCGATTAGAAGAATCACGAGCCGAGAGGCAGGAAACAAATGTTGCGCAGACGAAGGAACCTCCAGAGAACAGTCTGGAGTAGACAAAGGAAAGAGGAAACAGGATGACAGACATGATGGTCCTGATAAACGGAAGAAATTCCGAGAACCAAGATTCAGGCAATACACAGATCTGACTGCAGGCCTGGAACGAATTTACACTGAAACTTGGGGGCAACTCCCCTATCGAAAGCCACCTATAAGGGATCCCACTGAGCGGGAGCGCATGACTGGAAAATACTGCCTATTCCATGAGCTGGATGAGCACACTACAGATGAATGCCGCCACCTAAAAGATGAGGTGGAAAAACATGCCAGGGGTGGTAGATTGCCACAATATGTCAGAGAACGGACAGCGGCGGTAAGGCCTGAACAACTACCGCCTCCACCTAACAGGAACGATCCTGGATCGAGATCACGACTCGTCATCCACTGATTAAAGATGGCAAGGGCCAAGTCCAGGATTTGGACTTCGGTCAAGTAATTTCATTTGGATTTGTCTCCAGAATAAAACGGTTACTCCACTTACTCATGTACGGGAACCGAGAGATCCCTAAGCATGCTCTGAGATGGAGATAAACCGATATGCCCGGAGAGCCAATGCTTAGCTTTTTTCTGATGTTTGAGATTGAACATCTAGAACTCGAATTTTAATAAATAAATTAGAATTTCTCAAAATAAACCTCTGACCGGAGAGTCAAAGGATGAACATCAAATACCAATATAAAAATGATTGCATTATGACCCTACCCGGAGAGACGGGGTCCGGAGTGCAAGAAGTGAGTTGCTTCGCCGGAGAGCGACAGGATCAACTCACTTAAGCGCTGTTTCCCCTTCATCGGAGAGTGACAGGATGGAATCCAGCAAGAGCCCGAAGAGGCTATGATCGGTCTAGAACGACCAATACATCGCTTAATGTGCAGATACACTGAACCTGAGTGCAAGAAGTGAGTTTCTTCGCCGGAGAGCGATAGGATCAACTCACTTAAGCACTGTTTCCCCTTCACCGGAGAGTGACAGGATGAGATATAGCAAGGGCCCGGAGAGGCTATGATCGCTCTAGAACGACCAAGGCATCGCTATACGTCCTAACCGGGACTAGAGTGCAAGGGATAGGAGGCAACGCCAGAGTGCAATAGGATCTTTCTATTCAATCACTAAGTCTGAGATGGACTTAGTAAGGGTTCAGAGTAGCCATTAATAGTCCGGAGAGACTATGAAACTTCATTCTCAACTTCTACAGGAAAAACGAACGCTGATTCGGCTTCGAACAGCCATAAACGTGACTGATAATACTGTAGATATGAGTAAAACGTGAATTTACTACACTCGATTTAAGACCGTTCAAAACATACCTTTTGCCAAAAGGCATGTTTTGGGGGGCAAAGTGTCATCCCAACTTTTAGCAGAGTTGAGATATCCAAAATTTATTGAGAATCGATGACTATTATTCTTGAGTATCAACTATGCATTGCAGGACGACCATGGATACCGATGAATTTTGTCCGAGTCCAGATTGAGCTACAGTTGATAGGACATGACCAGAAAGATCATAGAAGTCCGCATCTCAAATTTCAAGTCAATCCGAGTTCATACGCTCAAGATATGATCTATTCAATTTGAAAAAAGAAACCCAGATTTCGAATCCATCACCAAACAACGGCTCGAACCGATTACCTTCGTATCCATTAGGTTCGAATCCATCAGAGCAGGCACCATGTTCGAATCCATAGGCAGAGATGTCATTCGAATCCATCGGCTTCGACTCCATCTACTTCGAACCCATCCCGTGGCCTTCCTTCGTATCCATCCAACTGAAGCCACTCCGTATCCATCGAGTGGTAGTGCTTCGAACTGATCAAAGTGGCAACCTTCGTATCCATCTGGGCTCGATGGTTCGTATCCATTAGGTTGCCTCGTGTCCATTTGCATTTGCATTTGCATCGATTAGGAGCAAATTAGCCTCGCCCCTGCCCTGTTCGAATCCAACATGATGAAATCCTTCGAACCCATGATTTCACCCAGCTTCGTATCCACCCAGTATCCTTGCTTTGAATCCATGGAAGAGGTTGTGTTCGAACCCATCCATTAAAGCACGCCACGATCGATTCGAACTTACCTCTGTTCGAAACCCTTTGTGAGCAAAGCCTTCGAATCAACTTGGTCAAGGCGGCAAAGAACACGGAGTCGACCCATTCAACACGGAGTAATAAGTGGATCGACACGAAGAACGCGCGCCACGTCATCGCAAAAGCGTGAGAAGCTATCGAGTCGACCCTATTGATTCGAACAGGATTGAGTCGAAGCAACCAACATGCCGAAGGACCCCACTTCGAATCGATCATATCTCTTAATCCAGTGATCCAAATGCCATGAAATTTTTACAGGAGTTTGCCTACATGTCGAAGAATGTCCACGCCGAGTTTCAGCACGTTTGGACACTTTCTTGATCGGTCCAAACCAAGGGTCGAATTGATCCCAAAGTGGGCCCGGATCTCCAGAATTCGGGCGTGTGGGCCCCCTCACGTACCGGAAGCGGTCTCCCTAGATTTAGGCGAAATATCAGCCTCTTACACCTATAAATAGAGCCCCAGGTCATTCAGAAAGGGGGATCTTGATTTGGAAGCGCCCAGACTCTACCAGACTCTACTGTGCACTTCACTACTACCGTCATACTCGAACTTCAGAGCTATAATCCATTGTAATCCGCTATAATCAACTGTAATCAGCGAAGAATATCAATAAAAGTTAAAACCTTTGAAGTGGACGTAGGCCGAAGATAGCCGAACCACTATAAATCGTGTGTTCTTGTTCATAATTTCTGTTTTGCTACGTATTGCTTGCTTAAATCTGTGATTTGTGTTTGAATATTGCTGATTTATATTCCAACACTGGTGCTTTCACAATACTTGGGGTTTGTGACCAATTTTGGCGCAAACATTGTCTAACTCTTCTTATAAACCAAACTCAACAGTAGTGGGCTCTCACTTGCTTTCTAAGATAATTTATTGAGATATTATAGATATTTTGTATGATAGACCAATTTTTATTGTACGAAACACTATGATTGTTAAAAATACATGAACAAAGAAAAATGTCTCATCCTATTTTGGAAAAAGTCACATCACAGTCTTACAAACGAAGATAATGATAAATATTTTCTTGCTACTAATCTTATATATATTATTGCAGCAATTCATAAAAAAATCTTCAAGTTAGTAACAACGAAATTATTTGTAGTAAATTTTTTTAATTTGAGCGGAAGCGGTTTATTTGTTCAGAATCTAGTATTACCTATTTAGATACCAATGACACTTAAAAAGAATTATGCAGTCTCATAGAAAAGTAACAGAAATAAGAGACATAGAAGATTTAACGTGGTTCGGATATGAATATCCTACATCCACGGAGACCCAACAACTTTTTATTTCACTGAAGAAAAGAGTACCAAAGAGGGAGGAAAGAATAATGGTGGATACTACACTTGCTTGTTCATATGAAGATGAAATTCCTTCATTTAAATAGACTTGATAATGAAGGGTTGCTTGGAGATTAAGTAAATCAATTTCCCGATTACCCAGATATCTTTCCAATTGCATGATTTGATTTTAGTACAAATAGATGACGCAATCTTCATTTCCATATCTTTCCTTTATTATCCATGCCTAATCATTTATTTCTTCATATAGCAAATATACATTGACTAATTAATTGATTGACTAATTAATTAGTTTCCTTCAAAATATCTTTTCATATATCAGCCAAATTAATTGATTTGATTGAATCAATTAATCAATTTCTTTCCTCTTTAACGAATATTTGAATCATCCAAATTCAACGGTCCACCTTGATTCAAATATAACAATCTCTCTTCATCACCTTATCATCAAGTATTCAACATAGAAGTTGTTGGGTCTAGCGCCCCATGGCGCTCAAGTAACAGGTATCAAACCGATCAAGTTTGAGCAATGCTCAAACTTGTCCTTTGGAAGTGACATAGTCATCATATTTGAAGGATTATCCAAAGTACCCACCTTTAACAATTTGATCTTGCTTTATTCTTCCTCAAGCATAAGAAAGAAACCTCTAACATCAATGTGCTTCATCCGTGAACTATAGCTTGATTTTCTACAAGATGAAAAACGCACTCTGACTGTTTGAAAATAGCTCTACTGTCCGCTGCATCATTGAAAGATCATCCAACAACTAAAGTAAGTATAATCCTTCCTTTGTTGCTTCCACAATCGATATCAACTCTGCTTCGGTGGTCGATAAAGCTATGATAGATTACAGTTTTGATTTCCATGAAATCGAGCCTATGCCAAGTGTAAAATTATAGCCCGACAATGACTTCCTAGCATCTTTATCCCCATCGTAATCAGAATCACAGTATCCTCTAAGAAAGAAGTCACCATCCACTCCACCATATAACAAGCTCACCGAAGAAGTGCCTCGAAGATATCTAAGAATCGACTTAACAGCTTGCCAATGCTCTTTGCCTGGGTTAGACATATATCGACTCACAACACCCATTACATGGGCCAAATCTGGTCTTGTGCACACCATCGCATACATAAGACTACTAACAGCACTAGAATAAGGTATATCATCCATATACCTCTTGTCTTCTTCCGATGAGGGAGATAAGTCTTTTGACAACTTAAAATGAGAGCCTAATGGAGTGCCAACTGGTTTAGCATTCTTCATTCAAAATCGAGCAAGGACCTTCTCGATGTACTGCACTTAAGCTAACAGGATCTCCTTTCCATACTTTTTTAGGTATCTTCATATCTATGGAAGTGGAAGGTGTGCGGTTGATGAGGAAAGCCGCTATAGATAAAACTTCAGCCTAAAATCCCTTCTTCAATTTAGCAGTCAGCCTAAGGCATCTTGTTCTTTCCAATAATGTCCGATTCATCCTTTCTGCAACTCCATTAGACTAGGGGTCGCCTGGTGTGGTGTAATGCCTCTTAATGCCTTCAAACTCACAATAATCGATGAATTCCTGTGATGCAAATTCACCGCCATTATCTGAACGGAGAACTTTCAATTTCTTCCCTGATTGCTTCTTAACCATAGATTTTCACATTCGAAACTTGGCAAAGGTTTTACTCTTTGACTGGAGAAAGTATACCCATACTTTACGAGAGAAATCGTCTATAAATGAAACAAAATATCTGGCTCCACCTAAAGACAGACAACGGAAGGAACCCCAGACATCTGTATGAACATACTCCAAGACAGCTTTTGCTTTATGCTCTTCTATACCAAAAGAAATCTTCATCTGCTTTCCAAGAACACACTCTTCACAAAAACCAAGTTTTGAATGATGAACTCTATTAATCAATCCTCGTTTTCTCAACTCATCCATGCTGCGCTCACCGACGTGACCCATCCGTAAGTTTCATAATCTAAAAGAATCTGAATTAACCGATGTAACAGAAGTCGATTCACCAATTACAGTAGTGCCCTTTAATAGATAAAGATTTCCTGCCCTCACACCTCTCATAAAAATCATGGAACCCTTCGATATCTTCATTTTTTCTCCTTTCACTACAATCTTCAAGCCAAGTCTACTCAATGCCCCAACAGAAATCAAGCTCCTCCTCAAATTAGGTACATGTCTAACATCGGTGATCGTACGAATAACACCATCAAACATCCTAATCATCACGCTACCAACACCCACTATACGGCAAGAAGCATCATTACCCATCTGAACTTCTCCTCCATCAATTTCACGGTAAGTGGAAAAGCAGTTCCTATCAGGTGTCATATGATAGGATGTGCCAGAATCAATCAGCCATAAGTTGCTCTTTCCAGAAGAGCCAGAAGCTGTAAATATATCGGTGTCACTTTCTGTATCTGATTTCTCTGCTGTAGACTCTGAGGCTTGCTTTGGATCTTTTCTTCTACCTTCAAGCTTGGGACATTGTGCTATGAAGTGCCCTGGTTTCTTACACTAATGACAAGTTAAATTCTTAGGCCCTCTAGACTGAGACCGTGAAGAATTTCGTCCTCCACCTTTCTTCGACCTACTTTGGCCTCTACCTCTCTGAACAGATAAGCCTTCAGTATCACTATCCAAGCTAGTGCTCGCCAATCTACCTCTTAATACTTCATTATGAAGACCATCCTTTATATCAGACAAGCTAATTTTACTGCGGCCACAAATCATGGAATTAACAAAAGCAGTATACTCCTTAGGCAAGGAACATAAGAGGATCACAGCTTGAGCCTCATCGGTAATATCAACTTCCGTTGCCTTCAGGTTCATAATCAAAGTCGTCAAAGCACCTACATGCTCCATGAGATCAGCTCCAGGCTTCATCTTGAACGAATAAAGTTGTTGCTGAAGAATAATCCGATTAGTGAGAGACCTGTCTTAATATGCATCCGACAATGCATCCCATAGTTCCTTCGCCGTCTTCTTTTGAGAGAATTCTCTAAGAACTTCATCTGAAAGGCTCAACTAAATTGTTGTGAGAGCTTCATCTTCCATCTCTTCCAAATCAGCTGCATCAATAACTTTCAATTTCTAAGGCGCAGAAACAACCTTGTAAGTCTTCTCCTTCTTCAATACAGCCTTCATCTTCATCTTCGAAGTACCAAAAACCCATTTTCCGTCAAAACGTGTTACTCCATAATTGACACCAGATCTACCAACAGACTTACTAGAAGTAACCATTAATATCCAAACAGGAACAATAACACTAGCTCTGATACCAAACTATAGTGAATTTTTTTAATTTGAGCGGAAGCGGTTTATTTGTTCGGAATCTAGTATTTTCTATTTAGATACCAATGACACTTAAAAAGAATTATGTAGTCTCACACAAAAATAATAGAAATAAGAGACACGGAAGATTTAACGTGGTTCGGATATGAATATCCTACATCCACGGAGACCCGACAACTTTTTATTTCACTAAAGAAAAGAGTACAAAAGAGAGAGGAAAGAATAATGGTGGATACTACACTTGCTTGTTCATATGAAGATGGAATTCCTTCATTTAAATAGACTTGATAATGAAGGGTTGCTTGGAGATTAAGCAAATCAATTTCCCGATTACCCAGATATCTTTCCAATTTGCATGATTTGATTTTAGTACAAATAGATGGCGTAATCTTCGTTTTCATATCTTTCCTTTATTCTCCATGCCTAATCATTTATTTCTTCATATAGCAAATATACATTGACTAATTAATTGATTGACTAATTAATTAGTTTTCTTCAAAATATCCTTCCATATATCAGCCAAATTAATGGATTTAATTGAATCAATTAATCAATTTCTTTCCTCTTTAACGAATATTTGAATCATCCAAATTAAACATTATTAACCCATGCAAGTCTTGCAAGGACACCTACAAATGGAGCCATATAACCATCCCTCTGTCCTTTTTTCATTTATCTTTATCATATCCACTGATGGCATCAGCCTTTGATCGTACTCTTTTCAAACTTCGGATTCCAAGTCTATTAATGGAAGCTTTATCGCACCTAGTTCATATTCATATCTAGAGCTAGTGTATAAACTATTCACAACATGGATATTGTTAGAATTTTAAAACTTGGATGTGTAAAGAAACTGTCGTCGATCTTAAAATATTCCCATGTGCACATCACTGCATAAACTTCAGTTATAACTGAAACTTGACGTAAGTAGTACAACGTCAACATAGTTATGTTGATGTAACGTAAAAACATAAAAGTGAGAAATATAAACAGACACTATAATTAGAGTACGTCACTTATTTAACAATGCAACAAAATATTTTGAACTTTCTAACTTCCAAGTGTTTGTGGTGGTTGAAGCTTTATACTTGCTTCTGTTGAATTTTGAAAGAAGGTAAAGTTTTCATCCTAAGTGAGTGATATATAGGTACTTCTAGTCAGTAGAAAAATTAAGGGTATTTTGCTCCTAAAATTAATTGTAAACCACTTAAAGTAAAAAAACCAGAAAGCTGCAAAGTTTTAATGAAAAAAAAATGAATAACCTGCTTTCCAACTTCCTCGTTTTCATCTATATCCTCCTTTTTCATCTAATCTTCCTCATCAAAGCGTTTATGCTGAATTTGCACTCAATCTTGTTTAATGCATCGTGATTGAAATAAAGAGTGAAACAAAAAAACGAGGTCCAATATCAAACTAAAATTAGGATTCAATTGGTAGTGATAAAAGTTATAGCTTTGCGCTTCAAATAAAGAAGTGATCAGCTATACATAACATCATCTGTATATTTGCGGCTGCAACCAAGCACACTCGATTTTAATCATTTATTTTAGGTCAAGGTTCTGGTACATACATGGAAATAAAGTGTACTTAAAATTACAACACAGATTTCCTGGTTCCTCTTAAGACTTTTCAAATGCACAGACATTTATTTAAGAAACAGACATGAGCTATGTGCTGTTAATTACTTTTATTTATGAAATTCAACTCAACTAAGCATCATTTGTAGTGAAATATATAGTCAACATTTGAAAGGAGACGAATGCTTATTTCATTATCAAATCGGAAAAAAACAAAAGCTAGAAGGTAAAAGAGCTTACTGTAGGTTGTAAGAGTTTTCACTCAACCACACTTTTTGAAGCAAAACATCTCCAATAGTGCAGAGTTTGAACCATAAATCAAAAGGCCTAAAGGTAAAAGTGGTTAGTATTTGCAATAAGATAAAAAAGAACTCTAAAAACTATATAACTCTAAATATTTTACTTCATTTGTATTGCAAACTGGTAATCATACATGACAATAGTGGCAGATTACTTCTCAAACATACTGCAAAAATCTTAACTTCAATTAACACAAAGATATAATTCAGCACACGAAAATTTTGTCTGAGTATATCAATCTATGTAAGAGTACATGTAACTTCTTAAAAGATATTTTATGACAATTTCATTGATTTATTCATGAATTTAAAAGAAAACGAGTTTGCATTTCTTCTAGAGTGCAAAATCTTCATGTGGAAGACAACTTAATATAGAGAAGAAGGCTTGCTTGAATAACCAGGCGGAGGTAGAAAAGTCTAGAGATAAAGTAATCAGTGATGAATGGGTGAAAAGAATTTCAAAAATATCACTATAAACACGATACCAATTTTTTAACACACTTTAATAATAAGAAAAGCATGAATAAAAACACAGGCAAAGCTTGAATAAGAGCATAACAATTTCTTACTAAATACACATAGACGTCTATAATATCAATTTTGTGCAAATATAAAGAAGCAAACTTTTACCTCTAAACATTTCTACCTCCGAATAACATTGTAGGTCATCTATTTAACTTATGTAGACCACATTTTCATTTTACTTTATTTCAACCAAATAACATTTCTTATTTTGTATGCAGATAACTTACTAAATTTATTATATTCAATTAAAAAATAGTGCCAAAGTGGAACTATATTGAAAAACCAAAATAATATCCACTATCCATATGCGTTCACTAACAATCACCTTCCCATTTGTCTGCACATGTAACCTCTATGCTCAAATCAACATTAAACATAAGTCCAACTTTATATAAACATTTTAGTTTTGCCTAATCTTTTTTAGTTTCAATCATTGATCATTATTAAATTTAGTATATTTTTTTCAAATTTGTTTATTGCATAAAATGAATTGGTATTCAAAATCTGAAAAAAGGAAAAGAAACCTGCATTGCTATGTGGCAAAGCAAAGTTGTGCAGTGAAGGATTTTTGTGCACGAGTTTAAAAGGGTTGGTAATTTCATGAATGAAAATCAAGGCTTGGTGTGTAACATGGAGAAAATGTGTGATAATTGAAGCATGTGGTGTAACATTGAAGTGAATTTTAAAATCTTCTAAATTTAGTTCTCTCATTCATCATTTCATGTTATTGATTTTGCCTAATTTTCTCTAGGGGTAGTAATGACATACGACTAATATATAGTAAGAATGTGTAGTTCAAGTATTGAATAAATTACCAAACTTGTGGAACATACATGCAATTCTAGTGAACAAATATCAATTGAATGTTCATTAACTTTTATATGTTTGTTGCAGGCGAATTCAGCAACACATAACACATAGGAAATGCATCAAGTATGAAAATGTAAACATACATCATTCAGTGTTGTCCTTTGTTTATGATAATATATATTGTTTCTTAGATTATAACAGTTAGATTATTTTTTGTATTAAACTATGGTAGTTGTTAAAAAAGATAATTATGTCCACTTTCATTTGTATTTCATCAATGGAACTTTAATAATTTGGAGATTGAATAATACAGTAAATAGAAAAGATCTGAATATACTTAGGGATGCAAATTCTTGAAGTTGTTTATCACAATGTCAATACCATGCACTGTATAATAGTTTATACAGTGTTTGGTTTTCTTTACATATGCATATATAAATCAAATTATCTTGTTTGTAATATAATAAATATGTATTTTGTTGTAGATTCAGCTGATTGAAGATACTTTCTTCCTAATTGTCTTGTGAAACCAAATAAATAAGTAACACTATAAAATAATATTGATATAATTGGGACATTTACAAAATAATATTGTCAACCGAACAAAGACATTAGAGCAATAGCTTAAGCTTATATAAATTAATCAGCAGTAAAATTTGATTACCAAGTTTGGGTATGCTGCTGAATAAGCAAGTTGATGATTCGTCCAATTACATATAGGTTTTCATTTGAAATTTCAACTCATAAATACTATGAAGCTATCTTTAATCGATCCTCCTAATAGCAAGAGAATATTATTTTTGAACTCGGAAAAAGCAATTAGGATTTTAGAATAAACATAAGGTAAGTTTTGTGGTAAAAGAAGAAAATTTAGGGATAAACACCTTCTCAAATGCAGATAATCATTAAAAACCATGTGAAAAAACAAACGATTGATACCAAAAATATATAAGAGATGATACCTGGCTTTGAACATCTCCTGTTTAGTAATTCCCCCATTCTGTATCTGTTAACCCCTCTCCTCACTGGTTACTTTCTTATAAAGTTGCTGACTCTCCATTTCGTATCTATAAGCATATCACAACTTCAACTCCGGCCTTTGTAAAAGCAACACAAACTGATTTGCAACTGCAAAAGAAACCAAGCAAACATAGTTCTCATTTCCTAAACGATATAGACGTAATTCGAGCAGCAGACAAAGTATTCATACATCGCATATATCAACTCGTCGTGGCCTAATCCATAGCAAGGTGGCCCTTTCAGGCGAAGCAAAGATTAACTTCATCATTAAAGCTATCTACCTCTAGTCTTCGAATAGTACACAACTGAAATAAACAACAAAGCACGACCCCCAAAGGTCTCTGCTATGTAATCGAAGCAGCAAATCGATTTGAATCTCCATGCAAACTTCGTTGCTTCAGATCGATGACCGTTATAATCAAGCAATTCAGTCTATGATCGAACAAAATTAGTAAATAAAAAACTATTGGTATATAATTAATTTTAGAAGAAAAATTAATGCCTTAATCGGTTGATGGCTAATGTGCATTAATACAAAGCTTAACTTGAGGAAGAACCGATTTTAGGACATAGGGTTTAAATCGGAAGAAATAATCAAGAACAAATAAAAGGAGGCGTGTGGTTTTATGATTGACGATGAATTGAGGAAAAGGCTCCGTGCGGTTTTTTACAATGAGAAAATGATGAATGTGGAGACGAAAATGTCTAAATTGTCCTCCATTTGAAATTATTTCTTTTATAACTACAATGTACAATTCGGGTATTTCGAAAAAGGCTTCACTTTGACCGGTTGACCAAAAGTTTTGTTTTACAGTATAAATATCTTAACACACTTATATACTTACAAACTCCACTGCAGCATAACTCAACAGCCTGCATAAATATATGCATATATACAGAGACGCACACATGTAGAACACAGCATCTCACTCACAAGCACCCAGACGTATATACATATACATACATACATACATACATACATATACACACACACATACACATACATACATACCTACATATGCGCGCACACACATACATAGATATATATATATATATATATATATATATATATATATATATACACACACATACATACATATATGTATGTATGTATGTATGTATGTATATACTCACAAACTCTAATGCAGCATAAGTCAACAGAGACGCACACATGTAGAACACAGCATCTCACCCACAAGCACCCAGATGTATATGTTCACTAAAATGCGCACACACTCATGCAAAACATGGGAGTACTAAATGATGCAAGAACTTGAACCTAAATTACAAACGCAATCCTAGGCACACACTAAAGGAAGGGAACAACAGCTGGGCACATACGAAGGGAAAAGAATCGAAATGCATGCATATATACTGTCACTTATACATCGCAGAACGTGTGCACACACATGCTCAAGTACATGGCCGTTTACACACTAACAATAACAGCAACAACACTTAGGTATTCATATAAGTTTATTAATATATATATATATATATATATATATATATATATATATATATATTGACTTAGTTTATTATATTTTATTATATGTAAATGTATAGGTTTCAGTTCAAAATATATGTATACAGTTATCACATACATTCTCTTTCATATAAGTATGCACCTTCACCTTCCCAGCGTTAGCAAACACGCACTCACATATTCACAATCTCACGCATACACCCCAATGCATTATCACTTCCAGGACTTGTATTAGTTGTTATATCATCAGGAAATGTATGTTTTGTTTTCAGTAATTGGGTTCAATAATGACATACAGACAAATCATTACTTCAGTATCGATACAAGTATCAATAGACACAATTATGAGTTGACATTGCTCAGTGAAATGAAGAAGTGCACAACTCTAAATACAACTCCTTCCTCTTTTCACTACAACCGCCCTCATCTTCAATCATTGAATGATTCTTTGATTGTAATGTGGTGTAGTGATGTTGAGAAGTTATGGTTGAAGCCAATTTAATTAATGGAATTTTATTTGATTTTTAATTGAATTAATTAGGTGGTAGAGTCTGGGAAAGAAGATGGTTTTCTCTCACTAGTCTTTTAACATAAACACTTAGGATATGTTTATACTTGCATTGGAAAGCCTCAGGAAATGGAGATCTCTAGAAAGTGAAACATAGGAACAAAAAATGGGTCCTGGATTAGTGAGCTAGTTGGGCATTGGGCTTCACTTACTTTTTTTTTCCTTTTTCTTCCTTTCTTCATTTGTTTACTTAATGAAACAAAGCATATAAGCCTAAACAAAATTCTATTATTTCACTAAATTACTTTCCAGTAAATTACAACTTCGTATATATTTCACAAAATAATTTTCTATAATTTTTATTTATTTATTTATTTAAATCATTTACTAATATAATTCCAAAACTATATTTAGTCTTTAGAATCCAGTATTTGTTTTTAGTTATAATATTACTATCATTATTCTAATTACTTAATTCAAATCAAAAATAAATTTATTACTTATTGTTATTAATTAATAATAAATCGCTCCTCAACTACGAGTTGTTACACTAGGAGGGCAGGAGATCAACGTGACTCTGTTGGCTGCATTACTAGCTTTAGGATGAGCTTGGGGTCTCCTTAGGGAAGTTGGCATGTTTACAATGGCCAAGGTTAAGGCACGACTGAATCTCAATTTTTCCCTTTAGCTATTTATCGGCCATAGGAGACCTCTAATATGGTTGAAGGCGACTCAATGACCACCTTGATGATGCTACATTTCGACGGTCCACCTTTTTAATTTTTGGATCGAGATCTAAGGTTGAAGAGAATTCGAGGACAAATGCTTTTTTGTTGGCTGTGGGTGTCAAGATAAGGAATTAATAGTGTTGGTTGCTAAGAAATGGTGGTGATGCCCTTGGATGGTTGACGGCAAAAGATGGCATTTAAGGAGATGAGGTTGCAAGTTTTCAGCTAAGGAAGGGTACTTGAGGTTGAAATCCTAAGAGAAAGAAAGTGAGAGGTTAAAAAAATTTGTAAGTACAAAATGTACTTATAAGGCCAAATGAACAAGGGATCATGTCGGTACCGGCGTGGAGTGATTGGTATCGATATGATTTAAAAAAGAAAAGAAAAGAGAAAAGGGGTGCCCACTTGGATGAGGCATGGAGCAATCTTCAGGATAATGCAGATCTTGACCTTAGCATGAGAAATAATACTACTGCTATATAAAGTGATTGAATGAATGCCCGTAGAAAAGAAACGACACTTCAAAACAACTCTTGGATGACCGATTAAATTGTGTGGATAATGATATCCACATGTCTTGATCCAAAGAATGCTTTATTTTCAACAAAAGCGTACTTTAGGAGGTAAGTGCTATCTAGGTTTTTGGCCAAGCAGCTTTCAAATGAATCTAGACATCGGGATGAAGACGAAATTGTTTCGGGACTTGGAGGCATGATTGGAGGACAAAGGAAGAAGCTCCAAGAGGTTAGAAGACAATGAGACAAAGATTCAAGTCGATACCGACCATTTTTCAGATCGGTACCAGCATGAAATTATGCACTTTATGAGGACATGGAGCTATAGCCAATGAATCGTTAGGAAGAGTGATCGTCGTTGGTCCCATATCCGAAGGAGTAGATTGATAACTCCAAGGAAGCTCTTAAGAAATGACAAGTATCAGATGCGTCAGAACCTCTTAGGAACGACTTGAGTTCTAAGGAAAAAGTTCTTGGAGCATGATGAATTGAAGCATGAAGACAAAATAGAAGAAGATGGAACTACATTAAGGTAGAAAAGCATATCGGTATCGACCTGATTTGGTCGGTACTGACATGATTTTATTAGCCTAGGGGCTTTGTCTTTTCCTCCTGCTTTCTTGGATCTAAATTAGGCATGCTATTTCGAGATCTGGCAATATTATTTGGCGATTCCTTTATAAATAACAAGCATAGAGAAACTCAAAGGGGAATTTTGGCACTTTGCTTCTTCATTTCCTACCTTTGCTCGAACTTATCACAAAGGCAGCTACTTTTTTTATGGTTATAGACTGTTAAAATGTGAAAACCCTTGTACTTGTAATAATCTCTATAATAACATTATCTAGGTAGCCAAGAGGGTACTTTCTGGATCAAATAGTACAAAAAAAACAAAATCCAAATGAATGGAAGATGCCTTTGGACATAGGTCATAGATTAGCCGAAACGCTATAAAAATTTGCTGTTTCTCTACTGTGTTTACTTTCTTATAGCTAGATCTCTTCATTTTAATTTGTTTTAGGGTACTATGCCACATTTTAGCCTAACAACTATTAAATTTTCATTAAAATTAGTATGTACTAAATACTAGAAAAGAGCATTAACTATCAAAACTTAATTTCTCCTATAACCAATTCAAGTATTAATTGTGATCACTTGATTTGTGCTCTTTAAATGTCTATAAAATTAAATATATAATTGTTATTGCTTATGACATTGGTTGATTTAAGAAACTTATGTCCACCGAATACTCATTTATGTTTGAAAGAGAATAATGAGCATCTCTTTGTAAATATATTTTCATTGACATATATTTTCTACAGGCTTGAAATTAAGCGGAAAATGGTCATATTTTATAACGTAATAAAATACCTAAATATCAACTTTCCCAAAACGAGTTTAATTAGGATTCAAAGTTTTTTTTTCACTTTTTAGCATGCATAGGAGAACCTAGTGGATCGGTAAACTCTCGTGGAGGAATCAAGTTGTGGCTATCTGTTTCAACTCATTGCCCAAATAACCCCTGCATTCTGTTTTTGCAAGAAGTATATGCAAGGTAGAGCTCGAACCTGCAACAATTATCAGACCTAGGCACTACTTTTCTATTGCACCAAAACTGCGCACCTTTTTCCATTTTATTGACACTACTAGATAACTAAATTTGTCAGAAGTAACATAGATTCATGCACCACTTATCTTATAATCCCTATAATTAACATAGATTAATGTTAAGTAAGGATTGTCTTATTTTGTAAGGTATAACTTATTATAATTGTTCTTTAAAATAATAATAAAAAAGTACCTTTGATTTCTATAAAATTTGTAATCAATTAATATGCAGTGACAAGGAAATTAAGCATAGTTATATGATAACAACAATGGCCCTAATTTAATTTTCTAATGGATAGAATTCTCTTTCTTTTTCTATTTTATTATTAACAGTTTAAAATGTTATGGCCACAAACAATATTTCACTGACCCTACATCTCTAAATCTAACAATATATAATGTAGTGACATAAGAATATGCTTCCAAATCTTTAACAAAAAACGTTCACAACCATGCATATAATTGCACTTTATGTTCAAATCTTTTAAATAAAAACAGTTAGAACCTAAAATTCTAGAAGCATAAGAAGTAGCATGTTCATAACAAGTAGCACGTTCTTAATGAAATTCAAGTTATAAAATTGGGATAGAACAAATTAGAGTTAACATAGAATGAATCACCATTATTATACTAATATCAAGTATTGTATGTGGTAATTAATGCGGTAAAATTTGAATTTGAACTAACCTCGCATTAAGTATCTCTTAGGCATAAGTTACAAACTATGGACATATTCAAGACCTCATCATGTGGTATATGATACTAGACAAACCCTATGAATAAAATAATAAAATTAGTTACCAAAGATAAAATATAACATTCTCAATTTAAGTTAATACGCACAAAAATATCAACATCCAACTATAACCCTAATCAAATCACCTTAATTTTCCAAGATAACCGAAAATTACTACTAAAGCAAGTATTATTGTTATAAAATGTTTATTCCTTGAAACACCCAAATAGTTGACAATTAGAGAGTAAAAGTTGCTAGTAAATAGATTACACAATTCATATAGAAATACATTGCAATATTTTTTATCTATCGCCAAATATACCATGAAATATGCATCCAAATGAACACTATGTTCTCATAGTTAATTATTGAGAATAATACCTAAAGTTCATTTGTTTTGATAACTAAAGCAAGTGCATGAGGCATAAGAGAATGATTAAGATCCACAGATATGGATTATAACTTCCCAACTCTCATACTTCTCCATATAAAAACTTAAAAGTAATTCGACTTATTCTATGCTAATTTGTTGTTTGATTACTGATTTTGGTGTTATAAATTACTAAGGAAACCATTAATGACAAAAAAGAAGAAAATATTAGATGTTCTCATTAAAAAGAAAATAATACATATAGTAGTAGCAATTGAAAACAAAGTATATTAAACACAATGAATTAGCTAGAAAGGTCACAAAGAACTAAGGAAAAAATTGATTTTTTTCGTAGAATTAAATGGGCCTTTTTAGTCATTAAGTAGCTATAAAAGTTCTAGTTTAAAATGGCTACATTCCAAAATTATACGTTAAAACATCTTTTTCGGACAATTTACAATGAAAATCGCATGCTCCGTTTAAATCATATTGTTTAAGGTTTTGTGATCAAATTCGAACTCAACGTAATGGTGTAGATGGTACGATACATCTTCTATCCAAGAGATAATTATTTACACAAAAGGCATATAAACAGTAATAATTAACTGTCCACCCAATAATTCCATTGCTTCATAAATTCAAAAGCATATAAAAAACAACGAAAATGCGTCTAAATAGTTAAAAATATTGAAACTAAAATGAATTATAGTTAACCTAGTAAACATAATGAGTTGTTAAAAGTAGAAATCATCTAACTTGAATTCATTTAATGAATAAATTGCTTAAGGAAAGATCCAATTTGTTTCTGACTAAGTGATGATCTGATTGGAGAATGAATTATTTAAGGAAAGAACTGCTTACGAAGAACCATAACCCAAAATTATTTAATCTTGGCCATGATTATTTACAAATCATCATTAACCGAGGCCATGATTCTTCAATGTTAAAGTACAAAGCTTCCATGACCCAAAATTATCCTCAATTGTCCAACATAACCCGCAATATCAACACTACCACAACCAATGTCGAAACCACCCTCACTCTCACTGTCATCAAACTAGAACCTCCTCCACCTCAAACCATCACCATTACTCAAATCACCCTAGAACCAACATGCGACTAAATCCAATTTAATATCGATGGTTGTTATTAAGGTTTGGATATTATAGCCAAAAAATATTTTTCATCGAATAGGTTTCTATTTCAAGAAGAGAAGACATTTTTATTTGGATTAGGAGTCAAATAGGAGGGAGAATGACGATGCTAAAAGCGAGAAAAGGGTGATGCTTAGGTATGTAAAGGCAAGGTCGGAGATTAAGAAAAAATGAAAGTTAAGTGCTTTAGTCCTTAAGAAGGAACTGAAGCAAAATAACCTTATTTACTTTGGCCATAAAGAAAACCGAAGCAAATAACCCTATTGGCTTCTATGCATTTGCTTTATTTGTAAATGATGACCGAAGTAAATTGCAATTTTTGTATTTTCTAATGCTTTGTATGTACTAATTACTTTTTTTAAGGAGGGACCGAAGAAAATGATAGTATTTACTTCGGTTGCTAACTCAACCAAAGAAAATGAGGCGATGCAACAGACATATTTTACACTAGTGATATTTCATTCATGGAAAAAGAGGAGGCAGAAGAATGGGTTTTTACTACCCTATAGTTAGCCATGGAAGAGAATGTTTTTTGGAGATTAGCAGTGAAACCATGCGCCTTCACTAAAGTACTCTCTCATCTTCATGGTGAAAATTTTCTTTAGAAAACTCAGATTAGTGAGTGATTTTTTCAGGTAGAGGAAGCAGCAGCAGTTAGGGTTTACTAATTGAGAGAGGAAGAGAGAAGAAGATGAGTTGGAATCCTAAGGGGAGTTCCAAGTCTAAGAAGCCCAAAAATGGTTGGAGTGGAAAGTCAAGAGATGAGAGTGTCACCATTGTAAGAAACTTGACAATTGGAAGAGAGATTTTCTGGACTTGAAGAGGAAAATAGGATGGATCTTCATCAATTCTGGTGGAGAAGACTGTATCTGACGATGTATTAACTACAACTTCATCAGATGTATCAGATCATTGGATGCACTATTTAAGGGCATCGTTCCACATGATGCCAAATAGGGATTACTTTAGCTCTTTCGTTGGAAAGGAGAGAAGTGCAATTCTTATGGAAAATGATGCTTGTTGTATAGCGCATGTTTGACGGAGTGATTTGCACTTTGACAAGTGTTTTCTATGTTCCATGTCTTTGAAAGTATTTGATCTCTTTAAGGTGGTTAGCATCCATGGGATATAGAGTAACTATAAAGATGGACAGTTTGAAGGTTTCTAGGGATTCATTAGTTTTGATGAAGGGTGATGTGTTCTGGAATCAGTATCATCTAAAAGGAGCCACCTTACTTAAAGGGTCTTCTTTTGGAGTTAACAGTTATCATGCTTTGGATGCTATTAGATTTTGGCATCTAAGATTCGATCATATTTTGGAGAAGTATTTGAAGTTGCTTTATAGATGATATATGATTAAAGGATAAAACTTCTACAAGTTAGATTTCTATCAACGATGTATTTTAGGAAAGTAAACAAATGTATCATTTGGAGTTAGACATCATAAATCGAAGAAAGTACCCGATTATGTACATATAGATGTTTGGGTACCAGTAGTTGTCGCTTCCATTGGGGGAGCAAAGTATTTTTATTTCCTTTATTGATGATTTTTCTCAAAGGTTTGGGTGCATATGTTGAAGGCTAAATCAGAATGTTTTGCAAAATTTAGAGATCAAAAAGCATTAGTCGAAAACCAATTCGATTGTAAGTTAAAGGTGCGTAGGACCTATAACACCGATGAATTTGTCTTTAGAGAGTTTCTCTATTATTTTGTAACTAGTTTGGTATTCAGAGTTCACTATACTAAATGATCCATAATCTAATGGGGTTATGATCCATAATCTAATGGGGTTGCTGAAAGGATGAATCAGATTCTACTTAAGAAGTCCCGTTACTTGGGATTGACGATGGGCTTATCTAAAGGCTTTTGGGCTAAAGCTTTGTCGACTGTAGTTCCTATTGTAAATCAAATTCTATGCTCAGCCATAGGTAGGAAGGTTCTAGAGAAGAAGTGGAGAGGTAAAGCAGTGTATCTCGGCCATTTTTGCATTTTTGGTTATCCCTTGTATGTTCACTAAACGGGTGATCATAATTAAGAGGATAAATCAATAGGGTATATTGATGGGATACACAGATGAAGTCAAAGGGTATCGCATTTAAAACCCTATTTATAGGAATATTTGCATACCATACATGTTACGTTTTATGATTTTGCAATATCCAAGTCAAAGAAAGATTTACCTACTACATCGGTAGATTTTGATAGGCCTAAAGAGATGGAAGTCATTCCTACATTTCGGCCTAGTAGTATAGTTGTAGATGTTGTTGATTGAGGTAAATACGAAGTTGATGAGACATCACCAAGTAGTTCATAGGTGCCTTCAAGCGGTGTTGGTGATGTGCATAAAGCTAAAGGTTGTTCAGATCAAGGTGGAGTTAAAAGGATTTTATGCGATGTTATACCCACTCGAGCCAATCATAGCACTATTAGGTCCCTTAAGAGGTATGAAAATTGGCAATATGCAAACCTCAACCTTAATGATCAGTTTGACTATGCTCTACGTGTGGTTATGATGAGCCATTTGACCTTAAACAAGCCATGAAGTCGAGTGATAGCTTGAACTAGATTTACAACATGAAGGAGGAGTTGTAGTCTTTGATGAGGAATAAGACTTGGGATTTGGACCACTACCTTAACGAAGCTGAGCCATATGCTGCAAATTGGTGTTTAAGGTGAAGAATGATGTGAGATACATGGTTAGATTAGTATAAAAGGGTTTTTATAGAGGAAGGGTGGGGTATGGTGAGATTTTTGCTCATAAAGTGACACATACCTCCATCCAACTTTTCTTGCTATAGTTGCTACTTATAACTTGAACTTGGAGCAAAGATGTTAAGACTATTTTCTTATATAGTGACTCAAAGGAGAGCATTTAAATGAAGCAACCAGACAAATGTGTTGAAATTATGACAAAAAGAATGGGTTTATAATTTGAAGAAGTCTCTTTATGAATTAAAACAGTCGCCTAAACAGTGGTACATGAGGCTTGATTCTTTTATGCTTTCACTTAGTTTTAATCGTAGTATTAAAGATGAATGTGTTTATTTCAATCATTTAAAGAATGGTAGTTCTGTGTATTAGTCTTATATGTGGATGACATGTTTATTGATTCCAAGGATAAAGCTAAAATTAATAAATTAAGACTGAAGTCATAAGCAGAATTTGACATGAAAGACCTTGGGGAAGCAAGGAAGATTTTAGGTATGGAAATACGAAGTGATAGATACCTTGGAATTTTGAGGCTCACTTAAAAGGAATATATTCGGAAGGTGCTTACTTGGTTTAGCATGGAGAGATAAAAGGCATTAGCACACTTGTACCTTTGCATATACGCGTTCTAATAAAGGCACTTCAATCTTAGAGAAGGACAAGGCATAGATGGAGAAGGTTCTCTATGCGAGTGTAGTTGATAGCTTGATGTATGCTATGATTTGCACCGGGCCTGATATCACATAGGCTGTTGGATTGTTTAGTAGATATATGGCAAATCCAAGATGCATTAGGAGGCAGTGAAGTATATTTTTAGGTATCTTAGAGGAACTCTAGACCAGAGGCTTGTTTTTGATGAAAGAGAAAGAAAATTCAACTTAGTTGGATATTGCAATTTCAACTATAATGGTAAAAGAGATTGAAGAACATAAACGTTAGGTTATTTGTTCACTCTTGGAGAGATAGTTATTAGTTGGAGAGTGAACTTGCATATGATAGCTGCTTTGTATACAACAGAGGCGGAGGTGGTAGTTTTCAATAAAGAAGCTAAGGAGGCACTCTATGTGAAGCAGTTGATGTGTGATTTGAGCTTCGTATATGATGGAGCCGTTGTGAGTTGAGATAGTCAAAGCATAATTCAGTTAGCTGAAAATTTGGCTTTTAGCCAGAGGATGAAGCATATAGATGCAGTAGAAGTCTTTCTTGCCTCGATGAATGAAGATAAGCTAATTTATCTTCAGAAGGTTTGTATGAAGGAAAATGCAGTGGATATGTTTACTATGTCTGTAACAACCCACATATTTAACGATTATATATTTGAATGTTTTATTTAAATATAGTGTCGTTAGTCGGATTTTTGGTCCGAAATGTTACTTTTTGCAAATGGCCGAATTGGAACTCGAAACCATTTCCATTGTTTCCAAAATGGAGTTTGCGATCTTTTTGAGTATAAGCTTTGATATGTTTGGAGTTTGTGAAATTTTGACTCTTTTTCTGTTGGGCTTGAGTTTGGGTTCAGCCCCAATCTCCTCTTAACCCTCTAGCTCATTACTCTTCATCCATTCACCTTATTTCATTTCTTAAGCTTAAGAAATACTGAAAATGGTGGAAGGGAAAGGGAAATATAAATTGCAAGCCCTAGTTTCAACTTCCAACTTGATTTCTTGCTCCAAAAATCAAAGAGAATCCATTGGTAAGCTCTTCTTCATCTTCTCTATCTCTTTCTCTCTTCAATCCCAGAAATTTCCTAAACCTAACTTAGGAAAATACTTGTTTTATTCTTAGATTGAAGCTAGTTGAGTAGAAGTGGAGATTTGTTGGTCTTCTCCTTGCATTGAACTCCTTCTTCTTTGTTTTTGAATTAGAAGGTGAGTTTTGAACTCACATCTACTTCGTTTGATATCATTGATGTTAGGTATGAATTCCTAACACTTGTTCATATGCTTTTTCTTTCGATTTGGTTTGCTTTGGTGAAATTGCCAAATTATGATTTTTGAAGCCAAATCTATGTAAAACCTTATATGGTTGATGTTTTATGTTGTTCGAAGTGTTCGGGTGTGTCGTTAAGGTTGGGTAGTCGTTTGATGTAAGCCCATAATCAACACGCATCCGATTGCTTTCGATTTGTTTGGCCATAATGGCCTAGGTTCAGGAAATGCCTGAACATTGAGTTTCAGACGTCTGAAACCCTTATTTCAGACGTCTGAATATTGTTCTGGGGAACATTTTCATCCCCAGATTCAGACGTCTGAAATTATATTCCAGACGTCTGAATTGGCTACATTTTATCCAGAAAGGAAATATGCCAAAATATGTTTATTTCATACGTCTGGAAGGTTGGATTCAGACGTCTGAATTCTGTTTTCAAAAACAAATTAATTTTTCGATTCAGACGTCTGAATCTCTTCTTTCAGACGTCTGAATATGCTCTTTTTTTTTGCCTACTTGCCTTGTTCGTTTAGTTTTCCAAATTTAATCGATACATATTGATTCCAATTAGTTGTTTATGCACATTTGACCTTGATGATTCCTTTTTGACTTTATTCATGGGCTTTTTATAAATGATTTCTTCAAATCTTATTAAAAGCTCGCTTCTCCAATTTATAAATTCTATTTAAAGCACACACAATTTCGCACTTCGAGCGAAGTGGAAGGGTGATTAAACGGTTGGGCAAAACACGGACCATGAATCTGTGCGTTTATCTTTCCGATTAATCCCCGACCTATTCAATTGATCGTTTTAACCTTCGGGTTTGGTTTACCGATGATATGAGGTGAACTTTGTGCTGCTTTGAGTGTGAAATTAACTAACGGATAGTAAACCGTTTAGTGCGAACGAGTGGTTATGGGACTCACGTTACCACTTTTCGGATTCCTTTTTGAGAGTTATGACACATTCCACCAGTTAGTGGTGTCCAGTACTGGGTCTCTGACCTTCGCCACTATGATTTGTTGCCTTCGGGTATGTTGCCTTCGGGTTTGTACCTTCGGGTTTGTGCCTTCGGGTTTGTTGCCTATAGTATCGCTTCCGATGTTGGTCGTTATGAGCCACATGGGTGATATTGGGTTGCCCTGTTGTTTCGCTTCCGATGTTGGTCGTTATAAGCCGCATGGGTGATATTGGGTTTGGAGTCTTCGGGCTCATGGATCCTTGTTGTACAGTACTGAGCTCGAGCAATTTTCTGATGTTTCATTCATATGTATATTCCCTAGGTATCGCCCTTCGGTGTAGGTCTTTTTAAGCCGCATGATGCGTAGCGTTTACCTTGTGGAACTTGTACACCTTCATTGGTATTTGTCATTTGCCTTTTGGCTTGTTTTGGGATATTCTTATCCTTTGTTTCTATGAGTTGCCGATGATACGAGGCTTGTTATTATATGATTCATCTTTTGATAGATGATTGTGTTATCTCCTTTAGAGATATTCGTTATGCCTTGTAACCTTGCAGGTTTATTGTTGTTCAGTTTATCTAACTGATTTGTTTAGCTAGACTGACCCGTGTATTTTATACTCGGGTCAGATCGAGATGTTTCAGGTTAGGTGCTTTTGGACTTACCCTATTTTGCTTCCGCATGGACTATTCAGCTTATTCCTTTTTGTTAAAGCTTTTTGTGTAGTCCTTTTATTTGTAACTATGATATGTGTATTCTTTTGGCTCATCTGTATATTGTGGTTTGCTATACCACTTGACATGTATTATTTGTAAACTCTGTTATGCATATGTTTATGTGTATATGATAATCTACTGTTCTGTGATGTATATTACATTTGAGTTGTTATATTCTGTTCTGATAGATCCTTCAACCACCTATGGTTTTGTTTTAAGTATTCATTGGGTATGTTGACTTGCTTGGTATGTTTATTGTCGATGTATTCAATAGATAGTTAGAGCAAGGCTATAGATGCTCTCTCCTAACCTGCCTTATTCTCCGTGTTAGTTGACGGCATTACCTTGTAGTGTCCTTGGCTAGCGTGGGTATAGAGGTGGGGCGTCACAGCGTGGCATCAGAGCTGAGTTCAGAACGAAGTATGATAAACACAGAATAGATGCACATATTACGGTACATCAAAGTGTATAAGTGATACAAATCTTTGAATCATCGTGCCCTTCTATTCCTTCTGCTATCAAGGGTTAGATAGAAATGGGGAATACGTCTAGGAATGCACTTTATTCCATAGTATTCCATATTGAAGTATCTACCTTGTGAATAATCTTGTTCTTATCTTACTTTCAGCGTATGGCTGGAAGAGGCAGGGGACGACGTTCGGATGCTGGGTGATCTAGTGGCTCACATCCGGATGGCGTTTATATGTCTGCCGATTAGTTTTTGGAATTGTTTAGGAGCACTCAGCCTCCAGTTCCTCCTCGAGTGTCTCCACCTCGCAAGTCTGCCTTTGCACGCCAGTGCAGTGATTTTGCTCATCTTGGAGGAAAGCCGTTTAAGGGCTCCGAGTCCGTTCTTGAAGTCCAAACTTGGTTTCGCACGTGCGAGCGTATCTTCTCTCGTATGGATCTTTCTGACCATGATAGAGTTCTTGTAACTTCTAGCTTGTTACAAGAGCGTGCTCTTGATTGGTATGAGCTTCTTGTAGCCGAAATTGATGAGTCTACTCTTTCTTGGACTCAGTTTCGGGAGCTATTTGAACTCAAGTTCGTTCATGAATCTGAAAAAGTTTTATTGACCCGTCGCTTCCTTGAGTTGAAGAAAGGGAAATCTTCTGTTTCTGAGTATGTTGCATCATTCGAGGCTTTATCTAAGTATGGTATTGAATTCATTAGTACTTCTTATAAGAAGAATTTGAAGTTTTTTTCTGGTCTTAAGAAATATCTTAAGAAGTCCTTGTTTCTCCAGTTTAAGCTTTCTTTTGAGGAGTTAGTTGATTCTGCGCTTCATCTCGAGACCGTCGAGAAGGAGTGTGATAGTGATATTGATGTTGAGGTTTCCAAGAACCCCAACAAGAGGCAATTTCCATTTCAGAAGTCCAGGTCTTTACCTTCTAAGAAGAAGAAGACTGGTGGTTCTAGTTCTCAGCCTCAGTCTATTGGAACACCTTTCATTCGGAAGTGTTTCAATTGTGGTTCTCCTGATCATATTATTCGAGCTTGTCCTAAGCCTCTCTTCTGCCGCTATTTCAAGAAGGAAGGTCACCATGTTTCAGCTTGCCCTACTGTTCCGGCTAGTGCCAATTCTAGCAAGCTTTATGCTGCCAAGGCTTCTGAAGGTCCTTCTCAGCCCAAAGGTATATCTCCATCTATTTTGGAAGGTTCCATTTTATTTCGTGATCATAGTATACGAGTTCTTTTCGATACGTGTGCTTCACATTCTTTCGTATCGAAAAAGCTCCTTAATGATTTATCTTTGGATGTTTCTCATTTTGTTACTTCTTTAAGGATTGCGAATCCTATTTGGGGATCCGCGACCCTTAGCTTGCTTTGTGATGATGTTGAGATTGTTTTATGTGGGTTTTCTTTTCGTGCGAGTCTGCACGTTATTTCTTGTCTAGGATTTGATTTGATTTGATTTTGGGTATGGACTGGCTAGTAAGATATGATGCCAGGATTGTTTGTTCGGAGAGAATTATATATCTTCGACATCTGGATTCTCCTACTCAGCTATCTCTTATTCTTCGGGATGTGGATAATTCCGAAATGGCTTTATATTCTCTTGATTCGCGAGATGATGATGATATATCTCGTATTCCTATCGCTTGTGACTTTTCTGATGTTTTTGAGCCTGTCTCGGGTTTGCCACCTAAGTAGGCAATTGAGTTCCGCATTGATCTCATTCCAGACGCGCAGCCAGTTAGTCGTCCTCTCACGAGAATGTCTACAAAGGAAAATGAGGAACTCAAGAAGCAGCTTTTAGAGCTTGAGTCCAAGCAGTTGATTCAGTCAAATTTTTCTCCATGGGGATCCGCGGTCGTCTTCATGAAGAAGTCCGATGGAACTCTTAGTCTTTGCATTGACTATCGCAAGCTTAACGAGTTAACCATTAGGAATAGGTATCCATTGCCTAGGATCGATGATATGTTCGATCTATTGAGTGGTGCTAAGGTCTTTTCTCAGCTTGACCTTGCCATAGGTTTTCATCAGTTATGAGTCGCGGAGGATGGCATACCTCTTACCGCTTTCCGCACTCGTTATGGTTCTTTTGAGTGGCTCGTTATGTCGTTCGGTTTGACGAACGCCCCTGCTTTCTTTGTTGATCTCATGAATCGAGTAATCCGGGAATATCTCGATAAGTTCGTCCTTGTCTTCATTGATGATATCCTTATTTACTCTAAGTCTGAAGCCGAGCATGCTAATCACTTGAGAATTGTCTTGAGTACTCTCCGTCATCAAGCCAAATTCTCCAAGTGCCATTTTTGGGAGAATAAGGTTAAGTTATTAGGCCATGTTGTATCTTCCGATGGCATTTCTGTCGATCCCTCAAAGATCGAGGCCATCTAGAATTGGAAGAGGCCTGAGAATGTGCATGAGATTCGTAGGTTCCTTGTATTGGCGGGTTATTACCGTCGGTTCATTGAGGATTTTTCCCGTGTTGTGCTTCCTCTCACCTGCCTTACTCGGAAAGGCATTCGTTTTGATTGGTCCGACAAGTGTGAAGTTTCCTTTCAGACATTGAAGGAACTTCTCACTAATGCTCCTATTCTTGTGGTTCCCGAGGGGAATCATGATGTAGTTGTCTACACCGATGCTTGTGGTAGTGGTCTCGGTGCTGTTCTTATGCAGAAGGATCGGGAAGTTGCTTATGCTTCTAGGCAACTGCGTCCGAATGAAGTTCTCTATGCCACTCATGATCTTGAGTTAGCCGCCGTTGTCTTTGCCTTGAAGATTTGGCGACGCTATTTATTGGGCGAGCGCTTCATTCTTTATACCGATCATAAATCCCTGAAGTATTTGTTCACTCAGAAGGAACTCAATATGAGACAACAGCGTTGGCTCGAGTTTCTTGCCTCCTATGACTTTGATATCCAGTATACCACTGGTAAGGGTAATCGTGTTGCTGATGCGCATAGTCGCAAACATTCGGCTGTTATTTCTATGATGCTTGCCGAATGGGATATTCTTGAGACTCTATCTTTTTGTGAAATTCGTAATTGAGGTTCATCTTCTGATACTCCTATTCCATTATTTAGTTTGGGAGCTCGACCTATTTTGTTGGATCGTATTGCCGATGCCCAGCGGCGTGATCTTGATTTGTTGCATCTTTTTCATCTTTGTGAGTCTGGATCCTGTGATGAGGCGTTGCGGGATTTCAGCATTGATTCTCATGGGTGTCTTCGCAAGAAGAACCGTCTTTTTGTGCCTTCTGATTTTGCACTTAGGCATGACATTCTTGATGATTGTCACCGTTCTAAGTATACCATTCATCCTGGTAGTAGTAAGATGTATGCCGATATGCGTCGTCTTTATTATTGGAAAGGCATGAAGCGCGATGTGGCGAGTTATGTGAGTAATTGCATAACTTGTCAGCGTTTTAAGGCCGAACATCAGCGTCCTTGGGGTCTTCTTCAGCCTCTAGAGATTCCATTGTGGAAATGGGATCAGATTTCTATGGATTTCATTGACGGCCTACCTCGTTCGAGATTGGGCCATTCTAGCATTTGGGCTATTGTTGATCGCCTCACCAAATCTGCTCATTTTATCCCTATTAAGTCTAATAGGACTGCTTCGCATTTGGCTAAGTTGGATGTCAAGGAAATCGTGAGACTTCACGGTGTTCCTAGTTCTATTGTGAGTGACCGTGATCCTTTATTCACGAGTCATTTTTGGCAGAGTCTTCAGCAAGCTTTGGGAACAAAGTTAATTTTAGTACAGCTTATCATCCGCAGTCTGATGGATAGATTGAACGGGTGAATCGTATCTTGGAAGATCTTCTCCGTATTTGTATTTTTGATTTCGGTGGTTGTTGGGAGGATCACCTACCTCTTGTAGAGTTCTCCTACAACAATAGTTTTCAGTCTAGCATCGGTATGGCTTCTTTCGAAGCCTTATATGGAAGGCCATGTCGATCACCTTCTTGTTGGTTGGAATCTGGAGAGAAGCTTATTCTTGGTCCAGATTTTGTTCGTGATTCTTCTGAGAAGACTGATCTCATCCGGTTGAGAATGAAAGAGGCACAGAGTCGCCATAAATCCTACGCTGACAACCGTAGGAAGCCTCTCGAGTTCTCGATTGGTGATCTTGTTTTTATTCGTGTTTCTCCTTTGAAAGCGGTTATGAGTTTCAGTACGACTGGGAAATTGGCTCCTCGCTATATAGGACCATTTTCTATTACTGAACGTATTGGCCCTGTGGCTTATAGAGTTTCACTTCCTGCTCATTTATCTGGCATTCATGACGTGTTTCACGTCTCGCAACTTCAGAAGTGTCTTCGGGAATCGGATTCTGTTATTGATTCTCCTGATTTGCTTGAGCTTGAGGTCTCACTGGACTTATCTATTTTACAACAACCTATTCGCGTACTTGACACGGAGGTGCGACACCTTCGGAACAAGCACGTGCCGCTCGTTAAAGTTCAATGGTTCGCTAACCCCAATGACTGTACTTGGGAAACCAAAGAGTTTATTGAGCGATCCTATCCAGGTTTTCTATCTTTGCTTGGCAACGGTGAGTTTATCTTTTCATCTCAAGCTTATTTCCTTTTCTTTTAAATGTTGTACGTATGTAGTTGTTACAAATATCGTCTCTAGGAATTGCGGGGATGCAATTTTATAAGGAAGGGAGATCTGTAACAACCCGCATATTTAACGATTATATATTTAAATGTTTTATTGAAATATAGTGTCGTTAGTCGGATTTTTGGTCCGAAATGTTACTTTTTGCAAATGGCCGAATTGGAACTCGAAACCATTTCCATTGTTTCCAAAATGGAGTTTGCGATCTTTTTGAGTATAAGCTTTGATATGTTTGGAGTTTGTGAAATTTTGACTCTTTTTCTATTGGGCTTGAGTTTGGGTTCAGCCCCAATCTCCTCTTAACCTTCTAGCTCATTACTTTTCATCCATTCACCTTATTTCATTTCTTAAGCTTAAGAAAAACCGAAAATGGTGGAAGGGAAAGGGAAATATAAATTGCAAGCCCTAGTTTCAACTTCCAACTTGATTTCTTGCTCCAAAAATCAAAGAGAATCCGTTGGTAAGCTCTTCTTCATCTTCTCTATCTCTTTCTCTCTTCAATCCCAGAAATTTCCTAAACCTAACTTAGGAAAATACTTGTTTTATTCTTAGATTGAAGCTAGTTGAGTAGAAGTGGAGATTTGTTGGTCTTCTCCTTGCATTGAACTCCTTCTTCTTTGTTTTTGAATTAGAAGGTGAGTTTTGAACTCACATCTACTTCTTTTGATACCATTGATGTTAGGTATGAATTCCTAACACTTGTTCATATTCTTTTGCTTTCGATTTGGTTTGCTTTGGTGAAATTGCCAAATTATGATTTTTGAAGCCAAATCTATGTAAAACCTTATATGGTTGATGTATTATGTTGTTTGGAGTGTTCGGGTGTGTCGTTAAGGTTGGGTAGTCGATTGACGTAAGCCCATAATCAACGCGCATCCGATTGCTTTCGATTTGTTTGGCCATAATGGCCTAGGTTCAGGAAATGCCTGAACATTGAGTTTCAAACATCTGAAACCCTTATTTCAGACGTCTGAATATTGTTCTAGGGAACATTTTCATCCCCAGATTCAGACGTCTGAAATTATATTCCAGACGTCGGAATTGGCTACATTTTAACCAGAAAGGAAATAGGCCAAAATATGTCTATTTCAGACGTCTGGAAGGTTGGATTCAGACGTCTGAATTCTGTTTTGAAAAACAAATTAATTTTCCGATTCAGACGTCTGAATCTCTTCTTTCAGACGTCTGAATATGCTGTTTTTTTGCCTACTTGCCTTGTTCGTTTAGTTTTCCAAATTTAATCGATACATATTGATTCCAATTAGTTGTTTATGCACATTTGACCTTGATGATTCCTTTTTGACTTTATTCATGGGTTTTTTATAAATGATTTCTTCAAATCGTATTAAAAGCTCGCTTCTATAATTTATAAATACTATTTAAAGCACACACAATTTCGCACTTCGAGCGAAGTGGAAGGGTGATTAAACGGTTGGGCAAAACACGGACCATGAATCTGTGCGTTTATCTTTCCGATTAATCCCTGACCTATTCAATTGATTGTTTTAACCTTCGGGTTTGGTTTACCGATGATATGAGGTGAACTTTGTACTGCTTTGAGTGTGAAATTAACTAACGGATAGTAAACCGTTAAGTGCGAACGAGTAGTTATGGCACTCACGTTACCACTTTTCGGATTCCTTTTGAGAGTTATGACACATTCCGCCAGTTAGTGGTGTCCAGTACTGGGTCTCTGACCTTTGCCACTACGGTTTGTTGCCTTCGGGTATGTTGCCTTCGGGTTTGTACCTTCCGGTTTGTGCCTTCGGGTTTGTTGCCTATAGTATCGCTTTCGATGTTGGTCGTTATGAGCCGTATGGGTGATATTGGGTTGCCCCATTGTATCGCTTCCGATGTTGGTCGTTATGAGCCGCGTGGGTGATATTGGGTTTGGAGTCTTCGGGCTCATGGATCCTTGTTGTACAGTACTGAGCTCGAGCAATTTTCTGATGTTTCATTCATATGTATATTCCCTAGGTCCGCCCTTCGGTGTTGGTCTTTTTGAGCCGCATGATGCGTAGCGTTTACCTTGTGGAACTTGTACACCTTCATTGGTATTTGTCATTTGCCTTTTGGCTTGTTTTGAGATATTCTTATTCTTTGTTTCTATGAGTTGCCGATGATACGAGGCTTGTTGTTATATGATTCATCTTTTGATAGATGATTGTGTTATCTCCTTTAGAGATATTCGTTATGCCTTGTAACCTTGCAGGTTTATTGTTATTCAGTTTATCTAACTGACTTGTTTAGCTAGACTGACCCGTGTATTTTATACTCGGGTCAGACCGAGATGTTTCAGGTTAGGTGCTTTTGGACTTAGCCTATTTTGCTTCCGCATGGACTATTAAGCTTGTTCCTTTTTGTTAAAGCTTTTTGTGTAGTCCTTTTATTTGTAACTCTGATATATGTATTCTTTTGGCTCATCTGTATATTGTGGTTTGCTATACCACTTGACATGTATTATTTGTAAACTCTGTTATGCATCTGTTTATGTGTATATGATAATCTACTGTTCTGTGATATATATTACATTTGAGTTGTTATATTCTGTTCTGATAGATCCTTCAACCACCTATGGTTTTGTTTTAAGTATTCATTAGGTATGTTGACTTGCTTGGTATGTTTATTGTCGATGTATTCAATAGATAGTTAGAGCAAGGCTATAGATGGTCGCTCCTAACCAGCCTTATTCTCCATGTTAGTTGACGGCATTACCTTGTAGTGTCCTTGGCTAGCGTGGGTATAGAGGTGGGGCGTCACAATGTCCTTGCCCACTGTAAAGTTCAAGCATAGTTCGAACTTGATCCGCTTATTGAGGATCTAGGTGCCATATGCAAGCATAAGGGGAGAGTGAGTTAGTAAATGGAGACATTTGTTTTCATCATAGAGATTTATCATACGTGAAGAGGGTAATTTCAGCACTTTAATGGTGGGCAGTGGCCATGCCATAGTTCGTTGGCAAAATGTAGTGGGTGATAGCTATGCCAAAGATCATTGGAAAGTATCTATGATGTCTTGTCCGAGAGTTGCTTGGAATATGAAGATGTATGTAGAGTTGGTAGGCTTATATGGAAATATAATATCTGAATGGAGGTCGTTAGATTTTGGTGATATAATATTTCTATATTAAGAAAGATTTTGGATTTATTTAAGTCAAGTGAAATTATGACTCAAATTTATTGTATTAAAGAAGGAAAAACATTATCTAAATGATCAGTTATTTTGAGAGATTGAAGTAATCATCAATTCCTTGATTAACCAATTAATAAAGGCATTTTATCAAGTATATGATATTGAAGAAAGCTAGAAATTTTGAATATATAGAATTCTCCCACATGAATCAGTGAATCGATGAGGCATTGAATTATCATCATAAATCAATTACTTCAATCCAAGTAATAATCTCCATATAAAGATAGTCACTCTTTAGAGATTTAATAATCCTCTCAAGTTGTGTTTCTTCGTATTCTCTTTTTTATCCTCTACTAGCAATCCTGTAATTTTTTATTTTCATGGAAAGTAATAAAATCCTCTCTCCCAAAGTGGATGTATACTATCTCACGATAGTGGACCAATCCTATGTGTGACTATCATTTGTATTTATGCATCTTTGATATGTGATTGCTTATTTTGGAATATCTATTTTCTATTTATTCTACCTCACCATCAACATGATCTTTGTTTGCACAAAAAATGGACAAACACCTCCAAGTCGTATTATTTAGTTGATTATATGTAATTTTCAATGATTTTAGATGAGTATGTAAATATGAGAAAAGTAGGGGCTGAAATGTAAAAGACACACAGATTTATAGTGGTTCGGCCAGAATGTGCCTACGTCCACTTTATATGTTATTATCTTCTTTCTTTCAGGTTACAAGTACAATGCGTTGTGTACAAGTGTATGAAAGTAGTTTGAAAGTTCCTTCCTTGCTTGAGCTCTCAAACTTGTCTGCCATTGTTGTACCCCTGCCCCTCTATTTATAGAGTGAGGTAGGGGGCAGGGGTCTTGGATGTATATAGCTGCCAGCGGGCCTGGGCTGAAGCAATCTGGCCTGGTAGTCCTCTGGTTCGGCGGAGCTTCATTCGGTCGTGCATGGAGATGAAGTGGAGAGGCTTTGGTTCGGCGTGATGGTAGAGAGTAGTGGTTGGTCCGGTGTTGGTTTGGACCGGCATGGTGTAGGAGGTGTGGACCGGTATTGGGAGTTGGTTCGGCGGTCACCTGGACCGGTAGTTGCTCGGAGCGGTAGCAGGACTTTTAGCTTTGCCGAATGGAGTGGAGGCCGGATGTGGTTGTACATGTTTGGTCCGGTGGTAGTGTTATGCCGAATGTCCTTGGGTTTGGAAGGCCGAATGAGCCTATGCCGAATGAGCCTCTGTATTTGGTATGCCGAATGATTCTCTGGTATAGGGAACGCCGAATGCACTTGTGCCAAAGGGGATGCCGAATGATTCTTGAGTACCATAGTATGTGGAGATGATGAAGATGCTCGCTGGTCTCGAACGTGCATGGAACCTGACGCTCCTTGGTCTCGAGGCCTTCTGGGCGAGAATTCGCCCAACATTTGCCCCCCAAAGTGGGGCACGTGCTTGCACGTGTCGCTCTTTGTTTCTCGTAGGTGGGAAGACTTGTCTTGTAATGTCATGGGCTGGATGTTTATATCCTATTGATGTCCTGCGAAGGAATTCATAGTTTTAGTGTGAATTCAAATAACGACCGTTTGGGGTCGAAATATTTGTGATCAAGTGAATTGCGCCGTTCGAGGCGAGTTAGTGTACCCCGAGGGGGTTATCGATGCCAGGTTCACGTTAGAGTGGTTCCCTGGATCGTTTGTCAAGGTGGTTTATCGCTAGCTCAGAGCATGCCTAGGGGTTGTTCTCGACCCCGTACATGTGTAAGTAGCTTAGCCATTTCATAATTATCAAATATCCATTTGACTGATGAGCTTAAAAAGGGATGACGATAGGGTTAATAGCCATTCAGAGCGTGCCTATGGACCGTTCGTGGTCGCGTGCACGTGTAAATGATTAATCCATGTTAGTGAGAGATTCACGACTTATCCATTGTTATCATATTTTTTATTTTATTAGTAAGCTCTTAGAGTTCGGCACTTATCTGAGTGAAGCGCCCTGCGTGCCCCCAGTTCCTGGTCTTGGACGGTAGATAGAGGGTTCCGTTCGGTTCTTGGTTGGTCCGGCTATTCTCATCCGGCTTCTGGTGGTCCGGTATCATTGGTCCGGTTGGGCGAGACATCTGGTTCGGTGGTTGTGAGTTTGCCTATATATAGAGGCCGTACCCCCCTTGTTTTTCTTTACCGAACGAGTAGAGCCGAATCACTCCATTGCCGAATCAAGTGTTTGCCGAACCAACCTTATACCGAACCAGGTATATACTTATTACCGAATACACACGTATGTCCTTGCTTCACCGAATGGGACTACTGCCTTGGAGCCGAATGAGATGAAAACCGAATGGGGTTGAAACCGAATGAACTTGGAAACCGAATGAACTTGGAAACCGAATGAACTTGGAAGCCGAATGAACATGGAAACCGAATGAACTTGTGATCTGGAAGACTTCAGCTTGCGAATGAAATTCCACACTTGCACGCACTTGTTTGTTTACTTTTCTATTTTCCTTGTTCTAATATTAGGTTTTTCTTGTGCTGCAGAAAATGTCTCGCAAAGCGGAAACACGATCAGACAGAAAGAAGTCTAGAGGCACAGGAGAGCCTTCTTCTTCCTCGCCCCCAGTCCAATCAGGATCCGGGCAACACCGACCTATTCCGAAGTCTCTAGTGGACGGATGTGGTCCACAGGAACTTTTTAACTCTCCCCCTGACTGCTTCCCAAGCTCCTTAAAGGAGGAGCAACTTGACGTTATATCCCGTTCCTTTGGGATAGACAGGGCTCTTATGTTGTTACCGGGGGAAGGGGTCATGCCATATGATCCCCCTGAGGGGTACTTCGCTTATAGCCGGTACCATTGCATGTGCGGGGCTATTCCTCCAATCAACGCCTGGATACTAAGCTTCGTCACTTATCTGAAGGTGGCTCCATTCCAGCTTCAGCCCAACTCTTATGCCATTCTGGTATGCTTATATGCTATCTTCCAGAAGAGATATGGGCGCGCCCCCTCCAACCGGGAAATACGATATCTGTACAATCTGAGGGGGTACAGGAAGGGGTCCCCATATATTAGCTTGGAGTCAGCCGTTTCCTTCAAGCCTGTTTTGGATTTATACTCGAAGTATAGCATGTTCAAGAAGGAATGGTTCTTTGTCAGGGATGACTCCGTCTCTATTCGCCGATTTACCTCCGGATGTAAGTAAAAACTCTACTCATAATTCCTGTCTTGGCTGTAATTCACTCTCTTATGCGCTTTTATTTCTTGCTAGCGACAGGTGGTTTTGCGGTTGTGGAAGATGATCGCTTGGTTCGGATGGCAGCAGAAATTGAAGCTATTTCCGGGAGAGACAGATCGGCTGCTTATCTGATTAGGAATGCCAGGCTCTTGTCGTATAATTTGATCCTCCCACATCAGTCCGTAGTCAAACAGAGGGACACGGCAGAAGAGAAGGCTGCCCAGCCTAAAGGTGGGGTGACAGCGAAGGGTGGCAAGAGGAAGCCCTTTGCACAACGTCCAGTCGTAGGAGGCAAGAAGCTCAAGGAGTCCGATGGCCCTTCTCCAAGTACTTGCCCGGATGTCCCGGAGGAGGAAGGTGTAGAAGAGGAGGAAGGAGGTGAAGTTGGAGAAGGGTCGGAGGGTGGAGGAGATGGCGATGGTCAGGGTGGTAGCGGTGTTGCTGCTCTAACCTCTGAGCAGGACCTCGAACTGGATGAGGCTCTCCGTCGGGCCTTCGGGGAGTCAGAGGGGGAGTCGGAAACAGAGAAGGAAACGGAGAAGGCAGTGGAAACCGGCAAAGCTGTGGTTAGCACTGACCCATCCTCTAAGGGTTCCTCAGCTAGGGTGACCCCGGCGATGCAAGGTGAACTTTTGTCTTCTGCCGATTCCATTTTCGATAGGGACTTAGAAATTTTTTACGGTTCACTTCCGTCCTGGAATGAGATCCAGGACTTATTGCAGTATCCCACTCCTCCGCCGGGTTTGTATAACAGATGTGTCTCCTCACTTTTCTTTCTTTTTAACTTAGCACATTTTTTGAATTGCGGATTATTGTATGTTCGTAACACTTGTTCTTTATTCCAGGGGCAGGCCAGGCGGGTAAAACGTCGGATGTTCGACACCGCCTTGAACAATTTAAGTCGAGGAGAGCTTCCGCGAAACCTTCTACTGATCGCACTGGGGACGTAGTCAAGTACCGCCCTCTTCTTGGGGTCATCGAAGAGGGCATTCAGAAAAGGAAGCGGAGCCGTTCCTTATTTGAGTCTTCTTCTGCTTCGCAGCTTCCTACTCTGTCTCCCCCTACTCAGCCTCCTCGTGATACTACGGAGGAGAGCACGGAGCCCTGCCCCCCTCCTCCTCCTTCCAAGAGTTCTACTGTCATTCATATAAGGCGTCCCGATGTGCCTCGCCTCGTGCCTCGTGACCCTTTTGCCGGCCATCCTGATTTAGACCCAAGCTCTCAAGACATTTCATTTGATGAGGCCACGGGCGAGCACCTTCTTCCCCGCAACCCCATGGTAAGAGTGCTGGATGAGGCCAAGTCCCTAGATCTTGATCTGCTTACTACCCGAGTAGTTACTATGGGGGACGAGGCCAAGGCTAATATTGATCGGGTGGCCGAAGAGACTAAGAAGTTAATGGAGCATCATGCTCGATTGGTCAAGGCCGGGGAGGAGATTGGGAGTGCTAACATTCGGTTAAGGCTAAAGGTTGCCGATCAGGCCAAGCAGCTTGCCGACCAAGCCATCCAGATCTCCCAGCATGAGGAAGCTTCCCAGCGTCTGAAAGAGACCATGGAGAAGGCAAGTAGGGCGGAGTTACGGAAAATGGAGGTCACCTGCAGGGAGCGGATTAACATGGCTATTACAACGGTGGATGAGGTTCGAAATGCGGATCTCGAGCGGGTAGAGGAGTTGTCCGGGAGGCTCGAGGCTGCGGAGATGGCCCAGGCCGAGTTGAAGGAGGAGATGGAGGAGATGAGGAGGTCCCTCAAGTTGAAGGAAGAGGAAATGAGGAGGTCACTCCAGGCTGACTGCTTGAGATACCAATCAGAGAGGGACGTCGCCATCACCAAGTTGCAAGCTTCCGAGGCCCGGGTGAGGGAGTTTGAGGAAAACGAGGGGATGATGGATGAGATGTTGCAGGATATGTACTTCCACACTTGGAAGGAGGGCGGCTTGTCTTGGATGGACGATTACCCTCGGGTCATGGCCAAGGTGTATCTCCAGGCTTTAGAGGAGGCCAGGGTGAATGCGGGTAAGGAAGGCGGAGAGGCTTTCAACTTGAGTGCGGTTACTGCTCAGTTCTCAAAGGAGGAGCAAGCGGCGGTGAAGGAGGGGATGCGGCTACTCGCTGCAGAGGAAGCGGGCGTGCAGTTGGATGATGAGGATCAAGCGGCGGATGCTGGTGAGTTATTCTTTTCCCTTTCTTTTCTTTTCGTGTTTTCATAACTTGATCGTTCGTTTAATGAATTCCTCTTCTGATCTGGACAGGTGGGACTTCAGATCCACATGCTGGGGGCTCCGATCCTGCGGCTAAGTAGGCTGGGGGAGTTGGTGATGGAGTGTGGATGCATCTGCCATCTTTTTGTTTCTTTTTTATCACTGTTCATGTTAGTCTTTGATATGCAACTGTAATAAAATTATTTGCAAAGAATAACTTCGTGTGATCTTATAATATAAGCTGATTTTGTCATGTTTAAATGTTGTTGCTATCTTTATGTGCTGTGTGAGAAGTATAATTATGTATATGCCTGTGATTCCACTTGTGTTTGATGTTAAGTTTTTGCTTGAAATATAATTTCACGTTTTGCAATGTCAGTGTATGAATAAGTTATAGTTACGCATTTATGTACAAGAGAAGAGAGTACCGCCCTTTATGTTTTATTCGCAGGCGGTAGCTTTGAGTGTCTTGTGTAACTGTTCACGGGTATAGCAGAGCGCCCTGCTACCCAGCACGCAGGCTTAGAGCCTCATGAGTGAATGCTTCCTATTTGGTTTCCTGTACTTTAGAGTTTGTTATACAGGATAGGAGAAAAATATTTAAATGAAATGGAAATATAGTAAAAGTAAAACTTCCAGTCACGGAAGGCCGTCGATGTGCTTAAGTTCGTGGCAAACGGGTTTTGTAGTCACTTTCCCTAGCTGTGGGTCTTGGAGGCATTCGTCACCCATCTTACGCCTCCGCGGGGAGTTTTCTTTTTTACCACAGCCGCACTTAAGACACATCGGAGCCGAGATCGCGCACGGTAACTACCCGAACCGTTATGGTCCGTAATCGTGGGTATTATTCGATTTACCGTGGCCGGCTAGCGTGGGTGCCGTTGGCCGTGAACTACCCCTGGCTGGCCACACCTTATGTTGGGGCTTAAAGTAGGTTCACGGTTACCGACGAGCCGAACGCCGTAATGAGCTGCCATCGGCTATAGTCGGCCTTTATGATGACTTATAATCGGCTCATTACAGTTGGCTTTGAGGGCAGGCGCGCAATGAGTTAACCCGCAGCAGAGGGATGCTGGAGCAAAAGAGTCTCATTGGCGAGTGCATAGAATCGTGGCGTACCTGTTAGGCCTAGTCTAGATGAGGCCGCGGTGCGTCTTGAGTGGAGATGCCATAGGATTTTGTTCAACAGAAAGGGATAAAACTTAACAAGTAGCCAAGACATAAAGGAACAAGTTAAAAAGAGACAAGATTTTTTAAAGTGGTTCGGCACGAAAATGCCTACGTCCACTGGTTCTCTTTGTTAATTCACTTCATATGGGCAGTACAAGTTAAGAAAAGTATCGACGGAGGTGTCGGATGTTCCATGCCCTCTGGAACACCTCTCCGTCCACTGTTGACAAAATGTAAGCTCCGTTGTGGAGATCTTTGTGAATTACATATGGTCCGTCCCAGATGGGGTCCAGTGCCCCGGGGCGCGGAAAGATTCGCCTGAGGACAAGATCTCCTTCTTGTAAGCTGCGATGCTTGACTTTGGAATTGTATAGTGCTGCCACTTTTTGTTTGTGAGCTGCTGCTTTGAGTGCTGCATCGTTTCTCCTTTCCTCAATCAGTTCCAAAGACATGAGGAGGAGTTCTTCGTTTTCTTCTGGGTTGTAGTGGATCCTACGGTGGGAAGGCACAATAGTCTCAACTGGGAGCATTGCCTCCGATCCATATGCCAAAGAGAAAGGAGTATGTCCCGTTGATGTTCTGAAAGATGTGCGGTATGCCCATAGTGCCGTAGGAAGTTCGTCCACCCAAGCGCCTTTTGACTTTTCAAGTTTCTTCTTGATTAGGGTTTTGAGAATTTTGTTGACAGCTTCAACTTGTCCGTTTGCCTGAGGGTAAGCTACTGATGAGAAGCTTTTATGAATTCCATGCTCTTGGCACCAGTCGGCAAATTCTTCGCTGTCAAATTGGAGTCCGTTGTCTGATACGATCTTGAGGGGGACTCCATACCTGCACAGAATGTTTTTGATCAAGAAGTTAATAATTTTTGCTGAAGATATTTTATTTAAAGGTTCCGCTTCCACCCATTTGGTGAAATAATCGACTGCCACTATAGCATATTTGGCTCCGCCTCGGCCCGTTGGCAGTTCGCCAATTAAGTCAATTCCCCATACAGCAAAGGGCCAAGGGCTGGTCATTTGAGTAATTTCGTTTGTGGGTAGTCGAGGGATCTTGGCGAACTTCTGACATCTGTCGCATTTCTTAACGAAGTCTAGGGCATCTTTGTTTAGTGTGGGCCAGTAATATCCATATCGGAGTATCTTTCTTGCCAAAGTCTGTCCTCCAGTGTGATCTCCGCATCCTCCCTGATGGATGTTTGTTAATATCTCCTTGGCTTCCCTTCCGGCGACGCATCTTAATAGGGGGCTAGAGAAACCACGCCGGTAGAGGATGCCTTCTTGCATTGTGTAGTGGGGAACTTTCCTCAAGATCTTCTTGGCTTCGTCACGCCTGTCGGGTAGTATGCCATCTTGCAAATATTTCCGGATAGGAGTCATCCAGGTTCCTTCTTCGATTGCAGTTATCAGATTCGCTTGTTCGAAACTCGGGGCTAGCTGCCTTGAGATTACTAGTGCTCCGGGAATGGTGCTGTCCTTCATACTAGCTTGCTTTGCAAGTTCATCTGCCTCTTGGTTTTCTTCTCGAGGAATGTGTTTGATTAGATAATGGTCCAATCGATCGAGCAGCAGTCTGGTTTTCTTTAGGTATGCTGTGAGCCGTTCTCCTCGAGTCTGGAATTCTCCTAGTACCTGGTTTACGATAAGCTGAGAATCACTATGAATACATAAGGAATTGATCCCAATTTCTAGGGCCAGTTCCAATCCCGCTATTACTGCTTCATATTCAGCATCGTTGTTAGTGGCCGTGAACTCCAATCTTAATGCATAGTACAACTTTCTTCCCCTGGGGGTGACGATCACAATACCTGCCCCCGAGCCTTGTTCGTTCGATGCTCCGTCTACAAAGAGGTTCCACTTGATGTTTTTTGCTACTTCGGATTGTTCCTTGCCTTCGTTGGTAGTGAATTCGGCAATGAAATCAGCCATGGCTTGTCCTTTGATAGCGGTGCGGGGATGGTAGGTGATATCATACTGACTTAGTTCGATGCACCATTTGAGGAGTCGCCCAGAAGTGTCAGGACGATGGAGCACTTGTCTTAGTGGTTGATCGGTTAGAACCCTGATGGAGTGAGACTGGAAGTAGTGTCGCAGTTTCCGTGACGCGATCAATAAACAATATGCTAACTTCTCAAGTTTAGGATATCTGGCTTCTGCCCCCGTAAATCTCTTGCTTACAAAGTAAACCGGACGTTGTGTGCGGTCTTCTTCTCTTACCAAGGCGGCGCTTAGAGCATGAGATGATACAGCGAGGTATAGGTATAACACTTCACCTTCATTTGGAGTTGAGAGTACTGGTGGTCTCTGAAGGTGTTCGATTAGGTTGAGGAAGGCTTTTAAGCATTCGTCGGTCCACTCGAACCTCCCTTTGTCTTTCTTGAGTGCTTCGAAGAAAGGGACACACTTGTCAGTTGCCTTGGAAATGAATCTGCTTAGGGCGGCCACCTTTCCGTTTAGGCTCTGCATTTCTTTTCGAGTGGAAGGTATCCTTATTTCTTTTAAAGCTCGGATTTGTTCAGGGTTTGCTTCGATTCCTCTGGCGTGGACGATGAATCCTAAGAATTTTCCCGACGATACTCCGAAGGAGCATTTTAGAGGATTCAGCTTCATTCCATATCGGCGAAGTACCCGAAACATATCGTCCAGATGGCTTACATGGTCGTTGGCTTTCCTGGACTTCACCAACATGTCATCCACATATACTTCCATAGTACGTCCTATCAGTTCTGCGAACATTTTGTTGACGAGGCGTTGATAGGTAGCTCCAGCATTTTTGAGTCCAAAAGGCATGACTTTGTAACAATATAATCCGCGGTCGGTGATGAAGCTAGTGTGGTCCTGATCGGGAGCGTGCATGGGGATCTGGTTATATCCGGAGTATGCATCCATAAAAGATAGGAGTTCGTGCCCAGCTGTGCTGTCCACGAGTTGGTCAATTCGGGGAAGTGGGAAGCAGTCTTTCGGGCAAGCGTCATTCAGATTGGAGAAGTCACTACATGTTCGCCACTTTTCATTGGCCTTTTTTACTAGCACTGGGTTAGCGATCCATTCTGGGTAGATGGCTTCCCGTATGAAGTCATTAGCAAGTAGATTTTTTACTTCCTCATCAAGGGCTGCTGATCGCTCTGCCCCCATGCTCCTCTTTTTCTGCTTTACTGGTACCTTGGTGGGATCGATGTTCAACATGTGGCACGCTACGTCTGGAGAGATTCCTGTCATATCGGCGTGGGTCCACGCAAATACATCTAAGTTGTGGCGGAGAATGTCAATGAGTTGACCCTTTAATTCCGTTTTCAGCTGAGATCCGATTTTTAATAGTTTACTTGAATCGTGCTTATCTACAGATACGAATTCCATAGCCTCTGCAGGCTCGGCGGTAGCCTCCTCCTCTTTATCCCGGGGGTCTAGTTCATTGAAGGGATCGCTTGTGTATCGAAGAGGAGGGGCTTTCTTTAGTTGCTATGCCTCCAAGCTTTTCATGCAGAGAGTAGTCTCTGCATCTTTTCCTTTATTCTTTCTGCGGTTATTGCGAAGTTCAGTTACGTAGCAGTCTCGGGCAGCACCTTGATCTCCTTCTACTTCTCCTATTCCGTTGTCTGTCGGGAATTTCATCTTCAGGCACCAGGGGGCTAGGACAATTTGGAAGTCAGACAAGGCTGGTCTCCCCAAGAAGGCGTTGTAAGCCGAGTGGTTCTCTATTAGCACGAACGTTTGTTTTCGCACCACGGAGCGGGGATGACTTCCTATTTCGGCGAAGAGGTCAAGTTGCCCGAGGGGCATTTTTGCATCTCCAGTGAAACCGTGCAGTGGTTTGTCGCAGGGAGACACATCCTTCATTGATAACTTCATTTTGTCGAAAGCATGTTTGAACAAGATGTTTACGGAGCTTCCCGTGTCTATTAGAATCCGAAAAACTTTAGCAGGGCCGAACCAGGCAGAGATGACCATAGGATCCATATGTGGGTACTGTCTTCCTTCCAAATCGCGTCTACTGAATATGATGTCGTCGCTCTCTTTTCGTTTCGGTTGGCGTTCTTCTGTGACGGAGTTAACGTATCCTTCGGCATTTCTAAGCGACTTGCCGTACCTTTCCATCTCTGCCCAACTTCTGTCGGCAATGTGTGGTCCTCCTGAGATGGTAAGGACTACTATCTTCTCTTGACTAGAGCCACTGGTGTTGTGATTGTTGCGACTCCCTCCGCCTACTTCTGGGAGGGGTTGCTTTGAGTTCTCATTGGCAGGAGTTGGAGTCCTGTTCTGACTTTTCACATAACGTTCCAGTCTTCTTCTTCTAATGTGTTCTTCGATCAAGTCCCGAAGATGGTGGCATTCATTGGTGTCATGTCCGTGGGATTCGTGGAAGCGACAGAACTTTCCGGACTTGAGTGCGTTATCTGATTCTTTCTTGTGCGGGGGGCGCTTGTATCCGAGTTCGCCCTGAGTGGCTAGGTAGATGTTTTCGATTGTTTCATTCAAAGGAGTGTAGGAGTCAAATCTTGGCCCTGGTCGATATTGGCGCTTCTCACCCTTTCTGCCCCCAGCATTGTCTCTAGATTCATTTCTTCGAGCGTCCTTAGCTGCAGTGGGAACCTTGTCCTGAATTATCTTGCCTTGTTGCCCTGGCTGCCTCTCCGTAGCAGCGTCTTCAAGTCTCATATACTTTCCAGCTTCATGGAAGAAATCAGGCAAGGTAACTGGTTTTTCCTTAGTTAATCTTCTGGCAAACTTGGTGTCTGGATGCACACCACTACAGAGGGCCATTAGAGTGAGTTTTTCATCGGCATCTTGAACTGCTGCCGCTGCGGCGTTGAACCGTGTTAGATATTGTTGTAGCGTCTCTCCGGTTTTCTGTTTGACATTGGATAGAGAATAAGCATCCCTGGGTTGTTCCACATGGATGCGGAACTGGCTAATAAACCTTTCTTTTAACATCTCCCATGAGTTGATGGATCCTTGGGGTAGATGGCAGAACCAGGAGGTAGCTAGATCTGATAGGAATAGCGGAAAGCATTTACATAATACTCCTTCTGTTGCTCCACTCATGAGCATATGCTGGGTGTATCTCTGCAGGTGTACGATGGGGTCGGAAGTTCCTTTGTAAGGTTCCATGGTTGGCATTTTCCATTCCCGGGGAGTGATGGCAGTTTCGATATTTCGGGTAAAGGGACTGGTGACCCTAGCGCCTATTCCCCGGTCCCTTTGCTCCCGTTGGACACATTCTCTGAATAATCGTGCCATCCGCTCGTCAGAACTTGGAGCGGACAAAAATGAGCTCGGTTCTTCCCTGCGGGATCTATCTCGCCCAGATGACCTGTAGGGATGGTACAGTCTATCACCTCTAGCATTATCCAGTGGTTGTCTTTGGCTGCTTGGATGCACGCTAGGACCAGCTACAGTTGCCCCCTGCCTTGATCTTCCCCTGTGGGGTTCTGTTTCGAGCACATCCATGGGGTCAACTTCGGGCTGGGTTCTAGCTCGGCTCCGTTCAGCGGGGTTTCTATGATTAGGTGGCATGACTGGCTCAGCTACATCCGACCCTCGCCTGGTGCCTCCCCCGCTAGGTTCGGTTCCAAGGGCTTCCTCGAGTCGGAATTCGGGCTGAGTCCGGGCGCGGCCCCTATCATCGTTTTTCCTGTTGATAGCTTGTTCGAAGAGTGAAGACCTTTGTTGCCTCCGGGATCCTCCGGATTGGGATTCACCCCATGATTCAGTGTTGCGGTTGGACTCTTCAGCGTCCCTTAAGCGTGTCATGAGTTGGTCCACCAAAGTTTCTTGTTGGGATGTGAAGCGGTTAGTTACTTCAGCCACAACCCTGTCCAGATCTGCCCTAGTGATTGGTTGTTCCGTTGCGGGACCAGTTGGATTTTCCTGATTTTCATCTGGTACTGCTGTTGAAGTGGGCTGATCTGTGATTGCTGGATCTGGAAGGCTGCTAGTTGCGATGTTCTTTCCTTTGTTAACATCCCTTCTCTGTTTGGAAGGCATGATTTCTAAGCAACGAGTGATGTCGTTAGGAAAAAGGTTGAGTGGGAGAAGATGAAGTTTGAGTTCAGTTCTCAGTGAAAGCACCAAAAATGTTTGCACAAAAAATGGACAAACACCTCCAAGTCGTATTATTTAGTTGATTATATGTAATTTTCAATGATTTTAGATGAGTATGTAAATATGAGAAAAGTAGGGGCTGAAATGTAAAAGACACACAGATTTATAGTGGTTCGGCCAGAATGTGCCTACGTCCACTTTATATGTTATTATCTTCTTTCTTTCAGGTTACAAGTACAATGCGTTGTGTACAAGTGTATGAAAGTAGTTTGAAAGTTCCTTCCTTGCTTGAGCTCTCAAACTTGTCTGCCATTGTTGTACCCCTGCCCCTCTATTTATAGAGTGAGGTAGGGGGCAGGGGTCTTGGATGTATATAGCTGCCAGCGGGCCTGGGCTGAAGCAATCTGGCCTGGTAGTCCTCTGGTTCGGCGGAGCTTCATTCGGTCGTGCATGGAGATGAAGTGGAGAGGCTTTGGTTCGGCGTGATGGTAGAGAGTAGTGGTTGGTCCGGTGTTGGTTTGGACCGGCATGGTGTAGGAGGTGTGGACCGGTATTGGGAGTTGGTTCGGCGGTCACCTGGACCGGTAGTTGCTCGGAGCGGTAGCAGGACTTTTAGCTTTGCCGAATGGAGTGGAGGCCGGATGTGGTTGTACATGTTTGGTCCGGTGGTAGTGTTATGCCGAATGTCCTTGGGTTTGGAAGGCCGAATGAGCCTATGCCGAATGAGCCTCTGTATTTGGTATGCCGAATGATTCTCTGGTATAGGGAACGCCGAATGCACTTGTGCCAAAGGGGATGCCGAATGATTCTTGAGTACCATAGTATGTGGAGATGATGAAGATGCTCGCTGGTCTCGAACGTGCATGGAACCTGACGCTCCTTGGTCTCGAGGCCTTCTGGGCGAGAATTCGCCCAACAATCTTATTATTTTGACATCTTTTGTGGGTGTTAATTCAAACTTTTCCCAACATAGTAAACCACTTTACCTATTAATATATTTGAGAAAACACTGATTAAGATAGCATAAATGAAGGATCTTTCGATTTTTCGGTTTAAACATAAACAATGATAATCCAAAAGATAGTGATAATTTCAGCGATAAGTTTATTAGAGGCACACTGCTCATCTTCATATCTACAGATAAAGACATCACATCATCTACCATCATTTGATTCTCTTGGCTAGTTTCACGCAACCAGAGGTTGAAAAGAGAATTCCAAAAGTGTTGAGAAATGTTAAGCCATTAGCTAATAGAAGTTTTCAAAACAGAGGACATAAGCTCACTTATAAATTTGCATGCAACAATTTGTGAAACATTGAGACTGCATCCATTTATTCCTTTCAACCATAACCAACCTATAAAGATGAAATATTACCAAGCTATGTAGTTAAAGCCCCGCTAAAGGCCCGCAAAATCCTCACTATAGTGTACAGCGCTCTTCGACCGCTACGCTTTTTCTATATAGCATTATTGATAGTAGATTCGCTTTAAGATCTGATATTTTCTACTACACCCACTATATCAAGTCTTTTTAGCACCCGCTTTAGTAACATTAATATAAAAAGGTTTATTTTAATGGCTCTCTTTTCAGTCAAATTAACAAATTAAGAGTAAAGACCTAATTTTAAGGCACAAGTGCTCAATATAAGTTGGAAATCTCTAGATTGCATAATCAAAATATTCTTTGTTTTTGTTATATAAGATTAAACAATATTTATTTTTTCTACACAAATGATGTGAAAATGAGAATAAATTAATTTTAAATATTTAACTTATATCGAATGAAGACGAAACTTTTTGCACCTCGGTTATGTTCCACTATACCCCCGCTTTATCCCCACTATAAATTTTTGCACCTCCACTACTATGGAGCCGCTTTAAATGCAAAATTACCAAGTGGCCAAAAGGTTTATGCATGAATGAAAGTGATTGTTTTATCATATGCAGTGGGGAGGATGGAGGGTATATAGGGAAATGACCACTACAACAAAAAGTGTCTTTTATAGCGGCATATATCCGCTATTAATCACAACCATAGCGGTTTGATAAGCGCTGTATATTGACATGTTATAAAAAACTGTTGAATATTTATAACACAAAATATGCCGCCATGGTTGAGCTTAGTTTTATAACGCAAATTCGCCGCTATGGTACGTTAATTCAATAGCTCATTATAGCCGCTATAATCCGGCTAAATCTCAACGGAACTGGAAATCTTTATAACACCATTTTGCCGCTTTAAAATATTTATTCAACAGCTCATTGTAGCCGCTATAATACAGCTAAATCTCAACGGAATTGGAAATCTTTATAACACCGTTTTGCCGCTATAAAATATTTATTCAATAGCGGCCATTTCACGCTATTAAATCAACATGTTATAGTAATGATAAATTCTTTTACATCTCATATATGCCGCTATAAAAATCGTAGATACACTTTTCAAGAGCTATGCCTATATATTACATTTTAATAATAGCAATCAAACTAAATCTTCATAAACGAATAAAGATTATAATCAACAAATATAACACAAGAGCATGCTCAGAAAGAAATGTGATATATTTTTCATTACAGTGTACAAACATTAAAGCAAGTGCATAACCATTGAATAAAACATAAGCCTGTAGCCAAGTTAACACAGAGAAACAGAAAATAATGTCAATTTAATAAGTGTACAAACATTACAGAGTACAAACATTAAAGCAATCCTTCCAAATATTACAGAGTACAAACATTACAAGTTCCAACATGCAAGATCTGATCTAGTTGCGTACTAAGGACCTTGCTTCCTTCCAAATAAGCCTACGAAGTTAACACAAAGAAACAGAAAATGTTAAAACAAGTGCATGCTCAGATAGAAATGTGATATATATTTTTCATTACAGTGTACAAACATTAAAGCAAGTGCATGAACTGCATGAACTAGAAACTACAATTGATTATTTCTACTGATCTATTTTCCCAATATGGAAAATAGATTAAAGCAATGTTAACCTCACTTTTCTTAGTTGCAGCAACCATCTGTTGAAGCATTTCTAACACTCCAACATTTTGCCATACATTATTTCTAACTGCTATTTCTTCAATGCACCCATGAAAATACAACACATCCTTCCACCGCGTGCTCCATACATACCAACATTTTCTGTTATCTATTTTCTGCTACATGCAGTATTTGTGTAACTTATATTTAGTATTTATTTTGAATTTTTATCAATTTATCATTTGTTCACCTATAAATGGATATATTACTAATCATAACAATTCAGTATATATTTTACTCAAATTTGTTTCATGTAAAAGATCTTTTAATTAGGGTAACTATTACACCAAGAAAAGTTGACTGTTTTAATTTGTTTCATTGCTCATCTACTTCCTTGCATTTTCTCAGCCACTACCCACTACTGCCATTCCTCACACTTCACTACTTATATCCTTCACTATCATTCAACTGCAGTTCCTCCAAACCATTATTTCTACCTTCCACACAACATTCACCATCAACTTGCACAGTTATTCAAACCCACCTAACAAAGATCCACAACAAACCCCTTCACTTGCCACTGTCAATACTTGCTTTTGAGTTTCAATTCATCCACCAGAGCAAGTACTATCACCAGAGCAAATCACCACATCATTACATTCGAAACTCTACCCACCCCATTTCTGCCCGAATCTTTGCCTTCTGGTTCACTGCGACAATATAACAACTTACATGCGTGACTGTCAGGACACGATTCTTCGTCTTCCGAAAATTCAACATCGACACTCACTTTATCGACTGCCGAGAAATCGAACGATGGAAAACCGAACACTGAGGGGTTTTAAGAAAAAGAATTTAGGAAGAGAGACGAGAGAAAAGATAGAAGATGGAGAGGAAAAGAATATAGAAAATAGAAATTTTTTTAAAATAGAAGAAAAAGAGAATAGAGAACATAGAATAGAAGGTAGAAAATTTTAAAATTGAAAGAAAAGAGAAGAGAAAGGAAACGGAACACAGAAGAAAATAGAACAGAACAGAAAACAAACAACAGAACAACATCAGAATCTCACAATTCGCAGCGGAACAACATATAATAATAAATGAATAATCTTTAAACAAAGAACTACATCAGTTATTACATTTTATACATTTCATTACATCATATCATCAGAGTGTACAACAACAACAAACAGTGCAGCGGAAAAAGAAATACTATATAACTAGTAATACGTCATGCCATCCAGCTTGCTTCCAGCAACTCCAGAATATCCAGAATATCCTGATAAACCTAACTCTTGACTGCCCGTGTGAAAATTTGTGGGCACCCAGAGTTTAGGAAGGAAAACAATAAACTCCGAGTCAGTCATGTGACTGGTGTGAGAACTCAAAACAGTTTATTTATCTTTAAAATCAAAATAGAGAGATATTTTTAAATTCAATTCGCAATGCTTTTAAAATGAGACTACCATAAGACCTCCTGCCACACACACAATGCAAACGCAGACTTGGAGAAGATTTCTCCTTATGATAGTCAAACATGCTTGATACGCATTTAAAAGAACATTTCATATTATTATTAGTGCATAGTGTAGGAAAAATTCATTTCGAAAGTAGAATATAAATCTTAGCCAGCATAGGTACCATTATATTATGCCTACTAATAGCTACCATATTAGATGGCAGGTTCTACAACTAAAAGCGTACAAGTTTCGTATTGTTTCTTTGGATTTCCAACAAATGGTCAGGCCAACGAACTTCCCATTGCCACATGAGAATGCCTCTGGAAAGACATCCCCGAGAACCAAACCGGAACTCTGCCAACACAAGGCCGGGTTACCCCTAACTGGGTAACTACTGACACGAGCACGCCATTCCCCGATCGTAAACGACCTTTCTCACGGGATCCCGAAAACCAACAACCACAAAGTAATAAATTCGTAGTAACGACATAGGTTAAATATCTGGGCTCCATACCATGATACCACCTCTATCCAGAAGGAAATGTACATACCCTAAAGGGTGCTACCCCTCATAACCTTGCCGCATCTTTCCTGTTTTGACCATTTCCGGGGTGTGAGGTTCGACGAAGTCACGTCCACAAAAACATACTTTATACAAAAGCCATGCTTTGGGTCAACAAATGATCAACACAATGATCACCAAGATAGACGATCAAATAAACGATCCTATCACAATAATCAACACAATGATCATTTCAGCAACACTCAGCATGTCACATTACCAAATTGGGAATATATCGCTGATAACTTCAACTATATAACCTCTGAGCTCGTACGTCTTAGAGAAGGGTGTTAAGCTAAAAGAATAAATTCTCCGCCACCACAGAAATATATTTGAAAGAAATCGGCTTTATATCTCAACTTGTAATGTCAGACACACAATCCATACAAGTCTGTTCCGGGCTCGAACAAAACCGAAGGCACTTAAAAGAAGTCCTTGCAATCCGGATATTCACAATCCTGATCGGATTTCCCATCACTTAGGGAGTCTCTATACCGTTGCAACTCAGTGCAGAGACAATCGATAGGTCATCCTATCGCTCTCGCAAATACCGGGTCTTCAACACCGATCTTCAAATGCAATTATAACGACGAATCACATATTCGGAATGGGTTATACGACCCCATGGTCCTTTCCCGGTTAACCCGAATAGTGAGCGCTTATTCAAAAATAAGTGTAGCATTCACATTCAAACAAATCACATCAATTACCCATTCAAAGGGAAATATTGATAGTCGGTTATTGAACTATCACTGGATATGCACACATCACCAGTTTCCAAATAATTTTCCAAATTATTTATTTCACAAAATATCTTTACAAGATATATAATTTCAATACTTCAAAAATAAATCAATATTTATTTTTTAAACCAATTTCACTTTCTTTTATAAATTCTTTAGCGAATTTATAATCCAAAATATCTATGAATATTCGATTTCAATTATTCATTTCAATATTCCTTTTCAATTTATCTTCAAAAAGATAAATTCTCAAAATATTCACTTTATATTGGAAAACATTTCCATACTTATTTATTCATAAGTAATTCACAATTTTTATTTATTTTCAACACTTAGAAAATATTCAATATACTTAAATCGAAATTAAGTATATATTTCATTCTATTAAGGAAATCATTCTCTTAAACATATTTATTTGGGCCAAAACGAATGTTGCGTAAAACATCGTTACGACGTCCCAAATTCACTAGTATAGGGATTCGAAATTAAAATAGATATATAAGTCCCAATACTATACAAAACATTTCCTTTTGGAAATCATTTACTATAACAACAGTGTTATAGTCCATTATTTCCTTTTACTTCTCGAAAACGTCTATTTCAACAATGAATGTTGAAATCTATGGTTCCGAATCTCAACACATTTTAAAACATCGTTAGATCGTTTAATTCTGTTTAAAACATCATATCTAAAACAATTTCTTTAACGTGTTATTCACTATTCAAAAACGTGAATATACTTCATTAACAATTTCATCCTTTTATTCATTTTAACTCAAAGGATTATTCACTATTCAAAATGTGAATATAACTCCATTTATAGGTTTCAACAATTTACTTATCAAAATAAGTCATTTGCGAATTTATAAAACAACGTTTATAAATTCCATTTTTATTTATTTATAAAAACTTCCTTTTTATAAATTCTTTTATTAACATATTCCAGTTTATAACTCAATTATAAACTAAAAGTTCATATTATAAGTCAAATACTTATAAAACGATTATTTTATAAAATCGTTCTTTTTAACTTCCCAAATTATAAATCTTATAACTTATAAGATTCATTCATTTATCCAAAATCATTATTTTAATAACTTAATAAATTTTATAAACCTACTGCTTATAAAATTCCATTTATAACTTCACCGTATAAAATTCTATAAATTCCATTCAATTATGAAATTCATTTTCACTTCATTCAAACACTTATAAAAACTCATTTTATAATGTCCATATTTCAATTTATAAATATCCATTTATAAATCTCTTAATATAAATCAATTTATATTATTCTTTTTAAACGTCTTTAAATTCCTTTAAAAACTTCTTCCTTTTGATTCATAAAATAATTAAATTTTATAAATCCTATATTTCAACTTTTCATAATAAATTCAAAAATTCCGATTTAACTATTTTATAAAATCATTAGCATCATATTCTCAAAAATCAGTTTTTAACTATATTTCTCAAAAATCATAATTTTTATAACTTTAAAAATTATAACGTTTATTTATTTAAAATGAATCAATTCCAAAAATATAGTATATTTTCAAAAATCACTTTATAAATCATTTTAAAATCCCAAAATTTGGGTCCAATGATGCTACACACCAAATAGTCAATCACGACTACAACGATCCATCATATATCAATATGATAATCCATCAAATATCAAACTATCTGAAATCAAATAAATACTGTTGAGGAATCCAGTTGGATCCCTCCAACCTGTTTTCCTGCATCCACAAACATTAGCACAATACCAATTTCGCTCCAGTACGAAATTATCGCGGTATATGTTCTTATTAAATATTATCCGCTTAATAACGGCGCAATAGGGTCTCATCCGCTAAACAAAAAATGCGGGAAATCAACAACTGCAATATATACATATGCCAATATATATATTGATATTATATATAATACCAATTTCACTGTTTATGAAATATTCGCGGTATATGTTTTTAATAAATAACATCCGCTTACTAACGGCGCGTAATGTCTATTTTAACAATCAATAGATATTAATCAACATTCAAACATGCATTCAAATATTTTAAATCTAACTATTTAAAATAAAATCGAAACTGATTCGATTGAGTGAGAAGTTCTCACCTTGGTTTTAATTTCGTTTTCAGCGATTTATTTCGAATAAAATTAAACGGACGTTCAATTTTACCCAAAATTTTCACTAACTCCAAACGACTCCAATCCAACTCCATCGCGTAGTGCTCGACGATACGATTCCAACGCAACTGGTTTCGCGCGTTTTCGACCTCGTATGAAAAAGTTATGATAATTTGAAGTTTGTACACGATTTAAATAAACAAATTACAACATAATTATAAATTTTATAACCTAAAATAAATCACGGCCGTGTATTCAGATCCAACGCCTCAAGACCGTATATTAATGAGAATATGAATGAATATTTATTGGTTATGGATGATAGTTGGTTGATGGTTGCATTTGTTGTTTAGTTACATTTGCTATGTTGGCATATATAGTAATTATGTTGCTATATGTTGTATATTGATACTATTGTCATATATGCATGTTCTCATGTTGTTTGTTGAGTAATTAGTAGGTGCGGATCGCGTTTGCTTCGCATTAGGAGCTCGCTTTTGCGCTATATTAGCCGTATATGCTTGCTAATAAAAATATAAGGTACATATCTCCGATTAAATACAGTACTTTTACACCTTTTTCCCTGCGGGATGCATCATTACTTGATGAGATGTATATTTGTGATATATATACTGTCATTTTTTTTTTCGGATCGAGCCGCGCAAAGGAGACTATGGCGAATTTTTCCAAAAATTTAAGGCGTTAGAAAAATTTTGAGTGAAAGGGAAAATTTTGAAAACTTTAACTTTGATTTGGAATTGAAAGTTAAACAATAGTAGTTGTTTTTGAAAAGATAATTAAGTATGATTTGAAAACTTAGTAAGTTATTGTAAGAAGTTTAACTATGAATTTTGGGAAAATTAATAGGTTCTGTAACTTTTCTTACTTGTTAATTTCGAGGACGAAATTCTTTTAAGTGGGGAAGATTGTAACGACCCAGAATTTTTATTAATTAAAATTTGAATATTTAATTAATTTTAAATATTAATAAGTGAATTTATAAGTCAAATAAATTTTTATTTGAATTTTTGGATTTAATTGGATTATTAAATCGATAATTTAATATGTTAAATTATGGAAATAATTGAAAATTGGGTTAAATATGATTGAAAATGATTTGTAAAATTTTATTTTATCATATGGAAGTTATAACAATATTTTAGAACTTTTAAAATCGAATTAAAAGTTAATTTGTGAAAATTGAATATTTTAATATTAAAATCGACTAGTGAAAATAGTCAATTTTTGAACAGTCTCAGAATTGAACGAAACTAGTTCCATTGGATCCGTAATAGTTAGTTATTACCGGATTTCAAATTTCGTGTCAATCGGAGTTATCATTTGATCGTGGCAGCTCGAAACGCATCGATTTATTTTTAATTTAAATTTGGCGAGCTAAAATAGCCATTTTTCAAAAAGTCTCGGATTTTGACGAAACCAGTTTCATCGGATCCGTAATGTGATATTATTGTAAGGTTTCAAATTTCAAGTCAATTGGATTTACCGTTTGTCCGATACAAATTAAAACGCCTAGAAATCGAGTTAAATCGGTTTAATTTAAATTGAGCGTTTATAGCCATAACTCGCACATACTTCCGAATTAGCTTTCGAAACCTGTTCCATTGTGTCCGGAACGCGGGGTAAACCCTAGAGACGCTGGTTACGGCGCGTAAATCGGAGTTCGGAATTTACGGATGAATAGTGTTCGAAATTTTCCTATAAATACCCCCAAAAATCTCAAAATAAAAAAAATAATAAAAATAAAAACCCTAATTTCATTATGCAACCGCCGGCCCTAGGTCCTATGGCCGAAAATGCTCCTTCCTTCTCCCTCGAATTTCTTTAAATCCTTTCATTAATTCGAAAAACTTTCTACATGAAAATTATAGAGGGCAGTGTGATTGATACATCCAACGGTGGGTTTTCGTTCTAGTGCTTTGGATCGATGGGAAATTGGACTCAAAGGCCGTGCGTTCGAGCACGAAATACGAGGCAATGGCGGCACTAGGAGGGACCGGTCTTGGGCCGAGCATAGCTCTCGCATGGGCGCACGACATGGTGGTGTCTGATCATGGTGGAGTAGCTCGTGGTGGTCGCGTAGGTTTGCCCTAGGGCCGGCGTTGATGGGTTACTGGAAACGTGCGTTCGTATACGAGAGGGAAGGAGTTTGTGCACGGTCTTGAGGCGTTGGATCTGAATACACGGCCGTGATTTATTTTAGGTTATAAAATTTATAATTATGTTGTAATTTGTTTATTTAAATCGTGTACAAACTTCCATATGATAAAATAAAATTTTACAAATCATTTTCAATCATATTTAACCCAATTTTCAATTATTTCCATAATTTAACATATTAAATTATCGATTTAATAATGCAATTAAATCCAAAAATTCAAATAAAAATTTATTTGACTAATAAATTCACTTATTAATATTTAAAATTAATTAAATATTCAAATTTTAATTAATAAAAATTCTGGGTCGTTACAATCTTCCCCACTTAAAAGAATTTCGTCCTCGAAATTAACAAGTAAGAAAAGTTACAGAACCTATTAATTTTCTCAAAATTCATAGTTAAACTTCTTACAATAACTTACTAAGTTTTCAAATCATACTTAGTTATCTTTTCAAAAACAACTACTATTGTTTAACTTTCAATTCCAAATCAAAGTTAAAGTTTTCAAAATTTTCCCTTTCACTCAAAAATTTTCTAACGCCTTAAATTTTCGGAAAAAATCGCCATAGTCTCCTTTGCGCGGCTCGATCCGAAAATAAAAATGACAGTATATATATCACAAATATACATCTCATCAAGTAATGAGGCGTCCCGCAGGGAAAAAAGTGTAAAAGTACTGTATTTAATCCGAGATATGTACCTTATATTTTTATTAGCAAGCATATACGGCTAATATAGCGCAAAAGCGAGCTCCTAATGCGAAGCAAACGCGATCCGCACCTACTAATTACTCAACAAACAACATGAGAACATGCATATATGACAATAGTATCAATATACAACATATAGCAACATAATTACTATATATGCCAACATAGCAAATGTAACTAAACAACAAATGCAACCATCAACCAACTATCATCCATAGCCAATAAATATTCATTCATATTCTCATTAATATTAAATGAATTGGTTTTCAATTTAAATCACATTTGATTTATTGCAGTGGATGTTCTTACTAACATTCACTTTCAATTAGTTTATATTCACTAATTCATATTCAAGTTGGTACACTTCCAAATCAAATTCAATTCTATTCAAATTTACTTACTTCTAATTTGAATTCAATTTACTTTAGCTTTCCATTTCATTAACACTTAATGAATTATATACAATCAACTAACAATCATATAACAATCAATGTATATTAATTACAACCAAATTCTTTTGCTTACAATTGGTTTAATTTAATTGATTTTCATTCAATTATTCAACTTTCTAATAACATTAGATTTTAATGAATTACACTTATATTCATTATTTCATATCAACTTAATTCACATTCAATTGATTTACATTCAATTTATTCATTCAATTCAATTATTCAACTCAATTCAATTCTAAAGTAAATTTCCATTTAACTTTTAAATTCATTTTTATTTACAACTCATATTCATATAGTTTCACTTCTTATATATATAAGTTTATTTCACAATTGTAAATCACTTTAATTATAATTCAATTCTTATAATTCATTTGCTTATACAATTATTCTTTTATTTAGATTATTCAAACAACTAAACAATCAACTTATATACACTTTTATAATTCTGAAAAATTATTTCTTTATATATAAAATATAATCAAGGTAAAATTATTTCATTTACCCAATTTAAAACAATATCGTGTCGAATTGTTCTGTAAAAGTGTTTAGAGATCCCTATCAACAACGTTAATTACTCGTATTAACCAGAATCTATATACCACTCAACAAACCAATCATCACAATATAAAACAATTTTTATATTCACTAACAAATACGCTCTCATAGCTATTATTACTCTCAAATTCATTCTAGAGTACTGCTGACTCTATCTCTAATGAGTTATACCCAACAGAACCATGGTTGTCGCTTAACCATAAGCTCTGATACCACATTGTCAGGACACGATTCTTCGTCTTCCGAAAATTCAACATCGACACTCACTTTATCGACTGCCGAGAAATCGAACGACGGAAAACCGAACACTGAGGGGTTTTAAGAAAAAGAATTTAGGAAGAGAGAAGAGAGAAAAGATAGAAGATGGAGAGGAAAAGAATATAGAAAATAGAAATTTTTTTAAAATAGAAGAAAAAGAGAATAGAGAACATAGAATAGAAGGTAGAAAATTTTAAAATTGAAAGAAAAGAGAAGAGAAAGGAAACGGAACACAGAAGAAAATAGAACAGAACAGAAAACAAACAACAGAACAACATCAGAATCTCACAATTCGCAGCGGAACAACATATAATAATAAATGAATAATCTTTAAACAAAGAACTACATCAATTATTACATTTTATACATTTCATTACATCATATCATCAGAGTGTACAACAACAACAAACAGTGCAGCGAAAAAAGAAATACTATATAACTAGTAATACGTCATGCCATCCAGCTTGCTTCCAGCAACTCCAGAATATCCAGAATATCCTGATAAACCTAACTCTTGACTGCCCGTGTGAAAATTTGTGGGCACCCAGAGTTTAGGAAGGAAAACAATAAACTCCGAGTCAGTCATGTGACTGGTGTGAGAACTCAAAACAGTTTATTTATCTTTAAATCAAAATAGAGAGATATTTTTAAATTCAATTCGCAATGCTTTTAAAATGAGACTACCATAAGACCTCCTGCCACACACACAATGCAAACGCAGACTTGGAGAAGATTTCTCCTTATGATAGTCAAACATGCTTGATACGCATTTAAAAGAACATTTCATATTATTATTAGTGCATAGTGTAGGAAAAATTCATTTCGAAAGTAGAATATAAATCTTAGCTAGCATAGGTACCATTATATTATGCCTACTAATAGCTACCATATTAGATGGCAGGTTCTACAACTAAAACCGTACAAGTTTCGTATTGTTTCTTTGGATTTCCAACAAATGGTCAGGCCAAGGAACTTCCCATTGCCACATTAGAATGCCTCTGGAAAGACATCCCCGAGAACCAAACCGGAACTCTGCCAACACAAGGCCGGGTTACCCCTAACTGGGTAACTACTGACACGAGCACGCCATTCCCCGATCGTAAACGACCTTTCTCAAGGGATCCCGAAAACCAACAACCACAAAGTAATAAATTCGTAGTAACCACATAGGTTAAATATCTGAGCTCCATACCATGATACCACCTCTATCCAGAAGGAAATGTACATACCCTAAAGGGTGCTACCCCTCATAACCTTGCCGCATCTTTCCTGTTTTGACCATTTCCGGGGTGTGAGGTTCGACGAAGTCACGTCCACAAAAACATACTTTATACAAAAGCCATGCTTTGGGTCAACAAATGATCAACACAATGATCACCAAGATAGACGATCAAATAAACGATCCTATCACAATAATCAACACAATGATCATTTCAGCAACACTCAGCATGTCACATTACCAAATTGGGAATATATCGCTGATAACTTCAACTATATAACCTCTGAGCTCGTACGTCTCAGAGAAGGGTGTTAAGCTAAAAGAATAAATTCTCCGCCACCACAGAAATATATTTGAAAGAAATCGGCTTTATATCTCAACTTGTAATGTCAGACACACAATCCATACAAGTCTGTTCCGGGCTCGAACAAAACTGAAGGCACTTAAAAGAAGTCCTTGCAATCCGGATATTCACAATCCTGATCGGATTTCCCATCACTTAGGGAGTCTCTATACCGTTGCAACTCAGTGCAGAGACAATCGATAGGTCATCCTATCGCTCTCGCAAATACCGGGTCTTCAACACCGATCTTCAAATGCAATTATAACGACGAATCACATATTCGGAATGGGTTATACGACCCCATGGTCCTTTCCCGGTTAACCCGAATAGTGAGCGCTTATTCAAAAATAAGTGGAGCATTCACATTCAAACAAATCACATCAATTACCCATTCAAAGGGAAATATTGATAGTCGGTTATTGAACTATCACTGGATATGCACACATCACCAGTTTCCAAATAATTTTCCAAATTATTTATTTCACAAAATATCTTTACAAGATATATAATTTCAATACTTCAAAAATAAATCAATATTTATTTTTTTAAACCAATTTCACTTTCTTTTATAAATTCTTTAGCGAATTTATAATCCAAAATATCTATGAATATTCGATTTCAATTATTCATTTCAATATTCCTTTTCAATTTATCTTCAAAAAGATAAATTCTCAAAATATTCACTTTATATTGGAAAACATTTCCATACTTATTTATTCATAAGTAATTCACAATTTTTATTTATTTTCAACACTTAGAAAATATTCAATATACTTAAATCGAAATTAAGTATATATTTCATTCTATTAAGGAAATCATTCTCTTAAACATATTTATTTGGGCCAAAACGAATGTTGCGTAAAACATCGTTACGACGTCCCAAATTCACTAGTATAGGGATTCGAAATTAAAATAGATATATAAGTCCCAATACTATACAAAACATTTCCTTTCGGAAATCATTTACTATAACAACAGTGTTATAGTCCATTATTTCCTTTTACTTCTCGAAAACGTCTATTTCAACAATGAATGTTGAAATCTATGGTTCCGAATCTCAACACATTTTAAAACATAGTTAGATCGTTTAATTCTGTTTAAAACATCATATCTAAAACAATTTCTTTAACGTGTTATTCACTATTCAAAAACGTGAATATACTTCATTAACAATTTCATCCTTTTATTCATTTTAATTCAAAGGATTATTCACTATTCAAAATGTGAATATAACTCCATTTATAGGTTTCAACAATTTACTTATCAAAATAAGTCATTTGCGAATTTATAAAACAACGTTTATAAATTCCATTTTTATTTATTTATAAAAACTTCCTTTTTATAAATTCTTTTATTAACATATTCCAGTTTATAACTCAATTATAAACTAAAAGTTCATATTATAAGTCAAATACTTATAAAACGATTATTTTATAAAATCGTTCTTTTTAACTTCCCAAATTATAAATCTTATAACTTATAAGATTCATTCATTTATCCAAAATCATTATTTTAATAACTTAATAAATTTTATAAACCTACTGCTTATAAAATTCCATTTATAACTTCACCGTATAAAATTCTATAAATTCCATTCAATTATGAAATTCATTTTCACTTCATTCAAACACTTATAAAAAATCGTTTTATAATGTCCATATTTCAATTTATAAATATCCATTTATAAATCTCTTAATATAAATCAATTTATATTATTCTTTTTAAACGTCTTTAAATTCCTTTAAAAACTTCTTCCTTTTGATTCATAAAATAATTAAATTTTATAAATCCTATATTTCAACTTTTCATAATAAATTCAAAAATTCCGATTTAACTATTTTATAAAATCATTAGCATCATATTCTCAAAAATCAGTTTTTAACTATATTTCTCAAAAATCATAATTTTTATAACTTTAAAAATTATAACGTTTATTTATTTAAAATGAATCAATTCCAAAAATATAGTATATTTTCAAAAATCACTTTATAAATCATTTTAAAATCCCAAAATTTGGGTCCAATGATGCTACACACCAAATAGTCAATCACGACTACAACGATCCATCATATATCAATATGATAATCCATCAAATATCAAACTATCTGAAATCAAATAAATACTGTTGAGGAATCCAGTTGGATCCCTCCAACCTGTTTTCCTGCATCCACAAACATTAGCACAATACCAATTTCGCTCCAGTACGAAATTATCGCGGTATATGTTCTTATTAAATATTATCCGCTTAATAACGGCGCAATAGGGTCTCATCCGCTAAACAAAAAATGCGGGAAATCAACAACTGCAATATATACATATGCCAATATATATATATTGATATTATATATAATACCAATTTCACTGTTTATGAAATATTCGCGGTATATGTTTTTAATAAATAACATCCGCTTACTAACGGCGCGTAATGTCTATTTTAACAATCAATAGATATTAATCAACATTCAAACATGCATTCAAATATTTTAAATCTAACTATTTAAAATAAAATCGAAACTGATTCGATTGAGTGAGAAGTTCTCACCTTGGTTTTAATTTCGTTTTCAGCGATTTATTTCGAATAAAATTAAACGGACGTTTAATTTTACCCAAAATTCTCACTAACTCCAAACGACTCCAATCCAACTCCATCGCGTAGTGCTCGACGATACGATTCCAACGCAACTGGTTTCGCGCGTTTTCGACCTCGTATGAAAAAGTTATGATAATTTGAAGTTTGTACACGATTTAAATAAACAAATTACAACATAATTATAAATTTTATAACCTAAAATAAATCACGGCCGTGTATTCAGATCCAACGCCTCAAGACCGTGCACAAACTCCTTCCCTCTCGTATACGAACGCACGTTTCCAGTAACCCATCAACGCCGGCCCTAGGGCAAACCTACGCGACCACCACGAGCTACTCCACCATGATCAGACACCACCATGTCGTGCGCCCATGCGAGAGCTATGCTCGGCCCAAGACCGGTCCCTCCTAGTGCCGCCATTGCCTCGTATTTCGTGCTCGAACGCACGGCCTTTGAGTCCAATTTCCCATCGATCCAAAGCACTAGAACGAAAACCCACCGTTGGATGTATCAATCACACTGCCCTCTATAACTTTCATGTAGAAAGTTTTTCGAATTAATGAAAGGATTTAAAGAAATTCGAGGGAGAAGGAAGGAGCATTTTCGGCCATAGGACCTAGGGCCGGCGGCTTCATAATGAAATTTGGGTTTTTATTTTTTTTATTTTTTTTTATTTTGAGATTTTTGGGGGTATTTATAGGAAAATTTCGAACACTATTCATCCGTAAATTCCGAACTCCGATTTACGCGCCGTAACCAGCGTCTCTAGGGTTTACCCCGCGTTCCGGACACCATGGAACAGGTTTCGAAAGCTAATTCGGAAGTATGTGTGAGTTATGGCTATAAACGCTCAATTTAAATTAAACCGATTTAACTCGATTTCTAGGCGTTTTAATTTGTATCGGACAAACGGTAAATCCAATTGACTTGAAATTTGAAACCTTACAATAATATCATATTACGGATCCGATGAAACTGGTTTCGTCGAAATCCGTGACTTTTTGAAAAATGGCTATTTTAGCTCGCCAAATTTAAATTAAAAATAAATCGATGCGTTTCGAGCTGCCACGATCAAACGATAACTCGGATTGACACGAAATTTGAAATCCGGTAATAACTAACTATTACGGATCCAATGGAACTGGTTTCGTTCAATTCTGAGACTGTTCAAAAATTGACTATTTTCACTAGTCGATTTTAATATTAAAATATTCAATTTTCACAAATTAACTTTTAATTCGATTTTAAAAGTTCTAAAATATTATTCTAGCTTCCATATGATAAAATAAAATTTTACAAATCATTTTCAATCATATTTAACCCAATTTTCAATTATTTTCATAATTTAACATATTAAATTATCGATTTAATAATCCAATTAAATCCAAAAATTCAAATAAAAATTTATTTGACTTATAAATTCACTTATTAATATTTAAAATTAATTAAATATTCAAATTTTAATTAATAAAAATTCTGCGTCGTTACAATGACCATACTCTATCTGCTCCGATCTGCTGCTAGCATTAACATTACAGAGAGTGCCTTCAACAAACTCCACCTCTCTCTGATCAACTCAACATCTCCACCGAAATACAAATTGTCACATACTCCCCGTCGCCATTCATCACATATTATCCACAATACTGCTGCTCATCAGAACCTCCTTGCCAATAACCAAACTTCACAGTCTGACCTTAACATACACTACACTTCCTCCTGCCTACAACACTACATACAATTTTGTTCATATCTTCCCATACAACTCCCGGCCATACCACGACATCAATACAACATACTTCTAGTAGCATTGCCTCAAAGCTTACCGAGCTACGACGGCCTCTTCACAAAGAAAAAGAAAAAAAAGCTACTGACCAAAAACAAAGAAAATCAACCTGCTTCTACATACAAAACAGTGGCATTCTCCTCGACCTCGACAGCACCACTTCATTTCTGATACAACTTGCTTACATAAACATAACATATACCCCAGTTCACCACGCCAAGACTCCACGTCTACATACATCACACTCCTTGCCTCGACCTGCCTTTTGCATCTACTGCAACCGTTTCAACAAACATTCCCAATACCCATACACTTCTCCCTCTGTCAACTGTCAGCCAGATCCATTATATCACAGAACCACCAAAAATCACGAAACCACCCATCTCCACTACAAACATTCACTACCACACTTCTTCCTCTGTCAAACAATCTTACAAGTTCAATTTCATCCACTCAGTCATCATTAACCTTCATCATTTGCCTGCCATCAATCCACATCAACAGCTCCTCCTTGCTCAACTACAACTCCACTATTTCACCTTATTCACTACACTCACAGTCATCTCTCTCTTACAAACACTCCGCACATACCACACTACTTCGACATTCACATCAGATAACATTCATCACTTCAATAAAATCACACTACCACTACAATACCATACAAAAACTGTTGTTAGACTGTTTTCCTAATGTCCCACTACAATAACAAGTTCATCCATTTCATCATCGACCTCACATCGACTTTCCATACCAACCTGCATCCAAATCGAATCCTCTCCTACAATCACCTCACTCTCTACTACCGACGTCATCCATCCACCCCTAGTACTTCACCTCCATGCTCCTCACTGTCAAAAAAAAACTCACTGCTGTCACTCACCACATATAATACCACTTCTCCTTCAACTCATCACCAGAGCATCAGTCCCCTATCAAACACCACCATCCCACTATTCCTCAAACTGAAAGTCAACCAATACATCAATTCACCTTATCGGTTAATTGCTTCATTACCATAAACATCGACTTCACCCACTTCACCTCTAACACCGTATTCATCCCCGAACCCAATCTTCGAACACCCAAATTCAAGAGCAACTCCAACATCGAGCATCTCCAGTCTACATCACCCCTCACTGCAGCCCAAAGCCCCATTCCTTGCTCTACCAATCAATCACTACATACATTCAACTGTATCATCTCTACCTCATCCCTGAACTCCAAACAGTCAACTACAAACAAACCACTACAACTGGTACTCCACCAACCAGAATTTAAAGCTAATAACTAAATTTAACAATAAACAAAAAAATGAACAGTAAAGACTTACTCAAAATTCATTCCATTACGACGTGCGTAGTAGGCCAAGCTATAATAGAAGAGAAGGCATCTTCCATGTACTGTAATTCGGATGTTTGCCTCCATAGCTCTACCGCTGGCTCTTTTACGGTCATTATCCAAACTTTAACTGCATTATGTCCTTGAGGTTTGAAATGCACCCTTGCATTTTGATCGGTTGACTCCACCCTTCCTAAAGCAACTACTTTCCCATTTCCCGATAAATCCATTAACTTGCATTTATTGTTTGTTCTTGAATTTGTAGCCTGTAAGTTGAAAAAAGAAAAAAATAATGAAGTTGCTAATCATTAAAAAATAGAAACACACAATAAAAATCAAGTACCATAAATGTTTTCACCACATCCATAGGCATAATAGGAGCTGTAGTGTCAACCATCTCAACAACTACTTGCGATTCAGGCCATGCAACCTTCTTACCAACAGCTTCCGCAATTTGGATCAAACCAGGGGCTGGCCTCCACAAAAAAGCTTCTGGATTTAGTGGATCACCTATCCAAACAATCATAGCCGATGGCCCAAGAGGAACATAATTAACAATTTCCTCTGAGATGCTCGAATGTAATCGTCCTAAAGCCACTAACTGCTTGCTCCCTCCCCAATCAAAAATCTTGCATTTGCATTCTAAGCTACTATTTCTACTCTATTAGAGGTAAAAATATTTATTTAGTAAATAATGTATATAATAAAATTGCATGTACATTGTAAAGAATTTTTTTACCTTATCCTCTTCTTCTTCAATGTGATCGGTTGAATTTAAAACAACTCTATTCTTCGGCCACGCCACAATATTATCCTTTGCTTCCCCAATAAGTGTGAAAGAAGGTGTAGGCCTCCATAAAAAAGCATCAAGCTTGATTGGACAGTCAACTAAAACTATCATCGCATCCGGCCCTAAAGGAACATCATTGACAATCTCGTTTGGATCGTTTGACACGAATCTTCCTTCAGCAACGATCTCTTCATTCCCTCGCCAATCCACTAAATCACACTTCTTCATATTTTTATCAAAGTTGCACTACATGTAAACATAGGAAAATTATGTTACTAATTGAATAAAAAGTTAAAATACAAAGATGTGAAACCAATAAAAAAAATTACTTGAGGTTTGTTTACTTCTGTCCCACTGTGTCTACTTCTGTCCCACTTTTGTCAAAATAAAAAAACATGTCATTTTGTAAGTCTGGTAATGCAAACTGTTGGCGTGTTCAAGTATGCAAGTATTCAAGTGTATAATGGTTGAAGTGTGCAACTGTTCAAGTGACTATATGCAAGTGTTCAAGTGTGTATGCAAGTGTTCAAGTGTGCAAGCAATTAGTGATCAAAATGTAATGATAATTCTTACCTGATTTTTCTCTAGTTGTAGAAATCTATTCTCTAAGTTCAACAATTTATTTTCAAGTTGCAGTGTATGCTTATCATTAACTTCCGATAAAGCTGCTCTACTAAGACTCATTCCTCTTTCCATCGCTCTAAGTCGACCCGGTCTTTCTTGACCTAGCACTTGTGCAAGTGCATCTGCTCTATAATTAATTGGCGAGCTCGATTGTGAAACACTTTCAATTTGTTTAATCCTTTCCTACAAAACATGATTAATTTCATATTATTGCAGTTTAAATTAAAACATAGTATTTAAATTAAAATAGGAAACACACTAAGAAGCATGCAAATTTATTTTAGCTTGGATTAAATTTGGTGATTGATTTATTTTTTGGGTTGGATGCAGAATGTTCTAGCAGATGCATAATTTTACACTTGATTTGGCAACATGCCAAAACCAACAGAAATATATGAGATGCAACATGCCAAAACCAACAGAAATATATGAGATGCATTCAGATGATTAGTCGACTGAGTTTAAGCTAAATTAGCATGAGAATTTAGTCAAAATATAACATGCTCAAAACATTTTTGCAAACAAGGGAGCCAATTCTGTGTATATCACAAATCAACAATATTTTATATTATTTGTACAGGTTATACTACGAAGTAGATTATTTTCAGGCTACACACATACTGTTTTGCTTAAATATGATATTTAGGAGGGAAGTTAATACCTGAAAAATAATTTTCTCGAAGTTTATAGATCTCTCGAATCTCTCACATATTCAGGAGCTAAAATTTTGCAGACCGAAGGAGCAATATATGAATACATTATACTAAGTTTGCAGGCTTAAGGGGAATTCAAACTAAAATACAATGATCCTACAACACGGTATCTCTTTGCTCCATTTTATTTAAGAAATTAATTAATATTAGCAGCCTCTTGCTATGAAAATTATTAGGCAGTACAAGGATTTGCCACAATATGAGACTCAAGACCACAATATAACACAAAATGACAGCCAACTGCAAATCATTTACAGAAATACTAGAAATTATCATAAAGCTAAACCATACACAGAGTTCCAACATTTTACAAATTCAAGTGCATGATTACTAATAAACTTAAATGCTGAAATACAGTCAAAACATTAGGAAACTGATGAGGTTTTTTTTATTTGGAACAAGCTAAGATCAAATTAATTCAAGCAATTAGGTGATGCCTAAGTCAGGCGATGCATATATATTAAGTTGGTGAATGCTAAACAAGTAAACATGTATCACACAAGTATTTACATATGTACCATAAGTATTTGAAAAGTATGAACTTACTATAGCATCTACAGCAATCAAATTCACCGGTTCACCATTTTTCTTAGTGCGAGATTTGATCCAAACTTCACTTCTAGGGACAGAAGAGCGATCACCACTTTCGCTTTTCTACATTCAAAAGAACACCAAACAACAAATTTCATTAACTTAAAAGTTTTCATAAATATTGCACTAAATAAAACTACTATTTTCTTACCAAATCTTCAGCCAGTCATGCCATTCCTCTACGACTGCATGTGTGTGGCAACTGCCTCTGTCTAATAGCTTTGTTCTTCTCGCTCAAAGCCTAAAATAAGAATCATTTCAATAAATGTAAGAAAGAAAGAAATTTGTTAGTGAACTCGGATTTTGTAAATTTCTGCTTTTTTTTTCAGGTATGAGTATCATATGGAGGAAATTTTGGAGCAATCATTGAACTCATAACAAAGTTCATATTTTTACAGCTTTGAATATAAACGAGTATTTTGTACACAATGGTTATAAATATATCCAATTTTAAATACAAAATTTAGTATGCATATTAATTTTGTGTTAGAATTCCTTAATTTTGGTTTTGAAGGTTTCGAATATATGGGTATGAAAGATTTACTATATGTCTAAACGTCATATCGCCTGATTTCAGATTTACTATACACTAGTTTTAACAATGTCTAGTATATGTAATTTGATATGTACAAATGCCAGTCATCTACTTTTGATTTTGAAAACTGTAAATATGCCATGACTTCAAATACATACAGAATATTGCATTTTCATTTGATATGTACACTAGTTTTAATATTTTTTATCTACATCATTCTTTAATATGTATTTGAAGACTGAAATTTCTCATACCTTGAATTCCGAACTTGTTTTCAACTTGATAAACTTCTTCCACTCAATCATACATTTAATGTTGGATGGTTTCAACTGAAGTCTTTCTTCCATAGACTTTGCTTGTACCAACTGCCGAACTAATCTACATTTTGATGCCCACCAAATACCACTCATTTGTTGAAAAACTATTGTTTTGTGCCAATTTAAATCCAATTTAAACCTTGCCTGCGACAATCAAAATTCAGCGTAAAGTGTTTGAGGTAAGCAATCAATATAAGATTTAATCTTAAAGCAAAAGAGAGTGTCACCTGAATGCTTTCCCATAAAACATCTTTCAATTCGGTACTATGTTGCTTCCAATTACTTAGTGTAACTGGAACAATTTCTCATACAAGTGGTCCTAAGTAAGAAGGTAATTTGACCGACCCCGGTCCTATTGGTTCGCCTGCGGTATTAAATTGAACTTCTATTTTCTCCATAGAATTGAATGGAAGTCTTCTAAATTTGGTTGGCCCTTTTGGTTTTCTTCTCGGATTTCCTTCTGACTGAACTATGTTGTCTTCAAGTGTTTGTGGGTTGTCTTGTATTTCAGCATTGTTTTCTGGATCGATTTGTACTTGATTCTTTTCTAATGCATGTGGGTTGTCTTCAATAGAAACCTCGTCTTCTACTTGATTGTTCAAACAGCTCCTCTCTTGTACGTTTCTTCCTATGTTCGTCAATTTCTTTTTGCATGCGACCTCTCTTTTTCACAGCCTTACTCTTCTTCCTTATTTTCTGTATATATAAAAAATAATTTACAAATTAGATCATAAAAGCCCGTAAAATTCTCACTTTCAAAAGTATACAGTTTAAATTTTGCTCGAGTTTCATATATGCTCCCATTAAACTTGGTTTTAAATTTTTCTCGAGTTTCAGAACTTATGTAGAAAATGGAACCTGTATAACTACAAATCCTTGACCTTAGACAGAAGATTTTATGCTTCCAAAAACCAGTTAACAAAAGTATATACTTGTTCCGAGTACTTAAACTGTATATTTTTGAAAGTGAGAAGTTTCAAATCACACATATGACAGGATTTCAAATGAATATCAAAGTTTGGAAGGATTTTGAAGACAGAACAAGAGATATCGAAAAGCATGCACCTTAGGGGTAGGAAACAAAAGCATAACTACAGATAAACCCTAGACTGAAATTTCTCAAAATGATTTCAGCAACCAGGTTCAGATTGTACTTGATTTATTATTTAGTAGCCGAACAGGAAAATTGCCAAGTAAATTGAAATAAATCCATTATTTAGTAATGAAGCAAGATTTATTATGAGAAAAGTTTGTACTTGATTTTTTTCTAATGCTTGTGGATTGTCTTCGTTATGAATCTCATCGTCTACTTGATTGTCTTCAAGCTGCTTATTTCTTGCACCTTTCTTTTTTTGTTTGTTGATATTTTTTGCATATGTGCTCTCGTTATCACATTCCTAATCTTGCTCTTTTTAATTCCAGTGAGCAGATCCTGAGCAAAAATGAACAGTGCATGAGTTATTTTGTTATAAAAGAAAATTTAAAACAACAAGAAAAATGTATGAAGTTGGAAACTGCAAGCAGACTTTTACTGAAGTCAAACTTTTAAAGAATAATTGTGTTGTGTAAATTTGAAATACTAGTAGAATTGAATAGAAATTCGCATCAGAGAGATCAAACAGATGAGTCAAAATGGAAATGCAATGCTTGATAAGGATAAAAAGAATCAACTTCTTTGAACTAAGTAGTAACATTGAGTTTGCAAGAGAACTGTACAGTAAGCATTATGTGAATAAACATTGAGTTTTGAGACTTATGTCTGGTGCATAAAAGCACATTCATTTAATCACATTTCAGATATGACTCCCTCATATGCAAAAGAACAATACGGTAAGCATTATGTGAATCATGTGGTCTTTTTCTCGAATTTTTTGTTGGTATAATTTAATTGGTCACGGTTTCCATTTTAGCTAAAAAGATGAATTGTTGCTTAAGCCATCGTAAAAAAAGGCTCAAAGACAGATTTAGTAATTCATAACCTGCTCTGATTTTTATCGATCATTAAGAAATTGACCTTTAACACTTAAAAAAAAAATATTTCCATGCAGGCATAAACTTAGGCATTCGAGTGTACTTGTCGACAAAACATGTACCTATTGCTTAAGCTATAATTGGAAGTTTTGGAAGCGGATGTGTAAAAAATGGCACCATCAATAAAATACAATCACCAAAGCACTAAGCTTTGAGCTATATTTATTCAAACAAATTTCTGCTATTCCGAAAAATAAAGTACAAATTTTCACAGTTTAATTTTAAATTAATGAAATTTTTTATTAAAGTTTTTAGTTACATTTCCTCTTCATTAATGAAAAATTTATTATGCCTTAGTTTATGATACATAACACACCTTCGCACATTTCACATGGTAGTTTAAACTCCATCTATACATTGCAATAACTAAGTCATCTCACATTGCTTTATGTAAAAAAAGTCGGCACCTTGTTGCTGTCAGAAATAGGCATTAAGTTGGATACGCAGCATTAAGTTGGATACGCAGCCAGTTACTTAAAAGTTTAAATGATATTTAATTGAGTTTTAACTTTCCAAGTACTATTCCATTTAATAAAACACAATATCAAGCCAAATACAATTCCTTCAACATAAAACGAAGTATTGTTGCATTCATACCAATACTACATACACCCATCCGCAGACAAAATTTATCCTCTGATTGTTGAACTCATACATTTCACACATAACACACAAGACACTTCTCAAGGATACAAGAATAGACTGCAGTGAACTCCACACAACAAAAGCTACTTATTCTGAACACTATATGACAGTGATAATGACATAAAATGCATTATGAAGACTTTTAAGATATTTTTATAATTATCTTTTTTTTGTACAAAGAACAACCAACAAAAGCGTTTCGACCTTTACTAAATGGCTGAAAACAATAGGAATAATGGTTTTAAAAAATAAATTAAGACCTGACTTATGAGAAAAGAAAAATAAGTTGGCACACAAGACACAAGTATATGCAGAGAGCAAGAACCATCACCAATAAAATTAGGCTGAAATAAGAATAGGCAGAGACAAGTTGTTGAAGGGACTGCTTTTTTGATACGGAAAAGAATTTTAGAGGGACTCGAAACAAAATACAACCGTTAAGGGGATAATTCATATCGTATATCTATCACTAGCACATAAGTAGGAATTACAAACCTCATAAGCAAATAAAACTGGAAATCTACTCAAATATGCCTTCACAATCTTCTCTAACATAGCTAACATTCTCCACAGAATCAATATCCATGTCGATTTCTTCACAATCTTCCCTAACAAAGCTAACTTCCATAACAGGATCATCTGTCTCTGATTCATAATAACCTCTTGGTGGTGCTTTCATTACAACATACCAATTAGAGTGATCATTCTCTCTTGAATAAAAAACTTGTTTTGCTTGAGATGCAAGGATGTACGGATCTTTTACAAATGAAGATTGATTTTGTTGTAAATTGACAAGAGTGAATCCGTCTTGAACCTTCACTCCATTTCCTATATTTGCCCGGTGACACTTAAATACGGGAATATAAAAAGCATGATAGTCTAGCAAGATTATGTCCGTCACTACCCCATAATAAGTGACCACATCAACTCTTTGAGAAATATCTTTTGCACTTGCCCTACACATGGTAGTTGCATCATAAGTAACTCCGTAGTTTTGGGTTTCTCTTTCAACATCTTTTGTATGAAAACGATGTCCATTAATTATATATCCTTTGTAGGACAATGCATTACTACTTGGGCCAAAGGCAATCCATTTTATTATTTCATCACTTGTGGATTGAATAGGTATCTGCAAATAAATCATTTTACATAAATTTTGAAGTAAAAAGAAATCTTTTTTGTCAATGGAAGGATAAATTATAATTAAACTAACCTTCTTTTTAATCCATTCTTAGAGATTATCTGTATGTTTTTTCCATAGCAATGTCGCATTTTTTTCCATACGCTTATCAAAATTTTGTAACTCCTCCAAATGCATACTGGTGTTTAAATAATTTTACCCAAGTTATATTGAACATCAAAATTTTATTATAAAGGTATAAACAAAATATAATATGTACTTACTCTAAATATGGTTCCACCACAGCCATATTCATTAGCAAGGCCAAATGAGCAATATCTTTTTCATTCGATGACAATGTAATTGTCTTCGGTTTTAAAATTGGACGTCCTACGAGTATCACATTGTTTTCATAATCTTCATTTCGGACTTCTTTCTCCTCCATTTGTACTTTCCTTTGTAGAAATTCACTAAAAATCTCATTGATTCTTCCGCAAGATAAGATTCTTCAATACACCCTTCAGGTCGTGCATAATTCCTTATATAATCTTTAAATGTTTTCATATGCCTTTCAAAAGGGTACATCCAACGAAAATGAACCGGACCACACAATAACGCTTCTCTTCCAAGATGAATTGTCAAATGTATCATTATATCAAAAAAGGAAGGTGGAAAATATCTTTCGAATCCACACAAAATTTCAATAATCTCATCATTAAGTTGTTGCAACATCTCTCTTTCAAGAAGACGTTGACATATTTTATTGAAAAACGAACATAAACGAATTATTAGTGTTCTAACTTTCTTTGGTAATAAACCTCTAACCGCAACAGATAACAATTGTTGCATTAGGACATGATAATCATGCGACTTCAACCTACTAACTTTGTAATCTTATGATGATACAAATCTTTTGAAATTTGAGCAATAACCATCAGGACCTTTAAAATCATGTAACCTCTTACAAAATATTTTTTTTTCCGGACAATGACAACGTATATGGAGCCGGTGGTAGATATGTTCTATTCCCATGAGGTTGTGCATAAAGACTTTGTCGAATCCCCCAATCCTCCAAATCCTTCCTAGAATTAATTCTATCTTTCGATTTATTGTCATGCAACATCGTGCTTAGTAGGCTTCCAGCGACGTTTTTCTCAACATGCATCACATCTAAATTATGTCGCAAGGAAAGTTCCTACAAATATCAATAATACAACAATTTATTAACTTTTATATTGTTAGGTAAATGAAAGAAAATATAATTTTAATACTAACCTCCCAATATGGCAAATCAAAGAAGATTGATCTTTTTTTTCCACCTTATTAGCTCTTTTTTTCTATCATCTTCTTTAGTGTGAATACTCTTCCTCTTTTTACTTTTTATCTTCTTACCCAACTCCGTCTTTAGCTTCTTCTTACTCCTCTTCCTTAGTTTTTCTTCATTCTTATCTTTTCTAAAAATATTTGGAAAACCATTCAAAATAGCACAAATATTTCTTCCCGTTAGAATTCTAGGTCTATTACCGTCCTCTACAGTGTTATCAAACCAAGTTTTTTGTTTCCTCCATGGATGTGAAGGATCTAGAAACCTTTTATGTCCCATGTAAACACTTTTCCGACAATGATTCAACCACCGATGATGAGTGTTAACACCGCATAATGGACAAGCTTTTTCGCCTTTTACACAACATCCTGCAAGATTTCCATAGTCTGGAAAGTCATTTATTGTCCATAGTAAAATTGCTCTTAAATTAAAAACCGATTTACTGAATGCATCATATATATCAATTCCGTTATTCCATAAATAATTTAAGTCTTCTACCAAAGGCGCCAAGTATACATAAATATCATTTCCACGTTGCTTTGGACCAGGAATTATTAATGTTAGCATAATATTTTCTTTTTTCATACATAACATAGGCGAGAGATTATATGTCACAAGCATTACTGGCCAACAATTATGTTTGGAGCTCATCGAGGCAAATGGATTGACACCATCTGTAGCAAGACCAAGTCTGAGATTGCGTGGATCAGATGAAAATGCTTTCCACCTCTCGTCCACTGCACTCCATGTTACAGAATCTACAGGATGTCACATTTTTCCATTACTGCTTTTATTGTTAAAATGCCACCTTAGATCTTCTGCCATCTTTTGAGATCTATACATTCTCCTAAATCTAGGAATGATTGGAAAATACCTCAATACTTTAGCTGGAACACCACGTATAATCTCCTTAGTGCCCTCATTTATCTTCCATCTCGAAGAGTTACATTTCAGACAACTTTCTACATCTTGAAACTCTTTTCTAAAAAGACAACAATCATTCTTACAAGCATGAATCTTTTCAAACCCCATGTCAAATACTTTGAGAAATTTTTTTACATCATACAAATTCTTAGGAAGTACATTATTCACCGGCAGCAACAACTGTAGTACGTTTAAAAGCTTATCAAAACCAGTATCAGATAATCCAATCTCACATTTAAGATTATACAAAGCAGTAATGGCGGATAGTTTAGTTTGACCTACACAATCAGGATATAAGGGGGTTTCTGCATCCTCTAAATGCTTAAGTAAATCATCCTCACGTTTTCGAACATCCTCGTCTTCTTTAACATCAGAAAAAAAAGTATGATTCAAAAAATCTTCATCTTCAAAATGAATAGCTTTAAGTAGATCAAATGTATTGTCCAACTTCATGTCTACGCCCATATTTAATTGTTCGCCATGATGATACCACTTACTACTACTCTTGTACTTAGGATTCATCCCCCTTATAATTAAATGTTCAACGATAATATCATCATGTTGTCGACTAAGATTTCGGCAATCTAAATAAGGACATAAAAGCTTCTATACATGTCTTATATTTCTCTTTGCAGCTTCTACGAAACATCTTGCCCTTTGCGAGTACTCCTTGGAAGTTCTATAATGAAAAAATTCAACATAATAGTTGAGTTTAACATCAAATATTTTTATTTTATGAAACTAAACATGGTTGAGAATATTGAATTATCTACTTACCTGTGTAAATGAACCCAATCTTTTTCCATTAGCATATAATTAAGGATACACACAGGAAGAAAGAGTGCTCAAGCTCCAAAGCTAAAGAGAAAAAAGATTGCCTCTGATTTCAGAAACACAAAATTCAACAAGAATAAGGAATTTCCATAGATACCTAGAATGTTAGAGGTTTCCATAAACCTAATATTCATGTTTATAGCTAAACACATATGCATGCACATGATCTTTTATATATACTAGTTATGTGTAATTATTGGAATTTATCTTTCTTCATGTATACTGGTTATATGCACATCGAATATTTTTATTTGTAAGTAATTGTTTTTAAATATTGGGATATTTGGAGAATTTTTTCTAAAAGAAGCTAATTTAAATATTTTATTAAGTCGTTACTAATCTCTCCCTTTTATTTTAATCCATAGTTTTCACAAAGATTTTGTTAACTCCCTTTGGAGAATGTTAGAGGGTACAAGTGAAATATAATACTCTTTGTGAAAATTGCAAATAACAGTAACCTTTATACAACTGCAAGTAGGTATGATCATTCTCATAGGAAAAAGAATTGTATAGTTGGTTTGGCTTAGCACGCCAGGGACATATTAGAAAAGGAACTCCTATTTTATACTCTTGCTTAGACTAGTAAATGCGTTGAAAATGAACATCGTTAACAATACTATTCATCTCTGCAGCACTCCACATTTGACTTAATTTAACTTAACAGTGAACATCATCATCGTCATGGAAAATGAACGATTATTATTTTAAAACTAATCTTAATTACTAACATACATATCACACACTCATATTTTAAAATTATAATTCCTTCTCTAACAAGCTGCACATCGTCCTCAACACCGTCACAAAAGTGCACTACATACTTCAACTTCCCTGCAGACCTGAACAATTTCTGCCAACATTTACACTTCATCCACACAACATACAACCGGTGCATCATCCTAACAATCACCATCCCATCCTTAAGTTCACCAACTTCAACAACCAAACTTCAAAGAACTGTGCACATACTACTACTACATCCACTTATACTTGCTACAAAACCCATCACTGCCTCAAAACTGCATACTTACTTCCATGCTTCACGCACTACTGCAAACTTCACCATTACAACAACATACACCATCACCAGTCAATCACCAATCACTACCTTCACCATCACCTGACTGCTTCATCGCTTCCCTATGCACTTCCAACCACTAAGCCAACAGCTCCTCACCACTTCCACCTAAACCATTTCCTCGAATTGCAAATTCATCACTGCAAGTTCAACAACCAGGAATCAGACATACAGTGCTGCTCACCTCTGCCGACCACTGCAACATATACTTGTGCCAGCAATCCATTGCACCAACATACGCCTTTGTCATATTCAAATACAACGATGCATACATACCTAACAAGAAGCACCGCCTCAACATAAAACCTCCATCACCCCTTAAGTCCAAAAAACTCTGCCATTCACCAACACCTACAACAACCCTACAAGTCACCATCCTCCCTGCTTTCAACCACCACTACCTTGCTTCTTCCATCTCTGTTCCACTGCCCATTCATCAGTAAATTCACTTTCTTTCTTCCTTGAAATCGCCTCGACCCCCAATAACAGCCGAATCATCTCAGCAACCCAGAACTAGCGACCAGCACGAATGCGAGAATCCCTTAATCGAATTCAAATTGATTGACTTTTACTAGAATTTTATATTGAAACAAAGACTGGCTAATTGTTTGTACCTTGTAATATCATTTTCTAAAGTAATCCTAGTTCACGAATTCAACAAAATTGGGTTTAGTAGGTTCGAAACCGCAATGTCACATTTAGTACGATGTGGTCACCATTTTCTCTCTCATCTAGAGCGTATAAAATATCTCATATACACGATTATTATGCATTATATCATTATTGAGAAAAATATTGAAAGACACTTATTCACCTGAAAAACCAAACTATCATCTTGTTCATTAAACAAACAGAGTAGACACAAAAGTTGCATCAACAGGACAAACATGTTTATGCATAAATTAGAATTGTAACTTCATTAGAATTGTAACTTCAAAGTTCACATGGCCTCAAGACATTTTAAGGCAAAAAAGCATGCATCAACTAAAAATTTCGATACAGAATATCGAAATGGACATAATAAAAAGGAACCAAGAAATATCATGATTATGCACTTATGTTATAGGTAGAATTATGCCAGATTGATCTTTCGTCAAAACAGAAGGGTTTCAAATCACTGAAGCCTCATGCTAGCAAACAAAAATTAAATGTATGCAAATTCAGAAAAAGAATAACCATAGATTTTATATAACAAAATATAATTCAGAAATCCAGTAATGGTATATAAGATCCAACGATAACATCTTATGTGAATCGGTGCAAATCCTTAAGCCGTACTTGTTACTAGCTACCAATAAGAAAGGTATGAAGAATGAAAAAATTTAAACATCTACACACAGTGACCCAGGTGATCCATTAGGTATGAAGATATATATGAGGTAACAGCTTGAAATAAAAACATTCAAACTGTGATCAGAATAAAGCTGTAACTGGATATCATCAATTATCAAAACATATCCTCTTATTTTGAAAAGATGCAAACTATTAACTACAACCAAGAATTGACATTGAATGACTCTGGATTAGAAGAACCATTATTAAAGAAAGAACTAATATGAGCAAGGAGAGTGATTTTTTTTAAAATAGAAAATATCAGGAAAATACCAAGGGAAAAGAAAAAACATTTCCCCTAATAAAAATGAAATAAAATTATTTCCCTAACCTTCTTTTAGAAGCATTATATATTGATAAAAATATATATATATATTTTTTGAAAAATGGAAATTGTGCTCTTACATCGACATATTTTTTTGGTAAGACCAATCATCCGATCAACCAACATCACTAGCACTCAACATCTTTTCAAACAAGGGTGTGATAATAGAGTTATTGCTGAATTATAGTTCAGGAAAGACCAATTCAAATTAGCAGAAGAAGGTAAAAGAATGATCCAAACTCCTACACATGAACATTTTATATCAAGTAAATGTTTGCTGATAATATAAGAGCACTCATTTTTGAATATTGTATATGAGCAGAATAACTTACCTATCATCATCATGAAAATTACAATACAACTATTAAAGATCACAAATGGCAACAATGACAAATTTCGAACTTAGCACAAACTGAAATATATGATTCGTGCATAAAAATCAAAATTTGACAGACATACAAGAAAATTACAAAACACAAAATTAGTACCCATCTTTTCTCCTAAAGAACAGTTGTAAATACATGATTCAGTAACAAGCTATGAAATTCATCTCAAAACCTAGAAAAAGACATACTCATCACAGAAACTTGCACAATAGAATAAATACGAAGAAAAAGGATTTTACCTCAAAAGGATTTTGAATTTGGAAATATTGATGAACGAAGAAATCAAAGGTCGGATATTAGGGTTCCAGACGCCGTTGAGTTGACTACTGAGGAGCAAACTATTGAAGTGGAGGAGAATGGCTGCAAATATCCGAGATGGTGCGAATAGTTTCGATTAGGGTTTTTTGGTTGGAGACGAAAATTGACAGTTTTATTTTGGGAGGGATATGAAAATGGTTAAGTATTTTTAGGAGGGAGATGAAACTGGTTAATTGTTTTTCTGGAGGGCAGACGAAAATTTTGGAGCACGAGCGTTATGCAGCATGATATAAAAAATGAGTTAAAAAAAAATGACTAAGTATATAAACAATAACGCTTTAGAATAAAGCGTCATTAAATGGCGTTATTAATAATATATTTTCTTGTAGTGGACTTTGCTGAATTTTCAAACATCCTCCGTTTTGAGACCCGAAAATAGACGCTAAAGATGCTGCAGTCAAATACGGTATTAATTTCTAGTAAGAAAATGTGCTAATGTTAATTGTATTAATAACATCAGAAGCACAAGAATATGAAATTTTCTTAACACAATTTCAAAACAAACTTTCACATTTCATTTCAAAGATAATTTATATTCATTACATAATCCCAAACGTTGCCTAGGTTCAGCTAAAATATAATTATTACAAAATACTCCAAGAGCGACATGTGAAGATGCCATCTTAGTTGATCGGAGTTTACTACTAAACAGTTATAGCATCAGTCATTACATACATTCCAATAAAATAAAATTTCAACACAACGGATAGTATATAGGTACACTCCAAGACTGCTAGCTTTGCAACCTACATGTCTTCAGAAGTTCTATTTGCTAAAACCTACTTAGTACAAAAACCTTACTCTTGAACTGCTTAAATGAACACCCGAAGTTAAATTGAAAAAAATTAGGGTCAGACAAAATGTATGGTGTGAATAATAACATCTCATTTAATATATATCTAGTGAGACAACACCGCTCAACGGATCGGGTTTTCCCCTCACTAGTATTTGCTAATTATATCTTTAATAAATCATGCACCCGCACCCATAATTGTTAAACTAAAAATGTAAAATAACATATGCATGCATGCAACATTTGTAATCTTGACCATCCTGTCCAAATTAACGGACTATCTATTCCAGCATCATAGTTTTTCTCATGGTGACTAAAAACCTATATGGCTAACTCAGGCCTACCAAATATATCGAATATTCTAACTTGCTATTAGAGGGAAACTGGACGGCCTGTTTGAAACCTATTATTTCTAAACTCAAACAGAACATTATGGTTTTGCAGAATAATCAATAAGCTAACTCAACTTTATATATTCCTTTCTGTGCATAATCCTACTTTTAGTCTTATTTGTGACAATGCCCTATACACTGAAATTTTGGATTAATATCGCTAGGGGCTAACAGCGGATGTATAGGGCGCTACCCTACACCAATCTCAGCTGGTTTTCCAATCTTTGAGTCAATTCATCATATCATAACATATTTAAAGGTGATAAGAAAAATAAGCTCTTTAGTAAAATCCAGAGCTAGATATGCTTTTTATTCGCTTGAAAACATAGTTCTTTATAAATGATTTAACCCTTTAAATCATACCTTAAAACAAGAAAATTATAGCCCTTTACTTTATCCAAAATATTTATGCCATGATATATTCTTTTATAAAATAATATCGATGAATGTCGATATCGCTAGAGGTTGTCGTACCTCAATACATAGGCTATAAAGAAAAAACAATAAAACTATGTATATTCACAAAATATGGCATGAATACAGCCCACACGGGTCATCGCCCCTCTTCAATTTCGAAAATCATGTTGAAACTCTTAATCAATAGAGTATAAGGTCATAGAGCCTAAATAGTTTACTTCGCATGTATAGGTTGTCGACTATAAGTGGCTTCGTTATTGGTTTACTCAAAATAAACTTTAGAACTTAAAGTTAAGGATGCACTGATGAATCTTGGTGTCAATGCATTATAGAAAAAGTGGCCTTACTATATGACCAATACAAAACAATAGCGTTATCGTATTTATTGCAAACAAAGTCTCAATAGAATCGAAGTTGATAAAGACGGAGTCATTATAGCTAATAAGAAAACAAGGGGCATCAAGGCCTTTTGCGATTGGTTTCGAGATTAAAGACACTCGAGAAAAAAATATGCGACGACAAAGTGTTTAAGGAAATAAGTGGCATTGCTCATGTTGAAGCTCATGGTGTCGACTTCGATGCTTTACTTCACCCTTCGACCAGGACGGATCCATTCCATACCAACCATAGCTTGCATCATATATATCATCATTGTTTGACATCAAAGACCTTGAAACTAGAGAGGTGGAAGGCGGCAACAATGACTTCGGCGTGGAACAGTCTTAATTAACGTAAAAACCGATATTATGCTATTAATAGTTAATTCTTTTCACCAACTCCTTTTGTTTGTCAAAATTCCATTGGATAAAAACTTTCTTTAACAAAATCATTTTGAGAAACTGTTATAGAGCAGATTTATCATTCCCAAAACATTTACAGATCTATTAACTAATTAATATTTTAACACATTATTAAGCTTCTTTAGCTTAATAAATCATAATAACATGGGAAAATCCCCAAAAATCAAAATAAATTCAATTAATTATATTCTTCAGCATATAAAGATTTCAAGGCCAAAAAAATAATTTAATTATTTTTAATAATTAAAGCCCGAATTAAACTTTTTCTTCTCTTAATAAAATCATAAAATTTTCTTACTAATTTAGAAAATTATGATATTAAAAACCCACTTCTAAAGTAATGTTTTTAAAAACATCTCCAAATTTCAAGTCGTTCGGGTGTTGTACAATAGGTTTTCTAACTCAAACTTATCACTTAATTAAATAAATAAATTCCATAATTCATCTACAAGCATATATTCATCCAAACATTCAAACAGAGCATAACATTAGTTATATAATTTCGAGTTTAATACTAAAACCAAAATGAACAAATATATTATGAGATTTATATCATTCTTCACCTTGATTGGTTAAAAGAACTTGAGATTTAAATGTTGATTTGATTCCCCTTAGCTTTAGATTTAGTTTCCTAAGCTTTCTTTTCTTCGTTTCTCCTAGCAATGACCGGCCTAAGCTTTCTTTAGTTCATATAAAGTGAAAATGAAAAGAAGGTAGTGAGACAATAAGGTTTTATGTTTAGGGAATGAAACTTATTCCTATTTTTGCCTTCTCACACTCCTTCTTATTTAATGTTCTAATCAACCTTTTTAGTTCATTAATTAAGGCTCGGCCCATATTAATTATCAAATCTCAGTCTCCTTACCATTTTACATTATTTTACTTTATTTATCTAATTAAATATCCTAAATAATGTTATTCAAATTGGGGGTGTTGCAGACTCCCCTCCATAAAGAATTTCATCATTGAAATTATGATAAAGTACACACATCAAAACATATAAGCGTAGATGTAAAACATACCATCAAACAAATCATGATAAGTGTCTCTAATGTCGTCCTTAGTTTTCCAAGTACAGTCTCTCTCGTCATCACTCCGCTGGACTTTTACTAATCGAACTACCTTGTTTATGGGCTTTTTCTCATCATTTGCTATAATACGAACTGGGTGTCTAACTATAGTCATGTCCAGTTCCACATTGAATATTACAAAGCAGTCAGAGTGATAGTAATCTCTAGATCTCGAATGCACTTTTTAAGATGAGAAATATTGAACATTTTTGTGGAATCTTACTAATCTATTCGATAACTCTATCCTATAAGCGAATTTTCTCAATCCTTTCTATAATCGAAAATGGTCGAACAAACCTTGGTGCTAATTTTCCAAATTTTCCAAACCTTATTACACTAGTCATTGGTGATACTTTGATTAAAAAATGATCTCCAACTGAGAATTTTAAGCCTTTCTATCTCTTATTTGTATAACTCTTCTAGCTAGATCGAACTTCCTTCATTCTAGCTCGAATCAACTTGGTCTTTTCTATGGCTTCTCTTACTATATCCAGATCAAGAACTAATTTATCATTGGTCCCTAACCAACTTACGAATGATTTACATGATCTTCTATATAATACTTCAAAAGGTGCCATCCCTATACCAGTCTGATAATTATTGTTATAGGAAATTTCGACTAAGTGTAGATGGCCTTCCCACGATCCTCCAAAATCAAACATATAAGCTCTTAACAAATCCTCCAAGACTTTGTTAACTCTTTCTGTTTGCTTGTTGGTCTGTGGATGGAAAGCGGTACTCATCTTGAACTCGGTACCTAAAACCTCTTGTAGACTCTTCCAGAATTCGCTAGTGAATAATGAATGTCTGCCGCTGACTAAACTACTAGGAATCCCATACAGTCTTACTATATTATTTATAAATAGCTTAGCTAAAAACAGGTGCCGTCTTTCTCGATTTAACGAGTAGAAATATGCACTCTTAATCAGTCTATCCTCTACAACCCAAATACTTTCATTTTCTTTAGTCGGTATTGGAAACCCATTTATGAAATCCATAGATATATAATCCCATTTCCGTATTGGTATATCCAAAGGCTGAAGCAATCCATCTGCCATTTGATGCTTGGCTTCCACTTGTTGATAATTCAAGCATTGTTTTACCCATAAGTCTACATCCCTTTGCATACCTTCCCAGAAGAAACTCCTTTTCATGTCCCAGTACATCTTAGTCCCTCTAGGATGAATGGTAAACTTTGATTAGTGACAATCCATAAGAACTTCTTTCCTTAGGTTTTCAATATCTGGAATACATATCCATCCTTTCTTCCTTAACCATCCATTATGATCAAGAAAAAATCCTTCAAATCATCAATCTCATTTCTATGTTCAGTCTTCTAATTCATTCAGCTAACAATGGCTCATTTCTTTGCTCTGAAGCAATCATTTCAATCAATAGAGGTTGAACTACATAATACTGTAGTGCTTTGACTACAACTAGCCACTGATCTTAACTACACATGTGATCAATGCCTCTAAATCTTTCCATTTAGCTATCATTGCTAATACTGCCTTCTGATGTTTTCTAATAAGTGCATATGCTACTTTGTTCCCTTTTCCTAGCTTGTACTCAATTCCACATTCTTAGCATCTATAAACTTTAACCACCTATGTTGTCTCATATGTTCTGAGAGAATAAATATCTTAAAAACTTGTGACCCATATACAACTCGAATCATTCTCCTAAACGTTAATTTCACCACACTTTCAAGAAAAAAATTACAATAGTTAACTCTAAGTCATGAGTCAAATATATAACTTCATGTAGCCTGAGCTATCAAGAAGCATAAATAATCATTTTACCCTATTGCATTAGACTAGTTCCTGATTCTCTCCTGCAAAGCATCAATATACACCCTTAAATCTTGATTTCCATCAGGGACAACTAACATGGACACATTGGTCAATAAATGTTTCAGATTATGAAATGCCTCCTCACTTTTATCGTCCCAAACATACCTTACATCTTTCCTTATTAGTTTAGTCATTGGCGCTGCTACACGAGAGAAATCCTTGATGAATTTCCTATAATAGCCAACTAATCCAAGAAAACTCTTTATCTCAGTCATTCTTGTCTTAAATCTCTTCCAATTATTAACTACTGCTATCTTAGCTGGATCTACGAATAACCCTTCTCATAAGACTACATGAACAATGAACTTCACCTCCTTTTAAAAAAAATGACACATCGAAACCTTCGCTTTTAACTAATCCACCTCAGCATCTCAAGCACTATTCTAAGATGAATCTCGTAATCTCTTTCATCCTTAGAATATATTAAAATGTTGTCAACGAATAATGACATGAATCTATCTAAATGCTCATGGAAGATTCGGTTCATTAGATCTACGAAGAACGCGGGCGTATTAGTCGGTCCAAATGACATTACTAACTACTAATACAAACCATATCTTGTTTGAAATGTCGTCAAAGGAATACTGCCTTCTGCCACCCTCAATTGATGGTACCCTGTCACCAAATCCAACCGAGAAAATACTTTGGCTCCATTCAACTGATCAAATAATTCATTGATTCTCGGTAAGGGATATCGATTCTTTATCGTCTTCTCATTCAACTTTCTATAATCGATGCATAATCTTAACGACCTGTTCAGTTTCTTTATGAATACCGCGGCCGCTCCCCAAGGCAAACTGCTTGGTCCAATATAACTTTTTCCTTCTAAGTGCAGTAGCTGCATTTTTACTCATTCATCTCCGTGGGTGTAATTTTACTAGGTGATCTACTAACGGGTTCAACTCCAGGTACAAGATCTATTCAAAATTCAATAGCTTGTCTCAAAGGTAGTACTATCATTGGCTCAAAGACATCAACAAACTCTCAAATGACTAAAACTCGGTTCAACTTATCTTCCTCCTCTATTGCACCCAATAAAGCACAAACATCAAAATTCGAGTCCACTGTTGAGTATATAATTCAATCGCTACTATTAGATTGTCATAGTGATATTTTCCTATCTTGGAAAAAATTCTACCATCGTATTTACCTAACCAGTGCATATCCAAAATAATCTCAAAGCCTATGAAATCAAACACATGCAAACTTCAGGCAAATATATAACCTAACAACTCAATTCTAACTGGTCACATCTCATCCCTAGAGTTTCATACCTTCCTATTGGATTCACAATCCTTAAGGAAGTAACTAGGTATGAGGGTTCTAGAACAAGCATATCTACCAAACAACATGATATAAATGTATGTGATGCACCAGTATTGTAATGCCCTACCTTAAGATCTAACTAAAAAAAGATATTACTAAGAAATATCTCTGCTAGTACAGTGAATAAGGCTAGTCAGGAGCGATCATCCATTAATTCTACCGTAAGTGGGTATTGATACGTCGAATAAGTGTAATTTTTTTAAGTTGGACAGAATGGATACGACGTATCTAATCCAAGTTTAAAGCAAAACTACAGTGGCTCATAATAGTTGCTCAAAACAACAAAAAATCTCTTAGGTCATAGAATAACAGAGTACACATCGGAATATATATATCACATAGCTAAAAAGATTAACTGAGTATATGTACAAGGTGTTATCTACAAGGGATGGAGACATATATACAATATGACATATACAATGGATATAACCTAGTATAAAAAATGTACATAAACAAGGTCTCTATCCCAAAATATATATAAGGTACATAGCCAAAGTATAACAAAATGATTCAACAAAAGGATAGATATAAGCATGAGTGATAAACTCCAAGATAAGTTGGCTCTAAGATCAATGGGTATATGAAACTACTCAGTCTGACTCGAGTATTATAAAATAATAAAGGGGTCGGTCTCATACTAATTCTAGATAGTAAGGTGGCAAAGTATAAGATACAGAGTTTAATACAAACAGAATGTCGATTATATCGTAGAATCATATATCTGATATCGATAACTCATAAAAAGTGCCTAAATCGGTAACTCAAAAAAGTGCCCTAAATCCCTAAACAGAATGAATAGCATTCCTAAATCGAAAATCATCAACCCCAAGTGTAAAAAACACCACAAATAGGGAAAATAACATCCTCAAATCGAAATCCCCAAATCCCAATTAATCGAAAGTTGCTTATTATAGGCGGAAATCGAGAATATGGTGAAACCCCAGATCTGCAAACCAAAACTCAAAGTTCAAAATAAATAACGTAACGGCACCGTCCAAAAAGGCAAGCACAGAGTTATACCTAAAGATTAATTGTAACCTCAAAGATGAGCATGAAAGTTATGTCTGACGACCATGCAATTGCCTCCCCAAGGACGAGCTATATAGCTATGCCATACAACCTCAAAAGATCGCCTGCCTATGGACGAGTATGAAGATTACATTTGATGATCATGAATGATTACCTCCCCAAAGATGAGTACAAGGACTACGTCTGACGATCATAAAAGATCACCTCCCCAAAGACGAGCATGAAGGCTATGTCATCCCTAAAAGTGTCACTTGCTCTCAATTAGTAACCAAATGAATTTTGCCAAAGTGTCACATACCACCCGACGGAACTCGAATGTTCTCTAATAGATAGTAAACTCCACTGAAGCAAATAAAATAATAAAGAAAAACATAAATATTTAAGTATAAAAAATATTCACTCAGGCGAGTCCGAAAATTAACTTGTAAAGTAAATGTAAGCATTCCCTACCACTTGTTTTACTAAACTATTTAATTAAGTTTCTCATTCGAACGAAATAATAATTTACTTGTTGAAAACTAGATTCTGAAAATTCTTTCAATTATTTGTTTGGAAAAGAGAATTGTTATTTTGAAAACATTATACTATATATATAATCAATAAGGTTAAAAACACTTGTTTGAAATTATATTTGAGATCAATTCTGTTTTGGAAATATAATTTGAAAATAGAGATTTTCAAAAACCATTTATGTAAAACCATTGTTAGCAATTGTATATATATTTGCATGTATGAAAATAGGAATTGCAAGGCTACAAATAATCTCAAGGCAAATCCCAAAATTAGAGAATCAAATCTCATAACCCAACAACATTTAGAACTACCAAATTTAGCTAAACATGGCAAAGAAATAGAGTAAAGCGGTAAACCTAGAAGTGTATAAGGCAGGGAAGTATATGCACCTGGAGCACGCATGCTCTAGGGTCTGACCGATCGATCGGTGGCAAAACCTGGGACATGAGTGCTCCAGGTTTTGGCACATTCCAATGACATATGCACTTCTCTAATGAATTTTCTGATTTCGGCCACCTATAGTGACATGTAAAAACCAAATGCTTGCGTGCAATTCAAGCTACGATAATATGAAAGTAAATCATAGCAAATGGAAAGGGTTTCATAAAGTTTAACAAGTAACTAAATTAACAATGAGCAGCGGTTTTTATTTTGCAATAATGGTCATATAACAACCAAAATCTGAGATCAACAATCATTAAACAGCTAGGATCAGATATAATATGAGCGGTGAGGTAAATTCACATGAATTATGTTGATTCACAACTGATTGAATGTGGATAGAGCTTTCTCTTTTCAGCTTTTAGCTCTGAAATGGTTCATTAATTAGTTTTAGCAATTAATTTACTAATTTATGAAGAGTTTGGGAATTTTGCTCTAGCATTTCAAAGAGGATGAAGACGCAGAAGTTTCTGGTTTCAGGAGGTGGATAGAAATGAATGTATTGTTTTTCGCTTAACTTCTTAATCCTTTCTCAAATGGGCTAAACTAAATACTAACTTATTATAATTAATCATATCTTAATAAGAGTTTATATTTTACACTTCTAAGTGAGTTAAGCTCTAATTTCAACATTTATAAATACAAATGAAACAACATCAATTGTCCGCTAGTACACAGAAGTGTAAACCACTTATTTTTATCAATTTCTTAACAATTACAATGAATAATTATTTGTATATTTATTTTATGGCTAAATATTGGATTTTATTACATTACTAAGTAAGAAAGTCATAGTTTCTACATTTTAAACATAAATAAAGCAATGTTAATTAGTCATGAAAACACACATATATGCAAATCAATGTTTTGCTATTCAATTAATTTACAATGAATGAATCTTCATTTTGAAATTTAAATTCAACTAAGAGATTCATTCCTGTTAATTTTTAATTAATAGCATCAACTAGTTTTTATTACCCCTTTAATTCCAAAACATAAAATTAAGTTATGTCAATAGTTAAATTACAACATAAATAAGCAATATTTACAAACAATCCTCCATCTCATTTAACACAACTTCCCAGTCTTAATTCTTTGGATTTGTTTCTTATTTAATTTAACACTTATCTTTATTTTATTACCAATAAAAGAAATAAACTATTTATTGCCAATATTCCTTTTTCAAATTTTCCTAATGTTATTTTTCTAGAAACTCTTGTATAAAATTGCTTAGCAAATTAATTCGAACCCAATTAAATTATAAAAGGTAATAAGAAATGAAATTCCCATTTTCAATTTTACTAATTATTATTTTAAAATTAAATTATATTTAATTTTATTTCATGTATACCTATTGCTATAGACTCCCCCTTAAAAAAATTGTATCCTCGCGATTCCATCTTAGAGTGAATTCTATAACATAGAAGTTTTTAAGAATGTTTCATTTATTGCTCATAACTTACTTTAGTCCCAATAAGAGTTTTCCATGGAAAAATTATAAAATTATTTCCACTAGTTATATAATGGAAGTAATTTCCCTATAAAAATTAATTTGTACTTGATCTTATCAAATCTTTTTAATTCTTTGAATAAATTATCAATTTTATATTTTCTCCAATGCGTTAAAATCTCACAACTATTCTTTTAAATCTAAAATGAAAAATTTCAACCTTTAATAATTAAATATCAAATTTACAAAGCTAAAAGAAGAAAAACTTGTTCTACTAAAGCTACTCTTCAAGACTATATTTTGAAAAATTCTCAACTTGGACCATTTTATTTGCATATCTTTCTTTAAATATTAATTCTTCTAAACCTGCCCTCCAAAAAGTATACTTACTCCCAGATTTAATAAGTTTCGCTAATCAAACCGCCTTACAAATCTCTCGTTATTTATTTCCATATTTTACCTACATAAGCATTTATAAGATTTCCGATTTCAGCTTGAAAAAAGTATTCACGATGTTTCTTCCTTTTATGATTTGAACTTAATTAAATTCTAGATTTAAGAAGGTGATTCAATTTAAGGATCTTCCTTGGTTTAGATTCTATAATTCCACAACATTAATATGTTTTGACCCAAAAGTCCTTTTTCGATTACTTTACATAAAATGAAAATGTACCAAAAATTCAAATATTGTCTAAAACTTCGAAAGACAAGAATTACCCTGTCCCAAGTATGGTAGAACCTTTTAATTCGTTCTGTTATCAACTATAGAATTAAAATTCATATGCTGAAGTTATCTTTTAAATTAAGATTACACAAATAAATTATAGAACTGAATTTCATATACTGAAATTATCTTTTAAATGAAGATCACACAAATATAAATTTGAGAGGTTTATATTTTGGACATAAATATATATAGCGTCTTTACTCATAAATCCCTAATCCTCATTTTTGGACTTAATTAAAATCCTCTACTTCTTACTTACAAATGCAATTATCTTTAATTAAAGTTTCTTGTGAAACATTTTGGGCTAGACTAATTTAATGTTTATGATATTTCTTTTTATAATCCACTTTTTGGCACTTAAACCATATAAAAAAACTTCCTTAATCATCCCCCAAAATTAGTACTGTATTCTAAAACTGGAATCCTTTTCGAATACCTTTCTTAAATTGCCTTCCATAATAAAAATCCCTTGAACACCAAAATTTCAATTTTTATATTATACAAATACCCTCCCTTATACTTTACGAAATATATACCCAATACTCAAATAGTTAGCTTCTAATTCATTTAAATTGTCACTTATTAGAGTTCAAAGGTATTTCTTTTATTTTCCAATAATTATTAATGGATTGAACCCGAATATAGATATATATTTTTAATATTGTTTTAAATAAATTTAAGATAAATCTCCTCCATATTATATTTTACGTCTTTTTAATTCAAATAGGATTCTTCTTTAAGAGTTTAAAATATGACATCTTTACATAATAAGATTATTATAAAACTAATTAAGTTGCCCTAATCTTGTCCCATTTTCATAATTCCTTTATTACAACTTCTAACTTTATGAAGTTCCCAAAAATGCTTTTTAATCTATAATTATCTCATTACAAATAAATTCCTTTCTTACTAACAAATTTGAAACCATGGATATTATTTAATTCAATATTTAAATATTTACGGAACAAATATGCTTCAATATTTGTAAATTTCCAAAATGCACTAATATTGATTTATAACATTACTTTACACCTTATTTCTACAAATATATTTTGTAATTTCAAAAACTTCACAGTTAGGTTCTGCTTGGGAGTATATTTTCTATCGGTTTTAAGTAGTATTGGACGGCTCTATATTTCAGTTGTTATCATAACCCTTGCTTGTAAGTTTTTTTCACATTAGTTATTGTTGGTTATAAAACAAGTGAAAAATGGTGCAGTATTATTTTGATGGCAATTCTCAACCCATCAAATTGGGGTATTTTGAGGGGGGAATTAATTTAAAGGACAAAAATTTGTATATTTTTAGCCTCAAGGACATGACCTCAATATTTTAACCACAAGGACAAATATTATCCTAAAAATTATACATAAAGACAAACATTCTTCCAAAATTATTCATAAGGACAAACATTCTTTCAAAACTGCTACCGAACTAAAAACTGATACTTAAAAACTACTACCGATAACTACAAACTAATACCTAAAAACTACTACCGATATCTACAAACTGATACCTAAAAACTACTATCAATAACTAAAAACTGATACGTAAAGAAATTTGTCCTTCATGTTAAAATACTAAAGGTCTGTCCTTGAGGCTAAAATGCTGAGAAATTTTGTCATTGACAATAATTTCCTGTTTCGAGGGGTTACAACTTTTTTCCCAGTTATACCCCCTACTATTATATTGTACAATTAATCTTCATAAAACTAGAGCATAAGGATACATATGTAATATTACTTTAATGGAAAACTCTCAAAACTAATATATGTTAAACTCTTAAGCAAGTATTGATTGGTTATAACAACAATTTATGTAAACCAATCAAAACTGCTATGATCATTTACGGTCAAAACCGGTATTCTTAAATCCTCTTCTAACCTATACAACAAAACTCCCAAGTGGAGCCTTAAAGTGTTAAAGATATATTTATCATTTATAATATATTTATCATTTATAACATGAAATTTCCTTTAGTACCATGACTGATGACGAAGAAATAAATTAAGAAAGGATACACACACATACATACTCCATAAAGATTTTTCCATAATTTATTATTTTGCAAATAGGGAAGAGCACAACAAACTTTATATTATTTAACCTTTACTCTTTTAAAAATAAATTTTCCTTAAGGTTCTAGAATTATTTTCTACTAATTTACTAAAATTGAGTTGTAATTATAAATCCACAATCCTATAAGATGTTTCTTATTCATAATATAATTTGGTCAAATTACGTTGCCTCAAATTAATTGTAAAGGAATCGTGTTTTAATTTCACTTTCTTTGATTTACATAAATAAGAGTGTATGCTTACATATTCACTTTGATTATGATAGATAATGCATAATCCATCAAAGCTATTATATTGAATTAATTTTAGTACATTTCTTATAAGTGTTCATATATAAATTTACATATTCTCAACAATATATTGGTGTTACTTTGCCATCCATATATAGAAAATTGCATTGTCCGTTGGCTGTGATGTTGCCTGTGAAACTAACATCGCCTCCCTAGTGTTCTTGACTATCACTAATACTTAGCAGTTGCATTCGCCATCAAAGTATTAATCCATGTGGTTTATCTTTATTGATATTTCTTTCCATCCATAAAATTCTAAATGTTTATTCATAAGCAACCTTCTTGAGGTTATTATTATCTTCCATGCTTTGTACATATGTCTTTATATTTTATAAATCTTTGTGTATGCATACCTATGCATTTATTTTCAAAGCGGCATTTCATTTTACGCAATATTAGCTTCAAAATTTATTTCCTATATAATTGTCGTATTTCCAAAAATGTAATAAAACATTATTTGATTACCAAAAATATTATATCTATTTGTCTCATTCAAGTGTTTTTAGGATCCTATCGGCAATGTTGGCCAGACATCCCGACCAAAATTCTTAAAGCACTCAATGTACAATTTAGCACACATATAAACAAACATAGATATTTTAGAAATTCTTTCAAATATAGAACACTTACATCTTTTACACTCTTTACTTTACCACTATCAACGTGTTCTTATTATCATAATTAACCCACCTTAGAAAATCAAGAAGATAATGTCCCCATTAGAGGGTAACTTCATTCAAATATTTCATAATTAACCTCGTTGGTTATAAACAATAAATAATTTATTTACACTAATTAATTTGGTAATCTAATACCAATATTTTAGCTCTACTTGCATTTGATTAATTTATACTTACAAGGTTTGATCTTCATTCATGTTTTAGAATTTCAGTATCACCTGCGGTGATTTTTGATACGAAGATTCTACAATGTCTAATTATAATTTCAAGGAGGTTACTATTCTTATGTGATGATTTATACCTAAAATATAAAATTGTAATTGCCACCAAAAATTCTTAAGCGACCATGTATCCAGTCAATCATACAAACATGCATACATAAAGCAAACTCGACACTATGCTCAGCGGAAAGTTGTCCAACTGCTTCCACTGTGCAACTTTGATCACTAAGGGATAAGGATATAATAGGTAATTCTAGAGCCATATGATTCGATAATAGAAATTGAACTAAGATGACGATCAAACGAGTTTGACCCCATAATTCCCAAAGATATTTCCTAAGCATTGTAGGAAGAAATCCTAAGCACTTATGATAGCAATTCTTAATGAACACATTCCCAAAGTTCACCAAAATAATTTCCTATTTCTAATAGGAAAGAACGCCGATGACCTTATAAATACCCTAAGCGATGATTTCTAAAACATGCCTAGACTTGGATTCTGGTCTTCAATATCGTATGTTATTTTAAACATAGCTCTGATACCAAGCTGTAACGTCCCACTCAAGACCCACACTAATAAAGGATATTACTAATAAATACCATCTACTAGTATAGAGAATAAGATTGGTTAGGAGCGACCATCCGTGAATTAACCGTTAAATGAGTATCGATACGTCGAATAAGTTAAAGTTTTTTTAAATTGTTAAAGTGGATTCGATGTATCCGATCCAGGTTCAAAGAAAAACTATGGTGGCTCCTAATAATTGCTCAGAACAACATAAGATATCTCAGTTCATAGAATCATAGAGTACACAGTAGAATATATATATCATAAAACTGGAAGATCGACTGAATATATGTACAACAAGTTATCTACAAGAGATGGAGACACATATATAATATGATATATACAATGGACACAACCTAACATAAAAGAATATACATAAACAAGGTCTCTATCCTAACATATATACAAGGTAAATAGCCAAAATCTAACAAAATAATACAATAAAAGGATAGACATAAGCATGAGTGATAAACTCCAAGATAAGTTGGCTCTAAGATCAATAGGTACGTGAAACTACTCAGTCTGATCTGAGTATTATAAAATAATAAATAGGTTAGTCTCATACTAATTCTAGATAGTAAGATGGCAAAGTATAAGATATAGAGTTTAATATAAACAGAATCACATATCTTAAATCGATAACTCATAAAAAATTCCTAAATTGATAAATCCCCAAAACAGAACGAATAGCATTTCCAAGTCGAAATCATCAAACCAAGATCAAAAAATCCTTACTAATGGGGTACGTGGCATCCTCAAATCGAAATCACCAAACCCTAAATACTCAAAAGTTGCCTATTATATGCGAAAATTGAGAATATGGTGAAATCCTAAATCTACAAATCAAATCTCAAAGTTCGAAACAAATAACAAAATGGGGCCACCAAAAAGGCCAGCATAAGACTATACTTAACGATCGATCATATCCCCAATGATGAGCATGAAGGCTATATCCGATGACCATGAAAATCGCCTCCTCAAAGAAGAGTTAGAAAGCTACGTCAGATGACCCTAAAGGATCATCTCCCCAAAGATGAGTACGAAGACTACGTCCAACGATCATGAAAGATTGCCTCCTTAAAGAAGAGTATGAAAACTATGTCTAAAGATCATTGAAGATCGCCCCTTTCCCCGGCAACGAGTATAAAGGCTACGTTGTCCCCAAAAGTATCACTATTCTCAATTAGTAATCAATTGAATTTTTCCAAAGTATCCCATACCACTTGGCGAAACTCGAATGCTCACTAACAGATATAAAACTCCACTGAAGCAATTAAAATAATTAAGAAAAATATAAATATTTAAGCGGGGGAATTATGGAAAAGGATATATTTTGAAAAAAAATTCGTTTAAAGAAATGATGTTTTATTTTTAGGCTGAAGGACAAGTGCTAGTTATAATTAGCATTATATTCAACTTTTACATTATACAAAATGCTAGTTATATCTAGCATTATATTCAGTTTTGCACTATACTACAACTAGCAACATCATTCAGCCTTAATAACGAACTTTTTTCCTCCGGACTAATTTTTTTTCTATGTTTGTCCTTGTGCCTATTTTCCTGTTATTAAGCAATATAAATATTAACTCAAGTGAGACCAGTAATTAACTAGTATACTAAATGCAAGTGTTCAATACCACTTGTTTTACTAAACTGTTAAATTAAGTTTCACATCCGAACGAAATAATAATTTATTTGTTGAAAACTTGATTCTAAAAATTCCTTTAATTATTTTTTTGCAAAAGAGTATTGCTATTTTGAAAACATTATACTATATATAATAATTAATAATGTTAAAAACACTTGTTTGAAATTATATTTGAGATCAATTCAGTTTTGGAAATACAATTTGAAAACAGAGATTTTCAAAAACCATTTTTGTAAAACCATTGTTAGCAATTGTATATATATATTTGCATGTATATAAATAGGAATTGCAAAGTCAAAAATAATCTCAAAGCAAATCCCAAAAATTAGAGAATCAAATCTCATAACCCGACAGCGTTTAAAAGCATCAAATTCAACAAAACAAGGCAAAGAAATAGAGCAAAGCAGTAAACTGGCCGGGAAGTGTACAAGGCAAGGGAAGGTGCAGGCACCTGGAGCACACAAGCTCTAGAGTCTGACCGGTCGATCGATGGCAAAACTTGGGACATGAATGCTTTAGGTTTTGGCACCTTGCGACAACCTATGGATTTCTTAGACAAATTTTGTGATTTTGGCAACACATATTGACATGTAAAAACCAAATACTTGCATGCAATTCAAGTTACAATAATATGAAAGTAAATCATTGAAAATGCAAAGTGTTCGTTAAGTTCAGCAAGTAATTAGATTAACGATGAATAGCAGTTTTTATTTTGCAATAATAGTTATATAACCACCAAAATTTAAGATCAACGATCATCAAACGGCCAGGATTGAATATAGTATGAGCGGTGAGGTAAACTCACCTGAATAACATTGATTTACAGCTGATTTAATATGGATTAGAGCTTGCTCTTTTCGGATTTTAGCTCTGAAATGATTATTTAATTAGTTTCGGAGATTATTTTACTAATTTGTGAAGAGTTTGGAAATTGTACTTTAAGGTTTCAAAGAGGACGAAGAGGTAGAAGTTTCTGGTTTAAAGAGGTGGAGTGAAAATAATATTTTGTTCCATCCTTAACTCCTTAACCCTTTCTTAAATGGGCTAATCCCAATATTAACTTATTTTAATCATATCTTAATAAGAGTTTATATTTTACACTTCTAAGTGAGTTAAGCACTAATTTCCACACTTATAAATACAAATGAAATAGCATCAATTGTCCTTTGATACACATAAATGTAAATAACTTATTTTATTAATTTCTTAACAACTACACTGTAGTTCTTTATTTATTTATTTTATGCCTGATTATTTGATCTTATTACATCACTAAATAAGTAAGTCATAGTTTCTACATTTTAAACTCAAATAAAGCAATATTAATTAGTCATTAAAACATGCATATATGCAAATCAATGTATTTGCCAATTTTCAATTAATCATAATCAATAAATATTCATTTTGAAGTTCAAATTTAACCAAGAGATTCATTCTTGTTAATTATTAATTAATAGCATCAATTTTTTTTACCCCTTTAATTTGAAAACATAAAATTTAATTATGATAATAGTCGGATTACAACATAAATAAGATATATCCACAAACAATCATCCATCTCATTTAACACTTAACGTCCTAGTCTCAATCCTTTGAATCTATTTCTTATTTAATTTAGCACTTATCTTTCATATTTTACCAATAAAAGAAATAACCATTTATTGCCAATATTCCTTTTACCAATCTTCCAAATGTCAATTTTCTAGGAAACTCTTATATAAAATTGCTTGGCAAATTAATTCAAACCCAATTAAATTGAAAAAGGTAATAAGAAATAAAATCCCCATTTTCCATTTTAATTAATTATTATTTTCAAATTAAATTATATTCAAGTTAATTTCGGATATACCTCAAATCAGGGTTGTTACATGTATCGAACATTACTTTAACAGGTATACATGAATCAAAAGCGTACCTTCCATCAATGCCTTTCCTTTCTCTTCTGCTGTTGGTCTCAAGGAAGATGGTTCCAAAGCAACCGCTTTGACTTTCTCACCCTTGGTTCCTTGCAATGGTTTTTATAATATCCAATCTAGTCACATTTAAAGCACTTGATGTTCTTTCTTCTAATCACCTTCTTTCCATCACTGGGACAACATCCGTTTGCAAAAAGCCATGTCTTATCACACTTGTAACACTCAACTTCTGCTTTTCCTTACTTTGTAGCTCCACCATACTGTGCTCTCTTTTACAGAACGAACTTTCTTTTCTGACTCTATCAACTTCGAGTCTCCAATGTTACCGCTAAATAAAGCAAGCATCTCTTCATTCCTCAAAGCCATCTCCACACCATGTCATATAGATCCTTGAGATGTGGCAAGGTTTCCCTAGCAAGCTCTGGTCTTAATCCACGAATAAAATTTTCATTCCTTTTAATCATTGTATCCACCGTAGCATACCCATATTAGGATAACTCCTCAAATCTTGTTGCCTCCAATGCTGTCACATCTCCTTGCACTAACTTAGCAAACTTCCTTAACAAGGTTTTCTTGGTAACTCCTTAATTCTTCCCAAGTCAAGTTCTCCTCTAGAACTCCAATAGTCACAATGTTCCACTAGCACAATGCAGCTCCTTACAGGTGTCTAGATGCGAACTTTCTATTCTGCTCATCTTTGAGACCCAAATCAATGAATATTCTTTTATAGTGGAGTAACCAATTCTCCACCTCGATAACATCCTTAGTTCCAATAAATGGCTTTCCTCCAAGTCTAGCATAGTCTTTACTCAAAACAACATAATTGTTGACAATTGCAACTTCATGATTTGCTCCTGCACTATGTCACCTACCAACCCAGCTATAATTCCTACCTACGTCATGTTGATGAAGAACTGATACGTAGCTCTCATATCCACCTACGGTGTTCCAGCTCCCATATTATCAGTTTTTAGTCGACCCGGATTCCACTTAGTATTGGGCCTGACATTTCAGTTGGCAGTGGTTCTTCATTTATTGAGATTCACTCTTCTGTCTCCTACCACCATATCTTACTTTTCCGTAAATCTGCATTCGAACTTTAGTAAGACACGGAAGAACAGTCTAAGAGAGATGGGAGAAATAGGATGGCATATATACTTATATATAGCAAATACAAGTACGTTATTATAACATCATCCTATATCCCCAATCTTATTCTATAATTCATTTGGATTATGTTACCAAAGCTCTTTTTAAGTTCAAAATTCTTTTAATTTTACATAAACCTATGCTCTGATACCAAGTAGTGTCATCCCCCATTTTAAGGCTCGAAACTAAGCGCCATAGTTGCTGCAGTCATCTGTAATATTACTTTATGATGATAAAATGCAGTACTAATTGTATTAATAACATCATAAGGATATGACATTTTATTAACACAATTTCAAAACAAACTTTCATATTTCATTTCAAAGATAATATTTCATATTCAGTACATAATCTCAAACGTTGCCTAGGTTCAGCTAAAATATAATTATAAAAAAATACTCTAAGTGTGACAAGTGAAGATGCCCCCTTGCTTTACTAGAGTTTTCTACTAGACAGTTATAGCATCTGTCATTACACACGTACCAACAAAATAAAAATTCAATGCAATGGATAATATATAGATAAACTCCTAGATAACTAGCTTTACATCCTACACATCTTTGGAAGCTTTATTTGCCAAAACCTACTTAACCTAAAAACCTTATTTTCAAACTACAAAAATGAGCATCCGAGAGTTAAAGGGGGAAAAATGAAAACTTCGGGCCAAACGAAACATCTGGTGTGAATAATAACATGCCATCTCGGTTATTATATATCTAGTGAGACTATGCCATTGAGTGGGATGGGTTTTCCCCTAACTAATATCCTCCAATTATGTCTTTGATAAATCATGCACCCGCGCCCACAATTGTTAAACTAAACAACATAAACAAATATATGCATGCATACAACATGGGTAATCTTGCCAATCTATCTAAATCAATGGACTATCTGTCCCACCATCATATTTTTCTCAAGGTGACTATAAACCTATATGGCTAATTTGGGCCAACCAGATATATCAAATGTTCTAATTTGTTGTTAGGGGAAACTGGACGGTCTTTTTGGAACTTAGTATTTCTAGGGTCAAACTGATCCTAATGGTTTTGCAAGATAACCAGTAACCAAACTCAGCTTTGTGTATTCCTTTCTGTGTACAACCCTGTTTTTAATTTTACCCATGGCAAAGCCCTATGCACTAGAATTTTGGCCTAATATTAGCTAGATGCTAACAGCTAAAGTATAGAGCACTATCACACACTAGTCCCATCTTGCTTTCAAATCACTGAGTCAGTTCATCCTATCATAATTTATCTAAAGGTGATAAGAACAATAATCTCTTTAGTAAAATTCCGAGCTAAGTACTATTTTTATTCCCTTGAAACGATTTAACCCTTGAAATCATATTTTAAAACGATTTAACCCTTGAAATCATATTTTAACCCTTGAAATCATATTTTAAAACAAGAAAAATATAGCTCTTTACTTTATGCTAAATAAATATTCCATGATATATGCTTTTATAAAATAATATTGCTGAATGTCGATATCACTTAGAGGTTATCGTACCTCAAAACATAGGCTATAAAGCCAAAACAATAAAACTATACACATTAACAAAGTGCGGCTTGAATATAACCAACATGGGTCATTGCCCCTCTTCAATGTTGAAAATTATGTAAAACCCTTAATCAATAGAGCATACGTCGTAGAGCCAAAATATTTTACTTTACATGTAAGTGGCAACGTCATCGGTTTGCTCAAGAAAAACTTTAGAACTTGAAGTTAAGGCGACATTGATAAAACTCGACGTCAATGCATTATAGAAAATGCGGCCTTACTATATGACCAGTACAAAATAATGGCACTATCGCCTTTATATAAAACATGGCCTCGATAGAGTTGAAGTTGATAAATGTGGAGTCATTATAGCTAATAAGAAAACAAGTGGCATTAAGGCCTTAGGGGATTGGTTTCGATGCTGAAGACATGCGACAAGGAAATATGCAGTGTCAAGGTGTTTAAAGAAATAAGCGGTATTGCTAACGTTGAAGCTTATGGTGTCGACTTCGATGCTTTAGTTCGCCCTTCAACCAAAGGCCGTGAACGCGGAGAGGTGAAAGGCGGAAACAATCACTTAGCATGACACTATCGTAGTTAATGTGAAAACTGATATTTTGATATTAAAAGTAAATCATTTTTACCAACTCCTTTTATTTGTCAAAATCCCACTAGATAACAACTTTCTTTAACAAAATCTTTTTAAAAATGTTGTAGAGCAGTTTTATCATTCCCAAAACATTTACAAATATATTAATTTATATTAATATTTTAATATAATTATTAAGCTTCTCTAGCCTAACAAATTCATAATAATCATAAAAACATGGGTAAAATCTTCAAAAATCACAATAAATCCAATTTATTATATTCTTCAGCATAAAAATTTTAGGGCCAAAAACATAATTGAATTATTTTTAATAATTAAAACCCAAAATAAACAAGTTTCTTCTCTTAAGAATATCCTAAAATATTCAACTAGTTTAGAAAATTATGAAATTAAAAAAAAAACTTCTAAACTAGTGACTCTAACTTCATCTCCAAATTTCAAGTCATTTGGGTGTTGTATGATCAGTTTTCTAACTCAAAACTATCACTTAATTTCGTAAATAAATTCCATAATTCATCAACAAGCATATATTCATCCAAACATTCAAACATAGCATAACATCAATCATATAATTTTGGTTTTAATACTAAAACCAAATGAACAAACATACCATGAGATGTATATTATTATTCACCAAGATTGGTTAAAAGAACTAAAGATTTGAATGTTAATTTGAAATGAAAATGAAATGAAGGAAATAATGGAATAATGGTTTTTGTTTAGAGAATGAAACTTATTCCTATTTTGCCCTTCTCACACTCCTCCTTTCTAATCAGTCTTATTAGTTCATTAATTAAGGCTCAGTCCTTATTAATTATCAAATCTCAATCTCCTTACCATTTTACATTATTTTACGTTATTTATCCATTAAATATCCTAAATAATGTTAATCAAAATCAGGGGTGTTACAAATATAAACATGAAACATGGATTGTATAAAATGGGAAAATAATACGAGCAATCTATAAGATCGTGCAAAACACTCTAGAGAAGCAGTGAGTAGGGTATTTAAAATTTTCGCAGACTAATGATAAAATAGAATGTGAAATCATAAATGAGGAAAGTAAGAAAACATAGAAATGTCAAGCTTCAGTCACAAACCCATCAATGCCTATTGTTGCCTCCAAGATTACTGTTAAAAATTAATATTCAATGCTTACAACATCTGTAAACTTTCCATCACTATTAAGCTGAACATACCAGTTCTATACATAGTAACCATGTCTTATCTTTCCCCAAGTCGAGAAATCCTGAAATATAATCCATGTAGCTCAATCCTAAATAAAATTCTTGAGTTCAAAGTTAAAAGAAAAATTACAAGAATGAAAATGACCCTAAATTCAATGAAATATTTAACTAAGTAAACGCATAAAAATGAGGGGCCAATAAGAAATTTTTCCCTATTTCTTTATTCCTTGAAAATTTGATGTTGCCACCTTTAGATCCACCGAGCACATTTCTTCCTCCTTCAAAATTAACTCCCCTTCAAAAAAATTGCTTCGTTCTTCTCAAAATGATATATCCAAGTATCAGAACCTTTCACCAATAGTAATTCATGAATCAATCTTCCAAATTCAAATCAAACATAATGCCCAACATCGCCTAGTATGGGATAGGTGATGCGTATATAACCCATTAGGAACCCTCCCCTTACAAGCTTTCTCTTGGGGTGAGTTCTACCTAATTCGGTCGAAAAAGTGGTATCAGAGCCTCCATTTGGGCATGATTCAGACCCTCAGATCACCACCTACGATAGCTCAAACACTAATACAACAAATCAAGAAGAGGCTTGGAAGAGACAAGAAGAGATTAACCATAGATATTCCTGTTCTTGGAGAAAGTTAGAGCATACTACGCAAGAAATTAGTGCCAGATTTGATGGCATGCATAATGTGTTAACTGCCCTAGCATAAGACATGCAACAGATAAAGATTCAAACTGCAACTACCCAATCTCCATTAACCACGGCCGCAAACATTAATGGTATACTTGCACCTAGTCCACATTTTGCCTCATCCTCAACCACTCACCCATCACTACCTCCCAATAATTCAAGAAACCAAATAGCCAATGCAGGAAACAATCCTGTGAACAACGCAACAATAAACCTTCTTTTCCAAAACCATGAACCTCCTCAACCAGACAAGCACTCACCTTTTCCAACCCTTAAACTCGACTTTCTAGTTTTTAACGGGGATGACATGGTATATGAATGGGTGATTCAAGGGGAACCATTTTTCAAATTTCATCGGAATGAGGAGCAATATTGGATGGAAGTGGCCTCTTTCTACCTTAAGAAGGATGCTTTGAAATGGCTTAATTGGTATACCCGCAGCGCACCAAACAATGAATCATAGAAAATCCTAAAAGAAGAGATCATGGTCAGGTTCAATCCAAAAGATATGGAGAAGCCCTATGAGCCTTTAGCCAAACTCAAACACAGACTACTGTTTCATCTTACCTTTCCAAATTTGAAGGCTACAAGCCACCATAGAAACTCTACCATCTAGATTTTCGCTGGATAGATTTATTGGCGGTTTTAAAGTAGAAATCAGGTATGATGTTTTAACTTCTAGACTTGCAAATCTAAGGGAGGTAGTTTCTTTAGCAAGGATGTATGAAGGTGTATGGAATTAAACCAAGAAAGGAATCAAGACAATTCATACTTTCTCCTTCTCCAAAAATAACCCTAACTAGATTGTTCCATATTCAAGAAACCTCAACTATAATAACATAAATCCAAAACCTAAAGACCAAGGCACCACCAATCTTGAGAATTTAGCCAAAAGCAAAGTCTTAACACCAAACCAGTTGATGGAAATGAGAAGGCAGAATTTATGTTATGGTTGTATAGAGAGGTGGCACAAAGATCACAAGTGTAAGGCTCCTCAAGTTTATGCCATTAAAGGTATTATGGATCTTGCAAAGTGGGGAAATGAAAGCCCTCCTTTAGAAGATGCCAGTAAGGAATACAGGCAAGAAACAAAAGAAGAGACTCCTGCAGTAACACTACAAGCCATGTGTGGCATTCTTGCATTGTTTACTATTAAGGTCCAAGGTATCACAAAAGGGAAACCGGTGCAAATTTTGATCAATTCAAGCTCAACCCATAGTTTCATTGATGAACAACTTACACAAAAACTGAAACTGAAAGTGAAAAAATCCAAAATTTATGAAGTAGTAGTGACTAATGGAGACAAACTTCAAACTTCTAGGGTATGCAAGGATGTAATCCTAAAATACCAAAGGTTGTAGTATGCTAGTTGATCTACTGATTCTCCCTCTTGAAGGTTGCCAAATAGTCTTCGGTGCTCAAAGGATGAAAAAATTAGGAGAGGTCACCCTAAACCTTTAAAAGCTATAGGTTAAATTTAAATATGGTAAGACGACTCATATATGGCAAGGTATTAAGCATGAAGTAGTTAAATTAACTATAAAAAACAATTGATAAAAAGAACACCCAAGGGAAAATTACAATGATGTTATACACTCAAGAAAGGATTCAACTCTTAGACAAGCAAGAAAGAACTTCACACATAACCTCTGAGATGAACTTCTTCAGCAATTTCCAGAGGTCACTGCAACAATAAATTCATTACCAACTAAATGATTTTAAGAACATAAAATACCCTTGATACCTGAAGCTAAACCTGTCTTCTTGAAGCCATATAGACATTCTCATCACTTAAACATGAACCATAAAAAATAGTCAAAGAACTACTAGACTCTGGGATCATCAGATATAGCACCGGTTCTTATTCCTCTCCTGTGGTGATGGTCAGAAAAAGAGATGGAACATGGAGGCTTTGCATAGACTACAGAAGCTTGAATTCCTTAACCATTAAAGATAAGTACCCTATTCCTTTAATTGATGATCTTTTTGATGAGCTACATGGGTCTAAACTCTTTTCTAAACTAGAGCTAAAATCAGGATATCATCAAATTAGAATGTATGAACTAGACATTCATTAAACAGCATTTAAGACACATGATGGACACTATGAGTTCATTGTTATGCCTTTTGGTTTAGTAAATGCTCCAACAACCTTTCAATCACTTATGAATAATATTTTTAGACCATATTTGAGACGGTTTATGTTAGTGTTCTTTGATGATATACTCATATATAGCCAAATCTGGTCTGAGCATGTAGAGCATCTTAAGGTTACTTTTCAGTTCTTGCAGCAAAACAAAGTGGTGATTAAACTTACCAAATGTAGTTTTGAAAAGGAGGTTATTGAATACATAGGCCATATTATTTCTACGTAAGGGATTTTAGTATACCCTAGCAAAGTACGGGCAATCAAGGAATGGCCATTACCTAGGATTTTTAAATCATTAAGAGTATTTTTGGGGTTAATTGGTTATTATAGAAAGTTTATAAGGAGCTATGGACTCATTGCCAAACCTCTGACTGAAATGTTAAAAAGGAATTCTTTTGTTTGGACTAAAGAGGCAAAGCAATCTTTTGAACAAATCAAACAACGCTTGATCCAACCCCTAGTGCTAGCAATGTCGGATTTCTGTCCACCCTTTATACTTGAGTGTGATGCCAGTGGTCAAAGTATAAGTGCAGTCTGATAACTAAATGGAAAGCCAATTGCGTATCTCAGTAAAACATTGCATGGAAGAAATTTAACTCTTTCTACTTATGAAAAACAATTAATAGCTATAATTATTGCAACCAGAAAATGGTCTCAGTATTTGTTAGGAAGACAGTTCATGATCAAAACTAACCGTCAAAGTCTCAAGTACCTCTTATCGCAAAAATTACACACTACTATACAAAATAAATGGTTGGCTAACTTATATGGATTCGATATCTGGTGGAATATAAGAGTGGAAAAAGAACATTGTGGAAGATGCATTATTAAGAAAAGAAGAGAATTCCAATGAGGATCTACAAACTCAAGCAATATTTGTGGTTCAAACTCCCTAGGTACATGAATTAAAAAAAACTTTATTAGCTTTTAAATGGTACCAATAGTAGTTAAAAAATTCTTAATAAGGAATTACCCATGGGTAAGTACAAGTTAGTGGATAGTCTAAAATTCTACAAGGGTAAAATCCTTATTGATCATCACTTGGGCGCCTTGTTGCAAATTATCATTAAAGAACATCATTCCACAAAAGGAGGAGTGCATGCTCGAATTAGAGGAACCATAAAAGAACTGAAACAAGTATTTTATTGGAAGCATTTGAAGAGGATTGTTGAGTATTTATTAAGTCATGTGATATATGTCAAAGAAATAAAGGTAAAAATGTGTTGTTGCATGGTCTATTAAGCTCATGACCTATTCCTAACAAGATATGGAAAGATATATCAATGGATTTTATAACTTGTCTACCAAGAGCCACCAGCATACTTTGATATTTGTAGTGGTGGATAGGCTTAGCAAATATGCACATTTTTCTCCCTTAGTCACCCTTACACAACTAAGGAGGTAGCAAAGGTGTTTTTTAATGGGGGTTTTCAAGCTATATTGAATGCCTAGGTCAATAGTGAGTGATAGAGACACACTGTTCACAAGTAGCTTCTGGCAAGAACTGTTCAAATTATAAGGCAACCACTTAAAATTAAGTTCATGGAATAGTTTTATTTTGGAAGGATATTCGGGGTGTTTTATAAACCATAGGCCACGTGAATGGTGTAATTGGTTGTCTCTAGTCGAATATTAGTATAATACTTCATTGAAAACATCAACTAATACCACTCCATATAAGGTGGCATAGACCCACCTAACATACTTTCTTATGTGCCAAACACAGCCAAGGTTGAAGAAGTTGAGGAGTTGTTGTTTAGTAGGTATGTAACTCTAGAATTTCTGAAAGACAGTTTAAAATTAGCCTAGGAGAGGATGAAAAGGTATGCTGATTTGAAGAAATCTAATAGGGAATTCTAGGTGGGTGATTGGTAATTTTTGAAACTTCAGCCAATAGGCAAATCATTGCAAGAAACCAAAAGACTCATAAGTTGTCTCCTAAATATTATGGTCCCTATCAAGTGGAAGAAAAGATTGGGACAGTTGCATATAAACTGCACCAACCTAGCCATGTTAAAATACACCCTGTCTTTCACATATCTTAGTTGAAAACGAAGGTATGAGACAGTGTTATAATACAAGATGATATTCCTAGTTATGAAGTGGAAGTGGTAGAGCAACAAGAAAAATATTGGATAGAAGAATTGTGCCCAGAAATGGAAAGGCTGTGATAAAGATTTTAGTACAATGGAGAGATAATAACGAAGAAGAAGCTACATTGGAGAATTATTAGCCTGCAATTAGAAGCTTCCCTACCTTAGACCTTGAGGCAAGGTCTATTCTTGAAGGGTAAGGGAAATGTAACAATCTCAATATGATTCCCTTAGTTTCAGGCAGCAGGAAATAGTCAAGTTCAGTCTCTGATGAAATTTGCCAGAATCTAGCCCTCAGATCACCCAGGGTAGTGGCTGTAAATGGCAGAAGTAGGTCAGAGTCAAGAGAGGTTGAAGGTTGAGTTTGGGATGGAAGCTTTGCTAATGGATCCTTGGGTGCACGTGTGTGCATGTCTGTGCATGCATACAATGATATTGTCGATTCTTGCATTACTTAATGGGTTGTATTTTAGTCTTAGTTATGTTTGATTTGGCTAATATAGCCATTGTAAGTGTTAGTGTGCGTGTGTGTGTGTGTGTATATGCACTCATGTAAAAAAAGTGGACATGAAATAAATAAATCATTTTCATTTTTTATGTTTTGTAATTTACATATATTACAACTTCCTTTATCTCTCTCAATCACTCTCTCTCTCTCTGATCATCTTCTCCTACCCAACCGTCTTCTCTTATCTCCCTGAATCCCTTACTTCACTACACTCTGGCTGCAACCTTCTTCTTCTTTTACCCCTCTCTACCCACCTTCATGTAACCTTCCTTAAAATCAAGAAACAATACATCACCTCTCATATATCCTTCCACATTGTCCAATGACGAAATGATAAATGGGTGAAGCCATCCAAAGGTAAAAGGGCCCATCCAATGGGAAAGGGCCCGTCCAAAGGGGAAAGGGCTACCATCAGATCAGTCAATAAGGAATAGACTGGGCCGACGTGGACGTCGGATTTTTAAAGAATGGTGTAATGGAATGTCCTACATAGCCTAGTATGGGATAGGTGATGCATATATAACCCATTAGGCACCCTTCCCTTACGGGCTAGCTTTTAAGGGTGAGTTCTACATAATTGGGTCGTATAGTTATATCAGAGCAGGTCACCACTAATGAAAGTTCGAGTCATGAGAGGGGAGACCTATAGGCTTGAACCGATAGGTTAGTGAAGCCGTCTAAAGGGAAAAGGGCCCGTCCAAAAGGAAAAGGCTACCATTGGATAAGTTAATAAGGCAATAGAGTGGGACGTCATGGACATCGTAATTTTGAAGAGTGGTGGAGTGTAATGTCCCACATCGCCTAGTATGGGATAGGTGATGTGTATATAACACATTAGGCACCCTCCTCTTACAAGTTAGCTTTTGGGGTGAGTTCTACCTAATTGGGTCGTAACACCAAGTTCCACTCCTATAGCCTTTCACCTTGTCGTAAAAAATGGAAAATCGTGATTCACATGTCGTCATCAATTTCAAATGGTTATCATTGTCATAGGTCTGCCGTTAGTGAAGATATGGCGCCTGATGCTCAAAAAATTCAAGATTGGTATAGGTTTGATGTCATGGAGTTTTTGTCGTGTTGCTTAGATGATTATTGTCGATGGGATGCTGATTGAAGAGCCGACGACACTTGGTGATGCCCTAGAGCCATGAATGAAGGTTGATGGTTTCAAATGAACTCTAACTTATGACCTGAGTTTCTGTTCGATTTTAGTATGTTTGGAACCGATAAATTTAGTTGCAGTTGTGTACGAGGCTGGTTGAAAGTTGAAAGTATAACTACTTTTATGATTATCTCCCAATAAGTGTTTACTGGCAATCAAATATGGTTCAAAAATGATCTCTTTTTTATGATGATGACGGTCGGCTATAATTTTTTATTGCTAGGAGCTAAATAATTGGATTGAGGTGGATAATATGATATTGTTTTGTTGTTGCTTCTATGGCTTTGTGCCTTCTTTTATTTTATTGAAATCCGGTACTCTAATGAGTTGCACAACTTTAGATAAATAAAGGAATCTTCTTAAAGTGTGGTACTATAGTTTGAACGAACTTGATATATATATCTTTTGAATGATTCCATATATGTGTTGTTTGTATGAGTACTTTTGAATGCTTGTGTGTACTCATGTAATTTATCTCTTTGATATGATTTGAAAGATTCTTTTTTACATAGAAGCTTTGTACCCATTAGCTGATGTAGCTTTGAAACTGAATAGAAAAACTATTGTTGTCCCATAAATAGTAGCACTAACAAGCACATTAAATAAAATATATAATTATCATCATCAAAAGGAAGTTGATTGCAATATCTCACGATCTATCTTTTTTGATAATAATAAGCATATGTTAAGATTTAAAAATAAACTGTCAATGTGTTTGGTGTTTTCCCGCTTATTGGCAAAGCCGTGATACCAAAAGATCGATCGAAAACAAAAGACAGTTCATCTCAAAGATCGGTTATACTTTGCTTCACTATGGATATCGCTGAATTTTGTCCGAGTCCAGATTGAGCTACAATTGATAGGACATGACAAGAAAATCCATAGAAGTCAGCATCTCAAATTTCAAGTCAATCCGAGTTCATATGCTCACGTTATGATCGATTCAATCTAGAGGAAACGGCCAAGATTTTGTATCCATCACTATAGGTGATTTCGTACCCATCATCGAACTCCGGTTCGAATCGATCACTTTCGTATCGATCAGGTTCCAGCGACTTCGAATCCATCGAAGTGCTTCAGTTCGTATCGATAAACTTCGAATCCATCGAAGTGCCTCGGTTCGTATCGATCGAGTTCGAATCCATCGAAGTGCCTCGGTTTGAATCGATCTCATTCGAATCCATCGGCAAATATCCCACTTTGCATCCATCAACTGAGGCAACAAATACCACTTCGCATCCATCATAGAAGCATCTCTTCGTATCCATCAGGAAGCTATTGTTCATATCCATCATGTCACCTTACCTCGTATCCATCAAAAGGTTCAAGCTCGCATCGATTGACCTCGTATCCATTGAGAAGCTACATGGTTCGTATCCATCAAAGAAAGCTTGTTCATATCCATCGAGCCAGCAAGCCTAGGTGACATGTCACCCCTCGATACGAACAAGCCGAGATATATGGACTCGACGCGGTCAACTCGGAGTAAAGACCAGATCGAGGCGAAGTACGCGCTCCACATCATCACGAAAGCGCGTGACAACATCGATTCGAAGCAATCGATTCGAACGAATCGATTCGAACAGAACAGCCACTCGAGAATACTCATTTCGTATCGACGATTTCTTGAGATCCACTGATCCAAATGCCATGAAATTTTCACAGGAGATTGCACACGAGACAAAGAACGCTCACACCAAATTTCGGCTCAATTGGACATCATCTTGATCGATACGAAATGATTTCGTATCGATCACAGATCGACTCGAAACTTTCTGGAATTGGTCGTGTGGGCCCCCTCACGTGCCAGAGCGAATCTCCCGAAGTTTGAGCGAAGTCTCAGCCTCCTATGCCTATAAATAGAGCCCCAGAGCCTACAGAAAAGGAATCTTTGGATTCTGAAGCGCCGAAACTCTGCCGGATCGAGATCTCCATCATTCTACATCATATTCTTGCTGTCAATTTCGAATTTCCAGTTGTAACTTGCTGTTGATTGCTGTAACAACTTGTAATCATTGAAAGAGAATCAATAAAACTGCAAAAAACTTCATAGTGGACGTATGAAACACGCCAAACCACTCTAAAACGCTTGTCTACGCATTTACTTTACTGCTGTTTGGAGTTTTTGTTAGATAATCCTCATTTTCAGTCCATATTCTTCATTATTATCTCTTCAAAGACTCCCGAAGAGTGTTTTGACCAATTTTGGTGCAAACACTTGGTATGTGATAGGTGTATATCAAGCACGTGTGAGATAATATATGAAAGTAGATTGAAGATAAAATTGCGCTTTATTTATATTTGACGTCAAACATACTCTATAAAAAAATATACATCTGTTACCATCAAATAGGACATGTACTCCACAATATCTGCAGTTTGATGATTACAAACAAGTTAAGATTTGACAAGTGCAACACATGTCGAATGTAATCTCGATATCATAAAAGCAAAAACATAGCACAATGTCTCAATATGTATAACACGCTCCTCTTATTGATATACCCCTACATATGTGGAATATATTTTTGTGAATAAAATATTATGCCAATAATATTTCGTTCAATGTTAACAATGGATTCACAATAACATCAAACCTCTCTCCTCCTTTTATTTTCATCAAAGCAACAACATAAAACTACCATAGTGAAAAAGTGAATAGTGAATGATGAAACATGATCAAAATATGACACTAAATATTAAAAGGAAAATTTTACCGTAAATCATAGAAACCATATTGAATAAAACATATCTCAGGATTATAAATAGGGTGACAATATAAGTACAATTATTGCAAGTTCAAATGACAATAAATTCAACTCTTCTAATCATAAACTGTATAATAATAATAATCTTAGTGAAGTAGTTATATGAGGATTGTTATTCCCTAACTCATTGTAAGTGACATCAAGATACTTACACCCATGAATTTCCATGAGGACTGTTGGATGAGTGAGAAGCACCGCTCGATGAGTGTATATACACCACTAAAGAATTTTCAGCATTTACCGAATGCTCTTAGGTGACATAATTCTATGTCATACTGCATCCATTTTACATATGAAAGCCATTACTATTTAAATTTAAAATATATAAAAGATTAAGTGTTTTACTTTTGATATGAAGCATGTACATGACTTGTCCTCAATTCCCACTTTTAATCGAACGAATCTTTACCACATTCGATTTATGTCAACTTATTCAATACAAGCATAAATTAAAAATTATGAGCTGATAGAATATAAATATCAAATGCTAGATTCAAATGTGATGTAGGATATACAATAGTCAAAAATAGAAACATTAAAGTATGCTATATTATCAAGAAGTATTGTAATGTTATTATTTAATCAAGGTGCCATGTCCTTAATCATTTATATAATCAATATCGACACTTTTGAAAAACAAAAAACAAAGTTCAATCAATTATGATATGGTTTCAAAAGTAAATTCTTTCTAAATATCTCAAAAATATTTTCAATCTTATATTTTAACCTTGACCATAATACATGAAACTGTTTTAAAGCTATTTATGTAAAAAGAGCATATGGTCAAAAGGTACACATGTTAACATATCAAAAATATCAAGTTGATCTTAAAAATTCAACCTATAAGCTTAATAATTTCATTTTAAAGATTCCTCTCTGAAAGATCAAGTCAACTACTGAATATCAAAAACCCATCTCAAGAGGTTCATTCCAAATTTTCGTCCAAATATTTTCTACCCAAGATTGTCATGTCAAAAGAAATTTCACATCAAAATTTATATCAAAAATTCAATGTAAAAACTTCTCATGTCAAAATATTTACTTCATGAATAATTATGAAGAGCAAAGAGAAAGAAATCCTAAGAAACCAAAAATATTTTGAGGACCTATTAATTTTCAAAAAAAAAAAATCTAAGGTAAACACATAGTTTTGGAATTTTTGAACAAAATAGTTCAAAACCAAAAATGCCAGCTCTCCACATATATATGAAAAAAGAGTATTAGTTATTAGTAACTTGGTGAAACATATGAGAAGCAAAAATACCAGATTCGAAAAATCAAAAAAGTTAAAAGTCATACTATAATATTCTGACAAGAAATACCACTGGTGCTCTTTAGGTGCCAATGATGGCATATATTGATACCTAAGATACCACTTGGTGTATTACTAGCTTTTGTTCGTGAAGGAAATAAATTTCACAATTCTTATTAAACATCTTGGCATAAAACTAGTCATTACATATTCTCATCATCGAAAGCTATGTATCATATATTTTATTCATCAAGGTCACTCAAGAAAGATAAACATCATCAAACAAGCACATTGTATACTCTACAATATCATTTAAATAGGCTTCACGATCGAATTTGTCAACCTAATTACCTATGTCAAATAGAAGACCAAAAAGAAAATTTCTCGAGCGTATCATTTTTTAGCGATTATTTAAAGTGAAAAACAGAAATCATCTCATAAAGAAGAATATCACTCACATGTATGTAAAAAAATTATCCTCGTTTTTCGAGCTTCAATCATCACTGTTTTGAAAAGTCGATCAGTTTTGAAACCATTATTTGAAAATTTGAAGTTCAAAATATATTTTAGCACTACATGAAAGTTTCATATATTTAAAATTTCTATCCAACAAGATAGATTTAGGGTTAAAGTGACAAATTGACCAAAAATTATGTCCAAAATACTACAAATTGTTTGAACAATTCAGAACTATTTTTCAAGCAATGCGCTAACTTGATTGGTGTTTATGAAAGTTTCATTTTATGAATCAGAAAAGTCTTAAAGCATGAAAGTTGTAGGGCTACCGTGTGCTTTCATAGACTTCGAGAATTTTAGAATTTGGAGCTACAATATTCAAGTTAGGCCAATTAACTACGGCTATATTAAAACAATTATAGAATAATTTTTTACCATAATACTAAGTTGAATGATTTTTCTCAAAGATTTCTAAAAGAAGCATCAAAAACTCAAAGAATAAATATTGTAGCATTTCTTATATTGTTTTAGAGACATGTTTAGTTTTATGAACTATAGTATTGGAGCACAAGTTATAGTCAAAATATTGCAGCTGTGTTAGAAAGTTCTAAACTTTTTTCAAATAATGTATTTAACTATTGGAAGGTTTTTAACAGCTTAAGTTCTTAATCATGAAAATCCCAAAATACAGAACTTATAGGATTTAATATCTTTTTTCCAAAACCTTTTGATATTTTGAAAGTTTTAGTCCAGAGCTCAAGTTACGACCATTTTACTATAACATTGTCCGAAAATCAAATTTCAAACAATAAGAGAAACTGATAAATAGAGTTCAGATATCATTACTTTGCTTACCATTGAAAGTGCACATGTGTTCACCGTTAGTTTTCCAGATGAGTGGATCTCCACTTCTTTTTATTAGACAAATAAGCTTTACAACATTGCTCATCAAATATGTGATACAACTCAAAATATGTTTCCATCATAGTTTTTTCTTAGTCTTTCTTCATACCTACATGTTCGTAGAAGTGAGTGGCTTAGAAAATCATATAGGACCGCATATATATGAAAATTTTGGTACCTAAATTTTGTTTATATAACAGGAATGGCAGCAACTGTACCCTTGGAAACCCAAATTTATTTAACTTTATATTTATATTTCGAAAATTATTATGCGTGTCTAATTTTTTCACATTTCATGCATTTGGGAAACACACTTTTTCCCCTAGCCATGATACTAGTCATTTGTTTATAGTATAACACTTTTTCAAATCGAAGTCCTTTTCTATTATTTGTAAAAAGTCGATTACCTAATAAAATTTTAAATGATTTTTCTCCCGTTGAAATTTTCCTAAGAATCAACTCAATTTCTTTAATTTTATGGTTCAAAAGATTGTTTTCACTTATTTGCTTTAAAAAATGATTAATAGCGATTACTCCATTTTCAAAATCAATTATCCTTAAGATCGTATTTTCATTTTCAGGTAGTTTTATTTTGATCTTAATTTCAAGCATCCCAATCCTATTGTTGACTTTTTAATTTTTTTTCAAAAATCCTTTTTTTCAATTTAGTTTTCCTATTTGTGATTTGCATAAATAACCTTAATTTATCTACTTTTCAAAATCATGTTTTCATTTTCACGGTTTTAAAATTTCCTTTAATTTCAATCGATTCTTTTTCAAAATCCGCACATTTTTCATATTTTGAATTTTCAAATTTCTTCAGCTCTTTTTGTAAAGCGTTATTCTTGAAAATCAACATGGTTTCGCTTACCATATCAAAATTTCCTTTCCAAGCATTGAAAATTACCATTGAAGCCAACAAAACCTTTCCTATAATTCAAATATTTTTTACAACACTTTTCAAGCTTATTTTGCAATTTACCGTTTTTCTAAAGCATTTTAGATTATTCACTTTTCAATTTTTTCCGTTTAAGATTATTAATTGTTTTGGTTAATTTATGACACATAAGAAGTAAATATTTATATAAAAATCACTTATCTTCTCGTCTATTGAGTTATCCTCACTCCTATCTTCATTATCATCTTTAGAATAATCTTTTGTGAATCCATCAAATACAGTTATGCTCATATATCATCTTTGGGTTGTTCTTCGTTATTATTAACTTTTTCACCATACTTTACATGGAGAGTGTTCCAGATTTACTTTATAGTTGAATAATGAGAGAAATGCTTAAATTCAAATCTATTAAGTATGGAGATAAGAATTTTAATAACATTAGCATTAAGCGGTATATTATTCTTATCTATCATATCCCAAACATTTTAAATGATATCACAAAATTTAAAGTTAATATATTTTAAATAAAATTTCATTCTAGATTTCCAATTTGATAAATTTATTTGGTTAAAATGGGTGGATTAAAAATAAACTGACTCTCGCTAAAACTACTACTAGGATGAGACATAATATCAGATTTTTCTTAGCAACTTACCTTATACAACTTGTAGGATCATCCAATATACCTTAGAGGAGTGAGTAGGATATATTTTTTGCAAATAAATGGATAAAATAAAATGTGGAATATAAATGCAAAAAGTAAAGAACATTAAATATACTCAACTTCGCCTCTAACCGTTAGTGCCTACTGCTGCCCCCAAATTACTATTAGAATTAAATATTCGATGCTTAAAATACCTAAACTTGTCATCCTTACAAATTTAATATACTAATCTTATGTCTGTTAACTCTGCATCAACTTTATCGTCTGGAATTTCTAAACTATAATCATAACAACTTGTCCTTTGTAAAACTCAGATATTAACATTGAATGAGCACATCAGAATCCCAAATACCATAAAAGACTATTTTTCGGGGAAAAATTGGAAAGAAAAACGCACATTACAGTAAGGCATAATGATATAATCTCATGGCGGGATGATATCATGCAATATACTTAATATAATAAATAGAATAGGATAAAGATATGTAAGAGACTGTACTGGTGAAAGTAATTCATAAGTAAATGCCAGTACTGAAAGCCATAATAAAATATTGAATACAACAAGTCTCATATATAAATAGCGTACATGTCATGTACTACTACAACATCAAGTATATCTAAAGTTTAGCCTCCGCCTCCAAAGCTCCGACTACACTAGTCTGATATTATATCCCCAAAAGCACCTGACTCTCTAATTACTCAATCAAGCACCTGAGAGTTTTCATGATATAAAAAGACAAAGACAAAATGAGAGTCAAACATAAAGCCTATTATGAGGAGAACTATCGTGAAAATATTGTATATCAAAACTATATGATTATATGAAACAAGAGGTACTAAGGTACCGCTGGTCCTCTCCACAAACATGGCGCAAGGATGACCCAAATGCCCGTAAATAAGTAAAATAAACCCTTCTCGAAGGTGGGTAAATGTAGCGACCCAGAATTTCGAACACTTCGTTTTTAAATATCTAACATATTTAAACTTTAAGGTGATTGAATTGGTTTGATGACCTTTGTAAACCCATTTTAATTAATAACTAATAATGGTAAACTTATTTTTGAAAAATGTTTAAAAAATAAATATTTTGAAGAAATATCGATAATGTGACCGAAAATCATTTTACCAACAAACAGCTTTTTTGCTAAAAGTTTCTCAAAAATGCACTAAATACTTAGGAAATCATTAACAAATAATAAAAATAATTCACACTAAGCCACTTTTGGGAAGCTTCTACAGGGGTATGATAATTGGCTAAGAGGCGAAGGAGATATTTTTTCTTAACCTTTGAGGTGTAAAGTAACACATGGGAACAAATGGAAGGGCGAGCCTTCCTTGGCCAGAAATGAGGGGTGAGGGGAGAGTGTAAGGCAACCACTTGAAGTCTATATAAGAATATGCATAGCTCATTTAATCACTTTTACATTTTTACACAAAAATAAACAAGCTCTCTTTACTCATTCTCTCTTCATAATTTCCTATGAACTAATTAATTCAAAACAACTTCAAATCACTCCAAACTCTTTTAGAATCCTTACACCGTCATAGCAAAGCCTTTTATAAGTCAAAGATGGAAGGAAAGGAGCAAAACTCCTTGAACCCTTCATGGTCAAGAGCAATTGGGGAGGGGGAAGCCTATGTCGAGCACTAAAGTGAGCGAAGGGTGATGGTAGGAAGTGTTTGGGTGCTCGCAAGGTTGTGGTAGGAAGTTAGAGCTTATGCTTGGTTATTTACATGTTGATGGGTGAGCTAACTCACCATTTAAAAGTTATATAAAGTGTATAATGCTTTCTTATATTATAGTGTCTGTTTGACTATATATTATTACTTATTCTCTTGTCATTCTTGCTTCCAAAAACAAATGACATATGTAATTTGTATGTTTAGGCTTGTTTGACTTTCTACGACTTGCTGCATAGCCTTGAACAAAGCACACATTGTTTGGTTGGACTTTGGTTTGAATATGACTTGATTTGAAAGTGGTTTTATAACATAGTCTTTATAAACACACATTGGAAATGCCTTGTGTTCGACATTTTTTGTAGAAATTTGTAGACAGATCCTTAGAGTTTCTCGCTATCACTTACTATAAATAGATTGGATGACAAAAAGACTGTTTGCATATCGAAAATCGATTAAACTTTTAACTATACAAAACTGCCCAGGTCATTGTCATTGATAATAGTAATATGCAACACTTTTTAAACACTGTCATTGCCATTGTACCACTTTTGACATCATTTTGTAAATACCATCTTTTCTATTTGAGACTTTAGATTGCTTTGAAGTTACTTTAAACTTAAGTATTTCTCTTCAATCTTTTTAGTACTCTTTCCTAACATATGTTAGGGTACTTTAAAAGTATATTTTAATTTTTATATATTATAATAATTAATTATGAATTATTAAAGTAGAAGGTTTATTTCTATAAGCAAGAAAACATAATTTTTCTAATTTTTAAATAAATTTTTAAATAAATTATAAAATAAGTATTTTTTAAGTAATATTTTAAGTAAATATTTCAAGCCATATTATTAGTATTTTAATGTGTATTTGAAGTATATATAGTTTTTGGAAAATTTGTTAATTATTTTATTAGTATTAAAAGCTTATGTTATAAAATATCTTTTAAAATTGTTTTTATTATTAAATATTTTATCTTCTAAATAAATTAGTGTATGTATACATATCATTCTTAAAAGGATTTTAAACTATAAACAAATGTTTTACAAAGTGGTTTAAGAGTATTTAGCAGCTAAAGCGTTTTTGTTTATTTAACGTGTTTATGGAAAGTCATTAATATTATACTTAACACTAAAAGCCGACGAAGTAAACTAATCTATTTATGAGAGTTAAGAAAGATGTTCGAGTAGGGTTTAGAAGCAATAATGCTCTAACCTACTAGCTCAAACCTTAATTGAGGGATTGTAAGTTGAGACGGTCAGAAACGGGTTAAGTATAGGAAACATGATTTCCATAAGCGATTGTTTTTATAACTAGATAGTCGATTAGTCGACTATCAAACTTGACCAAATAACACATACATACATGCATGCATGTATGCATACATACATACATATTATGTTACCCGGCACCTTGGCCCGGCTACAAAATGGCAGTTGAAGATATTATTGATAGCACTAGACAAGATTCTGGCCGTGAAGAGCCTGAAAATATAAGGGTTTGATGCAATCGACATGTTTCGACATTTATGTGTGGTTCGGTAGGTATAGTTTGGTGTATACCGCTTGGTTTGGGTAACTCAACACACATCTCTTGGCCAAGATCGCTTAGCACGCATCGTTCATTTAGTTGGGTCATCGTCGCTCGACATGTATCGCTCGGTTTGGGTAACCCAGCACACGTCGCTCGGCCAAGATCGCTTGGCACACATCGTTCGGTTAGTTGGGTCATCAACGCTTGGCATATGCCAGTCGGTCTGGATAACTCAGCATAAGTCGCTCGGCCAAGATCGCTCAGCACGCATCGTTCGGTTGGTTGGGTCATCGTCGCTCGACATGTACCGCTAGGTCTGGGTAACTCAGCACACGTCACTCGGCCAAGATCGCTCGACATGCATCGTTCTGTTAGTTGGGTCGTCGTCACTTGGCATGTACCGCTCGGTCTGGGTAACTTGACACACATAGCTTAGAATGTACCGCTCGATCTGGGTAACTCAACACACATGGCTCAGTCAGATTGGATTGGAATGTGTGGCTCGGTCAATAACATAAGTCACATGTGGCTCCGCCTAGACAGGTTAGCAGGTATTGATCGTAAAAGGTGAGTAACCACCGTTCGGCCATCTTGGATCGGCATTTGCCATCTGGTGTACCTCACTCGACATGCCAGGGTCGGTCGACTTGCGGTTCCCATATATGGGCCAAGGTACTTTGCTCCTTGGCCTGAGAAGGAAGGCCAGCCTATCTTCGTCTATAAATAGAGAGCCAAGGGTGTAGTGAAAGGGGACCTTTTTCCGAGAACTCCGAGGACACTCTGCCATCTTTTACATTAGCTATCTTTTAGTTAAAAACATTTATTCGAGCTATTTACTTACGAATTGTATTTGTATTCAAGTCTTAGAGGAAAGCAATGAAGATTACATTAACAGTGGACGTAGCTACTTACACCGAACCATTATAATTCTGGTGTTCTTGTTTCTGCAGTTAGTTTTACATACATCCCTTAGTTTTAATTTATTATCTTCATTAATCTCTATACACTAATCTTTTCTTGAGTGTTAGTGACCAATTCTGGTTCTAACATTATGGTGCTTTCATTGAGAATAACACTCTTACGCCGTTAGGATCTAATTTTTCACTACAGGATTGAAGAAATCCCCAAAGAAGATCCAAGTTCGTTCACAAGAAGTTCATAGATTCTACTCAGAGTTCCTACCAATAACGCTACAATTGAAAGATCGAGTACTAGATCCGCCTCCCACAATGCGGATGTCAACGAGGCCGTTAGCATCCAATAAGTAGGACCCAGCAATCAACAAGCTAATTCAGGTGCAGGGACCACTACCGCCCTAAACCAAATAGAAATTGTCACCAGAACGGAGTTCAACGAGCTAATGAGAGAACTCGTGGAAAGTAGGAGACAGCTTAATGAACAGATTCAAGCTAACACCAATCTCATGACCCAACTTACACAAGAATAGCATCAGGATGCTAGAGGAAGTCCTGCTACTTACTCGTCATCTAAAAGCTCCGCTTCATCTGATAAACATCCCAGGCGTAGACACCGTAGAGTTGAAACAGCACAAACAGGTGCAGCAGATCAATCCAACAGGAATGGTCCAGGTTCCCCACCTGGAGCCATGATTCCTCATTTGCATCTAGAAGACCACTCTCAAGTTGGAATGAGATACTTAGGATCTGGAGCGCGAGTGGAAGCTAACCGACCGACTCACTAGGAACGCAATGAAGTGGGTCTCCAGGACGCTCGTTTGGGAGATCATTAATCAATGAGGCACCAACCGAGACGGTTATGCAGGACAAAGTCCAACTTGCCACCTCCTATCTAGACTCTGGACTTGTCAGCCATGGCCAGACAGCTAATGAGGGAAAATTAAGGCTTGTCCAATGAAGATTGGGGAATTGATAAAAGTCATACTTCGTTCACAGATGCTATCTTATAGGCTGAATACCCCCGAAAGTTTTGTATACCAACCATTCCAGCCTATGAGGGGAAGACTGATCCCCGATAGCATGTAATGAGATACGAGTGGATAATGGACTCGGCCAAGGCAAATGATGCAACTAAGTGTAGACGTTTCCCAATAACCTTATCTAGAATCGCTACCATGTGGTTCACCAGACTTCCTCCATGATCGATCTCCAGATTTGATGAGTTAGTAACGAAATTTGTGGAGCAGTTCAGAATTCATACCACTCATCTAAAGGACGTGATGGCTTTATCCAGTGTAATTCAAGCCCCAGGGGAGTCCTTAAAAGTATATTCGCAAAGATTTCACGTTGCAGCTACTGAAGTCAGCAACCCAAATGACCACGTTATTCTCATGGCCATGATGTGGGGAGTAGATCCAGACTCAGAGTTTGGTGATTGGCTGGCCAAAAAACCTCCAGTTACCCTGGAATGTTTTTATTCGATGGCACACCAGTTCATGAGAATGGAGGAAGCCAGGTGGATGAGGCGATGCAGTGCATCGGGGCCTAGCAAAGAGGCAATGCAAAGTAACACTGCGATAAAACAAGCTGGCGATAATTCTGGAAACGTCAAGGTTAATGTTCAAAACAAGCCCGAGCATTCTAAAGCGTTTGGAAGGGAAAATCCTGGAAGAAAGTGCGAAGCCGGAAAGTGGAAGCCAAGGATCCCAACCTACAATGAATACACTCCTCTGAAAGCATCTCTGGAGAATATTTATTTTTCAACTTGTAACACCTTCCAATATCGAATGACGCTCCCAAAGGGATCCACTGAGGAACAGAAGCAGATTGGGCATTACAGTCAATTTCATGAGACCTACGGGCATAACACTGAGGAATGTAGACATCTCCATGATGCTATAGGGAAACTGATTCGGCAAAAGAAGTTACAACAGTTTGTCAAGAATTCGTAGAAAGGCGGAAAAGAAATGTTAGACCCCAGTCGCGGACAAACTCCATGCCATCCTAAGGAACCGACTCAGACTGTAGGTAGACTAATCATAAACACGATAGTCGGTGGGACCCATCCAGTAGAGAAGAGTTGACAAGAAATGGAACGCTATGCTGGTTCCTTGAAACATGCAGACATTGAATGCAGCTCGAACATGGAAGATGGGATTCCAGTGAAGCAGCAGCGAATGATGACTAATGATATAGTGTTCGGAAGTAGAGATGCTGATTGGGTGGAGGCACCTACCATTGACCCTATGGTCATATCGGCAACGATTGGTCCAGCATTTGTGAGAAGGATATTGATTGACTACGGGAGTTCTGTCAACATTATATTCAAAAAGGCATACGACCAAATGAAGATGGAGGCAAAAGATCTAAAACCATCTAAATCCCACAGTCGCGGTTTTAATGGTGAAGCCACTTACGCGATAGGTTTTGTTGAATTACTAGTTGAATTAGGAGAAGGTGAACGTAGGAGGGTACGGATCCTACCGTTCATTATGTTGGATTTTGATTCCCCTATAATGCTTTTTTGGGCCGATCGTCCCTGGCGGAGTTTCAGGCAGCTTTGGCCCCATGGTATTTGACTTGAAGTTTTTGACGGATAAAGGAGTTGGGGTTATACATGGCGACCAAGTGACAGGTTGTGCACGTTATGTGGCTAAGTTGAGATAGTCCCAGCTGAGAGAGAAGGGAAAGGTTGTAGACAACTATGTCCGCATCCAGGTAGCGCAAAATTGACAAGTAGCGCCCAAGCCTTGGCTCGGGCAGTAGGGTCGGATCTACAGAGACATAGATCCGAGAGACGATGATGAAGAACCTAAGGAGCCTAAAGCTGCATCGGCTGAACTAACGATTGACATTTCAGTCAGCCACGATGACCCATCATGGGTGCTTAAGATTGGATCACAACTCACTCCCTTGATGACTGAGGACCTAACTGATTTCCTCCGAACAAACCTAGATGTTTTCGCTTGGACCCACTTTGATATGTGTGGGATTTCTCCCGCTATCGCAAATCATATACTGAACATTGAACCAAAGTGTGTACCGGTGAAACAGAAAAGGAGAGGTATGGACCCGAAGAGGTCTGCTGCTCTCAGAGAGGAGGTGGATAAACTCAAAGCCAACGGGTTTGTCCATGGCGCCCTCTACCCTAAATGGGTGTCTAACCCTGTGCTAATAAAAAAAGCGAATGGGAAATGGAGGACCTATGTTGATTACTCAGATTTGAACAGGGCTTGCCCTAAGGATAGTTTCCCCTTACCCAGAATTGACAAGTTGGTTGACTCAACTGCCGGACACGAGTTATTTTCATTTATGGATGCGTATTGGGGTACAATCAAATCTCAATGCACATTCTAGATAAGGAACACACTAGTTTTGTCACAGATGACGGACTGTACTGTTATGTGGTGATGCCTTTTGGGTTGAAGAACGTAGGAGCAACTTATCATCGCTTGGTAAATCGGATGTTTAAAGACCAAATTGAGAGAACAATGGAAGTATATGTGGATGACATGCTCGCAAAGCCACAGCAGTAAAATGACCACATTCAAAATTTAGCAGAGATGTTTGACATACTTAGATAATACGGAATGAAAATTAGTCCACTAAAGTGTTCCTTTGGTGTTGCGTCGGGAAAGTTTTTGGCTGTATTGTCAATGCACGGGGAACTGAAGCTAATCCAGAAAAGATTCAGGCTATTCGCAATAAACAAGCTCCCAGAACTATAAAGCAAGTACAAAGCCTGAATGGAAAGGTCACCGCATTGAGTCGATTCATATCCAGTGCGATCGATAAATGCATTCCCTTCTGCGATTTGATAAAGAAAGGGAAGAGAAATTTTCAAAGGACACCCGATTGCCAAGGTGCCTTCCAAGCTCCGGTGAGACATTTGGAAAGTCCCCCGGTTCTTTCAGAGCCTGTAGACCATGAAGTGTTATATGTATACCTGGCCGTGTCTCAGTATGTCATTAGTACGGCCTTGGTTCGTGAGGGGGACCGAATTCAAAAGTCAGTGTATTATGTTAGTAAACATCTAATGGGGGTGGAAAGAAATTATCCTAAGATTGAGAAGCTAGTCTACTGCTTGGTGATTGCATCACGCAAGCTCTATCCGTATTTTTAAGCATACCCGATCAACCTCCACGACAGGTGCTCCAACGACCCGAAACCTCTGAAGGGTTGTTGAAGTGGAACATTGAGTTGAGTCAATTCGATATCACCTACCTGCCATGAAGGGCTATCCAAGGGCAGGCACCAGCGGACTTCATTGCAGAATTCGCCATATCAGATCAGCCAAGCAGTGAGGATGTTATTCCCCCCATTAGATGGAATTTATATACCGATGGGGCATCCAACGACCATTGTTCCATTACTGGTGTTATTCTTGTAACTCCTGAAAATTGATCAACTTGTTATTCTTTGAAGCTTGATTTCCCAGCGACGAGTAATGAAGCCGAGTATGAAGCATTAATGCTTGCTTGAAACTTATCAGGGAACTTGGAGTGAAATCGGTTGAAATCTTTTGTGCCTCACAATTAATGGTGTACCATGTGCGGGGAGACTATCAAGCAAAGGGGCAGAGACTTGCCCCATACCTTGCTCGGGTTCAAGAGCTGTTGGCAGATCTCGAATATTACGATATTTCACACATCCCACATAAACAAAATGGGAAAGCCGATTCATTGGCGAAATTCGCATGTACTAGTGACGCATAGCGATGGGATTGGTTCCTGTCGAAATTTTACATGCTCCGAGTATAAATGAGATGGAAGTAGATTTTGTGTAAGAAACAGAATTCGAGGAGTCATGGATAACCCCATTCAAGCAATACCTGCTACACGAGGTTTTGCCTGAAAGAAAGAACGAAAGACGATAAGTTATTCACAAAACTTTGCGACATGTAATGTAGGACGGAATAATGTATCGGAAGGGATTCTCGGTCCCCTTACTTCGTTGCATTGCCCATGATGAGATAAAACTGGTCTTAAAAGAAGTTCATGAAGTAGAATGTCGGGGCAGACATTAGTGAAAAAGATTCTCCGCTATAGATACTATTAGCCAACAGTGAATCAGGATGCCGCGGACTATGTGCGGAGATGCAATAAATGTCAAAAATATGCGAAAATCCCGAAACTTCCGGTGACAGAACTCACACAAATGGTTATCCCTTGGCCTTCTGCTATGTGGGGAATCGACATAATCGGCTCCTTGCCAATCTCCAAAGGTGGTGCCAAATACGCGATAGTTACAGTCGATAACTTTACCAAATGGGCGGAAACAGAGCCCTTAGCTAGAAACACCAACAAAAACGTCATTAATTTCGTTGTGCGAAACATCATATGCCGTTTTCGCCTTCCGCGAACTATTATTACGGACAATGGAACTCAATTCAAAAGTAGGGAGTTCAAAGAATTTTATCAAAAGTATGGCATTGAGAAAAGGTTTGCAACACTTGCTCGACCAAAAGCCAATGGACAAGTAGAAGCCGTAAATAAAATAATCAAATCCATATTGAAAAAACATTTGAAGAAGGCTAGAGGCAAGTGGGTGGATGAGCTTCCGACAGCACTTTAGGCTTACGAACCACCCACAAGTCCACGACTGGCCACACTCCATTCACATTGGCATATGGCACAGAAGTTGTTATATACATGGAACTTGAAGTTCCTTCACATCGGGTAACTCGAACCTAATACGAATCAGGATCTCTTACTGGAATCACTAGATTTTGTTGACGAAAAATGTGAAGAAGCTGACTTAAGGGTGGCTTCATATGGGAATCGAGTCGCTCAATATTATAATGAAAAGATCCGACCGAGAATCTTTGATGTGGGCGATCTTGTTTTGAAGTGAGTTTTTCCGATCCTATCGTATATGAATCCCACATGGGAAGGTCCATACGAAACTGAACGAAAGCTTGGAGAGGGAACTTCCAAGCTAGGGACCGTCGATGGCGCGAAACTCCCCCGAGCATGGAATAGCGAGCATCTACGTCGTTATTACACTTATTTGTTTCCTTTGCATTTTATGGCAATTGTTTCCAGTATGTTTTTCTTTTGTTTTCGGCATGTAATAAGACAATTCAGTTGCACCTCTTTGATTATTGATAATAAAGGCTTAAAGCGACTTTTTTATGAACTGTCGATGTTCCGTATGTTGTAATTCCATGCTTAAAACTAAGTCACATTATTCTGTCCGACGTATGAACGTATACTCAAAATTAAAAATCTCCAAGTCCCCAAAGTGCGGACTAGAGTACTTTGAGTCTCCAGAGCATGGACTAGAGTATAAACGACTTAAAAATACCAAGTCCCCAGAGTGCGGACTAAAGTACTCTGAGTCCCTAGAGCGCGGACTAGAGTATAAACGACTTAAAAATCTCCAAGTCCTCAGAGTGCGGACTAGAGTACTATAAGTCCCCAGAGTGTGGACTACAGTATATAGGACTTAAAAATCTCTATGTCCCTAGAGTGCGGACTAGAGTACTCTGAGTCCCTAAAGCGCGGACTAGAGTATAAACGACTTAAAAATCTCTAAGTCTCCAAAGTGCGAACTAGAGTACTCTGAGTCCCTAGAGTGCGGATAAGAGTATAAACGACTTAAAAATCTCTAAGTACCCAGAGTGCGGACGAGAGTACTCTGAGTCCCCAGAGCACGGAATAGAGTATAAACGACTTAAAAATCTCTAAGTCCCCATAGTGCGGACTAGAGTACTCCGAGTCCTCAGAGCGTGGATTAGAATATAAACGACTTAAAAATCTTTAAGTCTTTAGAACTCTGAGTCCCCAGAGCGCAGACTAGAGTATAAATAACTTAAAAATCTCCAATTCTCCTGAGTGTGGACTAGAGTACTCTGAGTCCTTAGAGCGCAGACAAGATTAAAAATGACTTAAAAATCTCTAGTCCCTAAAGTGTGGACTAGAGAACTTTGAGTTCCCAGAGCGTGGACTAGAGTATAAAAGACTTAAAAATCTCTAAGTCCTCTGAGTGTGGACTAGAGTACTCTGAGTCCCCAGAGCGCGGACTAGAGTATAAACGACTTAAAAATCTCTAAGTCCCCAGAGTACGGACAAGAGTATCCTGAGTCCCCAGAGCATGGACTAGAGTATAAACGACCTAAAAATCTCTAAGTCCCCAGAATGCGGACTAGAGTACTCTAAGTCCACAGAGCGCGGACTAGAGTATAAAAGACTTAAAAATCTCTAAGTCTCTAGAGTGCGGACTAAACTACTTTGTGTCCCCAGAGTGCGAACTAGAGTATAAATGATTCAAAAAATATCTAAGTCCCTGGATCGTGGACTAAAAGTATTCTAAGTCCCCACAACGTGGACTGGAGGATTTACGATTCCAAAAAAATTCGAGTTATATGGAAGTGAACTGGAGCTTGTGTAACTCATAAGATTTCGAATTTCGGCTACGAGCTTGACGGTAGCAGAACAACAAAAATCATCAAAGACAGAGAAACAAAGTTTTATTCACTAATCTAAAATAAAGTTCCGTTATAATTTCTCGTGAACTCGGAGCCAAAAAGTCTATTTACAACGACAAAATAGAAATAACTACATAATTTAGACTTATTTGGTTGAGTAAGGCACGATCGGATAGCTAATATTTTGATTTCTTTTCCTTCCTCGGTTTCTTCGAAGGCTCCTCACCCGAGCGTTTCCTCTTGGATTATTTACTTCCTAGTGAGATGGTGCCCGAGGAAGGAGGAAGAACTTCCAGTGGCCTGGCCGCACCGGGGAGAATGACCTTCAAGGGCCTGTTCAAGGGATCATCCAATTCCACCACTTGGGGCTCAACCTTATCTCAGCTTTTTTATTTCCCTCTGCCATGATTTGTTCCTCCATGCTCAGATTCGAAATATGTTCAGAGGCGCCTGTGATTTCGACTTCGTCGTGTTATTCTGTAGGTGAGGGGTTCTCAAGTTTGTCCTTATCAAGCTCCCCGATCATTTGAGCACTGGGTCCGGGCGCTATCCCAGTGTAAGATACCTCTCTAATTTCTCTTCCATCTTCGTGACCTTGAAGTTGTTTCAGGGTCAGAATGGCCTACACGAAGTTATAAAAGACAAACGTTAGAATACATTTATTGCTCGCTAAGAAGCGATGGTTATTTGGACTTTAGAAAGGGAGGTTAAGTACCGGTAACTGGCTGACTCTCCCCTGTTTTGGGAGTCTCACCATCTGTGATAGGGGAAAATGTGGATATCAAGCCTGGGTTCTTCTGGATCATAGCCAATAGGCTGTTCAAAAGGATCGTGTGGAGAGTGACAGGTTGCTGAATAGAAGGAAGAACTTGAGATTTAGTCCCGGATAGACCAGCAACTTCATCCTTCCCTTTTGATGAGGAGGAATCTCTTCCTTAAAGGGGTTTGGCCGCAGATAAGTCGGAAGGCTCATTTCCTCGCAGCACTTCCTTCACGAGAGAATCCTCATCAACCTCCTCGGTGCCCAGCTCTACTCATTTGATTTTTATCAAGCTATCCCATGCCTCGGCTTATGTTTCGAGGTAACCATTGCCAAGGAAAGATAAATCTCAGTGCATGAAAACCGAGCGTTGTATTCAGCAATGAATGGATCAAACAGGCACTTAATTTCCTCCCTACCATCCTCAGTAGCAGCCTCGAGGTAAGAATCGATTTTCAAAAGCACCATTCTTTTACCCTACTCACGGGTTTCATCCTTCAGCGCTTCAGCTTAGGAGAGCTCCTCATCAAGCTTTGTTTTCAGAGGCCGTATAGCGACAATCTCATCACAATATCATTGTAACTCTTCTTAAGTAGTTGTTTTTTCTTATTTTTCTTTAAGAAGTAACCCCTCTAATTCCTTAATTCGCTTAGCGAGGACATCCTTTTCTTTTTGGATGGAATCCTTTTCTAAGGCTAAAGCACCATAGCATTGGAACACCTCATCAATTTACTTTTTGTGTGTGGCCTCTAGACGATTGACTGCCTCGGTAGTATCATCAGCATTCTTATGGGCGTCATCAAGCCGAGATTTATACAAGGAATGATCTTCATCCTGGGCTTTGATGATATTTTTATCGTGGATGGCCTTAAGTTTCAGACGAGCGATTTCATGCTGACGTTCCATAGAAACTTATGAAACTTTTTCCACCAAATGAACAAACGCGTCATGTTGGGCATAGACGTCATTAGTGCAAACAATGGCACTTTGTTTAACATGCCCTGGAATAGGATGGATCGCAAGAAGAAATTTTAATCCATCAAAGCATATTCTTGGAAATGTAGCTTTAAGTTCAGCTAGCTTTTTTTCTATCGATGGATTGCGTGCGGAGGATGAGGAAGTTGGTTTAGCTGAAACCACAGACTACTTGTGAGGCTCGCAAGATTGCCTAATGCTTGGTGAACTAGAGTGTTGGTCGCGAGGAGCTTTCGATTGAGATCCCCTTTGAGCAGATTACTTCCTGCTTTGTTCTGGTTGAGGAGGAGGATTATTGGGGTACGAAGAATGGCTGTAAGTTTTCCTTCGAGACGACGACGAATCTCGAGGATGATAGTCTCTACCGTTGTTGTCATCTCTATCTCGGCGTCTACCGGACACCGAGTCTCGGCTGGAGTGATGAAAGATAGAAGACCCATGAAGGCGGTCTAATCCGTCTGTGCACTAGAAATTAAGTAAGGATGAGTTAGCAAGAATAATATGATGGCTGAAGTTTAAGTGCGGGGTGAAGTGTAAGTGTTCGTGTGTGTCCTAGTGATTTGACCCGACGGGCCAGTTTCTTTTGCTTTACTTATTGGGGTTGACTCTCCATATCGACAGGCCGAATCGCCTACATCGCCTCTTATGGGCGAATTAAGCCCCATATCTACTGGGTCGTTAAAACCATAATTCAGCAGGTCATCGCGGATGGTCAGGTCTGAAAGACCTTTAAGTGAACCTTCTGGATGTTAAGGAGACGATTTTTCTCGAATGGGGTGATGGTAACTTTAGAAGTCCCTCGAACTATTTTCTTCTTCAATTTATAGGCAAAGCTTTTCTGCCACTTTGAAGAGGGGAAGCAATTTGGCGACATTAGGTACGTCGGTTAATATCAGAGCCTAGGTTCTCATCTGTCATCTTTGCCGCCTCGGCCTCCTTTATTTCACCCTCTTCCAAAACATTAGGGGTCCCTCCTGTGGAAGGCATCGAAGGCCTAGCTTGCCTTTTGCCTTTCTCCGAGGCAGGTCCGGTTGTAGTGGCGCTATGAGGGAGACTTGTTCGACGACCTTCCACCAACAATCCAAACTTTGAAAGCGATTCATAGGAAATGATGGTTTTGATTTCTCGGTCTCCCATTAGAACAACCCGAATGGCCTCGACGGCCTCAGAATACCATGTGCCTTCTGGACGTGGCTGATACCTGCAAAAGTCGAAAGAAGTTTAGAAAGAATGCACTTTGTGCCACAAGCAAATACTAATCCGGAAAAGGAACTTACTCCCTTCCAGCCACCTCCTCGCAAAGCCCGAGGGGCAGCATACATAGAACTATTATTGCTTATATTGGGTGAATTTACTCCATGCCCCCGTCAGTATCTGACATTTGGAGTGTGGCTCAAGGAATATGATAGATGGACTGCCAGACCGTCTTTTGAAGTGATCAATGTAGCGGATGTCACCCGGGGTGGAGAGCCTAAATAGGATGCTCATCAGTAGAATACAAGTGCCATAGATGAATGCATGAGTATTGGGATGTAGCTGTGTCGGGGAGATTCCAATATATTGTATCACTGCATGGAGAAAGGAGTTGAAAGGTGGTACACTACCGACCCAGCACATGAATTTGTTGCAAGCTGTATATCCAGCTAGGGGCAGGTAAGGACGATCTTGTCTCGATGGAACTAATACGTCGTCAATAGGGATTCCATGGATCGAACATAGCCGACGAAGAGCGGTTTCATTGATTTTTGAAGCTTTAGAATTGTTCGGATCATCTAGGATAATTGCTCCATCTATATCATCAGGTGCCGGACCAATAATTGCAGCGGATGGATCTGGAATACCCTGTGTGCAAGTCATCGGTGGGTCCGAAGTACCTACTACCCCCTGTTGAGAGCTTGGATTAGGCTTATTAGAAACTATAGAAGAACTTGATTTTTTGGACATCTTTAGAAAGCAATGGATGTGGATAAAATCCCGTTTGAACTATACTTGAAAGACAGTCGATATTAGACATAACAACAAAAATATTCCCCCTGTGTGGTGCGTGGACTAGTGCAATCATTCGACATGAGTATAAAAGACTTAAAGCTTTAAAAACCGATGGAGCGTGGTTATGCGTTAACTTATCATCTTCGAAGACCGTCATCGCTGACCGTCTCCGAGAGCTTGTCCTATTATTCGGTAGTATAGGTATTGAAGTCGAACATTGGCATTGTATGTTAAAGGGCATTATTTTCTTTTGTTAAGTTGAACTCATGTTCATAGTTTTTAAAACTATGGAGTTATTTGTCCATACCAGTTCCATCTTCTTACGTGCTTAAGTTCTTATCCCTGTTCATTGTCATATGATCAGATGTAGGGATAAGCGAACTTGGCATTTATTGTGTTCAAGTTAGGGTGATTTTGATTGCCAATGCCGACCCCAAGGCCTAAAGCCGATCGGCTCTCAAAGCATACATACCGAACCTCTCACCTACGAACTACCGAACGACCTTCTAGACCAGAGACGCCGACCCACACTCTCCCTTCAAAAATGAATGGCCACATTCCTAAACATATGATAACCGGGCCACTCTCTTATTCTAAGCCGAACGACGCTCCCACTCCTGCACTACTCCCCCAAGGGACTTAAAAACTAGCAAACTTCCACCCAAAATATGGACCCGGAATTGTCACACAGCAACCAATCTCCCTACCGACCTTCTCACACTACCTTCTCGCTCGTTCCCTAATCGCCAAACGACTGCATACCAAATCGCCAATTCAGCCCTACTCCACTAACCTAACAACCACACTCCCTCGCTCGGTGGCCTAACAAGAGCCTACATACTGGAGATCACCGATATCCTATTCCTTTTTCCTTTCCACCTCATCAGCCTCAAAATCAGTTAGAACCATACCGAGTTCCTACCCTAGGGCGTGTTCCTATCTCCAATTTGTCCTTCCTCATTCACAACAACTTCTACTGACCGTGAACTGGAGAAACCTTGTGAACTTGAGATTCGCATGAAACCACTAATTTGGGAAGAGGGATTGAGGAAGAGATTCGTACCTATAGGAATGAATTGAAGCTTATGAGAGTCGTTACATTCAGGGCTAAAATTTGTTTGGGTTTATTGTAATGACCCAGAATTTGACCACTTTGAAATATAATATTTAAAGTGATTTTAAATATAGAATATGTAAGGTTATATGATTTAAACAATATTCGATAGGATTTGGAAGTAGAAACATACATAAAAATAGTAACATTTGCCTATATTGACAAAAGTGACAAAATGCTGATTTCAGAAAAGTATGTTTGAATGGTTAAATAAATTATTTTAATTTATTTATGAGTGTTTATATTTTTAAATAGTATTATACAAATTTATTTTTAAATTTGGTTTACATAAATAAATAGTTTAACTAAAACGTCAAAATGTAACCGTAAAACATTTTGTCGAAAAACGATGTTTTGTCGATTAAAAGTTGTCGCAACGTCGTCGCACCTTTATTTTTCTATATAGGAACATATATTCAAATAGTGTAAGTATTAATTAATTCACTAAAAATGTTTACTTTTAAAAATAAATTAGATTAGAAAACTTCTAGAAGTCATTAAGATAAGTTAGTAAGAATTAACAAAAGTAAGTAAGAAAAGTCAAAAGTAAACATCAAATCAATATCACATCAAAAGCCAACATGATTATTATTTTACTTAGCTTGGTTCTTAAGGTATTAAGACATAAAGTAAAGATGTGAAAGCTGATGTTAAGTATTGAAAAAGTGGAGATTGCTTTAGGTTAAAGTAAGGTTAGTTTGGTAATTTGGTAAGAGGTTATTTTGATAAATTTAGCACTTCTTTCTTTTTCTATAAATACCCACCTCCTTATTCACTTTCATTCACATTTTCTTCTCCTTCTTTTCTCAAGCTTATTCATCTTCTTCCTCTTCTCTTTAATGGCTTTCGTGCCATAAAAAAAAATTAAAAAGAAATAACGTCAAAATATTTATAAAATATTCAAAAGAAATCGATGTTCATTCTCTTCAAATCAAACTTATTTTTTCTCCATATTTTACCTCTTCTTCTCTCGGCCATAACTTCTTCAAAACTGAAACAAAATACAAAATTCTTTTTTTCAAAAAAAAATTATTTTTCCAGTGGCTACAACTTTCTTATTGATCACTTTATCCTGTTCTTAGCATAAATATGTTTAAATTCCACTTCTTCCTAGTGCATTTTCTGGCTCAGTTTTTAAGTCAGAGAATAGGTCATTTTATTTTGATCATAACTTGAACATAAAGGCCCCAAATTAATAAATTATTTTTTTAGATCATATAAAATGTCATTGGCTACAACTTTTATGTTGAGCACTTTTTTCAGTTTTGAGGTTTGCTTTAACTGAAACTTAATTCTTTGAAGTGCATTTTCGGGTTTCATTTTTATCAATCCGACAATACCTCTTCTTCATTCTATCATATCTCCATCAAAAAAACATATAATCAAATAATTTTTTTTCACATTCTATAAAAAAGAATTTTCAACAACTTTTCAGTTAACAAGTTTTTTAAATTTTGAGAGGAAGAGAGTCAAAAACAAGAGAGAAGACGACTTATTTTTCGGATCTAAATCTTGGGAATTCAAGTTCAAAGCTCTACCGCTTCTTCTCTATATTTTCGATCAAACTCCATCTCAAGCCTCGACCAAGATATTAGAATGGAGAAGGTGTTGTTTGCTAGTCTTTAATGTAGTAAGAATTAATTAGTGAAGTGTTGGTTGATTAGAATGTGTGCAGGAAGTTAGTCGATTTGGTTTATGGTGAGAAACTCTATTTAGCATCTCTATTTATATATATTCATGTTTGATGTTGTGTAATGATTGCTATGGATTCTTATATATCCTTTGATCATGAAGTACTGATTGTTTGATATGATTTTAAATTGTTTTACCAAGTCACGTTAATACACGTCGATAAGTACAAAGGAATGCACTTTTCTTTTGAAAATGAAATGGTGTATATGGAATGCTTAAACCTTTTGGAAATAGTTTTAAAACGAGTTAGAAATATTTTATAAACATTTAAATATGTATAAAGAAATAAAGGAAGAAAATTAAGATTTGATCTTGTATATTTTAAATATGTGCAAAACAATTTTCTACAAAAATCGCACTTTTGCAGTAAAGTGACCAAAGTTTAAAATTGGTATTTTACGTGTTTTAAAAATATGAAATAATTCCTAAAAATATTTTAAAATTTATTGAAAGAGATTTAAATTGAAAATATGGATTTCTAAATGATATAAAAGTCGTCTTGAAGAATATAGCTTTTAAAACGCTATTTGCAACACTTTTCGCAAGGCTTTTCGCAGCAGTTTGAAATAACTTTTGAAATGCAGTTTTAAACTTAACAATTCTTGCCCATATACATTTTGTGAATGATTTTAAAATAATAATTAAGCCATTTAAAGATGATTTGGAGTCTTTAATGAGAGTTTGAATAAATGAGAAAGGGGAATTTTTTATACCACTTAAAAAATATGTGAAGAAGATTGAATGTAATAACAAACTGAGTGATGCGGAAACGACTAGTACATTTGTCTGGCCTGTGAGATCTGGGAAGATAAAATAAGGTGTTTAACTAAGGTTAGGAATGGAGCACTGAACTTACATGGCCTATATGTTCGCTTCTTAGGCGAGAGGTGGAACATATCGAAAGGAAAGCCCGGATGCTCTAAAAGAACATAATTAAGTTATTTCTAAGATTAAAGAAAAGAAATAAATTCTCTAAATTTATGGTCTAGATATAAGATTTATAAAATTAATATTTTATAAATAAAAGTTATGGAATTATAAAAGTGTTTTATAAATATTAGAAATAGGATTGTAATCAAATTTATATATGGGTTTACAATTGAAACTTAGAAAAGAATTTATAATGGATTTTATAAATAATAAGATTTGAAAGGAATGAATTTGTAAATAAGAGTTTTATAAGTAATTAAATTATAATTGGATTATGACTCATAAGTGAGATATAAATGGAATTTTTTAGTAAAGAAATTTTGTATATGGAAGTTTATAAAATATAAATGGAATTTATAAACACCGTTTTGTAAATCTGAAGTCAATTTAAATTGATAAGTTAAATGTGAAAGTTTATTAAAGGAATTATATTTGCGATTTTGGATAGTGAATAATCCTTTAAATTAAATGGATGTTTTGGAAAGTGATATTATAAAAAGGGAATATTTTCCCTAAGTTAAAAGTTAAGAAAGAAAATCTTTGATTAAGATTTAATGAATGATTTGGAAAGGTTTTCCTAAGTAAAAGAGAAAATGATTTAGAATTATTTCAGGATTTAAGAAAGGTTTAAATAAACCAAATGATTTGATAAATGAGGCTTAATGATTCCTTATACTCTTAAAAAAAATGGAATAAATTAAAAAGAATATATCTAAGAAAGATATTCTAAATAAAAAATGAAGTAATTGATTGATGTTTGATATCCATATATGAACTTAACATCTTTTAAATCGATAATTGGCTTCGCAGGAACCAGGGTCGGATTTGGATAATTCCTATCTGAAAACCACTTCGAACCAATGTATACGTTCGAATGTGAAGACATGTTGAAGATGACGACTATTGAAGACCATGGATCTTCATAGCGTGAGTATTGCTTGTTGATTTACTCGGGGTCACACCCATTATAGAGTTATATATAGCAGTGGTCTCCTCATTGTGGAGATTTTTCGGATTGCAAGGACTACTTGCTACTATTGGTAGTTGGAGAGCGCCTTCAGTTTGTCCAGTTCCTAGACAACTTGTATGGACATTTGTCTGAATTGCATTTCTAAAGATTACGTACATTGGTTTTTACAAACGTACATTAGCGGTGGCGGAGAAGGCAACTTCTCTTAGCTTAACACCCTTCTTGAGACATACGAGCTCAAGGGTTGTATTTTTATGGAAGGCAATTAGTAGTTAACGTAAATGGCAATGTGGCATTCAAAGATGTGCTATGTGAAAAGGTAATCATTGTATCAAGCCTCATCAAAATGGAAATGACCGAAACATGATTAGATGTGGCAAGGCTAAGTGGGTCATTCCCAATTAGGGTATGATCATTCCCTTCTAGATATATTTCTTCCTGCTATGATAGTAACGACCAAGACTTTTCGAACCCGAAAATTCCAGATAGTTATGAAAAAGAAGAAAGAGATAGAAGAATAAGAAGAACAGAAACACCAACATCTCACATTCGCAGCGGATAAAATATAATAACAAATAATAACAGTTTACAAAAGATTTCTGTATCTATCAAAATACTTTTATAATACATCAGAGTTACACATATATACAGGCACTGGATATACAAAATCATCATACCTCCGATATACAACAATATAATAAAGCGGAAACACTCCATACGTTCTTGCCATCCAGCACGCCATCTAAACTCCAGAACGTCCTTACCTGAAAATTTGTAATACTCGGTCTGACCCGAGCATTACATCAAGTAACACCCGCGTCAGGCTGGAAACCAACGTGAGTAAACCCATCTAACATGGAATACAATAGCATAAACTTACATAAAACCCGAGGTAACTCATATCAAATTACCAATTCACAATTTGTTATAGACATTACTTATTTCACACATCAATTTCTAAGTACCAAAACTTAGATTAAATGGCCCAATTCACTTGAATCATTTCATTCCAATCTATATCAATCTATAAAGAATCAAAGTGATTTCGGGTATTGTCTAACACCCGACTCCGGTCTCTTTGAACTCAGTGTCATCTAATCTTAAGTTATTCAATTAAATACAACTCAACTTTAATCACCGGATAACCCTTTTACCCAGCAATTCATAATTGATAAGTAATCACATTATAACTGACCATCCAACATATCATATCACAAAACAATTCATATCAGAGATATCAACCAATCCAAAGCACTTATCATCATTCAATCATTCGTAAGCAAGATTGATCACTTCATTAATTACATTAATGATCCTCAATTACTTTCATTAGTTAATTATTCTTAAATTTCATTAAATAATTAACCTTTAACTTAATTAACCTTGATTAATCACAATCAGAAATTAACTTTCTTTAATTACTCCATCAATTAAACCAACTTCTTGATTAATTATATTGATTTATCCTTTCATTACACTGAGTAATTATCATTTAATTTCTTCCACCAAGTAATTATTTTTTAATTACTTCCCAACAAGCAATGTCCTTTTATTAATTACATCCAGTAATTATCCACTAATTACTTCACTAAGTAATCACACCTCATTAATTACCTTAAGTAACTATACTTATCCCAACATCAAATGATTACCTTTAATTAATTAAACTTAATGAATTAACTAAAATTAACCACACCAACTTAATTAATTACACTGAGTAAATAATTCCTTAATTAATTACCTTGATTAATTATTCTATAGTTATTAATTAACTATCCTTTCATTAATCACATTCATTAATTAACTAACTTTAAATTAATGCCTAAATTAATAAATCCTTAAATTAATTAATCCTTAATTAATTATACTAAGTAATTAATCCCTAACAAATTTATCTTTTAATTACTTACGCTAAGTAATTCCATTTAAGTAATTATTCTTCAATTACTTACATTAATAATATTTAATTAACAATTAATTAATTACTAATTTCCAATTAATTAAGCTCTAATTAATTAATGACATTAAGCAATTATCTTTAACTGAAGTAATTATCATTAATCATGTCACGACCCGACTTTCCACTCCCAGAAAATCGCGTCATGAATTAAGAAAGAAAGGGATAGAAGAAAAAAGAAAGAAGAGAAAGAAGAAACAACACAAGAATCTCAACAGCGGAACGAATAAATTATATTAATAACCAAAGTATTACATAGTATGCATTAAATATCAGAGTTACACAGACATATACAACACATACTAGACAGTTATAAACACCTGTCTAGTTATTACATCTCAATCACAAACACAAACACTCAGAGATACCAACACAGCGGAAACTATATAACTATACGCAGAAGCCTCCTGCTCCATTGCTCCTCCACAATTCGTCAAAGCTATCCTGAATCCTAACCTGAATTCCCTTGACTACTCATAAAAATTTGAGTACCCAAGAGTTATGGAAAAACAGAAATAACTCCGGGTCAGACATGGGTCTGGTGTGAGTAACAGGTTAAAGTTGCTTAACTTTGAAAAATCTTTGAAAAGAAAAGGTATCACGTAAGACTTCCCACACATAAACATGGAAAAGTTTTTACCTTACGCTAACCAAAACATTTGATAGGAAATCCGATGATATTATAATAGTGTCTAGGGTTTTCAAATAAATATGAAATAGCCGAAATTGTTACATGATTAAATTTCCGCTACTAGCCACAAAAGTGGGTAATACAATCAAAACCGTTGGCACTTATTGGATTTTGGATTCCATCAATGGCAGGGCTACTGGGGTACCGCCCGTCACAGTACGTGGCCTAGATCACCGTACCGAGGATTACTCCCTTCATCCCCTGCAACACAAAGCCGGACCCATTCCTTACTGAATAGTTCCGAACAAGACAACCCCGCAGTTGGCCTAGGTTCCAACCGCCCACATAGCCGAAATATAAAGGGACCTCTAGACAGGGATAAATCTTGCTCTCCAGTGGGGGCTACCCACGAAGCCTTGCTGCACCTCCCCTGTTTTAGCCATTCCCGGTTGATGAGGCTTGAGGTTACGATTTACCTTTATAGGACATAACACTTAGAATGCTCATCGTCCACCTGACGATGTTCTGAAAGCATTCAATCCATACAAGTTCGTTCCGGGTTCGAACGAAACCGAAGGCATTATCTCGTTACACTCATTTTGGAATCACCCTCAGAGTTAACGACAATAACCCTTGCACTCTGATTCACCATCTCGAATCTATAAGACCTATTCCGTCAAACTCATTACGGAATCACCCACAGAGTTATACTGACGTATAGCCCTTACACCTCGAGTCTTCACTTGCTCCACTAAGATTCACGACCTAACGTTAATTGGAATCGATGTGGTTTTCGGATGTCCAAATATGGAAACCCGATCCCGGTCTCATCGAAAACCAAAGCGTGTCTTTTATGTCCAAGTTGTTTTAAGTTTAAAACAATTCAATTCATTATCTAAATATACACAGATAGATAATTCACAACACAATAGATAATCAGCCTTATCATTATCAACAGATAGTTCATATCATAATCAGATAATTCATACTATCATCCAAAAGCAACCAATGCGTCCATATCACATACACTATTCATCTCACAACTGAGATTACAAACCAAACCAGTCAACCAATACCAATCATCAAACATAAGCAATGATCTAATGATCACACCTTCAATAATTAATTTAAAATGAATTAAATTAATTACTCAATCTCTAATTAATTTAAAATGAATTAAATTAATTACTTCATCATCAAAATCTGCTTAACTTAATCATCTATTGATTTCAAATCAATTTATAAATAATCATCTCATTAATCATTACTGATTAACTATCTCTAATTACAATAAGTAATTAGCATTTAATATTAATCACACAAGTTAATTGTATTAAACCCTACATATATATTAATCACCCTTGATTAATAACCATTCAGTAATTAACTACATTAATTACCCAACCCATAAATTAATTATTCTTAATTAATTATCTAAATTAATCCCCTTGATTAATTTCAAAGTAATTTAAATCCAAATTACTTCTATATCTTTAATTACATCCTGTAATTATTAATTAATTACTTCCTTAAGTAATTACAAATTTATTAATTACATAAATAATTATCAAACCATCCATAAATGTTTAAACCAATTAAACTTAATTAATTAATCTAAACAAATCACATTAACCTTAATTAATTACATTAAGTAATTAATTCACTAATTACTTTCATTAAGTAATTAAACCCAAACAATTGATTATTAATTAATTAGTCTAATTAATTATTAAAATTTAATCACATTAATTAACTGTTAATGACTTCATTAACATTTCTTAATTACTTAATTAAGAGATTAACTTAAATTAATCACCATTAGTTATTAAGTAATTAATATTTAATTACTATTTAACTAATCTCTAATTATTAATTAACTAAGTGTTAATTAAAATCTTAATTATCATTAATCACTTGATTAAATAAATCTTAATCATAAATTAAAATTTAGTTAACCATCCTTAATTATAGATTAATTAAACTTAATTAATCAATCTCAAATCAAATTAAAAATCATTAATTATTTAATTAAACATCCCCATTATTAATTAATTAAATAATTAATATTCATCTTAATTACCGCAATAATTAATGAATCCAATCATTAATCTTTTATTTATCTTTAGATAAATATTCCTTATTTAAATTATGCATTTTAAAAACAAAATGTTTTTAAATTTACATTAAATTCAATTTAACATTTCTTTTAAACTTAAGATCCAAATTTATTTAAAATAAGATTTTAAACAATACAACTTAATCTTATATGTTTACAAGAAACATATACTTAATAAGTTTTAAAAAGAATTTAAATTTCAATTCAAATTAAATTCAAATCAATTTAAAAATTACTTTAAAATTTCAAAATTTAAATATAACTTCCAAACTTAATTTAGTTTTAAATTCTTTAAAACTCTTTCTATAATTTACACCTTCAATTCAATGTAAATCACTTTAATCAATTAAACAGTTTAAATTTAAATCTTTATTTAAAACTGAAATTTAAATTTGAATCCAGATTTTAAAAACTCAATTTGAATTCATTTGAATTTCCTAATTTAGATACTTAACCTTTCAATTTCAAATGCCAAAACACAATGCATTTATACTTGAGATTTTGAAAATCAAATTTAAATTTAAAAGCTTAAATGATTTCAAATCTCAAATAATCTTATTTGAATTCATATTCAAAATTTTCAGATTAAACTCCATTTCAATCTCCACTTGCAATTTAAATTCACTTTTACATTTTAAAACAGAAAACAGTTTCTGTTAAATTTTAAAACCAAACTTTAAAATTTACTGAATTTTAAATTATTTCAAAGAAACAGAATTTAAACTTATTTGATTTCATGCTTAAATTCAGTTTCCAAAATCTTAAGTCTCAATTTTAGTTTGCATTAAGTTCAAACTTTACAAAACTGGAAACAGATTCCCTGTTTCTTCCTTTTCTTTTTTTTTTAAAACCAATTTGAAATTTCTGCATTTAAATTTATTACAAAATAGGAATTCAAACTATTTGAATTTAATTTCAAACTCAAGTTTAAATCCTAAGCTAAACTTTTAGTTTAAATTTAAACTTTACTTCAAAATTTTAAAAAAAACAGAACAGCTACTGTTTTGTACCTGAAACACAGTTACCCAGAACTCCCCTATTTGACTTCGAGTCAATACCCTTGCTACTTCGAGTCATTTCCTATTTTCCCCGAGACCAACCCGAGTCAAAAATTCCTGCAACCAACAACATCAAAACCTGCACAACAGACCAAACTCCACCCTTCAAACCTGTCAACGGCGACCCTACGCGCCTCCGGCCACAATCTCCACCCAAAATTCGGCGACAACTCCATCAGCACACCACCTACCAATTCCCACGATAGCATTGAACTCGATGCTCCTTTGAAACAACAGCACCAAAATTCACCTAAACCCAGTAAACTAGGGTTCTTAACCTTAAATCCCAAATTCCAATCCCACACTTGATTTGCATACCAATTCAATAATTTTTCTATGATCAAAAATAGATGATTACTTCCAACAAACAAATTCAACTTGTTAAATTTCAAGGATCAACTAAAATTGACCAAAATGAAAATACAGTAAATTTTCAAAACTGTATTTTAGCTTTAACACTGTAAATGTTAATTTTAGTCTTAAAATCCTTGAGTTTACTTAATGATTCTGTTAGTAAACTTTAAACACCAATTCATGATATCTATTTTTTTCAAATTTATACAAAATTTAGTTAGTGTTTTATGTTTCAGACATCACAGAAACTAACCAACTTATAAAGTCTTTAAAATTTATTTAATCATGATATAAACCAATTTCATTTAAATGCTAATCCATGATAGCATCAGATCAAGAAAGAAAACTATTATATCAAATTTGAACTTAAACTATAATAATCTGAAACTTAGAAGTCAAGCATGCATTGCATTCATATATGCACAGGCAGTAGGAAATATGAACACAAATTTAACTCAGCAAATAAGCAACATGCATTCCTACCTAACTTTATTTAAATTAAGTGTTACTCACATTATTTGCCAAAATGCAGAGCATAATCAACTATGCAGAGCACCTCCAGTTCAAATGCCAAGAATGCAGACCCCTATCTTGCTTTACATGCTTCAGTTTTCAACATGCAGGTTCCAGTTTTGAAAATGTGAAATGCAGGCACTGTCTTGCTCCCAAGTTTTGAAATGCAGAGCTTCTTGATTTCATATGCAAAAACATGTAGGCTTCTAATGGATGTGCAGGCCTTCTTTGTTTGTAGATGATATGCAGAGCTTTGATTCAATTTGCAAAGAAATGCAGGGCTTTTCATGTTGATGCAGGTAGGTAGTATTTTGGGTTTTGAGGAGTTGCATATTTGTTTGTAAATGCAGGTGTTTGAAAAGGAATGCATGCTTGCAGGTTTGAATATTTGCATATTTGCTTCTCAATGGTGCATGCAGGTTCTCTGATTCATATTTGATGCAGGGATGCTAGAAATTGCATGCAGGTCTGAACTTTGGGGAATGCAGATTGTAATTTGAAAATGCATGTAGAATTGTTTTGAAACAGAGGAGTTTTGAATGCAAAGTATATGCAGACTCGTATATGGAAGAGAATGAAGTTGATCTTCTTGATTAAGAACAAAAATATGAATATGAATGAAGACACAATTCAATAAGAATGTATTTTCAGTTTTAAATGAATTAAAAGAAAAATTAAAATAAATTTGACACTTGTCATTTTAAAATAAAGATAAGATTACATTTGTTAGCTTTAATCTCTAATACACATACACTTGTCTTTATGAATTAAATTAATAAACATGTTTAATTAAGGTAAATAAGCATTTATAATTAGAGTTAAATAAGTATTAAACATAGTTAATTAAATCTTATTCATAATTATGTTATTTAAATAATTCTCTAAAGAACAAAGCAAGTATTACTACAATATACAAGTAATTCATTTTGAAAAGAAACTTTTTAAAACAAATTTATAAAAGAGTTTGTAACATTTTTTAATATACAACTTGAATTAAAAATTAAATTTAAACTAATTAAAACATTTATCTCATATTTAAAAACATATAGTATTTTATTAAATATTTTTGAAAAGCTCAAATTAAAAATAAATCACCATTTCTATTTTCAAAACATACTAAAATTATACTATACTAACTTAACTAAAACAACTTGTCTATTTAAAATATATACATAAATACATATACATTATTAAATAGAAAACAATTTATTAACTTATCAAAAATAATTTCACAAATTAAATTATTAAATAAAGAAGATTATTTAAATCAATATCAAATTTATTAACAAAAATATCAATTCAATATAAATTTAAACCCAGATTATTAAATTTATATTGTCCAAAATTCCGGGTCGTTACAAATCAATTACATTAAGTGATTATTCTTTGATTAGTCATCTTTTAATTAATAGCTTAATTAATTAATCATATTAATAAATCAATATTTTAAATTGATTCCACAAATTAATTAAGCTTTAATTAATTAGTCATACCCTGATTACATAAATAAATTAACCATCTTAATACATTAAATAATTTGTACCCATTTAATTACAATTTTAATTCACCTTAAAACATATAGGATTTAACCTATTAAATAATCACTTAATACAAACAATTTGAAAACTTTCTAAAACTTTGGAAATTCATTTAAAACTTGCTTAATACATTGTTTAAAACTTGATTTACACTTCCTTTGAAATTTATATAATTAGATAAACTAATTTAAAGATTCATGGAAAATTTAGTTTCAAATAAATTCTTTGACTAACTTGTTTGGTAAAAGCATTTGGAAAGTTTAACACAAAGTTTTTACCCTTGCTTTAAACTTGGTTATAAACTACATTCATACTCCACAATTTAAAATTCTTAATTTATTATGCAGGCCGAAGTCCAATAAAAAACGTAGTCCCGTCTTCCACCTCCAAACACACGACTCGGCTCCAGTTCCTTCGCTAGGAACTCAACGCAAATTAGAACTATAACAACACCGATCAACTCGCCATTCAACTCACTGAACAATGAATAACCTAGAACAGAAAGCAAACCAGATCGAACCTAAACCACTACACCCGATTCAATTCCAGTGCTGATCCTCATCGTGCACGCGGTGCACATGCACTACGTCTCCTCCAACCATCACACAGATGTGAAACTCAAACCCAGTCTCCATCCTTCTCACGCTCCAAAATAACCACTTCTTCGATGCACACAATTCTTCGATCGAAATTCGATCAAAAATCAACCCTCCAGTAACACCGAGAATCGACCTACCCTCACAAATCGACCCGCCTCAATGTCGACCGACCACCAGAGGTCGTAAAATTCTGACCTCAACCTCGTCACTACCCTACGCCAAGTTTCCCCTTGGTCCGGTCCACCTCGAACCACCACCAACGATGAAATCAGCACTTCAACAACCTCGACCAAAACAGCCTCCAAAACCCTACTTCGCCATTCCTCAACCACCACGGTCATCTTAAAAAAGCCACACCATTTTTCCTGACATTACCGATCGCCAAGCAAGCCTCAACAAAACCCCGATCAATCCAAAAGTTCGACGATCACCAGAAATTGCCTAAAAACAAATTTTTGTTCATGTTCAAACTGTTTCCCAAATACTTAACTATAAATCGAGATTTTGGTTTCTAAAATCCTAGTTTACTAAGGGGATTCAAGTTATACGCTTGAATTAATAAATTATTGAAATTGATTTTAACCCATATTAAGTTTCCACCATCCTTTGTTTTCCAGAAGATATATATATTCAAACTTATTCCACATAAACACATTTTTAAAGCTTTGCCTAAGTTAAAATAAACACCCTTTGTTCAAAGATCAAGGCCTAAAAATCATTCAGTTGATTATTTAAATTTTCAATCAGGACTGAGCCTGTAATATTTGGAACAGAGGCATGCTTTGCCTGTTCCCAATCATAATCACAGATACTATCACGCATATAAAGTCAACATGCACAGCATACTCCATATCATACTTCAAGAATTTATCACATACCAAACCAAGACATATCCATTTAAGAGTTTACTCACCTTTGTTTTGAAGACGGGAACATGCCTTTAAAACTTTGGAAACTAAAAGCTATGATTCCCTTGAAACTTGAATTGCTTGCTGAAATTTTGATTTGCTTGAAACTTTTTACCTCAGGTTGAAGATGCTTCAGGTTTTAATTTGTTTGATTTTTGTTCTTGTTTTTCTTTAGCTGGTTCTCTAGTTCGTATACAAGACAAGGGCAGAGCCTTTTATAAAGAAAGTGGAGGTGTATAGTGTAAGCTAAGGCCGATTTAACAAAAGGTAATTTACTTGCTTGCTTTTTTTTCCTTTATGCAGACTTGACTTTGATAATTTATTTTGTGTGCTTAGATTTGATGTTTAATGTGTTTGCATTAAATGCTTGCCTCCCCTTTTAGACTACAAATGTTTCATATGAGTTGATATATATATATATATATATACACACATTCTTTATTTGTATGTATACCTATATGTATATATATAGTTATGTATATATTTTTTCTTCTTATCTATTCTACTTGCATTGTACTATCCACATCTATGTTTACACTTATATATCTTTAATATAGAATCGGGCATTAAATATCAGAAAATTTATTTATTTGTTTAACAAAAGTTAATACCCCAATACTTAAATTCATTTAATCGTCCGATTAACACACATCAAAATCCGGGTCGTCGCATTCCTTCCACCTTTAGAACTTTTCGTCCTAAAAAAGAACCGAAGCGAGAGTTTTAATTTACTGCGTATTGTAGTCAAATTATTCTTTAAGCATTTTTAACTCTTTTACTCTTCTACTTTAAAATTTTAAAACGCTTTACAATCTACATGATATTACCCAAAATAGCTTTTATATAAAAATACTTTTTATAACTCGGTGTCTCAACAAGTCCATTCTTGTTCTCACAAAAATTCGGTCATATGATGATCAGACGTAGGACTGAAAATCTATAAGTACTTGGTAAACCCGTTCCAACTCCCAGTGAAAATACTTTGGAAAATAATTTTATTGAAAATATAGAAAACAGTTTTGAAAATAGAGGAAATATCTTTGGTGAGAATGCTCTGGAAATCATCACCCCCGTCCGTGGTCGCAGTTACATTCCAGGGTAACGTTGCCATCGCAGCAGAAGTCCATGTAACTGTAGGCACTCCGCGCCCCTCGATTACGCCATGGAACCCACAAAAGATCGCAGTTACATTCCAGGGTTACGTTGCCATCGCAGCAAAAGTCCATGTAAATGTAGGCATTAGCGCCCTCGATTTTCGCTGTCAAAATGAAACTTCTCCACTCCTACATAGGTCGTAGTCTACCGATGTAAAATCAAACATAGACCGTTGGCTCTCAGCGGCACACACGACTTTCCTATGTTACCATAGGTCGTAGTTTACCGATATAAAATCAAACGTAGACCGTTGGCTCTCAGCGGCACACACGACTTTCTCTATGTTACCATAGGTCGCAGTCTACCGATATAAAATCAAACGCGGACTGTTGGCTCTCAGCGGCACACACGACTTTCGCTTTGGTCTGCAGTAGATCGCAGTAACATCGAGTTACACTGTCGTCACAGCATAACCCAAATGCCTCTCTAGGCATCAGCGCCCCTCGACTTTCTCTACACACTACGCATAATCCTTAGGAACTAGTTTTGTCCGGACTCCTCACATGATCAACTTTAGAACCCCCCCTTAGGGTTCAAGGCAGTACCACCTTGTGGCACTCCTGAGAAGTTCATTTCAAGGGAGCGCCTTTTTCCCCAGAGCCATTTTCAAAACACTTCATACTATACACATATAATATCTTCCAAATCATACAACTAGTATGAATCTCATATAAATCTCCTTTTCTCAAAATCGATTATCCCAAAATCGATAATTCTCAAACTAGGCTTTCCAAATTCCAATATTGATTTTACCCAAAAATCAAAAGCCTTTCCAAATCCAAAGGTTCCCAAAACCTATTTCTAAAATCCTCATAAGATTCTTTATATATATATATATATATATATATATATATATATATATATATATATATATATTATCCTTGATAAAAATCTTTGGATCATTTCAAACTTGTATAAAACCCTTTTTATACTTCAAACACTTTTAAAATCCTTTTTCTTTCGGCAATAGATTCAACAAGGGAAGATTTATCTTATATAACAAAGATATATAATTTTGTTTATTCAAAAGCAAATATTCTAATTTGATTACTCTACAAAGTCACTTACCATTTTACTTACTTCCATAAAGTAATTTTTTACCATAGAAATATCCACTTTCCACTTAATTCATTGTATATTTCACAAAATATACTTTCATTTCAAAAGAAATCATTTCACATTTCTTATTCACAAATTTTCAATATCAATTTCATTCAAATCCATACAATGTACACATATCATCCGCACGCTATTCCAATTTGATCGCTTACTCGATCACACAATTTCACTTCCGAACTAGTATCGTTCACCCGACTTCCTAGTGCGGACTTAGATCTGGTTTCTTGATCAGAAACTATCATTCTCCTTGCATAGCCATAACTATGATAGAGAATATCCAGAATCAATCAACAATCCATATCTAGGTTCGCCATCGAATATCGAGTGAAAAAAAATCCCAACTCCAATCGATATAACTATCTCGAAATTCTATGCTCAAATCTGGATCAAAACACTATGCGAATAGAATAATATACGTACATCCTACGTATTTATCTTCATTGATTATCAACTAAATCGATTTCTCTTTCTATTCACATTTCCTTTAGTTTCTATCCACATAATCATAATTATTTCAATTCCATTGCATTATCACTTTAATCCTTATCTCAAATGGATATTCAATCATAAACAGTTTGAACTCTGTCCAGCTTAAATTCAGAAAATAGCTTGAAAAGTTTAAAATAGATAAGTTGTTAAAAAATAATTATTAGTTTGTAACATAGCTATAAAATAGTTAAGTAATTGTAAAATAGTTGAAAAATAGTCAAATAGTTATAGAAATTTTAAGTAATTGCAAAATAGTTGTAAATAGTAATTAATTTGTAAAATAGTTGGAAAACGGTAATTTGTTTTATAAAACAGTTGTAAAATAGTTAAATAGTTCCAAAAGTAGTTGCAAAACAAGTATACGATAGTTTGGTTTTTTATAAAGAAAATTGTATAGTAAGGAGATAGGAAAATAGATTTAAAACTGTTTATCTCAAAATGATTTATTATAATAAAAAATAGTCAAGAGCCAAACTGTTCAATTTCCCATCAATTCAATTTAAACTTCCACTTCCATTTAAATTGACTCAATTCTAATTTGAATAACTTCAATTCTAAGTAATTCAAACTAAATTCAATTTGAACTAATGACATCTAAATTTCAACTTTAACCCATCTTGAATTATATAAATTCGAGTTAGATTTCAAATGTTGATTTAACCCTTTAAATCAAATTAACCTTTATTTTTAAATCAATAATCCAGATCTTTACACAATTTAATTCTGAGTCCAATTCTCAAAATTCCCTTTTTAAATTATCTTTACTTACCTTATTTCAAAGTTCAAATAAGAGTTCAAAGCAAATTTTATCTTAAAAATTCAATTTATTACCCGATTTTATCTTCCAGTTTTGGAACTAGTTCTTAATATTCAAATTTTCAGCTCAAAGTAATTCCATATCCTTAATTTCAAATTAAAGTTTAAGTTCCCTTTTATCTCAATAATGGATACGTCACTACACTTCATTTCTCATTCATTTAAACAAATCCAATTCACAATTTAAGGATTATTAATAACAATAGGATGATATCATCTAATTCATTTTAAAACATCCATCCATTTCCAATTTCCAGATCTCAAACCCATTTTGAGATCACACAAACTCCCAATTCAAATTAACCATTTAACTTCCCAAGTTAAATCCCAATTTCATCTTGAAATTTTCAATTCAGGTTGCTTGCTAACTTATTTAACTTTCCCAAGGTTAAATTCAATTTGCTTAATCCATCCAATCTTATCCAATTTGAATTCCCATTTCAAAATGTTGAACATCACATTAATAATCTTATAAGTTCAAAAACTTATCACTTTGGGTATCACATCTCATTCCACATTTAAAACTCAACATTTAGAGTTTATTTCAAATCATCTTTGACATTATGTATATTCCGCATATATACATTTTATTTCCTTTACACACTAAGTTAACCTTAAATTTTAAACCACCTTTGGTTTTAAATTCAAAACAAATTCCTTTAAAATTTTCAAACAACTCCCGTTTGTATCAAGCTCTTTCATTCAAATATTACTATTTATATATATACATATTTTTAAACACTTGGAACAAATTTCCCAAATTTTTGGACTTAGATTTGATACTTTACCATTTAAACCCTTTTTCAATTTCAATTCATAAGTCAGACTCACCTAAATGTTTTACTTCCTTAAAACATTTCATTTTTCTTACTCATTAACACACATTTTATTATTGAACACAACAATGATAATAATCAAGATTATCAAACCTGGAAACCAATTCATTATCGTCTTTCTGAAAATTCTTCTCCAAATTCAAGATGTCAATTTCAGTTTGAATCCATTTCAAACTTATGTTTATTCAATTTCAATTTGGTGGTATTTCTATTACCACTTAATTTAATTCCAATAATTTAACAACCATTTACCTTAACATTTATTAGTAAGAAATATTTCTTTACATATATCAAAATATATTCTTATATAAAATCATTTAAAATCTTTATATAATATAAGAAAATAACAAGTACGCTCTCGTATAAATATACATTCAACTCATTCTAGGGTACCATCGACCCTATTCTTAATGAGTAACCCCAATAGAGCCAAGGTTCTCGCTTAACCTTCAGCTCTGATACCAACTGTAATGACCCAGAATTTTTGAACCCGAAAATTCCAGATAGTTATGAAAAAGAAGAAAGAGATAGAAGAATAAGAAGAACAGAAACACCAACATCTCACATTCTCAGCGGATAAAATATAATAACAAATAATAACAGTATACAAAAGAATTCTGTATCTGTCAAAATACTTTTATAATACATCAGAGTTACACATATATACAGGCACTGGATATACACAATCATCATGCCTCCGATATACAACAATATAACACAGCGGAAACACTCCATACGTTCTTGCTATCTTGCATGCCTGCTGAGCTCCAGAACATCCTTATCTTAAAATCTGTAATACTCGGTCTGACCCAAGCATTACATCAAGTAACACCCGCGTCAGGCTGGAAACCAACGTGAGTAAACCCATCTAACATGGAATACAACAGCATAAACTTACATAAAACCCGGGGTAACTCATATCAAATTACCAATTCACAATTTGTTATAGACATTACTTATTTCACACATCAATTTCTAAGTACCAAGACTTAGATTAAATGGCCCAATTCACTTGAATCAGTTCATTCCAATCTATTGATTTCACATATCAATCTATAAAGAATCGAAGTGATTCGGGTATTGACTAATACCCGACTCTGGTCTCTTCAAACTCAATGTCATCTAATCCCAAGTTATTCAATTAAATACAACTCAACTTTAATTACCGGATAACCCTTTTACCCAACAATTCATAATTGATAGATAATCACATTATCACTGAACATCCAACATATCATATCATAAAGCAATTCATATCATAGACATCAACCAATCCAAAGCACTTATCATCATTCAATCATTCATAAACAAGATTGATCACTTCATTAATTACATTAATGATCCTCTAATTACTTTCATTAGTTAATTATTCTTAAATTTCATTAAATAATTAACCTTTAACTTAATCAACCTTGATTAATCACAATCAGAAATTAACTTTCCTTAATTAGTCCATCAATTAAACCTTCTTGATTAATTATATTGATTTATCTTTTCATTACACTAAGTAATTATCATTTAATTTCTTCCACCAAGTAATTATCCTTTAATTACTTCCCAACAAGCAATTTCCTTTTAATTAATTACATCCAATAATTATCCACTAATTACTTCACTAAGTAATTACACCTCATTAATTACCTTAAGTAATTATACTTATCCCAACATCAAATGATTACCTTTAATTAATTAAACTTAATTAATTAACTAAAATTAACCACATCAACTTAATTAATTACATTGAGTAATTAATTCCTTAATTAATTACCCTGATTAATTATTTTATAGTTATTAATTAATTATCCTTTCATTAATCACATTCATTAATTAACTAACTTTAAATTAATGCCTAAATTAATAAATACTTAAATTAATTAATCCTTAATTAATTATACTAAGTAATTAATCCCTAACAAATTTGTCTTTTAATTACTTACACTAAGTAATTCCATTTAAGTAATTATTCTTCAATTACTTACATTAATAATATTTAATCAACAATTAATTAATTGCTAATTTCCAAATAATTAATCTCTAATTAATTAATGACATTAAGCAATTATCTTTAACTGAATTAATTATCATTAATCAATTACATTAAGTGATTAATCCTTGATTAGTCATCTTTTAATTAATAGCTTAATTAATTAATCACATTAATAAATCAATATTTTAAATTGATTCGACAAATTAATTAACCTTTAATTAATTAGTCATACCCTGATTACGTAAATAAATTAACCATCCTTAATACATTAAATAATTTGTATCCCATTTAATTACAATTTTAATTCACCTTAAAACATATAGGATTAACCTATTAAATAATCACTTAATACAAACAATTTGAAAACATTCTAAAACTTTGGAAATTCATTTAAAACTTGCTTAATACTTTGTTTAAAACTTGATTTACACTTCCTTCGAAATTTATGTAATTAGATAAACTAATTTAAAGATTCATGGAAAATTTAGTTTTAAATAATTTCTTTGACTAACTTGTTTGATAAAGCATTTGGAAAGTTTAACACAAAGATTTTACTCTTGCTTAAAACTTGGTTATAAACTACATCCATACTCCAAAATTTAAAATTCTTAATTTATTAAGCGGGCCGAAGCCCAAAACAAACGTAGTCCCGTCTTCCACCTCCAAACACACGACTCGGCTCCAGTTCCTTCACTAGGAACTCAACGCAAATTCGAACTATAACAACACCGATCAACTTGTCGTTCAACTCGTCGAACAACGAATAACCTAGAACAGAAAGCAAACCAGATCGAACCCAAACCACCATACCCGATTCAATTCCAGTGCTGATCCTCATCGTGCACGCGGTGCACATGCACAATGTCTCCTCCGACCATCACACAGATGTGACATTCAAACCCAGTCTCCATCCTTCTCACGCTCCAAAATAACCACTTCTTAGATGCGCACAATTCTTCGATCGAAATTCGATCAAAAATCAACCCTTCAAAAACACCGAGAATCGACCTACCCTCACAAATCGACCCGCCTCAACGTCGACCGACCACCAGAGGTCGTAAAATTCTGACCTCAACCTCGTCACTACCCTACGCCACGTGTAACGACCCAATATTTAACCACTTCAAAGTATAACATTTAAAATGATTTTAAATATAAAAAATAAGAGGTTTTATGATTCAAATAATATTAGATAGGATTTGAAAATAGAAATGTACATAAAAATAGTAACATTTGCTTATATCGACAAAAGTGACAAAATCCTAATTTCAGAAAAGTAAGTTTAAATGGTTTAATAAATTATTTTAATTTATTTACGAATGTTTATATTTTTAAATAACATTATAAAAATTTATTTTTAAATTTGGATTATATACATAAATAGTTTAAATAAAACATCAAAATATGACCGTAAAACATTTTGTCAAAAATCGACGTTTTGTCGATTTAAAGTTGTCGCAACGTTGTTGCACCTTTATGTATACAATTTAATAAATATGGTAACATATAAAGATAGTTAACAATTAACTAAAAAAGGTTACTTTTAGTAATCACACCTAGAAAATTCTAGAAAGTAATTAGCAAAAGTAAACTAAAAAAGACAAAACACATGTCACATCAAAAGTGACATAAAGTAAAGAAAGTGACATAAAGTAAAGAGAAGTGACATAAAGTAAAGTAATCATTCTTATTCTTTACTTAACTTTAAAGTATTTGAATTTTAAAAGTGTGATGTGATGTGGATGGAAAGTTTTGAATTAAATAAGTTTACTTAATTCTTAAGGAAGGTTATTTAAGTAAAAACACAAATCTATATTTTATTCTCAAATATTTTCCATAAATACATACCCACTTTCTCACTTTCTTTCACACTTCTTCTTCTCAAAATTTTAAGCTTCTTCTTACCTCCTTTAATGGCTTCCAACCTTAATAAAGTTATGCCAAAATATTTTCAAAAATAAAGTAAAGAAAATATCGACAAAACACCGTCCGAACCACTTCAAACTCCTCCTCCTTCCTCACATTGCTCACGCCCTCTCTTCCTCCATTTAGCCGAGCACTTTTAGCCTTCTACAAGCCAAGGCGAGCCATCTAAGTCGAAGCATTCAAGGAATTATAAGCTTAAAACGTCGAGTAGCGAAGCTATAGCCGATTTTCCATTCACCAAAACCAAACAAAGTGAGAGCTCCTAATTTTATGTATTTATTTGGTTATGATGTTGTGATATGTTTGTTTGGATGTTAATAATGATGTTTGATAAGTGTTTGAAAAAGAAAGCAACCTCCTTTAAGTCATTTGCAAAAGTTAGTAAGCAAATATGTACATAAACGAGAATTATGTGACATTAAAATGAAAATGTTGTTAAATTGATATGCAAGTTCATATGACATATTAGAATATGTTAAAATGATTACAAATATTGTTTTGGATGTTTATTAGTTGTATATTAAATATATATGTTGAAACAAGTCACGGATTTACAGGACGTATAATCATACGGAAATCACTTTCCAAAAGAAATGAAATGTGATATGGAATCATTTATACCTTTGAAAAATGTTTGAAAATATATTAGAAATAATTCATAAGTGTTTAAACTTTTTTCGACAAAGTTTGAATACGAATCTCAAAATACGCCAAAAATTTGACGCGTCGCGTAACGGTAGTTCGCGTTTTCGCGTCAAAAGTTCAAATGATCATACGAAGTGGAATATAGTTCGAAATTCTTCGAAGTAAGAATTTTCCGAATCCTTATATCCATATCTTTCATAAAAAAAGAGAAAATCAAGATTTCATCCTGTATATTTTGAAATATGGCAAAATCAATTTTCAAGAAAAATCCAGTTTTTGCACTAAATGACCAAAGTTGGAAATTGATGAAATTAGTGTTTTAAAAATATGAAATAAATTCTAAAAATCTTTTAAAATATTTTAAAAGTGATTTAAGTTAGAAAGATGGTTTTCTAAATGATATGAAAGTTGTTTTGAAGAATATAGCTTCTAAAGCACTTTTTGCAATATATTCTGCAAACGTTTTTCAATAACTTTTGAAATAAAGTTTGAAACTTAACAATCCTTTCTTAAAATCCTTAGGAAATGTTTTTAAGTGAATAATAAAGCATTCCAAAATAAATTTGAACAATTTAACATTATTTCAAAGATGTTTAAACAAGAAGTTAAGTGATTTAAAAAGGGAAAATGAGTATGCAGAAACGACTAGTACATTTGTCCCGCCTGTGAGATCTAAAAGTGAAAATAAGGTCTGTAACTAAAGTTAGGAATGGAGCAACCAGTGCCCTGAACTTACCTGGCCTCAGTTTTCTCTTTTAGGAGAGGGGTGGAACATATCGAAAGGAAAGCCCGGATGCTCAACTTGGATTTTATAGAAATAATCTCCTTATACTCAACATTAAAATCCAAAGAGGGAACTTGTCCTATTCGTGGAATTTAAAAGGTGATCTCACCGTTATTCCGCCCATAGCACTCGTTGAATACGGAAGTTGATTTTGGATAAAAGTAGAATGATTTCCATAATCCTATTTTCTCAAATGATACTCTATAAAAATGATTTGAGAAATATTCAAAAAGAGGTTTAAATGATTCCGTATTCACTAAAAGAATATTTTGAAAATATATATCTCTCGGAGGTATTTTGGTAAAGGAAAATGAAAGAATCAAAAAACAATCACTTAATTACATCATTTTTATCGATGATTGGATTTTGAAGAACCGGGGTTGGATTTGGTTAATTCCTATCCGAAAACCACTTCGAACCAGTTTAAGTATTCGAAGAATGAAGATGTTTGAAGACGGAGATATTGAAATGAATAAAACGAGAGACTACTTGTTGATTAATTGAGGATAAACTCCCGATTCACTATATTGTAGCAGTGGCCTCTTTGTTATGAAAAACCTCCAAACCACAAGGGCTTCTCGCCTAGTAACGGCCGAGGAAAGTACATTCGGTTTCGTTCGGTCCCAGAACGAACTTGTATGGATGAATGTCTGACCTTGCATTCCAAATCATAATGAGTGATTTCTATAAAAGTATATCAGTCGGTGGCGGAGAAGACACCTCCTCTTTGCTTAACACCCTTTCCCGAGACATACGTGCTCAGGAAGTTATACATCTGTAGAAATCAGTCGTGTGAATGTGGAATGGCAATGTGGCATTCAAAGTGAAAAAAGATGTGCTATGGGAAAAGGTAATCGTAGCCTCGAGCCTCATCAACGGAAATGACCGAAACAGGGTTAGATGCGGCAAGGCTAAGTGGGTCATTCCCAATTAGGGTATGATCATCTCCTTCTTGATATATTTCTTCCCGCTATGACGTTCGGGATGTAAATTATTGTGGAAGTATGCGAAGAGAGCTCTCGGATAACGGTCGATAACGACTGGGGGATGACATATTCGGTACTATCTAGTTACAGAGGTATGTCGGTCTTGTGTTCGTAGAGGAGTTTTGTGATGGTTCCACAGGACATCCATCTAGAGGTGTACCCATCGGAAGGTAGTCCCTTCACCTGGTCATTTGTATGGAAATCCATTCTTCAATAAGAACTTGCGGTTTTGTTTGTAGAACCTAGTATGCTAGAATTTAATCAATTTAACAATTTTGGCTAAGATTAATAAGTTTATTTGAAAATGTTTTCAAAGAATGTCGTTAAAAATAATATCCCTAAATTTTGCGTAATAAAGAGTTTTGGTTATCATAAGGTAAAACTCGATCCGTGTTTATGTGTGGCGTGGTCTTATGAGATACCTTTTTGTTTTCAAAAACATCATACTTTGAGTTCTCACACCAGTCCCACGACTGACCCGGAGTTTGTTTTTCCCTTTAAACTCTGGATGCCCTATTTTCCGGGCAGCCGTGTACTCAGAATACCTTAGGAGTATTTTGGAGCATGTTGGGGAGCATTTTGGACAAGTCTTTTGGAGCGATGAAGCTGAAGTACCTTATGTGGTTATCTACCCATTTTCCGCTATGTTATGCAGTTTGCATTTCTAGCATATGTACGGATAGACAGTTTTAACTATCCCGCTAGATTTGTATTTGACTCTTATCATTATGTATAATTATAAATGTTGAATGCGATGTGGGATTCTATTATTCTGTTATCTTCTATCTTTATTTTCTTTTACACATCTGATAATCTGTCTCCCCGACACTTGGATTTACGGCACGTGAATACCGTGGATGTATTAGTGTCGATTTCTGAGGATCGAGGAGACGGGTCGTCACACTTGGTATCAGAGCTGAAGGTTAAGTGAGAACCTTGGCTTTGTTAGGGTATGACTTATTAGAGGTAAGGTTATTAATGCCCTAGAATGAGTTTAGTCAGAGAGAGCGCATAATTAAAACTTCTAATTTGAATAAGTATATTCATACTATAGAGCATTCCTTAAGATATCTCGTCTATATATCCTAAAGATCTTTTTCTTACTATATGCAGATAGTAGAAAATGAGTAGAAGAAGAGTACGAGGTAGGGGAGGAAGTAATGCCACAAATGGTCAAACTTCCGTAGCTACAGTAGTCGAGGAAGTAGTAGTTCCAGTACAGGCCCAAATTAACTTTGCAACTTTATGCAAGAACTATACCAGCCTTGGTGGTAAACCTTTCAAAGGAACCGAAATCATCATTAAAGTACAAGCTTGGATCCGCTCTTGTGAAAGAATTTTCAAAGGACTGAATATTGGAGATGAGCAGAAGAGATTCTTAGCCTCTTGGCAATTAGAAGACGGAGCTCTAGTTTGGTGGGAATCTATTACTCAGAATGAGTCAGAAGATGATTTCCCATGGGAACGATTCAAAGAAGTTCTGGAGGAGACGGGTCGTCACACGTGGTATCATGATTATACGTCGTGTAAATCCGTGACTTGTTTCAACATATATATTTAATATACAACTAATAAACATCCAAAATAATATTTATAATCATTTTAACATATTCTAATATGTCATATGAACTTGCATATCAATTTAACAACATTTTCATTACAATGTCACATAATTCTCATTTATGTACATATTTGCTCACTAACTTTTGCAAATGACTTAAAGGAGGTTGCTTTCTTTTTCAAACACTTATCAAACATCATTATTATCATCCAAACAAACATATCACAACATCATAATCAAATAAATACATATAAATTAGGAGTTCTCACTTTGTTTGGTTTTTGTGAATGTAAAATCGGCTATATCTTCGCTACTCGACGTTTTAAGCTTACGATTCCTTGAATGCTTCGACTTAGATGGCTCGCCTTGGCTTGTAGAAGGCTAAAAGTGCTCGGACAAATGGAGGAAGATAGGGCGTGAGCAATGTGAGGAAGGAGGAGGATTTTGAAGTGGTTCAGACAGTGTTTTGCCGATATTTTCTTTACTTTATTTTTGGAAATATTTTGGCATAACTTTGTTAAGGTTGGAAGCCAAGCTGAGTATAAGTAATGCATATCACCCCCAAACTGATGGACAGACGGAAAGAGTTAACCGTGTTTTGGAAGATCTTTTGAGAACATGTATTCTAGATTTTGGAGGCTCATGGAAGAATCATTTACATTTAGTAGAGTTCTCCTATAATAATAGCTATCAAGCTTGTATCGGCATGGCACCGTATGAAGCTTTGTATGGCCGTCCATGTAAATCCCCAGCATGTTGGATAGAAACCGGAGATCCGTTAGTGTAACGACCAAACCGGAATTTTCACTCTCGAAAATTTTGGATAGTTATGAAAAGAAGAAAGAGATAGAAGAAGAAGAACAGAAACATCACAACTCACATACGCAGCGGATAAAATATAATAATAAATAATAACGGTTTACAAGAATACTATATTTGTCGATTACATTTAATATACATCAGAGTTTCACATATATACAGTCACTGAATATTTACAATTATCAAGTCTCAGATTAACAGTAATATAAATACAGCGGAATACTCTCTACGATGTTGCCATCCAGCTCGCCTCTTGAGCTCCAGAACGTACCTGCCTGAAAATCTGTAATACTCGGTCTGACCCGAGCATTACATCAAAGTAACACCCGGGTCAGGCTGGAAACCAGCGTGAGTAAACCCATTTAACAAGGAATACTAAAGCAAACAACTTATATAAAACCCGGGTAACTTATATCAATTCACAAGCCACAATTTTATTATAGTCATCACAAATTCCACACATCCATTTCCTAAGTACCAAACTTAGATAAATATTCCAGACTACTTAATCATTTCAATCTAGCCTATTGATTTCACAAATCAATATATAAATATTCGAAATGGTTTTGGGTATTTCCCAAATACCCGACCCCGGTCTCTTCGAGACTCATATTATCCTAACCCAAGTTATTCAAATGACATTCACAACATATCATATTAAAGATATCAACAAAGCATCCAATACCATTCAATCATCCATAAGCAAAGCTTAATAAATTAAATTTTATTAATCCTGATTGAATTATTAACCTCAATCACTTAGATTTCTTCATTTAACATTAATTAATTTCCAATCAATTAACCAATCATTCTTTCATTATTCATCTTAATTAACCACACTGGATTAATTATCCTTTTATTACAATAAGTAATTAATGCTCACTTAATTACGCAATTAATTAACCTTTACTCCTCCGTATTACTTACATTGATCCTTAATTAATTACTCAAATTAATTATCTTATAACCACTATTGATCGATTATCCTTAATTTAATCATACTTCTTAATTAATTTCTTTAATTGACCCATCCTGCATTAATTACTCTATGCAAATAATCCTTTATTTGCTTTTATCAATAATTATCCATTGGTTAATTATCCTTAATTTAACCTTTAAATTTTGAATTTAATTGCTTACTCCTTAACACATCAACTCTTAATAAATTACTATTTTAAATTTCTTACATTAAGTCATTAATACTTATAAATTTTCCCATTAATTACCTACCTTACTTAATGATATCTAGTGATTATTCTTTTATATAAGTGGTTATCATTAATAAATTTCCAATTAAGAAATTCACCTTTAATTAAATTATCATCCTTAATTGCAGAAATTGAACACATTGATAAATCAATCCCTTATATTGATTCCTTAAATTAATTAACAGGTTTATCTTAATAATTAAATCAATTATTTACCCCTTTAATTAATTACATTAATCAACTATCCTTCTTACTAAATAATTTGTATTTATTCCATTTGCAGTATTTAATCATTTTTAAAGACCTATAGGAATTACTTACTAAAATCACCTGAAAATCTATAACCAAACAATTTACCCGAGCTACCCCTAAATTTCTTCGAGTAAAACCCTACCCTACTTCGAGCAAAACTGAAATTACTCGAGATAAATTCGAGTATACCATTAAATTTACATTTTAAATTTGTTTAAACATTTTATATGTTATAAAACTTATCTATTTCAACTAGGATTCAAATTCACTTTGAACCCAAACTTTAAATTGACTTAACTATTAAAAATCTTGTTTCCAGTTTAAATTCTTTTCAGGTTTTTTTTTTAAACCTGAAACCAACCATGTTCACGTCCAGACTTCGGAAAACCCCCACGTCTTTCTTCCCCTTTACTGATTATCAGTAATAAAGTTAAGAATCTAGTGCTACACATTCACGCGAGCAACCAGAAAAGACTCGAGACAAATTGAAAAAAAAACTCACCTGCTATCACCATAACGTTCGCGCCTCCACATGTTCACCGAAGCTTCAACGATGCATGCGTACCCCTTCAATACAAGACCGCGCCTGCTCAATCACCTCGCGGCGATGAAATGCCCAATTTCCCGAAACACTACCTGCGCCGTACCCAATTCGTACGCGCAAATGCTCGAGTTTGCCCCTCGAGCACCTCAATATCGCGCACACCCTCCATTGCTACCCACGCGAGACCACCAGCCCTGCCGCCCTCCCAGCCTTGTCAATACGAACTCGAATTGGCACCGTCTTGCCCTACTTCGTGCGGGAGCACGGGCTCGACATATCTACACTCGGTATGAGCACGAATACCCAAGGTCGCCATCGATTGAAAAAAAAATCGCCTGCGATTTCTTCTATTTTTTTTTAGGATGAGTTCGATTACTGTTATGATTAGAAAGAGGGACGGGGGAGATATAGATTTGGGATGGCTTGTTGAGCACGAGTAAATGAAAATATCTTTGACCCTTATTTGAATTTAAATTTCATTATATTTTCAAAACGTTCCATTAACTGTTATTTAAATTTCGAACTCCTCTTAAGGAATGTCGCGAGGCGATTTCAGGGTTTTACCCGCGTTCCGAACACAATGGAACGCGTTTCGGAAGCTAATTCGTTCATATACACGAGTTACAAAAGAAAACGATCAATTTTAAATTAAATTGATTAAAACAATTCTAAGCGTTTTGAGCTATCAGAGTCAAATGACAACTCCAATTACTATGAAAATTAAAATCCGATAATAACTAACTATTACGGATCCAATGAAACTGGTTTCGTCGAATTCCGAGACTGTGCCTCGGAATGCTATTTTGAAATTCAATTTAAACGATATATTATTAAAATTGAAAAAATTACTTTTTAACTAAATTTCAATTATCCTATTATATTCAGTATCATCGTTATAAATTTTATAAGCCTTCAAATAATTTTTAATAGGCTTAAAATCTCAAATTCAACAATTTACCCAATTTCAATTATATAATTCAATACGTTAATTATCTAATAAATATTAATATTTTGGAATTCAAGCTGAAATTAATCTTTCAAATGTCAAAAATCAATTTATCATTCCATTTTAAATCGTTAAAATTTCCGGGTCGTCACATTCCTCCCCCCTTAAAAGAATTTCGTCCTCGAAATTACTAGTTAGGAAGAATGGACCAATACCCGCTTACCCTTTACAAAACTCACTATTCAACATCCTCCCAACTATCTTTTATTCAAAACCTATTATCACATCAACCAACTTCTCAAAACCTATCATAGTTCCAAATCATATTTCTTTGCTCAATTATCTAAATTTCAAGTATAAATCAAATTTTGAATTACCAAAATTTGATCAAAATTTTTCTAACTTTCTAAATTTCCGAAATTTTTTGCCAGCGTCTCCTTTGCGCGGCTAGCTCGGTACAACTACAAAAGGCCTCTACGGGCTCCCAAATTCCAAAAGAAAACAAAAGCCAAGTGGCTATATCAAAAACCCAATCCAATTCTTACAGAAATTAAAATACATACATTTTTGTCGGGCAATTCACATTTATCTTTTGGAATCAAATCCAATTTTCTTTTCCCCTTTTAATACCCGCATATCTTACTTAACAATAATATCCAATCGTAACATTACAATCATTTTATACATTTCCACATATATGTTTCATATCTATTTCAAAATTAGTTTTTACCGTTTCATATGAATTCAATTTATTTTCGATTTCTAATATTGAGTTTTATCTTTCATTTAAACTGATTCATATTAGTTTCATTTACTCGTTTACTTTAATCCCCAATTTATAATTGTTTGTTGGTAACCAAAATTTTCAAAAAATTTCTAACTCCCAAAATTTTGAAATTTTTTCGACAGAGTCTCCTTTGTACGGAGGAGCTTTTGCAATTTGACAAGAGATATAAATATATATACATCGACCCACACGGTCGGAAAAAGCAAAAACAGTTCATATTTCCTATTTTTATAGCGTAGGCGTACCTTATTTAGTATTTTAAGCAAGCGGCTTATTTATTCTAGCAAATAATGCAATCCAAATCCAGCCAAACGGCCTTCAGGTACCTGTACTTACTCAATTTAAATATGTAAGTGCCATATGTAGAGAATTTATTAGCATTTCACTTACTTTCAATAGCTAAACACATGTATTACATACACAACAAGCACCAAAACGCTTTCCATAAGCGATTTATATAACTTTTAGGCTAATTCAATTGTTTTCAATCAATTTATAAGCCATGTCATTCAGTTACAATGGTTTGCAACTCAATTTCTTATATACCATTGATTTTAATCTAAACAAGCTCATATTCAATTCAATTAATCCTAAAACCAATTTATTTAATCTTTATCAACTCACAGGAATTTAATTATTTTGGAACATGCCAAACGACAATTATTTCATTAAATTTTGACGATATTTGCTTGATAGAGTATTTAATTTGAGTTTATAACTACTTTTAAATAAATTTCAACTCATTCTGTAAGTAATTCCATTATAATTTTTTTTTCACTACCATACATATACCTTTCATTCCATTTCCAATTTATTCACCACCATTTATTTAGCTCAACATATTCATTTATGTATACTACCAGCCATTCTTCAATCCAAGCTTTTATTTTAATGGGCTTTCACTCTTATTCGAAGCCAAACTTCCATAAATTTTAAACTTAAGTTAATTTACTTTATTAAAATTCCAACATCAACTTAAGTTTACTCCCATTTGATCCTTATTTAATCAACTTCCATTAAATTCAGTTAGTCATCCATTTTAAATTTTAATTTTAAATTCAACCTTTAATTTATCAAAATAATATCCAAGCACATACTTAACTCGTTTATACTTCAAATTAATATACCACCAAATTGAAGTTCAGTCTGATAATCCAATTCCAATCACAACTTTGATTTAGTTTTTATTCAACCAGACTTCATCCATTTATTATTCAACTCAATTAACCCACTTAAAAAATTTAATTTACTTACTTAATTCTTTATCGAATTTATTTTATTAATACAAAGTCATTTTCAATTTATTTCTATTCATTTGGGTTTTGTTTGCAACCCAACCATTTCTATTATTATTTACTTCCATATCATATGACAACACTTCTCTTATATCCAATTTACTTGCGAATTTCATTAAATATTATTCAAATCACCCTTGAATTTTATTTATAATTCAAACCATCACATTTTTCAATCCAACCCTATTTTATTTTAATTTTACAACATTTCCTCTTATTTAATTCATTATCAAATCCAAGTCGAATTCAATTAACAATTCGAATTCACTTCCAAATTCCATTATTAACTTACAATCCATTTATTTACCCAAGATAAAATTTATTTATATACTCAATCAAATAATTCTTTAACCAATTAGCTTATTTCCAACTTCTAAATCAATATTCGATTTTTAATTACAAATTCACTTCATAAAAATTCCAGTTTGGATTTCCTTGATTTTCCAAAATTCCAACATCTTCATTTAAAAATTGTTAGAAATGCCTTTTAAATTTACATCATACTATTAAAATAACTATTTATAAAAATACATTTCATGACTCGATGTCTCAACCAGTCCATACTTGTTCTCACAGAAATTCAGTCTTACGTTGATCAGGCGTAGGACTGAAAATCTATAAGTACTTGGTAAACCCGCTTTCAACATCCAGTGAAAATATTCGGAAATAAATTTTATTAAAAATATATAAAACAGTTTTTTGAAAATAGAGGAAATATCTTTGGTGATAATGCTCTGAAAATCATCACCCCATCCATGGTCACAGTTACATCCCAGGGTTACGTTGCCGTCGCAGCAAAAGTCCATGTAACTACAGGCTCTCCACGGCCTCTCGATTACGCTATGGAACCCACACAACAGATCACAGTTACATCCAGGGTTACGTTGCCGTCACAGCAAAAGTCCAAGTAACTGCAGGCTCTCCGCGGCCTCTGATCTCGCTATCGAAATGAAACCTCTCCACTCCTACATAGGTCGCAGTCTACCGAGATAAACTCAAACGCAGACTGTTGGCTCTCAGCGGCACACACGACTTTCGCTATGTGGTATACTATAGTGTCGCAGTCTACCGATATAAAATCAAACGTAGACCGTTGGATCTCAGCGGCACACACGACTTACGCTATGGCATACTCAACTCATAATCCTCAGGAACTAGTTTTGTCCGGACTCCTCACAGGATCAACTTTAGAATCCCCCCTTGGGTTCAAGGCAGCACCACCCGGTGGCACTCCTGAGAAGTTCATTTCAAGGGGCGCCTTTTTTTCACAGAGCCATCATCAAAACATTTTGTACTATATACATATAGCATCATCAAATCATACACCTAGTATGATATCATACAAAGCTCCTTTACGAAAAATCGATTATCCCAAAATCGATAATTCTCAAATTAGGCTTTCCAAATTCTAACATTGATTTTACCCAAAATCAAAAGCCTTTCCAAATTCAAAGGTTCCCAAAACCCTTTTCCCAAAATCCTCATAAGATCCTTTTTATATATATTCAAATATATATAACTTTCAAAAATTTGGATCATTCCAATCTCGTATAAAACTCCCTTTTATACTTCAAACATGTTCAAAAATTCTTTTCTTCCAGCAATAGATTCAACAATGGAAGATTTGTCTTGTATAACAAAGATATATAACCTTGTTTGTTCAAAATCAAATATTCAAATTTGATTACTTTTTCCAAGATCAATTTCCTTTCTATTCACATTTCCTTTAATTCCCATTGAATTGTCACTTCAATTCTTACCTCAATTGGGTATTTAAACCAATTAACAGTTTGAACTCCGACCAGTTTTAGTAAATAGCTTGAAAATTTTAAAAATAGATAAGTAGTTGAAAATAATTATTCATTCACCAAATAGCTATAAAATAATTAACTAATTGTAAAATAGTCGAAAACTAATTGAATAGTTTCAAAGATTCCAAATAATTGCAAAATAGTTGTAAAATATAAATTAGTTCGTGAAATAGTTGAAAAATAGTAATTAGTTTAAGAAAACAGTTGAAAAATAATTAAATAGCTCCAAAATAATGGTAAACAATTATAAAATAAGTTAGTTTTAAAAAGAAAGGTTGTATATATTTAATAGCTGAGAAAAATAAGTTTATATTAAGACAATTTATATTGAAAATAGTCTAGAGCCAACTGTTCACTTCCCCAACAATTCAATTTAAATCTCCTTTTAAATTGACCCAATTCCAATTCAAATAACTCCAAATTCCATTGGACTTGATTAATTCCCAATTCAACTTGAATCAATCCTGATTCCTTTCCAAATTTAAATCAATTCTAGTTGATTTTAATCCTGTTCAAATTTAATCATAATTTCATATTATTCCAATCAATTTGGATTATTATCAATTTAATTTCAGAATCCAAATCACTTCAATTTTCCATTAAATTTTTAAACTTACCCATCTTCAATCACGAATCCAATTAATTCAAATCAGATTTCAATTTGAACTAATTCAATTCTAATCCCAGGTTCAAACCATCTCGAATTATATAAATTCGAGTTAAATTCTCAAAGGTTGATTTAACTCTTTAAACCAAATTTCTGAGTCCAATTCTAGAAATCCCATTTTAAATTATCTTTACTTATGTATTTCAAGGTGCAAATGAGAGTTCAATACAATTTTATTTTAAAATTTTAATTTATTATTAAATTTTATCATCCCGTTTGAAGTCAATTCTTAAACAAGTTTATTTTACAATTCAATTATTCAAATTTATTTTAAAACGTCCATCCATTTTCAATCTTTAAATCTCAAACCCGTTTTGAGATCACACAAATTCCCAATTCAAATCAACTATTTAACTTCCCAAGTTAAATTCCAATTTCATCTTAAAAATTTTCAATTCAAGTTGTTCATTCAAACTTATTTAACTTCTCCCAAGTAAAATTCGATTTACTTAATCCAATCAATCTAACTCAATTTGAATTCTCACTTCAAATTTCAAAATTCTTTACCTCTTATAAGATCAAGACTTATATCACTTTGATTTTTCCATTACATTTCAGGGAAAATCAAAATTCAACATTTAGAGTTTATTTCAAATTATCTTTGATATCATGTATATCCATACATATTTATTTCTTGGCCCTCCCAGCCATGTTTTAAAATTGTAAACCACCTTTGGTTTAAATTCAAATCAAATTTCAAACAATCCATTGTTTGCAACAAGTCCCATTTCCTTTTTATATTATTCTTATTTCTATAATTTCAAGATTAAATTTCAGTTTGAATCCCATTTCAAACTTACATTTATTTAAAGCTTTTAAATAATTTAATTCCTGAATCCTAATTTTAGAATCTCATTTTCGATTAATTAAATTTCGATTTGGTTGTATTTTCGTTTTTACTTCATTTAATTCTAATTCAAGACTTCAATTTGGGTGTATTATATTACTTCTAAATTTTAATTCCAATAATTTAACAACCAATCACCTTAATATTTATTAGAAGGAAATATTGCTTTATATATCCAAAAATATATATTTTATATAAAATCATTTAAAATCTTTATATAAGAAAATAACAAGTACGCGCTCATATACACTCAACTCATTCTAGAATACTTTGGACTCTGTTTAATTAGTAATCCCCACTAGAGCCAAGGTTCTCGCTTAACCTTTCAGCTCTGAACCAACTGTAACGACCCGGAATTTTCACTCCCGAAAATTTTGGGTAGTTATGAAAAGGAGAAAGAGATAGAAGAAGAAGAACAGAAACATCACAACTCACATACGCAGCGGATAAAATATAATAATAAATAATAACGGTTTACAAGAATACTATATTTGTCGATTACATTTAATATACATCAGAGTTTCACATATATACAGTCACTGAATATTTACAATTATCAAGTCTCAGATTAACAGTAATATAAATACAGCGGAATACTCTCTACGATGTTGCCATCCAGCTCGCCTCCTGAGCTTCAGAACGTACCTGCCTGAAAATCTGTAATACTCGGTCTGACCCGAGCATTACATCAAAGTAACACCCGGTCAGGCTGGAAACCAGCATGAGTAAACCCATTTAACAAGGAATACTAAAGTAAACAACTTATATAAAACCCGGGTAACTTATATCAATTCACAAGCCACAATTTTATTATAGTCATCACAAATTCCACACATCCATTTCCTAAGTACCAAACTTAGATAAATATTCCAGACTACATAATCATTTCAATCCAGCCTATTGATTTCACAAATCAATATATAAATATTCGAAATGGTTTCGGGTATTTCCCAAATACCCGACCCCGGTCTCTTCGAGACTTATATTATCCTAACCCAAGTTATTCAAATGACATTCACAACATATCATATTAAAGATATCAACAAAGCATCCAATACCATTCAATCATCCATAAGCAAAGCTTAATAAATTAAATTTTATTAATCCTGATTGAATTATTAAACTCAATCACTTAGATTTCTTCATTTAACATTAATTAATTTCCAATCAATTAACCAATCATTCTTTCATTATTCATCTTAATTAACCACACTGGATTAATTATCCTTTTATTACAATAAGTAATTAATGCTCACTTAATTACGCAATTAATTAACCTTTACTCCTCCATATTACTTACATTGATCCTTAATTAATTACTCAAATTAATTATCTTATAACCACTATTGATCGATTATCCTTAATTTAATCATACTCCTTAATTAATTTCTTTAATTGGCCCATCCTGCATTGATTACTCTATGCACATAATCCTTTATTTTCTTTTATCAATAATTATCCATTGGTTAATTATCATTAATTTAACCTTTAAATTTTGAATTTAATTGCTTACTCCTTAACACATCAATTCTTAATAAATTACTATTTTAAATTTCTTACATTAAGTCATTAATACTTATAAATTTTCCCATTAATTACCTACCTTACTTAATGATATCTAGTGATTATTCTTTTATATAAGTGGTTATCATTAATAAATTTCCAATTAAGAAATTCACCTTTAATTAAATTATCACCCTTAATTGCAGAAATTGAAAACATTGATAAATCAATCCCTTATATTGATTTCTCAAATTAATTAACAGGTTTACCTTAATAATTAAATCAATTATTTACCCCTTTAATTGATTACATTAATCAACTATCCTTCTTACTAAATAATTTGTATTTATTCCATTTGCAGTATTTAATCATTTTTAAAGACCTATAGGAATTACTTACTAAAATCACCTGAAAATCTATAACCAAACAATTTACCCGAGCTACCCCTAAATTTCTTTAAGTAAAACCCTACCCTACTTCGAGCAAAACTGAAATTACTCGAGATAAATTCGAATATACCATTAAATTTACATTTTAAATTTGTTTAAACATTTTATATGTTATAAAACTTATCTATTCCAACTAGGATTCAAATTCACTTTGAAGCCATACTTTAAATTGACTTAACTATTAAAAATCTTGTTTCCAGTTTAAATTCTTTTCAGGTTTTTTTTTTTAAACCTGAAACCAACCATGTTCACGTCCAGACTTCGGAAAACCCCCACGTCTTTCTTCCCCTTTACTGATTATCAGTAATAAAGTTAAGAACCTAGTGCTACACATTCACGTGAGCAACCAGAAAAGACTCGAGACAAATTGAAAAAAAAAGTCACCTGCTATCACCATAACATTCGCGCCTCCACATGTTCACCGAAGCTTCACCGATGCACGCGTACCCCTTCAATACAAGACCGCGCCTGCTCAATCACCTCGCGGTGATGAAATGCCCAATTCCCCGAAACCCTACCTGCGCCGTACCCAATTCGTACGCGCAAATGCTCGAGTTTGCCCCTCGAGCACCTCAATATCGCGCACACCCTCCATTGCTACCCATGCGAGACCACCGGCCCTGCCGCCCTCCCAGCCTCGTCAATACGAACTCGAATTGGCACCGTCTCGCCCTACTTCGCGCGGGAGCACGGGCTCGACATCTCTACACTCGGTATGAGCACGAATACCCTATGTCGCCATCGATTGAAAAAAAATCGCCTGCGATTTCTTCTATTTTTTTTTTTAGGATGAGTTCGATTACTGTTATGATTAGAAAGAGGGACGGGGGAGATATAGATTTGGGATGGCTTGTTGAGCATGAGTAAATGAAAATATCTTTGACCCTTATTTGACTTTAAATTTCATTATATTTTCAAAACGTTCCATTAACTGTTATTTAAATTTCGAACTCCTCTTAAGGAATGCCGCGAGGTGATTTCAGGGTTTTACCCGCGTTCCGAACACAATGGAACGCGTTTCGGAAGCTAATTCGTTCATATACATGAGTTATAGAAGAAAACGATCAATTTTAAATTAAATTGATTAAAAGAATTCTAAGCGTTTTGAGCTGTCAGAGTCAAATGACAACTCCAATTACTATGAAAATTGAAATCCGATAATAACTAACTATTACGGATCCAATGAAACTGGTTTCGTCGAATTCCGAGACTGTGCCTCGGAATGCTATTTCGAAATTCAATTTAAACGATATATTATTAAAATTAAACAAATTACTTTTAAATTAAATTTCAATTATCCTATTATCTTCAGTATCATCGTTATAAATTTTATAAGCCTTCAAATTATTTTTAATAGGCTTAAAATATCAAATTCAACAATTTACCCAATTTCAATTATATAATTCAATACGTTAATTATCTAATAAATATTAATATTTTGGAATTCAAGATGAAATTAATCTTTCAAATGTTAAAAATCAATTTATTATTCCATGTTAAATCGTTAAAATTTTCGGGTCGTCACAGTTAGTGCTTGGCCCATATATGATACGAGAAGTGTTGACCCGCCTTTTGTCCAAGCCATAAGTAGGCGGATTCAACCTAACTAACTGGACGACTATCGAGTTTGGAGTATGATGGATTTGGTTTCGAAGGATCAAGTTTATTTGGATATGTCATTTGGTCAAGAAATGAAGGGGATACATGGCACAAGTACTTCGTTCGGCCTACGAGTACGTTCGGCATAGTTGCCTCGTTCGGCATACGAGTACGCTCGGTCAGAGAGGAGCGCTCGGTATCGCTCGGCATCAGAAGAACGTTCGACATTGAATGCCGTTCGGCCAAGACTAACGTTCGGCCTCCAAGGTGTACTCGGTGTAAAGTGTGTTCAGCAGTCAAAGGACACTCGGCATCCAGAGCATGTTCGGCCAAAGGAGCGTTCGGCCGAAGTAAACATTCAGCATAAGACCGTTCGACATAAGGATATCGTTCGGCATCTAGAGGTCGTCTGGCATCGAGAGATAGTTAGGCATTGAATGCCGCTCGGCCAAATAATATCGTTCGGCCACCAAAGTTTGTTCGGCTTTCTACGAACGTTCGGCGTAAGAACGCTCATCATCCCCGAACGTTCGGCCAGCAAGATGTTTCAGCATCCTCCACAACACAACTGTTCCAACTGTGGCTCGGCCTACTCATTCGGCACAAAGGTTTCTGTTCGGCATTCCATCGTTCGGCCTCCCTGGTCGGCGCGCCGTGCCTACACTCTTTGGACCGAGTTATTCGACTACCAGGCCCACTAGGGAAGTCCAACCCACTATCATCTATAAATAGGGAGGCAGGGGCACAGAGAAAGGGATCAGATTTCAGAGAACACAGGGGAGACTCTGCTTCATCAAAACCTCATCCAAGACTTCTACTTTTATTTCACAATTGTATTCGAATACTTAAAAGCGGATTGTATCTGTAATCAAGTTGAAAGTGAAGAAATAAAGGATCAACTTCAAAGTGGACGTAGGCTACAACGCTGAACCACTATAAATTCTGTGTTCTCGTCTCCCGCATTTTAATTTATATTATCTTCTCTATTTTAATTTATCTTCTTCATTAATCTCTCTACACAAACTCTCTAAGGGTGTTAGTGACCAATTTTGGCGCTAACATTTTGGTGCTTTCACTGAGAACTGAAGCAGTCAGGAATTTTGGAGTTAGAAACTTGGATTTAAAAGAGCAATGGCTAGACCGTCAGCAAGGTAGCAAGTAATGGAAAGGAGCAATCAGGAGGGAAGTCAAGAGGCTTCCTCTGGAGATGGAGCTGGTGGAGCATCCATTTACATCACTAGAGAGGAAATGGAGGCGATGATGAAAAGACAAGAGGAGATGATGCAGACTCTTCTCAGACAATTTGCACAAACAGAAAATGCAGGAGCTCAGATCCGTGGAGCTAGATCAGAAGCGCTCAACCAGCAAGCAGAGGGAATAGCTCGGCAGGGGGCAACCCCCAATCACCAAACAGCTATCAATCCAGATGGATCTAGACTTTGGGGCATACCACCAGGAAATGTTGGACCAACCCATGGAGGGATACCAGACGATGTTGTGCAACCCGACACCAACAGGAGTGCAGGAGTGCGAGATGAGGAGTATGTGCCAGAATTCCCTCATAAACTCGGGGGGTAGACCAGAGGCGATGGACAAGGATTACATCTTGGGGGCAACGACAGATTAGCGGAGATGGTTAGACGAACTATGAGAGGCGGTTTGGTAAATAAAGATTTGGAAGATGTTAATAGGAGTCCTATTACTCCAGCAATCAGGCGAGCTTGGAACCCACCCGAATTTAAGCTACCAAATTTGGAAATGTATAATGGGAAGGCGGATCCAACGGTTCATCTGACGAAATACATAAGGCATATGGAGGTACTGGGGGCATCGGATAAGGTCATGGCTCGATGCTTCCCATTGTATTTGACAGATATCGCAGCTATGTGGTTTAGACAGCTGGAGAATGGTTCTACCGGCACATGGACGGAGCTAATTGAGAGGTTTATGAGACAGTTTCGGGTCCACATAGTTAGACCCAAGAACGTGATGACTCTGGCATCTAGGAAACAATGGAAAGGGGAATCGCGCAGGGACTTCTTAACCAGATTCAACGCAGCGGTAGCCTCAGTGGATCGACCCGATCCGTCAATGGTTTTGATGGCAGCCGTCTCGGGAATCGCGGATAACTCGGATTTCAAAATATCATTGGAACGGGACCCACCGAGGGATCTCGGGGAGTTCTATCATGAGGCGGAAAGGTTCTTAAGATAGGAGGATGCGCAGGCTGAGAGAGTAGGGAGAGAGGCTGAAGCTTATGCAGTAAGGGGTGGAGGTCTATCCAGGGAGGATCTAAGTAAAGATGATAAAGGAAAAAGGAAAACGAATGGAAATGGTGGCACTTCGAAGAAACCTCAGAGGGAGTCAAAGTTTTCTTCTTATACAGATTTAACTGAGACTCTAGAAAGGATTTACTTGGACACTCGAGGGCGGGTCCAATACCGAAGGCCAGCAAAGAGAGAGTCTTCAGAATACGAACGGACATCGGTAAAGCATTGCCTATTCCATGAGATGGATGGGCACAACACAAACGACTGTAGGCATTTGAGGGATATCATTGAGGAGCATGTAAGGAATGGTCACCTACAACAATATGTCAGGAATTGAACTACGGTAGGGGAGCAAGAGCAGCCACCACCTACCTCTAGCAATGGCGGCATTGGGTCTGGTCAACGCCGGTTTACTATCAACTAAACAGGTTCATGGTTTTGAATAAGTAATAGAAATCAAAGTAATACGGCTAGGTCACTTACACACGTACGGGATTGAGGACAGTCCCTAGGTTTGCTCTGAGATAACTGAAAACCGTACTACTTGAGTCTATGAAATTCTGCTTTATTTCTAGTTTTCTGCAAACTTTGGTTCTCTTTTTCGTATTTCGGACGTTTACTTTTCTTTGGTATGGTTTTGGAGTTTGGATTGAACTCCCGATTTGGTTGGTTTTTTCTTGGTTTCCCATTCTGGTTTGGATGTTTGATTTTTGATATGGATTTCTGGTTTTATATTTGGTTTTGGATCAATGTAATAAACAGTTCAGGTTTCATGATTACTGCCCCGACCGGAGAGACGGGGCAATGGTCACAAGTTACGAGTCCCTTCGCCGGAGAGTGAAGAAATGGACTCGGGCAGGATATAAAAAGTCCTTGACCGGAGAGTCGAGGCCGGAGAATATAAAAAGTCCTTGACCGGAGAGTCGAGGCCGGAGAATATAAAAAGTCCTTGATCGGAGAGTCGAGGCCGGAGAATATAAAAAGTCCAGGACCGGAGAGTCAAGGCCGGAGAATATAAAAAGTCCTTCACCGGAGAGTCGAGGCCGGTGAATATAAAAGGTCCTTGACCGGAGAGTCGAGGCCGGAGAATATAAAAAGCCCTTGACCGGAGAGTCGAGGCCGGTGAATATAAAAAGACCTTGACCGGAGAGTCGAGGCCGGTGAATATAAAAAGTCCTTGACCGGAGATTCGAGGCCGGAGAATATAAAAAGTCCTTGACCGGGGGGTCAAGGCCGGTGAATATCAAAGTCTTTGACTAGAGAGTCGAGGCCGAGAACATACAAGCCCGTGATGGAAAAGTCTAGGCTGGAACAGGATAACGCGACCCAGCGAGGTCTATAGATTCAAGGTTAAGCCCAGAGAGGTCATGGATTTGATAGTATGGTTACAAAAAGGATATGGACTTTGGATATTGGATTTGAGGCTATTCAAAACACACCTTCCAATAGCAAGGCATGTTTTGGGGGGCAAGTGTTGACCCGCCTTTTGTCAAAGCCATAAGTAGGCGGATTCAACCTAACTAACTGGACGACTATCGAGTTTGGAGTATGATGGATTTGGTTTCGAAGGATGAAGTTTACTTGGATATGTCATTTGGTCAAGAAATGAAGGGGATACATGGCACAAGTACTTCGTTCGGCCTACGAGTACGTTCGGCATAGTTGCCTCGTTCGACATACGAGTACGCTCGGTCAGAGAGGAGCGCTCGGTATCAAGTATCGCTCGGCGTCAGAAGAACGTTCGGCATTGAATGCCGTTCGGCCAAGACTAACGTTCGGCCTCCAAGGTGTACTCGGTGTAAAGTGTGTTCAGCAGTCAAAGGACACTCGGCATCCAGAGCATGTTCGGCCAAAGGAGCGTTCGGCCAAAGTAAACATTCAGCATAAGACCGTTCGACATAAGGATATCGTTCGACATCTAGAGGTCGTCTGGCATCGAGAGATAGTTTGGCATTGAATGCCGCTCGGCCAAATAATATCGTTCGGCCACCAAAGTTTGTTCGGCTTTCTACGAACGTTCGGCGTAAGAACGCTCATCATCCCCGAACGTTCGGCCAGCAAGATATTTCAGCATCCTCCACAACACAACTGTTCCAACTGTGGCTCGGCCTACTCGTTCGGCATGAAGGTTTCTGTTCGGCATTCCATCGTTCGGCCTCCCTGGTCGGCGCGTCGTGCCTACACTCTTTGGACCGAGTTATTCGACTACCAGGCCCACTAGGGAAGTCCAACCCACTATCATCTATAAATAGGGAGGCAGGGGCACAGAGAAAGGGATCATATTTCAGAGAACACAGGGGAGACTCTGCCTCATCAAAACCTCATCCAAGACTTCTACTTTTATTTCACAATTGTATTCGAATACTTAAAAGCGGATTGTATCTGTAATCAAGTTGAAAGTGAAGAAATAAAGGATCAACTTCAAAGTGGACGTAGGCTACAACGCCGAACCACTATAAATTCTGTGTTCTCGTCTCCCGCATTTTAATTTATATTATCTTCTCTATTTTAATTTATCTTCTTCATTAATCTCTCTACACAAACTCTCTAAGGGTGTTAGTGACCAATTTTGGCGCTAACAAGAAGCTTCAGAGAAAGTTGATATGATTAGAAAGAAGCTAAAAGAAGCCCAAACTAGGCAGAAGAGTTATGCAGACCGAAGGCGTAGAAATCTGGAATTATCAGTTGGAGATTCAGTCTTTTTGAAAGTCTCTCCAATGAGAGGATTAGTAAGATTTGGAAGCGTTGGAAAGTTAGCACCTCGATATATTGGACCCTTTCCCATTCTCGAACGAATTGGCCCACTAGCTTATCGAGTACAATTGCCAGAAAGATTGTCTGGTGTACATAATGTTTTTCACATATCACATTTGCGGAAGCATATATATGACCCATAACAAATCATAGAAACAACTGCTCAGGATGACTTGGAGATAGAACCAAACTTAGCAGTTATTAGAAGACCGGTTCGAATCGTGGATCAAGATGAGAAACAATTAAGAAGAAGGTTGTAAGGTTGGTAAAAGTTCAATGGAGCGGGGATGCTAATGATTGCACATGGAAAACAGAAGATAGAATGAGAAAAGCGTATCCCGAGTTTAGGATCGACGTATAGACTTTATCTATCATTTGAGTGTACTCACCGCCTGTGGTGTAGTCACTTATAGTATATATTCCATCTTATTGAATATATATTTCCTTTTGAGCTATTTTCTTCTTATCTAATTTCGAGGATGAAATTCTTTTAAGTAAGGGATAATGTAACGACCCAATATTTAACCACTTAAAAATATAACATTTAAAGTGATTTTAAATATAAAATATAAGAGGTTTTATGATTCAAATAATATAAGATAGAATTCGAAAACATAAATGTACATAAAAATATTAAAATTTGCTTATATCAACAAAAGTGACAAAAACCTGATTTCAGAAAAGTAAGTTTAAATGGTTTAATAAATTATTTTAATTTATTTATCAATGTTTATATTTTTAAACGACATTCTAAAAATTTATTTTTAAATTTGGATTACATAAATAAATAGTTTAAATAAAACGTCAAAATATGACCGTAAAACATTTTGTCAAAAATCGACGTTTTGTTGATTTAAAGTTGTCGCAACGTTGTTGCACCTTTATGTATACAATTTAATAAATATGGTAAAATATAAAGATAGTTAACAATTAACTAAACAAGTTTACTTTTAGTAATCACACTTAGAAAATCTAGAGCAATTAGCAAAAGTAAACTAAAAAAGACAAAACACATGTCACATCAAAAGTGACATAAAGTAAAGAAAGTGATATAGCGAAGTGACATAAAGTAAAGTAAACATTCTTATTATTTACTTTACTTTAAAGTATTTGAATTTTAAAAGTGTGATTTTAAGTGGATGGTAAGTTTTGAATTAAATAAGTTTACTTAATTCTTAAGGAAGGTTATTTAAGTAAAAACACAAATCTATATTTTATTCTCAAATATTTTCTATAAATAAATACCCACTTTATCACTTTCTTTCACACTTCTTCTTCTCAAAATTTCAAGCTTCTTCTTAACTCCTTTAATGGCTTTAACCTTAATAAAGTTATGCCATATTATTTTCAAAAATAAAGTAAAGAAAGTATCGACAAAACACCGTCCGAACCACTTCAAACTCCTCCTCATTCCTCACATTGCTCACGCCCTCTCTTCCTCCATTTGGTCAAGCACTTTTAGCCTTCTATAAGCCAAGGCGAGCTATCTAAGTCGAAGCATTCAAGGAATCATAAGCTTAAAACGTCGAGTAGGGAAGCTATAGCCGATTTTTCCATTCACCAAAACCAAACAAAGTGAGAACTCCTAATTTATATTTATTTATATGGTTATGATGTTGTGATATGTTTGTTTGGATGTTAATAATGATGTTTGATAAGTGTTTGAAAAAGAAAGCAACATCCTTTAAGTCATTTGCAAAAGTTAGTAAGCAAATATGTACATAAATGAGAATTATGTGACATTGAAATGAAAATGTTGTTAAATTAATATGCAAGTTCATATGACATATTATAATATGTTAAAATAATTATAAATATTGTTTTGGATGTTTATTAATTGTATATTAAATATATATGTTGAAACAACTCACAGATTTACAGGACGTATAATCACATGGAAATCTCTTTCCAAAAGAAATGAAATGTGATATGGAATCATTTATACCTTTGAAAAGTGTTTGAAAATAAATTAGAAATAATTCATAAGTGTTTAAACTTGTTTCGACAAAATTTGGATATGAATCTCAAAATACGCCAAAAATTTGACGCGTCGCATAACGGTAGTTTGCGTTTTCGCGTCAAAAGTTCAAATGATCATACGAAGTGGAATATTGTTTGGAATTCTTTGAAGTAAGAATTTTCCGAATCCTTATATTCATATATTTCATAAAAAAGAGAAAATCAAGATTTCATTTTGTATATTTTGAAATATGGAAAAATCAATTTTCAAGAAAAATCCAGTTTTTGCACTAAATGGCCAAAGTTGGAAATTGATGAAATTAGTGTTTTAAAAGTATGAAATAAATTCTAAAAATCTTTTAAAATGTTTTAAAAGTGATTTAAGTTAGAAAGATGTTTTTCTAAATGATATGAAAGTTGTTTTGAAGAATATAGCTTTTAAAGCACTTTTTGCAATACTTTCTGCAAACGCTTTTCAATAACTTTTGAAATAAAGTTTGAAACTTAACAATCCTTTCTTAAAATACTTAGTAAATGTTTTTAAGTGAATAATAAAGCATTTCAAAAGAAATTTGAACAATTTAACATTATTTCAAAGATGTTTAAACAAGAAGTTAAGTGATTTAAAAAGGGAAAATGAGTATGCGGAAACGACTAGTACATTTGTCCCGCCTGTGAGATCTAAAAGTGAAAACAAGGTGTGTAACTAAGGTTAGAAATGAAGAAACCAGTGCCCTGAACTTACCTGGCCTCAGTTTTCTCTTTTTGGCGAGGGGTGGAACATATCGAAAGGAAAGCCCGGATGCTCAACTTGGATTTTATAGAAATAATCTCCTTATACTCAACATTAAAATCCAAAGAGGGAACTTGTCCTATTCGTGGAATTTAAAAGGTGATCTCACCGTTATTCCGCCCATAGCACTCGTTGAATACGGAAGTTGATTTTGGATAAAATTAGAATGATTTCCATAATCCTATTTTCTCAAAAGATACTCTTTAAAAATGATTTGAGAAATACTCAAAAAGAGGTTTAAATGATTCCGTATTCACTAAAAGAATATTTTGAAAATATATATCTCTCGAAGGTATTTTGGTAAAGGAAAATGAATGAATCGAAAAACAATCACCTAATTACATCATTTTTATCGATGATTGGATTTCGAAGGAACCGGGGTCGGATTTGTTTAATTCCTATCCGAAAACCACTTCGAACCAATTTACGTGTTCAAAGAATGAAGATGTTTGAAGACGGAGATATTGAGACGAATAATAACGAGGGACTACTTGTTGATTAATTGGGGATAAACTCCCGATTCACTATATTGTAGTAGTGGTCTCTTTGTTATGAAAAACCTCAAAACCACAAGGGCTTCTCGCCTAGTAACGGCCGAGGAAAGTTCCTTCGGTTTCGTTCGGTCCCAGAACGAACTTGTATGGCTGAATGTCTGACCTTGCATTCCAAATCATAATGAGTGGTTTCTATAAAAGTATATCAGTCGGTGGCGGAGAAGACACCTTCTCTTAGCTTAACACCCTTTCCCGAGACATACGTGCTCAGGAAGTTATACGTTTGTAGAAATCAGTCGTGTGAATGTGGAATGGCAATGTGGCGTTCAAAGTGAAAAAAGATGTGCTATGTGAAAAGGTAATCGTAGCCTCGAGCCTCATCGACCGGAAATGACCGAAACAGGGTTAGATGCGGCAAGGCTAAGTGTGTCATTCCCAGTAGGGTATGATCTTCCCCTTCTAGATATATTTCTTCCCGCTATGACATTCGGAATGTAAATTAATGTGGAAGTATGCGAAGAGAGCTCTCGGATAAAGGTCGGTAACGACCGGGGGATGACATATTCGGTACTATCTAGTTACAGAGGTAGGACGGTCTTGTGTTGGTAGAGGAACTTTGTGATGGTTCCTCGGGACATCCATCTAGAGGTGTACCCATCGAAAGGCAGTCCCTTCACCTGGTCATTTGTATGGAAATCCATTCTCCAATAAGAACTTGCGGTTTTATTTGTAGAACCTAGTATGCTGGAATTTAATCAATGTAACAATTTCGGCTAAGATTAATAAGTTTATTTGAAAATGTTTTCAAAGAATGTCATTAAAAATAATATCCCTAAATTTTGCGTAATAAAGAGTTTTGGTTATCATAAAGTAAAAACCCGTTCCGTGTTTATGTGCGGCGTGGTCGTATGAGATACCTTTTTGTTTTCAAAAACATCGTACTTTGAGTTCTCACACCAGTCTCATGACTGACCCGGAGTTTGTTTTTCCCTTTAAACTCTGGGTGCCCTATTTTTCGGCAGCCGTGTAGTCAGGATACCTTAGGAGCATTTTGGAGCATGTTGGGGAGCATTTTGGACTAGTCTTTTGGAGCGATGAAGCTGAAGTACCATATGTAGTTATCTACCCATTTTCCGCTGTGTTATGTAGTTTGCATTTCTAGCATATGTACGGATAGACAGTTATAACTATCCCGCTAGATTTATATTTGACTATGATCATTATGTATAATTACAAATGTTGAATGCGATGTGAGATTCTATTATTCTGTTATCTTCTATCTTTATTTTCTTTTACACCCCCGATAATCTGCCTCCCCGGCACTTGGATTTACGGCACGTGAATACCGTGGATGTATTAGTGTCGATTTCTGAGGATCGAAGAGACGGGTCGTCACACCACGTTTCCCCTCGGTCTGGTCCACCTCGAACCACCATCGACGATGAAATCAGCACTTCAACAACCTCGACCAGAACAGCCTCCAAAACCCTACTTCGTCGTTCCTCAACCACCACGGTCATCTTAAAAAAGCCACACCATTTTTTCGGACATTACCGATCGCCAAGCAAGCCTCAACAAAACCCCGATCAACCCAAAAGTTCGACGATCACCAGAAATTGCCTAAAAACAAATTTATGTTCATCTTCAAACTGCTTCCCAAATACTTAACTATTAATCGAGATTTTGGTTTCTAAAATCCTAGTTTACTAAGGGGATTCAAGTTATACGCTTGAATTAATAAATTATTGAAATTGATTTTAACCCATATTAAGTTTCCACTATCCTTTGTTTTCCAGAAGATATATATATTCAAACTCATTCCACATAAATACATTTTTGAAACTTTGCCTAAGTTAAAATGAACACCGTTTGTTTAGAGATCAAGGCCTAAAAGTCATTCAGTTGATGATTTAAATTTTCAATCAGGACTGAGCCTGTAATATTTGGAACAGAGGCATGCTTTGTCTGTTCCCAATCATAATCACAGATACTATCACACATATAAAATCAACATGCATAGCATACTCTATATCATACTTCAAGAATTTATCACATACCAAACCAAGACATATGCATTTAAGAGTTTACTCACCTTTGTTTCGAAGACATGGAACATGCCTTTAAAACTTTGGAAACTGAAAGCTAAGATTCCCTTGAAACTTGAATTGCTTGCTGAAATTTTGATTTTCTTGAAACTTTTACCTCAGGTTGAAGATGCTTCAGTTTTTAATTTGTTTGATTTTTGTTCTTGTTTTTCTTTAGCCGGTTCTCCAGTTCGTATACAAGACAAGGGCAGAGCCTTTTATAAAGAAAGTGGAGGTGTATAGTGTAAGCTAAGGCCGATTTAACAAAAGGTGATTTACTTGCTTGCTTTTTTTTTCTTTATGCAGACTTGACTTTGATAATTTATTTTGTGTGCTTAGATTTGATGTTTAATGTGTTTGCATTAAATGCTTGCCTCCCTTTTTTGACTACAAATGTTTCATATGAGTTGATATATATACACATACACACACACATTCTTTGTTTGTATGTATACCTATATATATGTGTATATAGTTATATATCTTTAATATAGATTCGGGCATTAAATATCAGAAAATTTATTTATTTGTTTAACAAAAGTTAATACCCCAATACTTAAATTCATTTAATCGTCCGATTAACACACTTCAAAATCCGGGTCGTCACAATGATATTCGAGATGTGAATTAATGTGGTGTATGGAAAACGAGCGCTCGATTAAAGGTCGGTAACGACCAGGGGATGACATATTCGGTACTATCTAGTTACAGACGTAGGCCGGTCTTGTGTTGTTAGAGAAGCTGTGTGATGGTTTCTCGGGGAATCCATCTAGACGTGTACCCATTTCGGAAGGTAGAACCTTCACCTGGTCATTTGTATGGAAATCCATTCTCCAATAAGAACCTACGACTTTGTTTGTATTGGCGTAATGAATAGCCTCGAAATGCTACATGGGTAACCATTTCGGCTAAGATTAATAAGTTTATTTGAAAATGTTTTCAAAGAGATGTCATTAAAAATATTATCAAATGTTTTGATACAAAAGTATTTTAGTTATCATAAGGTAAAAACCCGTCCGTGTTTATGTGTGGGCGTGGTCTTATGAGATACTCTTTATTTCAAAGGATTTTATCCAAAGGCTGATATATGACACTGTCATTTATTATTGAGTTTTCTCACGCTGGTTTATCAAGCCTGATCCGGGTATTTTCAATACTCGGGTAAGATCCGAGTAGTTTCAGGTTAATCGAAGGCGGTTGGACTTTCCAAAGGAGAGCTGGAGATATTCATCGACGTATGGACATATTCTATAATCCGTGGTACTTAGTGTATTTTGTTTGAAGTTTGTCGGCAGTTGTAAGAACAGATGTTTATAACTATCCATGCTGAATTTAGGTTAGACTCTGATATATGTATTTAAAAGTTTTCCGCTGTAAAGATATTTGTTCATATATGATATTCCATTCGAGTGAGATTCTGTTATGTCTATTTTTCTTTATTTCCCTTCATGTTCCGCACTTTCGTGCAATTTGAGTTGGACATGTGTGGTTTATTGTTGATTCAAAGGATATGGGAAAACGGGCCTTGACATTTGGTATCAGAGCTTTTGCTTAAGCGAACACCAAAGCCTGATAGGGGTAAGTCTCATCAGACATAGGATTAGTATTATCTTAGGATGAGTAACTCATTAAAGATAAGGTTAGTAACACCCTAGAATAAGATATGAGAGTACTATATATATGTGAGCGCGTAATTGTTAATTTTACAAAAATGGTTTTGTTTTAAATGGTAAATGAAATAATTTTACCTAGGATTATATTTTGAATATAAAGTATATATTTGGAAAAGTTGCAAAGTTAGAAATCAAGATCAGTGAAATTCAAATATGAACATCTTGTGCTTAGAATTTCACGATTTGACTATAGGATATTTCATAAAGATAATCGATAAGTATGAAACCAGATAAGGTAATTAATATCTTTAATTTCCTAACCCAAAATAATAAATTGATCAATTTTTTAATTAAAAGTTTAAGTACAAATACCTTGTGAATTAAGTTCCACGATTTGACTATAAGGTGTTTGATAATATGATTTATTTAAGGAATGAACATATAAGATAAAAATGTATTTAAATAATTGAAAATGATTGTGTAAAAGGATAAATATAAAAGGAATGAGAATTTAAAATTCAAGTTATTTAAAGTGTTGTGGCAATTTAAATAAAGTTAATTAATATAAGATAAATTTATAAAATGAATTTATAAAATAGGTTTTATCAAGTAATCTCTAAAGGATTTTGAAAATATTATTATTTCAAATAAAAAGAGGTATTTTATGACAACTAATTCGATTGGCTCAAAAATAAACAAAAAATGGGCAAGAGATGTGTTCAGATGGTAAGCATTTCCCTTACGTATTACTCTTCTTGTTAAGTGGATATATGATACTATTGGTAGTACCCAGTTCCTTGGATTGTTTTAGAGTTACTCGATCCATATAATTTTCTTAAGTTAATGAAATAATATGAACCATTGATTAGTAATATTTATAAAAGTATTTAAAGTAAAGATAAATCTGGAATCGCTGATTACTAAAATAAAGCATAATTTTCGATGATTTGGACAGTCGGAAATTTCTGAATCGCATCAAACTCAATGCTAAGGAATTTATGTAATATTCTGGTAAAATATAAACCATTGTGAAATACTCAGAGTAAATGAAATAAGATATGGATAATTTATAAATCTGATTTATAAAGAATTTTTTTTAAGAGCTAAGAGCATAAGGATTTTAATACGGGTGGTTTTAAAATTTGTTTTTCAAAGCTAGAAAATTAACGATAGTACTAAAATAAGTTTTATAACTTATGAATTTGAGATAATAGTAAATTGCAACAAAGTCTAAATTTGCTAGACAGACGGATTCAAGTAAAACCAATTTGGAATTTGGGATTTGTATATACTCTTAGGTTGTAAAGGTATATCATACAAATGTAGATTTAAGTCATGAACTATTAAGTAAAATAATGACTCCTCAAAAAGGTAATTATAACCTGGAAAATGTTTTATTAATGAATTGTAGAATTAATTAAGAATTTGGACTTAAGTCTTTAAAAGTGATTGATTTACATAAGTTATAAGATGTAATAAACTTAAGTAATATATTTATAAAATGGTTCATAAATAATATTAGTGTTAAAGGAAATATACTGAGTTAAAAGATTGTGGAAAGACTTTTTTATAAAGATAAATTATCTTTTGAGTGAAAAATGGTTTCTTTGGAATATATTCCTTTAATAAAAGTATTTGGAAATAAATAATTAAAGGGATTATATAAAAAAGCAACTTTATAAAGTGTTTGTGCTTAAGAGAAAAGTTTATGAAAATTTTGAGGGTTAATAAATACATATGTTATATGTAGATCATATCATCACACAATTTTGATATAAGATTCGAGTTTGGAACTTTAAGGTGTTTACACTGATCCGGAAAAGAATTCATCACTCGATTCTTGATGACGAACATTGATGAGGATGTTTGGTTAGGTAGTTTAGTTTTCTATCATAGTTAAGCACTATGCAAGAAAAGCAAAGGTTTCCGAGCAAATAGCCTGATTAAAGTCCGCACTAGAGGATCGGGGGATCGATACTAGTTCGAAAATGAAGTTGTGTATTCAAATAGGAGATCGAATAAGATATTTCATATGGATGATCTGTGTATATTATATGGAATTAAGTTTAAAGATAAATGTTTTAGGTAAACTTTTGTTTGGATAATTTCGAAGACGAAATTCTTTTAAGTAAGGGAGATGTAACGACGCAGAATTTAACCACTTTAAAATATAATATTTAAAGTGATTTTAAATATAAAATATGTAAGGTTATATGATTCAAACAATATTCGATAGGATTTGGAAGTAGAAACATACATAAAAATAGCAACATTTGCCTATATCGACAAAAGGTAAAATGCTGATTTCAGAAAAGTATGTTTCAATGATTAAATAAATTATTTTAATTTATTTATGAGTCTTTGTCTTTTTAAATAGCATTATACAAATTTATTTTTAAATTTAGTTTACATAAATAAATAGTTTAACTAAAACATCAAAAAGTGACCGTAAAACATTTTGTCGAAATGACGTTATGTCGATTAAAAGTTGTCGCAACGTCGTCACACCTTTATTTTCTTATATAGGAACATATATTCAAATAGTGTAAGTATTAATTAATTCACTGAACATGTTTACTTTTACTAAATTAGATTAGAAAACTTCTAGAAGTCGTTAAGAAAAGTAAGTAAGAATTAACAAAAGTAAGTAAGAAAATTCAAAACTAAACGTCAAATCAATATCACATCAAAAGCCAACATAATTATTATTTTACTTAGCTTAATTATTAAGGGATTAAGACATAAAGTAAAGATGTGGAAAGTGATGTTAAGTATTGAAAAAGTGGAGATTGCTTTAGGTTAAAGTAAGTTTAGTTTGGTAATTTGATAAGAGGTTATTTTGGTAAATTTAGCACTTCTTTCTTTTTCTATAAATACCCACCTCCTTATTCACTTTCATTCACATTTTCTTCTACTTTTTTCCTCAAGCTTCTTCCTCTTCTCTTTAATGGCTTCCATGCCATATAAAAAAATTAAAAATAAATAATGTCAAAATATTTATAAAATATTCAAAAGAAATCAATATTCATTCTCTTCAAATCAAACTCATTTTTTCTCCATATTTTACCTCTTCTTCTCTTGGCCATAACTTTTTCACAGCCATACCAAAATATAATTTTTTTTTCAAATCATTTATTTTTCCACTGGCAACAACTTTCTTGTTGACCACTTTATCAAGTTCTTAGCATAAATATGTCAAAATTCCACTTCTTTCCAGTGCATTTTCTAGCTCATTTTTTAAGTCAAAGAATATGTCATTTTGTTTTGGGCGTTAACTTGATAGTAAACGAATTCTTTTTTTAAACCATATAAAATTCCAGTGGCTACAACTTTTATGTTGAGTACTTTTTTCAGTTTTGAGGTTTTCTATACCTGAAACTCAATTCTTTGAAGTGCATTTTCGGGCTTCATTTTTGTCAATCCGACAATAACTCTTCTTCATTCTATCATATCTCCCTCAAACAAGTTGAATTCAAATGATTCTAATTTTCAAATTCAATAGAAAAGAATTTGCAACAACTTTTCAGTTAACACGTATTTCAAATTTTGAGAGTAAGAGAGTCAAAAACAAGAGAGAAGATGACTTGTTTTTCGAATCTAAATCTTTGGAATTCAAGTTCGAAGCTCTACTGCTTCTTCTCTATATTTTCAACCAACATCCATCTCAAGCCTTTGCCAAGCTATTAGAATGGATAAGGTGTTATTTTCTAGTGTTTAATGGAGTAAGAATTAATTAGTGAAGTGTTGGTTGATTAAAATGTTGGTAGGAAGTTAGTCGATTTGATTTATGGTGAGAAACTCTATTTAGCATCTCTATTTATATATATTCATATTTGATGTTGTGTTATGATTAATATGGATTCTTATATATGCTTTGATCATGAAGTATTGATTGTTTGATATGATTTTGAATTGTCTTACCAAGTCACGTTAATACACGTCAATAAGCACAAAGGAAAGCAATTTCCTTTTGAAAATGAAATGATGTATATGGAATGCTTAAACCTTTTGGAAATAGTTTTAAAATGAGTTAGAAATATTTTAAAAATATTTAAATATGTATAAAGAAATAAAGGAAGAAAATCAAGATTTTATCATGTGTATTTTAAATATGTCCAAAACAATTTTCAAGAAAAATCGCGCTTTCGCAGTAAAGTGACCAAAGTTTAAATTTGATATTTTACATGTTTTAAAAATATGAAATAAATCCAAAAAATCTTATTAAATGAATTGAAAGAGATTTAAGTTGAAAATATGGATTTCTAAATGATATAAAAGTTGTCTTGAAGAATATAGCTTTTAAAACGCTATTTGCAACACTTTTCGCAAGGCTTTTCGCAGCAGTTTGAAATAACTTTTGAAATGCAGTTTTAAACATAACAATTCTTTCCTATATATTTTTTGTGAATGATTTTAAAATAATAATTAAGTCGTTTAAAGATGATTTGGAAGTTTTAATGAGAGTTTAAATAAATGAGAAAGAGGAATTTTTTATACCACTTAAACAATAAGTGAAGAAGATTAAATATAATAACAAACTGAGTAATGTGGAAACGACTAGTACATTTGTCCCGCCTATGAGATCTGGGAAGATAAAATAAGGTGTTTAACTAAGGTTAGGAATGGAGCAACCAGTGCACTGAACATACATGGCCTATATTTTCTCTTCTTAGGCGAGGGGTGGAACATATCGAAAGGAAAGCCCGGATGCTCTAAAAGATCATAATTAAGTTTTTTCTAAGATAAAAGAAAAGAAATAAATTATTTGAATTTATGGTCTAGATAAGATTTATAAAATTTATATTTTATAAATAAAAGTAATGGAATTATAAAAAGTTTTATAAATATTAGAAATGGGATTGTAATCAAATTTATACATGGGTTTACAATTGAAACTTAGAAATGAATTTATGATGGATTTTATAAATAATAAGATTTGAAAGGAATGAATTTGTAAATAAGAGTTTTATAAGTAATTAAATTATAATTGGATTGACTTATAAGTGAGATATAAGTGGAATTTGTTAGTAAAGAAATTTTATATATGGAAGTTTGTAAAATATAAATGGAACTTATAAACACTGTTTTGTAAATCTGAAATCAATTTAAATTGATAAGTTAAATGTGAAAGTTTATTAAAGGAATTATATTCGTGATTTTGGACAGTGAATAATCCTTTAAATTAAATGGATGTTTTGGAAAGTGATATTATAAAAAGGGATCATTTTCCCTAAGTTAAAAATTAAGAAAGAAAATCTTTGATTAAGATTTAATGAATGATCTGAAAATGTTTTCCTAAGTAAAAGATAAAATGATTTAAAATTATTACAGGATTTAAGAAAGGTTTAAATAAACCAAATGATTTGATAAATGAGGCTTAATGATTACTTATACTCTTGAAAAGAAAATGGAATAAATTGAAAAGAATATATCTAAGAATGATATTTTAAATAAAAGATGAAGTAATTGATTAATGCTTGATATCCACATATGAACTTAACATCTTTTAAATCGATAATTGGCTTCGAAGGAACCGGGGTCGAATTTTGATAATTCCTATCCGACAACCACTTCGAACCAATGTATACGTTCGAATGCGAAGACATGTTGAAGATGACGACTATTGACGACCGTGGATCTTCATAGCGTAAGGACTGCTTGTTGATTTGCTCGGGGTCGCACCTATTATAGAGTTATATATAGCAATGGTCTTCTCGTTGTGGAGATTTTTTGGATTGCAAGGACTACTCGTTACTAGTGGTAGTAGGAGAGCGCCTTCGGTTTGTCCTGTTCCTGGAAAACTTGTATGGACGTTTGTCTGACATTGCATTTCTAAAGATTACGTACATTGGTTTTTACAAACGTACATCAGCGGTGGCGGAGAAGACAACTTCTCTTAGCTTAACACCCTCCTTGAGACATATGAGCTCAAGGGTTGTATTTTTGTGGAAGGCAATTAGTAGTTAACGGAAATGGCAATGTGGCATTCAATGATGTGCTATGTGAAAAGGTAGTAGTTGCCTCAAGCCTCATCAAATCGGAAATGACCGAAACAGGATTAGATGCGGCAAGGCTAAGTGGGTCATTCCCAATTAGGGAATGATCATTCCCTTCTGGATATATTTCTTCCCGCTATGACGATCGGGATGTAAATTAATGTGGTGTATGGAAAACGAGCGCTCGGTTAAAGGTCGGTAACGACCGGGGGATGACATGTTCCGTACTATCTAGTTATAGACGTAGGCCAGTCTTGTGTTGGTAAAGAAGCTGTGTGATGGTTTCTCGGACAATCCATCTAGAGGTGTACCCATTTCGGAAGGTAGATCTTTCACCTGGTCATTTGTATGGAAATCCATTCTCCAATAAAAACCTATGACTTTATTTGTATTGGCGTAATGAATAGCCCCAAAATGCTATTTGGGTAACCATTTCGGCTAAGATTAATAAGTTTATTTGCAAATGTTTTTCAAAGAGATGTCATTAGAAATAATAACAAACGTTTTGATATAAAAGTGTTTTAGTTGTCATAAGGTAAAAACCCGTCTGTGTTTATGTGTGGGCATGGTCTTATGAGATACTCTTTATTTCCAAGGATTTTATCCAAAGGCTGATGTTATCCCGCCTTTTTCAGCAAGGCCGTGATATCAAAAGATCAACCGAGAAAAGCAATATAGCTCGTCTCAAAGATTGGTCAACTCAACATCTCAGCAAAGCAAGTTCTGTTGAATAATTTTTCATCTAAGATCCCCTACGGAGGGGGGGTCCGGGGGGGGGGGGGGGGGGGTGCCAACCCCCCAAGGTGGGGGTGCGGGGGCAACGCCACCGCTACGGGTTAGAGCTAAAGCTTCCAGCGAGTTAACGGGTTAGAGCTTCCAGCGACCTAACTTCTTGAAGGAGTTCGCGACCTAAGCCACCATGAAGACCTCGCGACCTAAAGCATGACCGACTTAAGCGGCTCCGCGACTTAAGGCATAAAGTGGTCCAGCGACCTAAAACTAAACGAGTTAACAACTCACAGGAAGTCGCGACCTAAGGGTGCAGCGACCTAAAAGATATCGCGACCTAAAAGTGGGACGACCTAAAGTGGGACGACTTAAAGAGTCCACGACTTAAGGCAGCTCATAACGACTTAGCGACTATTCAGTTAGGTCGCCACTCCTTTAGCTCGTGCCCCTCTTAATGATTAGGTCGCTAACGACCTACTGCCAACTCCATAAAGCATTACCTTCCTTCCTTAACCCATAGGTCGCTCACGACCTAAACCGTAAGTCGCTCCTGGTACCTCAGCATAATAAGCCACTTGCCAACCCATCCTCTTAGGTCGTAACTCGGCAACACACGACCTACGACCTACCTTAGGCCGCTCACGACCTAAACCCAGCCGACCTAACTCCAAATCTCCTACACGACCTACGACCTACCTTAGGTCGCTCACGAACTAAACCCAGCCGACCTAACTCTGAATCTCCTACACGACCTACGACCTACCTTAGGTCGCTCACGACCTAAACCCAGCCGACCTAACTCCGAGCTCTCCTATAAATACTCCGCTTACTCCAACTAGAAGGGGACTTTTCCGGATTTCAAGAGGGGGATATTCTGCAGCTTTCTCCACACTTCAAACACTTCAACCATCGAAGATTCTTCATCAGGAGACCTACTTCATTCAAGAGAGATTCGAAGAGCAATTCATCATCAAAGTTCTAACTTCTTTCTTCAATTGCGTTGTAATTGTAAAATCGTGTTGTAAAGGTGTTGTAATCGAAATATCGTATTGGAAGAAGTGTTGTAATCTTGTGAAAGTGGGTACGAAGAAGATAATGGAAAATGTAAAGTGGAGGCTTACTAGAAGCCGAACCACTATAAAAATCTCGGTCTCTTTTACTTTTCTGTTATTTTTTGCTTACTTTAATTCCCGTGCAAACGGGTGGTGCTTTCACTACATCAAGGCATACACCGGGTGTTAGCGTTAAAGCCATTTTTACCGTTAACAGCTGATATATGACACTGTCATTTATTATTGAGTTTTTCTCACGCTGGTTTATCAAACCCGATCCGGGTATTTTCAATACTTGGGTCAGATCCGAGTAGTTTCAGGTTAATCGGAGACGGTTGGAGTTTCTAAAGGAGAGTTGGAGATAATCATCGACGTATGGACATTTTCTATTATCCACTGTACATAGTGTATTTTGTTTGATGTTCGTCCGCAGTTGTAAGGACAGATGTTTATAACTATCCAAGCGGAATTTAGGTTAGACTCTGATATATGTATTTAAAAGTTTTCCGCTGTATAGGTATTTGTTCAGTATTATATGTTATTCCATTCGAGTGAGATTCTATTCTGTCTATTTTTCTTTATTTCCCTTCATGTTCCGTATTTTCGAGCAATTTGAGTTGGACATGTGTGGTTTATTATCGATTCAAATGGTATGGAAAAACGGGCTTGACATTTGGTATCAGAGCTTTTGGTTAAGTGAACACCAAAGTCTGATAGGGGTAAGTCTCATCAGAGATAGGATTAGTAATATCCTATGATGAGTAACTCATTAGAGATAGGGTTAGTAACACCCAAGAATGAGATATGAGAGTGTTATATATATGTGAGCGCATAATTGTTAATTTTATAAAAATTGTTTTATTTTAAATGGTAAATGAAATAATTTTACCTAGGATTATATCTTGAATATAAAGTAAATATTTGGAAAAGTTGCATAGTTAGAAATCAAGATCAGTGAAATTTAAGTATGAACATCTTGTGATTAGAATTTCACGATTTGACTATACGATGTTTCATAAAGATAATCGATAAGTAAGAAATCTGATAAGGTAATTAATAACTTTAATACCTATCCCAAAATAATAAATTGATCAATTGTTTAATTTAAAAGTTTAAGTACAAATACCTTGTGAATTCAGTTTCATGATTTGACTATAAGGTGTCTGATAATATGATTTATTTAAGGAATTTACATATAAGATAAAAATGTATTTAAATAATTGAAAATGATTGTGTAAAAGATAAATATTAAAGGGACAAGAATTTAAAAATCAAGTTATTTAAACAGTTGTTATAATTTAAATAAAGTTAATTAATATAAGATAAATTTATAAAATGAATTTATAAAATAGGTTTTATAAAGTAATCTCTAAAGGATTTTGAAAATATTATTATTTTAAATAAAAAGAGGTATTTTATGATAACTAATTCGATTGGCTCAAAAATAAACAAAAAATAGGCAAGAGATGTGTTCAGATGGTAAGCACTTCCCTTAAGTATTAGTCTTCTTGTTAAGAGGATATATGATACTATTAGTAGTACCCAGTTCCTTGGATTGTTTTAGAGTTACTCGATCTATATAGTTTTCTTAACTTAATGAAATAATTTGAACCGTTGATTAGTAATCTTTATAAAAGTGTTTAAAGTAAAGATAAATCTGGAATCGCTAATTGCTAAAATAAAGCCGAATTTCCGACGATTTTGGATAGTCGAAAATTTCTGAATCGCATCAAACTCAAAGCTAAGGAATTTATGGAATATTCTAGTAAAAGATAAACCATTGCGAAATACTCAGAGTAAATGAAATAAGATAAGAATAATTTATAAATCTGATTTATAAAGAAAAAAAGGTTTAATAGTTAAGAGTATGAGGATTTAAATACAAGTGGTTTTAAATTTTGTTTTTCAAAGCTAGAAAATTAACGATGGGAGTAAAACAAGTTTTATAACTTATGAATTTGAGATAATAGTAAATTACAACAAATTCTAAATTTGTTAGACAGACGGATTCAAGTAAAACCAATTTGGGATTTGTATATACTCTTATGATGTAAAGGTATATCATACAAATGTAGATTTAAGTCATGAACTATTAAGTAAAATAATGACTCCTCAAAAAGGTAATTATAACTTGGAAAATGTTTTATTAATAATTCTAACATTAATTAAGAATTTGGACTTAAGTCTTTAAAAGTGATTGATTTACATAAGTTATAAGATGTAATAAACTTAAGTAATAGATATATAAAATGGCTCATAAATAATATTAGTGTTAAAGGAAATATAATGAGTTAAAAGATTGTGGAAAGACTTTTTTATAAAGATAAATTATCTTTTGAGTGAAAAATGGTTTCTTTGGAATATATTCCTTTAATAAAAATATTTGGAAATAAATAATTAAAGGGATTATATAAAAAAACACCTTTATAAAGTGTTTGAGCTTAAGATAAAAGTTTGTGAAAGTTTTGAGAGTTAATAAATACATATGTTATATGTAGATCATCTCATCGCACGATTTTGATCTAAGATTCGAGTTCGGAACTTTGAGGTGTTTACACTGATCCGAAAAAGAATTTATCACTCGATTCTTGACGACGAACATTGATGAGGATGTTTGGTTAGGTACTTTAGTTTTCTATCATAGTTGAGCACTATGCAAGGAAAGTAAAGGTTTCTGAGCAAAGAGCCTGATTAAAGTCTGCACTAGAGGATCGGTGGATCGATACTAGTTCGGAAATAAAGTTGTGTATTCGAATAGGAGATCGAATAAGATATTTCATACGGATGATCTGTGTATATTATATGGAATTAAGTTTAAAGATAAATGTTTTAGGTAAACTTTGTTTTTGGTAATTTCAAAGACGAAATTCTTTTAAGTATGAGAGAATATAACGACCCAGAATTTGAACATTTTAAAATATAAAATATGTAAGGTTATATGATTCGAACAATATTTGATAGGATTTGGAAGTAGAAACATACATAAAAATAGTAACATTTGCCTATATCGACAAAAGTGACAAAATACTGATTTCATAAAAGTTTGTTTCAATGGTTAAATAAATTATTTTAATTTATTTATGTGTGTTTATATTTTTAAATAGCATTATTTAAATTTATTTTTAAATTTTATTTACATAAATAAATAGTTTAACTAAAATGTCAAAATGTGACCGTAAAACATTTTGGCAAAAAAGGACGTTTTGTAGATTAAAAGTTGTCGCAACGTCATCGCACCTTTATTTTCTTATATAGGAACATGTATTCGAATAGTGTAAGTATTAATTAATTGACTAAACATGTTTACTTTTACTAAATTAGATTAGAAAGCTTCTAGAAGTCATTAACAAAAGTAAGTAAGAATTAACAAAAGTAAGAAAAGTTAAAAGTAAACATCAAATCAATATCACATCAAAAGCCAACATAAATACTATTTTACTTAGCTTAGTTCTCAAGGGATTAAGACATAAAGTAAAGATGTGAAAGGTGATGTTAAGTATTGAAAAAGTGAAGATTGCTTTAGGTTAAAGTAAGGTTAGTTTGGTAATGTGGCATGAGGTTATTTTCGTAAATTTAGCACTTCTTTCTTCTTCTATAAATACCCACCTCCTTATTCACTTTCATTCACATTCTCTTCTTCTTCTTTTCTCAAGCTTCTTCATCTTCTTCCTCTTCTTTTTAATGGCTTCCATGCCATATAAAAGAATTAAAAGGAAATAATGTCAAAATATTTATAAAATATTCAAAAGAAATCAATGTTCATTCTCTTCAAATCAAACTCATTTTTTTTCCATATTTTACCTCTTTTCTCTTGGCCATAACTTCTTAAAAACCGAACCAAAATACAAAATTATTTTATTCAAATCATGTATTTTTCCAGTGGCCACAACTTTCTTGCTGGCCACTTTATCCTGTTCTTAGCATAAATATATCAAAATTCCACTTCTTTCCGGTGCATTTTCTGCCTTAGTTTTTAAGTCAGAGAATAGGTCATTTTGTTTTGATTATATCTTGATCATAAAAGCCCCAAATTAATAAATTATTTTTTATAGACAATATAAAATTCCCATGGCCACAATTTTTGTATTGAGCACTTTCTCCAGTTTTGAGGTTTGCTGTACCTGAAACTCAATTCTTTGAAGTGCATTTTCGGGCTTCATTTTTATCAATCCGACAATACCTCTTCTTCATTATTCCATATCTCCCTGAAAACAACTTGGATTCAAATGTTTCTTTTTCAAATTCAATAGAAAAGAATTTGCAACAACTTTTCAGTTAACAAGTTTTTCAAATTTTGAGAGTAAGAGAGTCAAAAACAAGAGAGAAGACGACTTATTTTTCGGATCTACATATTGGGAATTCAAGTTCAAAGCTCTACCGCTTCTTCTCTATATTTTCGATCAACCTCCATCTCAAGCCTCGGCCAAGCTATTGGAATGGAGAAGGTGTTGTTTGCTAGTGTTTAGTGGAGTAAGAATTAATTAGTGGAGTGTTAGTTGATTAGAATGTTGGTAGGAAGTTAATCGATTTGGTTTATGGTGAGAAACTCTATTTAGCATCTCTATTTATATATATATATATATATATATATATATATTCATGTTTGATGTTGTTTTATGATTGCTATGGATGCTTATATATGTTTTGATCATGAAGTATTGATTGTTTGATATGATTGTTAAATTGTTTTACCAAGTCACGTTAATACACGTCGATAAGCACAAAGGAAAGCACTTTCCTTTTGAAAATGAAATGGTGTATATGGAATGCTTAAACCTTTTGAAAATAGTTTTAAATGAGCTAGAAATATTTTATAAACATTTAAATATGTATAAAGAATAAAGGAAGAAAAACAAGATTTTATCTTGTATATTTTAAATATCTCCAAAACAATTTTCCAGAAAAATCGTGCTTTTGCGGTAAAGTGATCAAAGTTTAAAATTGATATTTTACATGTTTTAAAAATATGAAATAAATCCTGAAAATCTTTTATAATGTACTGAAAGAGATTTAAGTTGTAAATATGGATTTCTAAATGATATAAAAGTCGTCTTGAAGAATATAGTTTTTAAAACACTTTTCGCAGCAGTTTGAAATGCAGTTTTAAACTTAACAATTCTTTCCTATATATTTTTTGTGAAATGATTTTAAAATAATAATTAAGTCATTTAAAGATGATTTGGAAGTTTTAATGAGACTTTGAATAAATTGGAAAGAGGAATTGTTTATACCACTTAAACAATAGTTGAAGAAGATTGAATATAACAACAAACTGAGTAATGCAGAAACGACTAGTATATTTGTCCTGCCTGTCAGATCTGGGAAGATAAAATAAGGTTTTAACTAAGGTTAGGAATGGAGCAACCAGTGCCCTGAACTTACCTGGCCTATATTTTCTCTTCTTAGGCGAGGGGTGGAACATATCGAAAGGAAAGCCCGGATGCTCTAAAGGATCATAATTAAGTTTTTTCTAAGATAAATAAAAAGAAATAAATTCTTTGAATTTATGGTCTAGATATAAGATTTATAAAATTGATATTTTATAAATAAAAGTAATGGAATTATAGAAGTGTTTTATAAATATTAGAAATGGGATTGTAATCAAATTTATATATAGGTTTACAATTGAAACTTAGAAAAGAATTTATAATGGATTTTACAAACAATAAGATTCGAAAGGTATGAATTTGTAAATAAGAGTTTTATACGTAATTAAAATATAATTGGATTATGACTTATAAGTGAGATATAAATGGAATTTGTTAGTAAATAAATTTTGTATATGGAAGTTTATAAAACATAAATGGAATTTATAAACACCGTTTTGTAAATCTAAAATCAATTTAAATTGATAAGTTAAATGTGAAAGTTTATTAAAGGAATTATATTCACGATTTTGGATAGTGAATAATCCTTTAAATTAAATGGATGTTTTGGAAAGTGATATTATAAAAAGGGAATATTTTCCTTAAGTTAAAAGTTAAGAAAGAAAATATTTGATTAAGATTTAATGAATGATTTGGAAAGGTTTTCCTAAGTAAAAGAGAAAATTATTTTGAATTATTCCAAGATTTAAGAAAGGTTTAAATAAACCAAACGATTTGATAAATGAGGCTTAATGATTCCTTATACTCTTGAAAAAAAAATGGAATAAATTGAAAAGAATATATCTAAGAAAGATATTTTAAATAAAAGATGAAGTAATTGATTGATGTTTGATATCCACATATGAACTTAACATCTTTTAAATCGATAATCGGCTTCGGAGGAATCGAGGTCGGATTTGGATAATTCCTATCCGAAAACCACTTCTAACCAATGTGTACGTTCGAATATGAAGACATGTTGAAGATGACGACTATTGAAGACCGTGGATCTTCATAGCGTGAGGACTGCTTGTTGATTTGCTCGGGGTCGCACCCATTATAGAGTTATATATAGCACTGGTCTCCTCGTTGTGGAGATTTTTCAAATTGCAAGGACTACTCGCTACTAGTGGTAGTAGGAGAGTGCCTTCGGTTTGTCCCGTTCCTGGACAACTTGTATGGACATTTGTCTGACATTGCATTTCTAAAGATTACGTACATTGGTTTTTACAAACGTACATCAGCGGCGGCGGAGAAGACAACTTCTCTTAGCTTAACACCCTCTTTGAGGCATACGAGCTCAAGGGTTGTATTTTTTTGGAAGACAATTAGTAGTTAGCAGAAATGGCAATGTGGCATTTAAAGATGTGCTATGTGAAAAGGTAATCGTTGCCTCAAGCCTCATCAAACCGAAAATGACCGAAACAGGATTAGATGTGGCAAGGCTAAGTGGGTCATTCCCAATTAGGGTACGATCATTCCCTTCTAGATATATTTCTTCCCGCTATGACGATCGGAATGTAAATTAATGTGGTGTATGGAAAACGAGCCCTCGATTAAAGGTCGGTAACGACCGGGGGATGACATATTTGGTACTATCTATTTATAGAGGTATGCCGATCTTGTGTTGGTAGAGAAGCTGTGTGATGGTTTCTCGGGGCATCCATATAGAGGTGTACCCATTTTGGAAGGTAGATCCTTCACCTGGTCATTTGTATGGAAATACATTCTCCAATAAGAACCTACGACTTTGTTTGCATTGGCGTAATGAATAGCCTCGAAATGATATATGGTTAACCATTTTGGCTAAGATTAATAAGTTTATTTGCAAATGTTTTCAAAGAGATGTCATTAGAAATAATATCAAAGGTTTTGATATAAAAGTGTTTTAGTTATCATATGGTAAAAACCCGTCCGTATTTATGTGTGGGCGTGGTCTTATGAGATACTCTTTATTTCAAAGGATTTTATCCAAAGGCTGATATATGACATTGCCATTCATTAGTGAGTTTTTCTCATGCTGGTTTATCAAGCGTTATCCGGGTATTTTCAATACTCGGGTCAGATCCTAGTAGTTTCAGGTTAATCGAAGACGGTTGGAGTTCCCAGAGGAGAGCAGGAGATATTCATCGACGTATGGACATATTCTATTATCCGTTGTACTTAGTGTATTTTGTTTGATGTTTATTAGTAGTTGTAAGGACAGATGTTTATAACTGTCCAAGTCGAATTTAGGTTAGACTCTATGTATTTAAAAGTTTTCCGCTGTAAAGATATTTGTTCAGTATTATATGGTATTCCATTCGAGTGAGATTCTATTCTATCTATTTTTCTTTATTTCCCTTCATGTTCCGTATTTTCATGCAATTTGAGTTGGACATGTGTGGTTTATTGTCGATTCAAAGGGTATGGGAAAACGGGCCTTGGCATTTATTAACAAAAGGAATTGCGGAGCAAGCGTCCTAGATTTGGGATGAGAGAAGAAAGCTAAAATAGTAGTCGACGTTCGAGGGGAGGTAAGTTAGAAGGCCTTAAGAAGATAAAGTAAAAGTAAAGGGAAGGAAAGAGAGCTTTTATATGTGCAGTGAAGGGAAGGCGAATAGGCTGATGCCTTTAGAACCGGTCCATGCACCTTGGGTGTGTCGTGGGGAGTAAGTCATAGTTCAAGCAGAAAGAGTGGGTCGATGATGGCATGCCGAGCCACTTTGTATCGAGCTTACCGAGCGAGTGGTTTGGTCTCTCACCCACCGGTCCACTCGTTTTATAAAAAAAAGGAGAAAAGAAGAAAAGATGCATGTATAAGTGTGTGCACGTATAAAAATCAGAAAATCCCCCATGATTCAACCTTCAAGAGGTTATATTTACCCAATTTTTTGAAAGTAAGAAGCAGGACTTAAACGATAGAGAGTGATCATTCCGAATGAGCTTGCTTCTGAAAGCAGGAACTGATTACTAAATCAAACCGTATCGCGTTGCTTCACATAACAATCTTTGGGGGGAAAATGTTAGTGGTACCTTAGCCCGACTACAAAACGGCAGTTGAAGATATTATTAATAGCATTAGACAAGATTCTGGCCGAGAAGAGCCTGAAAATATAAGGGTTTGATGCAATCAACATGTTTTGGCATTTATGTGCAGTTTAGTAGGTACGGTTTAGCGTGTACCGCTCGGCCTAGGTAACTCAACACATGTCGCTCGGTCAAGATCGCTCAGCATGCATCATTCGGTTAGTTGGGTTGTCGTCACTCGGCATATACCGCTCGGTCTGGGTAACACAACATACATCGCTCCGCCAAGATCGCTCAGCACGCATCATTCGGTTAGTTGGGTCGTCATCGCTCGGCATGTACTACTCGGTCTGGGTAACTCAGCACACGTCGCTCGGCATGTACCACTCGGTTTGGGTAACTCGACACATATGGCTCGGTTAGATTTGATTAGAACGTGTGGCTCGGTCAACCACGTAAGTCACATGTAGCTCAGCCTAGACAGGTTAGCAGGTATTAATCATAAAAGGGGAGTCACCACCGTTCGGCCATCCTGGATTGGCATTGTTGTTCGGTGTACCTCACTCGGCATGCCTGGGTCAGTTGACTTGAGGTTCCCATATATGGGCCAAGCTACTTTGCTCCTAGGCCTGAGAAGGAAGCCCAGCCTATCTTCGTCTATAAATAGAGGGCCAGGGGTGCAGTGAAAGGGGACATTTTTTCGAGAACTCCGAGGACAATCTACCATTTTTTACATTAGCTTTCTTTTAGTTAAAAAACTTATATTCGAGCTATTTACTTATGGATTTTATCTGTATTCAATTCTTAAAGGAAAGCAATAAAGATTACATTAACAGTGGACGTAGGTAGTTATGCCGAACCACTATAATTCCGATGTTCTTGTTTTTGTAGTTAGTTTTGCATACATCCCTCGGTTTTAATTTATTATCTTCATTAATCTCTCTACACAAATCTTTTCTTGAGTGTTAGTGATCAATTCTGGTGCTAACAATATATATATATATATCATTTAAAGGTTTCTAGTAGATATATAAGTTTGGAAAAGTAAGTTTAGTCTTTTAGAAAAGAATAAATGTGGTTTTGGATTTAACACTTATGCTATAATGAATGGTTTTCAGAGTTAATTTGAAAGTATATTACCTTGTTTAATACATGTAGATATAATTAGATCGTTAAAATAAATGTTTTTTAAAAGATAATGACAAGTATGAATTGGTTTTGGTTTGTTATGGCAATGCATTAATAACATTTGTCTTTAATCCTTTTTTATTATACTTAATAATATAATTAGATCTTTAAAAATGTTTTAAAGATAATTATAAATGGAATGGTTTTGGTTTTATAGTAACAATGTTTTATGAAATTTGTTTTTAACCCATTTAATTATACTTTAGGAAGTGTGGAATCTTGTTTAAGATTTATGAATACTCTTATACCATTTATGTTTAGAATATGGATACATTTCTAAGAATTTGAAAGAAGATAACTAAGTAGTGAAATGGTAGTATGCATTTATATATCTTTTGTAAAGTTATTTTAGATTACATATACAAGTATTTACAAAGATGGTTTAATTAATAAAAAGATTAATTAAATAAAAAGGGATTAGATGCCGCTTATTACCTTAATCATTCTTTGTGTAGCTTAATAATGTTTTGTGTGACTTAATCGTGCTTTGTGTGGCTTAATCGTGCTTTTTGTGTTTGCTTCTATATGGAAAGTATTTAATCCTATACTTAGAACTAAAGGCCGACAAAGTAGATTTATTCTATCTTTGAGAGTTAAGACTGATGTTTGAGTAGGGTTTAAAAGCAACAGTTCTTTAACCTATCGGCTTCACTCTTGACCGAGGGATAGTATAAATTGAGAGAGTGGGAAACATGATAAGCATATGAGACTTGTTTTCCATATACGATCATCTATTTTGTGCTTGATAGTCGATTAGTCGATTATAGAAATTGACCAATTAACTTTAGAAGTATTTGTAAGCATCATGTATTGTATGGTTTGAGATACCCTAGGAGGACTCCTAGTTCCACTGGATTGTATGGGGTCTACACATCCATCCATTTTGACTAGTGAAAAGAAGTAAGAAAAAAATTAAGAATAACAAACAATACTTATATCTAATATATAAATAACAAATATGCGCCTAGACCACTACTCCTGTAATCATCTTATACACCTAATAATGTTTGCGTCTACTCAATATCCGAGGAAACAATGGGATTCCTAATGTCATTCTAGGCTAATGACTCGTGTCTCCTAGTGTCATGTATTGTTCTTAGCTGCTTTTATACCAAATTGTGAACACCACACCTCTATACTCATACTATCCAAGAGTACTACAAAAGTACTGTTGTCGGATAATACGGAGAACGAGGCTATATGGGGTACACACGTGAATATTCCCTTGGACTAAAAGAAGTATTATTTTCAAAACTTAGTATACTTATCATAAATGTATATGATCTTAGTACAAAGCAATAAATCATGTGCTTCCAGGTCAAAAAAATACATAATCACATAATATAAATAGAGTTCATAGAGTAAGTACGCAGCAGAGGTAATGTAATACATACATACATACATATATAACGCATGCATAATCATGTGGATTACAAAATGATAGCCTCACACCCACATTATGCATACATCACATCACCACATGATAAATATAAAGTTAATTACAACAAAGCTACAAAATGCTTTAGGGAATGTATCATCCTAAAGCTAATAAATGCCTCCAAAATCCATAAGCCAAAGATGCTAATATGTACATGCACCTGTCACATCTCGGGATCCTGACCTGAGTATTATAAAACATACCGGTCATTCTATGACTATATTATATAGCAATGATAATCATAAATGTGGGAAAACCAAAGATATAGTATATTATTATTCACACATCCCATGTACATATTAGGTATATATGTATATAATGATATTCACACTGCATAACAACTAGTGGCGGTTATTGGCTATATGACAGACACTAAGTCCCAAGTAGTGTCATATCTATATTGTTGGGTTCCATAATCCAATACTAGATCCAAATGAAGGTATAAACAATATATTCCTATTTATATGTAACACTCATGTTTTCGATAACAATATTTAGGATATTTAATTAGCTAAATTAAATAAAATACTGTTCAGATTAGGGATTAAGATTTGATTTAATTAAGGGGTCGCTGTGCCATTTAAACAATGAATTATGGTAAGAGTTTAAAATGAAATATAGAATAGGTAAAATAGGAAAGATGCCATTTCTATATCTTTATCCCTTAGCCGTGTATACTCCTACACATTCATTTTCATTTTTTCAAAATTTTAAAAGCCAAAGCCGACCACCATTATCAAGAGCTTGAGAAAGAAAGAGAAAGTGGAAGCTTAATCAACATCAAATTCAACTTTTGCTACCGCTTTTTTACCTTTCGACCCAAAGGGTTTCGAAGGGGTACTTTGTTTTCTAAAATTTGGTCACTTCCCCAATGCTTTCAAAGGGACGGTTTTGACACCATCACTTCTTTACTAAGCAATGTTTTCGAAAGGTAGGCTTTCAACTTAAGTGGTTTATGATCCTTTTGCTATACATGAAGGAAAAATACAAATGGTTTCGATCGGAATGTTTTTCAAAGGGTTTTAAACGAGTAAGCTTTGAATGGTTTTGAAAGGTTCCATGGATTTTAAACCGAACCCACGTGCTTTTGAAAGGCTTAGATTTAATGCTTTTGAAAGGTTTTAGAGAATGGTTTCAAAGGGGTGGTTCCCAGTGGTTTCGAAGGATATGAAAGGTATGGTTTTTCAGGTTGTTTCAGAAGGATTAAAAGGAAATTTTTTCCAAGGATTTCGAAAGGCAATGTATAAAGGTTTTAGAAGAAAGATGTCTAAGGTTTTTAAAGCTTTTGAGAGGAAGGATTTCCAATGGCTTCGAAAGGGTTTTGAGAATGGTTTCAAAAGGAAGGTTTTGGCCTTTTGGCCTAGATAAAAGAAAAGGTTTTACTTAGTTAGAAAGGGGTACTTTCAACGGTTTCGAAAGTGGTACTTTCAATAGATTCGAAAAGGGGACATTCAAAGCTTTAAATGTTTTCATCAACTAAATTTTTGGTAAAGTGTATATATATATCATGGCAAGGTGATTTTAATTAAAGCGTAGAATATATATATATATACACACACACACATATATATATACAAATTCCTTGTTTGAGTTTGATTTAAAGGTTTTAAATCATTTTAAAATGGTTTTCAAGGAAAATTTTGGGAAGGGATCACTAAGTAAAATGACTCGAGTATTGGACTACTAGATGGGATTGGTATAGGATCACGCCCTATGCATTAGCTATTAGCCCCAGCTAATTTCGACCAAAATTCCATTGTGTCGGGCTTTGTTACATGTAAGTCTAAAATTATGAATACACGTAGAAAGGAATATATGATTGTATATAAATAGGTTGTTGGTGAGCCCGCAAAACCATTAGGATCAGGCGACCCTGGGAGATGATAAGTTGCGGTAAGACCGTCCAAAAGAGAAGTATTTAACAAATAGTCAAGGACAGAATGTCCAGAAGAGGAGAAATGTCTAATAAATGTTAGATAAATTTTGATGTGTTGCTTGGTAGGCCTGGATCAGCAAAAGGTTAATAATTGCCAAATAAACTATAAACTTCAAACATATAGTTCATTTATTATTTTATATATATGTTTGCATAATAATGCTTTATATATTTTAACCATGTTTGGTTGCAGGAAAGAATTTGCAAAAGATATGTTTTAAAAAGATGTTAGTGACGGAAAACCCATACTGCTAAATGGCGTGGTCTCACTTAACATAAAAATAACAGAGTTGAACAATATTATTCACCCCAAATGTTTATATCTAATCGAAGATTTTGTTTCCCTTAAACTCTCGGGTGCTTAAAATTGATTTGAGTAGGATGAGGGTTGAGGTTTTCATGTTTTTGTTGTTTTGACGAATAAAGCTTTCGGAGACAAGCAGATGGCTGACAGATAGCTAATTAAGAGTGTAGATTTTTTATATTTCCTTTGTGTATTAAGTAATTATGACTGTACTGCTTTGATCAACCAAGGGGGCATCATCATATGTATCTATTGGCGTTTTATTGCATATTATATTTGATCTTTGCTTGGGAAACGTTTTGGGATTTTGTAACTTGGATATGAATTATTGTATTGAGATATAATCAGTAAAAAAAATTTGAAATCTGTGATTTTGTTCATATTCTAGTATTTTTGATATTATGGATACCATTAGCATTTTCGTATTTTGTCACCAGAAGATAATTCTATGGATGACTGTAGCATCTGTAGCACATAGCTTTTGGCCTCTAGATACGGGATGTTACAATTTCGTATCAGAGCATAGGTTTATGAAAAACTTTAACTAAAAATGGGTTTTGGAAATATAATCCTAAATAATTAGAGTAAGATTGGGGTATGGAATAATGTTATAGTAACATACTTGTATTTGTTATATATAAGTATACGTTTTATCTCTAGTCTCCTATCTTTGTTAGGTTATTTTTCTATATCTCATGAGGTTTGAATATAGGTATGGAAGGTAGAAGAGGAAGAGTTAACCCATGATGGGAAGGCACCGATGGGAATGCAAAGCCTAATGCGAGAAGAGGTCAAGGTCAGGCACAAGCAGAGAATGTGGGTGCTGGAGTCCCGCAAGTTGGAATGGAAGATATGTATCAGTTCTTTGTGAACATGGTGCAAGCGGATGTTGCTGCTGGAGTAGTGGGAGGAGGAGTTCCGAGAGCTCCAGTTGTCAACGACTATGCAAAGTTGAGTGGAGACTACACTAAGCTCAGAGGGAAGCCATTTATTGGAACAGAGGATGTCATTGAGGTGGAAAAGTGGTAGTTGCACTACAAAATAGTTTCTAGGAGAGGTTCATGTCGGTAATGGCGTAGTCTTTTTTTATTAGGAAGTTTGTTGATCTAGAACATGGAGAGATGATTATTCTGGAGTATGCCAGTAGGTTCGAACAATTACCCTGCTATGTTATGCAATGGTTGATACAATGATGAAGAGATGCGAGAAGTTTATCAGGGGATTGAAGCCGGAGTTGGCCAGGGCTATTTTACCGCATATTGGAGATCTGTGTGATCTAGTTGTAGAGATGACTTTGAGATATGAAGAGAAGCTTGGTTGTTAGGAGAATAATGAGTTGAAAGAAGTCCAGGTTGGGCAGAAACAGAAGCGGAAGTTCTTTCACAAAAAGGGTGCTCAGAATGGTGAAGCAGTCAAGAAGGCGAAGTCTGAGGTGGTCTGTTTTAAGTGCGATTAGAAAGGTCGTATCGCCAATGAGTATCATACTGGGAAGGCTAAGGAAGTGATTGGGAAGAAGAACATTAGGTGTTTCAACTGCGATCATATAGGCCACTATGAGAACCAGTGTAAGGAGCTTGCTAAGGATGGACAGGGCAAGGTGTATGCATTGGAGTCTGCTGCTTTTAAGCCGATAGCTCAAGAGAAAGGAAAGGCACTTTTGGGGGGTACGCTTCGGATTCATGGTATGTCTGTTAGCATTCTATTTGATATTGGTGCATTGCATTCCTTTATATCTAAATGTTTGATGGATAAGCTTAACCTAGAACCCACATATTTGGTAACTTCCTTAGAGGTTGCGAATCTAATAGGAGGGTATGCAACTCTAGGGTTGAGATATGACCAGTTAGTGTTTGACCGGTTAGGTCATACTTTTGTTTGCAGTTTGCATGTGTTTGATTTTGTGGGTTCGGGACTATTATTGGGATAGATTGGTTAAGTGAGTATGATGCTAAGATATTTTGCTAGGATAGGAAAATATCGCTTAAACACCCCGATTGTGGCGGACGAATAGTTTATACTGTAGAAGGTTCCAGCGATGAGATATATGCTTTGTTAGGTGTTAGTGAATCGAAAGATGAGCTGAATTGTGTTTTCGTGGTTAGAAAATTAGTAGATGTTTTTGAGCCTGTAGTTGGATTGTCATCGAAACGAGCCATTGAGTTTCAGATAAATTTGGTTCTGTTAGCAGAACCAGTAAGTAGGCACCAAACAGGATGACCCCTTTAGAGATGAGGGAGTTAAAGAAACAGTTGGTGGATTTAGAAGGCAAGAGTTTTACCAGGCCAAGTAGTTCGCCTTAGGGAGCAGCAGCAATGTTTGCTAAGAAGCCGGACGGATCGTTAAGGCTATGTATCAATTATAAGTTGAATGAGAGGATGATAAAGAATCGATATCCGTTGTCGAGGATTGATGATTTGTTCGATCAGTTAAATGGAGCCAAGATATTTTCCTAGTTGGATTTGGCGACTGGTTTCCATTAGCTCAGAGTAGTAGAGGATAGTATACCTTTAATGGCGTTTAGGACCAGATATGGATCGTACGAATGGTTAGTTATGTTGTTCGGACTGGCTAATGCGCCGGCTTTCTTCGTGGAGTTTATGAGCCAAGATTTTCAAGAGCACTTGGATAGGTTCATATTGGTTTTCATAGATGATATCCTGATATACTCTAGGGATGAAAGAGAGCATGAAGTTCATGTTAGAGTGGTGCTTGAGATGCTGAGGCAGCATCAACTAAAGGCGAAGTTTTCAAAGTGTTATTTCTGGAAGAAAGAAGTGAAGTTTCTTGGTTATGTAGTCTCAGAGAAAGTATTGTCAGTAGATCCGACTAAGACTGAAGCGATGAATAGTTCGAAGAGACCTGAGACAGTAACGGAGATAAAGAGTTTCCTTGGGCTAGTTGGTTATTATCATAGGTTCATTAAGGATTTTTCGCGGATAGTGGTACAGATGTCCATGCTAGTTAGAAATGATATGAAGTTTGTATGGACCGATAAGTGTGAGGAAGCATTCCAGAGTTTGAAACACATATTGACCCATTCACCTTTGTTGGTTCGTCCGGAAGTGAATCAAGATTTGGTGGTTTATACCAATGCGTGTGGAACAGGATTAGGAGCTGTGTCAATGCAAAAAGGTAAAGTGATTGCCTGTGCTTCTAGATAGCTTAGACCGCATGAGGTCAGGTATCCGACGCATGATTTGGAATCGGTTGCGATGATTTTTGCATTAAAGGTGTGGAGAAATTACCTTTTAGGAGAGAGGTTTGAGTTATATACAGATCATAAGTCGCTGAAGTATTAATTCTCTTCGAAGGAGCTGAACGGGAGACAACTGATTTGGTTAGAATTTATAGTCGCTTATGATTTTGGGATGAATACACACTGGGTAAAGGCAAAAAAGTTGCAGATGCGCTTAGCATGAAACATTAGAATGCAGTGTTGGCAATGATTGCTGAGTGGAAAGATTTGAAAGCATTAGCAGATTGTAGGGTGCAATGGAGATCCAAGGCTGGGTCTAGTGGAGAGACTGTTGTATTATCTTGTGTGGAAGTTCGACTAGTGATGATTGAAAGGATTGCTTCTAAATAGGAGGAGGATCTGTTAGTCCGTGAGATGATGGTTTTGATGACAACAACCTTTGTATAGGATTATAAAATATAAATACTAACATGATAGTTTAGAATTATATGTATATGCAGAATTTAACCATGCAGGTACCAAGAATGAAGACTGTACAGTATAGAGATTCAAGATTTCAAGAATGAAGACTCATGAGTATCAAGAATATCAAGATTATCAAGATTTCAAGTAATTTGTTTTTTAATTAGGAATTTTGTTAAAACTCCTAGAAAAGCACTCGCATCTTAATTTATTTGTGGAATGGAATCCACTTCGAGCCTGTTAAAGGGATGGAACCCTAAGTGGGATGGAACCTACGGAAAACCTAGTGGAACATTTTTTTGTATCCGCTAACTTTTTATTCAAAATGATTTTACAGAATTATATCTTGTTTTCAAAATGATTTCAATATCTTCCTTTTTAAAAGAATCAAAAACATCTATCCTGGTTTTAAATACTTTTAGCCTCAAAATAATCTTTAATTTCAAAAATAATCCAAACAAGTATAAAATTCGGTGTGTTCTTTCCCTTACTATTTTACTTTATTTTTGCATCTGTGTTTGATTCTGTGATCATATCTATGTCTGAATATTGCATACATTTGTGTTCAAATTAACAAAAACTCCAAAAGATCTAATAATTCCTTAAAACACTATTCACCCCCCTCTAGTGTTTATCCTAGCCTTAAGGTCCGTAATCCGCATTTATCACATTTGGTATCAGAGCAAGGTTTTTAAAGTTTCATAATCTGATTTTTGAAAAGTTTTCAAAATGGCTACCAACACCGGTATTGTTACTAACACTAGTATCCCTGTCACTAGTTCATTTGTAGAAGGTCAGTCTACTGTCATACCACCATTTTTTAATGGCAGTAACTATGTATATTAGGCATGTAGGATGAAAATATATTTACAATCCGTAGGATTAGACACTTGGAATATCACACAAACTGAATATTCTGAACCCATAACTGATTCTGCACAGTGGACCGCTGAGAAAAAGGCTGTTGCAAAAAATAATTCTAAAGCAATGAATATTCTGTTTTGTTCGCTTGATAGAATGAATTTAATAGAGTGTCAGTTTGTAAGTCTGCATATGAAATCTGGAAAACCTTGCAAGTTACTCACGAAGGAACAAGCAAAGTTAAACAGACCAAAATATCAATGCTCACAAATCAGTTCCAATTATTTATAATGAATTATAATGAGTCTATTTAAATATGTATAGTAGATTTTAGGATATTGTGCATTCTCTAATATCCTTGGGAAAGGAATTTTAGAAAGAAGATCAAATCAGAAAAATTTTAAATTCTCTTACTCCAAAATGGGATCAAAAGATACTTGTGATCGAAGAAGCAAATGACATCGGTACCTTAAAGATAGAAGAATTAATTGGAAATCTAATGTCATTTGAAGTTCAAATGATTGAAAGAAGAGAAATCAAAACATCTGAAAAGAAATCAATGGCATTTAATGCATTGACTGATAGATCAGACTCAAACAGCGATAATGATGAAAATATAGCCTTGGTGACCAGGAATTTTCAGAAATTTCTGAAATACAGAAAGATGAATAATCTCTAGAGAAACAATAATAAGAACTCTGGAAATTAGAATATAGTGCCAAACAATGTCAAATGTTTCAACTGTGATGAACCAGGCCATATCAGAAGAGACTGTCCATATCTAGAGAGGCAAAATCCTCCTATAAACAATGATTCAGCAAAGAAACGGAAGTGTGCATTTACTGCTACTCTAGATGACTCAGACTCTTCCTCAAGCGATGATGATCAGAAGACAGATCATTCAAATTTGTGTTTCACGGCAGTTCATGACTCCAACAAACCCAGAGAAATGGACTCAGAAAAAGGTACACATTTACAATACAATTGGTTGAAATCGCATGCTTAAAATTAGATGCTTGATTGCTTGATTGATTGATTTTGAATTGTTGTGTTATTTGAATTTTAAATTTTTTTACTATTATTTTTATTTTTTTATTTTTTTATTAGTATAACAATATATTATGGAATATACTATAATTATAATAATTCCAGATATATATAGACATTAAAAATAATAAGTATATATATATATATATTAGAGTTCTTAGGAAAGATAAATCATAGAAATTCACAAGCACATGTCGACATGGTCCCTACCATGATGTCGACAAGGGTACAGAATTTGAAATTCAAAATTTGAATTCAAATGGTTGAATTTCCCTCCACCTTTTCACTTCATTCAATTCTCTGAAAAGGCGTCTTTTGACCAGAGAACATGTCCTTTGTGAATCTATTTATTCACTATCTTTCATCGCATCTTTTCACTCTCATTTTCAAATTCAAACTCTCTCTTTAAAACTTCAAGCTCTCTACTCTCTACTCTAACGGCTTCTTCAAGCAACCCCTCCACCATGAGAATTTCCAGAAATATAAAAGAGCAACTCTTCAATGACCCGGAGGCAATAAAAGCATACATCAATTATGCTAAGTATGCAAAAGTCCATCTCGGAAAGTTTGCTATATTTCAAGATTTCTATTCTTATGAAATTGATTCTCTTTTTGCAAACAATCAAATTCTTAGTCTTTATGATGCTTCTAAAAATGATTTTGTTTGTTATCCAAATCTGGTTAAAATTTTCTATGCAAATCTTAATCGTGGATTTTACAATGGAAAACGATGATGAAATTTGGAGTAGTGTCAAAGGCACTAGAATTGTTTTGAATTATGATCTTTTGGGTGCCATTCTCAATTGCAAGAGCACGGGAATGGATCTTTCTAATTTTAAAATCGATGAAAATGATCATGAGACATTTCATCACATTTTCGAAGGAAATGATAATTCTGAATTCAAAAATCGAAACTTTCGACCAAAAGCTAGAATTGTCATTCTTCTTTTACAACATACTTTGACCCCAAGGTCGGGAAATTTTAACAATCCTACTTCAAAATTTTGCAAAACACTTTTTGCTATTTTTGGAAATTATGATATTAATTGGGCGCAAGTTATTTTGGATGAACTTCGTCCCAAAAATCTTGAAATGGGTGAGAATACTTTGTGTCATGGAATTTATCTCACTCGAATTTTTAGCTATTTTGGAGTGGATTTCAAAGGAGAAGAATTTGTTTCTAGAAAAGTTTTCAATCATTCCAACATTTCGTTTATGAAAATTCCATTTGTTTTTCAACCCTATGAGACTCTTGCGAAAAGGAAGAGCGTTCGGCTCATGAGGAGATGGAAGAAGAAATAGAGGAAGAAGAAGAGGAAGGGGATGAAATGGAAATTGAAGAAGAAGAAGAAGAAGGTGAAACTTCTTTGGAAAGCATCGACTATCCTCCTAATCCATCCAACAAACCCCTTCTCAAAAACCAAAAGACTATCGTTGAGAATCAACGGATTCTTAAACGTTCCATTAGTAAGAAGTTAGACAAAATTTTGATCCAAGATGAACAAGTTTATTTCCAAAGTCAGCAAGAAGCTTGGATTATCTTCATCATCATCATCCTCTAACTAGTTCTACCTTTTCGTATCTCGTTGTATTTGTTTTAGTTTATTTTGATTTGAATGTTTGTGTAATTCTTTGTGTTTAATTGTCATATCGTCTTAATATGAAATGAAATGGAATTTCTTTTCTGTTATCTGGCTTATCTTATCTCCAGAATAAATGTTAGTATATTATATAAATATATATATACACACAATTATTCACAAAATCAAAATAAGTCATCAAAATTCACTGGACCATGTCGACATACCCCACTATGACCATGTCGACATGTACTGGTCAGAAATAACATTTCATTTTGAATTTGAAATTTGAATAACTACCTTATGTCTATTCATTTCAAACGAATTTCTGCACCTATAAATACCTATTTCTTCCACAATTCATCACTGAATATTATCTCTTATCAACGTTGTCTCTCATTCTTCTCACAAATTCGAATATGGCCAATCCATATCATAATCTATCAGAAAATCTTGAAGAGACTCTTAACACTTTCAAGTATATTCTTTCATTCATTCTCCGTAATCAGCGACATTTAGAATTGAGTCAAATGCAGATGATTAAAGAGCCAGAAAGACATTTCGATGCAATACGATGGATGATTTTCCTCTGCACAAGGATGATAACGAAGCACATCCTCCAGTCTCTCTCGCTAATGATAACGAAAATTGGGATGCCATTAAAGCAGACCCTATATTTGGAGAAGAAGGATGGGTGGAAGTTCCTCGTAATGTTTGATTTGTTTGGTTTGTTTGGTTTGAATTGTTTGATTTGATTTGATTTGGATTGATATTTTGTGTGAAAAACATGTATAAATATGCATTAATATTTATATGATTTTTAATGTCTATCGGTATAATTATCGCTTAATCTATCTATTATATACTCCATTTGTATAGTTTATTAATGTAGGTACTTTAGTCCAAGAATGAGGGGGAGTTATAAAGTTTGGAGATTATATAGTTTGAAGTAATATTTAGAGTTAGTTTTTGTTGATGACAAAGGGGGAGAAATATAAAATAGGATAGTTAGACATAGATTAAGGGGGAGTTATTAGGATAGAAGTAATATTTTATAAAAAGGTTGTCATCATCAAAAAGGGGGAGATTGTTAGTCCATGAGATGATGGTTTTGATGACAACAACCTTTGTATAGGATTATAAAATATAAATACTAACATTATAGTTTAGAATTACATGTATATGCAGGATTTAACCATGTAGGTATCAAGAATGAAGACTGTACAGTATAGAGATTCAAGATATCAAGAATGAAGACTCATGAGTATCAAGGATATCAAGATTATCAAGAGTTCAAGATTTCAAGTAATTTATTTATTAATTAGGAATTTTTTTAAAACTCCTAGAAAAGCACTGGCATCTTAAAATCCAATTTATTTGTGGAATGGAATCAGCTTCGAGCCTGTTAAAGGGATGGAACCCTAAGTAGGATGGAACCTACGGAAAATCTAGTGGAATATTGTTTTGTATCCACTAACTTTTTATTCAAATGATTTTACAAAATTATATCTTGTTTTCAAAATGATTTCAAAATCTTCCTTTTCAAAAGAATCAAAATCAAATTATTCTTAGTTTTAAATTATCTTTAATAGTAATATATTTAACTTTTCATATTTATACTTAGATTTAAATATAAAATTATTGTAAAATTATATACACCAATATATTATTCTCTATATTTACTTATGTATTTTAACCATAGTTAAGTATATTTATAAAGTTTAAAATAGTTTTTAATATAAGATAAAAGTTATTTTCAAAAGAAAAACAAACCACCAAAAATTCCTGGGATGTCGACATGCTTAATATACCCATATCGACATAGTGTCAGTTAATTTCAAATTTTAAATTTTAAAAGAAGTGTTGTAACGACCCGACATTTTCAACCATTCGCATTCGCACATGTCGGACTTGAATTGTTCAAAATACCGCGTTGTAAAAATAAATTTGGCAAAACTCAGAATATGCAGTAAATAAATCACAGAATCACAGACACAGATACCAGAGAAACTTGCAGCGGAATTTAAAATACTTAGTGGTTCATGAAGCCACTATAAAAAAACTCAACCAAATAAAAATTACATAGTCTTCCATCCCAAATATAGTTTAAATCATCAAATAAAAATCCCAAAGTCTTGATTTCATAAATAAGATAGCGGACAGAAAGAAGCCAGCAACTTGAAAGGATCTACAGAAGTCCTAGCTCCAGGATGATGACTGAACTGCAACTCAGGCTGACCCGAGCGTAAAATAAAACATAAATACTCGAGTCAGGACATACATACTTATATAGTGTAAGCTAATTCAAGTGTATTGTAATATAGACCAAGTAACTTAAAGGATGCTTGGGACCGCCCATCCTCTAAGGATCCGTTAAACTATTTACTATGTAGTAATATTTTCGCTATTATAATAGTGTCTATATTAAAATAAACTTACTTTTAAATAGCATTAAGGCTTTACATTTTCCACCTTAACACGTAATAGTCCCAGTAGTCCATCCAATATCATAGTCCCTCCTGATAGGGAAGCCACAGAGGATATCACACGGGCTACGGGAGAAAACCAAATTCGTACAAGGCTCGCTATGGTAGGTGACAGGGCACAACTAGGCAATGCCAGGGTAGATATATCAATTGCTATCCGGACCGATGGAAACGCGCAGCGCGCAGCTGCCGCCCACCTCGAACAACACTCCCAAATCAAAGGTGCGCACCAAAACAATCACAAGAGTAATAGAATGGCATACGAAGAAGTGCGTTCGATCAGAGGTGCTACCTCATTAATCCGAGAATCGCTCCTGTTTTAGCCACCTTATGCCAACTCACGGGAGTCGGGTCCACGTATTTACCTCATAGAAAACGCCACCACCATCCTACTTCATTTTGGAATCTCCACCGCGTACACGGTTGTCAAAGTGGTTTTCGGTATCGACAGAGAGTATGCCAGACATCCGATCCCGGTCTCTTTAACAACCAAGCGTTATTATAACCCATGGTTACAACTTAAAAAAAATGGTATTTATACTTTAAAAATCAAAATAAATTTCAAATACATTTCAATATCATAATTCCCTTTCAAACATCATTTATTTAAACATCAGTCATTTCATTTAATATAAAATACCATTTAAATCTATTCAATTTATTTAGGAATTAATTGCCTTTCAACTCACATTTAAAAGTTAAATTCTTCCATTTAAAACCATTTAAAGTCAATTCCTTATTCTTATTTATTCATATTATATTCCAAATTTAAGCCTTTTTTTTAAAGATTATTTCCATAAATTTTATTAAAACAATCAAAATTCAGTTTCTGTAGCACTTATAAAATGCTACCTAAAGTTATAGGTTAAAACAGTCTATTTACAAAAGACAGCATTTAAGTGCTGTAACTTATTAACTTAACCATTAAGTTTTAAATTCCCAAAATAAAACTTAATATCAATTATTTTACTTAACTAAAATCTCACTTTTAACAAAAATCCATAATTTTCCAAAATAAGTTATACTCCAAAATTTTACATAAACATTCATTTATTTAACATTTGACTCATTCAAAAATCATTATAAATAAAAAAAAAACCTTCAAATGCATTTAAACCAGAAAATTATAAAATTTCTGTTTAAAAATATTTTTTATAACATTTCATAAAAATATTATATAAACCACGGGTCTGTATATAGTTTTCTAGCCTAGGTCAAGTGATACGGATATATATCATTTCAATCCGCAATTTACAAAAACCCCAGGTTCTATCATTTCAAACTCGCAATCCCAAGTTAAATATTTAAAATTAAACAATTAAATAAATAAATGAATAAATAATTATCGTACAGGCCTATCATTTCAGCCTATAACGATCTCAATTTACAAGGAACTTGCAGTGATGATTTAAAAGTGAATAAGCATGAAATAATATAACTGCAACTATATTACAACAGATAAACAACTGATGAGGTGTCAATTTAAAATGGGGTTTAACATCATACGTTATATTACAGACAAATGACATTTAATAAATAATTTACAAATACACTTGCGATAATTCACATAAATATAGGTATGTTTGTCTGGTGAGAAATACTCACCTTAAACTGCAGATAATCAGATTCAAACGATTTTACCACTTGATAAAGGATCGTACAAATGGCACGATTAGGTTTCCACGGATGCCACGTCTTGATTCAAATCTAAAATAAGATCCAAATACCAAATACGTGACTTTTAAAATTACGGTCAAAGCAAAATTTTCGAAACAATTGGAACGAATAGAATAAAAGAAATTTTGGTTCAGCTTTTGCTCGACTGCCTCACCCCACATCCCGACCCCAACTTCATCGGCTTGGCAATACTATTTATTATTATTATACATTTTATTATTATTATTATTTCCGCCGGCATACCCTAACTTATCTAGCTTTGAAAAATATATATTTACACAAACTTGCGTCTCTGCCTAAACTATTCTTCAATGCAAACACGTCTCTACCACTTCAATTTCAAAACATTGTCGAATTCAGAAACATTAAAATTTAAAATTTTAACCATTCTTAACTTTAAAAATCATATTCCTACTTCAGAAAAATGTTCATTTGGATACCATTTATCTTATGATTAAAAAAAATAAAAATTATAAAAAGAAAATATCCAAATTTACTATGAATCATTTGTAAGTCAGAATTTCCCAATTTTACTTAACTTGTATATATATTTTTCCAAATAACTTTACACTTAATTTAAAAATACCCACTTCCTAAATAAAACTAAATTCTCGTTTATTTACTTAACTTAACAATTTTATTTAAAACCAAATTTCAAATTTTCAAGTTAAGTCATAAATTGAAATTTCACCTTTCCATTTGAAAACAACATTTTCAATTATTTACTTACAAAACACATCCATTCCAAAATTTTTTTTTTCCTTTTATAGTTAATATACACTAAATTTTCTTCACAACTTTATTCATTTAGACATCAATTCAACTATGATTCAAGTTAAATAAAAGTTAGTCCAAAATGTTCCATTTCAACCGTCTTTCATTTTATCAATTCAAAGTACATTATTTGTTATACCAAACATATCCATTTTCGGAAATAACTTTTATTAAAATTTATAGGTTAGATTTCAACTCCATATTAAATCAAATTTAATTATTATGTCATTTATCGTAAATAAAATCTTTAAATTCACTTTAAAACCAATTATTAACTTACAAAAATTTAACTTATAGAAAACAAAACACCTTTAAAATTTTAAAGCCTTAAGTCAATTTTTTAGTTAAATTACATAAATTTTATTCCAAAAATACTTAAAAAAATTTAGAAAAATATTATAATATATTAACCACGGGCTTGTTCGGGATATAAGCTCGGTTATGAAACTTAGAGGGATGTGACGTAGTGGAGAAGTAGCCGAGCAAGGCAAAAGGGAAACAGAGAACAACAAGAAGAAGAAAGGGAAAAACTGGAAGAAGAAAAGAAAACGACAAAGAAAAACCATTACCTGATTTGAAGCTCTGTACGCAAGAAGGAGATAATACAAGCTATAGGAGATGCAAAGGTATTTGGAATAGCTGGTATATATAAATGAGCTTCAGGTTTTAAAGTGGTCACGACAGGGGAAAATTTATAAAGTGGCAACATATCTTGATTGAGAAGCAATAAATTTCGTATTAAAACAAAGGAAGGCGGAGAGATTTATTTCCAGTTTCTTCATGTTTGAACGTTATACGAAAATTGTGACAAATGCATGCGTTGATTTCTCTTTCCAGTTTCGTTTGAACGCTATATTCTTTTGCTCTCCTTTCCATTCAAAGTTGCGTGATCACGGTAAGCAAAAGGAGAAAGGCTTTGAACTGGAAAGGCAATGAATAAAATGTTTACAAAGTTTTTTTTTTTTGCTTGATAAATGGTTCGAAGATTTGCAAAACAAATTTTTTTTTCCGTGGGAAACAGAAGAGCATGATCATAGGAACGAAAAAATTATTGCAAAATAAAGGCAGTGGAGATAGAGAGATATAAATGGGAATGTGAAAATTTGAAAGGATAGGCAAGGTTAAATTTGAATGCATGAGTTGATTTTAGGCAAAAGATTTATTGATCCATATAGAACGGTAGATAATGTTCACGTGATATGAATGGTAGCTGAGTGAATACCCAGAGAAGTTTCGAATCTGGGTAATAAATCTTTGAAGGATATTTAGGCAGATAAGAAAAACGGCAAGAAGATAAAAGATATTTAGAATGAAAAGCTATATACAAATTTTTTTTTTTTAAACCAAATAGACAGTTATGGAAAAATAACGTTTGCTATGAAACTGCTGACTGATATTTTAATCCCTATAGATATTTAGACATGATTTTTTTTTTAAAATACGTCAAACTGACGTAATATAAAACACCCAAAATTTTTAAAAATAACGTTTTTAATTTATACATTTTTACGTTACTTATATCATTTCAATGCATGCCCTTTTTAAATGCGAAATTTAACAGTCTGTAAAACACTGAATTTTACAAAGTTATTACTTAAATTAAATTCGCTTACAAATTTTGTATATACAAAATTCATTTTTTATTAACATTGCGAATTTGAGTTGTCTTTTAACAAAATTTAAAAACTTCAAAACTTTCAGTTTATGTTTAGACTTTTAGGAAATGATTTAATCAAATTAATATGTATATAAATTGGGAAGTAAATTTTACTAGAAAGAGAAAAATAACGGATTAAAATTCTATACGTTTTCTTATATATAATCTTATATATATATATATATATATATATATATATATACGGTACTTATTCCCTAAATTTACGCGCCCTTTATAACGCGTAATTACCCAGTTCATTTATATAAAAAAAAATTCGAAATTCTGACCGTGCTGTGACTCGAACTCGTGACCTATCGTGAATAGCCCAGATCTCTTGACCACCTAAGCTATTAATGTTTTCTCAATTAAAACTTGATTTTGCTAGAAATTAAGTTATTTACCATCTTCGACAAAACCCCAAATTTCCAAATTAAAGTTAATTCTTAACCATGTCAAAATTTCAGAGATCTTATTATTTTATTAAAATTTGGTCAATTGTTTTTTTTTCACTTTAAATAAACCCCAAAGTTTTTAAAATACAAGTGAAAAATACTTGTTAAAAATTTGGGCTGTTACACTCTCCCCCACTCAGAACTTTTCATCCTCGAAAAGGAAGAAGGTAGGGGAATAGAAACAACCTGAAAGAAAACTAAACTAAAACTTAAATTAGAATCATTAATCTAAACAATAAAAATTCAATTTTTAATTAATCATTGATTTCATCTATTTATACTTAAAATTCTAACATTTATTTATTTACATATTTACTTGTATAATATCCCTACACTAAAAAACAATCATTCATTTTTTATTTTATTTTATTTTTTTTTCAAATTTTTCACAAGGTATTATAACATTCTAATTTAAAATGTTTAATTTTAGTCCAAATTTGAAATGGTAATTTAACTTAATTTTTAAAGTAAATTTACCATTTTCCAAAAGAAACTAAATTTCCCATTTAGTTTCTTCTTTATTCCAAACTATAATTAAATTTATTTCTCTCAATATTTTTCTCATCTATGTCAAATATTTTTCTCAATATCTAAACCATATAAATTCAGTTTAAATTAATTAATATTCAATAATTGATTTAATTCATTTGATTTTTACAGAAGTTAAATCAATCTTAACTATTTCCAAATTAATTATCTTATTATCCAATTATTTTCTAAAATCAGAAATTTGTATAGTCATTTATAATAATCATCTTTTATTCAACAAATTTAATTCTTCTTTATTCCAGATTATTATTAAATATATTCTACTTAATATATCTTATCGCACATATTAAGTAGATTATATTTAATATAACCATTCCAATATATTTCTAAATTTCCTTTAACACCATTTGATATTGTATATTATTCAATTATTATTTTATTTCTATTTACCTCTATTTGTCTTGTTGTAACTGAAACTTTAAATGTATAACATTTATTATAACCACTCAAATTTTTATTTATAAAATCCTTTTATATTATACATTATCCAATTACATAGTAAATTTCTGAATGATTTAGGTAAGTTATATTGGAATGCAATTTAATATTATACAAGTAAAATTTTCCAATTCTATTATTCAAGTTTAAATATTCATTCAAAATTTGACTTTATTTTATCATCCGAATCACCTTTTAACATAAATTTATGAATTAAGTTTCCAATTAACTTCAAACCCTTTAGAGATAAATAAATACATACATATTGCATATGTCAAATCAAATTTAAATCATATATCTATATATATTATAAATTAAGTCACATTTAAAAATTCAAATCAATTAAATTTTTGAAGCAAAACTACAACGTGGTCTCTTTACTTCGATACTCGAAAATGAATGTCGATGATGTTGTAGTCATCACCGAAATTATTTTCCAGCGACAAAGAGAAGAGCACTAAATTTTAAAACTTTAAAATTCTTTGGAAACAAATTTATATTCGAAAATAATTTAAATAATAATATATCCTTTTAAGACTTTAAACACAAGGTTTGAAACTATCAGAAATTAAATTTTTAAATTCTTGTTTTAAATTCATTTCTGTTTCCAAATAAATTTATAACCATGTTTATAGTTCAATTATTTATATAAGACAAAACCAATGGTTTACAAAACCATAAATAAAATCAAACACTATTATCTCTAAACAACTAGTTAAATTCTAAAAATTATACTTATATATATTATATTAGATTTTTCCCAAATATAGGAATAAATTTTTTTCAAAACAAGGATAGAGATTCAAATTTGATGGATTCAAATCAAAGAGAATTTTGATTTAGATAAATTGGAATCAGAAGATCCGATGGTTAAATAACAGAATAAGGAACCAGATAAGTTTATATAAATCGCGGGCAACCTTAACCTGGTCAACCGTGACTCAAAGAATCAGATCGAATGTAGACTTACCATTCGATCCGAAGAGATAGAGTTCAGAATAACCAAAGATACTAGCATCTAAACCGAGGTTAAATATAAATCTCTGGTGAATCCATGCTAATTGTAAAGGAGTTTCACCCCTTTATTAGAATATTGGCGAGACCGCCAATTCACTATAAAGATCATCTTAAATGGAGTTATGGGATACTCCAGAATCGAAAGAAAATGAATAGTGAGGGACACGAATGAACTTCGGAACCGCAGGGAACGCTCCAAAATTCAAAGGAAATCGAATCAAAAGGAAGAGATTCAAGCTCGAATGAAAGTGATTCTGCAAATCAAATTTACCATACATTCTAAGTTTTGCCTAGAGCCAAAGCTCTGATACCAAATGTAACGACCCGATATTTTCAACCATTCGCATCCGCACATGTCGGACTTGAATTGTTCAAAATACCGCGTCGTAAAAATAAATTTGGCAAAACTCAGAATATGCAGTAAATAAATCACAGAATCACAGACACAGATATTAGAGAAACTTGCAGTGGAATTTAAAATACTTAGTGGTTCATGAAGCCACTATAAAAAAAAACTCAACCAAATAAAAATTACATAGTCTTCCATCCCAAATATAGTTTAAATCATCAAATAAAAATCCCAAAGTCTTGATTTCATAAATAAGATAGCGGACAGAAAGAAGCGAGCAACTTGAAAGGATCTACAGAAGTCCTAGCTCCAGGATGATGACTGAACTGCAACTCAGGCTGACCCGAGCGTAAAATAAAACATAAACACTCGAGTCAGGACATACATACTTATATAGTGTAAGCTAATTCAAGTGTACTGTAATATAGAGCAAGTAACTTAAAGGATGCTTGGGACCGCCCATCCTCTAAGGATCCGTTAAACTATTTACTATGTAGTAATATTTTCGCTATTATAATAGTGTCTATATTAAAATAAACTTACTTTTAAATAGCATTAAGGCTATACATTTTCCACCTTAACACGTAATAGTCCCAGTAGTCCATCCAATATCATAGTCCCTCCTGATCGGGAAGCCACCAGAGGATATCACACGGGCTACGGGAGAAAACCAAACTCGTACAAGGCTCGCTATGGTAGGTGACACGGCACAACTAGGCAATGTCAGGGTAGATATACCAATTGCTATCCGGACCGATGGAAACGCGCAGCGCGCAGCTGCCGCCCACCTCGAACAACACTCCCAAATCAAAGGTGCGCACCAAAACAATCACAAGAGTAATAGAATGGCATACGAAGAAGTGCGTCCGATCAGAGGTGCTACCTTATTAATCCGAGAATCGCTCCTGTTTTAGCCACCTTATGCCAACTCACGGGAGTCGGGTCCACGTATTTACCTCATAGAAAACGCCACCACCATCCTACTTCATTCTGGAATCTCCATCGCGTACACGGTTGTCAAAGTGGTTTTCGGTATCGACAGAAAGTACGCCAGACATTCGATCCCGGTCTCTTTAACAACCAAGCGTTATTATAACCCGTGGTTACAACAAAAAAAATGGTATTTATACTTTAAAAATAAAAATAAATTTCAAATACATTTCAATATCATAATATCCTTTCAAACATCATTTATTTAAACATCAGTCATTTCATTTAATATAAAATACCATTTAAATCTATTCAATTTATTTAGGAATTAATTGCCTTTCAACTCACATTTAAAAGTTAAATTCTTCCATTTAAAACCATTTACAGTCAATTCCTTATTCTTATTTATTCATATTATATTCCAAAATTTAAGCCTTTTTTCCAAAGATTATTTCCATAAATTTTATTAAAACAATCAAAATTCGGTTTCCGTAGCACTTATAAAATGCTACCTAAAGTTATAGGTTAAAACAGTCTATTTACAAAAGACAGCATTTAAGTGCTGTAACTTATTAACTTAACCATTAAGTTTTAAATTCCCAAAATAAAACTTAATATCAATTATTTTACTTAACTAAAATCTCACTTTTAACAAAAATTCATAATTTTCCAAAATAAGTTATACTCCAAAATTTTACATAAACATTCATTTATTTTACATTTGACTCATTCAAAAATCATTATAAATAAATAAAAAATAAAATCCTTCAAATACATTTAAACCAGAAAATTATAAACTTTCTATTTAAAAATATCTTTTAAAACATTTCATAAAAATATTATATAAACCACGGGTCTGTATATAGTTTTCTAGCCTAGGTCAAGTGATACGGATATATATCATTTCAATCCGCAATTTACAAAAACCCCAGGTTCTATCATTTCAAACCCGCAATCCCAAGTTAAATATTTAAAATTAAACAATTAAATAAATAAATAAATAAATAATTATCGTACAGGCCTATCATTTCAGCCTATAACGATCTCAATTTACAAGGAACTTGCAGTGATGATTTAACAGTGAATAAGCATTAAATAATATAACTGCAACTATATTACAACAGATAAACAACTGATGAGGTGTCAATTTAAAATGGGGTTTAACATCATACGTTATATTACAGACAGATGACATTTAATAAATAATTTACAAATACACTTGCGATAATTCACATAAATATAGGTATGTTTGTCTGGTGAGAAATACTCACCTTAAACTGCAGATAATCAGATTCAAACGATTTTACCACTTGATAAAGGATCGTACAAATGGCACGATTAGGTTTCCGCGGATGCCACGTCTTGATTCAAATCTAAAATAAGATCCAAATACCAAATACGTGACTTTTAGAATTACGGTCAAAGCAAAATTTTCGAAACAACTGGAACGAATAGAATAAAAGAAATTTTGGTTCAGTTTTTTTCGACTGCCTCACCCCACATCCCGACCCCAACTTCATAGGCTTGGAAATACTATTTATTATTATTATACATTTTATTATTATTATTATTATTATTATTATTATTATTTCCACCGGCATACCCTAACTTATCTAGTTTTGAAAAATATGTATTTACACAAACTTGCGTCTCTGCCTAAACTATTCTTCAATGCAAACACGTCTATGCCACTTCAATTTCAAAACATTGTCAAATTCATAAATATTAAAATTTAAATTTTTAACCATTCTTAACTTTAAAAATCATATTCCTACTTCAGAAAAATGTTCATTTGGATACCATTTATCTTATGATTAAAAAAAATAAAAATTATAAAAAGAAAATATCCAAATTTACTATGAATCATTTGTAAGTCAGAATTTCCCAATTTTACTTAACTTGTATATATATTTTTCCAAATAACTTTACACTTAATTTAAAAATACCCACTTCCTAAATAAAACTAAATTCTCGTTTATTTACTTAACTTAACAATTTTATTTAAAACCAAATTTCAAATTTTCAAGTTAAGTCATAAATTGAAATTTCACCTTTCCATTTGAAAACAATATTTTCAATTATTTACTTACAAAACACATCCGTTCCAAAAAATTTTTTTTCCTTTTATAGTTAATATACACTAAATTTTCTTCACAACTTTATTCATTTAGACATCAATTCAAATATGATTCAAGTTAAATAAAAGTTATTCCAAAATGTTCCATTTCAACCGTCTTTCATTTTATCAATTCAAAGTACATTATTTATTATACCAAACATATCCATTTTCGGAAATAACTTTTATTAAAATTTATAGGTTAGATTTCAACTCCATATTAAATCAAATTTAATTATTATGTCATTTATCGTAAATAAAATCTTTAAATTCACTTTAAAACCAATTATTAACTTACAAAAATTTAACTTATAGAAAACAAAACACCTTTAAAATTTTAAAGCCTTAAGTCAAATTTTTAGTTAAATTACATAAATTTTATTCCAAAAATACTTAAAAAAATTTAGAAAAATATTATAATATATTAACCATGGGCTTGTTCGGGATATAAGCTCGGTTATGAAACTTAGAGGGACGTGACGTGGTGGAGAAGTAGCCGAGCAAGGCAAAAGGGAAACAGAGAACAACAAGAAGAAGAAAGGGAAAAACTGGAAGAAGAAAAGAAAAAAACAAAGAAAAACCATTACCTGATTTGAAGCTCTGTACGCAAGAAGGAGATAATACAAGCTATAGGAGATGCAAAGGTATTTGGAATAGCTGGTATATATAAATGAGCTTCAGGTTTTAAAGTGGTCACGGCAGGGGAAAATTTATAAAGTGGCAACATATCTTGATTGAGAAGCAATAAATTTCGTATTAAAACATAGGAAGGCAGAGAGATTTATTCCAGTTTCTTCATGTTTGAACGTTATACGAAAATTGTGACAAATGCATGCGTTGATTTCTCTTTCCAGTTTCGTTTGAACACTATATTCTTTTGCTCTCCTTTCCATTTAAAGTTGCGTGATCACGGTAAGCAAAAGGAGAAAGGCTTTGAACTGGAAAGGCAATGAATAAAATGTTTACAAAGTTTTTTTTTTTTGCTTGATAAATGGTTCGAAGATTTGCAAAACAATTTTTTTTTCCGTGGGAAACAGAAGAGCATGATCATAGGAACGAAAAATTTATTGCAAAATAAAGGCAGTGGAGATTGAGAGATATAAATGGGAATGTGAAAATTTGAAAGGATAGGCAAGGTTAAATTTGAATGCATGAGTTGATTTTAGGCAAAAGATTTATTGATCCATATAGAACGGTAGATAATGTTCACGTGATATGAATGGTAACTGAGTGAATACCCAGAGAAGTTTCGAATCTGGGTAATAAATCTTTGAAGGATATTTAGGCAGATAAGAAAAACGGCAAGAAGATAAAAGATATTTAGAATGAAAAGCTATATACAATTTTTTTTTTTTAAACCAAATAGACAGTTATGGAAAAATAACATTTGCTATAAAACTGCTGACTGATATTTTAATCCCTATAGATATTTAGACATGATTTTTTTTTTAAAATACGTCAAACTGACGTAATATAAAACACCCAAAATTTATAAAAATAACGTTTTTAATTTATACATTTTTACGTTACTTATATCATTTCAATGCATGCCTTAAATTTACGCGCCCTTTACTTATATATATACGGTACTTATTCCCTAAATTTACGCGCTCTTTATAACGCGTAATTACCTAGTTCATTTATATAAAAAAATTCAAAATTCTGACCGTGCTGAGACTCGAACTCGTGACCTATCGTGAATAGCCCAGATGTCTTAACCACCTAAGCTATTAATGTTTTCTTAATTAAAACTTGATTTTGCTAGAAATTAAGTTATTTACCATCTTCGACAAAACCCCAAATTTCCAAATTAAAGTTAATTCTTAACCATGTCAAAATTTCAGAGATCTTATTATTTAATTAAAATTTGGTCAATTGTTTTTTTTTCACTTTAAAATAAACCTCAAAGTTTTTAAAATACAAGTGAAAAATACTTGTTAAAAATTTGGGCTGTTACAAGTGTCTATTCGTCATATCTCTTCACGAATGGACATGGCTGTTGTTCTTCTATAAATAGAGGTTGATTTCAACGAATTTTCAATCATATTTTTTTGGTTTTCATTTCTCTTCTTCTTCCACATTTTCTTTATACATATTCTTACCATTACTCTGGCGAAATCAACATTGAATCTAACTAGATTGTCTCTGGTTTGATTCTATCACTATCTCAACAAGATCCTCGGTGCTATTCAGAGTTATAGGCTTTTTGTGATCAATTAAACGGGAAAAGGTGTGATTATGGCCTTGGAAATCAATCAAGCGAGAAAAGGTGTGATTGTAGCCTTAGAAATCAATTGGGTGAACTTGTTGCCCATAAAATCAAGTATCTCTGCCCAGAGGATTGTGAATTTGGAGGGTTTACCTCGTAGCCTTGAAATCGAGGGTGTACTTGTACAATTGCTTTTGAAGGAAATTCGTACTTGCGTGCGGGACTGGATGTAGAGTAACTCCAAACCAGTATAAAATCCGGTGTGTTCTTTCCTTTACTGCTTTTATTTTATTTTTGTATCTAATTTGATTCTGTGATCATATCTATGTCTAAATATTGCATACATTTGTGTTCAAATTAACAAAAATTCAAAAACATTAAATAATTCCTTAAAACACTATTCACCCCCTCTCTAGTGTTTATCCCAGCCTTAAGATCCGTAATCCGCATTTCTCACAGGATCGAGTGTTAGCTGAACGGATCAGAAAGTTAAGGGATGGAACCGAGAGCGGTGACTTGATAGATTTCATTCTTGACCAGAATTGGCATTTGAGCAAGAAAGGAAGATTATGTGTTCCGAGTGTAGGAAATATAAGGAAGGAAGTCTTGGAGGAATGCCATCATTTGAAGTTCTCTATTCATCTAGGAGGTACTAAGATGCTTCAGTATGTGAAGAGAAGTTTCTATTTGGAAGATATGAAGTGGGATAGTGGCCTATGGGTAAAGCAATGCTTGAACTACCAACAAGAAAAGGCTGAACACCAGAAGCCAAGTGGATTGCTTCAGCCATTAGATATTCTAGTATGGAAATGAGATTCTGTTTCTATGGATTTTATTGACGAGTTTCCAACGTCGAATAGAGGAAATGAAAGTATATGGGTCATAGTGGACAGATTGACCAAGAGTGCTTATTTCATTCTAGTTAAGTCAACTAGGATGACACCTGTTTTAGCGAAGTTATTTATGAAGAATGTGGTTAGACGGCATGGAATTTCTAGTAGCATAGTTAGTGATAGAGATTCCTTATTCACTAGCAAGTTCTGGAAGAGTCTATAGGAAGTTTTTGGGAACAAGCTCAAGATGAGTACCGCTTATCATCCGTAGACAGATGGGCAAACGGAAAGAGTTAACAAAATTTTGGAGGATTTGTTAAGAGTTTGTGTTCTAGATTTCGGTGAATTATAGGAAGACCATCTACAATTAGTTGAGTTTTCTTATAACAATGGTTATCAAACTAGTACTAGGCTGACACCGTTTGAAGCTTTGTACGGAAGGCCATACAAATCTCCCGTTTGTTGGTTGGAAACTGGGGATAGGATGGTTCTTGGTCCAGATTTAGTCAAAGAAGCTACAGAAAAGATTGAGGTTCTTTGGTCTAGAATGAAGGAGGCTCTGTGTAGGAAGAAGAGTTTGTAGACGGAAGACGAAAAGATTTAGAGTTCTCAGTTGGAGATCAGGTATTTATTAAGGTGTCACTGATAAAGGGTGTGATCAAATTTGGAGATCAGGAAAGTTGGCACCGAAATTCATTGGACCTTATCATATTTTTGAGAGGATTGGGAAACTCGCGTATATAGTTGAGTTACCGAATAGTTTGGCAGGAGTCCATGATATTTTTCATGTTTCTCATCTCAGAAATTGTGTTAGAGACCCGGAGTCTACTATAGCACCAACTGTGCTAGATGACTTAGTGGTAGAATCAGACTTGACCATAGTTAGAAAACCAATTGGTATAGTTGCAAGAGACGAGAAGAGGCTTAGAACCAAGACAGTCATATTAGTAAAGGTCCAGTGGAGTGACCATGACAGGGACTGTACTTGGGAGGTTGAGAGAAGGATTAGAGATGCTTATCCTGATTTGTTTGATGGTATGTTTTACCTTCTTGACCATTGGGTACCTTACATAATTTCGACGACGAAATTCTTTGAGGAAGGAAGTCTGTGACGCCCCATATTTTTGATAACATTATTTAGTATATTTAATTAGCTAAATAAAATAAAATAATATGTTGATTAAGGAGTTGAGATTTGATTTAATTAAGGGATAGCTGTGCCATTTAAACAATGAATTAAGATAAGAGTTTAAAATGAAATATAGAAGGGGTAAAATCGGAAAGAGGCCATTCCTATATCTATTTCCCTTAGTCGGGTATACTCCTACACGTTCATTTTTATTTATTTAAAATTTTAAAATCTAAGGTCGGCCACCATTAACAAGAGATAGAGAAAGAAAGAGAAATGAGAAGCTTAATCAACAACAAATTCGCTCAAATCACATATCCTTAATCCCTTAAGCTAAGGTGAATAATATTTACTTCTCTCATTTGTTTTGTTTTCGGTTTTAAGGAGAAATCCGAAATGTTTTTCAATGTTTTCGAATAATGGAATGATTATATATACTTCATATTGATTTTATGAGATATTTTAAGGTAAAAACTCTATTAAATGATATCTAAATGCCTTGCAAATTTTTATGTAGACCAGAAACAATATTTGGGAGATGAGTTTCAATTTTCAGAATTTTCAGAATTTTTTTGTATTTTATATGAATTTTCTAGTAAAGAAAATTTTATTTTGCGTTATAAATTAATTACGATTAAATAATAAAAGGGTTGGGTCCAAAAAAATTATACGTTGGAAAACATATTAAAAGAGATTTTCTAAAATTTTCGTAAATTTTTCCCAAGTGTTTTAGTGGATATATAAAATTATTTAAGGCATGAGACTTAAATGTTTTATATATTTATAAAAGATGAAGGGGCCCTTTGCAAATAATTCATATTTGTTATTTCTGAAAATTGGCATGACTTTTGAAAAAGTAAAATGGCAACCAATCAGATTTAGACATACAAGCCAGGTTAGGTACAAAAGAAATAGTTTAAAAGGACAAATAAATAGGTTTTTCATTGTTTTGATGCTTTCGGCACCAGGCTTCGCCTCTTTACCTTCGCGTCCGACACACTCGAAACGAATGCATATGGTATCAAGGAACTGGTATGTAGTGAATTGGATGCCGGCGAAAGGTAGTGGGTCGAAACCAAGGGGTTCCAAAGGGGTTGAAGCATTACTTTGTTTTTAAATAAAAATGCGCCTACTTGTTTTCGACTAAGAAGCTTTCGACATAGTTGGCTTTCGACTGGGTCAAATGGTTTAAAATGAAATGATTTTTATCTGATTGCACCTTTATTTTAAATAATTGCTTTCGACAAAGTCAACACATTTTACTTTAGTTTATTTTCTAAAATCCTAACGGGCTTGGGTCGACCAGCCGGACCACCGGTAGACCGATCATGGCCGACCAGCTGTCAACTTAAGTTGACCGATGCTTGTGTTTCTTCTATGTGTGCCTGCTGCTGTTGTGATCGAGGATCGAATTCAAGCCACAGGCGACTAAGTTCTAACGTTTGATGCAATGTATGTAACCACATAAAAACTAACTACCATTACTAAAAAATTATTGCCTTCAAACATCAAATTTACATCAAGAGTGATTAATATTTTGGTTGCATTCATTGCCTACAAAAAAAATTATCATCGCATTGCTAGTCTTGGATTCAGATGCAATTCATAATTCAATTAGACATAGATGTGAGATTACAACTCACTTGGAAATGAAAAACTCCAATTATTTGCTCTAGCTCTTCTTTTCCTTTTTTTTTTGCTCTTACTCTGAATTTCCAATACTCAAAATAGGGTTTTTTCTTATGAAATGAGGTAGAAACATGTCCAGAAGCTCACTCTTGAGTTTGAGGATTTTTAGTAATTTATTTTAATTATTTAGAATTCTTAAAGTAAGAAGAGTGGTAGGGTTTTTGGTTTTATAGAGGAAAATTCATAATGTTTTGAGTTAGTAGTGTGATTATATTTATCTTTATCTTTACTACTAATAGTGATAATTCAACGAACTTGGATCAACCGTGTCATTCTGAAATCCTCAACTACCATTCACATGTTGCCCCCTTTACAATTCGCTTGCTAGCCCACGAAAACAATGCCAAACCAATTTCCTAATCCTGCACTACTTCAACTACATCGATGCAATCTTCCACTACTGCAACAACATCAGTCGATTGTTCAATAACCGAAATTAATTCAACACCGACGGTGATGTACGCCTTCTCCAACGAGCCGCATCCATTACAATTTGTAATTAATTAACTATACTATTGTGTTATTATTATATGTTATGCTGCCATCGAATGATTAGCAATGCAACGTAATTATGTTTCTATGAATTAGTATGGATTTCTAAACCATCCGCTTCTTCGTTTTCCAGTTTTGCAACAGATAGTCTTCTCTTCTTAAAATTTTCACGTACGATAATAACCTGTCTTTACTGAAATAGCAGTTGGAATGAAATTTTTTGGTACTATAATATACACAGTTTGTTTTAACGCTGGACCAAAAATCGGGTGATCAAAATTTGTAACACAGGTAGATTGCTGAGTCAACGCATTGCTTCATCTCACATTTTGGATGCTGCACATAATCTACAATATCGAATAGTAGTATTTCTACTATAAATAAAGAGAGTTCAACAAATAGAATTTCCATGCTGCCCTTTTGAAATTCGAAAAATACCCACTTTTACCAACGGAATCTCATTATCGGTTTACTATCTCTACCACCGTCCTCTTTGCGATCACCCATCAAGGGATTTCGCTATCAATTCGCAACCAACACCACAAAACAACTATTTAAAATAAAAGCGCTATGACCATCAAAATTTTGCACTTATATCATAAATCCATCCATTAATTTTTTTTAAATAAAAACCAAATATCTTTAGCTAATAGATGCACGTATCATGCAATTTATACTAGTAAATATGAGTAAAAACCTCCATATTTAAGGAAATTTCTAATCTATAATTTTCATTAGCTTATCTAAGTTAATTAGTTTATAAGGTAAAATTATTTAAGTTTAGTTATTATTTATATTCACTTTCATTTCTAATGTTTATTTTCTTTTTCTATTTAAAGCATTTTAAACGTAAACTCTATATCATTTTATATCAACACACCTTATAATAGTTTACCTATTTTATTTATCTTCTTTTCCAATTATTAAAATTATCTTTGACAATAATAAAATGTTAAATTGATCTATTAACAGCAAATACATATTCAAACACAATTCTTTACTATATAAAATACTTCATACAAAATTTCCTAAATTATTCATCGTTACTACTAATTATAAACTTAAACTTATATAATTATTCAAATTTACTATTATCTATATTTAATTAATTGCTTCTTCAAATCGGGTTGTTATAGTCTTCCCCCTTTAAGAAATTTGTGTTCTCGCAATTTCTTATAGGGAAATCTAAACAAGCTAATATAAACTTATCTGCATCATTTATCATTATTTAACAATAAACTAAATATATACCTGACTCATGTGACTCGGTGAACAACTCAGGATATGTCTGCCTTATATGCTCTTCAGTTTCCTAAGTGCAATCAAATGGATTATCAGACCATTGCACCATGACTATGGGAACTCATTTGCTCCTGTGCTGCCGAACTTCTAAATCAATTATCTATATAGGATGTTGCATATAAGTCAAATCTGGAGAAATTTCAAGCCCATTTATTTCTCTTAGCTCTACAACAATCTCGATAGCTCGTAGACATTTCCTTAGTTGAGATACACAAAAAACACAATGTATTCTAGTAAATTAATCTGAAACTGCCACTCGATAAGCAACTCGTCCTACACATTCAGTAATTGGATATGGACTCATGTAACAACCCGCACTTCCCGGCCCATTGATCCAAAGCTTTATGTGGCTTTCGGCCTTGTGTCATGCTGAGTAATAAAGCTGTTGGAATTTTAAAACATTATAGAGCATAATTATAAGGGTAAGTTCTAAGGCATTCCATACTTTCAGATCTCATAGCGGAAGGAATTAAAATATAAGTACATAAATATAAACATCTCAGAAAAATAATCTCCAAAGTACTTGTTTTACAAATATGCTTTTTTTCAAAGTACAATATAAGTTTTACAAACATTTAATACAATAAGTGACTATAAAAGGAATAATGAATTATATAAGAACTCCAATGTGAAGATTCTTTCTCCACATACTATGCCTTGTGAGAATTGCGGGTTACGGATTTTAAGGCTAGAATTAACACTAAAGGGGGTGAATAGTGTTTTAAGGTATTACTAAATCTTTTCGAATTTTTGTTAATTTGAACACAAATGTATGCAATATTCAGACACAAATATGATCACAGAGTCAAACACGGATGTAGAAATAAAGTAAAAGCAATAAAGGAAAGAACACATCGGATTTTATACTGGTTCAGAGTTACCCTACATCCAGTCCCGCACACAAGTACGGATTTCCTTTCAAAAGCAATTGTACAATTACACCCTCGATTTCAAGGCCACGAGGTACACCACTCCAGATTCACAATCCTCTGGGTAGAGATACTTGATTTTACGCACAACTAGTTCACCCAATTGATTTCACATGCTACAATCACACCTTTTCTCACTTGATTGATTTCACAGGCTACAATCACACCTTTTCTCGCTCAATTAATTATAAAGAAGCCTTCAGCTCTAAATAGCACGGAGATCTTGTTGAGATAGTGATAGAGAATCAAACCATAGATGATCTAGTTAGATTCAATGGTGATTTTGGCAGAGTAATGGTAAAAATGTATATAAAGAAACGTGGAAGAAGAAGAGGAGTGAAATCAGAGAAAAATCGTATTTAAATTCGTTTAAAACTGCCCCTATTTATAGTAAAACAACAGCCACGTCCATTCGTGAAAGATTATGACGAATAAACACTTCTTTTGAAATTTAAATTTTTAAAATCAACGGTCACCTTGTCGACAAGGGGTACTTGAGGTTGTCGACATGCCTAAGGTATTTTTGGTGATTTGTTTTTCTTTGAAAATAACTTCTATCTTGTATTAAAACTATTTTTAAACTTTATAAATATACTTAACTATAGTTAAAATACATAAATAAATATGGAGAATAATATTTTGATATATACAAAATTTTACTATAATTTTATATTTAAATCTAAGTATAAATATTAAAAGTTAGATATATTATTATTATTAAAAGATAGTTTAAAACCAAGGATAATTCGATTTTGAAAGTAAAGATTATTTTGAGGCTAAAATTATTTATAACCAGGGTAGATGTTTTTGATTCTTTTTGAAATGAAGGTTTTGAAATCATTTTGAAAACAAGATATAATTTTGTAAAAAACATTTGAATAAAAGTTAGTGGATGCAAAACAATGTTCCACTAGATTTTTCGTAGGTTACATCCTACTTAGTGTTCCATCCCTTTAACGGGCTCAAAGTGGATTCCATTCCACGAATAAATTGGATTTTAAGATGCCAGTGCTTTTCTAGGAGCTTTAACAAATTTCCTAATTAAATTACAATCTTGAAATCTTGAACTCTTGATAATCTTGATACTCATGAGTTATCAATCTTGATATCTTGAATCTCTATACTGTACAGCCTTCATTCTTGATACATGCATGGTTAAATCCTGCACATACATATATATCTAAACTATAATGTTAGTATTTATATTTTATAATCTTATTCTAAGGTTGTTGTCATCAAAACCATCTCCTCAGGGACTAACATGCCTAACCAACTACTGACTTGTCATCCTTTATGGGGGAAAATGAAAAGGAAGGAGTGCGTCAGACAAAAGTTTGGTGAAATAGTACAAGTTTATATCTGATGATCATGTGCAGTTAACTTTAAAACTAGTACAAGTGACATAGGTTGTGTAACAAGCATCCATGAATTCCTAAGGTCCAATTACCTAAGGATTAATATCAAACTCACAAGGTCAAACTACTAATCGGATCGCATACTAATAATCAAATAATGCTTCTAGAGCTACCCAATAAGACATCACCACTCATAGCCTATTGAAACCCTTCTTTTCACAAATACTAGTATGGGAACTGCTCCCCCATGAATACCTATAATCATCACTACGACTGGAGAAGGAGAATACCGAAGTGCAAACTCATAGTGTGACTCATCGTATGCACCCACTATTCACCCCTCGATCGTAGTGGAAAATGCCTTTTATCGTACTGTGCTAGTGTCCAACTGTACCACGTCACACTAGAATCGTACGTATAAGAATACTGTTAGTATCAGGCACTTGTCTACTCCATAGCCTCTAATCATGCTGCTTCAGGGAAGACCGTCCTTTATAATACCCTGCTAACACTGGGCTCACTCACCTGGTGTCTCCATCTATGTTGCGCATCCACTACGGAACACCCCTTGAGTGTTTGTAAAATACACCGCCCTAATCAACTCTTAACTCTTATTTAGTTATTTAACCATTACCCAAACTACGACGACCTATTGTCCTTTGATAGAAAGCTGGCTTCCATATTATCACTAGTATATGCACTTAGCCCAAAATAGGTTCAAATAAACAATTTTCAATTCATATAATTTTTTTAAAATCATATAATTTTTATACTTTAACTTCGCCTTACGCCGAGGTTCAGTCTGGCAATTTTGGCCCTGAATGGTCGACCGCTAGGGGTCAAGGGTCAATCTTTCATGAACATAATTTGTGTCTTTTACGGTTTTTAGCATCAATTTTAATTTTTGGTTTAGTTCGCATCAATCTCTGCTTACTGTGAATCCTAAGCACACTAGTTTACTAGTTTATGTTCTCAATTTCAATATCCACCTGTTAGATGTATGGTTTTACAAATTAATCATGGTATACCATTATTAATATCAAGTTTAACTATTTATAGTTATTTCTATTCTAATTTATAGGTTCTAAATTAGGGTTTTTAGATTTTGTAATAACCTGTCCCGAAAATGGCATAGAACATGATCCAGAAGAGGCCCATCGATACTTAGAACCATTCCAAAGTTGGCTGTTGGTTGGTAAAAAGAACAATACAAAGCATTTATCTATTTATTCATTATTCACAGTGGAAGGACAAAATATAATAGCCAAACAGTACCTATTTTATTTCGAAACCTAAATATCACCAAAAAAACCATAACATAATGTCAACAATAACAGTTACATCATCTTGTTCAAAAGTACATTTTTAATCGCAAATAGGTACATCAGAAAATAGCATAAATAAATACATAGACTACTACCAAAAGTTCCTCCCATCATCATCTCTATCTTGATCATCGTCTTCTTTCCTAACCCATGTTGTAATGAGGAGGGAGTCAGAACAATAATGTTTGGTGAATAGAAAAATCTCAAGCCTTTCTATATCAGTACTTGGGCAGTACAATTTAAGTAAGGATATGTCTTTCGCACTATACACTACACTCAAAACCATTTAATACTTCATACAAAGGAAAGATGCGGGACCTCAAACAACCACTTAATACCTTCAACCCCCGAAACAGATTTCCCTCGTAATCAATAAATCATAACCATCGTTATTAATGTCTACCAATGCGAGAGATAGAACCCAAGCCATTTAATACCGTTTAATAGAATATAGCCAAACTCTAACCATTTAAGATCTTAATTGAGGCAGGCCCCCATCGTTTAATTCATATTCCCAAGGCAGAGTTCACAAAGATATCTATCTTGATGACATTGAATGGAAATCTCTTCGGACAATTAATACTCATATTGAAGCGGACCTTTCCAAGATCTCCTCAATCGTGCCTAAATCCAATCCAGACCATTTAATACTTCATATAATGGAAAGAGGCGGGCCCTCAGACAACCACTTAATACCTTCAATCCCTTGAAGCGGATCTTTGTATTATGACTTGTACCCCATAGAGATGCCTCACATTAGTCCGATTATTCCTAGGAACTGCTATCCAGATTTGTTCAGCATATTTACCCTACAAAACTGGGACTAACATCATGGCATCTTGATTACTTACTATATGCAATGTCTCACATCACCCCCAAAGTCACATTATTGGCAACCATATTAGCTAGGCAAACATCATGTGCTTTTGTCTGACCTCACATCCCTATAACTTAGTCCATTTCATGCATTTCCTAAGTATATTATCATACATCTCACCGTCATAATTTTTTACACCTTATAAGAAATCCTTCTTATTTCAACTAATTAAATACTTCCCTAAGGGGGATTTAAATGACAATAATTAACCTAATTAACTACACAATTAATACACTGTAATAATACATTATTTATGGTAGTTTATATACATATAAGTATGCATTTATTAGGCGTATGGAGATTACGCCCTAAACTAACGTGCAAATGTCAAATCTTCCAATATTATATAAGTCTCATTTCTACAATAGCATTAATAGCCTTTTTTACCACAAATCCAATATTCTAAAATAAATAATAGACTTGTACTTAGAATCCAATTCGTAATACAATAATAATAATGGAAACTTACAATTAAATTCTATGTTCTATTCAACTACGAATAAGAATTCATGCCTTACATGCCATTTCTTAATCAAATCCTTTAATCATATTTATAGAAAAATAATAAGAAGTGGAATAGTAGTTAGAACGCATATATTGCAAAATTAACAATAAAAACTCCATTATTTTAATACAAAGCAATTAAAACTCCAACGTAAGAATTGATATTTCACTTTGGAGAAATTTGAGGGACTTTAAATATGATGCTCTTGTAAACCAAAACACCCTAAGGCATAAATAAAATCCAAATTACACTATTCAATTATTAAAATAGGAAAACTACGATTTCCACTCATAGAGGTCCTTAGCTTTTCCTTCCCTTGGATTTGAATTTACAGGATTTTTTAATTTGAAAAATATTTAAATTATCGTTTGATATATTTTTCGAAAAATGATGACATTTTTGAATTTTAAAAATAAAATAACCAGCGTATTTTATCCCCGTTTTACTATTGTGTCGTATTGTTGTGCTTAATCTTAATTTTATTTCTATCATTCGTGGTTAGTACGTGAACGAAAAGCGACGTGCCAGAAATATTTGAATAAACCGAACTCTACACTAGTCTATTCTTCACTCTTGACTTTTCCCTCTTCCTTTTATTTTATAGTAAAAGCAAAAATGGCCTCCTCCATTAAAAATTCAAAATCAATTCATCCGGTTAACTAAAAATTAAAAAATTGGATTTAGAGGACTCGTATTGGCTATGGCTTCAAATCTATTTGTGTTTTGTGGCATTCGACGATGGTTGGGATGGTTAGTTGTTGAGTAGTAAACTAAGCTTTGGGATTTTGGTAGATTTAGGCACTAGGCGATGACATTAGTGGCTTTATTTATTTATTTTGTGCGTAGGGCGGTCGGCTGTGGCATTTTGGGGTGGTTCGGTCACTGGTGGAAGGTCGTGACATTTTTGGTCGAGGGGATGAGTGGCTTTAGGTAACGTTTTGATTGATGGGGCCGAGTTCAACATGATTGGGTCGAGCATTTGGAGATTTGAAGAGGAAGTCATTGTGAAGATGGTGGTTGATTTCGTCACTTATGGAGAGAGAATGGGCGGAAGATGTGAATGATTTAGGGCACGCATGAGCATGCATGGTGAATTAATTAGAGAGAGGGAGAAGAAGGATTAGTGATGGCACTTAAATTAATTAAGTAATTTAATTATATTTTAGTCTCCAAAGCTTATAAAATTTATATCTATTTCATACAAGGTACAACCGAGATGCGGTCCTTTGCGTTGTGCTCGCAAAAACGATATTTATGTAGTGGGATTGATTTCGTCAAGATTAAAGCAAGTGGAATTTTAAGCTAAAATCATCGAACCATAACGCTTAAGCATCAACTGGAATTTTGGTGAGTTAACTCACCTCTAATTAAATAGTATATTATATATGGTAGATATAAATAATTGTTTTTGTGTTTAAATGATTTATTTGTTCGGTTTGATTGAATTTCCGCTTTGAAAAGTGAAGGATGTTTAAAATGAAATATAGGGAATTTTGTACAGGAATCCAGAATCATCACTATTGTTGATTTTAATTTTAGTTATATACTTGCAAAAATTATTGAATTACTAAATGTTTGGTAAGTGGCTATATTTGATATAACTTTGATATTTGCTAAAAGTTGAACCCTTTTAGTGATAAATGTATCAGTAGCATTAGTTCAATGTTGATAGCTATTGGCCTCATTACAATATTTTGGAAATAGTATTATTTGCTGCTTTGATTTGAAAAAGGTTTCTATTTAGAGAATAACTTTAAATATGACTTTTGGAATTTTTTTATGGTATTTTACTTAAAAATAATTTTTGAACTATTCTATTTTACTCCTATCATTTTAGGAATGTTTTTAAAGTATTTTTGGGAAGTATCTATTTTATGGAAAGGTCAATATAATAACAGATGTTTATTTTAGAGAAAAAGTGAATTTATCTTTTATAATAAAGTGATTCTGTTTTAAAAGAAGATAGAATATTTTGGAATAAATATCTGTAAAATGCTTTATATAAAATGCTTTATAGAAAGATTGACTTATGATGGTATTTTACAAATAAAAATATGGTTTTCTAAATGGTGTTTTATAAATGGGAAAATTATATCATTTTGATAAAATGGAAATTATTACAACTGCAGGGTTGTCTTGTTCGGAGTTGTCCAGTAAGGGATGGTTCCGGCCTTGTGTTGCAGGGGATCGGGAGTGGTCCTCGGTACGGTGATCTAGGCCCCGTACTATGACCGGCGGTGCCTCAGTAGCCCTGCTATTGTATGGAATCCAATCTCCAATAAGTGTCCGTACGGTTTTGATTGTGCCCAACTATGTTGGAACGTGAGATGTAAGCATTCCAGCTATTTCTGTATTTTATTTTGAAAACCCTAGACCATATTATAATATCACTGGATTTCCTATCAAATGTTTTGGTTAGCGTAAGGTAAAAACATACCCGTGTTTATTTGTGGGAAGTCTTACGTGATACCTTTTGTTTTCAAAATGATTTTTAAAGTTAAACAACTTTAACTGATTTACTCACACCAGACCCATGTCTGACCCGGAGTTTATTTTTTTTTCATAAACTCTTGGGTACTCAAATTTTATGAGTAGCCAAGTGATTAGGTTGGGATTAGCAAATGTTTTGGAAGCTGGAGCTGGAGTCCAGACGTACTATCTATCCCTTTCCACTGTAGTGGCATTTTGATGTTGTCTTTTGAGTTGTATGGTATGGAAAACTCTTATGAATGTCCAATGTAATGAAGTAGTATTATTTTGTGTACTTTGATATGTAAAACCATGTAATGGATATGTGTAATATTATATTTTGTTCGTTTCCGTTGTGAGATTCTGATGATTGTTGTTCTTTTCTTTCTATCTTTCTATCTCTTTTCTTTTCTTATTGATGATACGTCTTTCTGGGTATTAAAAGATGGGTCGTCACAAGCAGCCAATTCCAGATCTTGAGTAGGATATCGAGCCTCATTAGGTCTTAATTGCCTTGATGCATATGTCACTACTCTTCCTTTCTACATAAGTACAACACCTAATCCATAAACATAAGCATCAGTGTAAACTTCCAAGGCCTGGTTCCTGTCTAGGACAATGAGTACAGGTGCATTTGTGAGTAACTCCTTCAACTTTTGATACGCTTCTACACATATAGATGACCATCGAATTTTAACACCCTTCTGTGTAAGGTTTGTCAATGGATGAGCAATCTTTGAAAAATCGTTAATAAATCATTGGTAATAACTAGCTAATCCTTAAAAATTTATTACCTTTTAGATTGTCCCAAGTTACTTCCAGTTTTGAATAGCTTCAATTTTGGCTGGGTCTACAAAAATTCCAGCTTCCGAAACAACGTGGCCCAAGAACTTAGCTTGTTTCTTCCAAAAATGACATTTGGAAAACTTGGCTTTTAACTTATTCTTCCTTGTGTCTCCAATACAATCCTAAGATGCTTTTCATGTTCTTCTTCGGCCTTGGAATATACCAAAATATCATCAATAAATATAAGGATGAACTTATCGATGTATTCTCCGAAGACTCGATTCATCAAGTCAACGAAGTATGCACGAGCATTCATAAGTCCAAATGGCATTACTAGCCATTTATAATATCCATATCGAGTTTGAAATGCGATGAGAGGAACACTATTGTAACGAACCCACCGCTATACCCAGTTTAGCAAAGAACATTACAAGTAATGTCATCTGCTAATCCGAAGAATATGGCTTGTTAAGGGTGATCGAATGTGAATATATTTTTATACAAACACTGACACGTCATTTATACCTTTTAATTAATATCTGAATTTAAATTTGACGTGTATAGTATTAATACAAAGTAATAAACACACTGATTTAATAGTATTCGGAACAGAATAAAATATGAAACAAATATCAGATATACACAGATCATAGTGGAACAATAATTTTCATAAGTTATACAAATTTCGAGTCTACAACATGGAATACAAGACTCAAACAATATACCGGCGATAATTCTATAATCTCAACTATACAAATTCCAAATGGCTAAATGAGATAAACTAGAAGTCCAAATAGTATATCCTCCAACGGGACCAATCATCCAAATGTCTACCTATAATCTGAAAAGTGTCGGTCTGACCCGAGTAAAATAACACTTAGGTCAAACTATCTCTAAATATCAAAAGGGAGAGATACTGATAATAAGAATATACGACTTAACCATAAAAAAATAAGCCATATCAATTAAGTATGCTCAAAACAATATATATATATATATATATATGTATGTATGTATGTATGTATGTATGTCAACAAAATTTATGACTTAATCATAAGTCATATCAGATAAACATGCTTAAGCACCATATATATGCCAAATTCAATTTAACAATATTAAGGCATATTAAATCAATATATACAGGAATCAAAATATGACTTAACTATCCAAATAAGTCATAACAAAAATATGCATAACAAATAATCATCGAAATAAGGCATATAAGACAAATCACCATTTCACAAATTCATACCAAGTCTCCAATTGACTACCCTCTAAAATATGGTGATAATCAATTTAAAATTTTTCAGAGCCAAAATAAAAGGATACTAAATATCCGTGCCAAAATCTATGAAGAAATAATCATCAATAATGAAATAATAATGGTAGTCATCTATCAGTTTAATACAGTGACACGAAGTCTTCTGAAAGAGACTCGCTACATAGAAAGAAAGTCTTTCAAAAGAGACTGCAGATTAGGGACACCGCTTAAAGAAAATAGTAGCCATGTAACTAATCTTTCCTTTGCAAATTTACCTTCCGAAAATGGTAAACATTTTCTAACTATATTAAACAAAATAAAATGATAGGTTCTAGTATCTATAGACTATGACGCATGTAAAAATCAACCTTTCGAAAGAGACAGCCGTATTTACACCATAACAGATCTTTCGAAAGGGATCTGCCAACCCAAATCTAAAAATGTATCGATTCTTAGATCGACGAAAAACAAGTTATCTTTTTTCAGGGATTCATCGATCTGAAATCCGAACACCATAAGATAATACAACTCTAAGTATCACTTACTGTCACTCCAGTAATTACAAGAATTGAGCTAACTGTCGCATACTAGAAAGTAAATTCAAGTATTTACTAAAAGCTAGTAATTTCCACTTTAGAATCTATTTAACAAATTATAATAATAACCGAAAAAGTTGTACAAAGTGTCTCTTACCACCCAACAATTCAATAGTTTATTAAAATTCTTTGTCGCACAGAAAAGCACAAAATTCCATAAGAATATAAATGAAAGCATAAATTGCTCAAAAGTAATAGTTACAAAAATCATCAAAGAAATACCGAGACAGTATATAATCAGCCGAAGGCTAAACACAATAAAATTCAATAAGGTTTCATGGTTTGGAAGTAAATAATATTAATTTACCATATAGGAATTGGTTTCTAAATAATTTATATATATATATATATATACACTTACTTTCAAACTTCTTATTTTAAAATCTATAATTTCATTTATTATTCAACCATGTATTTTTATTCATCAATTGATGAATATAGCATAATTCGAATAAGTACAAAATACTTATATATACATATATATTAAGTAAATATTTTATAAAAGATTTATAAAACTCAATTTGATATAAACCTTTAATTCAAAGTATTGAGGTTTAGAAATTTAGAACCCAAATAGAAGTCAAAATACATCATAATCGATCAACCAAAGATAGATCAAATAATCCCAACAACAAGGGACAAAATTAATTCCAAAAAATAACCATTTTGAAAAAAATTCATATAAATTCAAAATTTAATCTTTTTAGCTCAAACATTATACAGTAGCTTTGAATATCAGTGCAGTTTATATGTACAAAATTTAAAAAGTTGAATTCCAAACCAATCGGTACAGATTATGGTTTTTTAACAACCATTTTCAGCTCAGGTTTGAAAAACTCAATTTACATATACCCAATTTGCAAAAATCATATAAATTCGAAATTTAATATTTTTAACTAAATGATCTATGCAATCAAGTAAAAAGACTAACAGTAATCAATTCAACAATTAAAAGATAGTTTTTGTGAGATGAACATCTCACCTTAAATTCAAAAAGATGAAGGAGGTAGCAAAACTAATGAATTGGGATCATTCCAATCCAACATGGCTAGAATCCTTATTGTAATTCAACTTCTAAATCCCTATAAATAGCCCTAAAATCCAAATTTACATAAATCAATATCCAATCAAAACATCAAAGTGATGGTATATTTAAATAGAGGAAGAAGAGTAGAATACTTACCAACTTAAAAAGATGTCTATAGGTTTATGCTTGGTTGGATTTGAGTTAGGTTAGGGCTGAAATTGGTTTCTTTTGCTCTCAACTTAGCTAAAAGGAATGAACGTGAATGAATTGATTAGGAGATGAGTTATTGTATAGTTAGGATTTTCTAAAGGCTATGTAATAGGATATTGGGTGTTAGGCTAGTGGGCTTGAATATTACTGTCGCCCAAGTCAAATAAAGGAATTTATAATTCATTTCTCTTATTAATCAATTAGACTAAGGAATAGGATGTTGGGCTAATAATCACTAAGGCCCATCTAAGAATAATAGAAAAGAACCAATCTAATTCTTCTTTTATTACATTAACACTTGGCTTCAAGAAATAAAATATTAAGTGTTTAAAACGACCTTTCAATCTATTTATTAATCATTAACTCATTTTCATTTGATAATAAAATAAAACATATTTGATTCAAAACTAAATTTAAACTTTAAAAATTAATAATTCGTTCTATCATCAAATCTAATATTTTATTTAAACAATATTTCAACTAAATTGAAATCCATAATTTAAATCAATATTCAACCAAATTTAAAATTAAATTTCATAATTGAATTAAAATCTCAGGATTAAATTTAATCAAATTCCCAATTAATCGTAATTAATTAGGTTACTAACAGCAGGGTTATTACTGACACACCCCCTCAAGAAAATTGCATCCTCGCAATTCGCCTTTTAGTTAGAATTATATAACAAATTTTATATTATTGATAGTAACATATTTATTTTATCAGGGATTATGAGTTTCAGACAACTCATCTAACTGATGCAACATATGTATAATAATATAAATAGTTTCTAAATGCTAAATTTTTGAAAATTTCAAAATAATCTTTATGGTACAAAATCTTTTCCAAAAGCCTACGACATTCAAAAATAAAATAAAATAAAAAAATTCTCAAAATTTTAATTCCTTTATCTATTCCCTAAAGTTTTGAATTTATAAAAGTCCATCTAGTTTAAATGAATTCTAGTAGACAAATTAAATAGATTCTTTTATCTTAACTTCAAATTATAATAAATTTCCATAAATTATATTTCTAAATGTTAGGATTTTCGAAAATTTTTGAAAGCATCTCCTTTGTATGGAGAGTCGTTTACAATTTCACAAATATAATATGCATCGACCACTTGGTTAGAAATATAATATATATAAAATTTTCGTATTTAATCCTGAAACGTACCTTTATTTTAGCATTATAAAGCAGTTTACTAAATTTTATGCAAGCAAAAAGAAATGAATGCAACATTCCAGTCTAAGTAGGGTCCTTACACCTATATCCAACTCAAATAAACGATATAAGATTTTGCATATAGAAATTTAAATATAATGCATTCACATATTAAACAAAGTATTATGATGCGAGAATTTCCTACCATGCAATGATTAATCTAGGTTATAATAGCCTGGAAATATAATAATTCATGAATGACGTTTACAGTAACATTCATATAAAAAAGAAATTTTCTTTATATAAGCACTGTAAAATTTTCAATTTAAATTATTATAATCTCAAAATTTATTTCTCAAAGAATTATTTTCCCTTTAAATGAGAAATTCACAAAATCCAATTCACTTTCCAACTTTTATATTTATTTTAAATTAATTTCTCATTCTTAATTATTCATGAATTGAAAAGACTAACTTCTAAAGAGGATTTGTATATATATAAACAAAAGGGGTCTTTTCTTTTACTCAATTTATTTTGTTTTACCAAACATCATTTAAGTGTATTTCCAAAACTTCTTTTTATTTAAAACAAAAATCCATTCTATTTCATAATATCGTTATTAGATATTTTCCGTAATAGATTTATACCAAAATTTTATTTCCTTTAATTATATAAAAGAACTTTTATGCTGTACTTTTATTTTACAAAGGTATATTTTAATAAGATACATTTTATTCACAAAATTCAAGCATCAACTTTCAACAATTTATTTTAAACTTTCTTTGTAAACTAGAGTCTCATGTATATATATAAGTTTCATATCACTATATTCTCAATAAAAATTTAACATTTTAAATTATCCTTTTTACAATAATATGCTACGTATAATAATACAAAGCATTCCATAAAATTATTATTTTAACAAGTATTCTCAAATTGATTCATTCCTTAAATAAAAATTATGTACATATGATTTGCATTCAAATGCTTCCCAAAATATGTTTTCAAATAATATTCTAGTTTTCTAAATAATGCTTATTCCCATTTTAAATACTTAAACATGTTTCAATTTCAGAAATGATTATAAATAATGACAATATCATTATTCTTCTTCATAAACTTCTTAATTTAAATATTTATACAACCATTGAGTAGATTTTAATATATTCCTAAAATAAATCCTCTTCTGAAAAGTTAAAAAAAATTATAATTCACCATTTTACCAAAAAGGTAATTATAAAACTGACTAATTACTTTTCAAATTACTTTTTATAAAATAAAAAATGATGTTTAGTCATAATTATCTTAGTCTTGATAAACTTCCCTTCTCATAATAGATTTTCAACTTTGTATTTTATAAGTAGTGTTATACTTTCTCATCTTGTTTATCATTAAATACAAAGTTTCATTTACTTCAATAATTTATTATACCCTGCTTTTCAAAAAAAATTACTTCACAGTTGTATAAAATATCAATTTCTTGATTGTATATAAATTTATACAATTATATTTCCTTGAAATATTTACTATTTATCAAAATAAGATTTTAAATTTCAAGAATTAAAAGATAATAAAACTTCTTGAACTACTTGATATATTTGCAAAATTTGATTTCATTAAATATTTCTTATTCAACGTTAAATCAACCAACTTTAATAACTTTGCAATATAATAGTCTTATGGTTTTATTTCAAATCCACTTTTGATTTAGAACCCATAAATCTACATTAAATCTTTATTCAGATTATCCTATAGCTTATATTTTATATCACCAATTAAAAGCAATGCATACTATTTGTTTAAATGTAACCATATTCAATTTCACAATATCAAATAATAGCCTATCATTGCCTTTCCATTTATCTATAGTGAATAACTTCATCAATTGACTACAGAGTTGACCAAATAATCAAAACTGCCTCGCCACTGATCTCAACAATCACTAAGGTTCGATAACTGCATTTGTCATCTAAAATAAAATTAATAATCAATCCCAAATTATTTACATTCAAACTTTTTATTTATTAAAACTCAATTTATTGTGTATGACTGTCTTGTTTTAGTGTTTAGGAAATTCTTATCGATAACGTCGATCGGGCGCATCGATCAAAATTCTTAAAGCACTCAACGGGCAATTTAACGCAAAAATAAATTTCCATATGATTTACATATGTCTTTAGTACTTTACACTTTTATCAATTTATTACTTGCTTAAAACAAACATAATCAATTATTATTTATATGTATATCTTTTATCACAATTTTAGTCTAAACAGATGCTTACTTTTTTTTAGAATCCTTCATATCTATCTCAAGATTTTAAATAAAATAATTCTTAATAGATAACGATTCCATAATACTTCTTAACATTTGATTAGTGGCACCAATAGTTTAATATTCTATTTTATACAAAACAATGTTTTCAATTTCCTTTACGGTAGCTACACTGAGGAAGATATTGCAAAGTCTTATAATTAGTATCGAGTAGGTTACAAATGTTTCAAGTAATGATTCTTATCCAATATTAAGTCCAACAATTAAATTCAATTTCATAACAACCAAGCATCCATTAACCAATCAAACATATTTATTTATAATTGTTTAAGATGTTCAGTGGAAGTAGTCTATTAGCTCTCACTGTGCAACTCTGATCAATATTTAGATCAAGATACCACAATTTAACTTTTAAGCCATCTGAGGTCTAATTTTTATACTATACTACAAATATCACTTCTTAACAAAAGTGACATTCAAAATACTTATCAATTAAAACTAAATAGTCACCATCAGCGGAACAATTTAATTTCTAAAATTCCGCTGTCCAACTTGGATTATTCCTAAATAATTAGATTTTTAAAGTTATTTATTTAATTTTTCCAAAATTTCAAAATAAATATCCAAATTATAAATTAAAACCAACTACAAATATTATGTAATAATATTTTCATACTTAAAAAATCTTAAAATATGACCTAATTGATTACGCAGTAATCAATTTATATCCTTATCCCTAATGGTTAATTAAAATTACTAACTACCACACGCCCAAAGGACGGGATTTCTAGGTCAAGATTTGAACTTTGAATCAATTTATATTCTATAGTGTTCTGAACACAGCTCTGATACCAACTATAACGAGTCCACCGCAATGCCCGGTTTAGCAAAGAACATTACAAGTAATGTCGTCTGCTAATCCGGAGAATACGGCTTGTTAAGGGGGATCGAATATGAATATTTATGAATATATCTTTATACTAACACTGACACATCATTTATACCTTTTAATTAATATATGAATTTAAATTTGACGTGTACAGTATTAATAGAAAGTAATAAACACACCGATTTAATAGTATTTAGAACATAATAAAATATGAAACAAATGCCAGAGATGCACACATCACAGTGGAACAATAATTTTCATAACTTATACAAATTTTGAGTCTACAACATAGAATACTAGAATCAAATAATATACTAGTGACAATTCTATAATCTCAACTATACAAAGTCCAAATGCTTAAATGAGATAAACTAGAAGCCAAATAGTATATCTCCCTACCTAGCCCAATCATCTAAAAGTTTGCCTATAACTTGAAAAGTCTCGGCCTGACCTGACCAAAATAATACTTGGGTCAGACTATCTCTAAATATCAAAAGGGTGAGATACTGATAACTAAATATATGACTTAACCATATAAAAAACCATATCAACTAAGTATACTAAAACAATATATATATATATATATATATATATATATATATATATATATATATGCAAGTTAACAAAATTTATGACTTAATCATAAGTCATATCGGATAAACATGTCCTAACACCATATATATACCAAATTCAATTTAACAATAATAAGGCATATTAAATCAATATATACATGAATCAAAATATGAATTTACGATCCAAATAAGTCATAACAAAAATATTCCCAAATAAATAATCATCGAAATAAGGCATATAAGACAAATCGCCATTATACAAATTCATATCAAGTCTCTAATGGACTATTCAGCAAAACATGGTGTTAATCAATTCAAAATTCTTCAGAGCCAAAACAAAAGGATACTAAATATCCATGCAAAAATCTTTGAAGAAATAATCATCAATAATGAAATAATAATGGTAGCCATCTATCAGTTTAATACAGTAACACAAAGTCTTAATTCCGAAAGAGACCTGCTATATAGAAAGGAAGTCTTTCGGAAGAGACAGCAGATTAGGGACACCGCTCAAAGAAAAGAGCAACCGTGTAACTAATCTGTCTTATGCATATTTACCTTCCAAAAGAGGTAAACATTGCCTAATTATATAAAAAGAATAAACTGATAGGTTGTAGTATCTATAGACTAGGATGAATGTAAAAATTTGTCTTCTGAAAGAGATAACCGTATTTACACCATAAAGAGATCTGCCTATCCAAATCTAAACATGTATCGATTCTCAGATCGATGAAAAATGAGTTATCTTTTCTCAGGGATCTATTGGTCTAAAATCCGAACACCCTAAGATAATACAAGTCTAAGAGTTAATTATTGTCATTCCAGTAATTACAAGAATTTAGCTAACTGTCCCATACCAGAAAGTAAATTCAAGTATTCACTAAAATCTAGTAATTTCCACTTAAGAATCTATCTAACAAATTATAATCATAACCAAAAGAATTGTAAAAAGTGTCCCATACCACCCGATAGTTCAATTGTTTATTAAAATTCTTTGTCGCATAGAAAAGCACGGAATTCCCTAAGAATATGAATGAAAGCATAAATTGCTCAAAAGTAATAGTTACAAAAATCATCAAAGAAATACCGAGATAGTATACAACTAGCCGAAGGCTAAACATAATAAAATTTAGTAAGGGTTCATGGTTTGGAGTAAATAATATTAATTTACCATATAGGAATTGGTTTCCAAATTATTTATATATATATATATATATACACTTTCAAACTTCTTATTTAAAATCTATAATTTCATTTATTATTCAACTATATTTTTTTCATCATTTGATGAATATACCATAATTCGAGTAAGTACAAAATATACTTATATATATATATATATATATATATTAAGTAAATATTTTATAAAAGATTTATAAAACTCAATTTGATATAAACCTCCAAATCAAAGTATTAAGGTTTAGAAATTTAGAACCCAAATAGAAGTCAAAATCCATCATAACCGATCAACCAAAGATAGATCAAATAATCCCAACAATAAGGGACAAAATTTATTCCAAAAAATACCCATTTTGAAAAAAAATCATATAAATTCAAATTTTAATCTTTTTAACTCAGACTTTAAAGTGGCTTTGAATATCAGTGTAGTTTATATGTACAAAATTTCAAAAGTTGAATTCCTAACCAATCGGTACAGATTTGTGGTTCTTTAACAACCATTTTCAATTCAAGTTTGAAAAACTCAATTTACATATACCCACTTTGCAAAAATCATATAAATTCAAAATTTAAATTTTTTAACTTAATGATCTACACAATCAAGTAAAAAGACTAACAGTAATCAATTCAACAATTAAAAGATAGTTTGTGTGATATGAACATCTCACCTTAAATTCAAAAGGATGAAGGAGCTAGCAAAATTAATGAGTTGGGATCATTCCAATCCAACACGGCTAGGATCCTTATTGTAATTCAACTTCTAAATCCCTACAGGCACCCCCAAAATCCAAATTTACAGAAATCAATATCCAATCAAAACATCAAATTGATGGCATATTTGAATAAAGGAAGAAGAGTAAAATACTTACCAACTTAACTTGATGTCTATAGATTTATGCATGGTTGGATTTGAGTTAGGCTAGGGCTAAAATTGGTTTCTTTTTCTCTCAATTTAGCTAAAAGGAATGAACGTGAATGAATTGATTAGAAGATGAATTATGGTATAGTTAGGATTTTCTAAAGGCTAGGTAATAGGATATTGGACATTAAGCTAGCGGGCTTGAATATTACTAAGGCCCAAGTCAAATAAAGGAATTTATAGTTCATTTCTCTTATTAATCAATTAGACTAAGGAATAGGATGTTGGGAAAATAATCACTAAGGCCCATCTAAGAATAATAGAAATGAACCGGTCTAATTCTTCTTTTATTACATTAATACTTGACTTTAAGAAATAAAAGGCTAAGTGTTCAAAATGACCATTCAATCTATTTATTAATCACTAACTCATTTTCATTTGATAATAAAATAAATCATATTTGACTCAAAACTAAAGTTAAACTTTAAAAATTAATAATCCATTTTATCATCAAATTTAAAAATTGATTTAAATAATATTTCAACTAAATTGAAATCCATAATTTAAATCAATATTCAACCGAATTTAAAATTAAATTTCATAATTGAATTAAAATCTCAAGTTTAAATTTAATCAAATTCCCAATTAATCGTAATTAATTAGGTCATTAACAACAGGGTTGTTACAACTATCTTCTATAATTTCAAGTTGATGAAAACCTGTTGCTAAATCTAGTTGTGAAAGATGTTGGCTCCACTTAGCTGATCAAACATATCATCAATTCGACGTAGAGGATACTTGTTCTTAATCATCATTTCATTCATCTTACATTAATCAACACATAATCTGAGTTATCCATCCACTTTCTTTATAAAAACAGTAGGTGCACCCTAGGGAGGACTACCTGACCTAATAAAATGCTTAAACTACAAATCTGATAACTGCTTCTTTAGTTCTTCATTTTCCTTTATGGACATTTTGGTTGGTGGACGGGTAACTGGTTGAGCTCTAGGAATTAAGTTAATTAAAATTTAATCGCTCATTTAAGGGGAAGATCAATAATAGGTTGAAAAATACCTAGATATTTTCTTACTGTTGGAATTCATGCAATCTTATCTTCATCTTGGGTTTCAAGAACAAATAAAGATCCACTCGAGTTTTCATTGATATCCCCAAGAGCTAAATTAAACCAGTCAACTGATTCGAGATGGCTGAGTGGTGCAATTCTTTCGATACATAACAAATGTTCTTCGTAACGATTCGTCTAATCCATACCAGGGATGATGTTGAACCTAAAATATTTGAATATTTATAATTCACGGTAGATTGATAAGTCACATAATACTAACTCAACATTCTTACATATCATTCAAGGGTTGCATATCCTCTGCTAAGGTTAGAAATCCTCAAAGATGTAATTAAGTATACAACATCCAACTTAAACTTATCAACTAATTCCTTAGAGATAAAAGAATGAGATGCTCTTGAATCAAATAATTTCCTAATAGGCATATCTCCAAATAAAATCGTACTTTCTAATATAGCGGGTGCCTTCCCATTCACCTGCAACTGATCACTAAATCATGGACATTTGGCATACTAGTCTTCTTTGTACTGATATATGCACATTTACCTGTCTCCTTACATATATTGCATCTGATTTAGAAGTCCAATGCTTCTAACATTCTTTAGAATAATGCCCTTTTTCTTCGCAGCCGTAGCACACTCGATGCCCTAAAGATGCATCTTATCGCATGCTCCAGCTGTCGTAACCTATACTGGCTTCTTGCTAAAGAGCTTTGATCCTTGCTTCTTGAATAGAACTTACATTTCTGATCATAACTAGCTTTGCATTTGGGAACCTCCTCTTTAATTTTTTCTTTGCTTCCTTAAATCTAAGCACTGTATCGACCAAATTTTCATAAGTAGCATTTGAATGTAAAAAAAGTGTGACGACCTACAAATCCATATCCTTTGAATCGACAATAAACCACATATGTCTGACTCAAAAAGCACAGAGAAAAGAAGAGAGAAGAAGAGAAAAGAAGAAAGAGAGAAGAGAGAACCAAACAGAACAATACAGAATCTCACATCGCAGCGGAAAATATATAATATCATATCAATGATCTTTACAAAATAGAAACTGTATCTACATACATCAATCAAAGTTCAACAATCGATCAATAGTTATCAGCCTGCAATGTTATAATAACCATCCTCACAATTGCTGAAAATGTAAATAACAACTAAGTAGCAGATAATCAAAATAGATACTTGTATACGAAATAAAGATCTCCAGCTCTTCTGCTGAAGCTCTAATAGCACCAAATCTGAACCTGTAAATATACTCGATCTAACCCGAACATTGAAAGGGAAGAACGCCCGGATCAGTCTGGCAAACAAGCGTGAGAAACACACTCAACTAAATTTATTAAATTACCAAACTTTTCCTTTATCAAAACAAGAGTATCTCGTAAGACACGCCCACACATAAACACGGACATGTTTTTACCTTACGATAACTAAAACATTTCATTCAAATCATGTTATATTATACTAGTGTCTAGTATACAAATAATATAAATCAAAGCCGAAATTGTTACATTGATTAAATTCCAGCATATAGCCCAAAATGGGTAATACAATCAAAATGGCAGGTATGTAGCGGAGTTTGGATTTCTATACAAATGACCAGATGAAGGGATTAACTTCCGATGGATACACCTCTAGATGGATGTCCCAAGGCACAGCATCTGCCCTCTACCAACACATGATCGGCCCACCTCTATAACTAGATGGCACAGAATTTGTCATCCTCTGGTCGTTACCGACCTTTACTGAGGGCCCTCATAGCATACAAACCACAATAATCAGATATATGACATCATAGCATGTAAAGATATGTCTAGAAGAGGATGATCATATCCTACTTGGGAGCGACCCACTTAGCCCTACTGCATCTACCTCTGTTTTGTCCATTTCCGGTTGATGAGGCCTGAGGTAACGGTTACCTTTCACATATCATAAATCACGTCACTTTGAATGCCACACGGCCATTTCCGTTGACTACTAATTGGCTTCCACAAAAATACAACTCTTAAGCTCATACGTTTCACGATGGGTGTTAAGCTAAAAGAAGTTGCCTTCTCAGCTACCCCTAATATATGTTTGTAAAAACTAATGTATGTAATTTTCAGAAATGCAATGTCAGGCAAACATCTATACAAGTTGTCTAGGAACAGGACAAACCGAAGGTACTTTCCTACCATATCCTGTCAGAAAATCCCTAAAATTAGTAGCGAATAGTCCTTACATTGGATATTTCGTAACGAAGAGACTACTGCTACTGGATGTATATTGGGATTTTAACCCCAAACGATCAACAAGCATTCCTCCACTATGAAAATCCTGAATATCAATATCATCACAACCAACCTGCACAATCGTCGCATAAATGTTGGTCTGATGTGGTTTTCAGATAAACCGATCCTGGTCTCTTCACACCAACAACGCAAACGCGTTTTTCAAGCTCACACAGAAACTAAGTCTCATATACTTATCATGACTCCAACTTTCAACTTGTTATCCTTCGGTCAAGAAGGAAGCTCGATAGATTGGAGTAATACTTCACACTATACGAATCAACATCGTCAACACAAATGATAATCAAGCCTACATGGATGGATACATTCTAAATGTACGACTAAATAGTTCCCACATCAAGTCGAGGAACTAAAATGGCCAAGTTTGATACTCGGTTATTTAAATATCAAAGTAAATAAACAAATATTTAGCACCATAAACAATCACTAGGCCCTTTTTAATTAATCTTTTATTAATTAAATCATTTGCCAAATATTCACTTCAAATTATCTTTTAAAAGATATATTCTAAAAACCATTTCAATATTACAAAATATTTCCATGTATTTATTTCAATAATATAAGCATATTCACAAATCTCTTTCTTTTCAACACTTAGAAAATATTGCATATACTTAAATCACGATTAAGTATATATATCTTATTCTATAGGGAAAACATTCTCTTATAACATATTTATTTGGGTCAAAATGAATGTTGCGTAGCCAAAACCATTAGTATAGGGATTTTAAAATTAGATAGATATATAAATGTAAACTATACAAAATATTTCCTTTCGAAAATCATTTACTATAACAACAGTGTTATAGTCCATCATTTCTTTAATTTTCGAAAACGTCTATTTCAACAATGAATGTTGAAATCTATGATTTCGATACTTAACACATTTTAAAAACATCTTCAAGAATTTAAATACATTTAAAATGCCATTTCCAAAAATATCCATTTTATTAAAATATTATTCACTGTTCAAAATAGTGAATATAATTCATTTACTGAATTCAAACTTCTACACATTTTAATTAAAGGATAATCCACTGTCCAAAATCGTGAATATAACTCCTTTAATAAACTTCTATATTTAACTTAACAAATTCAATTGATTTTGGATTTATATAACAATGTAAATAAATTCCATTTATTATTTTATAAACTTCCATACACAAAATTCCTTTATTACCAAATTCCATTTATCTCATTTATATGCCAAAATCCGAATTATAAGTTAATTTACTTATAATTCTCTTAATTACAAAATCATTCTTTTATAACTTCACAAATTCACAAATCTTATTTACGTATAAAATCCATTTATAACTCCATTTTGACACTTACAAAACTCCTTTATAATTCCATCATTTTGATTTATAAAAATTCAATTTTATAATTATTATATATAAACCATTTATAATAAGCTCATAATCTCAATTTAAATAAACTTATTCTTTTAATAATTTACAATCGTTGTTAAAACTTATATAACTTCAAAAATCATACTTAAGTATATTTCACCAAAAATCATAATTTTAAATTATAATATTTATTTATTCAAAATAAATTCATTTCTTAACAATTCAAAAATAATAAAACGTAAATTTTAAAAATTACTTGAAAATCATTTTTAATTTGAAATCATCGCTTTAATATTTTCAAATTACCAAAAATATGGCCCAATGCTGCAACAACGCTAAATACATCAATCATGGGAACTAAAACATCATATATCACATGATAACAGCATATATCACAATATCTTTAAATAAATCAACAGTGGTGAGGAATCCAGTTGGATCCCTCCAACCTGTCTCCTACAACAGATATATATTAGAAAATATGTATAATGTCCGCTTCAAGACAGACGCGCGTACAAAATGGTCGTCCGCTCATACACAGTAACGTATAGGGTCTCATCTGCTCCAATAAGCAGGAATATATCCAAATACCAATCAATATATAGATAATATATCATATATCATCAATCAGCATAAAATAAATTCATTATCACTTATATAAAAATATCAGTGAGTTAGAAAGAGTGAGTTGTACTCACATCGGTTCCAATAGCAATTGCAGTGTTTTATTCTGAATAAAATTAAAAGAGCGTTTAATTTTATCCAAAATTTATGCTAGCTCCAATCAACTCCAAACTAGCTCTAAAATGTAGTGCTCGTCAATATAGATCGATCGCAACTCGTTTCGTTAAAAACGGACCTCGTATGACTAAGTTATTGCATTTTAAAGTTTATACAAATTAATATAAATTAATTTACACATTTTATTTTATCTTCGTTACCCTAGCTTTAATCTCGATCGTTCATTTCAAAAACAAGATCGTGGCTGAACGTTACATCTTCTCCCTTCCTAGGTTTTCTCATGTGCATGTACCCATATGGCCGCCACCCTTCTTCAAATTATTGCGCCACATATGCTCGCCTATTCGATGATCGCACTCCACCACGTCGAAGCCCATGGCGCCTTGTACCATCGCTCAAAATCCGATCATTCTCGGCCCCACCCTGCTCTCAATTTTTGTGCATGAACGCATGACACTCTCGACCGAAATTCTGGCGATCCACTTCACCGTTTTACATCTTGGCCATTGAAATCATAGAACTCGATACCCTCTACAATATTGTAGTTGATAATTTTTATGAAAGTGAGTGGATTGAGAGAGATTAAAGGAAGAAAAATCGAGCGATGATGGCCATGGAACTTCTGGGTCGTTACAAAAAGAGCTTTCCTCAATGCTTTATTCAAGAATATGCAAACTTCTGATTCTTCATTAATGGTATATTAATCATGCCATACTTAGATAAAGATTCGAAAGTAGCAACATATTTAGCAACTGACAAGCGAGCTAGTTTGGGATCAATAAATTTACGAACTATTGCCACTTTCTCTACCTCTGATAAGAACTTCAACTCAAATCAAAGCTTAAGTTGATCCCAATTTATCTCATCTTCATCCACTTCTACCACTACAGCTCATACCAGTTTAATGTTCATTCCTGAAGTTGGCTCATAGAAATTTGAACCTTCTGTTGGTCTATCACTCCCTTCCTTATGAAAATATGCTTGCACATCTTTAGCCAAGCCTGGACACTATTCACTCCTTTAGCTCCTCTGATAGCTTTACCACCAAGACTAGCATAGTCACTGCATGGACTAGAAAATTTGAAATGAGGAATGGGAGGATTAGGAGTCATGGAAGCACTTGACCGTAAGATGCTCCTAACCAACTCCATTAATTACTTTGTAATCATAAATACTCCCGTGGTTCCATTGGATTGTCCTGGGTCAACACGTTGAGAGCACGGTCTAGCCGTTGTAACTACTGCAAAGAAGTGAGAAACAAATTAAGAATAACAAACAATACTTGCATCAAATATACAAATAACAAATACGCACCAAAATGACTACTCCCTGTAATCATCTTACACACCTATAATGTTTACATCTACCTAATATCTAGGGAAAAAATGGGATTCCTAATGTCCTACTAGGATAATGACTCATGTCTCATAGCGCTTTCTATTGTTCTAACCTGCTCTGATACCAAATTATGAACACCCCACCTCTATATCCATACTATCCAAGGTTATTACAAAGTAATACTATCGGCTAATATAGAGAACGGTGCTATCATGGGTACATAGGAAAATATTCCCTTGGAATGACACTTGTAATGTTTTCAAAACATAATAGACTTATCATAAATGTACGCGGTCTTAGTACAAAGCAAAAATATGTGTGTTTCCAGGACAAAACAATACACAATCACAGAATATAAATAGAGCTTATAGAGTCAGAATGGTGGATACACACACATACACAAATAGTCATATGGGTTATAGAATGATAGCCTCATACCCACATTATACATACATCACATCACCACACTATAAATACACATATAACTACAACAAGGCTATAAAATGCTCTAGGAAATGTATCATCCTAAAGCTACTACAAGCCTCCAAAATGCATAAGCTAAAGATGCTAATGTACATGCACCTGTCACATCTCGAGATCCAGACCCTTGTATTATAAAACACACGGGTTAGTCTATGTCTATATTGTATATCAGTGAGAATCATAAATGCAGAAAACCTGTAACGACCCAACTTCCAAACTCCAGGAAATTGCATCGCTAAGAAGAAAGAAAGGGATAGAAGAAGAAAAGAAAGAGAAAGAAGAACACAAACAACATCAGAATCTCACAGCGGAACGAATAAAATATAATATATCACATAATACTTTACATAGTATCATATACATCAGAGTTTTACAGCCAATACAACACATACTAGACAGTTATAAACACCTGTCTAGTTATACAACTCTAAACAGTACAAGAAACAACTCAGAGAGACGACTCAGAGATATCAACACAGCGGAAAATAGATAACTACAACGCAGAAGCCTCCTGCTCCATTTGCTCCTCCATAACTCGTCAAAGCAATCCTGAATCACTTGACTACTCATACATAATATGAGTACCCAAGAGTTTAATAAAACAGAAAATAAACACTCGGGTCAGACAGGGGTCTGGTGTGAGTAAATAGTTTAAAAGTTGCTTAACTTTAGAAAATCCTTTGAAAACAAAAGGTATCACGTAAGACTTCCCACACATAAACATGGAAAAGTTTTTACTTTACGCTAACCAAAACATTTGATAGGAAATCCAGTGATATTATAATAGTGTCTAGGGTTTTCAAGTAAATATGAAAATAGCCGAAATTGTTACATGATTAAATTCCAGCTACTAGCCACAAAAGTGGGTAATACAAACAAAACCGTAGAGTCTCGTAGGGAAAATGGGTTTCCAACAATGGCAGGGCTACTGGGGTACCGCCCGTCACAGTACGTGGCCTAGATCACAGTACCGAGGATTACTCCCTTCATCCCCTGCAACACAAGGCCGGACCCATTCCTTACTGAATAGTTCCGAACAAGATAACCCCGACGGTTGGAGCTCAAAAACCGTCCACACAGCCGAAATATAAAGGGACCTCTAGACAGGGGTAAATCTCGCTCTCCAGTGGGTGCGACCCACGAAGCCTTGCTGCACCTCCCCTGTTTTAGCCATTCCCGGTTGATGAGGCTTGAGGCTGCGATTACCTTTAGAGAACACATCTATCTTAGAATGCTCATCGTCCACCTGACGATGTTCTGAAAGCATTCGATCCATACAAGTTCGTTCCGGGTTCGAACGAAACCGAAGGCATTATCTCGTTACACTCATTTTGGAATCACCCTCAGAGTTAACGACAATAACCCTTGCACTCTAAATCACCATCTCGAATCTATAAGTACTATTCCGTCAAACTCATTACGGAATCACCCACAGAGTTATACTGACGTATAGCCCTTACACCTCGAGTCTTCACTTGCTCCACTTGGATTAACGACCTAACGTTTAATTGGAATCGATGTGGTTTTCGGATATCCAAATATGGAAACCCGATCCCGGTCTCACCGAAACCAAACGCCATTTTGATGTCCAAGTAATACTTAAGGGTTTTAAACAATTAACTCATTTAATTTTTATCTATTTCACACAGATAGATAAACTACATATTCTCATCATAACAGATAACTCATAACATTATCACAACAGATAATCATCACAACAGTCAATTATCACACAACAACCATCACAACCAATTAATCATCATACTATAACTAAGCATCCATATCCTATAGATATTAGTCATCTCATTTCTGAGATTACAACCATCCAAAGGTATATCAATATCATTCACAAACAATGATATATTATCCATCATTTATAATTAATTTAAAATGAATTAAATTAATTACTTCTATCCTTAATTAATTTAAAATAAATTAAATTAATTACCCATCCTATAAATTTTGCTTATAAATCTATTGATTAATCAACCTAGTTAAATAATCACTCATTAAGTATTCAACTTGATTAAACATCTATGATTAATCATTCACTAATTACAATAAGTAATTAGTCTTAAATTAATTCCATAAAATTAATTAACCTTAATCATAAGTAATTAACATTTAATTACTTAATTTATTAATTAACTATAATTAATTACATTCACCCTTAATTAATTACAATTAATTAATCACTTAATTAATTAATTAATTCTTAATTAAACAATTCTTAATTACATCATTAATTATAATAATTAATGATCTCTAATTAATATTTAAATTAATTACTCAATTAAAATTAATTACAATTATTAATCACCTTGAATTATATTTAAATCCAGTAATTAACTACCCTTAATTACTTCCTTAATAAATTAATTTTCCACTAATTAATTATCTTTATTAATTAATCCTTGATTAATTACAAAAGTAATTATCCAAATTACTTTTAAATAAATCACCTTTCCTTAATTACATTCCAGTAATTATCAATTAAAACTTCTCTAAGAAATCCTGCTCCATAAATTACATTAAGTAATTATTATCATTTAATTATTAAATTATTTCTTAAATTAATTAAACTAAATTAATTAATTTAACAAAGCACATTATCAGAATTAATTACAATAAATAATTAATCCCTTAATTACTTTTATAAAGTAATTATACTTAAATTACAATTGATTATCTTAAATTAATTAATCTAATTAATCCATCAAAATTAATTACATTAATTAATTATTAATTATCCTTAGATAATTAACTACATTTCATTTAATTCCTTACTTGAATTAATTATACATTAATCATTTTTAATTATAAATTAATTCAAGTTATAAATTAAAATCAAATAATTAAGTAAATCCTTAATTTTTCCCAAATAATTCATTTACTTATTTATAACTTAATTAATATTCAAAATGTATTAAAATAATACATTCCTAAAATTTAATTCAACTTCCAATTTAAAGTTAACATATCATAATTTTATTTAATACTTAAAGAAAGAATTCTTTTAAATTCAAACCTTATTAGAAATCAAATTCATATTTAAATTCTACTTAATAACATTTTTGTTCAATATTCAAAACTTTTCAAACTGATTTGAATTAAAACAGGTTTTAAAGTAAAAACTGAAATCATATTTGAATTTGATTTCAAACCCAATTTTAAATCTTGCATATCATTCAAATGTTTCATTTTGAATTCAAAGTATTCCTGAATCTGATTCAAATTTAAACCTGAATTTGAACCTAAATTTTAAACATTGAATTCCTTTCAAAATTTAAAAAAAGAAACAAAACTGTTTTTAATTAAAATCTGGATTTAAAACCTGAAAACTACATTTACTGTTTTTCCCAGATTTAAAATTTAAATCTTCCTCAAATTTAAATTATCATTTAAACTTCCTGAATTCAAAACTTACTTGAATTCAATTCAAACTATACTTGAATTTTATCACAGCTTTTAAACATTTTAAATATCCAGATTTTTAAAAAAAAAACCCAACTCAGGTTTATACCCTGCACACTAACCCGAGACCATCACAAATTACTTCGAGTCAATCCATATCTTCCTTCGAGTCACAACAGCAACTGCACGGTACCATCTTCGAGTCACCAAACCTGCACACTCAGAGTTCACCAGAGTCCATCAAAACACTGTGCCACTGCGACCACTACTCCGGCGACTTCCAGCACTCTTCACCCAACTCTCCAATACACCATCCATCCCTCTACAAGACAATGATCATCAACCAAACCCTCTGCAGCTCAAATATTTAGATTCAAGCAAATCTAAACAAACTGGGAAAAACTTCTTCCCAACATTCCAACCTGAAACCCACTGTCTTCCTCAATTCTCTGATGAACATCCCTTAACTTCCCCACTGTCTCCAGTCAGCATATAAACTCCAGGCAGAAACCCAAGTTTTCAAAATTTACACAATAGTTTGATACCCCCAAAATCCCAATTACTGCACAGTCTGATATACTAACCCCTCAGAAATTTTTAAAACCTGATGCCTGTTTAATAATCATGTTTTTAATATCCATGTTTTAAACATGCATTAAAGCTTTAACTAGTCTTAATAATTTTAAGATGTTGACAACTTACTCCTTGAAACTGTTTCTGTGGTGATTGATTTTAGAAGTAACAGAGTTTTTTTTTTCTTTCTGAACTAAAATTTTCCAAACCTAAACTATACTGAACACACACTATATTTACACAATATTCTCTAACCATGATTCAGTCATAAAGAAGTGAATTTGAATTTGTATCCAAATAAGAACATAAGCATGACTGTTAAAACAAATTATACCACTCTTTTCTGCACATTCAAGAACATATGCAGAGTATCATCTCACAACAGTCAACAAGCACATGCACATATGGAATTTCAAACAAACTATATATAGTTATGTTGCTTCTAAAAGAAAGAACAGAGAGTTATTATTTGCCTCAGTTTAAATTATCTTATTCAATGGTATTTTGAATTAAACTTTTAAGTTTTGCAGATTTTGTTAGCATGGTTTAAACAAAGAAACTGTTTTTAAAACATTAATTTACTCACCTTAAAATTGAAAAAGAGCATGCATTCCAAATGCCAAACATTCCCCTGCAACCTGAATTCCTTGCATGCTTGAATCAGAGCTAACATGAATCTGAGCTAACTTGCAGTTTGAAATTGGTTTTAGCTTGAAGTAGGTAAGCCTGGAAACTGCATTTGGTGATAATTTGGTCTGCATGCTTCCAGATTCATCTTTGCTTGATGCTTGCAGTCCTATTTGAATTTGCATTTGATGTTGATTACAATACATGTTGGTTGCAGGCTTACAGAATTTGGGTTGCAGGTTTCAAAACATTGATTTGCAGATGTAATATGGTTTTCATTTTGTAGAATATTGATTGTGGAATTAGAGTGAAGTAGGATTTCCTTTTTCACAGATCTGAATTTTCATTTAGTAGAAGATAAAAATGTTTGAAAACAAAAGATATGTTTTAAGTTTTATCTAAACTAAATAAATTCAAATAGGTTTTAGAATGCCACTTGTTATTTGAATGTAAAGATTTATTTACAAGTGTCAATTTTAAAATATGAAGGTAACACATGTAAGAGATTTTAATATAAAAATAAATTCTTTGTTTTACAATTGTTTTAATTAAAGATAAAATCATTTCTAATTTAATTTAAGATGTTTATATATGTTTATTTACATTTATTCTCTAAATAATTACAAATGAACTATCTTTACATATTTAAATGTTTGCTTGAATATCTTAAAAATTATTTAAAACAAATTTTACAAAAGAAACTTTATTATAAAAATACAATTCTTAACTATATATATGTATAACAAAATATTTACTATAATTACTTTCTAAAAATATAAGATAGATTTATAAATTGACTTATGAAAAGTTTTAATACTATTTCCAATTTAATTTAATCAATTCATAAATTATATACCTATATATATTATAAATTTGAAAAGATCTTTTATTAAATTTAAAATAAAATCAAAACACCTATTTACAATGTATACACATATATACATTATAAATAAAATATTTTAAAATTAGCTTAGAAAAGAAATTTTATCATTTAAATATTTTTAACATTTTAAAACAATAAGATTCTCAAATTAAATCATTACTATAATTTTCAAAAGAATATCATTTATCAAACTAAATAATTATAACTTTTCAAAAGAAAAATATGTTTGAATTAGACTATTAAATCAGTATTTCACATTTTAAAATAAATTATAAATGAAATTATTAAATAAATATTGCTCAAATTTCCGGGACATCACATTCCTCCCCCCTTAAAAGAATTTCGCCCCCGAAATTTAAAAGCAAAGGTAATTTAATAATCTCTTTAAAGATTTTACTTAACACAAGCATATATCAAACATATGCTAACAATCAAAACAACCAATTCAACCAATCAAACAAATCTAATTATCCAGATAAATTCTGGATAAAATTATATCGAGTTTCCCCAAGTATATATATATACCGGGATACTCGCTCTAGAGAATCCAAACAATCAATACTAAGAAGCTACAAAGCTCCTATACAACTATATCTACACACTAAACAAGATATCAGACTGCAAACGAGTCTGACTCAACAACCAAAACTCCAGAACTGCTGGTTCCACAACCAGATAGATCATACACGTATTCCCTCAGAGATACGTGAAACTTATCGAATTCCAGTTATCCAAACTGGCAATCCAATCCTGTAGATCAATCACTTAACCCTTGAGAGAAAACATAAAGGTCCAATCTCTTATCCACAAATCTTTCTTGTCGATCCTGGGCTGCCTTCAACTTCTAGATCAATCCAATCCATCACACAAACTCTACTACAGATATCAGAAAACTTCAGACAAACAACACTTATTCAGAAAACAGAACAGATGCCCAAGACATCCAAATCTCCAGATAAAAATGAATTTCCGGTAGAAATCTTCTGATCCAAGACAAAACACAAATCCCCAAAGAATCGGGTGCTCCTATTCTGGAATAGCTGCCACCATGCTTCCACTGCGCACTTCTGATTCGAGAATGCTGTTGATGAACACAGGTACAAACTTGATCAACTTACCCCGAAAACATTGTTCATCAAATCCCATAAAATCTCAAAAAAACCAAGTCGAAACAGAACTCAATCTCCTGATGCGGATGCAAAACTTAACTCCTTCGAAGACATCCAGAAAATATCAAACCACTTCGATATCTCAAACATCTTCTAGAGATGCTTCAATCCAAACAAAGGTTACTCAAAAAAACTTCCGGATCATCGCAAGTCACTTTTGCGATTCTACTCAGTTCAGATCGTTCTCTCTTCAACAAACAGAACAGCTAAAGCCTTCAAATCAAAAGGGAAACCAGTGGTCCACCTTCAACCACAAACATCACACCCAGCTGATCTTCCAGAAGAAATGGACAAGCTTCACCATCTGCCTGGCCTACTGACAAAAGAATCACAAAAACTTCAGAGCCATCAAAGAGACAGGCCACTCACTGCTGCTACTGCTGCCAAAACTTCCTTACCCAAAAACTCAACGAACCTCAAAACTATACCAGCCACTTCCACAAAAGAGCCTTCAGAAGACAGATATCCCTTAAGAACTCGACTTCAAACCAAGCACAAAACACTTTGCCAAACTGAGTCTCAAACTCAAATACAGACAGAACTCCTATCAAAGGTTGCCAAAATACCATTGCTGGCTTTAGTACTCCAAATTGATCCAGACTCAAGAAAAATCCACTCACACGAGTGAGATCTAGCTTAACATCCAAGATACACTCCGAATCATGAAAAGATTCTCCTTCAAAGATCAGAAAAATCCTTCACACCAAACTGCCAAACTACTCAAGATGCCCAATACTGCCCTAGCAGATCACTTCCCAGCTCAAACACTCAGAACTCCAACCATTGGTAGTTGTGTTACACACACCACTACCCTATCTACCTTTATTACTTATATTGGAAAACCTGAACAGGTAACCCAACAGATAGGTAGAATTAAATATATTTATATTTAAAATTACAAGTACGCTCTCTCAAGAAAGACACCACTACAGAGCCTAGGTATTCACTCAACCTACTGCTCTGATACCACGTTGTAACGACCCAACTTCCAAACTCCAGGAAATTGCATCGCTAAGAAGAAAGAAAGGGATAGAAGAAGAAAAGAAAGAGAAAGAAGAACACAAACAACATCAGAATCTCACAGCGGAACGAATAAAATATAATATATCACATAATACTTTACATAGTATCATATACATCAGAGTTTTACAGCCAATACAACACATACTAGACAGTTATAAACACCTGTCTAGTTATACAACTCTAAACAGTACAAGAAACAACTCAGAGAGACGACTCAGAGATATCAACACAGCGGAAAATAGATAACTACAACGCAGAAGCCTCCTGCTCCATTTGCTCCTCCATAACTCGTCAAAGCAATCCTGAATCACTTGACTACTCATACATAATATGAGTACCCAAGAGTTTAATAAAACAGAAAATAAACACTCGGGTCAGACAGGGGTCTGGTGTGAGTAAATAGTTTAAAAGTTGCTTAACTTTAGAAAATCCTTTGAAAACAAAAGGTATCACGTAAGACTTCCCACACATAAACATGGAAAAGTTTTTACTTTACGCTAACCAAAACATTTGATAGGAAATCCAGTGATATTATAATAGTGTCTAGGGTTTTCAAGTAAATATGAAAATAGCCGAAATTGTTACATGATTAAATTCCAGCTACTAGCCACAAAAGTGGGTAATACAAACAAAACCGTAGAGTCTCGTAGGGAAAATGGGTTTCCAACAATGGCAGGGCTACTGGGGTACCGCCCGTCACAGTACGTGGCCTAGATCACAGTACCGAGGATTACTCCCTTCATCCCCTGCAACACAAGGCCGGACCCATTCCTTACTGAATAGTTCCGAACAAGATAACCCCGACGGTTGGAGCTCAAAAACCGTCCACACAGCCGAAATATAAAGGGACCTCTAGACAGGGGTAAATCTCGCTCTCCAGTGGGTGCGACCCACGAAGCCTTGCTGCACCTCCCCTGTTTTAGCCATTCCCGGTTGATGAGGCTTGAGGCTGCGATTACCTTTAGAGAACACATCTATCTTAGAATGCTCATCGTCCACCTGACGATGTTCTGAAAGCATTCGATCCATACAAGTTCGTTCCGGGTTCGAACGAAACCGAAGGCATTATCTCGTTACACTCATTTTGGAATCACCCTCAGAGTTAACGACAATAACCCTTGCACTCTAAATCACCATCTCGAATCTATAAGTACTATTCCGTCAAACTCATTACGGAATCACCCACAGAGTTATACTGACGTATAGCCCTTACACCTCGAGTCTTCACTTGCTCCACTTGGATTAACGACCTAACGTTTAATTGGAATCGATGTGGTTTTCGGATATCCAAATATGGAAACCCGATCCCGGTCTCACCGAAACCAAACGCCATTTTGATGTCCAAGTAATACTTAAGGGTTTTAAACAATTAACTCATTTAATTTTTATCTATTTCACACAGATAGATAAACTACATATTCTCATCATAACAGATAACTCATAACATTATCACAACAGATAATCATCACAACAGTCAATTATCACACAACAACCATCACAACCAATTAATCATCATACTATAACTAAGCATCCATATCCTATAGATATTAGTCATCTCATTTCTGAGATTACAACCATCCAAAGGTATATCAATATCATTCACAAACAATGATATATTATCCATCATTTATAATTAATTTAAAATGAATTAAATTAATTACTTCTATCCTTAATTAATTTAAAATAAATTAAATTAATTACCCATCCTATAAATTTTGCTTATAAATCTATTGATTAATCAACCTAGTTAAATAATCACTCATTAAGTATTCAACTTGATTAAACATCTATGATTAATCATTCACTAATTACAATAAGTAATTAGTCTTAAATTAATTCCATAAAATTAATTAACCTTAATCATAAGTAATTAACATTTAATTACTTAATTTATTAATTAACTATAATTAATTACATTCACCCTTAATTAATTACAATTAATTAATCACTTAATTAATTAATTAATTCTTAATTAAACAATTCTTAATTACATCATTAATTATAATAATTAATGATCTCTAATTAATATTTAAATTAATTACTCAATTAAAATTAATTACAATTATTAATCACCTTGATTAATATTTAAATCCAGTAATTAACTACCCTTAATTACTTCCTTAATAAATTAATTTTCCACTAATTAATTATCTTTATTAATTAATCCTTGATTAATTACAAAAGTAATTATCCAAATTACTTTTAAATAAATCACCTTTCCTTAATTACATTCCAGTAATTATCAATTAAAACTTCTCTAAGAAATCCTGCTCCATAAATTACATTAAGTAATTATTATCATTTAATTATTAAATTATTTCTTAAATTAATTAAACTAAATTAATTAATTTAACAAAGCACATTATCAGAATTAATTACAATAAATAATTAATCCCTTAATTACTTTTATAAAGTAATTATACTTAAATTACAATTGATTATCTTAAATTAATTAATCTAATTAATCCATCAAAATTAATTACATTAATTAATTATTAATTATCCTTAGATAATTAACTACATTTCATTTAATTCCTTACTTGAATTAATTATACATTAATCATTTTTAATTATAAATTAATTCAAGTTATAAATTAAAATCAAATAATTAAGTAAATCCTTAATTTTTCCCAAATAATTCATTTACTTATTTATAACTTAATTAATATTCAAAATGTATTAAAATAATACATTCCTAAAATTTAATTCAACTTCCAATTTAAAGTTAACATATCATAATTTTATTTAATACTTAAAGAAAGAATTCTTTTAAATTCAAACCTTATTAGAAATCAAATTCATATTTAAATTCTACTTAATAACATTTTTGTTCAATATTCAAAACTTTTCAAACTGATTTGAATTAAAACAGGTTTTAAAGTAAAAACTGAAATCATATTTGAATTTGATTTCAAACCCAATTTTAAATCTTGCATATCATTCAAATGTTTCATTTTGAATTCAAAGTATTCCTGAATCTGATTCAAATTTAAACCTGAATTTGAACCTAAATTTTAAACATTGAATTCCTTTCAAAATTTAAAAAAAGAAACAAAACTGTTTTTAATTAAAATCTGGATTTAAAACCTGAAAACTACATTTACTGTTTTTCCCAGATTTAAAATTTAAATCTTCCTCAAATTTAAATTATCATTTAAACTTCCTGAATTCAAAACTTACTTGAATTCAATTCAAACTATACTTGAATTTTATCACAGCTTTTAAACATTTTAAATATCCAGATTTTTAAAAAAAAAAACCCAACTCAGGTTTATACCCTGCACACTAACCCGAGACCATCACAAATTACTTCGAGTCAATCCATATCTTCCTTCGAGTCACAACAGCAACTGCACGGTACCATCTTCGAGTCACCAAACCTGCACACTCAGAGTTCACCAGAGTCCATCAAAACACTGTGCCACTGCGACCACTACTCCGGCGACTTCCAGCACTCTTCACCCAACTCTCCAATACACCATCCATCCCTCTACAAGACAATGATCATCAACCAAACCCTCTGCAGCTCAAATATTTAGATTCAAGCAAATCTAAACAAACTGGGAAAAACTTCTTCCCAACATTCCAACCTGAAACCCACTGTCTTCCTCAATTCTCTGATGAACATCCCTTAACTTCCCCACTGTCTCCAGTCAGCATATAAACTCCAGGCAGAAACCCAAGTTTTCAAAATTTACACAATAGTTTGATACCCCCAAAATCCCAATTACTGCACAGTCTGATATACTAACCCCTCAGAAATTTTTAAAACCTGATGCCTGTTTAATAATCATGTTTTTAATATCCATGTTTTAAACATGCATTAAAGCTTTAACTAGTCTTAATAATTTTAAGATGTTGACAACTTACTCCTTGAAACTGTTTCTGTGGTGATTGATTTTAGAAGTAACAGAGTTTTTTTTTTCTTTCTGAACTAAAATTTTCCAAACCTAAACTATACTGAACACACACTATATTTACACAATATTCTCTAACCATGATTCAGTCATAAAGAAGTGAATTTGAATTTGTATCCAAATAAGAACATAAGCATGACTGTTAAAACAAATTATACCACTCTTTTCTGCACATTCAAGAACATATGCAGAGTATCATCTCACAACAGTCAACAAGCACATGCACATATGGAATTTCAAACAAACTATATATAGTTATGTTGCTTCTAAAAGAAAGAACAGAGAGTTATTATTTGCCTCAGTTTAAATTATCTTATTCAATGGTATTTTGAATTAAACTTTTAAGTTTTGCAGATTTTGTTAGCATGGTTTAAACAAAGAAACTGTTTTTAAAACATTAATTTACTCACCTTAAAATTGAAAAAGAGCATGCATTCCAAATGCCAAACATTCCCCTGCAACCTGAATTCCTTGCATGCTTGAATCAGAGCTAACATGAATCTGAGCTAACTTGCAGTTTGAAATTGGTTTTAGCTTGAAGTAGGTAAGCCTGGAAACTGCATTTGGTGATAATTTGGTCTGCATGCTTCCAGATTCATCTTTGCTTGATGCTTGCAGTCCTATTTGAATTTGCATTTGATGTTGATTACAATACATGTTGGTTGCAGGCTTACAGAATTTGGGTTGCAGGTTTCAAAACATTGATTTGCAGATGTAATATGGTTTTCATTTTGTAGAATATTGATTGTGGAATTAGAGTGAAGTAGGATTTCCTTTTTCACAGATCTGAATTTTCATTTAGTAGAAGATAAAAATGTTTGAAAACAAAAGATATGTTTTAAGTTTTATCTAAACTAAATAAATTCAAATAGGTTTTAGAATGCCACTTGTTATTTGAATGTAAAGATTTATTTACAAGTGTCAATTTTAAAATATGAAGGTAACACATGTAAGAGATTTTAATATAAAAATAAATTCTTTGTTTTACAATTGTTTTAATTAAAGATAAAATCATTTCTAATTTAATTTAAGATGTTTATATATGTTTATTTACATTTATTCTCTAAATAATTACAAATGAACTATCTTTACATATTTAAATGTTTGCTTGAATATCTTAAAAATTATTTAAAACAAATTTTACAAAAGAAACTTTATTATAAAAATACAATTCTTAACTATATATATGTATAACAAAATATTTACTATAATTACTTTCTAAAAATATAAGATAGATTTATAAATTGACTTATGAAAAGTTTTAATACTATTTCCAATTTAATTTAATCAATTCATAAATTATATACCTATATATATTATAAATTTGAAAAGATCTTTTATTAAATTTAAAATAAAATCAAAACACCTATTTACAATGTATACACATATATACATTATAAATAAAATATTTTAAAATTAGCTTAGAAAAGAAATTTTATCATTTAAATATTTTTAACATTTTAAAACAATAAGATTCTCAAATTAAATCATTACTATAATTTTCAAAAGAATATCATTTATCAAACTAAATAATTATAACTTTTCAAAAGAAAAATATGTTTGAATTAGACTATTAAATCAGTATTTCACATTTTAAAATAAATTATAAATGAAATTATTAAATAAATATTGCTCAAATTTCCGGGACATCACAAAACCCAATGGCATAGTAAATTAATATCTACACATCACATGTTCATATTATGTATATATGTATATAATGATATTTACATTACATAACAACTAGCGACGGACAATGACTATACGATAGACATTCATTCCCAAGTAGAGTCATAACTATAATGTGTGGGGATCCATAATCCAATAATAGATCCAAATGAGGGTATAAATAGTATATGCCTATCTATCACTCCGTTAGAACCACACGGAAGACTGATAGCGTGGAGCCAACTCCAAAGTCATGTAGACTCTATAGCCTTCAATTACCTCTATAGTCATCGTGACATGTATCCACAAGGTTACTCATCTACATGAAGTCTATGTCATGACAGTACATTCGCCCTTATAGGTAACAGACTGTTGGCCTAAGTGACCCCACAATCAGCCCACTAGGGTGGAGGCTAGCTTAATCTAGTTCTCTCCAACGCTAATAATAGGAGTACATTGTGATAGATGACATATAGTTTCTATATAATAAGCACGTAGCCCAACTCATAAAAATTAGAACGAAGCTTAATGTATCACTATAAGTCCTTCACATAAATTCTAACACCACTTCACTAACCTGTTACTTAAGTATCATTTACTTATAGGGAATAACCAAATAAATATATGACAGTATCCTATACCACTATGTGATACTTAATTGATTACTCAATGCTTATAAACTACACTTACATCTGTCACATCTATGCCATAAGTCCTATGTATAATCGAAGAAATATTAACGAATGCCCCATCTCAAATGGTATTATAACTCCATTTATTATGGATTCTCGTAGCACAGAATACCGTTATATCTTCTCTTACAAATAAGTTATGATATATATATAACTACTTAAATAGATAATGTATTCAGTTTTAGTTATTTAAAATTAATTCGTTAAGTCCCAAATTAATAAATCTTAAACATTTTCTATATAATAATTTTTGTTATACTTATTCTATTTTCAATTATTAATAAAACTATTTAATTAAAACATTTATCCATATTGCATATACATTGTTAATTAGTTTATATATATATATATAATATATATATATATATATCATTTTTGTGTTTAATTTTACAACATATATATATACCGGTATTCTTATATTATTCTACTTATATTCTATATAGTTGATATATATATATATATTGTTTTAATTATTTTATTGTATAAAAATCATAACATTCATAGGTCGAATAATCAGTCCACCAGTCGACCGATCATGGTAAACCAACCGTCAACTTAGGTCGACCGACATTTGTGTTTATTTTGTGCATGCCTGCTGCTGCTATGTGATCGACGATCGAATTCAAGCCATACACGACTAAGTTTTGAGGTTTGATGCAATATATGTAACCACATACAACTAACTACCATTGCTCAAACATTATTGCATCCAAACATCAAATATACATCAAGAGTGATCAATATTGAGGTTGCATTCGTTATCTGTAACCAAATTTTTTATCATCGCATTGCATACTCATGGATTTCGATGCAATTCATAATTCAATTAGACATAGATGTGAGGTTACAACTCAACTAAAGGTGATAGACTCTAGTTATTTGCTCTAGCTTCTTCTTCTCCTTTCTTTTGCTCTTACTGTAAATTTCCAATACTCAAAATCAATTATTGGAATTGGGATTTCTTCTTATGAAATGGGTAGAAGCATTTTATGAAGCTCATTCTTGAGTTTGAGAATTTTTAGTAATTTATTTAAATTATTTAGAATTCTTGAAGTAAGAAGAATGGTAGGGTTTCTTGTTTATAGAGGAAGATTCATCGGGTTTTGAGTTAGTAGTGTGATTATACTTATAAATTTGAACAAACCTCCGTAGTTAAGAAAATTCTAGAGATATAATTTTCATTAGCTTATTCAAGTTAATTAGTTTATAAGGTAAAATTATTTTAAGTTTGGTTATTATTTGTATTCTCTTTTAATTCTAATATATATTTTCTATTTCTATTTAAAGCATTTTAAATATAAATTGTGAGAAATGCGGATTATGGATCTTAAGGCTAAGATTAACAGTAAAGGGGGGTGAATAGTGTTAATAAAGAATTACTAAATCATTTTCGATTTATATTAATTTAGACACAAAAGTATGCAATATACAGACACAGATATGATCACAGAAACAATCACAGATGCAGAAATAAAATAAAAGCAGTAAAGGAAAGAACACACCGGATTTTATACTGGTACGGAGTTACCCTACATCCAGTCCCGCAACACAAGTACGGATTTCCTTTCAAAAGCAATTGTACAATTACACCCTCGGTTTCAAGGCTACGAGGTACACCCTCCAGAATTTCGATCCTCTGGGTAGAGATACTTGATTTCTGGGCCACAAGTTTACCCAATTGATTTACCAAGGCTACAATCACACATTTTCCCTTTTGATTGATTTCCAAGGCTACAATCACACCTTTTCTCGCTTAATAGATTACAAAGAAGTCTATAACTCTAAATAGCACTGAGAATCTTGTAGAGATAGTGATAGAAAATCAAACTAGAAGTAATCGAGTATGATTCAATGTTGATTTTGGCAGAGTAATGATAAGAATATGTATTAAGAAATGAGGAAGAATAAGAGGAGTGAAAACCATAAAAAAGTGATTAAAAATTCGTTGAAACTGACCCCTATTTATAGAAGAACAACAGCCATGTCCATTCATGAAGAGTTATGGCGAATAGACACTTCTTTTGAAATTTGAATTTTTGAATCAAACCGTCACCATGTCGACATGGTACCCATAGGCATGTGGACGTCCCAAAGCATTTTATGATGTTTTGAATTTCTTTGAAAATAACCTTTTATCTTATATAAAAACTATTTTAAACTTTATAAATATACTTGATGATAATTAAAATTCATAAGTAAATATAAGGAATAATATATATAGATTTTAACTATAATTTTATATAAAAGTTAAATATATTATTTTGTAAAGATAGTTTAATATCAGGAGTAATTTGACTTTGAAAATAAAGATATTTTTGAGGCTAAAATTATTTAAAATCAGAATCGAGGGTTTTGAGTCTTTTAAAAGGAAAGTTTTGAAATTTTTTTGAAAACAAGATAATTTTGTAAAATCTTTTGAATTAAAATTAATGGATACAAAACAATGTCCCACTAGATTTTCGTAGGTTCCATCCTACTTAGGGTTCCATCCCTTTAATGGGCTCGAAGTGGATTCCATTCCACGAATAAATTGGATTTTAAGATGTCAGGGCTTTTCTACGAGTTTTAACAAAAATTCCTAATAATAAAAAATACTTATCCTTGAGATCTTGAACTCTTGATAGTCTCGATGCTCATGAGTCTTCTATCTTGATATTTTATCTTGATATCTTGAATCTCTATACTGTACAGTCTTCATTCTTAGTACCTGCATGGTTAAATCCTGCATATACATATATATCTAAACTAATAATGTTAGTATTTATATTTTATAATCTATTCTAAGGTTGTTGTCGTCAGAACCATCATCTCACGGACTAACAATCTTCCCCTTTTTTATGATGACAACCTTTGTTTATAAAATATTATTTCTATTCTAATAACTCCCCCTAAAACTAACAACTCCCCCTTAATCTATACCTAACTATCCTATTTTATATTTCTCCCCCTTTGTCATCAACAAAAACTTTATCTAAACTAGATAACTCCAAACTATATAACTTCCTTAAAACTAATACTCTATAACATGTGATTATCATGATAGTGTTATCATAAGTAATCATTACTTAAATCTAATACTAAAACATAGTCCTAAACTATCAACTATCCTAAGTAAGAATTCACGATGGTATTTATAATTAAAACACATATAAGAATACGAGTTATTTATTACATATGAATATGTATATACATGAACGTTTAGAAAACACAAACAACAATAGAGATGAAAGAAAAGAAAACATTGTGTGTTATTAAACATAGAAGATCTATGAAACGAACAGTTTGGATAGTGGAAACAGAAGTTTCCACGTTGTTCGACAAGATTCCCATTCTTGTCAAAACACACTTCTCCAACACACATGACTTGGTCATCCTCCTCCTCGTGCGCTTCTTCCATGGGTTCTTCTTCTTCGCTGGCCTCTTGTTCTTGATTGAGTGAAGAGTCTTCATCAATCAAGATAGGGTTGGCCTGGTTATCCATTAGGAATTTTTGCAAATTCCTAAAAATATTGCCTTTCCCGTTCCTTTGCCATAGGAAGTTGAGTCGCTTGAATTTCAGTCAACATCTAAAGAACATCCTTTATAGATTCCTCCATTTTAGTCACACGAGCGATAGTAGTACGTTGAAATGGACCCGACGTAGGAGAGGGGAATGAAAAGGTTGATTTTATGTTTGATTTGGAACAGGAGGCCATCTGTTTATTTATTTCAGAGGATATATTAAAGATAAAACAGAGAGAATGAACAAAAATTCGAAATAGAGAAGAACATATAACTAAATTTTTTGAATTTTGGTGGGAAAATTTTCAAAATTTAAAAACGTTGCATGTCGACATGGGCATATGGGGGATGTCGACATGGTCCTTTTTATTTTAACTTTTTGAATTATTTTAACATTAATTTTTAATTATACTTGTTATTTATATTTTATATTTCAGTTATAGAACAAATACCTAATTCTCTTCTTAATTTAGTAAATATTGATTCATTTAAGGGTTTTGTTAAGATATCAGGAATTTGATTCTCAGAATTGATATAATCGAGAGTAACTACTTCCTTACTTATATTATCTCTTGGAAAATGATGTCTGATGTCAATATGTTTAGTTCGAGCATGTTGAGTAGTATTTTTGGATAAATTTATCGCACTCGTATTGTCACAATAAATTGGTGATTTTGAAAATTTTAAACCAAAATCTTTTAAGGTTTGTTGCATATATATTACTTGAGAACAAGCCAAAGCAGCAAAAATATACTCTGCTTCAGTTGTTGATAAAGAAACTGTGTTTTGCTTTTTACTAAGCCAAGAAACCAGAGAATGCCCAAAAAAATGACAAGTTCCACTTTTACTTTTTCGGTCTGATTTTGCAACCAGCATAGTCAGCATCACAATAAGATATTAAGTCAAAAGAATCATTTTTAGAGTAGAATAAACCATAATTAGAAGCCTGTTTAACATATCTTATGATTCATCTTTTAAGTGAGTCTCTTTAGGTTGGGATTGATATCGGGCACAGAGACAAACACTATGCATGATATCTGGTCTACTGGCAGTAATATAGAGTAGTGATCCAATCATTCCTCCATATACTTTTTGATCTACATCTTTTGAGAGATCTTCTTTACTAAGGTACTCATTGGTTGCCATGGGAGTGGGTTTTCCACTCGCAATAGTCAAACTAAATTTACTAATTGGGTCTTTAGCATATTTTTCTTGACCAATAAAGATACCATTATCTAATTGTTTTATTTGTAACCCTAAAAAGAAATTTAATTCACCCATATGACTCATCTCAAATTCTTTTTTCATTATTTCAAAAAATTCTCTATTCATTTCAAAATTAGTTGAACCTAAAATGATATCATCTACGTAAACTTGTACTAGTTGAATATTTCTTTTAATAAAAAGAGTATTATCTACTTTACCAATTTCAAAATTAGATTGCAATAAATAAGGTCTTAGTCTATCATACCAGGCTCTAGGAGCTCGTTTTAGACCATATAATGCTTTTTAAAGTTTATAAACATGATTTGGTAATTTATCACTTTCAAAAAGTGGTGATTGTTCGACATATACTTCTTCTTTTACAAATCCATTTAAAAAGGCATTTTTAACATCCATTTGAAATAATTTGAAATTATTATGATTTGCGTAAGCAAGTAGAATCCTAACGGCTTCTAATCTTGCTACGGGAGCAAAGATTTCATCAAAATCTATTCCTTCTTCTTGACAATAACCTTGAGCGACTAATCGAGCTTTATTTCTAACTACCTCTCCTTGTTCATTCATTTTATTTTTATAAACCCATTTAGTTCCAATTATAGTTTTATTTTCTGGTCTAGGAACAAGTTCCCAAACATCATTTCTAGTAAATTGATTTAATTCTTCTTGCATAGCTAAAATCCATGAATCATCAATTGATGCTTCTATTGGATTTTTGGGTTCAATAGTTGATATAAAAGCTACATTACTCGTTTGACTTAGTTTGTAATAACCCGGAATTTTAGAGATTACTGTTAATATTAAATTATAATTTAATATTGTGTTTAAAAATGATTTGGATAAAAAAAATGAGGGATTCTATTGTTTATTTTATATAAACAATATCTTGATGAATATAATTTGGGATTTGAAATTTAAATAAGTAACATTATTTTATTCGAAGTATTTTTCAACATTTGATGGTTGAAAAAAAAAAGTGTAAATGAATGAAATAAAGTTTGAAAAACTTTATTTATGTATTTGGATTGAAAACAAATAATTGTTATGGTTTAACTTTTAGTTAATCAGTAATATTGGAAATTTATTCCAATGTTAGCCTTTTATTGTGAAATAAAAGGAATAATATGAAAATAAAATAAAATTTAGAAGTGTAATTAGGCTTGGAATGATGTTTTAATGTTATAAAAATGTTAAAACATTTTAATACACTTAGTTAGACTTAAAAATAAATTTTATATGGTTGAAATAGATGAAAATAGTGATTTTTCACTAAAAATGAGAATATTGAAAAAAATTGTTAAAAAAAATTGTTTTATATGGTGAAAATAATATTTTTAATTGGAAAATTAAATTTTTGATGTCACTAACATGTTCCCTTTATTAAAACATGAACAATGCAACTTGTTTCATGTGATTTGAAAATTATATGCAAAAGTTATGTGTAAATTACTAAAACATATATGCATATTTTCTCTAAGTATTTTAGGTTGGGCTTATTGGGTAAGGTTTTAGATCCAAAACCCAAAATCTAGAATCATCTAGTGAGAAGGAATTGCTTGTATGTGATTCCTCTATTCATTCCTTCTTCTCAAAAAAAAAATTACAACTTACAATAAACCTAAAACAATGGCCTCCATGTGAGGAAAAAATCAAAATTCACTCATTCTCTTGCAAATTCAAAGTTCAATTCAAGTTAAAAACATAAGATAAGGTAATCTCCTACCTATTTAATCTCAAAATCCATATCAATTCTCGGATTTGATTCACTATAATTGAGTTTTGATATTTTTCTTGCTTGCACGTTGTTTCTATAGCTTCTGTAAGTTTCTAATTACTAATCCAAGGCCAAAGCTCTTTTGTTTGCAAGCAAAATCATTCAATTCACAGCAAATAAACCCTAAGGTGAGTAATCTCACTCACTCTAGCTATAAACAATCTTTCTTATTCATATTTAGTGTAAAATTGGATGTTTGGAGCTATAAAAATCAAGTTTTGATCATATTTTGTGCCCAATCCAAAAACTGAATTCTGTCCATCTTTTAAGCTGAAACTAAATTAGCCAAAACTTTCTTGTTTTTCATCGGAATTTGATAATTTGGGATGTTCCGGAAAGCACAAATCATATGCTACAACTTTCATGTTTTATATTTTCTGTAATTTTGAGGTTAGCTATGTCAAAATTTGATTTTTCTACTGCTAACCCGAGAGCAAAGTCAATATTTGCTCTGTGCATGAAGATCAAACTAAATTAGACATAATTTTCTCATTTTTAATCGAATTTTGATAATTCTAGATGTTCCGGAAAGAAAAATCATATACTACAACTTTAATTTGTTAAGTTTTCAGTACTTTTGAGTGCTTATATGTCAAAATTGAACTTTTCTACTGTAATCCCGAGAGCAAAACCGATATTAGCTCTGTGCTTAAGGCTGAAACTTAATTGGCCATATCTTCTTCATTTCTCAACCGATTTCGATAAATTTAGATGTTCCGGAAAGCTTAGACTATGTTCTAAAACTTTTATGTTTTGATTTTTCCGAAATTTCGATGTTATCTTGGGAAAAAATGTGATCGTTTGTCGCTGTCCTGAGGCAAAATGACAGAAATTGTGAAATTCAAATCTCAGAATTTTTTTATCTATAACTTTTACATTTCTTGTCGGAATTCAGTAATTTTCAATGTTCTGGAAAGCTTAAGATGTCTTCTACAACTTTTATCTTTTGTGTTCTCTCAAATTATGTGCTTAAAAGAGGCAAACTGAACAAACAAAATACAGGCCTGGGCAAAACACCAATGTTTATTCCTGTGTATCTTGAATTGTTGCACCAGCTTTTGGTGCTTTCTCTTATGTTTTCCGAACACGGTTTTGATGCTCTTTTCAATGCAAATACTGAGAGCTTTAGATCACATATGCTCTGGTATTGAATCATGTATTTTCTTAGATTGTTCGAGCAAGTCTTTGATGATGAATTTTAATATAGATCTTGAGTGCTGTATTACCTTATTCAAGGCATAAACCATGCGTCTTGTGATTATTTTTGGGTTGCTTCTACCATATAGAACCATGGATTTTCACGAATCCGTCATTGGGATTTTAAAGGATTTTAATGATTCATTATGTAATGTTTTCATTGTGATTCCGAGCGCATGTGCACGTATTTTCAAACTATTTTCCAACAGTGTTCATATTCTAGCTATTGTTCTAAGAAATATATTGTACAAAGTGATTTCATACTAAAAAATGATACAATTAATATTTCTAAATTATAAAGCGATTTTCAAAGTTGATTTCTTAAATATTTTCTGAAATTTATTTCAAAACCCGATTTGGCAAAAATATATTTTCTATTTAAAGATACACGTTTTTGCACTTTTCGGACGTACGAGAAAGAGAATTAAACGATTTAGTAAATCATGTGGTATGGGACACATGAGTTTGCTTTTTCGGTTAATTCCGGACTTGTACGATCGAAACCTCTTCAGTATTGTATCTTGAGTTAGTATTTTAGATTTTCAATTCCTATTATAGGAATTATCCAAGTAGCCAATATTTGGTGAGTTGAGATGTTCGAGATCTCCTATTATAGGAGTAAAAATCGATGAGAACCACTTAAAGATGTTGTTTTACTTGCCGATGAGATGAGGTAAGTCTATTTATGAAGTATTCATGAAGTTAAGATGTTTATGATGATTTAAGATGTTTATGATGATTTATGAAGTTAAGATGGTTATGATGATTTTCACTTGTCGATGAAATGAGAGAAGTCACGATGGAACCATTACTCGTCGATGAGAAGAGATGAGTATGGTATTATATTAACTCGCCGATGAGATGAGGCAGAGTGAGTTTTATGATGGTTCTGATGTTTTATGATGTTTTCTAATGTGGAACCAACTAACGATTAGTAAAACATTAGGGGAGAACGTATAGTATGGGATATACAATTCTCGCCTTTTGGGTTCCTATTCGAATAGTTGAGACACATTCAAGATGTTACTAGTACTAGACCGAGTACGATTGGAGTCACCACGATGTTCACGATGTTATTACTCAACTCCAATCATCACGATGTTTTTACTCGGATTTGTGACTGGGGGTCATCAAGATGTTCCGACTAGTCAATCACGATGTTATGATGTTATGTGACCCCAAGTCATCACGATGTATGGTACCAAATTGCTAGTACTAGTCAAGATGTAAAGCACGTGCTGTTTTCCATGAAGTTTAGATGTTTCGTTTTCACTGTTTTGATGATGTGCTTTATTATAGCCGTATGTAAGAAAATGGCTTATTTATATACATGGTTTTATGGTGATTTCGAATATGATGTTTTGGATTCTTTCCGGGCTCTATCAAGATGGATTTGAGATATTATATATATTTATACCAATGAGATGAGGTACAAATTATGGTAATGCTTTTACGATGAGTGTTGATAATAGATTTAAGATAGATTTATATTTATACCAATGATATGAGGTATAAATGATTATGGAGATTCCTTTATAATGAGGTTAAGGATGGGTTTGTGATGTATTTGTATTTATACTAATGAGATGAGATATAATAATTAAGAAGTTTCTATTAGATGGTTTTATTTATGATGGATTCTTGAAGTTTAATTATCTTATGAAGATTTACATTATGGTCCATATCCTCACCCATTTCATTCGGTTATATATATAATTAGACAAACCATGTCTATGTAATATACATATTGTAACCCTCTATGCAATCATGATGAACCATTGATGTATCACTGTAGAGATAACCTAATGACCTATATCATTCCATAGGTAATGATGGAATGGTTTTCCCCTTATCTCTTATCATCACCTTTACTAATGATAAGTTCTAGCTAGCCTGACCCATGTGTTTTCACTCGGGTCAGACCGAGTTGTTTCAGGTATCATTTATTGGGCTTAGCTTGAAGTTGATGTTGGATATCAGCTCTTCTTTCTCTTGAGTAGTTTCTGTTCTTTCGCATACTCTGATGTAGTTATATTTCATTCGATGTATATAGTGTGGTCGAGTACCACCTCTATTGTATTCATATTGTATTGTACTAAACATGTATCAGCGTATATGTATATATATATATATATATATATATATATATATGATATTGATTACTGTTCTGTGATGTGCTTTTCATTTAATTATTGTATTTTGTTCTGAAAGATCCATTAGCCACCTATAGTTTTGAATTAAGCATTTACTGGGTATGTCGATCCACTTGAGAGAAAAAAAATTACATTGCATTTATCGACGTATTCAATAGATGTTTAAGACAAAATTATAGATGGTCGCCCTTAACCAGCCCTATTCTCCGCTTTAGTAGACAGAATTACTTATTAATTCTCTTTACTAAGGTGGGTCTCGGGGTGGGGCGTTACAGCATGGTATCAGAGCTGTGGTCAGAACAAAGTAGAATAAACACAGAACAGTACGTATATCACGATACGTCGAAGTACAATATGAGTGAATCATTGTCCTTTATTCGAGCTTATTTTCGAATCGTGCTTTGATTCTTTTTCGAATTTTGGGATATGTTGAGATGGAATATGTCTAGGAATATAAATTGTATTCCGTAGTATTCCATAATTGAGTTTGATGTTATCTTATCATATGAATAATCTTCTTTGGGATTATTCTATTCTTATTTTTGTCAATGCGAGTGAGTTCGTATCACAAAGCTTATTGATTCCTTAGAGTATTCTTATTGTGTTCCTTTGAGAGTTGTGAATCATATTGAGGAGATCCACAACGATTGGCTCGTTGTGAGCATTCTGAGATTTCTATTTGATGGTGCTTTTGTGAGTATTTGGTTGTTACTCACAATCTTGAGATGAATTTGATTTGAGAAGGATTGACTTATTTAATATTAAATCCAATCCTTTGTTTTATAGGTTCCTATTGTATATTTAGGTTTCCTATGTTGATTGTTTTGTTATTTCTATCACTTTGGAACGTTCATTATGATTCCAAAGTTTCTGAATTCACCATTGGGTATCGAGATGTTGATGATTTAACTCGAATTCCAACCAAGGTGACTTTGTTGAGTTTTGTGAGTCCATTTGGATTTGACATCCTATCCGGCAAGCAAGTGTTGAGGTAACCCGATTCCTGGCTTTTAGCCTTCGGCTATCCTTCCACAAGGACATCCACTAAGGAATGAGGCGAGTTTCTAGATTGTTCAAGTTTGGTTGAGTTTATCATTCAGTTTCTTTGAGTTATCCTTTTTGGATACTCAATCGGTGTTATCCTTTGTAGCATTACTTTGTTTGAAGTAATGATTTATTGTTTGTGTGATTCTTCTCCTTTGAGAAGAATATCTAGCTTATCTTTTGTCTTGATGATTTCCGAGAGTGGCTCGTCGGCTTGTAGGAGTTGACAAACACTCCATCTTCTTCTGTTGATTTTGTGAATTGCGTATTCTAGGAATATCTCGATGCATTCTCTTAATGTTCTTTGGTTTGAGATTTTGATGCTATATATATATATATATATATATATATATGAGTTTTAAAAAGAGAAACTGGAGTTTTGAGATTAAAAAAAATCAAATAATATTTTTAGAATATATTTACATGAGTTGTATTTCTTTTATGGAAATATTTTGAGAGTGTTGGGTTGTCCATCAAGTAGTTAAGAGTTCTGGTCGATACGCCTGATCAACGTTATTGATAGGAATCTCCTAAATGCTATGATGAGGCAATCATACACAATGGTTTGTGTTTAAAAAAATGAGATTTTGAAAATAATATTTTGAGATTATATATTAAATTTATTTTTGAATGGTAATTGCAGCCACTGATTTTAGAAACGAGTAACAGAGTGGCGAGGAGTTTTGATCGTTCGATCGACTCTGCTGCCAACAAATATATCTATTTATTAGAGGTTCAATGGCGAGGCAATGCCACTTATTTATTTATTTACTTTGAACTATACTTTATTGAAAGTATATTCTGATATTTTGGAACCTATATCATATACATTGAATGTTTTAAGAAAAGAGTTATAAGAGGATTTGAAGATTGTTTTTTAACGATTTAAGTGGTTAATAAAAAGAGTAAAGAGAATTTAAACCCTTAATTTATTTTGAGGGAAAATTATTATGGATTTACAAAATTCTTTGAAAATTAATTTTGAAGTAAGAGAAGAAATTTGGACTTTTAATTTGAGTTTTAAACTACTTATTAAGTAATATAGTAATCAGTTTGAAAATTTTCAAATGTTGAAAATTGAGATTTAAAATTTAAAAGATGTTGCGATTTAAAAATTATAAATATCTTGGATTGAAAATAATTTGAGCCTATATTCTTGTTCTTGAGTTCACTCTATTCTTGTGCTATTGATAATGATGTGCATTTTCGCGGTCGTTCGAATTTGGTGGCCTCGTGAGAAGCCATTTTTTTGTGATTTATCAATCTTGTCTATTGTGTCTATCCTGTAGTGAGAATGTTCTTTCCGTCTTATTATGCGAAAAATTGTGTCGATGATCATTTTTGTTGCTTAGAGTTCAGGTTTGAACGAGTTTGATCTCGACTCTACTTGTAGAGCTTTGAGAAATCTATCTTATTTGACAGATTATTAGTTGAGCTTTTTACTGAGTATTGATTCGAAGACGGGATATCTTCGAAATTCTTTCGAGTTGTTTGGAAAATTCGATGGTTTTCTAATCACTATATTAGCATATGATGGACCATTGGATTAACCAATGGAGTTTTTCCTTCTCTCTCTCTACCATTCTATGTTGAGAGCATGAATAGTTTGGGTTTCGAGCTTGTCTACCACCTTTGTTGATTGAATTTTTGTGTTGTTTACAGCCTTTTTCCACTAGAAATTGCGAGGACGCAATTTTGTTAAGGAGGGGAGTCTGTAACAACCCGGGATTTTAGAGATTACTGTTAATATTAAATTATAATGCAAATTATAATTTAATATTGTGTTTAAAAATGATTTGGATAAAAAAAATAAGGGATTATATTGTTTATTTTATATAAACAATATCTTGATGAATATAATTTGGGATTTGAAATTTAAATAAGTAACATTATTTTATTTGAAGCATTTTTCAACATTTGATGGTTGAAAAAAAAAAGTGTAAATGAATGAAATAAAGTTTGAAAAACTTTATTTATGGATTTGGATTGAAAACAAATAATTATTATGGTTTAACTTTTAGTTAATCAGTAATATTGGAAATTTATTCCAATGTTAGCCTTTTATTGTAAAATAAAAGGAATAATATGAAAATAAAATAAAATTTAGAAGTGTAATTAGGCTTGGAATGATGTTTTAATGTTATAAAAATGTTAAAACATTTTAATACACTTAGTTAGACTTAAAAATAAATTTTATATGGTTGAAATAGATGAAAATAGTGATTTTTCACTAAAAATGAGAATAATGAAAAATATTGTTAAAAAAAATTGTTTTATATGGTGAAAATGATATTTTTAATTTGAAAATTAGATTTTTGATGTTACTAGCATGTTCCCTTTATTAAAACATGAACAATGCAACTTGTTTCATGTGATTTGAAAATTATATGCAAAAGTTATGTGTAAATTACTAAAACATATATGCATATTTTCTCTAAGTATTTTAGGTTGGGCTTATTGGGTAAGGTTTTAGATCCAAAACCCAAAATCTAGAATCATCTAGTGAGAAGGAATTGCTTGTATGTGATTCCTCTATTCATTCCTTCTTCTAAAAAAAAAAATTACAACTTACAATAAACCTAAAATAATGGCCTCCATGTGAGGAAAAAATCAAAATTCGCTCATTCTCTTGCAAATTCAAAGTTCAATTCAAGTTACAAACATAAGATAAGGTAATCTCCTACTTATTTAATCTCAAAATCCATATCAATTCTCGGATTTGATTCACTATAATTGAGTTTTGATATTTTTCTTGCTTGCATGTTGTTTCTATAGCTTCTATAAGTTTCTAATTACTAATCCAAGGCCAAAGCTCTTTTGTTTGCAAGCAAAATCATTCAATTCACTGCAAATAAACCCTAAGATGAGTAATCTCACTCACTCTAGCTGTAAACAATCTTTCTTATTCATATTTAGTGTAAAATTAGATGTTTGGAGCTATAAAAATCAAGTTTGATCATATTTTGTGCTCAATCCAAAAACTGAATTCTGTCCATCTTTGAAGCTGAAACTAAATTAGCCATAACTTTCTCGTTTTTCATCGAAATTTGATAATTTGGGATGTTCCAGAAAGCACAAATCATGTGCTACAACTTTCATGTTTTATATTTTCTGTAATTTTGAGGTTAGCTATGTCAAAATTTGATTTTTCTACTGCTAACCCGAGAGCAAAGCCTATATTTGCTCTGTGCATGAAGCTCAAACTAAATTAGACATAACTTTCTCATTTTTAATCGGATTTTGATAATTCTAGATGTTCCGGAAATTAAAAATCATATACTACAACTTTCATTTGTTAAGTTTTCAGTAATTTTGAGTGCTTATATGTAAAAATTGAACTTTTCTACTGTAATCCCGAGAGCAAAACCGATATTAGCTCTGTGCTTAAGGCTGAAACTTAATTGGCCATAACTTCTTCATTTCTCAACCGATTTCGATAAATTTAGATGTTCTGGAAAGCTTAGACTATTTTATAAAACTTTTATGTTTTGATTTTTCCGAAATTTCGATGTTATCTTGGGCAAAAATGTGATTGTTTGTCGCTGTCCTGAGGCAAAATGACAGAAGTTGTGAAATTCAAATTTCAGAATTTTTTTATCTATACCTTTTACATTTCTTGTCGGAATTCAGTAATTTTCAATGTTCTGGAAAGCTTAAGATGTCTTCTACAACTTTTATCTTTTGTGTTCTCTCAAATTATGTGCTTAAGATAGGAAAACTGAACAAACAAAATACAGGCCTGGGCAAAACACCAATATTTATTCCTGTGTATCTTGAATTATTGCACCAGCTTTTGTTGCTTTCTCTTATGTTTTCCGAACACGGTTTTGATGCTCTTTTCAGTGCAAATACTGAGAGATTTAGATCACATATGCTCTAGTATTGAATCATGTATTTTCTTAGATTGTTCGAGCAAGTCTTTGATGATGAATTTTAATATAGATCTTGAGTGTTGTATTACCTTATTCAAGGGATAAACCATGCGTCTTGTGATTATTTTTGGGTTGCTTCTACCATATAGAACCATGGATTTTCACGAATCCGTCATTGGGATTTTAAAGGATTTTAATGATTTATTATGTAATGTTTTCATTGTGATTCCGAGAGCATGTGCACGTATTTTCAAACTATTTTCCAACAGTGTTCATATTCTAGCTATTGTTCTAAGAAATATATTTTACAAAGTGATTTCATATAAAAAAAATGATACAATTAATATTTCTAAATTATAAAGAGATTTTCAAAGTTGATTTCTTAAATATTTTCTGAAATTTATTTCAAAACCCGATTTGGCAAAAATATATTTTCTATTTAAAGATACACGTTTTTGCACTTTTCGGACGTACGAGAAAGAGAATTAAACGATTTAGTAAAACATGTGGTATGGGACACATGAGTTTGCTTTTTCGGTTAATTTCGGACTTGTACGATCAAAACCTCTTGAGTATTGCATCTTGAGTTAGTATTTTAGATTTTCAATTCCTATTATAGGAATTATCCGAGTAGCCAATATTTCGTGAGTTGAGATGTTCGAGATCTCCTATTATAGGAGTAAAAATCGATGAGAACCACTTAAAGATGTTGTTTTACTTGCCGATGAGATGAGGTAAGTCTATTTATGAAGTATTTATGAAGTTAAGATGTTTATGATGATTTAAGATGTTTATGATGATTTATGAAGTTAAGATGGTTATGATGATTTTCACTTGTCGATGAAATGAGACAAGTCACGATGGAACCATTACTCGTCGATGAGAAGAGATGAGTATGGTATTATATTAACTCGCCGATGAGATGAGGCAGAGTGAGTTTTATGATGGTTCTGATGTTTTATGATGTTTTCTAATGTGGAACCAACTAACGATTAGTAAAACATTAGGGGAGAACGTATAGTATGGGATATACGATTCTCGCCTTTTGGGTTCCTATTCGAATAGTTGAGACACATTCAAGATGTTACTAGTACTAGAACGAGTACGATTGGAGTCACCACGATGTTCACGATGTTATTACTCAACTCCAATCATCACGATGTTTTTACTCGGATTTGTGACTGGGGGTCATCAAGATGTTCCGACTAGTCAATCACGATGTTATGATGTTATGTGACCCCAAGTCATCACGATGTATGGTACCAAATTGCTAGTACTAGTCAAGATGTAAAGCACGTGCTGTTTTCCATGAAGTTTAGATATTTCGTTTTCACTGTTTTGATGATGTGCTTTATTATAGCCGTATGTAAGAAAAGGGCTTATTTATATACATGGTTTTATGGTGATTTCGAATATGATGTTTTGGAATCTTTTCGGGCTCTATCAAGATGGATTTGAGACATTATATATATTTATACCAATGAGATGTGGTATAAATTATGGTAATGCTTTTACGATGAGTGTTGATAATAGATTTAAGATAGATTTATATTTATACCATTGATATTAGGTATAAATGATTATGGAGATTCCTTTATAATGAGGTTAAGGATGGGTTTGTGATGTATTTATATTTATACTGATGAAATGAGATATAATAATTAAGAAGTTTCTATTAGATGGTTTTATTTATGATGGATTCTTGAAGTTTAATTTTCTTATGAAGATTTACATTATGGTCCATATCCTCACCCATTTCATTCGGTTATATATATAATTAGATAAACCATGTCTATCTAATATACATATTGTAACCCTCTATGCAATCATGATGAACCATTGATGTATCACTGTAGAGATAACCTAATGACCTATATCATTCCATAGTAATGATGGAATGGTTTTCCCCTTATCTCTTATCATCACCTTTACTAATGATAAGTTCTAGCTAGCGTGACCCGTGTGTTTTCACTCGGGTCAGACCGAGTTGTTTCAGGTATCATTTATTGGGCTTAGCTTGAAGTTGATGTTGGATATCAGCTCTTCTTTCTCTTGAGTAGTTTCTGTTCTTTCGCATACTATGATGTAGTTATATTTCGTTCGATGTATATAGTGTGGTCGAGTACCACCTCTATTGTATTCATATTGTATTGTACTAAACATATATCAGCGTATTTGTGTATATATATATATATATATATATGATATTGATTACTGTTCTGTGATGTGCTTTTCATTTAATTATTGTATTTTGTTCTGAAAGATCCATTAGCCACCTATAGTTTTGAATTAAGCATTTACTGGGTATGTCGATCCACTTGAGAGAAAAAAATTACATTGCATTTATCAACGTATTCAATAGATGTTTAAGACAAAATTATAGATGGTCGCCCTTAACCAGCCTTGTTCTCCGCTTTAGTAGACAGAATTACTTGTTAATTCTCTTTACTAAGGTGGGTCTCGGGGTGGGGCATTACATAGTTGATTTCTAGTTTTAACAATAGATTGCATATCTCCCAATATATTTTCTATAGGATGATCTTTTAAAAGTTTGTCCTTTTATTAGGATGATTAATTTCATTATTAGTTTCAATAGGTTCTTAATTTTGAGTGATTGAATCCTCTTCATCATTTGTATCTTCAAAAATTTTGAAATTTTCATCAAATGAAGCATGCATTGTTTCTTCAATGGTATTAGTTTTTAAATTAAACACTCTGTACGCTTTACTTCTATTAGAATATCCGATAAAGACACCTTTGTCGGATCTAGGATCAAATTTATCTAAATTATCTTTTGTATTTAAAATAAAGCATTTACTTACAAAAATTCTGAAATAAGATACCTAAGGTTTATTTGAATAAAGAAGTTCATAAGATGTCTTATCAGTTAGAGGTCTAATTAAAGTTCTATTCAAAATATAACAGGCGGTAGCAATTGCTTCTGCCCAAAAATTCTTTGGTAGATTACTATTTGTAAGCATAGTTCTCGCACACTCTTGAATCATCCTATTTTTACGTTCTACTACTTCGTTTTGTTGTGGAGTTCTCGCAAATGAAAAATTGTGAGTTATTCCCTTTTTATTGCAGAATTCCTCAAACCTTTCATTTTCAAATTCACCACCGTGATCACTTCGAATAGTTATACTTTTTAGAGAAAATTGATTTTGAATTCTTTTTGAAAATGTCTTAAAACATTCAAAAGTATCACTTTTATGTTTCAAAAATATTGTCCATGTAAATCTAGAATAATCATCTACAATTACAAAGACATATTTACTATGATTTATTGATAGAATTTTAGATGGACCAAATAAATCAAGATAAAGTAATTCAAGAGGTTTTGAAGTTGAAATCATATCTTTAACTTAAAAGAATTTTTTCTAAGTTTTCCTAATTGGCAAGCATCACATAAACTATCTAATTTAAAATTCATTTTAGTGAGTCCTCTTACTAGATCATGTTTTGACAGTCTAGATAAGAGTTTGAAATTCAAATGCCCAAATCTCTTGTGCCAAATCCAAGGGTCACTTGTATTTGCCAACAGACATAGGTTATCATTTGAAACTTTCATACTAAGAATATATATTCTTTTTCTTGACTCCCTAAAATATAATGGTTGAATTATTATCTTCAATGTGACATTTATCTTTTTCAAATTTAATTTTATAACCTTTATCACATAGTTGACTTATACTTAGCAGATTATGTTTCAGATTCTTAATTAGCAAAACATTAGTAATAGTAGGAGTTTCAGAATTATCGACTTTGCCGATGCCAATCACATATCCTTTTAAATTGTCTCCAAAGTTAACCAATCCTCCGTCTTTGTATATTATATTATTCAGTATATCTGGATTGCCAGTCATGTGTCTAGAACATCCACTATCAAGTATCCATTTGTTCTTTCTGATCTGAACAATTTGTCCGTTTTGGATTGATTCCTCAACACCCATAAAGCATGATTCCTGCACATCAAACAATTTTGGTAGATAACTTGAATTTGAATATTGATTATATGCAAACTCAAGAAACGATGATGGTTTGAATGATTCTAAATCAGTATTAACAAATATAGCCATTTTAAAAAAAAAATTTCAAAAATCAGATTATGAAACTTTGAAAACCTTGCTCTAATACCAATTGTGAGAAATGCGAATTACGGATTTTAAGGCTAAGATTAACACTAGAAGGGGGGGTGAATAGTGTTAATAAAGAATTACTAAATCTTTTTCAATTTATATTAATTTAAACATAAAAGTATGCAATATACAGACACAGATATGATCATAGAAACATTCACAGATACAGAAATAAAATAAAAGCAGTAAAGGAAAGAACACACTAGATTTTATTCTTGTTCGGAGTTACCCTACATCCAGTCCCGTAACACAAGTACGAATTTCCTTTCAAAAGCAATTGTACAATTACACCCTCGGTTTCAAGGCTACGAGGTACACCCTCCAGAATTTTGATCCTCTGGGTAGAGATACATGATTTCCGGGCCACAAGTTTACCCAATTGATTTACCAAGGCTACAATCACACCTTTTCCCTTTTGATTGATTTCCAAGGCTGCAATCACACCTTTTCTCGCTTAATAGATTACAAAGAAGTCTATAACTCTGAATAGCACTGAGAATCTTGTAGAGATAGTGATAGAGAATCAAACTAGAAGTAATCGAGTATGATTCAATGTTGATTTCGGCAGAGTAATGATAAGAATATGTATTAAGAAATGAGGAAAAAGAAGAGTGGAAACCAGAAAAAAGTGTTTAAAAATTCGTTGAAACTGACCCCTATTTATAGAAGAACAATAGCCATGTCCATTCATGAAGGGTTATGGCGAATAGACACTTCTTTTGAAATTTGAATTTTTGAATCAAACTGTCACCATGTCGACATGGTACCCATAGGCATGTCGACATCCCAAAGCATTTTATGATGTTTTGAATTTCTTTAAAAATAACCTTTTATCTTATATAAAAACTATTTTAAACTTTATAAATATACTTGACTATAGTTAAAATTCATAAGTAAATATAAGGAATAATATATATAGATTTTAACTATAATTTTATATAAAAGTTAAATATATTATTTTGAAAAGATAGTTTAAAATCAGGAGTAATTTGACTTTGAAAATAAAGATGATTTTGAGGCTAAAATTATTTAAAATCAGGATCGAGGGTTTTGAGTCTTTTAAAAGGAAACTTTTGAAAACTTTTTGAAAACAAGATAATTTTGTAAAATCTTTTGAATTAAAATTAATGGATACAAAACAATATCCCACTAGATTTTCGTAGGTTCCATCCTACTTAGGGTTCCATCCCTTTAATGGGCTCGAAGTGGATTCCATTCCACGAATAAATTGGATTTTAAGATGTCAGTTCTTTTCTACGAGTTTTAACAAAAACTCCTAATAATAAAAATACTTATCCTTGAAATCTTGAACTCTTGATAGTCTCGATACTCATGAGTCTTCTATCTTGATATTTTATCTTGATATCTTGAATCTCTATACTGTATAGTCTTTATTCTTAGTACCTGCATGGTTAAATCCTGCATATACATATATATCTAAACTTATAATGTTAGTATTTATATTTTATAATCTATTCTAAGGTTGTTGTCATCAAAACCATCATCTTACGGACTAACATAAATTTCAAATCTTCTTATATATACATACTTTGTGGTAATTTACCTATTTTATTATCTTCTTTTCCAATTCTTAAAATTGTTTTCAACAATAATAAAATGTTTAAATTGATTTATTAGCACTAAATACATACTCAAACACGATTCATTTTACTGTATAAAATACTTCATATAAAATTTCCTAAATTATTCTTCATTAACACTAATTATAAACTCAATCTTATTTAATCATTCAATTTACTATTATTTATATTTAATTAATTACTTCCTGACATCAGGTTATTGCACTTGCCATATCACATATCGAGCATAAGTGATATATGATCCTATAGTTGATGGTCGTCATCATCTCTCCCTTAGTCATCATGGATTTCTTTATAAATTCACTGGACATCTCAAGAAAAGAGACCAACAGGGATTTCCCACATAATATGCTATTGGAACCACAGAGGAACACTGAAGTCATATATATATGCATATATATATATATATATGTATATCAAAATATAATGACACGTAATCAAATAGCCCATCATAAACAAAGACCGATATCTTGTCATCGTCTATCTATATGGATGGCCTCTACTATAAGTCCAATAAAATGTACAACCGCTAATATAAGGCCAATACAACATACAGTCTCTAATATAAGACCAATACTGGGTATGATCACTAACATAGATCCGTAATATTAATCAAAGCATATCTACCCTAAGGTCAAAGCCAAGGGGCATGGACTAAATCTTCACAATCGTACACCAGGACAAGACATGATCGTGCAACCAATCACTACACTAACACCATATCCGATCGCTAATGATTGCACATGTGTAACTATACATTGCATCCAAATCCTAAGTTTCACCTTGTGTTCCACTTTCTCGGGTAGCCAAAGTCTTCCTGAAGTCATTCCAAGGCCTCACGCCAACTCATATCTGAATGGGATGAAAATCCCCCGTTAATGCTCCCAGCCCAGGCCACCAATGCCTGGAACCGGTCCCTTACAACCATACCAACAAATCAACTAATTCACACCATTAAGTAAATCCTATATCCTAGCATCCAATTCAACCAAATGCATCTTACTTAAGAAATTATAGCAATCATATTATTTATATTTTTTCCAAACATATCCCTTCATATTATTTTATGAAGGTCTCAAGCTTATTCTATAAAATAATATACTTGCCTATCAATAATTTTATAGCTTAATATCACTTAATCCTTTTATTTAAAATTAAATTTAACTACCAACAAGGCCAAATAAACTTCAAAGCCATTTCAAAATAACTTTCACAGTATTCTCAAGTTGAGGGAATTATGCAACATCGTCTCTTCGAAATTGTATGTAACCTTAGTTATACTAACATATAGAGAACTCTCGAGTGAGTCATTCCATAGTTATCCAATAACTATTAGTAAGCAATCCCTTGGTGCCTCTAGCAGCAATGAGAAACACATCGCCCAATATTTGGAGAGCATTATATACTTTAGTCTCAACGAATGAATCGATATTCTTTCTCAAAACATCTTAACTGGGAATATTTAAAGTTAATTTCAATGTGATAAAATTATCATTATTACAACACTTTGTAAGTACTATCACATAACATATTATTTAATGATTTTCATCTATATGCTTTAAATTAATTACTTAATTATTTATATCACTATATAACAAGTGCATAATAGGAAGAAAAACACCTTTTATTCTGAATAAGATTGGGCATAGAGTTAGATATATGTAACAAGTTACATAATTGCCCCTAGAACATACAGCTAACTCTATCAACACATAGACATAAAACATCATTTTCTAAGAGATAATGTTAGTAAAGGAAACATAAATGTAGAATTTATAATATCAAAAATTAAATAACTAATATTTTAACAATACCACTAGTATAAAATATATACATTAAATTATGACAAGGACAAGGAATATGCTCTTTTTCTGAACTATAAAAACAATATGTATATTTACATAAATGGTTATGAAAAGATGTTCTTAGTTTGTTAATTAATTATCATTGATTTTGATTACTCGCATATGTATCATCACCCAATAATCCTTAATTAGATAGTTATATGCTTACCCTTTTGTAAATAAACTCCTTATAATTGATGATAAAGAGGGAGAGATATATTAGTAAGAAACACGGGGAGTAATAGATGCATCAACTCAGGGGAGATCGTAGATTTTAGGAGAGTTGCAACAAAGTTATGATAACATTATTATATCTTATATCAAGGAATGTTCTGATAGTTGTCATCATACAAAAAAGATTGTTAAAACCACAGGTATTGATTTTGATGATGATAACCATAAAAGTATTATTACTAATGATTTTTCATGTTTTGTAGAATAGAGTACAAGAATTGTAGGTACACTAATTAGAATTATTGCATGGATATTGATAAATTATGGAGATCGAAAGGAATCAAGAAGATCAAAAAGATCGAGAGGAATTAAGTAGATTAAGGAGACTAAAAAGAATCAAGTTGATCAAGGAGACCAAAATAAGATAAAAGCTAGTTAGATAAATGAGATTTTTATGATAAATAAGATAAGACCAAAATCAAGTTGAACCAAGACTGGTATAGCATAAAACATTTCGGTTAGTCAAAACTGTATGTAAAGAGTCTTAGAAATATTTGTTAAAGATCCTGTAGCACATCTTTAAAATCTCTCTTTAAAAATCTTTATAGAACCTTTTTTATGGAGGTACAATAATAGTATTAAAAGTTACAAAGTTTAAAACAATTTTTAAAGGGTTTTTCAAATTAACTAGCATATGTCGACGTACCCTGAAAATATATGTCGGCGTATTAGCCGCTTACGTATTTTCTTTGAAAATTGACACAAATATGTTGACATAGTATTTAAAAATATATCGATATACTAGCAGTTGTTTTAACCTTTGAATTTAAATGAACAGACACATCCTTTAACTCTTTCACCAAAAGACACTTCTTTTCATTCTTTATGTAAAGGCTGGAGAAAACAAAATAAATTCTGATTCTTTTCTCTCACTTTTTCTTCTCAACTACTTTGCGACCAATTCTCTTATCATTACATTAACACACTTGGAGAAATTGTATCATTTTATGCTCATTCTTCATGAATTCGCAAACTACAAAAGATCAAAGGGTACTTACGTGAATTCTCTATAACTCCATCTCTAATCTCATCCTATTCCTCAAAGGTTTCAAACACAAACCGCAACCGAAGGCCTATATGATCATTGTACTGATAACTATGAGATTATGTATTCGAAAGATGTGACTGAATTATTATCCACTACTTGAACTGTAAAGATGTATCCTACTACTTATAGAAAGTCAGGATTGTATAGGTGTTCTTGACCGTCCATAGAATGTCAGAGGCTAGGCGGTCGTTCCATCCATGGAAAGTCAAGATAATTGTGCTTGTCAACTGATTCAAATCCAAGTTGTATAAGTATACTTACCAACCGCGGGAATGCAAGGTTTTGTTATAGTGGAAATTCTATATGAGGTAAATGACTGGAAGTAAGATTAGGAATCCGAACTAGTATAAAAATAATTTGCGTTACTCTTTTTACTTTACTATTTTTTGTATCGCATTTATTATTATCTACTTATGATTGGGATTCTAAATTGATATCTTTGAAAATTACAAGTTAAAGTATTGACAAGTTTATATACACGATACCCCCTCCCTTTATTATTATCATTGTCATAAAATCCATTCCCCACAAGTATTAGGGTATCCCACATAACCCATATAAGATTTCTAGGTCAAGTGCCCGAGTAGAAATGTAGGAGGTAATTTCAAGAATATTCTCCTTAGTTTGAGCATAAGGATCTTAACATGTGCTATTGTAAATAATGGTTGCTTATATTAATAATACAATTTAATATTTTTGTTTTGTAATTTAATAATTTGAATTTCGAAACTTAGAATTTAAATTTAATTTTGAATTTTTAAATTTAATAATATTTGATTTATTACTTTGATTATATTATTTTCTGTATAACATTACCACGACCATCATACGTTCGAAGAATAAATAGGATGTACAATAATAACTATATAAATATCTAACATGAATGTGTCATAATATGCAAGAACATATGCGATAAACATAAATATATAAGTTTATATATTATATGTATATGCACATATGACATATATGTATAAATATTAGCATTATTTTAATTTACATAATATATATATATAAGTGTATGTATATATATTTAAATATAAATACATATTTAATATATACATATATATATGCATGTGTATTTATATATATATATATATATATATATATATATTTGTGTGTGTGTGTGCGCGTGTGTGTACGTGCGCGCGTGTCCAACACCGATATATTTTCAACAAGGCTAGTCGACTTTTAAGTGGACCATTCACTTTTATTGATTAACATTAATAACGGGTGTTTGACACAAATACCAAAATAGCTAAGAAAAGAAAAATACTGGAGAAAGGTAAGGGCACCGATGCTACTAAAAGACTAGGAGCACTAGTCCTCATCTTCATTACTGTTATAATCAATAGGCCATATAACACGAGAACACCTTGAAAAGATTAAAGCCAGATCAGACACATAGTTCACAAAATTAGCAGAGTATACATATATTTCATATCCCATATTTCATCCTCCAAGGTCAACTTGTTACGATCCCCATTATCACCATCCGTCGATAAGAGCAATCCATCCCCTTCAATGCAATATATCAAGAAATGCTCTTCACCTTTACCTTCTACATACATATGGTAGCTGCCAGTCTTCGGGTTGAATCTCATTTCAGAAGGTGCATGAACCCAAGCACACTCACTACCATTCCAAAAAATAACATGGTTATTAGGAGGGGCTAGAACCACATCAACCGCAGCACTATGCACAGTTAGATCAGAAGGAGGCAGATCCAAAGCAGAGGGAACCGAGATAAGGTCTATAACAATCACAATATCAACAGACGGAGTAGTGGGCCTAGACTTAGGAACCCACTTCCTAGGAAGAGGTCGTGGTAATGGAATTTTAGCAGGAATAGAAACAGAATCCCCAACCTTACAAACCTTAGAAGTGTGACTAAAAGACTTACAAGTCATACGGATATTTGATTTCCAACTGTAGCATACCTCCACCTCGACATCATGTCCCTCTGCAATTCTAACCTTAAGCTTTAAAGGCAAAGGCTTATAAGGAGTGATCTCAATAAAAGTTTTGGCATACACTAATGTTTTCCAAGCCACCGTATTAGTATCCAAACATTTTACCTTGCCAACAAGGTTGGCAAGCCAGTCTAGCCCAATCATGAATTGCAAAATTGAAGGGTTATGTAAAAAGTGCACTCAGATAAGAAATAGATAATACCTATTCCTTAACTCTGTCCACTGACAGACTCCAAGTGGTAATAATGAAAAGCGTCTCCTCTATAAGGATCTGATCGGTTTCAAGAAACGTTGTTTTTCACCACCTCTTGAAAATTTGAAAAAGAAGATAGCATTATCAAAATGCACATTTAGAGTACCTTTGAGTTTTCAGGCTTGACGACATCGCTCTTTAACCAATGATAGGCCGACTTAGAGTCAAATAAACCAAATAACTAGACCAATACTCAACTCCCGATTGAAATACTTCGATAGGAAGAACCATCACTCCATCAATCTTAACAGTATCAAAAGAACAGGGAGTATAGACCTTAGCATATCTCAGCAAGGAAGTAAATAATGATGATCATTTGGCAAACTAGGACACTAAACAACAGACTCGATAGATAAAAACTGCTCATATTGTGCAAAAGATAGGATATTGGTATTGGCAATATCACAAACATTATGAGTGCCTGCATTTATGCCAACCAAATTACTGCTAGCAGCATTTCGATTAACATCATCGGTTCCTATAATTGATACAACTCCAATATCATAATCCACTCCACCAATATAAGCACCAAAATAGGGCATATCTTTTTCAAACCATTGGCGTGCAACACTAGAAGTAGCAGCCAGAAATAATGGGGTAAGAGGGATAGAAATAACCTGAATAAAGCTGTTCGTAATGCCAGAGATTGGAGAAACATAGTATATACTTGAATAATAATGATAAATCTATATTCATTGGTTAATTGCAAAATAAAAACTCTAAATGTCATTTGGTTCAATCCGATAATTTTATTCGACTAACTGAAAATGGCTTTGATGGAGACTTCGATTTTTAGTTGACTCCCAATTGCGGTAGCACAACTTCTTTATATCGAATGCGACATATCTTCTCTTGATTAGTTCTTTACTTCTTACACTTCAACACACAACCAAAAATGGTCGTAACTCAAACTGATAGTGAGCGGCCTTCCATAGTCAAAGTAAGGCATTCATGTAAAAGATCTACAATGCTCTTAAGTTGGAAGACCACTATACACAGTTGTATGAGTTCCTCAATTTGACTTAAATATAATAACCTATATAGGATTCTATTCTGTAACTTTCCAAACAATTGCACTTACATTATTACATTATTGGTTTCTCCAATAGTCATGGGTAACTCATCATCTATCTTATGGAGAACATTACATATATTAGCTTAAATGAGTATGTTAATGTCACTTTCCTATGTACCTTGACTAAGATTATTTAAGGATAAATGTTTTAACGATCCATTTAAATACTCATGGTTATGAACTCGTTCTCACTATAATTGATCAAACACTTTTTTTAAGGATTTCTATCTATATGTTTTTAAACATGCTTATAACATTACCTATAAATTATAGTAACAAATAATAAAATTAAAACTAAAAAACACACTATTATTTCAAACAAGATTCTATATAACAGATAAGTGTGTGTAATAAAATTACATAATTTCTTTGAGGGCATTACGCTTAACTCTACCGAGAATGAGGTATTTTCCTGGTATAGAAGTAATGTCAAAGGCTTGATAGTTTTTTCATATGTCAAAAGAAGTACACAAAAAGAGCCGTTAAAGAGATTTGATATGAATAAATGCAATCTCGTGCTTAATCCTATAATTCCTAGATTTAAACTCATGAAAGATGAAGATGGCGTAAGAGTGGTAGGAGTCACTATAAACAAATTGTTGGTTGTCATATATACCTAACAGCCACTTAGACTGATGTCATGTTTGTGGTTAGTCTTTTAGGTAGATATATGGATTATCTGAAAGTGCTTCATTTCCAAGCTGCAAAAAGAGGGTTGAGATATTTGAAAGGAACTTTCGATTTTGGTATTATTCTTTACATCAAGAATGGACATGAAGAACTCATCGCACATATGAATAATGATTAGGACGGGGATTTAAATGATAGAAATAGCACTTATGGTTATGTATTTATGTTTAGCTCTGGAACCATTTCTTGATAATATAAGAAGTAACCAATAATCACTTTGACCACAACCGAAGTGGAGTTTGTGACTGCGGTTACATGTGCGTGTCAAGCGGTTTGGGTAAGACCAATTTTAAAGAGTTGTTGTCAAGTTCAAGAGAACGATATCATTATTTATTATAATAACAGTTCCACTATTGAGCCCTCTGAAAATTCTGTTTTACACGGATTAGGCAAGCATATAGATGTTCAGTATCACTTCCTTCATGAATTCAATAAAGATGGTACTATCAGTTACTGCATGTTCGCAGTACAGAGCAAATATCAAAATTATGAAGAAGCTATTAAAGTTAGAGGCGATGCAGTTAAAGTCTAGCTAAATTCTCTCTTACGCCTCATTAGTGCGCTTAGTATACTTCGACCGCTAAGGTTTTTTCAATTTAACGTTATTAGATAATAGATTAGTTTAAAGCTCCACTATTCTCTAAATCAGATATTTTTAGCATCCGCTTTAGATAATTGAATATAAAAAGGTTAACTTTATCAGTTCTCTTATAGTTAAATCATCAAATTTTGAGTATATTTTTAAGTTTAAGTTCTAAGTGCTCAGCATAAATTAAGAGTCTATTATATTTAACATATCTAAATTGCACGGATGATGATACTCTTTAATTTTATTATATAAGAGTGCGTCACTTTTTTTTTATATAAATAATGTGCAAATGAGAATAAATCAACTTTTAATGATTTTATTTCCAATAAGGAGTTTTGCACCTTTGCTATTTTTTCAATACACCGCTGTTATATCTTTCTGTACTTTTTGCACCTCCACGAAGCTATAACAACACCGAACATTTTAACTCTACAAGTTATGTGAAATGAAGAGGTTTAATGGGTCTGCATGGATCCTAATTTAAGCCCAATGCAGTTTAAAGGAGAATGTTGAAGTTATTAGTTATATTGTTTGCTTGAGCTATTCTTTAGGTTGTTCCTGTAGTTTAGTGCATGTTGCTTTGATTTATCTAAGATAAATGCCATGTTCGTGGGCATGTACAACATGCACAATTTTTTTTTGGGTATAGTATATACATACAGCCAGCGGTTTGTTTAATCAATAGGAAAACATCCTCTGTTTTTTCCAATATTTAGGATATAGTGAATTTACAAATTATACGTATAGGTGAGATCTGAATTCCGGCTTTTTTTTTTCATCCTTGATTTATGTTTAACTCGTTGTTTGATATCTATGATTATCAGAATTCAACAATTTTAGAAAAACACAATCCACGTGTCATAGACATCGTCATTGCATAAAATCACTTTATTATGAAATTTTTAATCCATAAAACATTAACACCTTAAACATCAATTATTATAATAAATATTTTTAATATATAATATATTTCATGATTAATTTTGATTGTTTAAATCTATCCGAATATGGTAATTTTGTGCAAAGATGATATGATATGTAGATTCTATAAAAGGTGGATTGACAAACATTGTGGACAACCAGAGCAAAGGGAAATGAAGTTAAAGAAAAGGCTAACAAAAGAGGCTAAGGTTACCGCACTCGCGCATAACAAAATTTTGAGATGTAATACATAACGAAGAAACATAAATTTTCTATGAACCATAGTTGAAGCAGACAACATTTATGCGTTCAAAAATAATATGGTTGCCACCTAGATGACAGAGAGGACGCAAGGCGGTTTGGTTTTGCAGGCTAGTGGAAATATTCGCATAGATCCGGTTTAATATGATCTGTCCAAGTGTTCAAACCGCAGCCAAATCGTATCGATGCAGTTCGGTTTAATTCGAGATATGTGTTTTAGTTAGAAATTTTAATGCGGATTTCCATAACGTTTTTGCGGTCTGGTGCAGACGGCTCCCGCTTCCCGACATTACTACGTTCAAAATCATGCGATCACAAATAGTAGACAATATGCAATCCAATCCAACTGCGTCTTTAGATTCTGGATAAAACAAATGTTACAATTATAGGAGCAAATCGACATTTCAGTATCTTTGTTGAGTATTCACACAGTTATATATAATTATATTTTGCATCTGTACCCAATGGAAATGACACCTTCCCGACTCTAATTGTTTAGACTTTAGCTAAGGGCGGAAAAGAACGTTAATCTCACACCCTTTCGGTGAAGAGTGAGGCATTGCATCAGTGGAAAATCTTAACAAGCTCTCCCAGAAGAAAGTGTTTAAGCTTGCACAAACTTAAAAAGCGGACGTGAGCTTATCATGTCTCAATAGTGCACGTTTAGGCCGACTGATCTCTGAGCGACGTCCAACCATATTTTAAATCTTCTTTTAATGCGCCTTCTAACTGTATATTTAAACGCCTTCTAACTGTATATATCCCACTTGCTACACACGCATATTTCAGATTTTGGATGGATTTTGACGGTCATCGATGGTTTACAGAAAGCAACATATCGACGGCTAGCAACACCACATTGGTATGAGCATGACCTTTCATGTGTATACGACAGGTTGTCGAAAGCTGTCAGAAAATCGTCGTAAAAGGAACGACGAAGTCATTGAAAATGTCGTAGACGATCAATAATTGACGGCTATTTCTAACGGTTTTCGACGGTCAATAGTTGGATGACAATATAGCAAATATTTGCGTTTGAAATTTTTTTTTTTTTTTTATCAAAACATATTGTGTATGGATCTTAATAAAAAATATAATAAAATTTATAAATTTATGATTTAAGGGTGAAAATGAAATTGAAATCCGGTAAATCTACTAAAAGATATTACGTTTTTAATATTTTAATTAGTTTTTCATTACAGTATATAGTTGTGTGGATGATGCTAGTATAAACTATAGAGACCAAATTGGGAAAATTTAGCCTAATTTGAAAAAGCAGGAATGTGTTCCTGATTTCGACTTAATTAAACCAAAACAGCATGCACGTTACTTTGTTTGAATCATGCGATCTCAAACTATTCGGTATGATAATACACGCGTCCTATGCCAATGGAGCAATTTGAACCGTCACTGCTACAGGACAAATCGGTGGGTTATGGCAATGATACTTCGGATAGATCGGGAACTCTACCTGGACAAAAAGAGCCTGTCTGAACGGACCCTAATATTTTCAGCTGTACGCAATGGAAATGACACATTCCCGATTCTCGATTTATTTAGCTTCAGCTGATACCAGAAAAGAATGTCAATCTTCTTGAGAAGAGAGTGAGACGTTACATCAGCTGAAATGTTTAACAAGCGCTCCCGGAAGAAATTGTTTATGCTCGCACACACCTAAAAAGTAGACATGAGCTTATCATGTCTCAACACAGCGTATGCGCAACGTCTATCACATGTTAAATCTATATTCAATGCGCCTACTAACTGTACTTATCTCACATATATCTTATAGCGGTCTTTGTTTCATCTGTCTACGTACATATGTTGGCTTCTTTAGCAATTGACATTCAAACCGATAGCTGCATGTGATAAAAAAGGGCAAAGCTTATTAATTAAAGAGTAAGTTCAATCATTTTCATAAATCTAACAGGCAAATCATTGAGGATTGAATTTATACAAACTTTTATAACAACTGACATTGTAGTGTGTGCATACATACATATATACGTGTGCAATCTCAGTTCACAAGAAGAGGGGAAAAAAAGAAAGGAAAAAAAAAAGTATGAACTGTACCAGTTCTTTTGTTTCTATGCAAGATAAAGTCCTTTCCTTTTCCAAATTTCATCTCATACTCTTACCAGCAGCAACATTCATCGCAGTCGCCATTCTTAAAAAATGAACCCGTAACAATGTTTTATGGGACTGGCCGATACTCGGCATGATCCCATCATTGGTTGTAAATAACGACCGTCTTCATGATTTTACAGCTTCCCATCCTTCAAGAGTTCAAACACTCTTTACAAGTCAATCTTGGCCCTGTTATACGGTCGGTATTGCCAAAACAGAGACCAATATGTTATAAACTCGCCACACAAGTTTACAAATTAGATTTCCACTACATTGGAATTCTGTATTAGTTATTTTAAACAATAACTATGTTGTAATTAATTTACAAGAAAAAACTATAGCAATCACAACAACAAATTGCTGTATTAAAATATAGCCATAAACAAGCGTTGTACTACTTCTAAAAACAGCACAACGTTGAAACGAAAAGATTACAGAATGATGTATATAAATATATAGATAAACATAAATCTAACCGGATGAAGAAGGAAATTACGTCCGAGGCTTGTCGTAACAATTTCCTTAAGGCTTTATTAAAAGTCTTGCAAGATACAACAGACGTGATCTTCTCGAAATTGTGATGAGTATGATGTTCTGTGTGATATGTAGAAGCGCACGCATCTGGAGAATAAGAAATGAAGAGGAAAAAGAGAAAATTCAGAGTTTTCTACTGAACATGTTTCCTTCTTCTTTTATAAGCTAATTCCCAACGGTTATGTTTGTTGTGAACAGCCGCATCTCTTCGTTTACAATGGTCAAGAAATGTCACGGTTTATAACAGTCGCATCTCTTCATTTGCAACAGTCAAGAACTCTCGCGGTTTGCAACAGTCGCGTCTCTTCATTTGCACCGGCAAAAAAAAGCTATGCAACGCCGCATCCAATCCACTAGTCGCTTCTATTTGAATTTAAAAAGTAGAAAACTGTTTATTTCTGTGCAGCCAAAATAGAACACGATCCACTCTTATTGGACCCGCACCCGGCTCAGTTCGGTTCGATTCGGTACGGGACGGGCTGCGCGCGGGCGTGGTAGTTTATGCCCATGCAGGTCCTCCTTCTCGTCACAAAGTTACCTGACCCAAAGTGTAACAACCCGATATTTTCAACCATTCGTATCCGCACATGTCGGACTTGAATTGCTCAAAATACCGCGTTGTAAATAAAATTTGGCAAATCTCGGAATATACAATAAATACAAAATCACACATCACAGACACAGAGTATTTAATAATGCAGCGGAAGTAAAAGAGATAGTAGTTCATGAAACTACTATATATATAAGATACATCAGAGTTAAATATACAGCAGAAGAGTAACAAGATACATCAAGTACAAATCAAAATACATCACTGGAAACACTGGATACTGAAAACAAATAGATGGCTGGATCTTCAAGCAAAGCTCCAACTCCGAAGGTGAGTCTTGAATGCTGAATCACTCAATCTGACTCGAGCGTAAAACAAAATACAAAACACTCGAGTCAGGACATAAATACTTATGAACTGTAAATAAACTCAAGTGAACAGTAACAAAATGCATCAGTAACTTAAAGGATGCTTTGGATCGCCCATCCTTTAAGAATCCGTTAAACTATTTACTATGTAGTAATATTGCGCTACTATAATAATGTCTACAGTAAAATAAACATACTTTTAAATAGCGTTCCGGGCTACCCATATCACCCTTCACACATAATAGTCTCAGTAGTCCATCCAATATCATGCCATCTCCACCCCGGGTGACTGTCAGAGGATACCACACGGGCTATGCGAGAAAAACAAACTCGTAGTAAAGGCTCGGTATGGTAGGTAACACGGCACCCAAGGCAATGCCAGGGTAGATATACCAATTACGCACACGGGCTGGTGGTAACGCAGCAGCCACATACGGCCACCTCGGAACACGCTCCCATATCAAAATCGGAGGATGGTCATCTAATCAATCACCAGTAAGAGTATAATATCGAAGGAATGTGTACGATCGGAGGAATGGCCTCACTTGGACCGAGATCGCTCCTGTTTTAGCCACCTTATGCCAACTCACGGGAGTTAGGTCCACATACGTCGCCACCATCCTACTTCATTCTGGAATCTCCACCGCGTACATGGTTGTTAAAGTGGTTTTCGGAGTTGGCAGAGAGTATGACAACTTCCGATCCCGGTCTCTTTAACAACCAATCGTTATTATAACGCCGTGGTCGTTTTAAAAAAATTTATACTTCAAAAATCAAATCATTTCATTTCAAAACTATATTCCTTCCAAAAGAGTTATACTTCGAAACCAAAACCATTTTATTTCAAAACTATATTCAAATCAAATAATTTATCATTTCCATTTCAAACATTTATTCACTTTTTTAAAAAAATTCATAATACTTTCAAAGTATAACTTTTCCGAGACCAAAATACTTGAAATCATTACACTTTGAAAATCATAACATTCCGAAATCATACATTTGAAATCAATCTTTTAATTCTTTGCACTTTACAAATTTATTCCATTAAACCAAAATTTCCAATTTAATTCAATTCAAACCATCAGTTTCAATTCAATTTAGTTTTCTAACAAAACATTTCAAATCTTATAAATTTCAAATATAAATTTGATCTACAAAATAAACTATCCAATTTTAATATATTTCCAAACTTTAATACTCCACATTTCAAAACTAAACTTTATAATTCCATATATTCATATCTCAAATCTAATTTCATTATTATTTAGTTTTGAAATATTCATTTCATAAATCCAACATTATTAAAAAACTTAAATTACAATTAAACCAAATACCTTTTCATACAAATATAAACTTCAAATATTCCTTTATCAAATAAATCAAAATCAAATATTACTCCACATTCATATTCTTTATCAAAATAAAGATCAATCATTTCCAAACCATTTCAAAATCATTAAAATATCATATCCTTTCAAAACCTCATTATCATATCATTATTTGAATTCAAATTCAAATATAGAAATCTAAATATCATTTTAAAATCAAACATATCATTCATTTATTATTTCAAATATCATTACAAAACACCTTTAAAAATCACATTCACCAATTCATTTATCTTATTACATTTCATTCCATTTAACACATAAACCAGTAAACTTTATTTAAATTCAAATTCAATTCAAATTCCTTAAATATTCAAATTTAAATATTAAAATATATTCAAAACTCCTTATATTCACAAATAATAAATTTTCAAAACTTAAATCATTTAACACTTTAAAATATAACACAAACCGTGTTAAATTTTATAACATTTCAAAACATTGTCAAATTAAAGCCACGACAACATATAGTAGCTTATAGTTTCCAAACTAGTTTAGTTCAAGAATAACGGCATTTATAACATGTCGTAATAGATATTTAGTTATTTCAAACATAGTCAAGTTCACAAACAACAGCATTTAAAATGCTGTCAAAAGACTACAACATTTTGGAAATGCTATAAAATTCCAGATTTTATTTTAACTTTTCAAAAAAATAAAACTTCAATTTAACAAATTTTAAACTTATAAATCATATTTGTAGACTTCAACATTTCACATTTAAATAATTTTAACATATGATTTATCGCAATAAAATTTTAAGATCAAATGTTCAATTTAAAAACTCCATTAATTTATTAAGTCAAAATTCACTATTTATTAACTTAAAAATTTAATAAAACTTAACATTTTACTTCAAATATCATTTCAAAACTTTAAATTTAATTTCCATTAATTATTTACATTTTAAAATAAAATTTAAAGTCAAAATCACAATTACTTCAAATTTACATACTTAAATTCACAATTTCAAGACTTAATATTTAATTTTCTTAAAACCGTAAAATATATATATTTAAATCAAAATTTCATACTTTTAAAAAAATACATATTTTAATAAAAATCATTTAAAAATATACCACGGGGTCTGTATATAATTTTCTAACCTAGGTCAAATGATACGGATATATATCATTTCAATCCGCAGTTTACAAAGAAAACCCGGGTTCTATCATTTCAAACCCGCAATCCCAAGTCAAATAAAATACAATAAAAATCGCTCAGGCCTATCAATTCAGGCCATAATGATTTTTCCCTAATCTAAAGTCCGTTCGGGTATGTATCATTTCAACCCATAGTGATTCTATTCTAACAGGGAATTTGCAGTGTGATCATATGCATAAACAATATAAACAATGTCAATGTTGCAATATATCAAATGTTAGGTGATAACTAACAGTTTTAACATGGTATAACATATCATATGATCATCATTAACTTGCATAAACATTTTATATTACTATACACTTGCCATCAATTTACTATTTCATAAGTAAATATGTCAGAGTGAGAAAGACTCACCTTTTACGAAGCTAGAGACAAACAACACACACAAGAGCGATTCCAAAGGCACGACAAGCACGATTTGATTTGAATTGGTGAAGACCCTTGTAAACAACACAAAATATAACATACATAAGCACGAATATAGATATCGACATACAAATATAATCAACAATTTTAGTTTGCAGAACAGTTGCAAAACAAGAGAGATGACCAAACCTTAGAAGCAAAAGACTTGCACACGACAACATAAGCTTGTCACATGATCAAATGGGCTTGATCTCACCACACTAGGCTCTGGTTTGGGTCAGGTATGGCAACCATAAAGGTCAGGTTAAAAGTGGATGAAGGTGGTGGAAGAGTTACAACATGAAGCATACATGGGTTCAAGGCAAATATGTGAAGTTTTTGGTGCATTTTGACTCGGCTATGACCACATATAGGCTCGGCCATGGGGTCTTCATGTCAGGTCAGATCTGGACAGTAGTGAAAGGGGCAGCCAGAGGTGAAGTAGATGATGGTGGTGGTGGTGGCTAAGGGGTGGCCAAAGGCAACTATGAAGGCAATAGTGGAGTATAGGCTTAGCTAGCATTGTTTTGGTGAAGTGCTTTGCAAATTTGAGGTGGTGGCTTCATCTAATGGTCATGGCCAGAGGTCGTGGTCAGAGGAGAGGGGGTAGGTGCTGCTATAGGTGGTGGAGAGAATGGTGGTCAGCAAGGAGAGAGGTGAGGCCAAGCAAACATGAAGAAGGGGAAGGCTAAATCAATGAAGAAGAGGGTAAAAATGTGAAAAGAAAAGCCATTGTTTTTTTTTCTTCATGGCCGTGATTTTTAGGGGATGGGAAGTCTTCCCTTTCACGTGAAAAATAAAGAAGAATACACGGCTGAAGAATGGAGTTTAGGCAGCCAATTGAAGAGATGTTGGTTGAGAAATGAAAAGACAGAATACAAAAAGGCTTAAGCAAATAAAAAGTCACAAACCCTTCAAATTTTCACCATTTCTTTTTAAAATTTAAATACATGTAAAATATGTATAAATACCGATAAAACACGAAAATATAGTAAATAAAAAAAAATTAATTAAATATAACTAAATTAAGAAAATAACAAAAAAAAAATGTAAATTAAGCTTGAAAATTTGAAAATAAATGAAATGAACTTTGGGAAAATTGTATGTACATGAAAAATATTTATATATAAAGATAAAAACATAAAAAAAAATGCATACATAAAAATGAATAAATAAATTTTAATTAAATATAATTTAAATGAAGAAAATAGCAGAAAAATGGAAACTAACCTTTAAAAATAGAAAATAAATTCAATGAGCTTTGGAAAAATTCAAACATCACTTTAAAAATATTTAAAAGGTAAAAATATATGTAACATAACATATAATAGAATTTAGAATAAGGTATGACAAATAAAAAAATTATTTATATAATTTAAAATAAACAATATTGTTAAATAAAACAATTTACACCCAATTTTGTAAAATGCATAACTTTCACAATATTATTCGGATTTCAACGAAACGAAAAGCATTGTTGTTGAAATTTTATTTACTTTCATAGCAAAAGATAAAATTCAAATTTTCAAGCTTTTAAATTTTAAATTTAAAAGTCAAAGTTTGACCAGATTGACCAAAATTCACCTTTTTTGCAAAATATTCAATATATTCGGGTTTGAAGTTATTATTCACATACCAATCAAAATTTATATTTAAAATAAAAAATTAATTCATTTAAATAAATAAAACAAAGTTTTTTTTTGAAATCAAGAATTTAAATTAGAATAATTTAAATATACAATTTAAATATACAATTAAAATAATCACAAAATGCAGGGTTGTTACACTCTCCCCCACTCAAAACTTTTCGTCCTCGAAAAGGAATGAGATACAAGAAAGCACAGAAAAAGATAGAATGAAATAAGATTAGGACAGGATGACAAGAAGACTAAAATTATACCTGATAACTGTTGTTATAGGTAAGTATAACAAGGTGGAGACGATCTTCTCAAGATCCTCCAGAATCAAGAACACAAGCACGAAAAAAATCTTTTAGAATCTGATTCACCCCTTCCACTTAACCGACAGTCTGTGGATGGCAAGTAGTGCTCGGATTCAAAATGAGTTCCAAATTTTATAGAAAGATTTCTAAACAGACTGGTATAAGCAATAGCCTCCCATTCTGTAGCAAGATAAGGAAAATAAGGACAACCAAAAGATAGTTTGAAAAAACAAAATAAGATAATAAATTTGAAACCATGAAAATTTTAACTTATATTGAAAATTAATTTTACATAAGTTAAATAAATATAACTATCTTTAATTTCAATATCTTATCATCCTATTATCCTTAATTAATAATATCTAAAATCATGGATTTGAAAAAAAAAATCATTTATTGTACTAAAATGTTCTCAATAACATTAATTCTTCTTTATTCCTAATTATACTTAAATTTATTCCTCTCAATATATTTTATCACCTATGTTAAATATATTTACACTCATTGTAACTGCCTTAAATTTATTCTTAGTTCCTTTATCATCATTTTATATTGTAAATTATTCCATTACACTTTTTCTTTATTTACCTCTGTTAATCCTTTTATAACTAAAATTTAAGTATATAACATTTATTATAACCACTCAAATTTTATTTATAAAATCTTTTTTTTATATTGTATATTATCCAATTACATATTCAACTTCCGAAAATTAAGGTAAGTTATATTGGAATGAAATTGTGTATTATACAAATAAAACTTTCTAATTCAATTATTTCAAGCTTGAATATTTATCCAAATCTTGAAAGTATACTTAGAAATTATCTTTGAAGATAAAATTTAGGAATTAAGTTTCCGATAAATTCCAAACTATTTAGAGATAAATAAATGCTCATATACTATATATATATATATATATCCATTCAAATTTAAATCATATATCAGCATATGTTATAAATCCATTCTTATTTTTAGAAATTAAAATCAATTAAATTTTCCCAAAACAAAACTGTAGCGAGACTACAGAATGGTCTCTTTACTTCGAAACTCGAAAATGAATGTCGATGATGCTGCAGTCATTACCGAAATTATTTTCCAGCGACAAAGAGAAGAGCACTAAATTTAAATTTAAAATTCTTTGGAAACAAATTTCTATTCGAAAATACTTTAAATAATATATCCTTTAAAACTTTAAACACAAAGTTTGAAATCCATCGGAAATTAAATTCTCAAATTCTTATTTTACATTCATTTTAAATTTCCAAATAAATTTATAACCATGTTTTATAGTTCAATTAGATATATGAAACAATAGAAAATGATATATAAAATCAAATATTATTTCCTAACAACCAATTCAAATAAAATCCAGATAAAGATTTATAATATAGTTACAAAATTTATTTCACAAAATTTATTTCATTACTAAATTTTAAAAACATATCGTGTCAGTTTGCTCTGTTCAAATGTTTTGGAAATCTTATCGATAGCGTTGATCAGACGAATCAATTAGAAACCCAAATCAACATCAACAACTCAAACAACACAATATATAAAACATTTTAAATATTAGTTTACAAATACACTTCAAGAATAATTTGAAGATAAGTTGGAAACAAAGATGAGATGATTAAATAACAGAATAGGGAGATGGATGAGTTTATATAAATCGCGGGCAACCTTAACCGGGTCAACCGTGACTTAAAGAATAAAATCGATGTGGATTTCTTGGGTAAATCAACATTCGGTCTCAAGAGATAGAGTTCGGGATTATAAGAGGTACTAGCATCTAAACCGAGGATATAGAATCTCTGGTGAATCGATGCTGTTGTAAAGGAGTTCCCCCCTTTACAAATAAATTTGAGGTTGGCGAGACCGCCGACTCATTATAAAGATCATTCAAAGTGGAGTTATGGGATACTCCAGAATCAAATGAAGATGAATAATGAGGGACACGAAATGGATTTTGAAACCACATGGAATGTTCCAAAATTCAAAGGAATCGAGTCAAAAAGGAAGAGGTTTAAACTCGAATGAAAGTGATTCTGTAAATACATTTACCCTATATACTGAGTTTTGCCTAGAGCTACCAAAGCTCTGATATCAAATGTAACAACCCGATATTTTCAACCATTCGTATCCGCACATGTCGGACTTGAATTGCTCAAAATACCGCGTTGTAAATAAAATTTGGCAAATCTCAGAATATACAATAAATACAAAATCACATATCACAGACACAAAGTATTTAATAATGTAGTGGAAGTAAAAGAGATAGTAGTTCATGAAGCTACTATATATATAAGATACATCAGAGTTAAATAATATACAGCAGAAGAGTAACAAGATACACCAAGTACAAATCAAAATACATCACTGGAAACACTGGATACTGAAAACAAATAGATGGCTGGATCTTCAACCAAAGCTCCAACTCCGAAGGTGAGTCTTGAATGCTGAATCACTCAATCTGACTCGAGCGTAAAGCAAAATACAAAACACTCGAGTCAGGACATAAATACTTATGAACTGTAAATAAACTCAAGTGAACAGTAACAAAATGCATCAGTAACTTAAAGGATGCTTGGGATCGCCCATCCTTTAAGGATCCGTTAAACTATTTACTATGTAGTAATATTGCGCTACTATAATAATGTCTACAGTAAATTAAACATACTTTTAAATAGCGTTCCGGGCTACCCATATCACCCTTCACACATAATAGTCCTAGTAGTCCATCCAATATCATGCCATCTCCACTCCGGATGACTGTCAGAGGATACCACACGGGTTACGGGAGAAAAACAAACTCATAGTAAAGGCTCGGCATGGTAGGTGACACGGCACACAAGGCAATGCCAGGGTAGATATACCAATTACGCACATGGGCTGGTGGTAACGCAGCAGCCACATACGCTCACCTCGGAACACACTCCCATATCAAAATCGGAGGATGGCCATCTAATCAATCACCAGTAAGAGTATAGTATCGAAGGAATGTGTCCGATCGGAGGAATGACCTCACTTGGCCCGAGATCGCTCCTGTTTTAGACACCTTATGCCAACTCACGGGAGTTGGGTCCACGTAATATACCTCAAGAACGTCGCCACCATCCTACTTCATTCTGGAATCTCCACCGCGTACACGGTTGTTAATGTGGTTTTTAGAGTTGACAGAGAGTATGACAACTTCCGATCCCGGTCCCTTTAACAACCAATCGTTATTATAATGCCGTGGTTATTTTAAAACAATTTATACTTAAAAAATCAAAACATTTCATTTCAAAACTATATTCCTTTCAAAAGAGTTATACTTCGTAACCAAAACCATTTTATTTCAAAACTATATTCAAATCAAATAGTTTATCATTTCCATTTCAAACATTTATTCACTTTTTTAAAAAAAATCATAATACTTTCAAAGTTTAACTTTTCTGAAACCAAAATACTTTCCGAAATCATACATTTGAAATCAATCTTTTAATTCTTTACACTTTACAAATTTATTCCATTAAACCAAAATTTCAAATTTCCAATTTAATTCAATTCAAACCATCAGTTTCAATTCAATTTAGTTTTCTAACAAAACATTTCAAATCTTATAAATTTCAAATATAGATTTGATCTACAAAATAAACTATCCAATTTTAATATATTTCCAAACTTTAATACCCCACATTTCAAAACTAAACTTTATAATTCCATATATTCATATCTCAAATCTAATTTCATTATTATTTAGTTTTGAAATATTCATTTCATAAATCCAACATTATTAAAAAACTTAAATTACAATTAAACCAAATACCTTTTCATACAAATATAAACTTCAAATATTCCTTTATCAAATAAATCAAAATCAAATATTACTCCACATTCATATTCTTTATCAAAATAAAGATCAATCATTTCCAAACCATTTCAAAATCATTAAAATATCATATCCTTTCAAAACCTCATTATCATATCATTATTTGAATTCAAATTCAAATATAGAAATCTAAATATCATTTTAAAATCAAACATATCATTCATTTATTATTTCAAATATCATTACAAAACACCTTTTAAAATCACATTCACCAATTCATTTATCTTATTACATTTCATTCCATTTGACACATAACCAAGTAAACTTTATTTAAATTCAAATTCATTTCAAATTCCTTAAAAATTCAAATTTAAATATTAAAATATATTCAAAACTCCTTATATTCACAAATAATAAATTTTCAAAAGTTAAATCATTTAACACTTTAAAATATAACACAAACCGTGTTAAATTTTGTAACATTTCAAAACGTTGTCAAATTAAAGCCACGACAACATTTATACAGTACTATAGTAGCTTATAGTTTCCAAACTAGTTTAGTTCAAGAATAGCGGCATTTATAACATGCCATAATAGATATTTAGTTATTTCAAACATAGTCAAGTTCACAAACAACAGCATTTAAAATGCTGTCAAAATACTACAACATTTTAGAAATGCTATAAAATTCCAGATTTTATTTTAACTTTTCAAAACAATAAAACTTCAATTTAACAATTTTAAACTTATAAATCACATTTGTAGACTTCAACATTTCACATTTAAATAATTTTAACATACGATTTATCACAATAAAATTTTAAGATCAAATGTTCAATTTAAAAACTCCATTAATTTATTAATTCAAAATTCACTATTTATTAACTTATAAATTTAATAAAACTTAACATTTTACTTCAAATATCATTTCAAAACTTTAAATTTAATTTCCATTATTTACTTACATTTAAAATAAAATTTAAAACCAAAATCACAATTACTTCAAATTTACATACTTAAATTCATAATTTCAAGACTTAATATTTAATTTTCTTAAAACCATAAAATATATATTTTTAAATCAAAATTTCACACTTTTAAAAAAATACATATTTTAATAAAAATCATTTAAAAATATACCACGGGGTCTGTATATAATTTTCTAACCTAGGTCAAGTGATACAGATATATATCATTTCAATCCGCAGTTTACAAAGAAAATCCGGGTTCTATCATTTCAAACCCGCAATCCCAAGTCAAATAAAATACAATAAAAATCGCTCAGACCGATCAATTCTGCCCATAATGATTTTTCCCTAATCTAAAGTCTGTTCGGGTATGTATCATTTCAACCCATAGTGATTCTATTCTAACAGAGAACTTGCAGTGTGATCATATGCATAAACAATATAAACAATGTCAATGTCGCAATATATCAAATGTCAGGTGATAACTAACAGTTTTAACATGGCATAGCATATCATATGATCATCATTAACTTGCATAAACATTTTATATTACTATACACTTGCCATCAATTTACTATTTCATAAGTAAATATGTCAGAGTGAGAAAGACTCACCTTTTACGAAGCTAGAGACAAACAACACACACAAGAGTGATTCCAAAGGCACGACAAGCACGATTTGATTTGAATTGATGAAGGACCTTGTAAACAACACAAAATATAACATACATAAGCACAAATATAGATATCGACATACAAATATAATCAACAACTTTAGTTTGCAGAACAGTTGCAAAACAAGAGAAATGACCAAACCTTAGAAGCAAAAGACTTGCACATGACAACATAAGCTTGTCACATGATCAAATGGGCTTGATCTCACCACACTAGGCTCTTGTTTGGGTCAGGAATGGCAACCATAAAGGTCAGTTTAAAAGTGGATGAAGGTGGTGGAAGAGTTACAACATGAAGCATACATGGGTTCAAGGCAAATATGTGAAGTTTTTGGTGCATTTTGACTCGGCTATGACCACATATAGGCTCGGCCATGGGGTCTTCATATCAGATCAGATATGGACAGTAGTGAATGGGGCAGCCAGAGTGAAGTAGATGATGGTGGTGGTGGCTAAGGGGTGGCCAAAGGCAACTATGAAGGCAATAGTGGAGTATAGGCTTAGCTAGCATTGTTTTGGTGAAGTGCTTTGCAAATTTGAGGTGGTGGCTTCATCTAATGGTCATGGCCAGAGGTCGTGGTCAGAGGAGAGGGGGTTGGTGCTGCTGTAGGTGGTGGAGAGAATGGTGGTCAGCAAGGAGAGAGGTGTGGCCAAGCAAACATGAAGAAGAGGAAGGCTAAATCAATGAAGAAGAGGGAAAAAATGTGAAAAGAAAAGCCATTATTTTTTTTTCTTCATGGCCGTGATTTTTAGGGGATGAGAAGTATTCCCTTTCATGTGAAAAAGAAAGAAGAATACACGGCTGAAGAATGGAGTTAAGGCAGCCAATTGAAGAGATGTTGGTTGAGAAATGAAAAGACAGAATACAAAAAGGCTTAAGCAAATAAAGAGTCACAAACCCTTCAAATTTCCACCATTTCTTTTTAAAATATAAATACATGTAAAATATATATAAATACTGATAAAACACGAAAATATAGTAAATAAACAAAAATAAATAAATATTAATTAAATATAATTAAATTAAGAAAATAACAAAAAAAAATGTAAATTAGGCTTGAAAATATGAAAATAAATGAAATGAACTTTGGGAAAATTATATGTACATGAAAAATATTTATAAATAAAGATAAAAACATAAAAAAATGCATACATAAAAATGAATAAATAAATTTTAATTAAATATAATTTAAATGAAGAAAATAGCAGAAAAATTGAAACTAACCTTTAAAAATAGAAAATAAATTCAACGAGCTTTGGAAAAATTCAAACATCACTTTAAAAATATTTAAAAGGTGAAATTATATGTGACATAACATATAATAGAATTTAGAATAAGATATGACAAATAAAAAAAATTATTTATATAATTTAAAATAAACAATATTGTTAAATAAAACAATTTACACCCAATTTTGTAAAAAGCATAACTTTCACAATATTATTCGGATTTCAACGAAACGAAAAGCATTGTTCTTGAAATTTTATTTACTTTCATAACAAAAGATAAAATTCAAATTTTCAAATTTTTAAAATTTAAATTTAAAAGTCAAAGTTTGACCAGATTGACCAAAATTCACCTTTTTTGCAAAATATTCAATATATTCAGGTTTGAAGTTATTATTCACATACCAATCAAAATTTATATTTAAAATAACAAAATTAATTCATTTAAATAAATAAAACAAAGTTTTTTTTTGAAATCAGGAATTCAAATTAGAATAATTTAAATATACAATTTAAATATACAATTAAAATAATCACAAAATGCAGGGTTGTTACACTCTCCCCCACTCAAAACTTTTCGTCCTCGAAAAGGAATGAGATACGGGAAAGCACAGAAAAAGATAGAATGAAATAAGATTGGGACAGGATGACAAGAAGACTAAAATTATACCTGATAACTATTGTTATAGGTAAGTATAACAAGGTGGAGACGATCTTCTCAAGATCCTCCAGAATCAAGAACACAAGCACGAAAAAAATCTTTTAGAATCTAATTCACCCCTTCCACTTAACTGACAGTCTGTGGATGGCAAGTAGTGCTCAGATTCAAAATGAGTTCCAAATTTTATAGAAAGATTTCTAAACAGACTGGTATAAGCAATAGCCTCCTATTCTGTAGCAAGATAAGGAAAATAAGGACAACCAAAAGATAGTTTGAAAAAACAAAATAAGATAATAAATTTAAAACCATGAAAATTTCAACTTATATTGAAAATTAATTTTACATAAGTTAAATAAATATAACTGTCTTTAATTTCATTATCTTATCAACCTATTATCCTTAAATAACAATATCTAAAATCATGGATTTGAAAAAAAATCATTTATTGTACTAAAATGTACTCAATAACATTAATTCTTCTTTATTCCTAATTATACTTAAATTTATTCCTCTCAATATATTTTATCACCTATGTTAAATATATTTACACTCATTGTAACTGCCTTAAATTTATTCTTAGTTCCTTTATCATCATTTTATATTGTAAATTATTCCATTACACTTTTTCTTTATTTACCTCTGTTAATCCTTTTATAACTAAAATTTAAATATATAACATTTATTATAACCATTCAAATTTTATTTATAAAATCTTTTTTTTATATTGTATATTATCCAATTACATATTCAACTTCTGAAAATTAAGGTAAGTTATATTGAAATGAAATTGTGTATTATACAAATAAAACTTTCTAATTCAATTATTTCAAGCTTAAATATTTATCCAAATCTTGAAATTATACTTAGAAATTATCTTTAAAGACAAAATTTAGGAATTAAATTTTCGATAAATTCCAAACTATATAGAGATAAATAAATGCTCATATACTACATATATATATATATCCATTCAAATTTAAATCATATATCAGCATATGTTATAAATCCATTCTTATTTTAGAAATTAAAATCAATTAAATTTTCCCAAAACAAAACTATAGCAAGACTACAGAATGGTCTCTTCACTTCGAAACTCGAAAATGAATGTCGATGATGCTGCAGTCATTACCGAAATTATTTTCCAGCGACAAAGAGAAGAGCACTAAATTTAAATTTAAAATTCTTTGGAAACAAATTTCTATTCAAAAATACTTTAAATAATATATCCTTTAAAACTTTAAACACAAAATTTGTAATCCATTGGAAATTAAATTCTCAAATTCTTGTTTTACATTCATTTTAAATTTCCAAATAAATTTATAACCATGTTTTATAGTTCAATTAGATATATGAAACAATAGAAAATGATATATAAAATCAAATATTATTTCCAAACAACCAATTCAAATAAAATCCAGGTAAAGATTTATAATATTGTTACAATATTTATTTCACAAAATTTATTTCATTACTAAATTTTAAAAACATATCGTGTCAGTTTGCTCTGTTCAAGTGTTTTGAAAATCTTATCGATAGCGTTGATCAGACAAATCGATTAGAAACCCAAATCAACATCAACAACTCAAACAACACAATATATAAAACATTTTAAATATTAGTTTACAAATACACTTCAAGAATAATTTGAAGATAAGTTGGAAACAAAGATGAGATGATTAAATAACAGAATAGGGAGATGGATGAGTTTATATAAATCGCGGGCAACCTTAACCGGGTCAACCATGACTTAAAGAATAAGATCGATGTGGATTTATTGGGTAAATCAACATTCGGACTCAAGAGATAGAGTTCGAGATTATAAGAGGTACTAGCATCTAAACCGAGGATATAGAATCTCTGGTGAATCGATGCTGTTGTAAAGGAGTTCTCCCCTTTACAAATAAATTTGAGGTTGGCGAGACCGCCGACTCATTATAAAGATCATTCAAAGTGGAGTTATGGGATACTCCAGAATCAAATGAAGGTGAATAGTGAGGGACACGAAATGGATTTTGAAACCACAGGGAATGTTCCAAAATTCAAAGAAATCGAGTCAAAAAGGAAGAGGTTTAAACTTGAATGAAAGTAATTCTGTAAATACATTTACCCTATATACTGAGTTTTGCCTAGAGCTACCAAAGCTCTGATACCAAATATAACAACCCGATATTTTCAACCATTCGTATCCGCACATGTCGGACTTGAATTGCTCAAAATACCGCGTTGTAAATAAAATTTGGCAAATCTCAGAATATACAATAAATACAAAATCACACATCACAGACACAGAGTATTTAATAATGCAGCGGAAGTAAAAAAGATAGTAGTTCATGAAGCTACTATATATATAAGATACATCAGAGTTAAATAATATACAGCAGAAGAGTAACAAGATACACCAAGTACAAATCAAAATACAACACTGGAAACACTGGATACTGAAAACAAATAGATGGCTGGATCTTCAAGCAAAGCTCCTCTCCGAAGGTGAGTCTTGAATGCTGAATCACTCAATCTGACTCGAGCGTAAAGGAAAATACAAAACACTCGAGTCAGGACATAAATACTTATGAACTGTAAATAAACTCAAGTGAACAGTAACAAAATGCATCAGTAACTTAAAGGATGCTTGGGATCGCCCATCCTTTAAGGATCCGTTAAACTATTTACTATATAGTAATATTGCGCTACTATAATAATGTCTACAGTAAAATAAACAAACTTTTAAATAGCGTTCCGGGCTACCCATATAACCCTTCACACATAATAGTCCCAGTAGTCCATCCAATATCATGCCATCTCCACTCCGGGTGACTGTCAGAGGATACCACATGGGCTACGGGAGAAAAACAAACTCGTAGTAAAGGCTCGGTATGGTAGGTGACACGGCACACAAGGCAATGCCAGGGTAGATATACCAATTACGCACATGGGCTGGTGGTAACGCAGCAGCCACATACGCCCACCTCGGAACACACTCCCATATCAAAATCGGAGGATGGCCATCTAATCAATCACCAGTAAGAGTATAGTATCGAAGGAATGTGTCCGATCGGAAGAATGACCTCACTTGGCCCGAGATCGCTCCTGTTTTATCCACCTTATGCCAACTCACGGGTGTTGGGTCCACGTAATATACCTCAAGAACGTCGCCACCATCCTGCTTCATTCTGGAATCTCCACCGCGTACACGGTTGTTAAAGTGGTTTTCGGAGTTGGCAGAGAGTATGACAACTTACGATCTCGGTCTCTTTAACAACCAATCGTTATTATAACGCCGTGGTCATTTTAAAACAATTTATACTTCAAAAATCAAATCATTTCATTTCAAAACTATATTCCTTTCAAAAGAGTTATACTTCGAAACCAAAACCATTTTATTTCAAAACTATATTCAAATCAAATAGTTTATCATTTCCATTTCAAACATTTATTCACTTTTTAAAAAAAATTCATAATACTCCAAAGTATAACTTCTCCGAAACCAAAATACTTGAAATCATTACACTTTGAAAATCATAACATTCCGAAATCATACATTTAAAATCAATCTTTTAATTCTTTACACTTTACAAATTTATTCCATTAAACCAAAATTTCAAATTTCCAATTTAATTCAATTCAAACCATCAGTTTCAATTCAATTTAGTTTTCTAACAAAACATTTCAAATCTTATAAATTTCAAATATAGATTTGATCTACAAAATAAACTATCCAATTTTAATATATTTCCAAACTTTAATACCCCACATTTCAAAACTAAACTTTATAATTCCATATATTCATATCTCAAATCTAATTTCATTATTATTTAGTTTTGAAATATTCATTTCATAAATCCAACATTATTAAAAAACTTAAATTACAATTAAACCAAATATTTTTTCATACAAATATAAACTTCAAATATTCCTTTATCAAATAAATCAAAATCAAATATTATTCCACATTCATATTCTTTATCAAAATAAAGATCAATCATTTCCAAACCATTTCAAAATCATTAAAATATCATATCCTTTCAAAACCTCATTATCATATCATTATTTGAATTCAAATTCAAATATTCAAATCTAAATATCATTTTAAAATCAAACATATCATTCATTTATTATTTCAAATATCATTACAAAACACCTTTCAAAATCACATTCACCAATTCATTTATCTTATTACATTTCATTCCATTTAACACATAACCAAGTAAACTTTATTTAAGTTCAAATTCAATTCAAATTCCTTAAAAATTCAAATTTAAATATTAAAATATATTCAAAACTCCTTATATTCACAAATAATAAATTTTCAAAAGTTAAATCATTTAACACTTTAAAATATAACACAAACCGTGTTAAATTTTATAACATTTCAAAACATTGTCAAATTAAAGCCACGACAACATTTATACAGTACTATAGTAGCTTATAGTTTCCAAACTAGTTTAGTTCAAGAATAGCCGCATTTATAACATGCCGTAATAGATATTTAGTTATTTCAAACATAGTCAAGTTCACAAACAACGACATTTAAAATGCTGTCAAAAGACTACAACATTTTGGAAATGCTATAAGATTCCAGATTTTATTTTAACTTTTCAAAACAATAAAACTTCAATTTAACAAATTTTAAACTAATAAATCATATTTGTAGACTTCAACATTTCACATTTAAATAATTTTAACATATGATTTATCACAATAAAATTTTAAGATCAAATGTTCAATTTAAAAACTCCATTAATTTATTAAGTCAAAATTCACTATTTATTAACTTATAAATTTAATAAAACTTAACATTTTACTTCAAATATCATTTCAAAACTTTAAATTTAATTTCCATTATTTATTTACATTTTAAAATAAAATATAAAGTCAAAATCACAATTACTTCAAATTTACATACTTAAATTCACAATTTCAAGACTTAATATTAATTTTCTTAAAACCATAAAATATATATTTTTAAATCAAAATTTCATAATTTAAAAAAATACATATTTTAATAAAAATCATTTAAAAATATACCACGGGGTCTGTATATAATTTTCTAACCTAGGTCAAGTGATACAGATATATATCATTTCAATCCGCAGTTTACAAAGAAAACCCGGGTTCTATCATTTCAAACCCGCAATCCCAAGTCAAATAAAATACAATAAAAATCGCTCAGGCCTATTAGTTCAACCCATAATGATTTTTCCCTAATCTAAAGTCCATTCGGGTATGTATCATTTCAACCCATAATGATTCTATTCTAACAGGGAACTTGCAGTGTAATCATATGCATAAACAATACAAACAATGTCAATGTCGCAATATATCAAATGTCGGGTGATAACTAACAGTTTTAACATGGCATAGCATATCATATGATCATCATTAACTTGCATAAACATTTTATATTACTATACACTTGCCATCAATTTACTATTTCATAAGTAAATATGTTAGAGTGAGAAAGACTCACCTTTTACAAAGCTAGAGACAAACAACACACACAAGAGCGATTCCAAAGGCACGACAAGCACGATTTGATTTGAATTGATGAAGACCCTTGTAAACAACACAAAATATAACATACATAAGCACAAATATAGATATCGACATACAAATATAATCAACAACTTTAGTTTGCAGAACAGTTGCAAAGCAAGAGAGATGACCAAACCTTAGAAGCAAAAGACTTGCACACGACAACATAAGCTTGTCACATGATCAAATGGGCTTGATCTCACCACACTAGGCTCTGGTTTGGGTCAGGTATGATAACCATAAAGGTCAGGTTAAAAGTGGGTGAAGGTGGTGGAAGAGTTACAACATGAAGCATACATGGGTTCAAGGCAAATACGGGAAGTTTTTGGTTTATTTTGACTCGGCTATGACCACATATAGGCTCGGCCATGGGGTCTTCATGTCAGGTCAGATCTGGACAGTAGTGAAAGGGGCAGCCAGAGGTGAAGTAGATGATGGTGGTGGTGGCTAAGGGGTGGCCAAAGGCAACTATGAAGGCAATAGTGGAGTATAGGCTTAGCTAGCATTGTTTTGGTGAAGTGCTTTGCAAATTTGAGGTGGTGGCTTCATCTAATGGTCATGGCCAGAGGTCGTGGTCAGAGGAGAGGGGGTTGGTGCTGCTGTAGGTGGTGGAGAGAATGGTGGTCAGCAAGGAGAGAGGTGTGGCCAAGCAAACATGAAGAAGAGGAAGGCTAAATCAATGAAGAAGAGGGAAAAAATGTGAAAAGAAAAGCCATTATTTTTTTTTCTTCATGGCCGTGATTTTTAGGGGATGAGAAGTATTCCCTTTCATGTGAAAAAGAAAGAAGAATACACGGCTGAAGAATGGAGTTAAGGCAGCCAATTGAAGAGATGTTGGTTGAGAAATGAAAAAACAGAATACAAAAAGGCTTAAGCAAATAAAGAGTCACAAACCCTTCAAATTTCCACCATTTCTTTTTAAAATTTAAATACATGTAAAAAATGTATAAATACTGATAAAACACGAAAATATAGTAAATAAGCAAAAATAAATAAATAAATATTAATTAAATATAATTAAATTAAGAAAATAACCAAAAAAAATGTAAATTAGGCTTGAAAATATGAAAATAAATGAAATGAACTTTGGAAAAATTATATGTACATGAAAAATATTTATAAATAAATATAAAAACATAAAAAAATGCATACATAAAAATGAATAAATAAATTTTAATTCAATATAATTTAAATGAAGAAAATAGCAGAAAAATTGAAACTAACCTTTAAAAATAGAAAATAAATTCAACGAGCTTTGGAAAAATTCAAACATCACTTTAAAAATATTTAAAAGGTGAAATTATATGTGACATAACATATAATAGAATTTAGAATAAGATATGAAAAATAAAAAAAAATTATTTATATAATTTAAAATAAACAATATTGTTAAATAAAACAATTTACACCCAATTTTGTAAAAAGCATAACTTTCACAATATTATTCGGATTTCAACGAAACGAAAAGCATTGTTCTTGAAATTTTATTTACTTTCATAACAAAAGATAAAATTAAAATTTTCAAACTTTTAAAATTTAAATTTAAAAGTCAAAGTTTGACCAGATTGACCAAAATTCACCTTTTTTGCAAAACATTCAATATATTCAGGTTTGAAGTTATTATTCACATACCAATCAAAATTTATATTTAAAATAACAAAATTAATTCATTTAAATAAATAAAACCAAGTTTTTTTTTGAAATAAGGAATTCAAATTAGAATAATTTAAATATACAATTTAAATATACAATTAAAATAATCACAAAATACAGGGTTGTTACACCAAAGGCCAATATAGATTTGAGGAAAGTAGTATATAAGCATCAAAATTAACTTATTTTTGGCGACGTGGGACAATATCTCATTCACTATATAAGGGTCCTCTAACAATCCCCCACATGAATGATGATAAATGTCTCCTCTACACAAAGTGTAATATCACACAGTTCATATAAAAATAATGCTATATTGAGGATAAGTAGATATTTCACTTCGAACTTTCCCTATTTAAAACTTATCAGATGTACTTGGCTAATCGGTGAGTTATTTCATCTTGAACCGCAGCAGTTTGTGCATAACCAGACAATAAGCTTTACAAAACATTGTTTCCCTTCACATCCAATCTCTTGGTTGTGTTCATTTTGGTCCTGAACAATTTTGGTTCTGCGAGTATTTTAGAGAATTTAAGCCTTTAATATTCTCATAGAGCCGATCCAACTCACACTAATATAGGTGATTGCGATCATTAAGAATATCTTACATATACCCCACTTGTTAACTTCAAGATATGGTCATCATTAAAAGGATAAACCATAGCTTTATCCTTTTAATACTTCTATAGGCATGCATTTTATTGTGCACCATAGGAATGGAGTAGGACTAAGTCCAAAATGCATTACTTCTTGAGTTGCTCCGAACTGGTTTGCCTATTGATCCTAGTTCCTGCGATCTCCAGTCGCTAGAATAAGTTTCCGTATAAGATAACTATTGTTGTTTTAGGCTTTTAAACTCATTCTTCTCAATGCGCAGTCAATTTTCTCTCTTGATAATTCTTTAGTAAATTGATCTGCAAGGTTATCAGTAGTTCTCACATAATCAATGGAAATAGTTCCGTTTGAGAGTAACTGCCTAACTATGTTATGGTGTCGACGAATATGCCGTGACTTTCCATTATACACAATGTTTTGCGCTCTGCTTAACGTTGCTTGATTATCACAGTGTATGCTGTTGAACAGTTTAGGGTAATTTAAGACTAATCACTCCAATGCACGAAATATGCATTGTCTTTCAAGAATGTTTTCCTTTTTTTTATCACAGTGGGTTGTATGAAAACCTTCTTTCAGGATACAGTGGAGATTTATCTGTGCAAGTTTGTGATTACTTGCTCAGATCAGAAGAAACACTCAAAAGATAACAATGCTACTGTTTTTTTAGAGGAAAAGAGAAAGTGTCCTAAACGTTGATCGAATGCACTATTATATAGAGAGTGAGGTGTCTATTCGTCTATATGTGCCTATTTGAACGGCCGTGACCATTTTCTAACGGTTGCCCCCGCACCCTCACCTTGGGGGGTTGCCACCCCCTGGACCCCCATCCGTAGGGGATCTTATTTGAAAAAACATTCAACATATGCATATGGTTGGTATAGGTTTAGGCCGAAATGGAATGTCTTCTAAAAATTGACGAAGCCATTCTGCTTCTTCGCCTTCTTTACCTAAATCGATGAACTTTGATTCCATAGTGGATCGAGCTATGCACGTTTGTTTAGTAGACTTCGTTGACACTGCTGCTCCTGCTAGGGCGAATACATAACCATTAGTTGATTTAGATTCCTCTGAATCAAAAATCCAGTTTGCATCATTATATACTTTTAAGACTGTAGGATATTTTCCGTAATGTTGAGAAAAGTTCATGGTACTCTTTAAATATTCCAACACTCTCATTAGTGCTTTCCAGTATTCCTTCACTAGGTTGCTTGTATACCAGCTCAGTCGACTTATTGCATAATCTATATATGGTCTTGTGCAATTCATGAGGTACATTAGACATCATATTACATGAGAGTATTGCAGATGCATTACACTCTCATTAATGTTTTTGTGCAGTATGTAACGACCCGTAATTTCGCTACTTCGAAAATGAGAGATTTCATTCGATTTAAATTTAAAAGGAGTTTAAATATTAAATAAATATGTTATATATATAAATAATTATCTATTCTTGTAGTTAATGTATTAAAAAGTATAAATTTGAATTTTTGAACAAATCGACAAAAGTTAAGTTTTGTTAAAAATAAATAAAGGCTTAAATAAATGAATTTAAATATTTATTTAAAAAGATAAATCTTATTTAAAACATCTAATAAAGATAATAAAAGTATGTTAAAAGATTTAAAAGTTTGTTAATAATCGTTTTATAAAAATAACAAAAAAAATTGTCGCATTTTGTCAGTTTTACAAACACTGTAAAATTTGAGATTTTGATATTAATTAAATATGATTTTAAAATATAAAGAGACTTGTTTTATTTTATTTAAATAAGTAAAAAGTTCATTTTAAAGTTTGGTTTACTTCAATATATAGCTTCATAAAAAGTCAAATTTTGACTGTATAATTTGTCGTCAAAAAAACGCTGTTTTTAACCAAAACAAGTCAACGACAAGTTGTTGCAACTTGATACTTTTTCTAACATATACAAATGCATAAATACAAACTTTTAAAACATTTTACAATTAGTCACATCAAAAGATAAGAAAATATCTAAGATATTTTCATAATATAATAAGCATATTTAAAAGTTAAGTAATCAAAAAGCAAACTTACCATCACCTTTTATCTCCTTACACGTACTTTCCATCATCATTAATGAGATGTTACTAATCTACATGGAAAAGGAGCAAAAATAAATGATTTAACAACTACAAACCATAAGAAGGTGACACCTCTTTACCTCTTAACAAACTTTTTTATAACCATCATTTCCACCATTAATGCTAGTCAAATCAATGCAAAAGGCTTCCCTTTAAAACACAAACTTTAAGAAAGAAAAGAAAGTAATCATTTCACAAATTCAAATCACATTAATAAGATGTGATGTGTATGCATGGAAAAGGAGCAAATGTTATTTTAACATTTTAAAAGTGTAAGAAAAAGAGGAAAAATTATTTCATAAGTACATAAATTAAATCCAAATATCATTTCTTAAGTACAAATTCAAATCAAACCATTTCTTCTCCATTAAGCAAAGGTCAAATCAAGGTTAGAAAAGTAAATAAAAAAGTCAAAAAGTAGAGAAGGGTATTTTAGTCATTTGCCATCCAAAGCACAAATATAAATATGCATCCATACCTTTCATTTTTCACACTTCATTCTCTACCTTCTTCTCCACTTTCTCCTTCTTTTTCACCTTCATTTCCATGGCATCTAACCTCTCTTCTACCTTCATTCTTCTTTCTGCCTCTAAACCATCACCTAAACCACTTTACCCCTCCCCAAAATCACCTACCCACCTCCTACTCACCCCTACACCCCACGGCCTACCTCCAAACCCTAAGGCCGAGCTCCAATGCCCAAGGCCGAGCCCTACAAGCCAAGCCAAGCCCATACCCTCCTATACCCCCTTCTACACGCCTAAAGCTCAAAGCCACACCCTCTCCTCCTCCCAAAAAAACTCACGTCCTCTATATAAAAAAAAGAAAAAGAGAGAGAAGAAAAGAAAAAAAGAAAAGAGAAAGAAAAAGAAAGGAAAACAAAAGCGTTCGGAAAGGAAACGACAAAAGGTGAGACGTTGGAAATAACACGTTAGCGAAAAACGCGTATCTCACATTAAAGATTGACGGAGTGGATATGAAGGTGAGAAATTATCACCGCTTTTTAAATTATATTGATTTTCATGCTAAATTGTTATGTTAAATAATCACCATTTGATGATATGGATGTTTGATTGAATGTTTGAATATGTTGGATAATCCGTAGTAATGTTATGACATTTACCGTATGAAAAATATTGATGTTATATGAATGTTGTATGGTTATTATGATAATTTGGATATCAAATTCCTATTAGTTAAGTAATCACTTTGTTTAGTAAGACCATATTTCAGTAATATGAGAAATTGTGGAAAAATAAGTCTCTTTTCATTTAAAAGTGAAATTAAAGTTAAAATGAAAGAGAATTTAAAATTTGAAGTGAATTGGATTTGAAAAGAATAGTTAATTTGAAATTAAAATTAAGATGAATGGTGAAATTGAAATCTAAATCGATTTTGAAAAAGTGAAGTTTAGTTCAATATTGAATTGAAGTTTAAATTGAGATTAGATTTGAAATCTAAGTTTTAAATGTGTTTAATCTGAGATTAGAATTGAAATTGAATTGAAATTGGAATTTAAAATTTAATATTAAAATAATGTGAATATAATAATATTATAATATGGTAATAGTGAAAATATATTTTAAATACTTTAAAAAGTGAAAATATTGATTTAAAATGGTTTCTAATGATTTTATAAGTGTTGTAATCAAATTTGAATTGATTATTTCAAGTATTGAAAAATAAGTTAAAACTAGACGCGTCGCGCAACGGTAGTTCGCGATTTCACGCCGAAAAGTTCTAATGAGTGTGTAGAGTGGAATATGGCTCGGAATTCTTCGAGATAAGAAAATTCCGGACTATTATATCCATATCTTCTAAACGAAGAAAGAAAATCAAAGTTTTGATAAGTAGATTTTGAAATAAGTCCAAATCAATTTTCTAGAAAAATCGCGCTAGTGCAGTTTAGTGACCATAACAGGAAATTTGTTTAAATGGATGTTTTTAATTATGGAAAAATATGGAATAAATTTGATAAATCTATTTAAATGGTTTAAAAGAGATTGGGATTTGAAAATATGAATTATCGAATGTTTAAAAGTTGTTTAATTCAAAATATGCTTATTTAGCACTTTCCGTAGCACTTAATGTTGCGAATTGTATAACTTTTGGAATATAAGTTTAAATGTAAAGACGTTTTCCAGAATCAATTGTGAATGTTTTAGAAAGGATAATTAAGCATTTTGAAAGATAGTTTGGGATATTTATAAGCAACTCCAAAAAAAAGTTGAAAATCTGAGTATGCGGAAACGACTAGTACATTTGTCCCGCCTGTGAGATCTGGGAAGATAAAACAAGGTGTTTAATTAAGGTTAGGGATGGAGCAACCAGTGTCCTGAACTTACCTGGCCTATGTTTTCTTTTCTTAGGCGAGGGGTGGAACAGATTGAAAGGAAAACCCGGATGCTCTTAAATAAAAAGATTATGTATTAAATTTTTGAATTAAAAGAAGATTGGTATTATCCAAAAGTTAAGTAATCTCCAAAATGAATGATTCATGTGATCCTATTTACTTCAAAATGTTTGTTAAGATTGATTTAGGGTTTATCGTAAACGATGTCTTAAATAACATTGTTTTTGATCCGCTTAAAAGTTAAGAAATTTGGATCAAGAATTAAGTAAGGAACTTTGAGATATTTTCCAAAAGCAAAAGAATGAATTACTTAGAATTACTCTAAGTCAAAAGAAAGAGATTTCGAAATCATCCGAAAAGGATTAGAGTGAAAGAGACTTAATAAATCCTATATACTTGTATTCACTTTTATCGATGATTGGATTTCGAAGGAACCAGAGTCGGATTTGGTTAATTCCTATCCGAAAACCACTTCGAACCAACGTATACGTTCAAACGTGAAGACATATTGAAGATGGTGATTGAAGAGCGTGGATCTTCCTAGCGTGAAGACTGCTTATTGAACATGCTCTGGTTGGCCCCCATTATAGAGTTATTTATAGCAGTGGTCTCCTCGTGATAGAGATTTTGCGGATTGCAAGAGCTTCTCGCCTAGTAATGGGCGAGGAAAGTGCCTTCGGTTTGTCCTGTTCCTAGACAACTTGTATAGACATTTGTCTGACATTGCATTTCTAACGATTACGTACATTGGATTTTACAAACGTACACCAGTGGTGGCGGAAAAGACAACTTCTCTTAGCTTAACACCGTCCTAGAGACATACGAGCTCAAGGGTTGTATTTTTGTGGAAGGCAATTAGTAGTTAAACGGAAATGGCAATGTGGCATTCAAAGACGTGATATGTGCTATGTGAAAAGGTAATCGTGACCTCAAGCCTCATCAAACCGGAAATGACCGAAACAGGATTAGATGCTACAGGGCTAAGTGGGTCATTCCCAATTAGAGTATGATCAACCCCTTCTAGATATATTTCTTCCCGCTATGACGATCGGGATGTATATTAATGTGGTGTATGGAAAACGAGCGCTCGGTTAAAGGTCGGTAACGACCGGGGGATGACATATTCGGTACTATCTAGTTAAAGAGGTAGGCCGGTCTTGTGTTGGTAGAAGGCAGATGTTCTGTGCCTCGGGACATCCATCTAGAGGTGTACCCATTTCGGAAGGTAGATCTTGTGTCTGGTCATTTGTATGGAAATCCATTCTCCAATAAGAACCTACAGATTTTATTGTAAATCTATTATGCTGGAATTTAATCAATGTAACAATTTCGGTTAAGATTAATAAGTTTATTTGCAAATATTTTCAAAGATATGCCATTAGAAATAATATCAAATGTTTTGATATAAAAGTGTTTTAGTTATCATAAGGTAAAAACCCGTCCGTGTTTATGTGTGGGCGTGGTCTTATGAGATACTCTTTATTTCCAAAGGATTTATAACAAAAGGCTGATATATGACACTGTCATTAATTATTGAGTTTTCCTCACGCTGGTTTATCAAGCCTGATCCGGGTATTTTCAATACTCGGGTCAGATCCGAGTAGTTTCAGGATAGTTGAAGACGGTTGGAGTTTCTAGAGGAGAGCTGGAGATATTCATCGACGTATGGAGATATTCTACTATCCGCTTTGCTTAGTATATTTTGATTGATGTTTGTCAGCAATTGTAAGGATAGATGTTTATAACTGTCCAGGCTGAATTTAGGTTAGACTCTGATATATGTATTTAAAAGTTTTCCGCTGTAAAAATATTTGTTCAATATTATATGTTATTCCATTCTTGTGAGATTCTGTTCTGTATACTTTTCTTTATCACCCTTAAAGATCCGTCTTTTCGTGCAATTTGAGTTAGACATGTGTGGTTTATCGTCGATTCAAAAGGTACGGGAAAAAGGGTCTTTACATTTGGTATCTGAGCTGAAGGTTAAGCGAAAACCTTGGCTCTGTTATGGGTAAAGTCTCATCAGAGATAGGAATAGTAATATCCTAGGATGAGTTCTCATTAGAGATAGGGTTAGCAACACCCTAGAATGAGTTATGAGAGTATTATATATATTGAGCGCGTATTAGTTAATTTTATAAAAATGATTTTGTTTTAAAGAAATTGGTAAATGAATTAATTTTACCTTGGCTTTATATTATAAATATTAAAGGGAATACTATTACCTTTTGGGTTAGAAATTAAGGATTGATTGTAACTTTGCTTAGTAAAACTAAAATATGAATATCTTGTGATTAGAATTGCACAATTTGACTATAAGATATTTCATATAGGATAAATTAGGTGAAAGCTAGAATTTAGAACTTTAATCATATACCCTTAGATATTTAGTATTAAGAAATAATAATGATTAAGTGATTATCATAATGGATGGATTTAAAAGCTAAGTACAAATATTCTGTGAAGTAAAATTCACAATTTGACTATAAGGTATTTGATGGATTTAAGAATTTTGATTTAGAAAATGGATAGGTAAATAAGTTAAGTAGTTAATCATAGAATCAGTAAGAAAAAAGGGATGTACACTTAGTAAAGTTGTCTTATTAATATATGGATTAGATAAATAATGATAGCTAAATTGAAACCTTAGGTAAAGAAAACTAAGGATTGAGTTTTATAACTTATTTATTTGGAATAATAGAATTCCACATTTGTTGAAGACCCTACTTGAAGTAATAACAATTTGAATATTAGGGATATGTATATATACTCTTAGGAAGTAAAAGTATATTATACAAGTTTAAGTCATATTTGTATGCTTAAGTAATTAGAAGGAAGCAATGGTTGTGAAATAAACTTGGATTAATAGAAATTTTAAAGAAATGTGTTAGATAAAGATGAATGTGGATAAGTACATAAGTTAAAACGTAGATCATTTTAGCACATAAATTTTGATCTAAGATTTGAGTACAGAACTTTAAGGTGTTTACACCAATCCGAAAAAGGATTTATCACTCGATTTTTGATGGCGAACATTGATGAGAGTTTATGATTATGTACACAAGTTTTCTATCATAGTTGAAAGCTATGCAAGGAAAGCAAGGGTTTGTGATTAAGAAGTCTGATCAAAGTCCGCACTAGAAAATCGGAGGATCGATACTAGTTCGGAGGTAAAGTTGTAGATTCAAATAATAGATCGAATCAAATATCACATATAGTCTGATGTGTTGGGTCTGTCAACATAGTAGTTGGATAGTTATCTTAAATAATAGACACTAAGATATAGTGTTAGACTGATGTTTTGGTATGTATATATATAGACCTCGGGTATAGTACATGCTCGGGACAGAGGATGAGCTATGTGGATGTATGCATTAGTATCAGTATGGTTGTTTTTGGATGTATAGTCTTGTTTGGTTGTTGTATATATTATCTTAAGTGTGCAATATGCACTAGGATGAGTACAATAGAAGTTTGACTTGATGTATATGTATATAATCGTAAGTACGTGATAAGCACTCAGGTTAGTATGGAAAATCTTGGTATGTATGTTTGGCATCATCTTTTTTTGTGTTGTTATGATATCGGCCTTCTTCTTTTCTACCATCAGTAGAAATAAGCCAAATTATTTGAGGAGATGAGTATGGATAGATTCCTTTATCTTTGATTTCATTTTGAGGACGAAATGCTTTTAAGTAGGGGAGAATGTAACGACCCGTAATTTCGCTAATTCGAAAATGAGAGATTTCGTTCGATTTAAATTTAAAAGGAGTTTAAATCTTAAATAAATATGTTATATATATATATATATATATAATTATCTATTCTTATAGTTAATGTATTAAAAAGTATAAATTTGGATTTTGGAACAAATCGACAAAAGTTAAGTTTTGTTAAAAATAAATAAAAGCTTAAATAAATGAATTTAAATATTTATTTAAAAAAATAAATCTTATTTAAAACATCTAATAAAGATAATAAAAGTATGTTAAAAGATTTAAAAGTTTGTTAATAATCGTTTTATAAAAATAACAAAAAAATTTGTCGCATTTTGTCAGTTTTACATACACTGTAAAATTAGAGATTTTGATATTAATTAAATATGATTTTAAAATATAAAGAGACTTGTTTTATTTTATTTAAAGAAGTAAAAAGTTCATTTTAAAGTTTGGTTTACTTCAATATATAGCTTTATAAAAACGTCAAATTTTGACTGTATAATTTATCGCCAAAAAAACGCCGTTTTTAACCAAAACAAGTTATCGACAAGTTGTTGCAACTTGATACTTTTTCTAACATATACAAATGCATAAATACAAACTTTTAAAACATTTTACAACTAGTCACATCAAAAGATAAGAAAATCTCTAAGATATTTTCATAATATAGTAAGCATACTTAAAAGTTAAGTAATCAAAAAGCAAACTTACCATCACCTTTTATCTCCTTACACATACTTTCCATCATCATTAATGAGATGTTACTAATCTACATGAAAAAGGAGCAAAAATAAATGATTTAACAACTACAAACCATAAGAAGGTGACACCTCTTTACCTCTTAACACACTTTTCCATAACCATCATTTCCACCATTAATGCTAGTCAAATCAATGCAAAAGGCTTCCCTTTAAAACACAAACTTTAAGAAAAAAAGAAAGTAATCATTTCACAAATTCAAATCACATTAATAAGATGTGATGTGTACGCATGGAAAAGGAGCAAATGTTATTTTAACATTTTAAAAGTGTAAGAAAAAGAGGCAAAATCATTTTGTCAAAAATCAAATCCAAACATCATTTCTTAAGTACAAATTCAAATCAAACCATTTCTTTCCATTAAGAAAAGGTCAAATCAAGGGTAGAAAAGTAAATAAAAAAGTCAAAAAGTAGAGAAGGGAATTTTAGTCATTTGTCATCCAAAGCTCAAATATAAATATGCATCCATGCCTTTCATTTTTCACACTTCATTCTCTATCTTCTTCTCCACTTTCTCCTTCTTCTTCACCTTCATTTTCATGGCATCTAACCTCTCTTCCACCTCCATTCTTCCTTCTACCTCTGAACCATCACCTAAACCACTTTACCCCTCTCCAAAATCACCTACCCACCTCCTCCTCACCCCTACACCCCACGGCCTACCTCCAAACCCTAAGGCCGAGCTCCAAAGCCCAAGGCCGAGCCCTACAAGCCAAGCCAAGCCCATACCCTCCTATACCCCCCTTCTACACGCCTAAAGCCCAAGGCCACGCCCTCTCCTCCGCCTAAAAAAACTCACGTCCTCTATATAAAAAAAAGGAAAAGAGAGAGAAGAAAAGAAAAAAAGAAAAGAGAAAGAAAAAGAAAGGAAAACAAAAGCGTTCGGAAAGGAAACGACAAAAGGTAAGACGTTGGAAATAACACGTTAGCGAGAAACGCGTATTTCACATTAAAGATTGACGGAGTGGATATGAAGGTGAGAAATTCTCACCGCTTTTTAAATTATATTGATTTTCATGCTAAATTATTATGTTAAATAATCACCATTTGATGATATGGATGTTTGATTGAATGTTTGAACATGTTGGATAATACGTAGTAATGTTATGACATTTACCGTATGGAAAATATTGATGTTATATGAATGTTGTATGGTTGTTATGATAATTTGGATATCAAATTCCTATTAGTTAAGTAATCTTTTTGTTTAGTAAGACCATATTTTAGTAATACGAGAAATTGTGAAAAAATAAGTCTCTTTTCATTTAAAAGTGAAATTAAAGTTAAAATGAAAGAGAATTTGAAATTTGAAGTGGATCGGATTTGAAAAGAATAGTTAATTTGAAATTGAAATTAAAATGTATAGTGAAATTGAAATTTAAATCGATTTTGAAAAAGTGAAGTTTAGTTTGATATTGAATTGAAGTTTAAATTGAGATTAGATTTGAAATCTAAGTTTTAAATGTGTTTAATTTGATATTAGAATTGAAATTGAATTGGAATTGGAATTTAAAATTTAATATTAAAATAATGTGAATATAATAATATTATAATATGGTAATAGTGAAAATATATTTTAAATACTTTAAAAAGTGAAAATATTGATTTAAAATGGTTTCTAATGATTTTATAAGTGTTAAAATCAAATTTGAATTGATTATTTCAAGTATTGAAAAATAAGTTAAAACTAGACGCGTCGCACAACGGTAGTTCGCGATTTCACGCCGAAAAGTTTAAATGAGTGTGTAGTGTGAATATGGCTTGGAAATTTTTCGAGATAAGAAAATTCCGGACTATTATATCCATATCTTCTAAACGAAGAAAGAAAATCAAAGTTTCGATAAGTAGATTTTGAAATAAGTCCAAATCAATTTTCTAGAAAAATCGCGCTAGTGCATCTTAGTGAACATAACAGGAAATTTGTTTAAATGGATGTTTTTAATTATGAAAAAATATGAAATAAATTTGATAAATCTATTTAAATGGTTTAAAAGAGATTGGGATTGGAAAATATGAATTATCGAATGTCTAAAAGTTGTTTACTTCAAAATAAGCTTGTTTAGCACTTTCCGTAGCACTTAATGTTGCGAATTGTATAACTTTTGGAATAGAAGTTTAAATGTAAAGACGTTTTCCAGAATCAATTGTGAATGTTTTAGAAAGGATAATTAAGCATTTTGAAAGATAATTTGGGATATTTATAAGCAATTCCAAAATAAAGTTGAAAATCTGAGTATGCGGAAACGACTAGTACATTTGTCCCGCCTGTGAGATCTGGGAAGATAAAACAAGGTGTTTAACTAAGGTTAGGGATGGAGCAACCAGTGCCCTGAACTTACCTGGCCTATGTTTTCTTTTCTTAGGCGAGGGGTGGAACAGATCGAAAGGAAAGCCCAGATGCTTTTAAATAAAAAGATTCTGTATTAAGTTTTTGAATTAAAAGAAGATTGGTATTATCCAAAAGTTAAGTAATCTCCAAAATGAATGATTTCTGCGATCCTATTTACTTCAAAATGTTTGTTAAGATTGATTTAGGGTTTATCGTAAACGATGTCTTAAATAACATTGTTTTTGACCTGCTTAAATGTTAAGAAATTTGGATCAAGAATTAAGTAAGGAAATTTGAGATATTTTCCAAAAGCAAAAGAATGAATTACTTAGAATTACTCTAAGTCAAAAGAAAGAGATTTCGAAATCATCCGAAAATAATTAAAGTGAAAAGAGACTTAATAAATCCTATATACTCGTATTCGCTTTTATCGATGATTGGATTTCGAAGGAACCGGAGTCGGATTTGGTTAATTCCTATCGAAAACCACTTCGAACCAACGTATACGTTCGAACGTGAAGACATATTGAAGATGGTGATTGAAGACCGTGGATCTTCCTAGCGTGAAGACTGCTTGTTGAACATGCTCTGGTTGGCCCCCATTATAGAGTTATTTATAGCAGGTCTCCTCGTGATAGAGATTTTGCGGATTGCAAGGGCTTCTCGCCTAGTAATGGCCGAGGACAGTGCCTTCGGTTTGTCCTGTTCCTGGACAACTTGTATAGACGTTTGTCTGACATTGCATTTCTAATGATTACGTACATTGGTTTTAACAAACGTACACCAGTGGTGGAGGAAGGCAACTTCTCTTAGCTTAACACCCTCCTAGAGACATACGAGCTCAAGGGTTGTATTTTTATGGAAGGCAATTAGTAGTTAAACAGAAATGGCAATGTCGCATTCAAAGACGTGATATGTGCTTTGTGAAAAGGTAATCGTGACCTCAAGCCTCATCAAAACGGAAATGACCGAAACAGGATTAGATGCAACATGGCTAAGTGGGTCGTTCCCAATTAGAGTATGATCAACCCCTTCTAGATATATTTCTTCCCGCTATGACGATCAGGATGTATATTAATGTGGTGTATGGAAAACGAGCGCTCGGTTAAAGGTCGGTAACGACCGGGGGATGACATATTCGGTACTATCTAGTTAAAGAGGTAGGCCGGTTTTGTGTTGGTAAAAGGCAGATGTTCTGTGCCTCGGGACATCCATCTAAAGGTGTACCCATTTCGGAAGGTAGATCCTGCGCCTGGTCATTTGTATAGAAATCCATTCTCCAATAAGAACCTACAGACTTTATTGTAAACCTATTATGCTGGAATTTAATCAATGTGACAATTTCGGCTAAGATTAATAAGCTTATTTGCAAACGTTTTCAAAGAGATGCCATTAGAAATAATATCAAATGTTTTGATATAGAAGTGTTTTAGTTATCATAAGGTAAAAACCCGTCCGTGTTTATGTGTGGGCGTGGTCTTATGAGATACTCTTTATTTCCAAAGGATTTATAACAAAGGCTGATATATGACACTGTCATTAATTATTGAGTTTTTCTCACGCTGGTTTATCAAGCCTGATCAGGGTATTTTCAATACTCGGGTCAGATCCGAGTAATTTCAGGATAGTCGAAGATGGTTGGAGTTTCTAGAGGAGAGCTGGAGATATTCATCGACGTATGGAGATATTCTACTATCCGCTTTGCTTAGTATATTTTGATTGATGTTTGTCAGCAATTGTAAGGACAGATGTTTATAACTGTCCAGGTTGAATTTTGGTTAGACTCTGATATATGTATTTAAAAGTTTTCCGTTGTAAAAATATTTATTCAATATTATATGTTATTCCATTCGTGTGAGATTTTGTTCTGTCTACTTTTTTTTATCACCCTTAAAGATCCTTCTTTTCATGCAATTTGAGTTAGACATGTGTGATTTATTGTCGATTCAAAAGGTATGGGAAAACGGGTCTTTGCAAGTACTTCCGATGGATTAAAAGGTGTTCTTACTCCTTTAATTTAGTAATTTTGGAATTTTTCAATCACTTTTTCCACATAGTGTGATTGAGATAGATTAATTCCATTATGTATTTTTATTATTTTGATTCCCAAAATAAAGTCTGCAACTCCAAAATCTTTTATGTCAAAATTGTTGATTAACATTTTCTTTATGGTCTCTATTACTTTACTATTTGGACCAAAGATTAGCATATCGTCTACATATAAACAAATCATCACGTAAGATTCTCCAACCTGTTTATAATAAACTTATTTATCACACTCATTTATACGGATTCATTTTTCATCATGACACTATCAAATTTCGCATGCCATTGTTTTGGATCTTGTTTTAGTTCGTATAATAATTTTACTAATCTACATACTTTGTTTTCATTTCCTTTGAAAATAAAACCGTCAGGTTGCTCCATGTAAATCTCTTCATCAAGATTTCCATTTAAAAATGATGTATTTACATCCGTTTGATGAATCTCTATATTATATATGGATGCAATTGCTATTAACAATCTTATATAGGTTATTCGTTTAACTGGTGAATAAGTATCAAAAAAGTCTAGACCTTCCTTTTGACGATATCCTTTGGCTACCAATCTTGCTTTATATTTGTTAGTAGAGCCATCTGGTTCCATCTTCATTTTGAAGATCCATTTGCAACCAATCGGTTTTATTCCAGGCAGAAGATCAATTATTTTCCAAGTTTTATTACTTAAAATTGAATCAATTTCACTTTTGATTGCTTCTTTCCAACATGAAGATTCAGCAGATGGCATTGCTTCTTTGTATGTTTAAGGTTCGTGTTCTAACATGTATATTAGAAAATCTGAACCAAACGTCTTGGACATTCTTGCTCTTAAGCTTCTTCTTGGTTCAACTTCCTCGATTTCACAATGAGTTTCATCATCATGTGGCTTGCTTGATTCTTCTCTTATCCTTTTAGGGACATAATTTTCTTCATTCCTTTTGTGCGGAAACACGTCTTTAAAGAACGAGGCATCTCGAGACTCTATGATTATATTGACATTAATATCAGCTATATCAGATTTGAATACCAAAAATCTATAGGCACTACTATTTTAGGCTGGCCCTAGATAGTAACAGTCTAAAGTTTTTGGTCCAAGTTTGACTTTCTTAGGAGGCAGAAATGGAACTTTTGCCAAGCACCCCACACTTTGATGTATTTAAAACTTGGAATGTGTCTTTTCCATAACTCATATGGAATTGTTCCTGTTTTATTGTGAGGAACCTTATTTAATAAGTGATTAGGAATATTTAAGGCTTCCACCCGTAAGTTCGTCGGTAGACCAGAGGTAGCATTGCATTTATCATATCTTTTAATATTCTAATCATTCTCTCGGCAATACCATTTTGTTGTGGTGAATATGGAGCTTTTATTTGATGAATTATACCCGTATCTACATAGAATTGTTCAAATGGTGATTCATATTCACCACCTCGATCAAATCTCAATATCTTGATCTTTTTATTTAACTGATTTTCTACTTCAGCCTTATGTTTTATAAACGATGTAATTGCTTCATCTTTACTATTCAAAAGATATACATAGAAATACCGTGTATTGTCGTCAATAAATGTGATAAAGTACTTTTTCCACCTCTTGTAGGTAAAGATTTAAAATCACATAAATCAGTGTGAACCAAACCTGGTGTTTCTGTACTTCCATCAACAGTATGAAATGGTTTTCTAACCAATTTTTCTTCTATACATGTCTTAGATTTGTAGTTTTTATCTATTTGGAATTTAGGAATTATCCCAAGTTTGCTAAATTTTTCATTTTTCAAAAATTTATGTGTCCTAATCTATCATGCCATGGTAAAATTTCATGCTCAACCAAATAAGAAACTTCCTTTTTATTAATAGCACAATCAGAATACATAGTTTTATTGCCGACTACGGCTACATTTGCCTTAAATAGGCCATCACATTAACAACCCCTTCCTATATAAATTCTGAAAGGAAGTCTGGATTAAGGATCTTAAGGCTAATTTAACACTAGATGATGGAGGGGGGAATAGTGTTTAATAGATTTTAAGACTTACATGGACTAAATTAAAATTATGAAATAAACATAACTTAATCACAGAACAATCACAGAATCAAACATAGATGCAGAAAGTAAATAAAAAGCAGTAAAAGGAAAGAATACACCAGATTTTATACTGATTCGGGGTTACCCTACGTCCAGTCCTGTACCAAGGAAAACATATCGTACATGTTTTTATTATACCAATGTCGAGATTACAATCCTTAATTTCTAAAGGCCTTGAGGTACCATCCTATCTTCGAGTTCGGGGCAAACTCTTTTAATTTACGGGACACAAGATCACCCAATTGATTTCCAAGCACAACCACACCTTATAAAGAGACTACAAACTTTTGATTACAAATTGATCCTATGTGAAGAGATTTAAAAGAATAGACATTTCTTTTAAAAATTGAAACTTTTGAATTTAACGGACACCATGTCAACATGGGGTATCCCATGATGTCCACATCCCTTCGTAAAAAACTATGTAAAATTTATTTTGAAAATGGTATTGAAAGGAAAACAGGATGAAATGATTCTGAAGCAAAGTAAACTAATTTTCCTATGTTTTAAAACAGAGAAGAGTAGAAAAATAATAGAATGTATATATATAAATTGAATTTTAAATCTCAGGTATATATATTATAAAAGAATTTTTAAAATTAGAAGATAGTACAAAAAACAATCAACGTTTAAAACAAGAGTTTATTTAAAAACAAAAACAAAGAATATTTTAAGTCTAAAACATCTTTTTGAAAATCATTTGAAAAGATAATATTTTAAAGCTAAAACATTTTTAAAAACAGTTTTGAAAATCATTTTAAAAACATTTTGAAGTAGTTTTGCAAGCTTCTTCCTATAGAATATTTCATCACATCTGGACTCGAGAACTTGTACAAAACCAGGATGTTCGTGGGTTTGTAAGCCACTTATCGTAGGTTAGTAAGCTACTTGTCGTGGGTTTGTAAGCCACTAAGAAGATAGAAATGGGGTCCATCCCAAATGAAATTCGGAATGAAGATTTCCATGCTATTATGAAGTTTTAACAAAAACTAGACACTTATCTAGAAATCTTGATCTTGATACTCTAGAGTCTTCAATCTTGATATCTCCATTCTGAATCTTGAGTCTTATACTGATCTGTCTTCAGTAATCAATACCTATATATATATCCTGCATTATTCGTGCATATACATATCTATCTAGACAATAGTGTTAGTATATATTTTATACTGTGCAGTTAAAGCGCTCGGCAGATTCAAAGCGGTGGAGGTGCAAAAAGTCATAGCGGGGATACAGCAAGGATATAGCAGGATATAGCGGATGACTCTAAAATAGCATAAAAACTCGTACTTAATGTTTTTACAAATATATAAATGGTAACTAAATGAAAAATTATCATTCAGTTGAATTATAATTAATACATAAATAATTTTAAATAAAAACATGTGCGAATATACTTTAAATAAACGTAAAACTGTTATATAACATAATTGAATTTAGTAGAATATTAGAGTATTTTGATTCCAGAAAATATATTAAAAATTAAATCAAATTAATTAGTTTCATAAATTTTATAATGTATAAATGTAATTTTTCAATTCATTTTATTAAAGAAGATACAGCGGAAACAACGGAATATAGCTACTATAACGGGATATAGCGGAAATAGCTAGCTTAAAGCGGAAAGGCTGTATGTTGGGGCTATATGGAAAAATCGTAGCAGTGGAAATCCACTATGAGATATAGCGGGGTTATAACGGGATAATAGCGGGATTATCGTCAAAACCAACATCTCAGTTCCTAACAATCTCCTCCTTTTTCATGATGACAACCTGTATTTATAAAATATACATTCCATACCATAACTCCTATCATAACTCCCCCTTACTCCATGACTCCCCCTTACGCCAATCATAACCCCTCCTTACTCCAAGCCAACTACTATTTTGTAACTTCTCCCCATTTGTCATCAACAAAAACTTCTTACTAATAAATTTCCTGAACTTGATATAAGATAATCAATTATAATACAATAGAGTAATCCATATATAAGTTGTAATAAGTGATAAGTGTGATCACAAGTATGAAATGTTATCACAAATGTGAAATGTGATCATGAGTGTGATCATAAGTGTAATACAGAAGTAAATCAATCATCATCCAATCATATTTACAGTAATTATTCAATTCGATCATATATACAAACCACACCAAATGTTTGAATAAGTCAAGTTAATCAAGTTTAAAACACACCAATCAAATCAAACAAATAACATACAGAATGACTAGACATTCCTTGGTACTTCCACCCTTCCATCTTTTCCAAAGATGGGGTCTACTTCGATGACATCCTATTCTTCTTTATCTTTGTCGAGAGTGACTGGTGGATTTCCTTCGAGATCGTCCTTGTTAAGGGCTGAGACCATCCAACGAAGGGCGTCGAAATGTCTCTCTTGCTCCTTGATTATCTGCATTTGACTCAATTCTAAGTGGTGCTGATTACAAAGTATGAATGTAAGGATATTCTTGATGGAAGTGAGAGTTTCTTCAAGATTATCACTTAGATTCTTAATCGGAGAAGCCATAATTCAAGAAATAGGAAGAAATATGAAAGAGAGTGATTAGAAATGAAGTTTGATAATGGAAGAAACAGGTATAAACAGGGGTAGAAAGTCGATTATAATGAATAGACACAAGTTATTTACATGAAATTATAATTTGAAAGTGTAACTACTTTCTACCTGTTGCATGTTGATATTGGAGGATGGGGTATGTCGACATCCCTCTGCCTAAAGTAACAATTTGATTTGTTTTGAATATTATGAACAAATCTATGCAACTAAAATTTGTATAATATAAAAAAAGTAATTACAGAGACAAATGAATTTGAATAACAGGAAATAAAAGATTTCATTAATGTATCTAGTCAACATTACATAAAATAGTATAAAATTAACTAAAATAAAAGAAAATACATGGATAGAACTTGAAGCAAACAAGATAACATGTACTAAAACTAATTAGATGAAGCTGAAGAAGATGATAGTCCAATCTTTCTACTAACTTTCCTGAAAAACTTGTTGATTTTAGTGGAAATCTTATCCATTTTCTTACTCATTGATCTTTTGAGTGTCTTTTGACTTTCCGCTATAATTCTTTGATTATTGAGAATGGTCATATTGGATGGATTAACGGGATTAGTAAGATATTCAATACTCTCTATTGAAGTTTCTTGATCTTTCTCTTCCTCCTCTTCAATTTCCATTCCTTCCTCTTCCTCTTCTTCTTCTTCCTCCTCCATTTCTTCTATCTCTTCGTGAGTAAGCGTTTCTTCCTTTTCCGTAAGTGTTTCACATGGTTAAAACACTAATGGAATTTGCATAAGTGAAATGTTTCCATGGTTGAACACTTTTCTAGTTATAAATTCTTCCCTTTTGAAACCAACTCCAAAGTAATTAAAAAACGAAGTAAGATAAACTCCATATATAATGTGTTATCACCCATAGTAAAATTCTTGGGCCTTAGCTCATCCAAAATAACTTGAGCCCAATTGATATCATAATTTCCAAAAATTGCAAAAAGAGCTTTGCAAGCTTTCAAAGTTGGCTTGTTGTAGTTTCCCAATCTTGGTATAAGGGTGTGTTGAATAAAAAGGCTAAAAATTCTTGCTTTTGGATGAAAATAACGATTTCTGAATTCAAAATTTTCATCCCCTTCAAAGATGTGACGGAATGTCTCTGGATCATTTTCATTTATTTGAAATTCCAAGGGATTCATTCGGGTAAAAATTTCACAATCCAAAACTATTTGTGTTTCTTTAACACTACTCCAAATTTGTCCATCTTGTTCATCATAAAAACCACGATCCAAATTCGCATAAAACATCTTAACAAGTTGAATAACATACAAAATCATTTTGTTTGTTATCTACAACACTAAGAATAGAATATTGTTGAAAAAGATTTTCAATTTCATAAGAATGAAAATCTTCAAAAATAGCAAATTTCCCCATATGAAATTAAGAAATCTGGTAAGAAACCACGGTGGTATGTCAAGCATTGTTGGGATACTGGGAAACTGATGAGGCGACGACAAGTATACTAACTTTTTTTGATTTAATAATTTGACGCGATCAACAAATAATGTATCAGATTTTGAATGTACAGGCAGAGTCAGATAGAAACTCTGCAAACAGAAATAAAAATCCCATCATTCATTGTGGAGGGTCGAAGTCATTTCAGCAGTATCAGCAGGAGTTGGTAAATTTACTGAATGATAATTTTAAATAGTTTATGCTATATAATTTTGAATGTATAATAATTGTATGTAAAAATCTACTTCAGGAAGCTGTGGCGCATAGTCCCGTGGGCTATATGGACGTGTTCACTCGTACGCATGCTGTCGAGCATGTAAATCCGAATGGGACTGTTTCGTATACATGGCACGTCGATAAATCCAACAGGAGCCATGTAAGCATATTTCATTTTATGCAGTATTAGTAATTGTTCTACTTGTTAAACTATAATGAAATAAGATATAATGTTATTAATTTGTTAATGCATGAAAAGTTTATGGAGCAGCGCCAGAAACTCCTTGCTGATACGGGTTGAGATAAGTTGACGACTGATGAGGAGGATGCTATTTTTGAGTCCGTTATGGATCCAGCAGAGCCTGACAGACGATATAGATTTGGCAATCAAGTGGTAAATAATTTATTTTACTCCTAATTTGATATTTAAGTCATAATTCTATGTTAGAATATATAATTTTATCTTAAAATACTTCAAATATGCTATTTGGACCTTTTCAAAATAATAAACTTGAATTTTATTCATTTTTTCATTATTTAAAAATATTTGAACCTTGAAAAATCCTCCATATTGAATTTGAATTCAAACCAACTAAATGACTTTATCACACCAGTAAAGCACAAGAAGGGAGAAGATATGAACATTATGTTACTTACTAGCTTACAGAGATATGCACATACATTTACAAAGATCTCACAGCTAAATTAAATATTTATTACAAGCCAGCAGTCAGAGACGGGGTCGACAGAATAGAGCTCAAAGCGATCTAGCAGATATCGAAGATTTTCAGGATAGAGTGTCCCAGCTGGAGGAGCAGAACCGCCAACAGGTCATACAGACCACACAGTTGTTAGAGTATATGCAGCAGTATGGTGGCCGCTTCCCTTCCTCGGCTGGCTCTGGATCTGGAGGAGATTGATTGATTGATTGCTTTTTCAGGTATGTTTTTTTTAGTTTTATATGATTTGGTAGACGGTGGAGGTAGTTGTTGATTTTTATATGATTATGTTTGATATACTTGTTTATGTGGTTGTATGACGATGTGGATGTTGATGATTTTGTGTTATGTTGTATATGTATAACATGGTAGAACACTTTTTGTTTGGGTTGTTGTGAATGTTGGAATGGTTATGTATATTATGTATTTTATTTTGATGTAATTTGATGTATTTGTGTGTTTGATGAATTTTGCGTAGTTTAGATTTTGATATTTGGTTGGAATATTGTGTACTGGATTCTGCAGTATTGGTGTAATAGTGTTTGGATATGAAATGTGCATGGAAGGCTATATTGCAGCAGGAATAAAAAAAATACAGCAGATTTCCGACGACTTTCGACAGCTTTCAGGTAACAGTTTTCCGACGGCTTTAGACAGCATATAAGCCATTTTTTCCAACGGCTTCCGACAAGCGTCGGAATCCGTCGGAATCCATCGGAGGCTTCGGAAGCCATCGGAAACACTGCGCCTCGACGCCTTATTTTCTGACGACTTTTTTGACGGCTTCCGACGGCCGCCGATGGTTTTCAGCCGTCGGAAAATACTGTTTTCCTTGTAGTGTAATAAGCTCCGGCATACACCTTTAGACAATTCTTCCACTCCCAATGCATATAATCCATACTACCTAACATTCCCATCCATCCTCTACTGCCATCCATCTCTATTAATCTTGTTATTTCAGCTTCATTTGGTCTTCGTAAGTATTGACCGTCGTAAATGTCGACAATAGTTTGACAAAAACGGTCCAAAGATTCTAATACCATGCTTTCCCAGAACGCAATTCCCATCCAAAGTGTCCGCAGGTCCTGCATATGCAAGCATTCTCAACGCAGTAGTCATTTTTTGGATACCAATTAATCCTTAAGTATGAGATGCATTAGGTTTGAAGATAAAGTATTTATCATGCTATTTAATAGATTGTAGGATTCTAAGGAACAAAGGTCGGCGCATGCAAAATCTTCTTCTAAAATCACTATCGGTGATAAGTAGAATTTGGATTAAAATAGACTTCCATCAGTCTTTCATTGTACCAAGAATATATGTGATTTATATAGCGACAGCAAATAACTGATCCATCTTGCTGCCCACTGGATTGACCAACTTGTTGCACAAACATAGCTATTAGGTCTCATTCATGATGGAAATGATCTTCCATCATCTCATCAAATCTATCATCGAAACATATAAGATCTTCATCTAACAATACTTTTGGAGTTGGAAATATATTAGATATGAATAAGCATTAATGAATAAGATTATCATGGGTATTTATAGTAGCTGCATAGTTTTCTTCACATAGAAGTAAAATTATTGAAGACAAAGTGGCTTAGTGTCCTCTCACATTTGAACACTATAGCCACGTTGTAGAGTTTTCTTCACATGGCGGCATACTTATTGACGATAAAGTAGCTTAGTGTCCTATCACATTCGTACCCTGTATCCACATTGCAAGTCTTTTGTGACATGAAAACATCTTATTGAAGATACTATTTCCTATCACATTCGAACATTGTAGCCACATTGCATAGCTTTTTTCACATGGCAGCATACTTACTAAAGACAAAGTGGCTCGCTGTCTTGTCACATTTGAATATTGTAGTCATATTGTACAGCTTTCTTCACATGGAAGCATACTTATTGAAGACAAAGTGGCTCGATATCCCATCACATTCGTACATTGTAGCCACATTGCACATCTTTATTCACATGGAAGCATACTTGTTGAAGACAAGGTGGCCAGTGTCCTATCACGTTCAAACACTGTAGCCAAGTTGCACAGTATTCTTAACATGACAACATACATATTTAAGACAAAGTGCCTTAGTGTCCTATCACATTCGAATGTTATAGCCACATTGCATAGTTTTCTTGACATGGCAGAATATGTATTGAAGACAAAGTGGTTCAATGTCCTACCGCATTCGAATAATGTAGCCATGTTGCACACAACTGTTGACATGGTAGTAAAATTATTAAAGACAAAGTGGCGCATCTTGGTTAATGTGTGTGCATGTCTATAATATATATATATATATATATATATATATATATATATCATATTGCTTAGCAAACCACTCTAAAATCATATCATCCCATTAAGCATACAAAAAATAGTGGATTACAACCATACTTTCTTACCCTCGTCTTACTCATATGAAGGTCCTATAATAAGAAACTCTGCCAAATATGTATTCTCCCTAACCACCAACTGAGTGGTACGTTGAAATGAAGGAAAGACATTATAAAGATCTAAGAGAGCATGAGAGAGAGTTGCATGAGTGTAGGTTATGAAAGATGGAAGATGGCAAAGAGCAGAGTGATGTAGCCACAATAGAAGAACTTAAAGGAGGCACAATACATGCCACCAAGTCCCTCAAACAGATCAAGATGATGACACTAGATCAATATACTATAACCGTGGAGTTTTTGTTATGTATTCTATCATAAGGAATAGAACTTCCATCGATCGATGCCACTATAGATGCCACAATTTTCCCGACGTTTGTGGACTTTGGCAATGGCTTGATGATCTTTTACCTCGTCGAGCGGTTGTGTATGCAACTGAACTAGAAGAACAGATTGAAATGCTCTAGAGGCCACTGAGTTTAATTCAGTTATTAAGTGGTCTAAGATAGTATTTTTAATCGGTCTTTGTGTTTGTTTTAGATCTATGTTATCATTTCTTATCTTGGTTACCTAGTTTCAGTCATGAGATTATCTTGTTTATATTAGTCTATTTCAGTATTGGTTGTCCTAAATGTTAGTTTCAATTATCGTTTCAATTAAATATTTATTAATTTTAAGTACTTGCTTGAAGTTGAAATTGCATACAACTTACTTCATATAAATAAATAACTAACTTAATTTGAATTCGAAAGTACATAGAACTTACTCAAAGTAAATAGCTAACCCAAACATCATTCAAATTGTTGAACATAGCTGACACAAAGATCATTTGAAGCATATCCAATCAAATTAGTTTGGTACTCCCACAAATATCATGAATCAAACGTTGATCGTGTTAACTGGAATAGGTTTTCCTCCCCTACTGTATCTATAATGCTTCTGTATCTTCGACAAGATCTAGTAAATGTGACATAAGTACTTTGAGTTTGCAGAGTCCTTTAAATTAATCTACAACCAGGATGATTATTAAATGCTTCGTTTAGAGTAACCTAAAAATCTTGCTCCAACTCCTATTCCATGTGTCTACGGCCGGCTTGTATGATCTCTTTGATTAGTACCAAATAATCTTGTGGAGTCCAACTTTCATTTTCCATTGAATCTGTTATGAACTTTCACTTAAATAGATAGTTCATAATCCACATCATACGAATCAAGTGTGATCTGAATAACCACGTGGTGAACATCCGCGAACTTAGGGAGAAACAAACACAAGTGTATTTGTTTTTGCACAACTGTTTCTTTTCGAATTTGATCACAAGAAAGAGTCAAAGCGCCAACCCTTCCTCTTAGACACTACTACTGATCAGCATGACTTTCTTTCTTGAGTAAGGTAAGGGTTACAAGTATTTTTATTCATGTTATGGATGGATAACTTTATGATATGGATATAGTAAAAATATCATCATCAATAGAATGAGAACCATTAATAGCATAATACGTACACGAGCAAAACAATAGTCTATATGGAACTTCTATGAAACATAAAAACATGTATAAGAATACATATAGAACAAGAACACATATATTGACAAAACATGTATGAGAAAAACAACAAAAATTCTATGTGAGGGGAACCAATACCACATCCCTCGTTGTCGCTACCGTTTTCATCATCATCACTATCATTATTGACGCCATCAAAGTCATGTGGCTTTTGTAGCGACTGCTGTTGCTGAATCTGAGTCTAGTACTCATGTATCTGAGCGTTATACATAGTCTGCTGCTACTAAAATGCAGTCTGATAAACCTGATACATGTACTGAGCAGATTATGCTGCAAAAAAGAAAAATTATACATATGTGGAAATGTAATTGCAGTGAATTATACAAAAATTTAAAGTCGTGTATACCTAATGCAGTTGATATAAACCGATGGAGGGTGCACCCTGAACATCATCAACTGCCGGAAACGACAGTGGATACTCAACAACCTCGCCTTGTAAAAGTATATACTCTGAATGCATCCTGAAAGGAACCGAACATGGGAGGTTGTCTATACTGAGAGGATGTAGGCTCAAAGGTAGGAGATACGCTGGCCAATATGGTTGAAGTTCAAATCCTATATATAATCAGGTAACGAGTAAGCATATAGGGCTACTCGAGCCCAACATGCATCAAATTCTCTGGGTACAGTATAGGACTCACCAGCTGCCCATCTCGTGGCCCTCATATCAGCAATATAATGTTGAAAATAAACTTGATTTTGTTAATCTGAATTTTTCCATATAGGAAATATCTAGAGTATATGCTAGATGTTTATGGAATATATATGAAATTATATAAGAGAATATTTAGGAGAGATTTATGGAATATTATATTTGAAATTGTATAAGAGAATGTTTAGGAGATATATGTGGTGAACCGTTAGATTAAGTGAATCTCCACCATTTATTTGAGATGTGACCTCCTATAAATAGAGATAGAATCGCACATTTAGGATGTAAGAGAAAAGAAAAATGTAAGAAAAATATGAACTCTTGTAGTATAGTTTAGTAATAAAAAAATTCTCATTAAAAAAAAAATCATTTTTTCCTTCCCTTATCTCTTATATATCTTCTTCTAAAATAAAATCTATTTGTCATTGAAGAAAACTTCCAACAAAGTGGTATTAGTGGAAAAGAATGAAGATAGTCTAATACTAGTTTGTTGGAAGTTTTCTTCAATGATGGCGACAATTGGTATTAGACTATCCTTAAATTCCAATTGTCGCCATCATCGAAAAGACAAAAACTTGGGGCATACTAATTGTGGAAAAGAATGAAGGTAGTCTAATACCAATAGAGGAAAAGAATGAAGATTGGAACTACAAGTCTCAATACCAATTGAGGAAAAGAATGAAGATCAAATAGACAATTCCAAAAAATAGAGGTATTCCCTTACAAGTCCCAATACTCACCAAGATCAAATATGACGATTGGAATTTAAGGATGACGGCTCTCCATGGAGCATACGATGTGTGAGAGATAGTCGAGAAAGGCTACACCAAACAAAAGAATGAAGATAGTCTATCTCAAACTCAAAGCAATAGTTTGAGAGACTCAAGGATGAGAGACAAGAAGGTTCTTTGTCTAATCTATCAAGCATTGGATCATGATATTTTTGATAAGATTTCAGGATCAAAGTCGGCCAAAGAAGCATGAGAAAAGCTTCGAACATCCTACAAAGGAACCAATCAAGTCAGTAAGTTACATCTTCAAACTTTAAGAGGAGAATTTGAAACTTTGCATATGAAAGAAAGTGAACTTGTCTCTGATTACTTCTCAAGAGTTTTAACGGTTACTAAAAACCTAAAAAGAAACGGTGAGAAGTTAAATGTTGAAATAATTATGGAGAAGTTTCTTAGATCATTAGATCTAAAGTTCAAACATATTGTCGCCATTATCGAAGAGACAAAAACTTGGAGGCCATGGCAATAGGGGAACTTCTCGGTTCATTGCAAGCTTATGAAGAAAAGAAAACGAAGAAGAAAGAGATCATGGAGCAAGTACTCAAGACACAGATTGATTCAAAAAAGGAAGAAAGCAATCAAAACCAAGACGAGGTTATGGTCTAGAACGAGGACGAGGTCTGGATATGGACACAGACAATGCTGAAGACCCAATAATGGCAACAACAATAACAACAACAACAAAGAGGAGAAAGATCAACAATAGGTCATAGAGGAGAAAATTCAAAGTCAATGCATGACAAGTCACGCGTCAAATGCTACAATTGCAAAAAATTTGGACATTATGCTCCTAAATGTAGAGCTCCTAGCAATGATAAAGTTGAACAAAAGGCCAATTACGTTAAAGAAAGAAGTTAAGAAGATGGTACTTTACTGTTGGCTTACAAGGAAAAGAAAGATGAGTTAATCTCCAAGGACTATGGAAGATTGTCGAAAATGGTTATGAATAGCTGAATTATTTAGAGAGCATGTCGCAAACTGACAAGAAAGCATTTGCGAAATTACGATGAAATGAGCATCATGCTCGTGTTGTGATAAATGCGAACATCGATGAAGTAGCGTATGATCATATACTTGGAGAAGGTTCCGTAAAAAATTCATGTAATTTGTTGAAAAAGTATATGGAAAGAAGAAGGAAAACGTGTAGAGAATGGAGAAAAGAAGATAAAAACAAAGCAAGCGAAGATGACATAAACGATGGAAAATGCGGAAGCAAACGTGATGAAAATGAAGAAGACATAAATCAAGGAGATGAAATTCAAGAGCTTTGAAGAAATTTGAAATATGAGCAAAAATCCGAAGAAATGAAAATGGTGAATGTTAATAAATTAAAGTAGAAATGATTAAAGAGGGAGTAAAAGTGGCAAGCGATGAATTTCGTGATCGTGAAAATAAAGAGGTGAGCAAAGCTTATATAATTATGAACAAACCTATTTTTCAAGTAATGTTTTCTGAAATGGCATGCAAAAGTGAAACTCAAAAAATATACATAGAAATTTGAATGGTCAAAAACTGCAAGAACGAAGTTATGAAAGAATCCAAAGATAATATGATACATTCAAAATTTATGGTATAGAAACAAGGCGGATTTTAGAATGCATACTTTATGGAAATTTTTATTGTGATGAAGAAGGACGAAATGAAAGAAGTAAAACAAGAATTCGTGAACTTGCATTAAAAATCTAGTAGACATTTGGTAAGAAGGTCAACACAATGATTTTTTTTTTGGATAATATCACTATTTTTACCGAAGCACGTGAAATACAAAGGTTTCAAGCATTACTTGGTATTACAAAATCAAGTTTACACGGAGGTGTTGGAAATAAACTTGATTTTGTTAATCTAGAAGTTTCCATATATGAGATATCTAGAGTATATGCTAGACATTCATGGAATATATGTGAAATTACATAAGAGAATATTTAGGAGATATTTATAGAATAATATATTTGAAACTATATGAGAGAATATTTAGGAGATTGTACGGAGAATCTTTAGATTAAGTGGATCTCCACCGTTTATTTGAGATGTGACCTGTTATAAACAGAGGTAGATTCATTCATTTAAGATGTAAGAGAAATGTAAGAAAAAAAAATATGAACTTTTGTAATAAAGTTTAGTAAAAAAAAATTCTTCTTATAGGAAAAATCCATCGTTTTCCTCTCTCACCTCCTATCAATCGTCTTCTAAAATCGATTCTATTTGCTACAAAGGTCAATTATGACAATTGGAGTTTATGGATGATGGCTCTCCTTGGAGCACACAAATATCTCCATACGTATCATCCCATTGAAGCGGGTCATAGGGAGTGCGAACTATACCATGCAATTGCAACGAACACTATTCCCCTGAACACCATATGAAAGGACGTGGAGGGACCTGAAAGAAAATCTCACGTCTCGAAAGAGCGAACTCAAAAGTGAGGGGACGATCATCGCCGGGCTCCATAACTGATAATACTCCCGCCAAGGAAGAATGATAACGTTGTCACACCGTCTCATATCCTTCTGATGTCTGGCCTCCATCAACTCACTATGCACCTCCTGTGCAGCACGGTGCACATGCATAACATTCCTCCAACGACGTAATCTAGAAAATATAAGATGTAATCATTGTAACTTTCACTTCAGCAATGAGTCATGGGTGCATGTTGGCTATATACTCGTAGTATCAAAAAGGCAGGATGTGCTAAAAACAATACATTTGTCGAGACTGCTGTAGCTTATAGGTATCCAACGCCACATACAGATAACTAAGGATGACGATACCGTAGTCGTATATATGTATAGTCCATCTACGTCTGCCAAACCAGCCAAATATGCAAATCTAATCGTGCCATTATTGTTTGTGGAAAATGCGGAACCAAACAGATATAATAAAAAGGATGAACAACATGAGTGTGCATCTCCGCGTCGTCCCTATAGTCTACTATACACTGCTATAGACATGTAAGTATGACAGCGGATCCTTTGATCTCGTCATCGGCCAAAGCCGGTAAATAAGCGGAATATGACTCAAAACCCTTAAAAGAACTATCAAAGGGAATTGGCGCGTGGTATGGTCGACCAACCTCTATACCACTCAGTATATAAAATCTAAAGTAGTCAATTCCAACTTCAAATCTTGAAAATGAAACGTGTGAGTGGTAGACCATCCTATCTTGGTAAGGACCTCTATTATGCAACGGTCGATGTGTGCAAATATAGGTAACTCTAGAAAATTAATAAAACATGATGCATGTAGTCTATCCCTAATCGGCTGAGGTAATGAGACAAAATACTTTTAAAATGCATCTATACTAACTATCCCGCATTGTTATGTGACGAACCTATATAAGTAGTTATTTAACATTAACGGTAAACTAAGCAAATCAATAACATTCATATTTTGTGACAGGCGTATTTATACAATAATTACGTATTAATATTGTACATGTGGCGTCGCTAGCTATAGTAAGTCGATGTGCTTTGGTAGGAGACAGCTCGTGCAAACATCGTAGATCGTCTGTAGTCACGGTAGCATCCGTAATAATACGATTTGCATCGGCATTGACATCTGTCGTGTAACAGAAGGTCCATTTACCAATTTTGATGGATCGTTCGGTATTTCGACGTCTCGGTGAATAGAGATGTAACTTTGTAACTTCTTCTGCACTCTCCACCGTTGGAGGTGCTCTCTAAAGTCAAGCATAAGTAGCAGTGTGCCGTTTCTTCTATTAATGGCGACCTTGACTGTAAGCCTGCGACATGGGATTCTCAGAAAGGCGAGCTCACAAGATTTCAGGCTATTCGGCCCCTCAAGTAGTGATGGCTCTTCAAATCAAATTGGGAAGTCGCTGAACACTGCCTTTATTCACTATGATTAATCGTCTACATTATGAATATCATTTTTTTTAAGACCATTTTAAAGTTTCTAACCACTTGAGAGCTATAGGTGTGTGCATCGTTGCGTTACTCGCTTACGTTTTGGAGAACTTTATTGGATCAAACATGAGTACAGTGCTTCAAAATAGAAAATAATGTATACCAATTGGATAGGTAAATTATATGCTACATTTAAAGGGGCAAAAAACAAAACAAAGTTATTAAAAGGATCTCAAATGGGATTCACAGTTTATACGCTGGATAACTTAAAATTATTTGAGGTCATAATTAAAGTTATGCACACTGTATATGCAATGCCTTAATAAAACGTACATAACATAACTATAATGTGTGCACATATAGAACATAACATACGAAATATAATCCTTTTAATATCACACCCAAACTTAACACAATGTTACTCCATCGTAAATAACAATATACCATACTAAAAATTCCTTAGGCAGACAAATCCATGTCCCATCATACCATCAGTTTCCTCAAACCATTACTCTCCTTTTCAACTTTATCGGCAAACCATTCTTTGGTTGAGTTACTATAGAGACCTTTGGTTTGGGCACATAGCCTTCAACTGGTCGAATTTCAAAATTGTACAACATAGCAGCAACCACCAACTTTATCTGAGTAAATGCCATATTTTTACCTAAACATGACCTTGGTCCAGAATGAAATGCAATGAATTTGTACGAGGGCTCATGCCTTATCGTCCCTTTTTCCGTAATCCATCTTTCTGGTTTATACTCCAGGCAATCCTTTCCCCATACACCTTTCATCCTCCCCGTTGCATATGAACATATAATCACTTTCATTCCTTTATAAACTCTGTGTCCGCTTGGTAGTATGTCATCTTTTATAGGTTGCTTGTGGTTGAAAGGAATAGATGGGTACAGTCTCAGTGTCTCACATATTGCTGCATGCAAGTACACAAGGGAGTTTATCTCCTCCGCCTCGAATACTTCCATTTTGGTGGATGTTGGCTTAACATTTCTCAACTCTTCTAGAATTTTCTTTTCAACCTCAGGGTGTGTGGAAACTAGCCAAAAGAACCAATTGATGGCAGCTGATGTGGTGTCTTTACCTGCAGCTATGAAGGTGAGCAGCGTGTCCCTAATGAACTTGTCGCTGAATTTTTCGTTGTCATTTGGATTGTCGTTATTTAGATTTAAATATGGTGTCAAAAGGTCGAAAGATCCTTCATTTACCCAATCTTGATCAGCATCTCTTTTTTCACGAATACATTGATATATGAAGTGGTTTACTACTTCTGTTGCCTCTAACGTTTTCTTCTCCTTCCCCACTCGCATCCACTTCAGAATCTTCCAGATGAACATCGGAACAGTGTGTCTGAAAAAAAAGACTTCTTCCAAGTACAACGTCGCTTCATCAAAAGGTATGGTAGGAAAATCAGGATGGAGACTGCCTGGATCAACACCAAGGACTAAAGCGCAGGTAATATCGAAAGTGAACCTCAAGAAAACATGGTCAAAGTCAACAACTCGATCATGCTCAATGAAGTGGTTCATAAGAGGAAGGAGCACATTAGACACCTTCTCTTTAGTGCATTTCTCAACGTACGATCGGAACCTTTTATCGCTAATATGCGCGAGGGCCATTCTTCTTTGAACCATCCACGATTCTCCATCGGCATTGAATATTCCATCTCCCAACACTTCAAATATTTGTGCAAAGTTGTCACCTTTTGAGTAGTTGTTGAAATGTGTACTGTAAATGTAGTTGATGTTTTCAGGGTCGCACGTAAGCAAGAAACCTGAATTCATGAACGATGGGCCAAAATTGAATTGTAAAGTGTGTTTGAATTCTTGAAGGGCGGAAGCAGCAAAATCATGCATACGGTCATTATTTACAACCAATGATGGAATCATGCCCAAAATTGGCCAGTCCCATAAAACATTGCTCCCGTTTCGGTTTTTATGAATGGCGAGTATGATGAATGTTGCTGCTGATAAGAGTATGAGATAAAATTTGGAGAAAGAAAAGGCCTCGTCTTGCATGGGTACTACCAGAGAAATATTATGGTTCATATTTCTCTTCTTTTCCTACTCTGTTTCTTCTTTCTGTGGATTGAGATTTATGGGAGGTTATATAAGATGGTGTGGATTGTTATAGATGCTTGCACATATTCAATCGTGGACGAGATTTATATACATGATTGAACTTATTCCTTAGTACGAACCGTTATTCTTTATTTATTACATGAGTGGTTAACGTTGAGCTATATTTAGGAAGGAATTCTATCTATAATTGTACGAAAAATCTATACAGTTAGGATCACATTGTAAAATGAGTTTTATCATACGGTTGGCTTAAACGCATAGCTGGATTGTCAGACGTTTCCAGTTTATGATCACATAATCTGATCGTACTAATGTCCATGGTGGGTCTATTTTTCTTAATTGCTTCATAGCTCCTTTTTTTTCTTATTTAATTGATTTTGCTTTTTAGTTACATATCCACATCATTCATGACGCATACCATATATTGTATGTTATTTGTTAATAATATTTTTGTGATATTTTGACAAAGCAATCCTGCCGGCGGAACCATAGATCGTTCGTCTAAAATGAATAGAGTAATATATGCTCATCCGGGCGTTATACAGCTGATAGACCAAGCCGGATTTGAACTGGTTTTAGGGTGGGGCACATCCAGTTGGATCACCATCTTATCAATGCTTTGGTGAATAAATGGAGGCCAAAGACATCTACATTTCACCTACGTGCTGGAAGATGACTATCACGTTTGGTGATGTTGCGTGCTTACTTGGCACACCCATGGACGGTGCTCCGTTGACCAACTCTGAGCCAGTTGATTACCTTAGTTTATGCCAAGAGCTCCTAGGTTTAACTCATCCACTAGAGGAGTGGTAGGAAAACGAAATGATACGACAAGATGATTTAGGCAACAATTTGCGGACGACATACTAGCAGACGCTACGGAAATTCAGATTCATTAACGAAGCAAAGCCGTTATATTGCATATTATATGCTCGAGGTTGATATGCGATCATTCGAAGACACGGATATGACTTAGATGACTTCCATTTTTAGAAAACATTGATGTTTGTCGCCAGTATTCGTTGGGCAGTGCAGTTCTAGCGTATACGTAGTGCAAATTAACGAGGCTTGCTGTAACGACCCTAAATTTTGAACAATTTAAATTGAAAATATTTAACTAATTTTAAATATTTGAATAACTGTTTAGCTTGAATTCTCAATATAACTATGAATATACCGATTAAATTTTAGAATATAATCTATTGAAAGTTGAATAAAAATTTGAATCTTCAATTTTAAGCTGTTTAAAAATATTTCAAATGCTTGTAAAATTCATATAGATAATACTGAAGATAATAGAAGCTTCAGAATTGAATTTGAAAGTGATTTGATCAGTTTTGAAATTTTATCGTTTGAATCGATATTTAAAAATAGCCTTCCGAGGCACAGTCTCGGAATTCGACGAAACCAGTTCCATTGGATCCGGAATATTGTATTATTATCGAATTTCAAATTTCGTAGTGATTGGAGTTGTTGTGTGATCGTACGGCAAGTAAACACGTTGAACTTAAATCGAATTCAATTTAAATTTATAATTTGAATTTGGTTACATCAGCACTTTTGGCCTCAACTCAAAACACTGTAGAGGTAAGGTAAGCACGTTAATTTCAACGACCTTTTCTCTGTAAATCACGTAACCTTGTCCCCTGCTGCTCCTTTTAAAACACACACGAGCAAAAGTTTTTTTTTCTCGTTCAAAATCAAAATTGAATGGCCGAAGCCCCTCTCTCGGATTCAAATAAAAAAAAAAATCGAATTCAAATCAAATAAAAATGGCAACCTCCTCACTTTCGTTCGAACGAACGAAAATCTCGTTCCAATATATATACGAAGTCGAATCAAATCAAAGGCGGGCACGATGAAATCGATGCTAGAAGGAGGCGCGATTTCAAATCTGGTGGCGCGTACGTGCTCGCGTAGTCTTGGGGTGCGCGCGAGCAGTTGAATTGGGGCGATGGCGACAGGGCGTGAAGGCGATCGTGATTTCGAGGCAAAGGAGACTCGCAACTGGGTTTGGTGGATGGTCGACAAGCGGCAACTCACCGATGGTTTCGCGTGAGGCAGCGCGAGGTTCGAGTAGGAGGGCGTGAATTCGTGATGGCGACCTAGAGCTCGTCGAGTTCGTCTCGACCAATGGAGCGGCACTCGCGTGACTCGGTGCAGTGAAGGTCAGGTAATTGTTGTAGTTTATTTTAGTTTTTGAATTAGGATAGTTAAATTTTTTTTAGATAAAAATGTTGATTTCGATAGATAAGTAAAAGAAAAGAAAAAAAAAGGAAAAAAAGGGTTACAGTAAGAAAATCATACTGTTTGTTGTAGAAGTGTAAAAGGAAACAAATTATAAGCAGAAAGTAATATGTAGTTTTAATTTGGAATGATAATGTATTATGAAAAAAAAATTGTTTAATATCAAATTTTTAGTTAAATGAATTTATTAACAGGAAGTGGTTAAAGAAAAAAAAATGGTTCAAGTACTGTATTTAAAAGAAGATCTGTTTGAAGTTAAAATTAAAAAGAATTTTTTTTGTCTAAACTAGATTTTTAGTTGATTAATAAAAAAAAAGAAAAGGGGAATTTAGTTTTAGTTTTAAATTTTTGATTAAATAAATTATTAAGAGAAATTGATTTAAAATAAAGATATTAGTGTAAAATAAAATCACGAGTTAGTTTAAAGTATTTAAATGTTAATCAATTGTGTAAATGTTTATATAAGGTCAAAACCAGGAAATCGAGTCAAGATTGGATCGGACTGCAAAATAAATCAAAGGTGAGAACTTCTCACTCAATCAAAATTTTGTTTGATTTAAATTTTAAATAGTTAAATTTAAAATTGGTTGATTGAGTGATTATATGCTTGAATGATGATATATATATATATATATATATATATATATATATATATATATATATTGAATTGAAATAGACCCTATACGCCGCCTATTAAGCGGATGTTATTTATTAAACTCATGTATAGTGATATTCCACCTCGAAGTGGAATTGGTATTATATATGTACTTGGAGTTGATTTTCCCGCATTATATAGCGGATGAGACCCTATTGCGCCGCATAATAGCAGATAATAATTTATAAATCCTATATACTGTGATATCCCGTCTTGAAACGGGATTGGTATTGTGCTAATGTCTGTGGATGCAGGAAAACAGGTTGGAGGGATCCAACTGGATTCCTCAAATAATTGAATTGGTTTCAATATTGCGTGTTGATTTCTTTTTATCATAATCTCTGTGTGATTATCTGTATGATTGAAATCGTTGAAGGAGAAAATTTAGCCGAATAAAAATTATGGTATCATTAGATATCGGAAATAAATAAAATTTGATTTTTGAAATAAGTAGTAGATAAATTTGTAAAATGGTTTGAATTGGGATATTTGAATTATTATAAATGGTTTATATAAAAAGAATTGTAAAATTGATATTTATAAATTAAAATATTGGGATTTTAAACAAGTTTTTATAAGAGTTGAAATGAATTATAAATGAATTCATAAGTGAATGAAATTTATAAATTGTGAAGTTATAAAAGGAAATGATTTTTGTAAAATAAGAGAATTATAAATAATTTACTTATAAATTGGGTTTTAGCATTTAAATGATATGTAAATAGAATTTGTTAAGTAAGGGATTTTATAAGTTGAAGTTTTTATAAAATTATAGATGTGAATTTATAAATGTTATTTTATAAATCCGAAATCAATTGAATTCGATAGATTAAACATAGAAGTTTATTAAAGGAAATGTATCCACGATTTTGGACAGTGGATAACCTTCTAAATAAAACGTGTAGAAAATGTTGAATTAGGATTAACGAAGTATATTCACGATTTTGGATAATGAATAATAGATTAAGGAAATGTTTTGGGGAAAAAGATATTTTAAATAGAATTAAAACGATTAGAGATGTTTTAAATGTATTAAGTATTGAAAACATAGATTTCAACATTCATTGTTGAAATAGGCGTTTTCAAGGAATTGAAGGAAATGGTGGACTATAACATTGTTGTTATAGTAAATGATTTCCGAAAGGAAATGTCTTATACAGTATTGGGATTTATATATCTATCTAAATTTCGAATCCCTATACTGGAGATTTTGGGTCGTCGTAACAATGTTTTACGCAACATTTGTTTGGACTCAAATAAAAGTGTTAAAGAAAATGTTTCCCTTCAGAAATGAAATATATACTTAATATTAATTTAAGTATATCGAATATTTTCCAAATGTTGAAAATAAATAGATTTGTGAAATACTTATTATTAAATAAGTAGGGAAATGTTTTTCCAATATGAAATGAATGTTTTGAGAAATTATCTTTTTAAAGATAAATTGAAAGTGAATATTTGAAATCGATTTGAAAATCGTATATTCACATATATTTTGGAAATGTAAATTTAATATGGAATTTATAAATGAAATTGGAAAATTTGGTTTAAAAATAAATATCGATTTATTTTTTAAGTATGGAAATTATATATATATATATATATATATATATATATATCTTGTAAAGATATTTTTAGAAAATAAATAATTTGGAAAATTATTTGGAATCTGGTGATGTTGTGCATACCTATTGATAGTTAAATAACCGACTATTAATATTTACCTTTGAATAGGTATTTGTTGTGATTTGTTTGAATTTGAATGCTACACTTATTTTTAAAATAAGCGCTCACTATTCGGGTTAGCCGGGAAAGAACCTTGGGGTCGTATAACCCATTCCGATTATGTGATACGTCGTAATGGATAGCATTGATGACCGGTGTTGAAGACCAGATATTGATGAAAACGGAAGGATTACCGTCGAATGTTTCTGCATCGGCTGATCCCCGATATAGAAATTTATTACCCTTTGTGATGGGAAGTCCTGTCGTGATTAGTGAATATCCAGATTGCAAGGACTTCTTTGTAAGTTCCTTCGGTTCCGTTCAATCTCGGAACGGACATGTATGGATGTGTGTCTGACGTGACAATTTGAGATGTAAAGCTAGTTTCTATCAAATATATTTCCGTTGGTGGCGGAGAATTTATTCTCTTAGCTTAACACCCTTAGAGGTTATGTAGTTGATGGTTACTAGTGATACATTCCCAAATTGGTAATGTGGCATACGAAGTGCTGTTGAGCATTATGATCAAAGCGCAGCTTTTGCATAAAGCGTGGCTTTGTGGACGAGACTTCGTCGGACCTCACACCCCGGAAATGGTCAAAACAGGAAGGATGCAGCAAGGTTATTAGGGGGTAGCGCCCCTTTAGTGTATGTCATTCCTTCTGGATAGAGGTGATATCATGGTATGGAGCCCAGATACTTAACCTATGTTGTTGCTGCAAATTTATTACTTTGTGGTTGTTGAAATCGAGGATCCTCGGATATAGATCGGTTACCATCGGAAAATGACATATTCATGTCAGTAGTTACCTAGTTTGAAAGGTAACCCGGCCTTGTGTTGGCAGAGATCCGGTTAGGTTCTCAGGGCGTCTTTCCAGAGGCGTTTCCATGTGGCAATGGGAAGTTCCTTGGCCTGACCATTTATTGGAAATCCAAAGAAACAATACGAACCTTGTACGGTTTTAGTTGTAGAACCTGCCATTTAATATGGTAGCTATAGTAGGCATAATATAATGGTACCTATGCTGGCTAAGATTTATATCTTTATTTTCGAAATGATTTTTTCTACACTATGCACTAATAATAATAATATCAAAAATGATTTGATTTTGCGTAGTAAGCATCTTTGACTATCATAAGGAGAAATCTACCCCAAGTCTGCGTTTGCATTGTGTGTGTGCCAGGAAGCCTTATGGTAGTCTCATTTTCTAAAAAGCATTGCGAATCTATTTTAAAATTATCCTGTTCTTTGTTCAAAAATGAATAACTGTTTTAAGTTCTCACACCAGTCACATGATTGACCTGGAGTTTATTGTTTCCCTTCCTAAACTCTGGGTGCCCACCAATTTCCACATGGGCAGTCTAGAGTTAGGTTATCAGGTCATTCTGGATTCAGGAGTTGCTGTAGAAATCTGGAGGCAAGCTGGATGGCGTAGCGTATTACTAAGTATATAGTATTTCTTTTCCGCTGTTTGTTGTTGTAAACTCTGATAATGAATGTAATGTGATGTAATGTATAAAATATACAGTTCTTTTGTTTTAATGGTTATTCATTTATCTATTATATGTTGTTCCGCTGCGATTGTTAGATTTTGATATTGTTCTGTTCTACCTTTTCTTCTTCTTCTACCTCTTTCTTTTTCTTAAACCCTAATTGTTCGTATTTCCGTTCATCTTGAGTCAATCGATGGAGATTAGTGTCTATTCAAGGAGTACGGATTTGCGGACTTTTACACTTGCTTTGCAAGAGAGCGCAAGCATCAGTGGTTATGTGAGTCTAGTACAGGTATTTCCATTATTTATTTTCGCCGGCAGTTATTTCATATTCTTTTATCCAACTGAAATCATGTGTCTAATATTATTTGCAGCATTGGTGTTGGACTTATCTACCTGTAGGTAGAATAACGACGACGAGGGCGGCGAATGATTTATTATTGCCATACGGTGCCAGGTATAATTAATTCTGTAGTATAGTGCATATAGTTGTTCGGACTTGAGAAGTTATAATTTTATATTTCTACATGTGGGTAGGACCTAAAAGCACCATTTCATCGCTGAGGCATCATGTTGCTTTCTACCGTAATTAGTTCGATTAGACTATCGTTCTGTGACTTGGACCCCATACGCAGATGTGCTTAGAGATCTGTACCACTTCCATTCAGCTATGGACTACTCGTGTTCCTCTCATTTTCTATAATGATGTCACCTATCATCTTCCTGACCGAGTGATGAGGCGGTTTGGTATAGCCCAGCATTTACCGGAATGACCACCGCATTACAGGAATGATATTGCAGCCCGGGAGTATGATATGATGATTGAGACATGGACCGAGCGCAACATGCACACGCAACAGGAACACGGGTTCACATTATTCGAATAAGAATACCTGTCTTGGTATTGTAACATCACACGTCAATATGTTCTTCGTGCCATCGAGCCACCTACATCGTGTAACATTCCTGTTTTAAATCAAATTTAAATTGGTAAGTAATTTAACTTTTGAAATTAAATTTGTGAACAAATTTGGTATTTTCTAAATTTAAATAAATATTATGCCTGTTTAATTATATAAATAGATTGTAGATTGAATTATGAGTTTGAAATTCCAATAAATATTTATTTAAAGCTATAGTAGTTCAAGATAATATGATATTTTATAAGGTATAATAGTTTAACTAAAAATAGGATTTGATAAAAAGATTTAATCTTTTATAAAATGTAACATGAATAAAAGTGATGTGTATATAATATATAAAATAATATATTGGATATTGATTTTAAATTTAATTGTGAATTTGCAATTCTAAATTAAATATCTTATAAATAAAAATTTAGATTTGAAAAACTATATGATTTTACAGAAATTTGTTTTCTAATTTTAAGAGACATATGTAATATATTTATGAAGTTATATTTTGAATTAAATACAAATGATTTTCAAAACAATTGTTTAAAAGCTAAGTTTTATGAAAGAGAATGCATTTATTGGATAACAGAAATTATAAGAACATTTGTTTTAGCAAGTGTAAACAGTATATGTTAAAAATAAGTACTTAAGGGCTTAACATAAATTATAAAAATAAAATTTAACAAAGGATATAAACAAAAATATGTACATTTTGACATTTGTAAAATAGATTTTAAATATTTTAACAAGTGTGCGAAAAATATCATATTGTATCAGATATTGTATTCATTGTTGTATCAATGATATTATTCATTTTCTTCCACTGTATTGTTATACTTAATGTGTTATAAGCTCCGGCGAACAAGATTCGACGTTTGGATCTGCGGCATTTGAATACGGATGACGTATTCGGTGTCGATTTTCGAAAGTCGATTCAGGATCGTTATACAGCGTCTCCCGTTGTTGCAGACCCTTACACTCCCAGAGCACCCCTCGAAAGGAATGTGGTACGTAGTACATACAATCTTTACTCAAATTTTTGAAATTTATACCTTTTCTTGTACTTTATGTTATGAAAAGCGAACGACATTTACCGTGCGATCGAGATTGTAGACGAGCTTGCACAAGAGGTTTTTGAAAGGTCGCAGAGGAAATGCTTAAGTGTAAAACACATCTTAAAATCTATTTTGGCGAGGAAAAAATTACAAGACCAAGACCGCCTCCTCCACCTCCACCACAGGCCCTCATCGAACATGCCATAGAATCCTACAGCATCCCTCCTACTACTCGTACATATCAGTGACGGAGACATCGAATAGGCGCTTCTTCATCTCAAGAAACACAGTTTGAAGTTGCTTCCGGTCCTTCACAGCCTATAGATCCTACGCAAGCAAGTGAAGAGGAGGATTCGCTGAATGAAATTCACCTGTTAATAAGGAAACCAAGACGAACTCCACTAGAACTTCGTAGGTTGAAGTAGTGGGGATGGTATAAGTTGTTGATATGCTTTGTCCGGTTTTGTTTTGTTTAATGAATTGTTGAAATATTGGGATTAGTTGTTTTGTTGAATTATTGGATGTCGAAATTGGAACACAATTCTTGAACTGTAGGATGTTGGATTTTAAATTCAATTGTTGAATTGGTGGATGATGTAATTTAAGTTGTTGGATGTTGGATGATTGAATTTGATTGAAATGTCGAATTTGATTGTAGTTAAGTTTAGTGTATTGTTGAAAATGGTGATGCAGGTTTCTATTTTGAAACCCTACACATTCTTCTGGGGTGACTTTTGAAAAGTCACCATCGAAGTGTGCAGGGTTTCACAATAGAAACCATGCCCTTCAACCTTCCTCTTTCACTCTACCAAATACCAAAGAAAGAACCCAAAACCTACGCCACATCTCTCTTCCACAATTTCAATATTTTCTGACAAAAACGAATATCTTTTAGAGATTTGGAGATACAATAGAAAGGAAAGTTGAGTAAGCACTATTAAATTTGTTTAATCTTTGTGATTAGGGCTAATTTCAACAATGATATTTTTAAGAAAAAAGTTGTTGAAAATGGACAATTGGGAGCTTGACGACGAGACCATGATTAAAAGATATGACAAATTTGAAAAACGATGAAGCTTTGCACCGGTTAATGAAGAAAATGTTGAGGTTGATTTTGTTCTTGAGATGCAGGTTGAAAACTTATCCCCCTTTGGGGTGACGGTACATCAACATTGGCCGTGGTTAGCGGTGAATCAATACAACAATCACTTCATGGAAAATTAATGGATGTGCTAACTCGTTGTAAGCTTAACAATGCTAGCTCAAGCCAGAAGGGTACTTTCTTATTGCGGAGATGAATGTAAAGTGGTTTTGTGTCAGAATGAAAGGAACGCGGGCCATCGCTTTACCATTGTGAATCGTATAACGACAATAAGTTACGGCCGAACGACATTGAATGTTGTAACTTTTTAAATGGAAAGATGCGAAAATGTATCCGATGGGAGTTGCGTATACCCTTGAGTTGCAAGCAGAAAATACCCGTTTAGAGAAGTTGAGCCTACAATATCGCAACGCACTATTGAATAAGAACGTACCGTTTGATAAGTTGAGTCCTCATAGACTGTGGGAGGAGAAGTAAATTGAAATTTAGGTGTTCATTTTTATGTAATTAAATTATGTACCGTTAAACATGTATATGACGACTTATGTATCACTAGCTTACATTTGCATCTATTACGTATCATTTAGCAGTTATTATTTCTCAAATTACTTTCGGTGGACTAATCCAATTCCAACACGTAACATTCATCCTCTCAAACGAACATATCCCATGAAATAAAAACACAATGTGTTCTTACATAAACAACATACGGCTTACAAACAGCAAACCAACAATAACACACTTACAAAAACTAAGTAATTTAATTACAACGACTCCTTTTATGACCGTGCATACCACATTTACTGCATCTATTCAGCCTTGGCGGCTGCATCTCGTCCATAGTGCCTATAATTCTAGTAGACTTAGGCCTTCCTAAAGCTCGCCCTACGGGCGTGGGAGTACCATTTGACCTTCGTGTGGAGACCAATACCTTTTATCGCGTACGGGATGAAATTCTGCAGAGTATGCCGCTAGGTAATTCTAAATGGAGTACCAATGTGATGCAAAATCACAATGAGCTCTGATTGCACCATTGGCACCGACGAACAAGCAGCCATCACATGGGCGCAGGGGAGAAGCTGCAGTAATGGAATGTTGCATGTAAATGAACAAGTGTTACCATCGATTATAATTTTGGATTCCTCTCCGAAGTAATGAATCACTTGCCATTCAATTTGACTGAAACGGATAATCCGACAACGTCTTACTTCGCTTGCTCTCTCCACTATTTTTACTTTCCATTTTGGCGTGACACGAAGTGTGGAATTCTTTGCTAATTCTCTTCTTTGGCAAAAGTAAAATGGATCAATAAAAGGTACGTGCAACAAGTGCTCTAATATGCAAAGATCTTGCACCTCTAAGTATACCATTAAAACTTTCAGACGCAATAGTTGTCGTAACATGAAAATGACCACCATCATCTTTACATAATGCCCAATTTTCCTCCTTTCCACCCAAACTTCTCTCTGTCCAGTTGTGTGCTCTTATACTGGTGGTTTTAATTTCTTCACGAATATTTAAATACTCAATCTCCTCAGAGGCACATGCAGCAGCGTCGAATAAACCGGTCAGTCGTTTGTCTCTAAAATCCGTTGCTTGAAAATTAGCTTTCAAATGTTACACAATATCTAAGTTTATGTGGGGCTAGCCATTTGCTCTCCAACGCTCTAGGTATTCCTTTTATTTTATGAGAAATGAAAGTAATATGATGATTGTTTACGCTGTAAATGAACCTTCGCATGCATGCAAAATACCAACCCCAACTATCAGTGGATTCAGACTCAACAATGGCAAATGACAAGGGATATAGCCGATCATTTGCGTCAACGACGGTTGAGAAAAGTAAGGTATCTCTGTATTTTCCATATAGATGTGTACCATCTATGCAAAGAAAACGTCGACAATGGACAAATCCCTCGATCCATGGCCCAAATGACCAAAATGCACAATCAAAAACTCCGTACTCATCAGTAGTCACATGTCCTACGCTTTCTGGATTTGTTTTGCATATTTCACTGAATTATTGTCGAATGTTGTAATATGACTCTGTCCAATCGCCGTATATTAATTCAATGGCTTTGCTCAATGCTCTCCATGCTTTCAGATAACTAATTTTGATAAATAATTGTTCCTCTTTCAGAACCTGTGTCGTTCCGGCCGTAATGTTCAAATCGGATTTCACGAAAGGCATGATCATCGATACCATGAAAGATGATGTAGCTTGCCTATGATTTGAGTTCACTGTAGGGTTAACACATGCATGATCACTAGGATATTTTTTAATAACCCACCATCCAGCATGTGTCTTTTTTAAGTCAATAGCATGTATTCTCCAAGGACAACTGTCATCGACGTTGCAAATAGCGGTGTATTTTGCTTTGTTCGACCTTATTGGCTTAAAGGACACCACATACAGGATTGATTTGCAGAAATTTAACTTTACTCTTAAACACCGTGCCAACTTTGAAATCTGTTTGTACGCTGGAAGATAAAAACAATTCGTTGTTGAAGTTTACGTTTGAAACAACCTAGCCATAATTTGTACACTGCACAAATCATCATCCAACAGTATCTCCATTTCTAGTTCATCGTTGTCCACACAATTTGGTTCTGCACCTCCAAAATCATAGTCCAGCGGATCATTATTTGCTTGCATATTTTCCACCTAGGTTGTATCAACCTCTGGTACTGGCACAACAGAGATACTATCATGTATAGGAAAATCTTTAGCTTCTACATCTTCTTCATTAGCTACATCCATATCATCGTTGCAGATAGTTTGACCCACTGGTTCTTTCAGTGGTTGGATGTATGACTATGTAGCAGTGTTGTTTGCTGCGAAGCAGTAGTAAATTAATACATCGATTTTATTTTAATTCTACATACCAAAAATTTGCAACATATTACACAATTTAACTTACTTTTGGCTTAAATGGTACAATTCGGATGGAGTTGGCTGCATTCGTTCAGATGTACGGCTACCTGATGCTCTAGCACTTCTTTGAGAGGAATTATGAACTGGAATAAAATTGCACGGGAATACAAATTTAGTATAATAATTAAATCAATTCAATATACCAGATCTGTATGTAACCACAGCTAAATGATACATCTGACTCATTCGTGGATAGCAGTCCTGCGTCAAATGAGGATAGGTAAATTGGACATTTGGCTGCAAACTCATGAATGGATGAAACCATAATACATTTGTTGTTGCCGTATTATGATGTGTGCTGAGTTGGATGACTAAAACTAGGTGATGGAATTCCTTGCCAGTACTCATGTTCCCCACCATTCTAGAGTATTCTTCAATGCCAAAATTTGTTACGGGTGTGGGTGTTGGTTGTTCTACAACCGATCTTCTATTTTTCCCAACAAACAAATCAATAGATTTAGTCGAAGCAACAAATATTAAAACAACACCGTCGTCGTCAAGAATTTTTATTGCTTTGGATCCAAAATCTGTTGGCCAATTGCAAACTATATTAATATTGAACTCTTCCGATTGTATTTTTTTTGCTTTGTAAACTGACTCTTTCAACTGCTCAAAAGTAGAACCTCTTTGAACTTTAGCCGGTTTGTAAGATCCAACAAGATATTTCCCACACGTTAAATCGTCAATAACCATTCAACATCATTATAACATATGGTTGGAATAAAACTAGGAGGCATTCTACATCAACCAAAAAAAGTTTGCAAACTAATATGAAAACTTTGGGTTTCTACTGCATACCTTGATTGGATTCGACCGTATGACAGTTTGCTACATTTGAGGTAGATCTTCGAAATCCAATGCATTTAAGGAGATTAAATGAAATCATATTTTAAAAAAATTGAGGTAGAGGGTTATGGGGTTTTTGGAGATGAAGATGAAAGTGATAAAGTGAAGGAGGAAGAAAGTGAGGTTCTGATTTTTCCACGGAACCCTATTTGGGCGACTTTTGAGAAGTCGCCTACTGACGACTTTTCAAAAGTCGCCCAAATTGTTTTTTTTAAATATATAGGTAACTTTTAGGAAGTTGCCAGTAGGCGACTTCTTAAAAGCCGCCTACATATTTTTGGTAAAAAAAAATTGTACTGGCGACTTTTCAAAAGTCGCCAATACGTTTTAGCCAGCTCAGGGATGAGGTGGCCAAAACAGAGCTAAAGTTGATGTTAGTTTTTAAAATGGGCTGTTTGCGTTAATTAGTTTTAGAAGAGGGCTAAACTGAAAAAAAATACTTTAAAAAATTGCTCGAAAATTTAGATAAAAATTCGTGAGGAAAATTTAAGTGGTAAAAATTATGATCCAACCCACCATCGGAACTCCGCCAACAAAAATCCAAATTGTTTAACTTACCACTAAAACGTATACGTACCCACCTATCAACACTATTCAACAATTTTATTTGTAAATACTTTATGTACACGAGTGTCATGGCATGCGCTTTGCGCTTGACGATAGCACATGCTTCGGCAGTAAATTGATCTTTTTACAAATTATATGTGTTTATAACATATTTAAGATAAACAATTTTCTTAAATGTGTGCATTTTTGCGTTGAAATCATGTGAAATCAGTTTGAATTTCACTTCTAACTTGGAACATTTAATTTTTTGTTAGATTGAATTTTAGTTTATGTTATTAATTAATAAAGAGCAAAAAGTATAGAAAGTTTAATTATTAAATCATATATTTAAGTGACACTAAGCTCGGTAATATATAGAGGAAAGCGTATTGAATTTATAGAAAAGTATAACTGCTAGATCATATTTTTAAATGATAGTAATATTTGGTAATATCTATAGGGATGCGTTTGTGGAAATTTACGCTGATAGAAAAAACAGAAGAGAAAACCGATAAGATAATAAAATTTAATTAAATTATTGTTTCAAATTTTTTGAATGATAAGATGAGGGATATATTTTTCATCATTTATTGATTTCTGAACATGCACACTATCTTCCATTGAAGATGCTTATGGAGATATATCAACTCTTGAGTCGACATTTTCTTATCACGTTGTTTAATATCCATTGGCCTATAAATTGTGTTGTAAGTTGAAATAATAATTTTAACATATAGATTAAAATAATAATAACGTTACGACTGACACGTATTTTTGAACATTTTTTTATAAGAAGCATAATCTTTATGCATATTAAAAAAATAACATGAAAAAAGAATAAATTTTTATTGATCAGTCGATTTTATGTCCGTAAATAACGTGTAATCATGATATTATTTTCAGAATATACAGAGCAATGCACTTAAAAAACAATACAAATTTTTAAAAAAAATGCAAATTACCTATTTAATATAAAACAGAAGTGTAGAAGTTGCAATCGTAGATATTTTTTTCCTTGTAGAATAAGATTGAAGTATATTTAAAATTAAAAAATAGCATGAAAAAGAATAAATTTTCGTCGGTCAGTTGATTTTATGTCAGTAAATAATATGTAATCATTATATTATTTTGAGAATACACAGAGCAATGCACTTAAATAAACACTATAAACAAATTCTAAAAAGTGCAAATTACCTTTCTAATATAAAGCGGAAGTGTAGAAATTGCAGTCGCAGAAATGGTTTTTTTCCTTATAGAATAAGATTACTATAGTGTAAAGCATGTTAGGAACTAAGATGTTGGTTTTGATGACAACAACCTTTTTAACTTATCTTATTATAAAATATATACTAACACTACTGTCTAGATAGATATGTATATGCAGGAACTACGTAGGATATATATCTGCAAGTATTGATTACTGAAGACCGATCAATATAAAGAATGAAGACTCAAGATTCAGAATGGAGATATCAAGATCGAAGACTTTAGAGTATCAAGATTAAGATTTCAAGATAAGTGTCTAGTTTTTTGTTAAAACTTCATAATAGCATGGAAATCTTCATTCCAAATTTCATCTGGGATGGAACCCGTTTTTATCTTCTTGGTGGTTTACAAACCCACGACAAGTAGCTTACAAACCTACGATAAGTGTCTTACAAACCCACGAACATCCTAGTTTGGTACAAGTTCTCGAGTCCCGACGTGATGAAATATTCCGCAGGAAGAAGCTTACAAAACCACTTCAAAATGGTTTTTTAAAATTGATTTTCAAAACTTATTTTTAAAATGTTTTAGCTTTAAAAATTATCATTTCAAATGATTTTCAAAAACATGTTTTAGCCTTAAAATATTCTTTGTTTTTGTTTTTAAATAAAATCTTGTTTTAAACTTCGATTGTTTTAAAACTATCTTCTGTTTTTTTTAAAATTCTTTTATATATATATATACTTGAGATTTAAAATCAAATTTATATGTATACGTTCTAAAAATATATTTTTCTACTCTTCTTTGTTTTAAAACATAGGAAAATCAGTTTATTTTACTCCAGAATCATTTCATCTTGTTTTCCTTTCAATACCTTTTTCTAAACAAATTTTACATTGTTTTTAACTAAGGGATTTCGATATCATGGGATACCCCATGTCGACATGGTGGCCGTTAAATCCAAAAGTTTCAATTTTCAAAAGAAGTGTCCATTCATTTAAATCTTTATACGATTAGTTATGACTGTTACTGGTGTATAAATAGCCTTCATAAATGAATTTTTTAACTTACTATTTTCTTATTTTCTTCACTTCTTCTTCTCCACAAATCCATATTCTAAAATTTCATATTTTTTAAGATTGTGTCAAAATTCTACCGAATTCTGAAGTGAATCAAATTAGAATCTCATTCTTGTTTGATTCTTTGCCCTCTCTCGAAGACCAAAGTGCTATTCAGAGTTATAGGATCAATTGATAATCAAAAGTTTGTCGAGTCTCTCTATAAGGTGTGGTTGTGCCTGGAAATCAATTGGGTGATCCTGTGTCCCATAAATCAAGAGAGTTTGCCCCAGACTCGAAGAAGGAAGGGTACCTCAAGGCCTTTAGAAATGAGGATTGTAATCTCGACATTGCTATAATAAAAATCTATATAAGATGTTTGCCCTGGTACAGGACTGGACGTAGGGTAACTCCGAACCAGTATAAAATCCGGTGTGATCTTTCCTTTTACTGCTTTTTATTTACTTTATGTATCTATGTTTGATTCTGTGATTAAGTTCTGCATTTGTTTGTGTCATAATTTTAATTTAGTCCATATAGATCTTATAATCCATTAAACACTATTCATCTCCCCTCTAGTATTAAATTAGCCTTAAAATCTTTAATCCTCACTCCCTTTCAATTGGTATCAGAGCATTGGTTTTCATAGTTTTCATAATCTGAAACTTGAAAATTTGTTTTAATTGTTACCAACACTGGTAATGTCACCTCTGGCACTAGTTCTGTTAACACTAACACTAGTTCATTTACAGGAGGTCAGTTTACTGTCAGACCACCATTTTTCAATGGCAGTAATTATGCATAATGGGCTTGTAGAATGAAAATTTAATTACAATCAGTAGGATTAGACACTTGGAATATCAAGCAAACTGAGTATATTGAACCAACTACCGATTTTGGCCAGTGGGCTGCTGAGCAAAGGGTATTACACAAAATAACTCAAAGGCCATGAATATATTATTTTGTTCATTGGATAGTAATGAGTTTAATAGTGTCTGTTTGTAAGTCTGCATTTGAAATCTGAAAATTTTTGCAAGTTACTCATGAAGGAACAAGAAAAGTTAAATAGACTAAAATTTCCATATTAAATATTCAGTTTCAATTGTTTAACATGCATGCAAATGAGTCCATTTCCAACGCGTATTGTCGATTTCAAGATATTATTCATTCACTTATTGCACTGGAAAAAAGCTTTTCGGAGGAAGACTAAGTCAGAAAAATTCTATATTCACTCAATCTAGAATGGGATCAAAAGATACTTGCAATTGAAGAAGAAAATGATATCAGTCTAATGAAAATAGAAAAATTCATTGGGAATCTGATGTCTTATGAAGTGCAATTGCAAGGAAGAAAAGAAAACAAGGCTGCAGAAAAGAAGTCATTAGCATTCAATGCAACAACTGAATATTCGAAACCAGACAGTGATGAGGAGATTGCTTTCATGATAAGTAACTTTCAGAAATTCCTAAAATATAGAAAAATGAATGATTACAAAATTAATGATCAAAGGAATTCCAAAAATAATACGGAGAACGTCAACAATGATAGATGCTACAACTGTAATAAAGTTGGGCAACATATGAAACATTGTCCGTATCCAGATAAATAGTTATTCCCTTCAAACAATGATTCGTCAAGGAAAGAAAGAAAGCATACGTAGCAACTCTTAATGACTCAGACTCATCATCCAGTAAGAATGAAAAGAAGATGGACAATTTAAATCTGTGTTTCGCTACTATTCATGAATCAGATGACAATGGGAGTATGGATCAAAAATAGGTACGCATTTACATTATTTTTAATTTTTCTTGTTTGTATAGATGCTTGTTTGTTTGCTTGATTTTTTTAAAAGTCCTTTAATTTTAAATTCAAATTTATCCCTTGAAATTTGAATATTAAATTCAAAAATATTATTATTTTAATAATTTTTTAAATATTAAATTATTAATATTTATGTATTACTATATTTAATGTTATCACAGGAATTATATAAATAGAATATAGGATACAATATGTACATTTATTAGAAATTAGGAGTAGACACTTGTCCTTTGATTTAATAGGCATATGTGGACATACCTGGATACCCCATGTCGACATGCCCCTTAGAAATTCGATTTCAAAATTTGGATTCAAACTTTTGAATTTTTCTCCACATTTTCACCAACTTCAATACTCTGGAAAAATGCCTCTTAACCAGAGAACATGTCTATAGAATCTCTATTTAATTCACTCTCCTTATCATCACTTTTCACTTTTATTTCAAATTTCAAATTTATCTTCATTATCTTCAACTCCTCTCAAACTTCTTCAATGACCTCTTCATGCACTTCTAACACCATTAGGCTTCCCAAAGCTATCAAAAAATTTCTTTATACTGACCCGAAAGCTATCAAAGCTTACATCAACTATGTAAACTTTGATAAAATTCATACGGGAAAATTTGCTATTTTTGAAGATTTTCCTTCTAATGAAATTGAAAATCTTTTTCAACAATGTTATATTCTTAGTGTAGTAGATAACAAACAAAATGGTTTTGTATGTTATCCAAATCTTGTTAAGATGTTTTATGCAAATTTGAATCGTGGTTTTTATGATGGGCAAGATGGACAAATTTGTAGTAGTATTAAAGGAACACAAATAGTTTTGGATTGTGAAATTTTAGGGAATATTTTGGGATGCAAGTATACCCGAATGAATCTCTCGAAAATTTCAAATAAATGAAAATGAGATATTTCATCACATCTTTGAAAGGATGACAATTTTGAATTCAAAAATCATTATTTTCGTCCAAAAGCAAGAATTGTTAACATTCTTATTCAACACACCCTTATACCAAGATCGATAAACTACAACAACCCAACTTTGAAAGTTTATCAAGCTATTTTTGCAATGTTTAGAAATTATGATATCAATTGGGCTCAAGTTATTTTGGATGAGCTAAGGCCCAAGAAATTTACCGTGGGTGAAAACACATTATATCATGGAGTTTATCTCACTCGGATTTTTAATTACTTTGGAGTTAATTTCAAAAGGGAAGAATTTATAACTAGAAAAGTGTTCAACCATGAAAACATTTCCCTTATGAAAATTCCATTAGTGTTTCAACCATATGAAACACTTACGGAAAAAGAAGAAAGGCTTGCTCACAAAGAGATGGAATAAATAGAGGAAGAAGACGAAGAAGAGGAGGAAGAGGAATGAATTGAAATCGAAGAGGAGAAAGAGGAAGATCAAGAAACTTCGTTAGAGTGTATTGAATATCGTACTAATCCCGCTAATTCATCCAATAAGACCATTCTCAATAATCAAAGAATTATAGTGGAAAATCAAAAGACCTCAAAAGATCAATGAGTGAGAAAAGTTGGATAAGTTTTCCACTAAAATCAACAAGTTCTTTGGGAAAGTTAGTAGAAATCTTGGACTATCATCTTCTTCATCTTCATCTAATTAGTTTTAGTACATGTTTTCTTGTTTGCTTCAAGTTCTATCCATGTATTTTCCTTTATTTTGGTTAATATTATATTATTTTATGTAATGTTGACTAGAATCATTAATGAAATCTTTTATTTCCTGCTATTCAACTGCACTTGTCTCTGTAATTGTTTTTTATATTATACAAAATTTAGTTGCATAGATTTGTTTAATATATTCAAAACAAAACAAATTGTCACTTTAGCAGAGGCATGTCGACGTACCCCATCCCCCAATATCGACAAGCAACGGGCAAAAGTAGTTACACTTTCAAATTTTAATTTCATGTAACTAACTTGTGTCTATTGATTTTAATCGATTTTCTACCCCTATTTATACTGTTTCTTCCAGAATAAATTATCAAACTTCATTTCTAATCACTTTCTTTCATATTTCTTCCTATTTCTTGAATTATGGCTTCTCCGATTAAGAATCTAAGTGATAATCTTAAAGAAACTCTCACTTCCTTCAAGAATATCCTTACATTCATACTTCGAAATCAGCACCACTTAGAATTGAGTCAAATGCAGATGATCAAGGAGCAAGGGAGACATTTCGACGCCATTCGTTGGATGATCTCAACCCTTAACAAGGACGATCTCAAAGGAAATCCGCCAGTCACTCTCGAAAAAGATAAAGAAGAGTGGGATGCCATCAAAGTAGATCCTATCTTTGGAGAAGATGGATGGGTGGAAGTACCAAGGAATGTCTAGTCGTTCTATATTGTATTTGTTTGATTTGATTAGTATGTTTTAATCTTGATTGACTTGACTTATTTAAAACATTTGGTATGGTTTGTATATATGATTGAATTGAATAATTACTGTAAATATGATTGGATGATGGTTGATTTACTTCTGGATTACACTTATGATCACACTCATGATCACATTTCACATTTATGATCACATTTCATACTTATGGTCACACTTAGCACTTATTACACTTATATATGGATTACTCTATTATATTATGGTTGATTATCTTATAACAAGCTTAGGGAATTTTTTAGTAAGAAGTTTTTGTTGATGACAAAAAGGAAGAAGTTATAAAATAGTAATTAGCTTGGAGTAAGGGGGAATCATGGAGTAAGGAGGAGTTGTGGTATGGTAAGTATATTTTATAAATACAGGTTGTCACCATCAAAAAGGGGGAGATTGTTAGGAACAGAGATATTGGTTTTGATGACAACAACCTTTTTAACTTATCATATTATAAAATATATACTAACAATATTGTCTAGAAAAATATGTATATGCAGGAACTATGCAGGATACATACATACATACATACATACATACATACATATATATATATATATATATATATGTACGTATTGATTACTAAAAACTGATCAATATAAAGACTCAAGACTCAAGGTTCAGAATAGAGATATCAAGATTGAAGACTCTAGAGTATCAAGATCAAGATTTCAAGATAAGTGTCTAGTTTTTGCTAAAACTTCATAATAGCAAGGAAATTTTCATTCTAAATTTCGTTTGGGATGGAACCCATTTCTATCTTCTTAATGGCTTACGAACCCATGACAAGTAGCTTACAATCCTAGGACAAGTGGCTTACAAACCCATGAACATCTTGGTTTTGTACCAGTTCTTGAGTCCGGATGTGATGAAATATTCTGTACGAAGAAGCTTGCAAAACTGCTTCAAAATGGTTTTTTAAATGATTTTAAAACTTTTTTTTAAATTTTTTAGCTTTAAAAAATTATCTTTTCAAATGATTTTCAAAAACATGTTTTAGCCTTAAAATATTATTTGTTTTTGTTTTTAAATAAACTCTTGTTTTAAATTTCGTTTGTTTTTAAACAATCTTTTGATTTTTAAAAAAATTCTTTTATATATACATATATACACTTGAGGTCTAAAATAAAAAATATATATATACATTCTAAAAATATATTTTTCTACTCTTCTTTATTTTAAAAAATAGAAAAATTAGTTTATTTTACTCTAGAATCTTTCGTCTTGTTTTCCTTTCAATACCATTTTCTAAACATATTTTACATAGTTTTTAACTTAGGGATGTCGACATCATGGGATACCCCGTTCGAACTGGTGGTCGTTAAATTCAAAATATTCAATTTTCAAAAGAAGTGTATATTCATTTAAATCTCTTCACAAATGATTATGACCGTTACTGGTCTATATATAGCCTTCACAAACGAATTTTTTAACTAACTATTTTCTTACTTTCTTCACTCCTTATTCTCCATAAATCCATATTCTAAAATTTTCATGTTCTTAAGATCGTGTCAAAATTCTGCCGAATTCTCAAGTGAATCAAATTAGAATCTCATTCTTGTTTGATTCTCTACCATCTCTCGAAGACCAAAGTGCTATTCAGAGTTATAGGATCAGTTTGTTATCAAAGGTTTATCGAGTCTTTCTATAAGCATGGTTGTGCGTGGATCAATTAGGTGATCTTGTGTCCCGTAGATCAAGAGAGTTTGCCCAGACTCGAAGACAGGAGGGTACCTCAAGGCTTTTAGAAACTGAGGATTGTAATCTCGACATTGGTATAATAAAAATCTGTATGAGGCATTTACCTTGGTACAGGACTGGACGTAGGGTAACTCGAACCAGTATAAAATCCGGTATGTTCTTTCCTTTTACTGCTTTTTATTTACTTTCTGCATCTGTGTTTGATTCTGTGATTGTTCTATGATTAAGTTCTGCATTTTTGTGTCATAATTCTAATTTAGTCCATATAAGTCTTAGAATCCATTAAACACTATTCACCCTTCCTCTAGTGTTAAATTAGCCTTAAGATCCTTAATCTGCACTCCCTTTCAAAGCACAGCTTTAGTGGTATAATTACACCAATGTGAAGCAGCGATATCGAAGATTAATGTTGTCGAGCAAGTCAATAAAACATGTTCAACAAGAAATAATGGTTGTAAGAAATCTGAATAGAGATGACAGGATAGAAGTGGAAAAGGAATAGGGGTGGAAAGAGATGTGAATATGATGGATAGAGTGAGTGGCATTTATAGGATTCGGTAGATATCTCTAGAATGCTATATTTACGTTATGAAGTTTGAATATTTTTATGTTGGACCGATTAAGGATTATGGATATGCATGCCACGTCTATTTTGACTCATCTGCAGTATATTAACTCGATCATTGATTCCAAAAACTTTGGATCAGGATGAGAAAAAAAATTACATTAAAAAGAAATCTCAACTGATTAATATGGTCAAATATTATGTGATGTTTTACGTGATATATGCTATCGAGTGAAATCTAATGGTTGTAAATACTCTAGTAAGTTTTTTATTGAAAAGTTAATAGAGCGGTATTATTGCTATACATATAACATGTTATATTTTTCAGTTTATAAACATAATTGTATAACGTTACATGGTTGCTACCCATAATTGTATAACATCATATGGTTGCAAGTTGCTGCCCTTAATTTTGCTATGCGGTTGTTCTCATAATTGTATAACGTTATGTGGTTGTTGCCCTTAATTTTGCTAAGTGGTTATTCTAATAATTGTATGACTTTATGTCAGCCATTCACTTGATGGTGCAATAAATTGATATAATAATGGCATTATTGAATTAACGCATATTAATTCCATTTTCCAACATTTTTTCCACTTATCTTAAATCCATATTTGCACACATTAATTTTCTCATATATATACGTTTTGATATTTGTATCATTTATTCATAGTTTAATGCATAATCTTGAAATTCACAAATCTCCAAATATGGTACACAATAAATCAAGACACACACACACACACACACATATATATATTCATTTGTTTAAATTAATTAATCATGATCAAATAATTAGATCATCTAACATTGTAAAACCATTTCCGGTTTCATATTTATATCATTTATATACTTTTTAATGCATAACATTGAAATTCATAAATGTCTATATATGGTACATGATAAATCAAGATATATTCATTTGATTAAATTAATTATACATTAACATTTTTTTCATGTCCCATATAAAGGACAATTTTGGAAGTTTGTGGTCGGACCAAAAGTTTAAATCTCTTTACGAATGGTTATGACCGCTACTGGTCTATATAGCCTTCACAAACGAATTTTTTAACTAACTATTTTTTTTATTTTCTTCACTCCTTCTCCACAAATCCATATTCTAAAATTTTCATATTTTTAAGATCGTGCCGAAATTCTGCCGAATTCTCAAGTGAATCAAATTAGAATCTCATTCTTGTTTGATTCTCTACCGTCTCTCTAAGATCAAAGTGCTATTCAGAGTTATAGGATCAAATTATAATCAAAAGTTTATCGAGTCTCTCTATAAGCATGGTTGTGCCTAGATCAATTAGATAATCTTGTGTCCCGTAAATCAAGAGAGTTTGTCCCGGACTCGAAGATAGGAGGGTACCTCAAGGCCTTTAGAAATTGAGGATTGTAATCTCGACATTGGTATAATAAAAATCTATATGAGTGTTTGCCTTGGTACAGGACTGGACATAGGGTAACTTGAACCGGTATAAAATCCAGCACGTTCTTTCCTTTTACCGCTTTTTATTTACTTTCTGCATCTGTGTTTGATTTTGTGATTGTTCTGCGATTAAGTTCTACATTTTTATGTCATAATTTTAATTTAGTCCTTATAAGTCTTAGAATCCATTAAACATTATTCACCCCCCTGTAGTGTTAAATTAGCCTTAAGATACTTAATCCGCACTCCCTTTCAAAGCACAGTTTTAGTGGTATAATTACACCAATCTGATGCAGTGATATCGAAGATTAATGATGTCGAGCAACTTAATGAAACATGTTCAAAAAGAAATAGTGGTTGTAAGAAATATGAATAGAGATGACAAGATAGAAGTGGAAAAGGAATAAGGGTGGAAAGAGATATGAATATGGATGGATAGAATGAGTGGCATTTATAGGATTCGGTAGAAATCTCTAGAATGCTATATTTATGTTATGAAGTTTGAATATTTTTACGTTGGACCGATTAAGGGTTATGGATATGCATGCCACGTCTTTTTTAACTCATCTGCAATATATTAACTCATTCATTGGTTCCGAAAACTTTGGATCAGGATGAGAGAAAAATTACATTAAAAGGAAATCTTAACTGACTAATATGGTCAAATATTATGTGACGTTTTACATGATATATGCTATCGAGTGAAATCTAATGGTCATAAATACTCTAGTAAGTTTTATATTGAAAAGTTAATAGAGCGTATTATTGCTATACATATAACATGTTATATTTTTCAGTTTATAAACATAATTTTATAACATTACATGGTTGCTACCCATAATTGTACAACATTATATGGTTGCAGGTTGCTGCCCTTAATTTTGTTATGCGTTTATTCTCATAATTGTATAACGTTATGTGGTTGCTGCCCTTAATAATGCTATGTGGTTATTCTCATAATTGTATAACTTTATGTCAGTCATTCGCTTGATGGTGCAATAAATCGATATAATAATGACATTATTGAATTAATGCATATTAATTCGATTTTCCAACACTTTATTTAACTTACCTTAAATCTATTTTTGCACCCATTAAGTTTCTCATATATATACGTTTTTATATTTGTATCATTTATTCATAGTTTAATGCATAATCTTGAAATTCACAAATCTCCAAATATTGTACACAATAAATCAAGATAGATATACACACACACACACATTCATTTGTTTAAATTAACTAATCATGATCAAATAACTAAATCATTTCTAACATTGTAAAACCATTTCCGGTTTCATATTTCTATCATTTATTTATTTTTTGATGCATAACATTGAAATTCATAAATGTTTATATATGGTATACGGTAAATCAAGATATATTCATTTGATTAAATTAATTATACATTAATTTTTTTTTCATGTTCCATATAAAGGATAATTTTGGAAGTTTGTGGTCGGACCAAAAGTTTTGCGCTTTCAAAACAGCTATTAATAAAGATATCTGTACTATTATATTATTACTGAGTTGCATTTCAAGAGCGCATAAGTCACAGTATTTTGTGAAATGAACAGTATTTCGTACTGTAATATTAAAATTGAATTCCTCTGGGAGCTTTTTAATCGTTTTGACCTTTCATTTTCACTTCTAAAGTCTTCTATATGGTATCAATCAATCATATTTAATCATTCAATGAAACTTTTCGCCACTCCTATGGACTTTTGCCTCCCCTTCTTTTATGTGCTCAACACATCTTTCTCATTCTTTGTATGCATTGTAATTTCATCTTCTATCTTTTCCTAATCTTATAATTCCAAATTTCCATACATTAGCAGAAAACAATTTCCTTAAACTTTTCATATTTATATCTGCATCCCATTTTCGCTCCTATAATTTTGCAATGAATTATTTGCATAGTTGCATATTTTATTACACCTTAATCTTAATTATCCTAATGTTAAACAATGGTCATTTAGAAAATGAATCATCTCTCCTACAACGTTATGGCATACGCAATGAATTAGCATGGGTTAATATTCTTATAGTATATTGCTACTCTTCTCTAAAATGGTATTCTATAACCTTAATTTTGCCGTTTCGGTTGTTTGTTTTTCTTTGTTTTTTCTTTTTTTTACTCTATTCAACCGTTTTTAGAAACCTCCCTTTCAACTCAATCCATTTTTGAGATTCTCTTTGCTAAGCATAACCCTGATTTTGGTATGTCTATTATTAGTTTCAGTTTCTTATTTTACTATTTATTTTTCTTCTTTGCTTCGGTCCATACTTAACTTTCTTCCTGTTAGTATGTATTTCGTACTTTTGCGCTTTTGCTTGGATTAATATAGTCAACATATACTATTATATTGCCTTTATATTAGGCCTATCCGTATTTGTTTCAAATTAAAATGTTTAGTTATTGACACCATTGGTGAGTGAAAATATAAAATTAGTATTCAACATCATTTAGTTGTCAATATAATCACCTGTCTTTACCATTATGAAGCTTAGATTTTATTGTTTTCTATTATTGGCTTCTCTTTTTTTGGATTCAAGAACAAACTATTTTATTGATGCTAATTAATAATACCTTTGTTATTTCAGTTGAGCAAATTTTTTTACAGGTAAGATTGCCTAGAATCTTATAGCTATAGTTATGTATAAGTATTTTTGCTATCCTCATAATTATTTAGGTTGAGGGATTCATTATGGTATTTTCCTTCATATTAGCAATGTGCAAGTGGTCTTATAAATGTAAATTTATTTCATAAGAATTCCAAAGTTATACAGTATTTACTTTCAAATTATGATAATTTAGATCATGTAAGGAGAGAAAGGTATTTCAGCTATAAATTCTTTATAGCAAGTACTTAATAAAAGTGTTTTAAAGACCCGATTCAATCACCGTTTGACCATCGTTAATCTTCGACCTTGGAGCATTACAGTTTTGAAAATCAAATAACCTTGCATGTATGAACCAACGGGCTAATCACAAAACATTGAAAAAAAATCTATGGACCAACCTCTTTGAGTGACAAAGTTATTCAAATTTAAGAAAAAACTGTTGCTTCGTTCTTCATTTTTCCATATAGCCAATTAAACAAATAATTTCATAACCTTAATCTTTAATTTATTGAGTTAACTTATCAATTTATATGCATTTTCAGAATTTTTTGTTGAACCGTACCTCTTTTATATCAAAAAACAAAGAATTTACACTTTTGTAATAAAAGATTTTTTATATATTTTTTTAACTAATATTTATTTCAAATGTTCAGAAACAATTGTTTGTAGAAATCAATGTTCCAAATTCACCATGTTATATTTACAAATTAACCCTTTTTATTATGGCTTTCTAATTCTTATAAACGACTTTTCAAAAAATTCTGTTTTTAACATAACTACTCACTTTATGCAGTTTCATTCGAAATAAGCGTAAGAAAAATCTAGCTTTGGGATTTAATATGAATGGAAATCGTTTATGGACAATGAATTTTTTTATTGTTCAATAGATATTCTTTTGAACAACTTCCCCTATTCAAATGCACTAATTTCGACATGCGAAAGGTTACCAGCCAGTCCATCATTCCTGAAAAGCTTTGCAAATTGATATATGTTAGTTTTCTACTATCTTCGAACCTCCATTATCTCCATCTAGGAAATTAAGATTAACAATCTTCAACTATAAACTTAGATTTTGCTATTTGTTATTTGAATAGGAAGAACCGACAGAAGAATCATGAAGGCAGAGACTAGTACAAGTTACTGGAATAATGTCGAAGGTTGCCTATTTGTTCATTTTAGCTGATAAGCCCTAGAATTCCAATATGTTAGTTTTCCACTGTCTTTAATCCTATGTTATTTCCTTCTAAGCATTTCTAATTTCTAAATAATCTTTTCTATATAATTATTTATTGACCACGCCTAGCTATTTGTATGAAATTTAGAAAGATTTTCACCGCATGAGTTGACTTAAATTGGTATTCATTATCTTCTGCTCTTTGTGCCTAAGGACTTTATACTTTGACCATAGTTTTGATGTATTATTTTATTTCTCACATCTAGCAATTTGTTTGATCTCTTCTTGCATGTTCTTTACACACACCCCCTTACAATAGGTATATACATCAGCGTAACATTGATGTGTATTCAGTCTTTGATGTATTAGTAAATGTGAATTTAGCATAAGTTTATTGATATTACACAAGGCTTAATACCCACATTCAAATGGTATTGTGATATTTGGTACTATTTATAGGCTTTTATCATACCTATATGCACTACTATATTAGTAAAATAAATTGTAACTATAATAATACCTTTTAGTGCATAAATTATCATTGTTAACAAAGTAATTGGTTTACTTGGCTACGCATTCATTTGTTTCCTAAACTATTCATGATCTTATTAATACATAAAATAACTAAATGAAAGATATATTAGGATACTTAATGTTTTTTTTCCTTTTTAGTTGTCTTCTCGGTAAACATATCTATTATAGTATTATAGGTGCTGCTTAGTTCGCAAAAATAAATTAGAATTAGAAAATGTACCGCCAAGAACTAGATCTTAATAAAGCATCATTTATACATAAAGTATGCTATGTTTTACTATTCCTTTAATTTTGATATTCTCAATTATTTAGATTTATTAATTTCTATATATGGATATTGCAAATTTAGTACTACATATAACCACATTAAATATATTATTGACATTTCATTTCATTTCAGAAAGATTGTGCTATCGTACTGTTGATGTGGATTTATTTGTTTATTTATTAACATCATAGACTTTTCCTTAGAATCTAACCATTTATACTAGTAATTTTTTTCAGTTCATTTCTTTTAGCTGTTTCACCTACCAATTGAAGAACCTGGTAGAAAACCATATAATTAATTGATGATGAGGAAAGTAACTTCTATGCATCAAGTAAAGAAATGGGTATGCAACGATGTAACTAATTGATGATGGGAATGAAATTTCTATGCATCAAGGGAAGGGATGGCTACTGTCAGGTAAACCAATTTTTAAGTTACTTTTTAGTTGCAATATTAGGTCATAGCAGTTGAAGCTTGAATTTCTCCTTATGCTCATTAAATTTGCATATTTATTGCTTTCGATTTTCATGGTACTTAAAGCATTTGTAAAATGTCAGCAATAATCATGCATTATCAATGTAACCAGTCTTTAATAATACATTATATTTTACTTTTTGGAGTATTAGGAAAGAAAATATCAATTGTGAAGAAGTTAATAAATTTGGTTACCAATACTTTTATATTTTGACTAACATATCTCCAACTCACACACTTTTATAGCTTAAAAGATATAAACAATATGTTAAAATTATTTTGATTAAAAGATTCATTTCCCTCAATAAATCAGAAATATGGTATGTATGTAGCTTGGCCTTATTTTCAGCGAAATTAAGTAACCAAAAAAAAAGATTGGATGATAAACTTTATTTATTGAATGATTTATATCAATTGATTTTGTTCCCGTTCAGTCTACCATTGTTTTTGGAATTAATACAACCTCAATTCTTTGATTTAATTGCACCTTGCCATTCGAACTTTTGTTGTTACTGACTGCATCAAATTATACTTGAAGCATACAAAATTTCAGTTGGTAATTTTTACCTACATTTTAACACTAACTTACGGCAGATATTGCGGCTGATATGGAAAGCTCACATGAAAATTAAAACACTGCATTCATTGAAACTAAAGGGGGTACATATTCGAAGTTAACTCCATGATAATACTAGAGAATGGTAGACAAGTCAAAATAATAGCCAAGCTGAAAGAGCAAGGTAACATTGCTCCATTCGTAATTGGTTTGTCTTTGCTCGATATGAACACTGATAGAAAAAAGGAGGCAGACTTTAGTGTGGTGGATTCCATTACCATGGTGCATAAAGGTAACATGAGGTTGTCATTGTCTTCAATGCGTGGATTTTAGTGATGTATGGTTAGAGCTACATGGATGCACCAACTTATACTGTCAGTAACCTATGATACCAATATTATAAAATATATATTGAAGTGTGTAGTATTTTCAAAAGAAAATTAAAGGATGTGCTTCCATTTATATTTACAGTAATAGCGAATTCTCAATAATTTTGATCAACTGTAAGTTAGTATAGTTTTCACACATATTCGCAAAGCATCCAAATTGTTAATGCTGTGGCCTACGTCAAAAATATATATATGGTTTTAATTTTATTTTCCCGTTGCGTTTTTTTACTATTTCATCCAAATACATCCATGTGCAATCCCATTCTATCCAAAACCAATAATTGGTTTTCAATAGAAGGAATATGCTCATTGTTTTCTTAGCACAAATGAAGCTTACATGACAGCACTAGGTATTCACATGCATGTATATTGTTTTCCATAATGTGGGTAATGTGAGACAACACTGAGGAGTTGATTTTCATTTTAATTTTATTCGATCATCTTTTTTTCAAATTTTTAAGTACTGATGAACTAATTAAAGATGGAAGAGCTTTATTTTGAGCTTGGTTTTTAGCATTTATTTTTAAAAAAATTATGGTACTAGTTGTATTATAGGAGGTTAGATTTTCTTTACTACCGGTTGATGGTTATAGATGTGTTTCAATTTTTATTTGTTTCCTTATTAATCTTAGATGTTTTCATTCTTATTGAGCTTATTGTACCTTTGATATTTCCTTATAATCAATTAACTTCTAATCACTATAAATTTGCACTGCGGTTCAATATGTCAGCAATTAGTAATCTGAACAAGTATAAAGACGAAACAATGAGTGAACTATCTTTTGCTACTAATTGCTTTTTGATTCATGTTACAAATATATTACCTTTTATTTTTGAAATTTTAAACGAAAACAGCGTGCGAAGCACGAGTTCACACTAGTATGAGCGGAATCTATAATTTAGTGCTCCAGTTAAAGGCGACATCTGTATTTTTCCATTTTTCTTTTACATGAATCTTGACATTTGCTTTTCTTATAAATATGTACCTATGTTTGTGATAGATACTTTCGAATGTTCATGTTGTCACATCCATATCGGTCTTTAAAATCATTTTAAGATATCGAATATTCACATTCATGGTCTCGTACGGATTCTAACATCATCTTATCTACCAACAATCAATGAATTTAAAGTAAAAAAATAGAATATTTTAGTTTAACATAATTCATACCTATCAAATGGTTAAAATTGTATAAGTAAATGATGATAAACAATAGTTTTTAGAAATGAATACGCATTTACACATGTAATATAAACTATTATCTAAAAGCAATAAGTCGGTGTTGTTCACTATTCTAAGGCGCACATAATATACACTGTTATCTTGAAAAAAACCCACAAGGATCATTTTCGGATGTTGATACTGTCACATCCACATTCGTATAAATTTTCAAATACCGAATAACTATCCTTTTTGTAGATACAGCTACGGATGAATTTTAATTTTTTTCAATATCCATTGACAAATTCCCTATACAAACCTTAACTATTCAATTTATCAAATTTTCAAAGCTATTCGTGTTTTTTTAAGTATAATTTTTCAGTTTTATAATGGCATCTTCTCAAAAATTTGATTGTATGTCAAGCCATATATTTTTATTGATTTTTTTCTCAATATAATATCCATATATTTGCAAATATTTTAGATTTATTTAAATATGTTTTATATCAACCCATTTCGCAAATGTTTGCAAAATTATTAGTTATATGCCAATATTTGCAAAACTACGCGTTCATTTTAAAACTTTTTGAAGGCATCTTTATTTTTTGCAAAGTATGTTTACAAACATGCACTTTACAAATATTTGCAGAATTTATGCATTTAGCATGCAAATATTTGCAAAGCGAATGTAAATAAACAAACAATTTTTGCATATTATTTTCATTCATTTTGTAAATATTTGCAATTTCTGTATTTTGTTTGCAAAAATATGCAAAAACCTCCTTATTCTTTCAATGATTATTTCTTCATCATTCATTTTGGAAATAATGCGGAAACATGCATATTTTATCCTCAGATGCTTCTGCATGCATTTTTCATCACGCATTAGTGCACCAAACAATAGGAAAACTTATGTATTTCCTTATGATTTACTTATCTATTTGATTGTTATTATTTTGAATTTATTTATTAGAATCATGAAGATAGAAGTAAAAATCAAAAAATTAAGTCTTTTGAAAACAATATGGTTGTTGTTATAATATATGTATATTATGAAGTGAATATGCTTGTACATTGTTTTGTTTAGTCCCACATCGTGGGATAAGTTCAGTCCTTACCTCTGAAGCCCTTATATAAAGTAGGCCATGTAATGTAAATAGATATCTATTCTCTGAATGAATAAAATTGTTCTTTCTCTCTCCAATGGCTTCTATTTTCTTTATTCTATAACACGTTATCAGCACGATCTGATCTTTTTCTCGAATGTATTGGATATTCTAATCCAGAAGATTAGATCCAATTTTTTTCCATATATGTTCATCTCTTTCTCTTATTCAGTTACTGAAATCAGATCTATCTCTTCCTCTTATTCAACCATTGAAATCAGGTTTGAAATTTTCTAGATCTGCTTTTCTAGATTTATTTTGTGATTAATTTAGATTTAGATTTAAATATTCTTGTTTCACAATTCTATGTCTATTTCCTAATTTTTCAGATTTGAATTTAAGTTTTATTAGATCTTATCTTTTCAAGATCTTATTTTGTTATAGATCTAAATTTATAGATCTTATTCCACTGTACATGTATTTTTATCATTATATTTCAGATCTCATCCTACAATAGATCCGATTTTTTTTTGTTCTTATTTTTCTGATCCCATTATATTGTAGATCGTAAAATCACACTCAAATAATATATCGTTGAGATCTTTACATTGTTTAAAAATAAAATCTTGTGATTTTTTTGAATTTGACAATTTCTGTTGTTGATTCAAATAAATTTATTGATCTTGATTACGTTTTGGTTTGTGATATAGATCTAAGTAATATATACATGTTTGATAAATGAAGTTTTCATTTTGAAAACTCTTTGATTTGGATTTTGATTTTGGAAATTATTTTGATATATATTGTTTATATTTCCAGAAGAAATATTTTATTATTTCTTAGAGAAACATATACAAGATAATGCATATTTAGAAGATCATATTAGTTTAGATCCAATATTAATATTGATTTAGTACACCTGAAATGAATGGAAACATTAATGAAAACATATACGGTAAACTTAATTCCTAGCATTTGAAATAAAAGTTGAGAACCTGCAGTTCCTATAATGCTAAAAGCTTGAGTTTCAATAAATTATTAAATTTCAAGTTTTCTTATATTAAAGAACCAGAAGTTTTAATAAAAGAGCAGAAACTTGAATTATAAAACAAAAGGATATATATGTATGTATGCTTGTATATACAAATATATAAGAGTTATTTTAGTTATTTTAGAAATTTTGACTATTAAGAAATAAAGTTTCTCTTACGGTATTCATTTAATTTTATTATTGAGTATATTAAACCTAGCTTTGAGATTAAATTTTGCTAACTAAATTAGTTAGATTGATTTATTTGTTTGTAAAGAAATCAATTCGTTGTGATAATATTCTATATTTTATGCCACAATAATGGTAAATTGCATTCATTTTTTTAATCATAAATGCATTAAATGTTGTCGTCATGGTAATAAATTAAATTACCATATCATCATAAATGCACTGGCTACGGTAAAGATGTTGTATTTTTATGTTTGGAATAAGAATAGACATATGGTTTATTATATGGTGTATTCATTTTGGCAAATAATGCTCGATATAATGAAAGAAATAAGTTTGAACAACAACCTGAAGTTGTGCAAAGATTTTCTTTTCCAATCAGAAGTTGTATAACTCAAAGTCCAAGACCCAAAGTCTTGAATTATGAAAAGATTTCTGATAAACTTTACAAGCTCGAATTCTAATAGACTTTTATTTTGTAACAATATGGTACAAAAAAAAAGGGGAGAAGTTTACACAAAATTTAAGAAACTGAAGTTCATAACAAATCAATGAACTTGAAGTTCATGAATTAGAAGCCCGAAGCTCTATTGAAATTATGTAAAATGATAAGGTTGTACTTCCTGAAGAAGTTAAAGAAAATTAATAAATAATCATATGAGAAAATGATGCTGCATTCAAGAGATTACAAATATCTCCAAATGAGTTATACCTTACCTTATATCTTAACATTTACACTATATTAACCAAATATCCTGAAGATATTATGTTACATGATATTTCAAACATCATTGGATGCGTATGTGTGTATATTAATCTCTTGAAAAGATGATTTGAAGATTTATATATTTATATTGCAAAATATAATATCCCAGAAGAGATGTTATAGGAATTTTATCTTTGTTACATTGCAATTCCTTAAAAGGAAACACTATATTCCCTGAAGCAGTAACCATATTTTTTTTTTGAAGCAATAACAATAATTTTTCAAAAAAAAATGGACATTGTATGCCAATATTACACTCCAGAAGTAGTGGTTTTATCTCTTACATCTTACTTTCATTTGGTGAATCTAATTTTGTTATTGTATTTAAAGTTTGATATGCCATTTCAAAGGTAGTTACAACAAAAATCTCCAGCAGAGATATTTTATGCCACTGTAAAAGGAGTAATTATGTAATTTATATAAAAGAAATATTGTATATTGATATGACATTCCAATAATACATATATTTATCTCTTGAAGAGATAAATTCACTCCAGAAGTAGTGATAATAAAATATCCCTAAAAGAGACTAATAAATTAGGAAATGATAACATATCTCTAGAAGAGATTTGCTTATATGTTTGGTAATTTTATTAAACCAAATAAATGCATAGAAATTTGATTATAAAGGATCCTAATTTAGTTTAGATTAGATCCTAAAAGTTTGAGAGCTATACATACGGTCCTGAGGAAATCCGTATCTGTAACATTCCAAGTATCCAGAAGATACTATTATTATTTTTGCTCTAATTTTTTTTACGGAACTCTCAATAGAGATGTGTAGAAATGTCTATATGCAATTAAAAATTATTCCTTGATAAGTAATCATAAGTAGTGTTCAAAAACTGATATTTGAGATATAATTGAGGAATAAAACTTAACAACTTGAAGTTGTGTATATTTTGTTCGAACCAGAAGTTCGATATGGTTTCAAACCAAATGTTTTGAACATTATCATGTGGTTTTGACAGGTTTGCATTGACATTGATTTATAAATAGAAATTAATAGTTTGGATCCTTGTAATAGTTTGTTCTAAAAATTACTAATTCAAATGAGAAAGAATATGAAAATTTTATAATATATATGTGATACGTGGACACACGTATACATCCATATATGTAAATATTTAGCTAACAACCTGAAGTTTGTTATAAGCTCATCTTATAGATTACGCATAGATATTATTTAGTGATTTAAAATTCAATCAACATAAATGTTGAATGACCTGAAGTCATGTATGTATTCAAATGATCTACACAAAAAGTAAATTCCTCCAATTGCTTAGATCAATGAATGAGAACAAACTCTAATAATCAATATCAATTGAATGCATCTTATCAACTAATAAAAGAATTATCCTCCTATTATTAATATGTATGATGTATTTGCTAGTAGCTAATGGATCAAAATGAGAGTCCAAAGATGATTATTATTTAATGTGGCAATGTTTGTCAACATTGAGGGGGAGGATAAAGGGATACAAGTTCATTTTGATCATCAGGGTTAAATATTTATTAAAATATACAACGATGCAAAATATTATCAATATTATCCCTAGTAGACTTTCTCCAATATAGATTTGAATCCCTGAAGGATCAAAATTTATAAACCATATCTGAAACATGGTTCAAAAGTCAGTTCAAAATATTTTTGGAGTAAGTAATAAAGATGCCAAATAAAGGAGGTGGGTGTTCTTGAAGAAACACTTAAGGATGCTCTGAAAGAGATCCATGACATGATTCACAAATAACCCTAGAAGTGGGTTAGGTACCTAAAACATAATTAAAGAGATCTCAATAAATCATGTCTAGAACTGGCAAGAAATAATCATCGATGATAAATTTATAAATAATAAAGCGCTTATGTTTATAAATGGATTAAAGATCCTGGATTAGAGAAAAACATGATTGGCCATCATGAAATTCTCCTTAATAAGAAATCAGAACTTGTAGTCCGCAAAGTACCAAAAGTACTTGAAATGCTTAATATTGAAATGCTTAATATACCCCGAAGGTATAAATGTGGTTTAAAATCATATTAAATAATGAAATTATACAAGTTCCTGAAGAATATAAATAACTTTCATTGTTATAAAGAATGCAAAGAACAAGGAGAGTAAATTTCAACCTACTTTTAAGTATTGTTGTAATGAAAATCTTGATATAATTCATGATGAGTAGATTACTTCCTATTTTTAAGTATCGTTGTAATGAAACTCTTAATATCCATTGAAGTGATAGTTGCGATATGCAAATACTTATTAAAGTATACAAATTTCTGAAGAATATATATAACTTTTGTAGTTATAAAGAATGAAAAAGACATGAAGTGTAGATTACAAATTTCTTCTAAGTATTGTTGTAATGAAAATCTTGATACATCAAGATGAGTAGATTACTTCCTGCTTTCTAGTAATGTTGTAATGAAGTTTTTAATATTCATGAAAGATGTATAGTTGCAATGCGCAAAACTAATTTGAAGCAAAAAAATAAATAAATAAATAATGAAAGCACATGAAGTGTATTTCATAAAAGTAGCATACAAATGCATAAAATGCAAACCATATTTGGAAGAAACAATCTTAGAAAATTTGATTGTATCGAATAAAACTATTAATAAATTGTATTATTAATGAGATTCATATTTATAGATCCAGAAGTATCTATAACCAATTTGAGTTATCGAAAGATGAATATGAATTCAGAGGAAAATTTTAAATCAGGGGGAGCATCCATAAGTATTTTATAATGCACTCTTTTTCCTTAACTAAGATTTTTCCCACTGGGTTTTTATTAGTAAGGTTTTAACGAGGCATTATCTTGATCCAGAAGTATCAACTCCCTGTAACATTTGAAATAAGCTATAATGTACTCTTTTTCCTTATTTAAGATTTTTCCCACTGGGTTTTTCTTATTAAGGTTTTAACGAGGCATTATCTTGATCTAGAAGAATCAAACGTTTTTTCAAGAAATAACATCTCAAATATGTTATTTAAGTTAAATTATATTTTTATCCTTTACTAAGGTTTTTCCCATTGGGTTTTCCTTTGTAAGGTTTTTACTGAAGTATTAAATTGATCCAGAAGTATCAAACTCTATCTGATGCAGTAAATTATTGAAATATGACATACTATATTGTAATCTTTTTCCTTCACTAAGATTTTTTCCATAGGGTTTTGCTTAGTAAGGTTTTAATGAGGCATTAGTTTGATCCAGAAGTATCAAGCTTTATTTAAAGAAATAAGAAAATAAAATATGTCATTGTACTCTTTTTCCTTCACAAAGATTTTTCCCATTGGGTTTTTCTTAGTAAGGTTTTAATGAGGCATTATTTTGATCCTGAAGTATCAAACTCTTATAAGAAATATCATTTTTAGTATGATATTTATGATTTCACAAGTTGCACTTTTTTTCCTCGTTCAAGGTTTTTTCCCACTGGGTTTTTCTAATAGAGGTTTTTAATGAGGCAAATCTATATCGATTGAATCGATAAATGCAAGCGAGATAATAATAAGGGGGAGCAATCATCATACATGTTTCGAAACGGAAATTTCTAAATTATCCGAGCATTCAAGATTTTGAAGACGCATATTCAAGGGGGGGTGTTATAATATATGTATATTATGAAGTGAATATGCTTGTACATTGTTTTGTTTAGTCCCACATCGTGGGATAAGTTCAGTCCTTACCTCTGAAGCCCTTATATAAAGTAGGCCATGTAATGTAAATAGATATCTATTCTCTGAATGAATAAAATTGTTCTCTCTCTCTCCAATGGCTTCTATTTTCTTTATTCTATAACAGTTGTTTAGATTTTTGAGGGTAATTTATCAATTTGATTTTGGTAGTTTTAAGAATAGGAAGCATATTTGTACATTAGGAGTAGTATTTTGTGGTTTTTGAAACATAATAAGGGTGTTTGCTAAAAGTTTCTATATAAACATATACATTCGTGGATGTAACTATTACACCAAAATTCAACCCATCATTTGTGTAAGAGAGAACCAAGGAGGAGATAAAGGAGTGCGATATGGATGAGCTTAACATCACATAAAATAAATTATATAGTTCAAACTTGATGAAGCCAAATTAGGGATACAAAGTATGAGTACTCATTCATTGGTTAATCCATGAAAGTAGGACCCATGGTAGGGAATAATCCAGCTATCGACCATCCAAAATCTCTGTGTTAAAATCAAAGTATTTTTTATTTAAAATTTGATGATCGCACCTAAAATTTATGATCTTGCTACACTACTTAGCAATATGCACCTCATCTTTTAAAGAGCTTCCATATGATAATCACGTGTACAAGATCCAACATTGTACGATAAGAGTAAACCCATGATGAATTAATTCACATGATCCAAGAATAATACAAATTGAAAGGCTTTGCATCATTAAAGGGGATCTTCTTTTGTTCGTCATCCTTTTTATAGTAGAAAAAAAAGGAAAGAAAAAAAATCAGAGATGTCAATCATAAATATGCTTGTATTGATGATAAAATAAATCAAAGGAATATTACCTCATGAATGTAGAATTCATTAATATCCAGACCATACAAATTTGTGTGTGATTACTTTTATTTTCGCAAATTTCAATCATCAATTTATTCAGAAACTCGAAATTATTTGAAAACATCTACATATCCCGTAAACACCTAGCCCCTATCACTTAAGCTTTCTCTCTATCACTGAGAAAAATTCATGTAGAAGCCAAGCAGTAGCTTGACACTGGTAAATTCTCCTTGCAATTATTATAAAATCTGCTAAGGTTGGAAAATGAAAATAACTAAGGAGATAACGTAATTAACGCGACAAGTGGAATGGTATTTGACACTATATCAAAGGACAAAAGGAAAAGGATGGTGATGAGGACCTAATTAGAAAATCGACTAGTTACCAGTGACTCAACTATTCCTCACCTGATTTTTTATCAAAGTAGATCGAAAAGCCATCTACTAAAAAAACAATAATGCCATCCATGAGAATAATGTGGAAAAAGTGTTAAGTCAAAATTTGACACAACTCCCCAATGAATCCCAAAATTAGAATAATAGAGAATAGAACATAGATTAATAGCAAAAACACAAAAATTTATAATGGCTGGGACTCAAATCATTTCCTGCATCCACTTTACTTTATTTCAAGAGTTTTATAACAAATACAAACAAGTTACAATACATCAGATTTAAAAACAATGTAAATCCAAGTTTGACAGGAATTTGCTGCAAAGTATGATTATGGAAGAGAGATAGGAGATTAGGATTGTAAAGTCCTTTCTACATTGCTTTAACACTCATATTTATGTGTGAATCTGTCCATGAGTGTTGCTAGCTCACGGAAGGCCAAGTAAGAACTTGGGTCCATGTGATTAGGAAGGAAGACCGTGTAAATTCCACAATAAAAATCATGTTGGTACCGACCACAATCATGTCAATACCAACCTTATTTTGCTCGAAGGTACACCACTTTTCTTTATAATTTTTGCATCTTTAAGTTTCCAAGCTACATTAAAGTAATTTCTCCTACAAATCATGTCGGTATCAACATGATTTTTTATATGCGAGACTTGTCTTTTTTGTAAAGTACTGGATTATTCACCTACTTGCTCATATGTGGGTCCTCCACCAAATAATGTCATTACCTACCAAATCATGTCAGTGTAGATGTCATCAATATGGTCGGTATCAAGCATATTCAATTGCACCAATCTTGCTCCAACTTCTTGCACTTCATCATTTCACCATTCAAGACAATGCCTTGTGTTCTTGATCCATTTTTTCATTATCTTGAAGTCTAGATACATGAAGAAGTTGCTTGTTTTAAATGTTGGATAACACTTGCCTTCCTAAGTATGCTTTCGTGAAAACAAAGATGCTTTAGATTGAGACAAGCAATTAGATTTCATCTGCTTAGGATTTTGTAACACCCATAAAATGAAACATAAATAAATAAAGTAAGGTAAATTAAATGTGATAAGGATTGGATATGGGAATTTTATAAATTTGAAATTTGACCATGAAAGTTATTTTGTGCATTCATGGCTAAATTCTAATCTATTTTCATATATAATATGCTAAAAACAGAGCTCAAACAAAGAAGTTATAAGCATTTGAAGTTCTCGGATTTAAATTAATTTCGTTTGAATTCAAATTCATATAAAAAATAAAATTTAGGATCTAAATTTCAAAAATTAGCTTAGGGACTAAGTAAATGATTAAATAAGGTTTAATGTTAAAAAGTTAATTAGGGAATAAAATAATTTAGCGGTCAACCTAAATAGGTCAACCGGTCGACTGATCGACCAAGGGTGATCGATCGCACGACAATGAAAGTTGCTAGTGGTGGTTAGGATTTTGTGCGATGTTATATTCGGTTGTGTACTCCACATCTACTTGTGTTCTACCTACTTCCATTCTACGGTTCTGGTGCATTCCAACTCATAAAAATATGACCTTATCCTCTCCACTTTTATTCATATTATTTTAGGGAGTACGATGAAACTTTACCATTGCTCTCTAATAAGATTCAGAAACTTCATAGAAAATTCAGGTAAGGATTTAACTTATTTCTTCCTCTAGTCTATTCATATCCTATCCTTCTCAAATTGTTCAGAATCAAATAAATATATATACCTCTTCCCTATTTTTGTATGTGTGTGTGTCTATATATATATGTATCAATAGAGAGTGGTTCTAGAAGAGATCAGAAGGCTGCAAATCCATTTGAGTAAAGCTAAAGCTAATATGTGAGTGGAAACCTCAGTATTTCTTTTCAGTAATTGTTTAGAGTATTTTTTTTGGATTTTAATATGCCTTAGTGATTTTGGGATTTCAAAATATGATAGGTAAAATCCTCCAGAATTCCTATTTATTTTGAAATGTCAATTCTATGTTGAGATTCTCAATTCTTTACATTAATTTGACGGAATTTGTTTAGTTTTACGCGATTTTTGATAATTTCATAGTCTATTCCACCTCTCCTTCTTCTTTGCGTTGAATTGTGATTCTTCAATATAATAAGGGGTTTGCTATGAATTATTTTTGTAGTTTACAGTACTTATTCTTATCAGTTTCTTTTTAAAAGATGAGTTGAATAGGTTAAGGGGTTTATATTGCAATTTTTATTGTTTATGTTGTTCCATTGAATAATGTAAAACATTGAGTTTTTATTTACAAATCTATTATTATATTTTTGATTATGAATATTTATTCCTTGTTTTGGACATTTGAATTCCATGAAATCTTGGAAAATTAAAGAAAAAGACTTGTAGTAATAATTGGTTACAAAATTGACATTAAACGCTAGTTAGGGCGTAAAATCCATGCGGTTAGAAATTATTAAGCATGAATATTTATTTGTTTCTATCTACATAATTAACGTGTAACTATTACCTATATGGCATAGTTAATTAGGCATTTATTTATATTTTCCCCCATTTGGAAGGTAATTGATTTTGAGATGAAAATAAGAGGAAACTCTTATATAGTCTAATTACTATTTTAATGCTTAACAAGAAAGATTCCTTACAGAGCCTTATTTATGAAATTTTGAGATGCGTGTGTATAGAGTAATTAATAATGGGTAAGTCATAGGGACGCAAGGTCAATAGGGTTGTACGACAGAAGTCCGCCCTTCATTTTGAGGCTACTAGTAGTTGTGTATACTTTCATTGATGTGAGATATCCTTATGATAAATATTTGAAATGATGCTAGGTTAGTTCCAAATTCAGTAGTGAAAATCTTCCCAGCTAATCTAGCAACCAGTTCCTACGATTGATGGATTAATGTGAGACGTCATTATCGGTATGGGCCATAAGACGAAGAGCCTTCTTTGGGGTTTGAGGTATTCAGTGGTTGGACCTGCCTTTTTCCCCAAATGAAGTATTAAATGGCCAAGGGTTTACGCTAAATAGTATCTCTATAGGGGTCCTCTTCTGGAATTAGGCCTTAAATAATGGGGCTTATTTTCCACTTGGACGTATTAAGTGGCCTATAAGATTCGATATGATGTCGCTAAATAATACAATTAAGGAGCACGTTTCTAGAATTAGGCCTTAAATGACGGGGTCTGCCTGTTGTACATTGGGAAGTATTAAGAGTCTTGGGTACCGTCTCTTACATCATTAGCTATTTATGACGTATGATTTGGATATGGGATATACTTATGGAATGGAAGTTATTATGTAGTTGGACCCACCTCCTTTCCTTATAAAGAAGTATTAAATGATTTTAATGATTTTATGTTCGCACGTATATTCTTATTTTGAAAATATTCTGCCCATGTATTGAAAAGTTAAGACTCGAGGTTTTTATTCACCAGACCTGGTTGGCATGTTTATGCTTATGCCAATTTGGTATCAGAGCTCTAAGTTACCCAATCAATGGGGAAAAACTATGCATATGAGAGACATAGTTTTTATTTTGAGAAAGGTTTTTCGAAAAGAATTTTCAAATGAATTCTTACTATATATATAAATATATACACACACAAACACACCCTTATACCTGTGACGACCCGACTTCCTCATCTCCAGGAAATCGTATCATCAATGAAGAAAGAAAGGGATAGAAGAAGAAAAGAAGGAGAAAGAAAGAAACAACAATATCAGAGAACTTACAGCGGAACGAATGAAATATAATATATAACATAAAATATTACATTGTATCATATTACATCAGAGTTACACAACTTATTTAACACATATTAGACAGTTATAAACATCTGTCTAATTCATACAACTCAAGCACAACAGAAACAGATACAACAAACACAGCGGAACCAATATATATCTACACGTCGAAGCCTCCTGCTCCATATCTCCTTCAAAATTCGTCAAGCAAACCTGAACCACTTGACTACTCATACATAATATGAGTACCCAAGAGTTTAATAAAACAGAAAATAAACACTCGGGTCAGACAGTGGTCTGGTGTGAGTAAACGGTTTAAAGATTGCTTAACTTTAGAAAATCCTTTGAAAAGAAAAGGTATCACGTAAGACTTCCCACACATAAACATGGAAAAGTTTTTACCTTACGCTAACCAAAACATTTGATAGGAAATCCAGTGATATTATAATAGTGTCTAGGGTTTTCAAGTAAATATGAAATAGCCTAAATTGTTACATTCATTAAATTCCAGCTACTAGCCACAAAAGTGGGTAATACAAACAAAACCATAGGGTCTCGTAGGAAGAATGGGTTTCCATCAATGGCAGGGCTACTGGGGTATCGCCCGTCACAGTACGTGGCCTAGATCACCGTACCGAGGAGTACGCCCGCTCCCCTGCAACACAAGGCTGGGACCATTCCTTACTGAACAGTCCCGAACAAGGCAACCCCGGCGGTTGTTTGGAATTCAACCGCCCCACACAGCTGAAATAAAAGGGACTTCTAGATAGGAGTAAATCTTGCTCTCCAGTGGGAGCTACCCACGAAGCCTTGCTGCACCTCCCCTGTTTTAGCCATTCCCGGCTGATGAGGCTTGAGGCTGTGATTACCTTTATAGGACACATCTCTTAGAATGCTCATCGTCCGTCTGACGATGTGCTGAAAGCATTCAATCCATGCAAGTTCGTTCCGGGTTCGAATGAAACCGAAGGCACTATCTCGTTGTACTCATTTTGGGATCACCCTCAGAGTCAACGACCATAGCCATTGTACTCTAAATCACCATCTCGATTCTATAAGTACTATTCCGTAAACTCATTACGGAATCACCCACAGAGTTATATTGACGTATAGCTCTTACACCTCGAGTCTTCACTTGCTCCACTTGGATTAACGACCTAACGTTTAATTGGAATCGATGTGGTTTTCGGATATCCGAATATGGAAACCCGATCCCGGTCTTACCGAAACCAAGCGCCATTTTAATGTCCAAGTTGTTCTTAAGGGTACAACAATTAACTTATATTCAGAATGATATAACACATAGATGAATAAGATTATCACAATAGATAATTCATATCAACATACATCTCACAAAGAAACATATCACAAATATCATAGTCATCCAAATCATCCAGTATCAACCAATCACCCAATATCAACCAATCACTCAATATCAATCATCCAATATCATTCGACATCCAATATCAGTCATTCAATATTAATCAATCACCCATAGTAGAATTGATTATCAATTTAATTAACCTTTTAATTAAATTAATTACTATCCTTTAATTACTTGGATTATTGATTTACTAAAAATCAAATTCATTATCATCTCTTATTGATCTTCCTCGATTAATTATTCTTTAATTACAAGCAAGTAATTATCCTTAACCATATTCAGTAATTAACCTTTAATTACTATCATTAGTTACAATAATTAATGATTCTTCATTAATTAATTAACTATAATTAACTACATTAATCCTTAATTAATTATAATTAATTAATCATATTTAAATTAATAACTTAAATTAATTACTTCATTAATTATTTTAATTAAAAATCTTTATTAATTAATAATCCTTTAATTAATTAAATAATTAACTTGTAATTAATCATCTCATTAATCATAAACAATAATTAACAATTTATAATTACTTATCTTAATTAATTAACTTCTTAATTAATTTTATTAACCCTTTGATTAATTACTTAAATTAATAAATCATAATTACTTCATTAAGTAATTACTAAACAATTAAATTAATAAATAAATCCTTAATTAATTACTTTATTAATTAATATATTTTAATTAATTACACTTAGTAATTAATCTTAAATTATCTCATTCATTAATAAATTAATCACATTAATTAGTTAACTAAAATAATTAAGTAATTAACTCTTAATTACTTACATAAGTAATTATCTCTAATTACTTCCTTTAATAAATCTTAATTACTTTCTTAATTAATTACTTAACAAATAATTAATTACATTATTAAATAATCTTTCATTCTTTAAATAAATTAATTACTTCATAATTAATTAACTTTAAAACAATTAACTTGATCAATTCTTTAATTGATAACATTAAGTGATTATCCATTAGTCACTTCAATTAATTACCCCCATGAGTAACTTTTCTAATTACTTCCCTAGGTAATTACCATTCTAAATTTTATTCAAAAATTAACCATTGATTACTTCATTACGTAATCACACTTAATTAATCCATAATTAAGTGATTATTTAAAATTAAATAAATAATTAACTAATTATTTAAAATTAATTAAACAATTAATTAATTTCTTATATTTCAAAATCCTTAATTAATTAAGAATTCATTTATCTTAATTAACAAATCATAACTATTAAGTACTCTCAAATTCATATCAAAATAATTTAACATTATGTATCTTTATAAATAAGTTATTTGAAATTAATCAAATTTTAACAACTTAATCAACTTATCCTATTTGGTTTTCAAATTATAATAGTAATAACCTTATTTGAAATTAAGGCATTTAGAGATCAAAATTTAAAATATAAAATACTTTAAACATCTAATTAAACTTATTAATTTTCAATATAAATTGAAACTTAAGTTTTTGAACATTTCTTTAACTTAAAGTTTTATTTAATATTCAAATGCAAAACATTCCCCTTTTTAAATTCAAAAATTCAAATTCAATTTAGTTAAATTACTTTTATGAGAAATCATTTTTAACCAATTTAAATTTAAAATAATTTCAAGTTACACCTTTTAAAAGTTCGATTAAATTTTGTTTCAAACAACAAGTTTTTAATCTTGCAAATCTTTTACCTTTTATAAAGTCTTAACATGATTTCTATTTATTTATACAACAGGTTAAATCTGAAACTTCACTACACAGTACTAACCAAATAACACACGACCACGGACTCGAGTAAACACGGCAATTACACGTGAACTACTCCGAGAAACCCCCAGCACCATACGCTTCGAGTCGCCCCCGATGTTGGCACGCATTCATGCCCGAGAGAAAATTCATCTTCCCCGGTCAAACTCCAACTCCTCCTTCCAGTGCACACTAATGTGCACTGTGCACATGCGCGGCCGCCTCCAGCCACTCTTGATCGTCGCGACCATCTTCGTGGGTCACGATATCACATGCGAACCCAAAATTGAACCCAAATCCAACAATTAATGTTCGAATCAAAATTCGAACCTCAAACTCAAAATTGCAGAACCATTCATCACCAAACCTCTAACCACGGCCGACAACTTCCATGCCGTTGAACCTTGCCATCTTCACTATAGAACCGCCACCACATGAACTCCATTTTCCCCCATATGTGCATGCCTACGATCAATCACATGCGACGAAAATTCCAAGACAGTTCAAGCCGAACCCATTACCAGTAAAAACCCTAGTTCGATTTATTACGCTCAAATTACTCAATGAAAAATTTTAATTGCAATTTTCCCATCTTCTACACTTCATTATCTAGCTTCAATCAAAATTTCAAACTAAATTGTAGCATGGATAATCGGTAATCACCAAAACTTCCTAAAACACTCAAACCAAAAATTCTCATAATCTACCAAACTAAAAATTACAAATTGCATACCTAAATTCATGATTTATCATCACATTTCCATGCATGTAATCAAAATTTGAATTTAAGATAATTAATTTTTATCAAATATTCAAGTTTTACTGTAAATCCTTCTTTTATAATTATTTGTTGCATTCTAAATTATGAAACTATTTTTACAATTATCAACAAACAACAATACACTACTTCTCTTCAATCGTTAAGGTCAAGTGTTTATGTTATTGGGAGATTTGAATTTGTGAAGTAAATCTGTTCTTAAAAAAAAGCAGAACAGGGTGTTTACGGGCATAAAGGAATATAGCTATAAATTCAATAAATAAATCTGAGTGATTTCCAGCCAACATCAAGGTAAATTTTCAGATCATCACATGCATGTAGTACAACCCAGATCAAACTGTTTTTAAAACGTAGTTTACTCACAAATTTGTATGCAGAGCAGGTTTTGATTTGTAGGTTGTAACTTTGTACAATGCAGATTGAATTCCATTGAAATGCAGGTTAGAAAGTTGCAGTTTTGAATTGTTGTAGATTGAAGTTGTAGATTTGAAATTGAATGTGAGGAACTTCATGAATTGCAGGTTGGTTTTGCTGATTCTAATTTGCTTTTGAATTTAATTTCAGGGTTTGAGAATAATTTCAGGTTTTGGAAATAAATTTCTGATTTGAACTAAGAAAGAAAACAAAGGAGAAAGTGTTTTTTAAAAACAAGTTTACTTCTTAAAATTTTAATTAAAATTTAAAATAAGAATTTTGCCACATGTTCTTAATTCAAACAAATGTCATTTGCATGCACTTCTTAATTTACAAGTGTTGTTAAGATGTATATATATTTACACATGTCTTAAGTGTTTTTAAATTGAATTTTTTTATTTGATTTAAATGTAAATATAATCTAACATGTTTAATTTACTTTATTAATGAATACTTACATATGTGAATATAAATTAAGTCCTTTAAAGAAAATATTAGAAAACTAATTATAATATAAATAAATCTTATACATGTATTTTTTTAAAAAAAATCTAAAACTTATACATATACATTTATAACCATTTAAAATTTTAAACATTATAAAAGAAAACAAAAGAAAGCTTGTTTAAATCATTTTTAAACTATCTTATTTAAAAATGAACTATTATCTTTTGAAAAATCTTATTGAATTTAAAACAAAACTTTAAAATTGCAATATTCATTCATACATAAATTATTAATAGATTAAATTAAATTTTCAAAACAAATTCAAATTATAACATATACAACAATTATCTTATATATTAAAACAATTGAATTATCCTTTAGATTGGCTTTTGAAGAATATTAATTACACCAGAGTTCTAATTACAATTCATACATATATAGGTTATTAATAGATTTAATTTAAAATTTCAAAACAATATCAAATTATAACATATGATTACATATATTAAAAATTGAAAATTCAACTTTTAATTTAAAACAAAAGATATTCCCATTCACAATATATATCAAACATATATATTATAAATAGCATAAAATTTTATTAGCTTTTGAAAACAATTCTTATCAAATTTTGCTAGATAAAAATTTATTAACCTTTAAAGATTACATTTACTAATTTAAACTAAAATTATAAAGAAAATTTATCAAACCAATTTAATTATTATTACAGATTATTAAATCGATATTGCCCAAAATTCCGGGTCGTTACAATCCTCCCCCCTCAAAAGAATTTCTTCCCCGAAATTTAAAAGCAAAGGTAATTTAATAACCCATCAAAGATTTTAATTTCAATTAGCAAAGCATTCCTAACAACCAGTAACTAACAATCAAAGCAATCAATCACACAAACGAACTTAACTAATTATCCTGACATACGTCAGAATAAAACTCTAATACTATTTCGAGTTTCCCAAGTAAAAATTACAGGGAGACTCGCTCTACAGAAGCTAACAAACTAACTATACTACCAAAATCCAGAGCTCCTCTCTTCTCTAGATTCATTAATCTGAACAGAACATCAGACTATACTCAAGTCGAGCTCAACTTCCAAATATAACTGAACTACAGATTCAACAAGCAACAATGAATCATACACATACTCCCTCAGAGGTACGTGAAATATAATGAATTCCAGCTATCCAAACTGGCAATTTAATCTCATAGACAACAGACCTTATCTTATCAAAACACAGATAAGAAATCTCAAATGCCATAGCACTAACCATCCAATCGTACTCAATTTCTGCTCTCTTAACCAGAGAAATCCTAACAACAATGAAGTCTCCAACTTCGAATTCCAAAACTCCTGATCTCATATCTTTATAACTCAACAGACAATCCTTGGCTGCCAATCTCTTCTTGATCAGCTCGTCCTATGCTGATACTTCCAGAAACAATTAGACCAAAGCAAATTAGCTTCTGGATCTTATTCAACAGAAAAGTTTTCCAAGATCCATCGAAATCCAGAACACAAACCCTACTACTCAAGAAATAGCAAACAGAACTTGCTTCCTTTCTTGTACAGCTGCTACCTTGCTTCCGCTGCACAACTCTGATTCTGAAATAGAGGAGAATACTGTTGATGAACACAAGTATAATTTATCCAATATCCGGAAAACTTTGTTCATCAAATCCATAAAATCCGAATGACTCATCTGACTCGGTCACACAACTTTACTACAGTATCCAAACTCAAAAACAAGATCCAACCAAATCCAAATTCCAAAAATAAATTCTTGAGCTGCTACACCAACTCTACTTCTCCAAGAACCATCCTACAACCAGGCTAGCTACCATAATCACTTCTGGAACCAAAACAATATGGAAATCAACCCCAGATGCAGACGAACTTCTGATTACTCTAGCAGCTCCTACTTCCTCATGAGAATCCTTAGTATCAAATAAAAGAATGCTCAAGAAAATTCCAAACCAATCGCAAGTCACTTTTGCGATCCAACCTAATTCGAATTCCAAAGAAACTGTCCTTTCTTTACCAATTAGAACAGCTCTAAGCTTTTCCAACAAGGTTAACTCTTCAAGAAAACTTCACCATCTTCTCGGACTGCTACAAGAAGAACCATAAAGATTCCTTAGCCAATGGAGAAACAACCAACACTGCCGCTTCCAACTCTACTCGATGATACTGCAAAGGCTAAAAGACCTTCTTGTCAGCACACCAAACACTTCGAGATGGCAGACATACCAAAAGAAACTCGGCTCCAAAACAAGCATCAACATCTCACTCTCCTAAAAAAAATGACAAATGAGACCATGCCGAAGCAAAGCAACTCATAGACCTTAGTCCCATATTCCGGAACAGCCAACCTCTATACTGAAGATCCAGATAACTTCTATACAGACGAGTCTTACCTGAGGCAGGTAAAGACTGCTTCTCAACCACCTCTAAAACCGTTTCAGGAGAAAACTTCTCCGAAAAATATCCAAGGATACTGCATTTCATCATGCAGTTATCAAGATATCATTACTTACTTCTGCACTTCCATCAAATCCAAACTCAAGAATAATTCGCTCGCCCGAGCTATATCCAAACTTACTTTAAAGATAAACTCCAAATCTTTAAAAAAGATTTCCTTCGGATATAAGAGAAATCCTTACTCCAAACAACAAAACCCACTCGAGACGGTATTAGGTCGACAGTCTCGCCAAAAATATCCAACCTCAACATATGGACCTCTTCCATCAGTGGCAATCGTGTTACACACACAAACCAATACTCCACTATCTACCTCTATAACTTATTTTGGAAAATCCGAACAGACATCCCAACAGATTAGGTAGATATATATATATATATATATATATAGTTATATATAAAAATTACAAGTACGTTCTCTCAAGAAAGACACCACTACAGAGCCTAGGTATTCACTCAACCTCGCTCTGATACCAAATGCGACGTCCCGACTTCCTCATCTCCAGGAAATCGTATCATCAATGAAGAAAGAAAGGGATAGAAGAAGAAAAGAAAGATAAAGAAAGAAACAACAATATCAGAGAACTCACAGCGGAACGAATGAAATATAATATATAACATAAAATATTACATTGTATCATATTACATCAGAGTTACACAACTTATTTAACACATATTAGACAGTTATAAACATCTGTCTAATTCATACAACTCAAGCACAACAGAAACATATACAACAAACACAGCAGAACCAATATATATCTACACGTCGAAGCCTCTTGCTCCATATCTCCTTCAAAATTCGTCAAGAAAACCTGAACCACTTGACTACTCATACATAATATGAGTACCCAAGAGCTTAATAAAACAGAAAATAAAAACTCAGGTCAGACAGGGGACTGGTGTGAGTAAACGGTTTAAAGATTGCTTAACTTTAGAAAATCCTTTGAAAAGAAAAGGTATCACGTAAGACTTCCCACACATAAACATGGAAAAGTTTTTACCTTACGCTAACCAAAACATTTGATAGGAAATCCAGTGATATTATAATAGTGTCTATGGTTTTCAAGTAAATATGAAATAGCCGAAATTGTTACATTCATTAAATTCCAGCTACTAGCCACAAAAGTGGGTAACACATACAAAACCGTAGGGTCTCGTAGGAAGAATGGGTTTCCATCAATGGCAGGGCTACTGGGGTACCGCCCGTCGTAGTACGTGGCCTAGATCACCGTACCGAGGAGTACGCCCGCTCCCCCGCAACACAAGGCCGGGACCATTCCTTACTGAACAGTCCCGAACAAGACAACCCCGGCAGTTGTTCGGAATTCAACCGCCCCACACAGCCGAAATAAAAGGGACTTCTAGACAGGAGTAAATCTTGCTCTCCAGTGGGAGCTACCCACGAAGCCTTGCTGCACCTCCCCTGTTTTAGCCATTCCCGATTGATGAGGCTTGAGGCTGCGATTACCTTTATAGGACACATCTCTTAGAATGCTCATCGTCCGCCTGACGATGTGCTGAAAGCATTCAATCCATACAAGTTCGTTCCGGGTTCGAACGAAACCGAAGGCACTATCTCGTTGCACACATTTTGGGATCACCCTCAGAGTCAACGACCATAGCCCTTGTACTCTAAATCACCATCTCGAATCTATAAGTACAATTCCGTCAACTCATTACGGAATCACCCACAGAGTTATACTGACGTATAGCCCTTACACCTCGAGTCTTCACTTGCTCCATTTGGATTAACGACCTAACGTTTAATTGGAATCGATGTGGTTTTCGGATATCCAAATATGGAAACCCGATCCCGGTCTCACCGAAACCAAGCACCATTTTAATGTCCAAGTTGTTCTTAAGGGTTTAACAATTAACTTATATTCAGGATGATATAACACATAGATGAATAACAATATCACAATAGATAATTCATATCAACATTCATCTCACAAAGAAACATATCACAAATATCATAGTCATCCAAATCATCCAGTATCAACCAATCACCCAATATCAACCAATCACCCAATATCAATCATCCAATATCATTCAACATCCAATATCAGTCATTCAATATTAATCAATCACCCATAGCAGAATTGATTATCAATTTAATTAACCTTTTAATTAAATTAATTACTATCCTTTAATTACTTGGATTATTGATTTATTACAAATCAAATTCATTATCATCACTTAATGATCTTCCTCGATTAATTATTCTTTAATTACAATCAAGTAATTATCCTTAACCATATTCAGTAATTAACCTTTAATTACTATCATTAATTACAATAATTAATGATCCTTCATTAATTAATTAATTATAATTAACTACATTAATCCTTAATTAATCCTTAATTAATTAATCGTATTTAAATTAATTACTTAAATTAATTACTTCATTAATTATATTAATTAAAAAATCTTTATTAATTAATAATCCTTTAATTAATGAAATAATTAACTTGTAATTAATCATCTCATTAATCATAAACAATAATTAACAATTTATAATTACTTATCTTAATTAATTAACTTCTTAATTAATTTTATTAACCCTTTGATTAATTACTTAAATTAATAAATCCTAATTACTTCATTAAATAATTATTAAACAATTAGATTAATAAATAAATCCTTAATTAATTACTTTATTAATTAATATATTTTAATTAATTACACTTAGTAATTAATCTTAAATTAATCTCATTCATTAATTAATTAATCACATTAATTAGTTAACTAAAATAATTAAGTAATTAACTCTTAATTACTTACATAAGTAATTATCTCTAATTACTTCCTTTAATAAATCTTAATTACTTTCTTAATTAATTACTTAGCAAATAATTAATTCCATTATTAAATAATCTTTCATTCTTTAAATAATTAATTACTTCATAATTAATTAACTTCAAAACAATTAACTTGATCAATTCTTCAATTGATAACATTAAGCGATTATCCATTAGTCACTTCAATTAATTACCCCCATGAGTAACTTCTCTAATTACTTCCGTAGGTAATTACCATTCTAAATTTTATTCAAAAATTAACCATTGATTACTTCATTAAGTAATCACACTTAATTAATCCATAATTAAGTGATTATTTAAAATTAAATAAATAATTAACTAATTATTTAAAATTAATTAAACAATTAATTAATTTCTTATATTTCAAAATCCTTAATTAATTAAGAATTCATTTATCTTAATTAACAAATCATAACTATTAAGTACTCTCAAATTCATATCAAAATAATTTAACATTATGTATCTTTATAAATAAGTTATTTGAAATTAATCAAATTTTAACAACTTAATCAACTTATCCTATTTGGTTTTCAAATTATAATAATAATAACCTTATTTGAAATTAAGGCATTTAGAGATCAAAATTTAAAATTTAAAATACTTTAAACATCTAATTAAACTTATTAATTTTCAATATAAATTGAAACTTAAGTTTCTGAACATTTCTTTAACTTACAATTTTATTCAATATTCAAATGCAAAACATTCCCTTTTTTAAATTCAAAAATTCAAATTCAATTCAGTTAAATTACTTTTATGAGAAATCATTTTTAACCAATTTAAATTTAAAATAATTTCAAGTTACACCTTTTAAAAGTTGATTAAATTTTGTTTCAAACAACAAGTTTTTAATCTTGCAAATCTTTTACCTTTTATAAAGTCTTAACATGATTTCTATTTATTCATACAACAGGTTAAATCTGAAACTTGACTACACAGTACTAACCAAATAATACACGACCACAAACTCGAGTAAACACGGCAATAACACGCGAACTACTCCGAGAAACCCCTAGCACCATACGCTTCGTGTCGCCCCCGATGCTTGCACGCATTGATGCCCGAGAGAAAATTCATCTTCCCCAATCAAACTCCAACTCCTCCTTCCAGTGCACACTAATGTGCACTGTACACATGCGCGGCCGCCTCCAGCCACTCTTGATCGTCGCGACCATCTTCGTGGGTCACGATATTGCACGCGAACCCAAAATTGAACCCAAATCCAACAATTAATGTTCGAATCAAAATTCGAACCTCAAACTCAAAATTGCAGAACCATTCATCACCAAACCTCTAACCATGGCCGACAACTTGCATGCCGTTGAACCTTGCCGTCTTCACTATAGAACCGCCACCACATGAACTCCATTTTCCCCCATATGTGCATGCCTACGATCAATCAAATTCGACGAAAATTCCAAGACAGTTCAAGCCGAACCCATTACCAGTAAAAACCCTAGTTCGATTTATTACGCTCAAATTACTCAATGAAAAATTTTAATTGCAATTTTCCCATCTTCTACACTTCATTATCTAGCTTCAACCAAAATTTCAAACTAAATTGTAGCATGGATAATCGGTAATCACCAAAACTTCCTAAAACACTCAAACTAAAAATTCTCATAATCTACCAAACTAAAAATTACAAATTGCATGCCTAAATTCATGATTTATCATCACATTTTCATGCATGTAATCAAAATTTGAATTTAAGATAATTAATTTTTATCAAATATTCAAGTTTTACTGTAAATCCTTCTTTTATAATTATTTGTTGCATTCTAAATTATGAAACTATTTTTACAATTATCAAAAAACAACAACACACAACTTCTCTTCAGTCCTTAAGGTCAAGTGTTTATGTTATTGGGAGATTTGAATTTGTGAAGTAAATCTGTTCTTAAAAAAAAAAAAACAGAACAGGGTGTTTACAGGCATAAAGGAATATAACTATAAATTCAATAAATAAATCTGAGTGATTTCCAGCCAACATCAAGGTAAATTTTCAGATCATCACATGCATGTAGTACAACCCAGATCAAACTGTTTTTAAAATGTAGTTTACTCACAAATTTGTATGCAGAGCAGGTTTTGATTTGTAGGTTGTAACTTTGTACAATGCAGATTGAATTCCATTGAAATGCAGGTTAGAAAATTGCAGTTTTGAATTGTTGTAGATTGAAGTTGTAGATTTGAAATTGAATGTGAGGAACTTCATGAATTGCAGGTTGGTTTTGCTGATTCTAATTTGCTTTTGAATTTAATTTCAGGGTTTGAGAATAATTTCATGTTTTGGAAATAAATTTATGATTTGAACTAAGAAAGAAAACAAAGGAGAAAGTGTTTTGTAAAAACAAGTTTTCTTCTTAAATTTTTTATTAAAATTTAAAATAAGAATTTTGCCACATGTTCTTAATTCAAACAAATGTCATTTGCATGCACTTCTTAATTTACAAGTGTTGTTAAGATGTATATATGTTTACACATGTCTTAAGTGTTTTTAAATTGAATTTTTTATTTGATTTAAATGTAAATATAATCTAACATGTTTAATTTACTTTATTAATGAATACTTACATATGTGAATATAAAGTAAGTCCTTTAAAGAAAATATTAGAAAACTAATTATAATATAAATAAATCTTATACATGTATTTTTTTAAAAAATCTAAAACTTATACATATACATATACATTTATAACCATTTAAAATTTTAAACATTATAAAAGAAAACAAAAGAAAGCTTGTTTAAATCATTTTTAAACTATCTTATTTAAAAATGAACTATTATCTTTTGAAAAATCTTATTGAATTTAAAACAAAACTTTAAAATTGCAATATTCATTCATACATAAATTATTAATAAATTAAATTAAATTTCCAGAACAAATTCAAATTATAACATATACAACAATTATCTTATATATTAAAACAATTGAATTATCCTTTAGATTGGCTTTTGAAGAATATTAATTACACCAGAGTTCTAATTACAATTCATACATATATAGGTTATTAACAGATTTAATTTAAAATTTCAAAACAATATCATATTATAACATATGATTACATACATTACAATTTGAAAATTCAACTTTTAATTTAAAACAAAAGATATTCCCATTCACAATATATATCAAACATATATATTATAAATAGAATAAAATTTTATTAGCTTTTGAAAACAATTCTTATCAAATTTTGCTAGATTAAAAATTTATTAACCTTTAAAGATTACATTTACTAATTTAAACTAAAATTATAAGAAAATTTATCAAACCAATTTAATTATTATTACAGATTATTAAATTGATATTGCCCAAAATTCCGGGTCGTTACAATACCGCCTCTTCTTGAACATATGCACATACACTAGCAAACTTTTCTTTTCATTTAGCATGTAAATACAGTCTTAGGAAATCGTCGCTAAAGGTTTAACCTACAAATAGTTGATATGGAGATAATCAATCTCCTTCTAAGCAAGGGAACCCTACCCATGGAAGACCACATATTTGTGGAATGCCGAAATGGTTTAAATAATATCTTAGGACTATCGGGCAGATTGCTTTTCCTCCAGCTGCACTGGCAGCATCCAATGCCCCAGCCTCTGATGCAGCACCCTCTCGTACTGACTTTCTTAAGCTATGTCGGGACTTTATCAATATGGAAAGGAGGACACACACTGGAGCTGAAGAATATTCAAAAGCTAAAGCATGGATTGGTAACTATGAGAGGATATTTAGAGAATTTGTTTGGGATGATAAGTTAAGAGGAAGAATGGAAGCTTGACACTTCAAGGAAGAAACTTCAAATTGGTGGAACTTTGTGACCGATAAGAATCTGAGCAGGATATTCTCTTGGGACGAATTTAAGGACTGATTCAAAATGTGATTCATGTGTAGAGCAGAGGTTAGCTTTCAATTGGAAAATTTCATTCTGTTTAGACAAGGAGATTTTGCCATTAAGGATTACGTAGCTAATTTTATCGAATTGGATAAAATTCGGATTAACCTGATGGATACAACAATGAAAAAGGCCATGAAGTTCATGAAGGGCTTAAATTCCCCATTAAGAGAAATGTTGTTGATCCGAGTACCTAAAGGAGCCACGTATGAGATGATGGTAGTAATTCTACACATGGCCAATGCGGAAGATAAGAGAGAAAAAGAGAAGTCTACATAGATCCAAATGCAATGAGGGTCCAAGAAGGGTAGCTTTTGGGCCAACAATAAGTCGAAGTGGAAGTTTAAGAAGGAAGTAAAGGAGTGTACGTGTAACGACCCAGAATTTTGGATATTTGAAATTAGAATATTTAATTGATATTAAATATTTAAAAGTTAATTTTTAACTTGAATTTCAAATATAACCATTTATTTGTTAATTAAAGTATTGAATTTAATAATTTGAAATTGGGTGGAATTTTGAATCTTGAGTTTTAAGCTTGCTAAAAATAATTTAAAGGCTTGCAAAATTTATATTTAATATGAGGAAGATAATAAAAAAATTAAATTAAATTTAAAAGTGATTTGATCAGTTTAAAAATATATCGTTTAAATTTACATTTAAAAATGGCCTTCCGGGGCACAACCTCCGAATTCGACGAAACCTGTTCTATTGAATCTATAATAGTGTATTATTATCGAGTTTTAAATTTTACAACGTTTGGGGTTATCATTTAGTCGTACGGGATATAAAGGCGTTGGAATTTATATCAAAAATTCAATATGATAATTGGGTCCAAGAAACTATCTTCTCCATACGATCAAATTAGGACTCAAAACCTTTTCCTTTGTGTTTGGAACAGTGGTATAACATTATAAATGCCTAGCGGCATGCCTTAATAAGAGGTCGGGATTTTAAGCTACGAAATCGAAACAATTTGATTTAAATCATATATACATATATGTATATGTATATGTATATATGTATATATATTATTGACTTTGACTAGGCTGTCACTCCCTCCCATCAGCCTACTTTCTTTCACTATCAGCAGCTTTCTCTCAAATTCAAGTCAATGTACATAGTCACCGACACGTTAAGGTCATGTTCTTCCCTCCCTCATGTTTATACAGCACACAACAGTTCAGAACTCAGAACAAAGAAAGAAAACAAGTGGTAGCTTCACAAAAAAATGCTTATAGTATATTCAATGAAAAACCACGAAACCCATTCCTAAATTCATGTTTCAACATTCTGTTCATTTTGATATGCAATTTGGAGGTTGCGGCCATGGTTGGGAATACTCGCATGAAACTAGGGTTGGGTTGTGCGTGGGTTTTAGGCTGAGTTAGGTGAACTTGAGGGAGGAGTGGTGATTGAGGTGGAGAGGCATTCCTCTGGGAAATTTTTGATAGTGTGTTATAGAATCTGGGGGAAATTAACGTTGCTACAGTCGTGGGTGAGAGGCGAGGTCGCGCTCGAAAACTTGGTGTTGGAGAGGGATGCGAAGGTGTGAGCAGGCCGAGTTTGTTGAGTAGATTATAGTGGTGAAGTCGATTTGGGGTTTTATTGAGTGGATCATGATATCATTTGTAAAAGTGCACGCGCATGAAATGGGGTATCTGCGTGCATTGATCATTGGGGAGGAAGGAAAGAAGATGGGCTGGTTTTTGGCTCTTGGGCTGGGTAAGGTAATTAATAAAGAAAATAGAAATTTGATTTGTTTTAATAGATTCAATTTCATATGAATGTATAACTCCTTCATACAAGGCCCGAAATGGACGATACTTTTTGCGTTTCGATCGTGGGGATGAGAGCTTCGCATTGAAACTAGGTTGGGCGGAATTGGAGCTTCTAAAATTCTTAGCTGAAATTCGAATGCTGTTCGAATTAGGTCAGAACCGAGACGTTTCAGTGACTGCGAAAATCAATGGTGAGCTAATCTCACTCAATTTTGGATTATTGCAATTAATTAAATAGGTAAAATTAATTATTTATTGATTAATAGAATTGATAAATTATTATCAATTGGATGTGATATTATATAGTAGTATATATATTGGTTGTATATTTATTGGAGTGATTGATATTCCCAAATATATATAGCGGATGAGACCTAATGCGCCCCGTATAATAGCGGATGACCCCATATACCGCGATATCCCCCTCGAAGTGGAATTGGTATTTTTATATTGTATAACATATGTGGATGCAGGGAAACAGGTTGGAGGGATCCAACTAGATTCCTCAAAAATATTGAATGAAATTTCATATATATTGATATGTGGGCTATTTAAATAATCTATGGTGGAATATAGTCTGATTTGAATTGATTGGATACTACGGTAGTTTCGACCTAGAATTTAGTATTTTAAATATCAAAAACAAATGTTTAAAATTTGGAAAGAAATTTAAGGAAATTGGAAGTAAAAATATTTATAGTGAAATTTTGGGTTTATTAAAAGAAATGAATTTTTCGTTAAATAAACAATTGACTTCAAAATTAGGCTTGATAATTTCGAAATATGGAAAATAGAGATTTTGGAACAATGTAAATAAAAGGATTCTGAATAGTAAAAGAAACTAAAGTGAGATTTGTTTAAGTGTAAAATATTTCAAAATTAGATTTAAAATAGTTGGAAAAATAAAAAGGAAATTAGAAAATAAAATATGAAATTTGTTATACTAGAATTTTAAATAACGTTTTGAACAATGAAAAGGCAGTGGAATTTGAAATTAGTTGGTTTTGGAATATAGTTGGGTTATTTGAGAAATTAATTTAAAAACGAAAATTAATTTAGAAATCAATTTAAAATCGATTAAGTATTGTGAAAACATTTTAACAGGAAATAAGACTACGGAATTTATAAACAAGGCTCATAAATAAAGTGAAGTGATTATCAGTGAACAAATTTAAAGTTACAAATTCACGGTGAGAATTTATAAGGAGATAGGTAAATTGATTTAAAAATAAATGATAGATTTATTTTCTGAAATCTGAAAAGTTGATTTACGGAATTGGAACATAAATAAAATTGGGAATAAATCGAGAGAGATTTATAAATGTTAGACTGGTTATATTGGGAGTGGAAAATATATTTTATCGAAAAATAGGGTTTGTTTTTAAAAAAGTATTTTAAATTATTAACCGGGTAATTCTAAATTTTTTAAAAGAATATTCCAGGAAATTAATTAACTAGTGGTTTAAAATTGTTTTAAGTTTGTGTTAAATTATTATTTAAGGGTCAATCAATATTATTATTTCGAAAGGATAAATTATTCAATATTTATGTTATTTTTTTATAATAAATTTATTTTGTTCGCTTAAATTTAACATGGAAATTTATATAGGAAATTTATAAGTATTATTTTGAAAAAATTTAAATAAAGTTTTCGGGGAAAATAGTATACTTGCATGGCGAAATCGGAGGCAATGAGTACCTGCTGTTAAGTTTTGGATTTCTCTAGGATAGAGACTTAACTATTAAGTTGTGAATCCATGGTTTGATACTACAGTGGTACTTTCCAATTATTTTGAATTCCAATATCTTTGAAAGGAATAGTTGAGTATACTAAATTCGGTAAGAAAGCGCATATCTTTGGATAAAGAGATTTAATTTATAAAAATTAAATTAATAAGAGATTTGTAGTTTTTAATGGAAAATGAAATATTTGGTTGAATGATTATTTTATTTGATAGTTAAATAAACGACTGTCAAATCTAGACCCAAAAATATTACTTTGGAAATATCAAGGAGAAATACGGGAATTATGTGGTATAGTTACCATTAGAGGTGTTATACTGTACGTGTAAACTCGTTAATCTAGGATATTGATAAGGAAATCCGTCCATGAATGGTTAGGAGGTGATCTCCGATCTTATCTTCGTCTGTTTATTTCCTAAAAAACCGAGGTTAAGTTTACCGGAAAATATCGAACGTTATTTCGAAGAGACCGGGATCGGATTTGCTTCATTACAACATGATAGGGGGTTTTCGCGTCATGTTTGGTGGCGAGCGGGAAACTATTACCTGACATGTCCCGAAGTGGTTAGTTGCAGTCGAGAGGCTGGCCGTAAATCCAAATTCAAGGTACCACGGCAAAAAGTGGCCGTTGCTTAGAATAGTTAAAAAGCCTACCGGGCCGTCACATCTGGTATCAGAGCTGAAGGTTAAGAGCGAACCTTGGCTCTGGTGGGAATTACTTATTAGAGATAGGGTCAATAGCACCGTAGAATGAGTTTGAGTGTATTAATAGATATGAGCACATATTTGTTAGTGAATATAAAATTGTTTTATATTGTGTTGATTGGTTTGTTGAGTGGCTTATGGATTTTGGTCAATACGAGTAATTAACGCTATTGATATGGATCTTTAAACACATGAACAGAGCAGTTCGACATAGTATTGTTTTGAAATATGGTAAATGAAATAATTTTACCTAAATTATTTTTATATATAAAAGGAATAATTTTAGTAAATTATTATATTTATCTATGGTTTGCTTGGTTGTTAGGAAATGATAATATTAAACCATTATCATATTTATTGTTATGTTGATTGAATAAAAATTGATATTATAACCAAAAGTTAAGAAATTAGTTCATATAAAATAAATGGAGTTTGTAAATATGAGTTTATAGATGTGATTTAAAAATTGAAATGCAACAACATTCCAGAGGAATATTTAAAGATGATACGGTTTATAAAAACGATTTATAAAGGAATTAAAAGATGGAAATTTGAAAATTTTAATTTCCCATTGGATTTGAAAATGATGTTCAAAGGCTTTGGAAAAATAATAGTGATAGTATTTGGAAATATTTTTGAAGTGGAAATGGAATCTATTGAGATTTGAGATAAAAATATTTAAAAATGGTTTTTAAAAAGAAATAAAAGCACTGAACTCACTTCGGTCACTGGAAAATAATTCCGATGATGATCGTGACATCGTCGATGTTCCTTTTTGAGTTTCCAATGGAGGATTGCTACCTCAGTGATTTGAATTGGAGTTTGTTTGCAAAACTGGTTTTGGTTTTGAAATTCAAAGGGATGATATGATATACCAAGGATTTTGGGTATATATGATTTCAAAGATGATTTTAAAATACTTAAGTAATTGTTTGAACTCTAGAGTTTGATCTGTAATGTTTTATGGAATATAAATAAGTTTGGAAACTTATAAAATTTGCAATTTGATTTGGAATGGAAATTAACTTGAACTAAGTTAAATAAGGGAAATTTGAAAATTTAGCCTAAGTAGGCTAAAATAAATAGGTTTTGAAAATTTTGTTGAGATGGAAATAAAATTAGCAACCGACTAATTTATTTAAATAGTAAGTAAATGGAATTGAAATGGAATATTGGAATAATATTTAATTTGAATTGTATTAAATAAAGTGAAATTGAGAAAAAATAATAATTCGATTGGACTAAGTAAAATAAATTTTCGAAACAGAATTGATTGATATAAAAATGGATATAAACCTAAGTGGTGGAGTGAAAACAAATCTAAGAATATTGGTATAAAATGTTATAAATTGACTTAAGAAAATTGATGGCATAAAATTCTTAAGTGAGATTTGTATGGAAAAGAATATACTAAGTTAATATTTGAATGAAGATTAAATAAAAGGTGTGTAAAATGATAATTGTGAATAATAGTTTGAGAAAAAATGAATTGGAATGAAAGTAAATGTGAATAAAAGATTTTGGTAGATAAATTGGAAATAAATACATAGGTTGTACGTATATTATCTTTTCACATAACAATTTGATCCTAATTCGAGCAAAGAATTTCAAGATAGTTATATCGATTCGAGTCAGGATTTTTCACTCGATTTTCGATGGGGAACCTGGGTATGGATTTTTGATTGATTCTAGAATTCTCTATCATAGTATATGGCTATCCAAGGAGGATGATAGTTTCTGGTCAAGGAACCAGATCTAATTTTGCTCTAGAGAGTCGTATGAACTATACTAGTCGATAGTGGAATCGTGTGATCGAGTGAGCGATCAGAGTTGATATTGCATACGAATGATATATGTACATCATACAGGACTAAGTAAAGAAAATATTGAAAATTTTGGAAAGGAATATATAAAATGATTTTAAATTGTATGATTGGATACTATTGGTAAGTAAGGTGCAAGTATTTAATAGTAAAAGCTAAATTGATGTCTTCGATTTCAGAAGTAAAATTTGATTGCCCGACAAAGAGGTTCAAGTTTAAATTGTGTTTGAAATTTGATGGTTTCTAAGTAGCTTTTTTTTCTTTGATGATTCTGGGCCTAGATACAGTTTTATAGTTGTTCCGACCTATCCGCGCAAAGGAGACGCTGGAGAAATTTTTCAAAAATTTAAGGAGTTAGAAAAATTTTGAAGAAAATTTTGATAATTTAAAATTTGGTTTTAAATTATAATTTGAATGATTGAGAGAATAATATTAGTTATAATCTACGAATGGGACAGGAAATTAGTAGAGGTGATAGTGTGATTTCAATAAAAATAGTTTTCGAAAAGTGGTTTAAAACGGTGTCGCTTTAGGAAAATAGTTAACGGGTTTTGGACCATTCTTCTTACTTGGCAATTTTAGGGACGAAATTCTTATAATAGGGAAGGAATGTTACGACCAAATTTTTTGTATATTTGAAATTGGAATATTTAATTGATTTTAAATATTTAAAAGTTAATTTTTAACGTGAATTTCAAATACAACCATTTATTGGATAATTAAATTATTGAATCAAATAATTGGAAATTGGGTGGAATATTGAATCTTGAGTTTTAAGCTTGTTAAAAATAATTTAAAGGCTTATAAAATTTATATTTATAATAAGGAAGATAATAGAACTTTTTAAATTAAATTTAAAAGTGATTTGTTCAGTTTTAAAAATATATTGTTTGAATTTACATATAAAAATAGCTTTTCCGGGCACAGTCTTGAAATTCGACGAAATTAGTTTTATTGGTCTGTGATAGTGTATTATTATCAGATTTCAAATTTCGTAACGTTTAGAGTTATCGTTTGCTCGTACAGTATATAAATGCGCTGAAATTTATATCGAAAATTCAATATAACAATTGGGTCCAAAAAGCTATCTTCTCCAAACGATCGAATTAGGACTCCAAACATTTTCTAATATGTTCGGAATAGGTGTATAACATTATAAACTCCAGTGGCACACCTCAATAGGAGGTCAAGATTTTGAGCTACGAAAACGAGACGATTTGATTTAAATAATACATACACAGACACCTGACTATCACTAGGCTGTCACTCCCTTTCGTCAGCCTACTTTCTAACAGCATCAGCAGCTTTCTCTCAAATTCAAGTCACTATACATAGTCAACAACACGTTAAGGTCTTGTTCTTCCCTCCCTCATGTTTAAACCGCACGCAACAGTTCAGAGTTCAAAAAAAAAGAACAAAAATGGTTGCTTCACAAAATATATTCTCACAGTATATTCATTTAAAAATCGCGAAAACAATTCCTAAATTCATGTTTCATCATTCTGTTCATTTTGATATGCAATTCGGGGGTTGCGGCCATGGTTGGGAATACTCCCGTGAAACTAGGGTTGGGTTGCGCGATGGTCTTAGGACGAGTTAGGCGAACTGGAGGGAGGAGTGGTGATCGTGGTGGAGAGGCACTCCTTTGGGAAAATTTTGGTAGCATGCGATCGAATCTGAGGGAATGCGATGTTGCTATAGTAGTGGGTGAGAGGCGAGGTTGCGCTTGAAAACTGGGTGTTGGAGAGGGATGCGTGGGTGTGAGCAGGCCGAGTTTGTTAAGCTTATTTTTGTAACGAACCGAAATTTTCGAACCCGAAAATTCCAGATAGTTATGGAAAAGAAGAAAGAGATGGAAGAAGAACAGAAACACCAAACAACCCACATTCGCAGCGGATAAAATATAATAATAAATAATAATAGGTTACAAAAGAATTCTATATCTATCGATTACATTTAATATACATCAGAGTTTCACATTATATACAGTCACTGAATATTTACAATTACCATATCTCAGATTATCAATAATATAAATACAGCGGTAAATACTCTATACGATATTGCCACCCAGCTCGCCTCCTGAGCTCCAGAACATACCTACCTGAAAATCTGTAATACTCGGTCTGACCCGAGCATTACACCAAAGCAGCACCCGGGTTAGGCTGGAAACCAGCGTGAGTAAACCCAACTAACATGTAATACCAAAGCAAACAACTTATATAAACCCGGGAACTTATATCAATTTAACCAATTCACAATATATTATAGACAACACTTATCCCACATTTCAATTTCTAAGTACCAAACTTAGATAAAATAATCCAATTCACTTGAATCATCTTATTCCAGCCATATTAACTTCACACATCAATTTATTTTTGATCCGAAGTGGTTTCGGGTATTTCCTAATACCCGACCACGGTCTCTTCGAAACTCATGATATCCTAACCCAAGTTATTCAAATGAAATACACAGCATTTCATATCAGAGATATCAACACATTCAAAACATCCAATACCACTCAACCATCCATAGGCAACGCTTAATCACATACAAATTAATTCAATTGATTCTAATTGAATTTCTAACCACCTTCATTAAGATTCCTTCAATCCATATTAATTTATTTCAAATCAATTAATTTATCAACCCTTCATTATTCATCTTAGTTAATAACACTGGATTAATTATCTTTCAATTTCATTCGTGTAATTATCGTTAGTTAACTCCACGAAATTAATTATTCTTAACCAAAATCAATAAGAAATCTTAATTACTTCATAATTTTCATTAACTATATTAGTTCCATTAATCCTTAGTCACTCGTATTAATTATTTTCTCATAAGTCACTTATTATGAATTAATCAATCTTGATTAATCAAATCTTTAATTACATCGTTAATTATACAAATTAACGATTTCTAATTATATTTTACTTTAATTCGACCACAATATTATTCATTCTCGATCGCCCACAACCTATAATTAACTATCTTCTTATTTACTCTATTAATAAATTAACTACTCCTTAATTTGTTATTTCAGCTAATCTCTTGATTAATTACGCAAAGTAATTCTATTTTATTGATGACATTAAGTAACTTCTATCAAACCATTCACTGATTATTCTAAATTAATTAAACTTAATTAATTAACTTAAACCTTAATTAATTAACTCAAATCCTCAATTACTGAATTAATTAATTTAAATCATTGATTTATTGGATTAATTACTTATCCTTCTTAATTTCTCTACTATTTAAGTGAATCACAATTCATTGAAATTTAACTCGAAACCCTTTTCTTCTTTATGATTTAAATTTAAACAACTTAAAGCCCCAACACTTCGAGTCAAACCTCAATTAACTCGGGAATCAACTAAACCAAAGTCACATCACCAATTCACAGTGCACATCAATCAATCCAATCATTCAACAAAATATTTAAATTTAACCATTTAAATTTAAATAAAACCCAACAAAGTGCAATTTTCTCACCTTTAATTTTTGTTTGGCACTCCAATTCCATCTCGACCATTATCTCACAATTGTGGACCTTGTATAAATATTTATACAATTTATTAATATTCGAACAATTGAGCAAATCAGTTCTATTTAGTAAATTTCATTTTACCTAATAAGTTAATTTCAACAAATTTCTGTTTATAAAAATATTTTCCTGATTATTCAATAATCATATACGTTAACCAAATAAATTGATTTCCATTTTGTAAATTTAATTCAACTAAATCTTTATTTAAGCAATTAATTAAATTTTAGACCAGTAACGTAAATTTTAAATAAATTTACCTGTTGAACAGTTTATGACCGAAAATTACTTCCAATTTTGAACATTTTAACATTTCAGAACCAAGAAGAAGAAAATAAGAGGATGCTCACCCCACAACGCTGTCGACGCCGCAGCCATTCACAATCTATCTACACCCCCTCATCTAACTCACGTGCACGTAGACGAGAAGCCCTCCAACATTGACCTGGTCGCAGCTGCATCGTGAATCCCTGGCACCCTGCAAAGCTTGCCTCGAAACACGAGCATCGTCAGCCGCTAGCCCTCAAAATCGACTCCATACATCGATGCTCTAGCTCGCGCCCGTCCTCCTGCCTTCGAGTTCGAATTTCAACTGCTGACCCCCACCTCTGACTCGAAACGATTGCAACTATCTCCAATCCACTCATCCAAGCGAACCGCCTCGCATGCTCAAAAACCCCAAATCGACTTCGCCTCTGCTTCGCGCGCGCGTGTATGCGATTCCATCCTAATTTCGCACACGTTTAAGGTTGCGAGCGGCAATAGTACGAAGCACGAACTGTGATTCGCGATTCCCCCTATTATTTCGATTCCACTGATAGCAAGAATGAAGGCTTCGGCCATGAAAACTAATTATTATTTTTGTTTTAAATTGAACTAAGGATGAGAGGAAAGGCACGGGTTTCCTTCTATTGAAAGAAGAGAGGACCGAAAGAAATATCCATTTGAGGAAGCTTCACGAGTACGCCCAAAAAAAATATCTCTGACATAAAGTACTTTAAATTTTATTATATTATAAAATTTTCAAAACGTCTCGTTATGCTTACACGAAATCTCGAACCCGAATCAGACGTGCCGACAGGTGTTTATAAGGTTTTACCCGCGCTTCGAACACAATGGAACGTTTTCGAAAGCTAATTCGATCATATGCGCGAGTTACAGAAGTAAACGATCAATTTTAAATTAAACCGATTAAAATAGTTCTAAGCGTTTAAAGTTGCCAGCGTCAAACGACAACTCCGATTGCCACGAAATTGAAATTCGATAATAACTAACTATTACGCATCCAATGAAACTGGTTTCGTCGAATTTCGAGACTGTGCCTCGGAAGGCTATTTTTAAATTCAATTTAAACGATATATTTTAAAAACGAAACAAAACACTTCCAATTTAAATTTTAACACTTTTACTACCTCCAGTATCATTATTATAAATTTTATAATAATTCAAATTATTTCTAACAGGCTTAAAACTCCAGACTCAACGTTTACCCAATTTCAAATTATATGATTCAATAGTTAAACTATATAATTCAATAATTTAATTAACAAGTAAATATTGATACATTGAAATTCAAGTTAAAATTAACTTTTAAATTTTTAAAATCAATTAATAATTCCAATTTGGATTGTTGAAAACTCTGGGTTGTCACATTCTTCCCCCCTTAAAAGAATTTCGTCCCCGAAATTACTATTTAGGAAGAATGGACCAACACCCGTTTACTTTTTTCAAAACTCACAATTCAACTTCCTACCAACTATCCTTTATTAATGACCCACTATCATCTTAACTAACCTCCCAAAATCTTTTATAGTTCAAATACTACCCTTTTGTTCAATCATTTAAATTTAAATTCAACCAACTTTCGAATTATCAAAATTTTCTCAAATTTTTTCTAACTCTCTAAATTTCCGAAAATTTTTGCCAGCGTCTCCTTTGCGCGGCTAGCTCGGTACAACTACAAAAGGCCTCTACGGGCTCTCAAATTCCAAAAGAAAACCAAAGCCAAGTGGCTACATCAAAAACCCAATCCAATTCCATACAGAAATCAAAATACATATCTTTTTGTCGGGCAATTCGCATTTATCTATTGGAACCAAATCCAATTCCTTTCCCTTAATACCTGCATAACCTACTTAGCAATAATATCCAATCATATCCCTTCCAAATCTTTACACACTTTTCCTTACAGAAGTTTTCATATCCATTTCTATTCAAATTAGTTTTCCCCGTTACATATGAATTCAATTTATTTTCGATTCCTAATATTGAGTTTTATCTTTCATTTAAAACTGATTCATGTTAATTTCATTTACTAGTTTGAGTAAATTCCAATTTGAAATTATTTTGTCGTTAACCAAATTTTTTCAAAAATTTTCTAACTCCTAAAATTTTCAGAAAATTTTGGCAGAGTCTCCTTTGTATGGAGGAGCTTTTGCAATTTGACAAGAGATATAAATATATATACATCGACCCACCCGGTCGGAAAAAGCAAAAACAGTTCATATTTTCTATTTTTATTGCGTAGGCGTACCTTATTTAGCATTTTAAGCAAGCAGCTTATTTATTTTAGCATATATCTCATCCAAATCCAGCCAAACGGCCTTCATGTACCTGTACTTTCTCAATTTAAACATATAAGTACCATACATATGAAGTTTATAATATTTATCTTACTTTAAATAACTGTAACACTTGAATTCTAAAGGAAATGCATTTGAAATAACTTCTACGAGTAATTTATATGTTTTTAAATCTAATTCAATTGCTTTCAACCAATTCATAAGCCGTTTCATTAAATTTTAATGGTTTTCAACTCGTTTTCTTATATTCAATTTATTTCTAATCCAAACAAGCTCATATTCACTTCAAATGATTCAAAAATCAATTTCATTAAATCTCTATCAACTCATAGTATTTTAATTACTTTGGTTTACGCCAAACAATAATTATTGTTATGCAATCTCAACGATATTCAGTTAATAAAGTATCTATTTTAGTTTATTACTATTTCAAATTAATTTCAACTCATTCTGAATTTAATTTCATTTCATTTCTAATTTATTAATCAACCATCCAATGCATTTTATCTCATCCCCACATTGGATTCATTCAAAACCATTTATTAAGCTTGGCACATTCAAACTTATAAATTAATAACCATTTTCAAATTAATTTAATCCAAGCTTTTATTTAATGGGCTCCCACTCTTATTCGAAGCCAAGCTTCCATAAATTTTTAAACTTAAGTTAATTTACTTTAGTTTATTCCAACATCGAACTTAAGTTTACTTCTATTTGATTCTCATTTAATCAACTTCCATTAAATTTAGTTAGCCCATCCATTTTAAATTTTAATTTCAAATTCACTTTCTCAATTTATCATAATAATATTCAAGCACAAACTCAACTCATTTATACTTCAAATTAATATGCCACCTAACTTAAGTTCAGTCTGATAATCCAATTCCAATTCACAGCTTTGATTTTGTTTTTTTTTATTCTATCAGACTTCATCCATTTTTATTTAATTCCATTAACCCATTTATTTATTTTTTAAATTTATTTACTTAATTCGTTATCGAATTATGTTACTAACATAAGGCCATTCTCAATTTATTTCTATTCATTTGGGTTGGTTTGCTCTCAAACCATTTCGATTATAATTCACTTTCATTTCATTCGACCACACTTCCCTTATATCCAATTTACTTACAAATTTTATTAAATATTATTCAAATCACCCTTGAATTTTATTTGTAATTCAAACCATCACATTTCCAATCCAACTCAATTTTATGTTTATTTCACAACCTCTTCTTATTTAATTTAGTATTAAATCTAAGTTGAATTCTATTAAAATTCGAATTCATTTTCAAACCCACTATTAATTTACAATCCATTTGTCTACCCAAGTTAAAGTTTATTAACATACTCAATCCAACAATTATTTAGTCAATCAGCTTATATTCAACTTCTAAACCAATATTTGATTTTAATTACAAGTTCACTTCATAAAAATTCCAGTTTGGATTTCCTTGATTTTCCAAAATTCCAAAAATTTTAGAAATGCTTTTAAAGTCACATAATACTATTAAAATAACTCCTTATAATAATACCTTTTATAACTCGATGTCTCAACCAGTCCATCCTTGTTCTCACAGAAATTCAGTCATATGTTGATCAGGCGTAGGACTGAAAATCTATAAGTACTTGGTAAACCCGTTTTCAACACCCAGTGAAAATACTTGGAAAATAATTTTATTGAAAGTATAGAAAACAGTTTTTGAAAATAGAGAAAACATCTTTGGTGTGAATGCTCTGGAAATCATCACCCCCATCCATGGTTGCAGTTAACCCGATGGTTACGTTGCCGTCCCGACAAAATCCACAGATAACTGTAGGCCTCCGCGCCCCTCGATCACACCATGGAACCCACGACAGATCGCAGCTACAACTGAGGTTACGTAGCCATCACAGCAAAAACCCATATAACTGTAGGCATCAGCGCCATCGAATTTCGCTGCCTAAAATGAAACTTCTCCACTCCACTTGACCATAGATCGCAGTCTACCGATGTTGCGTTGCCTTCCCGGTAAAATCAAGTGTAGACCGTTGACACTCATCCTCCACACGATTTTCGCTATGGTCCCCACAGTAGATCGCAGCGACATCGAGTTACACTGTCGTCACAGCATAACCCAAATGCCTCTGTAGGCATCAACGCCATTGACTTACGCTACCCAATAATCCTCAAGAACCAGTTTTGTCCGGACTCCTCACAGGATCAACTTTAGAACCCCCCCTGAGCTCAAGGCAGCACCACCCGGTGGCACTCCTGAGAAAGTTCATTTCAAGGGAGCGCCTTTTTCCCCAGAGCCATCATCAAAACATTTTATACCATAAACATATAGTATCTTCAAATCATACACCTAGTATGATATCATACAAGCTCCTTTATACAAAATCGATTATTCCAAAATCGATAATTCCCAAACTAGGCTTTCCAAATTTTCATATTGATTTTACCCAAAAATCAAAAGCCTTTCCAAATTCGAAGGTTCCCAAAACCTTTTCCAAAATTCTCATAAGATCCTTTATATATATATATATATATATATATATATACATACAGATATATATAAAATTTAAAACCTTGGATCTTTCAAACTAATATAAAACTCCTCTTATATTTCAAACACTTTTCAAAAATTCTTTTCTTCTGGCTATAGATTTATCAAGGAGAGTTTTATCTCATATACCAAAGATATATAGCTTCATTTATTCAAAATTAAATATTCAAATTTGACTTCTCCTTTCAATATCAATTTCTTTTCCATTCACTTATCCACCTTTACATTAATCCATAATTGGGTTATCACTTCAGTTCCTATCTCAGTTGGGTATTAAATCCATAACAGTTTAAACTCCGACCAGTTTATATTTAGAAAATAGCTTAAAATTTTTAAAAATAGATGAGTAGTTGAAAATAGTTATTAGTTCACAAAATATCTATAAAATAGGTAACTAATTGTAAAATAGTTGGAAAATAGTTAAATGATTTTAGAACTTTTAGAAAATTGTAAAATTGTTGTAAAGTAGAAATTAATTTGTAATATTGTTGAAAAATAGTAATTAGTTTAGAATACAGTTGAAAAATAGTTAACAGCCCCAAAAATATTTGTAAACGAGTATAACATAATTTGGCTTTAAGAAAGAAAAGTTGTATATATTTAATAGCTTAGAAAAATAAGTTTATATCAAAACAATTTATATTGAAACCGGTCAAGAGTCAACTGTTCACTTTCCCAACAATCCAATGTACACTTCCATTTGATTTTAATCCTGTTCAACCTATATTATAATTTCAAATTATTCCAATCAATGTGAATTATTATCAATTGAACCCATTTCAAATTCAAATCATTTCGGTATAATCCAAGTTAATTTCCCATTTAAAATTTTAAACTTATACATCTTCAATCACCAATCCACTCAATTCAAACCAAATTCAATTTTGAACTAATTCAATTAAATCTTGAATTTAAACTATCTCGAACTATAGAAATTCGAGTTAAATTCTCAAAAGGTTGGTTTAACTCTTTAAAACAAATTAACTTTTAAATCAAAGTGTTCAATCATTCTAATTTCTGAGCCCAATTTCCCAAAATTCTCATTTTAAACTATTTTTACTTATGTATTTCAAGGTTAATACAATTTTATTTTAAAATTTTAATTATTCAATTTAATTTTCCAGTTTAAAGCCAGTTCTTAAACAAGTTTATTTTACAATTCAATTATTCAAATTTATTTTATTTTATTTATACAATTCCATTCTCAATTTAAAGATTTTGTTTACAATAGGAGGATATCATCTAATTTATTTTAAAGCGTCCATCCATTTTAAATATTTAGATCTCAAACCTTTTCGAGATCACACAAATTTCCAATTCAAATCAACCATTTAACTTTCCAAGTTAAATTTCAACTTACCAAATCCAATCAACCTTACTCAATTTGAATTCCCGCTTCAAACCTTAAAATTCTTTCCCTCTTATAAGTTCAAAACTTATATCACTTTGAGAGTTTTATATCATATTTCAGGGAAAAAAAATCAAATATATATATATATTCTCAACTCATTCTAGAGTACTACAGACTCTATTTAATGAGTAATTCCCACCAGAGCCAAGGTTCTCACTTAACCTTTCAGCTCTGATACCAAATGTAACGACCTGAAGTTTTCGAACCCGAAAATTCCAGATAGTTATGGAAAAGAAGAAAGATATAGAAGAAGAACAGAAACGCCAAACATCCCACATTCGCAGCGGATAAAGTATAATAATAAATACTAATGGGTTACAAAAGAATACTATATCTATCGATTACATTTAATATACATCAGAGTTTCACATTATATACAGTCACTGAATATTTACAATTACCATATCTCAGATTATCAATAATATAAATACAGCGGTAAATACTCTATACGATATTGCCACCCAGCTCGCCTCCTGAGCTCCAGAACGTACCTACCTTAAAATCTGTAATACTCGGTCTGACCCGAGCATTACACCAAAGTAACACCCGGGTCAGGCTGGAAACCAGCGTGAGTAAACCCAACTAACATGTAATACCAAAGCAAACAACTTATATAAACCCGGGAACTTATATCAATTTAACCAATTCACAATATATTATAGACAACACTTATCCCACATTTCAATTTCTAAGTACCAAACTTAGATAAAATAATCCAATTCACTTGAATCATCTTATTCCAGCCATATTAACTTCACACATCAATTTATTTTTGATCCGAAGTGGTTTCGGGTATTTCCTAATACCCGACCCCGGTCTCTTCGAAACTCATGATGTCCTAACCCAAGTTATTCAAATGAAATACACAGCATTTCATATCAGAGATATCAACACATTCAAAACATCCAATACCACTCAACCATCCATAGGCAACGCTTAATCACATACAAATTAATTCAATTGATTCTAATTGAATTTCTAACCACCTTCATTAAGATTCCTTCAATCCATATTAATTTATTTCAAATCAATTAAATAATCAACCCTTCATTATTCATCTTAATTAATAACACTGGATTAATTATCTTTCAATTTCATTCGTGTAATTATCGTTAGTTAACTCCACGAAATTAATTATTCTTAACCAAAATCAATAAGAAATCTTAATTACTTCATAATTTTCGTTAACTATATTAGTTCCATTAATCCTTAATCACCCGTATTAATTATTTTCTCATAAGTCACTTATTATGAATTAATCAATCTTAATTAATCAAATCTTTAATTACATCGTTAATTATACAAATTAATGATTTTCAATTATATTTTACTTTAATTCGACCACAATATTATTCATTCTCGATCGCCCACAACCTATAATTAACTATCTTCTTATTTACTCTATTAATGAATTAACTACTCCTTAATTTGTTATTTCAGCTAATCTCTTGATTAATTACGCAAAGTAATTCTATTTTATTGATGACATTAAGTAACTTCTATCAAACCATTCACTAATTATTCTAAATTAATTAAACTTAATTAATTAACTTAAACCTTAATTAATTAACTCAAATCCTCAATTACTGAATTAATTAGTTTAAATCATTGATTTATTGGATTAATTACTTATCCTTCTTAATTTCTCTACTATTTAAATGAATCACAATTCATTGAAATTTAACTCAAAATCCTTTTCTTATTTATGATTTAAATTTAAACAACTTAAAGCCCCAACACTTCGAGTCAAACCTCAATTAACTCGAGAATCAACTAAACCAAAGTCACATCACCAATTCACAGTGCACATCAATCAATCCAATCATTCAACAAAATATTTAAATTTAACCATTTAAATTTAAATAAAACCCAACAAAGTGCGATTTTCTCACCTTTAATTTTTATTTGGCACTCCAGTTCCGTCTTGACCATTATCTCACAATTTTGGACCATGTATAAATATTTATACAATTTATTAATATTCGAACAATTGAGCAAATCAATTCTATTTAGTAAATTTCATTTTACCTAATAAGTTAATTTCAACATATATCTGTTTATAAAATATTTTCCTGATTATCCAATAATCATGTACGTTAACCAAATAAATTGACTTCCATTTTGTAAATTTAATTCAACTAAATCTTTATTTAAGCAATTAATTAAATTTTAGACCAGTAACGTAAATTTTAAATAAATTTCCCTGTTGAATAGTTTATGACCGAAAATTACTTCCAAATTTGAACATTTTAACATTTCAGAACCAAGAAGAAGAAAATAAGAGGATGCTCACCCCACAACGCTGTCAACGCCGCAGCCATTCACAATCTATCTACACCCTCTCATCTAACTCACGTGCACGAAGACGAGAAGCCCTCTAACACTGACCTGGTCGCAGCTGCATCGTGGATCCCTGGCACCCCGCAAAGCTTGCCTCGAAACACGAGCTTCGTCAGCCGCTAGCCGTCAAAATCGACTCCATACATCGATGCTCTAGCTCGCGCCCTTCCTCCTGCCTTCGAGTTCGAATTTCAACTACTGACCCCCACCTCTGACTCGAAACGATTGCAACCATCTCCAATCCACTCATCCAAGCGAACCGCCTCGCATGCTCAAAAACCCCAAATCGACTTCGCCTCTGCTTCGCGCGCGCGTGTATGCGATTCCATCCTAATTTCGCACACATTTAAGGTTGCGAGCGGCAATAGTACGAAGCACGAACTGTGATTCGCGATTCCCCCTATTATTTCGATTCCACTGATAGAAATAATGAAGGCTTCGGCCGTGAAAACTAATTTTTATTTTTGTTTTAAATCGAACTAAGGAAGAGAGGAAAGGCACGGGTTTCCTTCTGTTGAAAGAAGAGAGGAACGAAAGAAATATCCATTTGAGGAAGCTTCACGAGTACGCCACAAAAAAAATATCTCTGACACAAAGTACTTTAAATTTTATTATATTATAAAATTTTAAAAACGTCTCGTTATGCTTACACGAAATCTCGAACCCGAATCAGACATGCCGACAGGCGTTTATAAGGTTTTACCCACGCTTCGAACACAAAGGAACGTGTTTCGAAAGCTAATTCGATCATATGCACGAGTTACAGAAGTAAACGATCAATTTTAAATTAAACCGATTAAAATAGTTCTAAGCGTTTCGAGTTGCCAGGGTCAAACGACAACTCCGATTGCCACGAAAATTGAAATCCGATAATAACTAACTATTACGCATCCAATGAAACTGGTTTCGTCGAATTTCGAGACTGCTCCTCGGAAGGCTATTTTTAAATTCAATTTAAACGATATATTTTCAAAACGAAACGAAACACTTTCAATTTCAATTTTAACACTTTTACTACCTCCAGTATCATTATTATAAATTTTATAATAATTCAAATTATTTCTAACAGGATTAAAACTCCAGATTCAACGTTTACCCAATTTCAAATTATATGATTCAATAGTTAAACTATATAATTCAATAATTTAATTAACAAGTAAATATTGATACTTTGAAATTCAAGTTAAAATTAACTTTTAAATATTCGAAATCAATTAATAATTCCAATTTGGATTGTTGAAAATTCTGGGTCGTCATAATTTTAGTAGTGAAGTCGATTAGGGTTTTTACTGAGTGGATCATGGTATCACTGATCAACATGCGCGCGTGTGAAATGGGGTATCTGCGTGTATCAGGCATTGGGGAAGAAGGAAAAAAGATAGGCCGGGTAGTGATCTTGGGCAAGGTAAGGTAATTAATAAAGAAATTAGAAATTTAATTTGTTTTAATAGATTCAATTTTGTATCAATGTATAGCTCCTTCATACAAGGCCCGGAATGGATGAAACATTTTGTATTGCGATCGTGGAGATGAGAGCTTCGCATTGAAACTAGTTTGGGCGGAATTGGAGCTTCTAAAATTTTGAGCTCAAATTCGAACGCTATTCGAATTAGGTCAGAACCGAGACGTTTCGATGACTGAGAAAATGCTGAGTTAATCTCACTCAATTTTGGATTACTACAATTAACTTTAAATAGTTAAAATTACTTATTGATTGATTGATAGAATTGATAAATTATTATCAGTTGGATGTGATATTATATATAGTAGTATAAATGTTGGAGTGATTGATATTCTCACATATATATTGCGGATGAGATCTTATGCTCCCCGCATAATAGCGGACGACCCCTTATACAGCAGTATCCCTCTCAAAGTGGGATTGGTATTTTTATATTGTATTAACATCTAATGATGCAAGAAAACAGGTTGGTGGGATCAAACTAGATTCCTCAAAAATGTTGTGTTAAATTTCATATATGTTGATATGTGAGCTGTTTAAATAATCTGTGGTATATTATGCTGCGATTTGATTTTATTGGATATTATGGTAGTTTCATCCTAGATTTTGGTATTTTTAAATATCAAAAATAATTGTTTAAAATTTGGAAAGGAATTTAAGGAAATTGGAAGTAAAAATATTTATAATGAAATTTTGGGCTTATTAAAAGAAATGAATTTTTAGTAAAACAAACAGTTGATTTCAAAATTGTGCTTGATAATTTCAAAATGTGGAAAATAGAGATTTTGGAATAATGTAAATAAAAGGATTTTAAATAATAATGAAAACTTAAGCGAGATTTGTTTAAGTGTAAAATATTTCAAAATTGAGATTTAAAATATTTATGAAAATAAAACGTAAATTTGAAAATAAAACATGAAAATCTTATAATAGATTTTTAAATAAGGTTTTAAATTATGAAAAGGAAGTGGAATTTGAATTACTTGGGTTTTGGAATATAGTTGGGTTATTTAAGGAATTAATTTAAAAATGGAAAATAATTTAGAAATCAATTAAGCACTGTGAAACTATTTTTAACGGGAAATAAGACTATGCAATTTATAAACAAGGTTTATAAATAAAGTGAAGTGATTATCAGTGGATAGATTTGAAGTTATAAATTCAAGGTGAGGATTTATAAGGAAATGGGTAAATCGGTTTAAAAATAAATGATAGATTTATTTTTGGAAATGTGAGAACGTGATTTATGGAATTCGAACATAAATCAAATCGGGAATTAATCGAGAGAGATTTATAAATGTTGGGAGTGGAAAGTATATTTTATTGAAAAATTGGGGTTTTTTTAAAGGATTTTAAATTATTAACTGGGTAATTCTAAAGGAGTTCAAAGAATATTCCAGAAAATTAATTAATTAGCGGTTTTAATTTTTTTTATGTGTATCTTAAATTATTACTTAAAATAGTTTACATTAAATAAATTATTATTTAAGGGTTAATTGATATTATTATTTCAAAAGGATAAATTATTCAATATTTGTGTTGTTTTTGTATAAAAACTTTTGTTTTAAAAGAGTATTCGCTTAAATTTTACTTGGAAATTTATATAGGAATTTTATAAGTATTATTTTGAAATTTTTTTATATAAAGTTTTCGGAAAGTAATGGCATACTCGCATGGCGAAATCTGAGGCAGTGAGTGCCTGCTATTGACTTTGGGTTATGGGATAGAGACGTAACCATTGAGCTGTGAATCCGTGGTTTGATACTGCAGTAGTTTTTTCTAAATTATTTTAAAGGTTTCCAAATATCTTTGAAAGAAATAGTTGTGAGTATGCTAAATTCAGTCAGAAAGTACATATCTTTGGATAAAGACATTTGATTTATTAATTTTAAATTAAAAAAGATTTGGAGTTTTTTCAGTGGAAAATGAAATATTTGGTTGAATGATTGTTTTATTTGATAGTTAAATTACCGACTATCAAATCTGGACCCAACAATATAACTTTGAAAATATCTAGGAGAAATAAGGGAAATATGCGGTACAGTTACTGTTCGAGGTGCTATACTGTCTATGTAAACTCGTTTCATTCTTCTATGACACTGATAAGGAAATCGGTCCAATAAAGCTTTAGAGGTGATCTCAATCTTATCTTCGTTTGTTTATTTCCAAAGGAACCCGTGTTAAGTTTACCGAGAAATATCGAATGTTGTTTCGAAGAGACCGGGATCGGATAAGTTATCCGAAAACCACTTCGATCCAACGAGTATGTTTGGATATGAAAACAAGAGCATGGATTCGAAGAAGGAGCAGCGAAATGCGAGGGCTAATCACTACTAATCCTGAGGATTATTCCAAATTGGATGTAGTGGGAATAGTGCCTTCGGTTCCGTTCGGACCCAGAACGGACATGTGTGGATGAATGCTATCAGTACTTTGTCATTGGATGACATTGAGCATTCTAAGTGAAAATTCCTTAAAAAGGAAATAGTAGCCTCTAGCCTTGTCAACCGGGAACGACTGAAAAGAAGGGGAGATGCGGCAAGGCTAAGTGGGTTGTACCCAATTGGGGTATGTTTATCACCTTTCTAGATACCCTAGGATATTATTGCTACGATACATGGAAGGAACTCGGAAAAAGGGAGAGAACACCCGGGGAGATAGCATATTCGGTCTGTCCAGGTTAAGGGTAGTCTTGTCTTGCGTTGTAGGGGATCCCGGCAAGGTCCTCGGTAAGATGTTTCTAGACGTATACTCCGACAGGTGATACACCAATGCCTACTCGTTCGTATGGAATCCATTCTCCAATACATATCTTTATGATTTTGGTTGTAAAGCCTAGTATACTGGAATTAAATTAATATAACAATTTCAGCTATTTGAATAAGTATTTGTACCTGGACACTATTATAATATTAGAGGATTTGATATGAATTTTTTTTGTTATCGTAAGGTAAAAACAGTCGTGATATGTGTGGCGTGGTCTTACGAGATACCTTTGATTTTCAAAGGATTTTGAAAACCTAATAATTCAAATTTTGTGTGTTTTCTCACGTTATTTTTCCAAACTAACTCGGGTGTTATTTTATTATAATGCGACCGAGCATTACAGATACAGGATAGGATGCTATGGAGCTCAGGAGACGAGTTGGATGCTGAAGACGTATAACACATATCTAATTTATATTCCCCTGTGTATTGTAAGCTGTATACTCAGAATTTGTAAGGACAAGTGATTATAACTGTCTAGTATTTTCTTATTGATGTGTTGTACTCTAATGAAGTGATATGATGTAATAGTGATAGTTTATTTTTGTATAGAGGTATGTTATTATCTATTGTATGTTGTTTCGCTACGATTGTGAGATTTTGTTTTGTTATTTCTATTTTCTTCTTTTACCTCTTTCTTCTTTTTCCCTAATGATCTGGTATTTCTGGCATTCGATTGCTCGGCATGTAATATAGTGGACCTATTGATGTCGATTTTCGAAGGTCGAAAATCCAGGCTGTCACAGTAAGAGATGCCAAAGGAGGGGCCACGAAGCCAAAGATTTAGGGTGAGTCTGAAGAAGGAAGCCTTTAAAGGAAAGTGCTTTAACTGCCCCGAGGAAGGGCATCACAAAAATAAATGTCCCAAGATGGATAAGGAAGGACCAAGCGGATAGGCCTACGCTATTGAAGCTGTCTCTATTGCCAGTAATCCACCAAGGGACCATGAAAAAGCAGCTCTAAAAAGTATAACTCCTATTTTTTGTGTTACTATTCGTACCATATTTGATTTGAGGGCATCACATTCCTTTATAGCCGGGAATGTAGTAAATTCCTTAAAACTTAAAACCCACATGTTCAACAGCCAATAGAGGTTCCCAATCCTATTAGGGGTTCGACCCAACTTTCTCTTCTTTGCAAAGAACTAGTGTTAGACATATGCGACTTTGCTTACATATGCACTGCGTACATTCTAAATTTTGAGGGGTATGTCATATCTTGGATTCTGATTGGTTGCCATTTTATGGAGCCATTCTTGACTGCGACAAAAGGGTAGTATGATTAAGGAGTCGCCAAGGTCGTGACTTAGAAGCTCTTTGTACACACAAAGCTTTAGTTGAGTTAAGCCATTTATACTCACTAAGTCTATCTATTGATCGAGAACCATTATCTGTACTCGTAGCTTGTGAATTTGTTGATGTCTTCATGGAGGTCTCGGGTCTCTCACCCATAGGGAGATTGAGTTCCGAACCGATTTGGAAAAAGACACAAGACCAATTGCTCTGCCTTTGATACATATGGCCCCCAAAGAAAGAAGGGAACTGAAAAAGTAAATCTCAGAGCTATTGAAGAAAGGATTCATCCATAGGAGTAATTCTGAGTGGGGAGCCCTTAATGTTTTTTCTACAATGCTAGATGGTTCTTTAAGACATTGTGTCGATTATAGGGAGTTAAACTAGTTGACAAGGAAAAATAGGTATCATCTACCTAGAATAGATGATTTTTTCGACCAACTTCTAGGAGCTAAAGTTTTTTCCCAATTAGACTTAGATATGGCATTCCATCCATTAAGGATTGTAGAGGAAAGCAAGCTGAAGAAAACATTCTACATGCCAAATGGATTTTGTAAGTGGAAAGTAATGCCTTTTTGATTGTCAAATTCCCCATCATATTTTGTGAACTTGATAAGTAGAATATTTAGCGGGCAACTTAATAAAATTGTGGTGGTGTTTATTTGATAATATCTTGGTTTTCTCCAAAGGAAATTAGCATGAGGACAATCTTAGGGAGGTATTGGAGACTGTGAGAAGAAACCCAACTCAAATCTAAGTTTTCCTAATGCCACTTTTGAAAAAATGAAATTAAGTTCTTTAGGCATATAGTTTTAGAGAATGGATTAGCGGTGGACCCTATAGAAGTAGAAGTTGTCGAAGGATGGAAGGTTCCTAGTAATGCATCGTAGGTTGGAAGCCTTTTAGTGTTAGCAGGCTACCATACGAAGTTCGTCAAGAGTTTTGCACAAATAGAAGCCCCTTTAACCCAATTAACTAAGAAGAATCTAGTCTTTGTTTGGGATAATAAGTGCACCAAGGCATTTAAGAAGCTTAAGGAGTTATTGACTAATGCACTCTCACTATTGTAGATGGAGCCAAGCTATTACGGTTTTCACGGATGCATGTGTCACAGGATTAGGAGCAGTTCTCATGCAAAAAGGGAAGGAGTTGCCTATGTTAGTGGAAAAATAAAAGATCACGAGAAGACGTATCCAATGCATGATTTAGAATTGGCAGCCATTGTTTTACCTTAAAGATATGGAGACATTATCTCTTGAGGGAAAGGTTTAAGCTATTCACTGATCATAAATCACTCATATACTTATTTTTCCAAAAATATTTGAATCTTAGGTAGCAAAAATGGATGGAGTATATAGCATCCTTCGACTTCAGTATTTAATATACCTTAAGAAAAGGGAACATTATCACCGGCACTCTTAGTACATACACGCTAACCTAGGTTCTGTATATAAATGGAGACAGTTGGAGTTTCTCTCAAATTTTAACCATCAAATATGAATAGAACCCATCCAAAGTTTTCTATCAGTAATTAAGGTTAGACCTGCCTTGATGGATTGTTTAGGCCATGAACAAGTAAATGACATGGGGTTAGTAGAGATTTTGAAAAAAATTAAGGAAAGGAGAGCATTTTCCCCATGCTAGGAAATACATAGGTGATGAGAGGGGATATTTGAGAAGAATGGACATCTTTGCGTCCCAGTGATTGATGAGTTGATAAAAGATGTGTATATGGAGTGTCACTAATTAAGGATGACCGTTCATCTTGGAGAAGATAAGGTGTACAATGGCATGAAGACAATTTTCTTTTGGAATGGAATGAAGAGGAGCGTAGCTAAGTTTGCTGTTAAGTGTTTGAATGCCAAAAAATAAAAGCTGAGCAGTGGAAGCCCAGTAGATTATTATTACCTTTGGAAATTCCGGTTTGGAAATAGGAGTATATTTCAATGGTTTTTTTGGAAGAATTACCTAAAAGTCAAAAAGACAATGAGGCTATTTGGGTTGTTTTTGAAAGACTCACCAAGAGTGCTCATTTTATTCCGATTAGAAGAAATAGGACTGGCACCTCTTTCGCCCAGATTTGTATTAAAGAGGCTGTTCATCTACATGGAATTCCAGTAAGCGTAGATAGTGATGGAGACCCCTTGTTCACCAGCGAATTTTAGAGGAGTCTACAGACAAATTTGGAAACTTCTTTAAACCTTAACACGGCATATCACCTGCAAACTGACGGACAAACAGAGAGGGTGAATAGAATTTTGTAAGAGTTGTTGAGAGATTGTGTTATGGATTTCGAAAGACATTGGGAGTAGCATCTACCTTTGGTTGAGTTAGCGTATAATAATCGCCATCAAACTACGATTGGTATGGTCCCTTTCGAAGCACTTTATGTAGGATCAATTTCACCCTAGAGGAGGAGGAGGTAAATAGCGTGATAATATTAATTATAAAAATTATTGTGGAAGTTTATAAAAAATAATTGCAACATGAATATATCAGAATTATAGCCGCGCAAATATTAGCAGAATAATAAAAGCAGAAAATAGGACACACAGATTTACCCAGGTTCGGCAAAACCCTGCCTACGTGCTGCCCCCAAGGTTTCTACTAGAAATTAAGTACTTAGACGCTCACATATGTAAACTCGCGACATTCGCTATCGACTAACCTATCTCTACGCTCAAAACTCTACCACAACTCAGCCACTGAGTTGCGAATTCTCGAACTACACCATCGTGGTTCGTCCCTAGTCGCACGACTAGAATTTACACAAGTTTAAAAAGAAAAATACAAATTAAAACAATCTAAAGAAAACAAAAACCCTAATTTATAAAATAAAGGCCTTTAACTCTTTATAATAACTGGCCTAAATTAAAAATAATAAGTCCCCTTTTCTTTTTTATTGTTTCGGACTGATCTTCTTCTTTGTGACAAGTTACTCATTCGTTTCTCTGTGTGAAAGTTAGGGCTTTTGTAATTCTTTGAAGTCCCTACTTTTAGTTATAGATTGAATGATGCTTTGTTTTCTATCTTTGATTTATTTTTCGGCTGCTTCAAAATTTGTCGAGCGCCTTCACTTGGTCAAAAATTTGGTACGTGATGTTCCTTTTCGATTTCGATTAAGCTCGACTTTTTGATTCGAGTTTATTCATTTATCATTCTCGTTTTGCGTGAACTCGAATGGATTTTTGCCGATGATGTTTAAGGGTTTATATAGGGTTTGAATCCCTTTATTTTCGTTCGAATATATTACTTGAGTTCGTGTGATAATTTTGCTCTGGCCATTCGATGTTGCTTAGATGTTGATGATTTCTATGACTTTGTCACTTCGTATACTTTTATTAGCTTGATTAACACAACTTTGATTTTGACAATTTCGATTTCCTTGGCTATCACGACTATGTGAATATGAACTTGGATTTTGTTCCGTTCTTTATGCTATTGACTTTAGCCATTTGTGTTAAACTAGATTTGTTTGATTTTTTACTTTGTATTTGCTTTGATTTCGGCCATTTGAAACTGCTGTAACATTCACTTGTATTGTTACAGTTTTTGTAACTGCAAATTGACTTGGACTTGATTTGAATTTGCTACCAGATGTTGCATCACTCCATGTATGTTTGAAGTGTTGTTCCGATATTGACGTCGGTTGTCTGCACTGTGCACTGCTTCCATGTTGCCTCGAGTACATGTATATTGTTACTGCATTTGCTTGTATACTTCACTTACTCCTCTGGCCTGATTTCATTTTAGTTGTTGAGTTGTATGCATGCCCGATGTCTTAATACATTATAGTATTCATAGTTACTTGAATTTGCACACTGCCTATATGATTGCTTTGGGTTTCACTGTTTGCTCTGGACCTCATGTATGTGATGCATGTTGAAACTAGCCTGGTTGCATATATGCCATTACTGTCATGTGTACATTTTACCTGTTGATCTGCATCGCTTGATTCGAAGTCAGGTTTGGTATACATGTGAGTTGGGTTAAGTTGTTGTAGTCGAGTTGCTTCACCATTGACTGTTACATTATGTTCATGTATATTCAGGTCTAGTTCAAACTGTTGTATTCATTAACTTGGTCTGTGCAGTCGTTATGTATTTGGACATCACTTTTGCACTATGTATGTTGACATTACTTTATGCACCTCTCTGTTGCATACCTATGCATGTCACTTGTCTTTGCTGTTGAGGTTGCTGCACCACATAGTCTTTTCTTGCATATATGTGTCAGTGTTGCATTTTCTTGTAGTATTTATGAAATGTTGGGTCTGTTCTTTGTTTCACTGGTGCATGTGCTTATGCCTTCATCTCCAGTTGAATTTTGAACTTATATTTGGATTTCACATGCATTGAATCCAACTAATAGCTCGTGTTTGATCTTGTGCTAATATCGTGATTTTATTTGTATTTCACTTGAGTTGAACCCGACTTTTAATTTGGGTTTGACCATGTGCTCATCTGTCCCTGTAATTTTATCAAGTGTATATCGGTGTGCACGGCCTTGTGGCATGTAAAGTGATACACTATGCATGTCACAAGTTGTTCGTGTATGATTAATTCAAATTTAAATGATGACGAACAACCCAAATAACTAAGGCAAATAATATTTTCAAACCACATATTTCTTTTTCAATTTTACCGTGTTAATGTTTATTTTGCAGATAGCTTGGATGCTGGAATTAATTTGGAATAGAGTTGAAGATAAATACGAGTGAATGAGTGATATGTAGTGAGGTACAAATGCAAATTAAAAATGGTAATGTAATCGAATTTGTATTGTAATTGAAAATGTGTGTAAATAGTGAGAGCTCAACTTTGTACTATTCAGAATTGTAATAAAAATATCTGTTTGAATTTAAATTCTATGTTATTTATTTCATTCAGCAAATATTTATTTAATTATGTGAAAAATAAAATAGTAAATGTGTGTGTGTATGTTTATTATCATCAAACAAAAATCATACACTCACATATTCAACAATCTCCCCCTTTTGATGATAACAAACGTATATTTAAGATTTTGCATTTATTAAATGTATTTAATTATTCAATTTTCTCCCACTATTTAATTCTCCTTATCTACACAAAGCTCCCCCTTTATATATGCATGAAAATAAATAAAAATATGCACATGAACCTAGATGCAAATAGAAAATATTTGAGCTTTATTTGCCAAAATCTTAACTTTTCTCTCCCCCTTTTGTTATCTGCAAAAGAGTAATAGTGTTAGAAAAATAGAGATAAAGTGACTTACATTAATACAATATTAATACCCATTCAAGTATAAATATTAAATTCAATAAAAATTAAAAAAATCATAAATACTTTGTTAAGTGCATATTCCACTTTATAATGATAGGGATGATGCAAAACCATATAGCTGTGTCTATTTGTGGTATATTTATATGTGGAATTAGATTATCTACTAACCATGCATAACCGTTAGGACTTTTAAATGAGATTAGTAGTATTCCCGATTTTTTTTTAAAAATAAACCTAAGTATCTTCTTACCATGCATAACCGTGAGGACTTTTAAATGGGATTAGAATCAACTTCTCTATTTAATCAATGAATTTTGATATGTATTTCATACATGCATAACTGTTAGGACTTTTAAATGAGCATGAAAGCACATAATCAAAAATTTTAAGTTATTTACCCATGCATAACCGTGAGGACTTTTAAACGAGAGTGAATACCTTGGAAGTTTTTATTGCTAAAAATATAATAAAATGAATGCGCATAATTTTCCATTTCAAATACCACACACCGACATATTATATTGGATTTTGTTGAGTGATGGTCGACAAAAATATGATAGAATTAGAGATAGTCATGGAATTTTTACCCATCAAAAGTTTTTATAGACCGTGTTTAAATTTCTAAAGAAATTTACTAAATATATTGTCTCAAGTTATAATATATGATCAATATCAACATTCATAACTTTATCAATCACTATTTATCTTTTTGATAATTTGTTGGGAGTCAGATTAGTTAATGTAGTCATTTAAGATCAAATCCAAAAATAATTATAAAATCAACTTTTCTAAAATAACTAATCTAAAACAATGTCAATAAAAAACGATTTTCTGAAAGGGGTTTTATAAGAAAAATGTCTACTAATTGAAACTTATTTGATATGAAAAATATACATATATTTTCTTTGAAAATGCGACGCAGTTAATTAATGTCAACATAAATCACATTTCACAAGTAATTTTTCTACCAACTAGATTACCTGCGTAATCTGCATTTGAATGTAACCTGCATTTGAACTTTCCTTTCCCTCAAGATTATCACTAGATTGGATATGATAGACCGGACCATGAAGTAGCGACAAATTCCTTAAAAAACAGCATTTAAATGGATTTGAATTGAAGCCGTGCAAATAAACAAATAGTGAACATAGTGACAGATCCACAAAAATATATCCACGTGTATCATGAGTAATCAATTAATAAAATATCATTAGAACAAACAAATTTACATGAACTAGTTCAAAGATGGAAAAAAGATTTGTCAACAATTTTGCTCCAATCAGAATCAAAACGAAGTACAAGTCAAATACGAACATATCAAATAAGAACACGTCAGAGTCAAAATCAAACATTTATTTTACTATCATATAACTGGATGAAATAAATCGGATTATGGTGCAGATTATCACATGTGATAAATGTAACGACCTTATTTATTGACTTCCGAAAATCGACATCAACAGGTCCACTATATCAAATGCCGAACAATTGAATGCCGAAAAACCGAACCGTTAGGATTAAAGAAGAAAGAAGATAGAAGAAGAAAAAAGAAACATTATCAGAATCTCACATTCACAGCGGAACAATATATATTAGATAAATGAATATTTTAAAAACAAAGAACTTTATCAGTTTATACATACATTATTAGAGTTTACAACAACACAATACAACACTGACAGTCATTATAGCTTGCTCACATGAAACTGAACTTGCACCAACCCATACACAATGGATACTACATGATATAAGTGATACGACTCGCCATCCAGCTTACCTCTTGATCTTCACAGCATACTTTTCTACTTTGCTCTAGAACAACTAATTACCTGACTCTAGGCTGCCCGTATGGAAAATTGTGGGCACCTAGAGTTTAGAAAGGGAACAATAAACTCCAGGTCAGTCATGGGACTGGTGTGAGATCTTAAAAAAGTTATTTGCATAAAGGAAATAAAAATAAATCTGCTATGCTTTTGGAAAATGAAACTACCATAAGGCCTCACCACACACATACAATGCAAGCATATAATTGGAGGAGATTTCTCCTTATGATAGTCAAACATGCTTGATACGTAAAAATTCCTTTTGATATTATTATTAGTGCATAGTGTAGAAAACATTTCGAAAGTATAATATTAATCTTAGCAAGCATACCACATTTCGTCGTATGCCTACTATAGCTACCATGTTCAATAGCAGGTTACCGCCACATTCCATGGCAGGTTATACAACTAAAACCGTACAGGGCGCGTATTGTTTCTTTGGATTTCCAACAAATGGACAGGCTAAGGAACATCCTATGCCACATGGGTACGCCTCTGGAAGGACACCTTGAAAACTTAACCAGCTCTCTGCCAACACAAGGCCGAGTTACCTATGTAACTAGGTAACTAATTGTCATGTGTATGCCACCACCCGGTCTAGACCGACCTTTATCCGAGGCGCCTCTCAACCAACAACCACTAAGCAAATAATTAGGGCTCCATACCAGAAATCCACTTTTAAATCCATACAAGTTAAGTATCTATGAAAGTGTGCTATGGATTGTGTAATATGGGTATAATGATGATAATAATACTGTAAATAGTGTGGAATAAAAAGCAATACAGTAAAAAGACACCGGAGATTTTTATACTGGTTCGGAGCACCATCTTACATCCAGTCCTAAACTCCTTCTTGAATTTCACTAAAACAACAAACCCCTCTTAACCCGAAGAAATAGGTTTATACACCTTTGAGCAGCCGAACGAGGACCTAAGCAGCAGAACAGGATTTCGCCTCAACAGCCGAAGAGGACTTCACTCGCCTGAGCAGCAGAATAGGACTTCAACAAACACAAAAAATAGTTTTGACTTTTGTGTGTTCGGATAACATAGATTTGTCACTTGTAGTATACCCTTCCTATAATCTTCTCCTCGAGTATACATATATACATATATATATGTGTGTGTGTGTGTGTGTGTGTGTGTGTATTTGAAGTATACGAATAGGAGAAAGGTATAGTATTGCTTTAATGCAGAATAATTGGAAGTATAATAGAAAATAAATTTCAGAAAGTTAGAACAGAGAGTGAGAGAAATCGATTGTGATTAAGTGATTCGAGATGAAGCTGAAGTTTGTATTTATAAAGGTTAGAAAGCAGCAACTGTTAGTGAAGAGTTTTGATCGAAGTGTTGCGTTCGAATCTTTCGTCAATGGTTTGCAACTGTTCACAAAATTCATGTCCTTTCAAAAAATAGCTGTTATAGAAATTCAGTCGACTGAGCTACAGAGTCAGTCAACTGAAGATTCAAAAGTAATTTGAACTGTAAATTCGTATATATTTATGTGACTGTGCATGCTGGACAAAAACCCCAATGTCAGTCGACTGTCTCAGTAGGTCAGTCGACTAACCTGGTCAATTTTGTGCAGTTTGCACAATTTACATACATACATACATATTTATTTATATAACTTTAAATTACTTTAATAATTTAAATGTGTGCTTATATATGTATAAAATATTTAGTAAATATAGTGATTAAGTATATAAGCTAGTGTAGACATAATCGAGGAGAGATTTTAACAAATATTGACCTAAGACTTAAAAACAAAATACCATAGTTGATGCAATGGTTTTTAAAGTCTTGTCTCATTGTCTCTTTTTGTCGTAGCAGCTGTCAAATCTGTATTTTGTAGTGATAGCTTCGTGTCATGAATCAAAACCAAGTCTCAACATTCTCCTCCTTTTTGATTGATGACAACTTATAAATAGATATATATTTTGACTGTGTATATAAAACATAAATATTTACTTCCCCTGAATCTTTGACGCTCTACATCCTGCATTCTAATGTGAAATAATATTTATCCCCCTTTATCATCAACAAAAAGGAATAAGTAATATGATATTATAATGTGAAAGATAATATGAAATGAAAACAAGAACGATCATCCACACATTTAACATCCATAGTCAAGAGTTTTCAACATAAATAAACTAGAATGGCTATTTGTACAAGCCATATTAGAAAAGCAACTGCCTTAAATGAAAGAAATGAACATCATACTGCATCGGTTGTTTACCCATACCGCTACCTTCTTCACCACCACCATCATGACTACTACTAGCTTGATCATCGTCGTCAGAAGAAGAAGAAGACCATGTAAATATGGGTTGCTTACCCGGATCGCCTATAGTAGCAGCAGATGTACCGGAAGAGCATGATATAACTTGCTACAATTTGGTGAAAAATTCTTTGACTTTATCGAGCTTTTTATCAACTTTGATGATGTTTGATTGTAGAATTTGTTGATTGCGACACATTACATCGATGGCTTCACATGGTTGAAGACCTTCATTTGAAATCAAAATTTCTTCTTGTTGACAACGAGTTGATCTTTGACGAGATGGTCGGTGAGATGGATCGCCATGTTGTTCTGGTTGGACTTGAGCTGTTTGCCTTTGGGTCCATTCTTCAAAACATATTATATGCGAGGGTCAGGCAACCGGTAATTTCATGAAGGCTAAAGTCTGAGCGTTCAAACATCCAACGGTAGACACAAGTGAATCCGGTTCCGGAACTTCACAAGCTTTTACAAGACGCATAATATATTTGCCGTAGTAAATTATATTCATCTTACAGTTGTTGAAGCTTAAAAACTCATCAAGAATTAGATGAAGCCAATTTACTTTGATGTTCCCAAAAATTGCGTACAAAGCTTTAAAATTATTTTCATATACAAGTTCACAACTCCTGGATCTAGGACTTACAGTTTTCATTAGAGCCCGATGAATAAATTCGTGCCTTTGGTCGTAAAGACATCGATTTTAATTGACGCACATCGTCTTCTAAAAAAATGGCTTACACGGTCTCGAACAACCAAATCAACATCAGTAGCAGCTAATTCAACACCATCATTTTCTGTTTGTAGAATATGAGCCATGCGGTCTAGAGAAAAGAAGGCGGGTTTACCACATACGAGACTCCATGTGCAATCTAGTTGATTTGGAACATCTTGGTGACCATTCATGTTAGCGTAGAACAATTTCACCATAATTTGGTTGATTTTGCGTTTATTGTCGTCGAGATCAATCAATTACTCTAAATTGCTCCTTCGAGCTAACTCTTGAATGTGATATGGTGAAAAATCAAGGAATTTGACAAATGAACCTTCGAATATTCTTGAATCTTGCATCCGTCTCCACCTCTTCATCGCGGTGTCATCAATAGCCACCTCTGAATTTATTCATTCGATGGAGGTTGAGATGAGGAGGAGGCTTGTCCTTTACGTTTTGGAGCCATTTAAATTTGATTTGAGGAAAAAATTTGGAGTTTTGGAGAGCTTAGGGTTTTGAAAACTTTGAAAATCTGAAGTGGTAAAGAGGAGAGAAAGTAAAGTGAAAGATAAAGGGGCAAAGGGGTAGGTGAAAAGGTAAAATGCAATTCAGATCTACGGCTCAGTCGACTGACTCAAGGCGTCAGTTAACTGATGCTAAAGATTGAAATTTTTCCATCTTCTGGTCCACTCGACTGAGACCCTGCAACAATCGACTAGGAATGTTATATAAAACTTTATATTACTGCGTCAGTCGATTGGCATAGGGCTTCAATCGAGTGATGTTGCAGGTCGATAATTTTCAACCTTCTGGTCCAGTCGACTGAGGCCCTGCAACAGTTGACTGGCCATGTATATATAAAAAATTGTTTGCAGCGTCAGTCGACTGATCTCCTGATCCACTCGACTGACCTGTAGTATTTCGTACAAAGAATTTCTTATGATGTGAATTGTAAATATTTTATTTATTTTTGTCAATTTTATAAACATGGATATTTTTTATTTTGATGAAAGACGTAGAAATAACTCTATTTTGTTGTTTAATATTTTCTAAACGTGAGATGTTGATAAATGCACCAGAAAATAAATTTATTTCAAACATGAACGTACATATATAGAGAATTTATACAAATACAACAATGGATAATTAAAAACTATGATTATTTCTTAGGGCTAGGCGTCTTGAATTCTTTCATTTACTTACGACGAACATTCGATGCTTCATTGCGATCACACGAATTTTGTGCGTATGGTTGTCGCGGTGGAGACGAAGTCGATCGTTGTCTTATAGGAGAAACAACATTTTCGTCTATTGTGTGTGACGATGCCCCGCAGAATTTCATAGCGATGTACTCGATTATTCCTATACGTCTGGAGTTTATTTTATTTTCGTAATACATATTCCATTGTAGCATTAGAGATTCCTGCTGATAATGGTGGAGATCGTCGATCTTTTGTTTTGTATTTGGGGAAATATCAACGGTCTTCTTTCCCTTTTTCTTGTCCGAAGTATATCCAGTGTAGTAGATCAATGATGGTGAACCTTTATGGTCAGGAGTTTTGGGAGAGTTGATCGAGGCAATGATTTCGATAGAGTCTGTTGTAGAGGAAGTTGACATTGTTTTTAAAAACTGCTGTTAATTAATGTTTTACTTTGGAGTGAATCGAATGATATCTTTTATTTTAAGTGCAGAGAAAAAGGAATATGCACCTATTTATAGATTTAGTTTAGGAAAAATAGGATACTAATTGGTGGATTATATTAATTCTAGCCAAGAAATATGTATAGACATTGGTTTTCTGTTAGCTGAGCTAGTTCGAACAATTTTAATATTTATAAAATTAGTAATGTAGATTATAAAGATAAATGTGACATATAATGTAATATAAAATACTTGTTACCATATAATAAAATATCCATAATAGACTAGAATAGAAAATATTAATAGCCCAGGTGGTTAAGACACTTGGCCTATTCACAATAGGTTACGAGTTCGAGTCTCAGCATGGTCAGAATTTCGATTTTTTCGTAAAATTTTTATTTTTGAATTTCTAGTTTAAAAATTTTATATTTTTATTTATATATCCTTACTTGACATTATCGAGCTCATGTCCCAATTTTATAAACGTATTATCTAATAGTGGTTTAGTAAAAATATCGGCTAACTGATTTTCTATTGGTACATAGTCCAGATTTATTATATCTTTTTCTGTATTATCATGTAAAAGTGATGTTAATATCTCTATGTTTAGTTCTCGAGTGATTTATTGGATTTTTAGATAAATTTATTGCACTAGAATTATCACAGTAAATTGTAGATTTTGATAGATTGATTCCAAAATCTTTAAGTGTCTGTTGCATATAAATTATTTGTGTGCAAACTATTGTTGCAGAAATATATTCTGCTTCACAAGTTGATAGAAAGACACTATTTTGTTTCTTACTAAACCATGATATTAACCATTTATCAATGAAGTGACACGTACCACTTGTACTTTTTCTATCTGTTCGCGATCCTCTGAAATCAGCATCGCTGTATGATACTAATTCGAACGAACACTCTTTTAGATAGAAAAGCCCAAAATTTATAGTTTTACTAAGATAGCGTAGTATACATTTTACTGCACGTAGATGTGACTCTTTCGGGTCTGCTTGAAATCGTGCACATAAGCATACACTCATCACACTATCTGGTCTACTTGCTGTTAAATAATGTAGTGATCCTGTCATACTACGATATAATTTCTGGTCTATATTTTTGCCGTTTTCATCTTTATCAAGATGTGCTGTTGTACTCATAGGAGTTGGTTTAGCAGAAGTGTTTTCCATTTCAAAACGTTTGATAAGATTATTATAATATTTTTCTTGATTAATAAAAATTCCATTTGAAACTTGTTTATTTGAAATCCTAGAAAATATGATAATTCTCCCATATGGGACATTTCAAATTCTCTAGTCATTATTTCAGAAAATTCTTAACATGAAGATTTTGTTTAATATAACCATTTAAAAATGCACTTTTAACATCCATTTGATAAAGTTTAAAATTATTAAAACTTGTGTATACTTGTAAGATTCGTATTGCTTCAAGTCTAGCAACTAGAGCAAACGCTTCTTCCTAATCCATTCCTTCTTCTTGATTATATCCCTGTGCTACTAATCTTGCTTTGTTTCTAGTTATATTTCCTAATTCATCTACTTTGTTTTTATAAACCCATTTGGTTCCTATAATCGTCTTATCGGTTGGTATGGGTACTTGTTCCCAAACTTTATTTCGTTCAAACTGATTTAATTCTTCTTACATAGCAATAATCCAATTTTCATCAGATGATGATTCTTTAGTATCTTTAGGTTCTATAGTAGAGAGAAAAGCTACATTACCCATTAAATTTAATTGACTTCAAGTTCGAACATTTGAATTTATTTCTCCAATTATATTTTTTGTAGGATGATTTCGTAAAACTCGTCGAGGAGATCTTATTGGATTAGTATTATTTCTATTTTTTAAATTATTAACAATGTTTTCATCTTCTCTAGGAAGAATGATATCATCATCATCTCTTGAATTGTTTATTATTGTTTTTTTAATTAACATTGCCATTAATTATAGTAGAAACAAGTTTAGTGTTTTCATTAAAAGATATATGGAGTGATTCTTCAATGGTATTTGTTCCTTTATTAAAAATTCGATAAGCTTTACTTCGATTTGAATATCCAAGAAATGTTCTTTCGTCACATTTTGAATCGAATTTGCCAAGTTGATCTTTAGTATTTAATATAAAACATTTTGATCCAAATATTTTAAAATAAGATATCTTTGGTTTTCTACCGTTAAATAGTTCGTAAGGAGTATTTTTGGTGAGAGGTCTAATAGAAACGCGATTCAAAACATAACAAGCAGTTGCAACAGCTTCTGCCCAAAATTGTTTTGGTAACATGCTTTCATTTAGCGAAGTTCTTTCACATACTTATAGAGTTCAATTCTTTCGTCCTACAACTCCATTTTGTTGTGGAGTTCTAGGAAATGAAAAGTTATGTAATATTCCTTTCTTTTTACAATAGTTATCAAATTGTATATTGTCAAATTCACCTCCACGATCGCTTCTAATATTTTTAATTTTAATACCTTTTAAATTTTGAATTTGTTTAAGAAATGTTTTGAAATTTTCAAAGTTATCACTTTTATTTTTCATAAAAATAGTCCATGTAAATCTAGAAAAATCATTAGTTATTACAAATACGTACTTATTATGGCTTATGGATTGTATTTGGGTAGAGCCAAATAAATTCATACAAAGTAACTCGAAAGGCTGTAATGTCGAGATAACTTTCTTAGATTTAAACGAGGATTTAGTTAGTTTACCTAATTGACATGAGTCACTAGATCATTGACTTTAAAATTCATATTTGGTACTCCTTTTACATGATTACTTTAGAAATTTTATTTATATTTTTGAAATTGATATGACAAAATCGTTTATGCTATATCCATGTATCATTTTCCTTAGCTATTAAACACATATATGAGTTATGATTAACTTTCATATTTAAAACATAAATGTTTTTATCTCTATTTCCCTCGAAAATAAGATTTTGATTTTGATCCAGAATGCTACATTTATTTTCTGAAAATGGTACTTTAAATCCTTTATCGCATAGCTGACTTATACTTTATAAGTTATGTTTTAAATTCTTAACTAATAAAACATTTGTATTTAGAGGAAAATTAGATGTACCGTAATTGCTCACGTCGCCTTTGCCAAAGATATATCTCTTGGAATCGTCTCCAACAGTGATAGAACCTCCATCTGAGTATGTAATATTTATCAGCATCCTTATCTCTTGTCATATCTTTTAAGCAACCATTGTCGAGTATCAATTTTCCTCTTTTCTTAAATGGGACCTCATTAGCTTTAGCCATAAAACATACGTTAGCTTGTTCATTATCGCCGTTACTTTCACTTCCGAAGAAGAGGATGAGGAATCCGAATCATCACATGTGACTGAAAAGGCTTTTCTTTTGAATTTGTCCTTCCTTTTATTTCGGTATTTTTTCTTTTGATCTGGACAGTCCTTCTGCTTATGCCCCATTTTGTAATAGTTAAAACATTCCATAACTGATAAAGATGGTGGTTTATTGCTGGTTGAGTTTCTCTTGCCATTATTTCTATTTCCTTTTCTATATTTCAAGAATTTTTCGAACTTCTTTACAATAAAAGCTAGGTCGTCTTTGTCTGAGTCTGATTCTTCTTGTTCTGCAAGAAATGCTAAATTCATTTTATCTTGAGCCTGAACTCTTTTTGCCTGTAAATTCACTTCATAGGACATTAGGTTTCCTTTTAATTCTTCTAGAGTAATTTTGGAAATATCGTTTGCTTCTTCAATAGCGAGAACTTTTCTTTCCCATTCTTCCACTAAAGAATTAACGATTTTGGATACGGTATAAAAATCTGAATATTTTTCTCCTAATCCTACTAATGAATGATAGATATCCTGAAATCTTGAGTACATGTCATTTATAGCTTCATTTTCTTTCATTCTAAAGTTTTGAAACTGACTCTTGAGCATGGATATTTTGCTTTTTTTAACCATGTTGGTTCCTTCATGTGTGACTTTGAGTGTATGCCAAATTTCATATGCAGTATTGCACATGCTAACACGGTAAACTCATTTTTATCTAAGGCACAAAATAACATATTCATGGCTTTTGCATTAGCTGTGGCATCTAATTTTTGTGTATTTGACCAAGTGAAAAATTCTTCAGTAGGAATAGTATATTCTGTCGGAGTTATATTCCATGATTCAAAACTATTTGCTTGGATATATATTCTCGTTCGTGTGGTCCAATAGCAATAATTCATGCCATTAAATAGTGGTGGACGTGTAGTGGATTGTCCTTCAATAAAGCTAGTGTAAATGCTTTTGTTAGTGTTGGTGTTAGTGTCCATATTATTAGATTATCAAATAACTATGTTACAGTTATATGATGACCTTGCTTCGATACCAAATGAAAGTGTGCTATGGATCGTGTAATATGGATATACGATAATACAGAGTATAATGATGGTAATAATATTGTAAATAGTGTGGAATAAAGAGCAATATAGTAAAATGACACCAGAGATTTTTATACTGGTTCTTAGCACCGTCCTACGTCCAGTCCCCGACTCCTTCTGGAATTTCACTAAAACGACAACCCTCTCTTAACCCAGAGGAACAGGTTTATATACCCTAGAGTAGCCGAACGGGGACCTAAGCAGCAGAACAATATTTCGTCTTAACAGCCGAAGAGGACTTCACTCGCCTGAGCAGTGGAACAGGACTTCAACAAATACAGAAAATAGTTTTGACTTTGGTTTGTTCTGATAGCCCGGATTTGTCACTTGTAGTACACCCTTTCTATAATCTTCTCATTGAGTATAATTATATATTTGAAGTATATAAAGAATAGAAAGGTATAATATTGCTTTAATGTAGAATAATTGAAAGTATGATAGCAAATAGATTTCAGAAAGTTAGATCAAAGAGTAAGAGAAATCGGTTGTGATTAAGTGATTTGAAATGAAGTTGACGTTTGTATTTATAAAGGTTAGAAAGTAGCAACTGTTGGTGAAGAGTTTTGATCGAAGTGTTGCGTCCAAATCTTTTCATCAAAGGTTCGCAACTCTTCACAAAAGTCGTGTCCTTTCAAAAAATAGCTGTTATGGAAATTCAGTCGACTGAGCTACAGAGTCAGACAACTGAAGATTCAAAAGTAATTTGAAATTTAAATTCGTATATATTTATGTAACTGTGCATGCTACACAAAAACCCCAGTGTCAGACGACTGTCTCAGCAGATCAGTCGACCGACCTGGTTATTTTTGTGCAGTTTGCATAATCACACACATTTATTTATTTATTTCTATAACTTTAAATTACTTCAATAATTTAAATGTGTGCATATATATATGTATAAAATATTTAGGAAATATAGTGATTAAATATATAAGCTAGTGTAGACATAATCGAGGAGAGATTTTAACAAATATTGACCGAAGACTTAAAAAAATACCATAGTCGATGCATCAGTTTTTAAAGTCTTGTCTCCTTGTCTCTTTTTATCGTAGCAGTCATCAAATCTGCATGCTGTAGTGATAGCTTCGTGTCATGAATCAAAACCAAGTCTCAACAATCTGGACTCCATACCAGATACCACTTTTATCCAGAAGGAGATATACATACACTGAGGGGCGCGACCCCCATAACCTTGCTGCATCCTTCCTATTTCAACCATTTCCAGGGTGTGAGGTCCGACAAAGTATCGTCCATAAAGCTACGCTTTTCACAAAGTCATGCTTCGATCAGCAACACTTAGCATGCCACATTACCAAATTGGGAACATACCACTAGTAACAATCCACTACATAACGTCCGAGCTCGTATGTCTCAGAGAAGGGTGTTAAGCTAAGAGAACAAATTCTCTGCCACCAACAGAAATGTGTTTTATAGAAAGCAGTTTTACGTCTCAAAGTGTTACGTTGGACACACATCCATACAAGTCCGTTCTGAGTTCGAACGGAATCAAAGGCACTTCCTCCAATTAAGGAAAGAAGCCCTTGCAATTCGGATTTAACTAATCAAGTTCGAAATCCCTATCACAAAGGGAGATAAAATCTCTATACCGGAGCAACTTGGTGCAAAGACATTCGACAAGTAATCCTTTCATTTTCGAAAATACCCGGTCTTCATCCACCGTCTTCAAATGCAATCCCATTTCGTCGTATCATTATTCAGAATGAGTTTTATGACACAAAGTCCTCTTCCGGCTAATCCAAATAATGAGCGCTTATTTTAAAAATAAGAGTTACATTTAGATTTCAAGTAAATCACAACGATTTCCACTTTAATCATTTTAAACAAAAGATCCATCATGAAGATTCAATGTGGTTTTTGGATAACCATTTGAAATCCGACCCGCGGTCGCATCGAACTTCAAATGCCATTTAAAGGTCAATATTGATAGTCGGTTATTTAACTATCAAACAACATTCACAACAATCACCAAATTTAAATAATTTTCCCCAAATTATTTATTTCGAAATATCTTCACAAGATATAATTTCACACTTCAACCCATTGAAAACAATCTCATGCGGAATAAATTTCCAAATATTATTTATTTCCACTGAAAATTTTGCCGAGTTAGAATATTTTAAAACAATTTAAATCACTTATTCAAAAATATATACTTGGAAAAATTTAAAATAAAAACTATTTTAAAACACTTTATTTTAAAATATTGGTTAAGAAATTTTATGCCTATATCTCATATAAAACTTAAGCCCAAAATAATTTTAAAACTAATATTATTAGATAGAGTATAACTATTTAAATAACTGTTTTCTAAATCCAAATATCAATTAAATCTTTAAAATAATCACTTCTATAATTAACTTAATAAACATTTACTTTAAAGACTTAAAAACAATTTACGAAAATAATTTCTCCAAAAACATTCTTTTTTAAAACAACTTTAGTCCTTTTAATCTATATTTGAAAGCTACTTTAAAAACATACTAGGCTTTCCGGGGAAAATACACTTTCCGTTTCAAAATGGTCCATTTAAATCAATTCATAAATCCTTCTTAATTTATTTTAGTTTACATTTCAAATTTGTAAATTCTTTTCCACACTTTTAAAAATAAACCAATATTTATTTTCAAAACAAATTTCCCTTTACTTTATAATTTTATTCGAATTTAAATTTTAAAGTATCCACTAATATACGATTTTCTAATCGATTTCCAAACATTCATTTTCAAACACCAAATTAATTTTCAAATCGATTTCCCAAATTTATTTTCAAACCCTAAATCGAATTCCAAATTGATTTCCAAATTTATTTCAAATACTGAATCAAATTGCAAATTGATTTCCAAATTCATTATCTTTTAAAACAAATTCCTTTATTTCTTCCAAACTATTTAAAATCCGAATTTTAAATAAATTCTTCAACTTTTAAACAATATTACTTAAAATCCATTTATTAAAATCTTTTCCCCATATTTTGGAATTAATTCGGTAGGATTACAAAAATCAACTTTTATACTTTTAAATTCCCTCTTTTAAATTTATTCGATTCTCTAAAATTAATTTACTCAAAAGTTTCTACTTTAGTTTCAAAATCTAATTATATATATTTCTGGTATCCTGCGATACAATGAATATGTTTGGCTAAACCATAGCCTTCAAATAAATTCCAACCATCGATATAATCATTCACACCAATATAATCATTCACACAAATATAATCATTCACAGATTATCACATCACAACATATGCAAATAAATTCAACAATGTGAGGAATACAGTTAAATACCTCCAACATGTTTCCTCGTATCCACAGATATTAGCACAACAATTAAATACCAATTCCACTTCGAGCTGGAATATCGCAGTATATGGGATTATGTAATATCATCCGCTATATAATGCGGGAAATCAATCACTCCAATATATATGTACACACTACTATATATACTACCACATCCGAACAGTCAATCAATAACTGAAATTCTAATTATATTCAATTGAGTGAGAAGATCTCACCTTTGCCTACGCATGCAACCATTTCCAATCCGGCTTGTTTTCTTCACAGCTTTTAAACTTTTTATAACATTTATATGATTTTATTAATATTCGAACAAATCGAACAATCATTTATTGTTAATTATTTAATAGACTAACCATTTGATTCAAACTGATAATTTCCATTTCTAAAACCTTTTGTATCATAAATAAATTAAATTAGTTTATTAAACAAATTAATCACTAATATATATATATATATATATGATTAAATTTTAAACAAATTTTCTTTTGAATAATTCTCTTAGTAACTAAAATTATTTAGATAAGTTAATTAAACAATTTAACCTTCATAATATATTATTTTAAAAATAAACCAGTAATGAAAAATAGGTATATGTATATTTATTATCTCTCGAAATTACATACACTAAAAATATTAACCTATACACACTTTAAAAAATCTATTCTTTATACGTTCTTCAACATTTTAGAAATTCCTATATTTTCCAAAATCACATGTATAAATATATTTCTGTTTTAAATTAGGACATGCATGTGCATATATGTACATTTACTAAATAAAAACTAGATCATCTTATATCTTACTTCTTTAAATTTTAAACAAATTGCTATAACAAGTATATGCATAGATATGTTTTCATTTTTTGCATATGTTCATAAAAAAATTTATACCTTACTGTCGAATCGAGCTTCGAACTCGAACGGAACACCATCGCGACACCACAGATCGAACGCATCTCCACACGCAATTCTTCGATCGAAGTCTGGAACTGGAATCGCCACCTAATCAAATTGCGACCCTCGAACCCTCCACGCCTTCGTGCTGCCATTGTTGCTTTCCCCCGCTCGATTGAGCACTACGTAAACTCCACGAGCTCGATTCGTCGCCAATCGAAGTCGGGTTCGATCACGAACTACCTTCCTTGAATCGATTCGATTTCGAATATTTTTATTATGGTGACGAATAGTTTTGTTTGAATACCTGAGGAGGGGAAGGTTTGAAAAATAGCAGCCATTCTATTTGATTTTCATTTGGTTTGAAGATAAAAAAAAGAGCTGGGTTTTCTTTTAATTGTTGCGTTAATTATTACATTTTAAAACAAACGCATGTAAAAATTTAACTGAATAAAAAAAGCATGTGGTTAAGAATTTTCTTTACGTGTAAGTAAAGTCTTGCAACAATATTATTTATTTAAATTTAAATTTTAAATTTGAATTTAAATCATCTGAATTATCGCAACTCACAATCTCGATCTCCGATCGAGACGTGCCGCTAGGCGTTTATAAGGTTATACCCCTATTACGAATGCAATGGAAACGGTTTTGAGTCTTAATTCGATCATATGGAGAAGATATCCTTTTGGACCCAGTTATTATATTAAATTTTCGATATAATTTCAGCGCGTTTATCTATCGCACGGCCACATGACAACTCCAAACACTGTGAAAAGAAATCCGACAATAACACGCTATTCCGGATCCAATGGAACTAGTTTTGTGAAATTCCGAGACTGTGCCTTGGAAGGCTATTTTTAAATGTCGATTTAAACGATGTAAATTCAAAAGTGAACAAAACATTTCCAAATCTAATTCTGAAGCTTTCATTATCTTCAGTATTCTCAATACAAATTTTCTATGCCTTTATAATATTTTTAGCCGGCTTAAAACTGAGGATTCAAATTTTTACCCAACTTCAATAAATTAAATTCAATAATTTAATTGCTAAATTCATAGTTATATTTGAAATTTAATCTTAATATATTTTCCAAACATTTAAAATTAATTAAATATTTCAATTTCAAATGTTAAAATTTTTGGATCGTCACATTCTTCCCCTCTTAAAAGAATTTCGTCTCGAAATTACTAGTTAAGAAGAATGATCCTTAACCCGTTCATTATTTTCCCTATCCAAACAGTTTTATCGACTTGCCAAAATATTTTTTTTAATTAAGGACCCATTATCACTTCAACTAACTTCCAAAAATCTTCCATAAATTCCAAACAATGTTGTTTTCTCAACAACTCGAATTTTAAATTCAAATTTAAAATTATGAAAATTTTCTCAAAAATTTTCTAACTCCTAAAATTTCTGAAAAATTTCGCCAGCATCTCCTTCGCACGGCTAGCTCGATACAACTACAAAATGCCATAATGGGCACCCCAGATTTCAAAAGGAAACAAAATGCCAAGTGGCTAGACAAGAAAATCATCAAATTTCATATAGAAATTTAAATACATACCTTGTCGAGCAATTAATTTTACCCTTTGATAACAAAAATCCAATTCCCTTTACTAATTATTTCAAATTCCAATTCATTTGTCTCAACCCATTTTTATTTCCATAAACACTTTTAATATATCTTCCAGAGTTTTAAACTATTTCGCAATATTTCAAAATCACCTTTGAAATCAATTATATTCAAAATCAAACAATTTCAAAATCAAACTCAATTTCGCAAATATTTCCAATTTTAAAATAATTTGGCAGCAATTCTTCTCCTGGAAACTCGAAAATGAACACCGATTATGTGGCGATCATCATCGGAATTATTTCCAGCAACCGAAAAGAGTTTAGTGCTTTCACTTCTTCAAAACATTTCCAAATATTTTTAAATCCTAAACTTCACTAGATTCCAAAAACAAACCAAAAATATTTCCGAAATAATTTTACTATTATTTTTCCAAAACCTTTGAAAATGATTTTCAAACTCAAGGAAATTTAAACTTTTCCAAATCTCAAAATTTCAGATCCTTTCAATCCACTTTCCAATATTTCTTTGGAACTTTATTTCAAATTATAAATCACATTTACAATTTACATTTGTAAATCCCATTTGTATATGAATTTTATTCTTAACTTTGGTCATGATTTCAATTTTTTTTATTCAGTTTTCACTTAACAATGATAATAATTTAATATTATCACTTCCTAACATCCAAGCAGCCATATATAACTGCAATAATTTACGAAAAATTATTTCTTTTATATAAAAAATAATTTGGGCCAAATTATTTCATTTACCCTATTTTAAAACAATACCGTGTCGGTTTATCTTGTTTAAGAGTTTAGAAACCCCTATCGATACAGTTGGCCAAACTGCACCGACCAGAATCTATAAACGATCAATCGATAAGTCAACGCAATAAATAAAATTTATATTCACTAACAAATACGTTCTCATATCTATTAATACACTCAAACTCATTCTAGAGTACTACTGACTCTATCTTTAATGAGTATTCCCCACCAGAGCCAAGGTTATCGCTTAACCAATTGCTCTAATATCACTCTGTAACGGTCTAGGCTTTTCAACCATCGACAGCGGCCACTCTAGACTGGTAGGCTTTTCAACCATCCCAGCCCCGTCGTGGCATACAATGGTACCCTGAACTTGCTTTTACGGCCAGCATTTCGACTTCTTCACCTAACCGGTTAACCAACCCTTCCCCAGGGACATGTAAGGGTAAGTGTCTCCCGTTCGCCACCTAACGCGAAGCGAGAACCCCCTATCGTTGTATTAAGCAAGGTCAGTCATGAGACTGGTGTGTGATCTTAAAACAATTATTTGCACAAAGGAAATAAAAAGAAATCCGCTATGTTTTTGGAAAATGAAACTACCATAAGGCCTCCCCGCACACACACAATGCAAGCGCACAATTGGAGGAGATTTCTCCTTATAATAGTCAAACATGCTTGATACGTAAAATTCCTTTTGATATTATTATTAGTGCATAGTGAAGAAAATATTTTAAAAGTATAATATTAATCTTAGCCAGCATACCACCTTTTGTCGTATGCCTACTCTCGCTGCCATGTTTAATAGCAGGTTACCGCCACATTCCGTGGCAGGTTATACAACTAAAACCGTATAGGGTGTGCAATGTTTCTTTGGATTTCCAACAAATGGTCAGGCTAAGGAACTTCCTACGCCACATGGGTACGCCTCTAGAGGGACGCCCCGAGAACATAACCAGCTCTCTGCCAACACAAGGCGGGGTTACTTCTATAACTAGGTAACTAACTGTCACAAGTATGCAACCCGTCGGCCTAGACCGACCTTTATCCAAGGCACCTCTCAACCAAAAAATACTAAGCAAATAATCTGGGATCCATACCAGAAAACAACTTTTAAATCCACATAAGTTAAATATCTGGACTCCATACCAGATACCACTATTATCCTGAAGGAGATGTACACAACCTAAGGAGCGCGATCCCCATAACCTTGTTGCATCCTTCCTGTTTCGACTGTTTCCGGGTGTGAGATCCGACGAAGTCTCGTCCATAAAGCAACGCTTTTCGAAAAGCCATGCTTCGATCAACAAATTATCAGCAATACTTAGCATGCCACATTAGCAAATTGGGAATATATCACTAGTAACCATCAACTACATAACCTTTGAGCTCGTACGTCTTAGAAAAGGTTGTTAAGCTAAGAGAATAAATTCTCCGCCACCAATAGAAATGTATTTGATAGAAACCAGCTTTACATCTCAAAGTGTAACGTTAGACACACATCCATACAAGTCCGTTTCAGGTTCGAACAGAACTGAAGGCACTTCCTCCAATTAAGGAAAGAAGCCTTTGCAATCCGAATATTCACTAATCATGTCCGGAATCCCCATCACAAAGGGTGATAAAATCTCTATACCGGATCAACCCAGTGCAGAGACATTCGATAGGTAATCCTTTCGTTTTCGAAAATACCCGGTCTTCAACCACCATCTTTAAATGCAATCCCATTTCGTCGTATCATTATTGGGAATGGGTTTTATGACACAGAGTCCTCTCCCAGCTAATCCGAATAACGATTGCTTATTTTAAAAACAAGTGTTACATTTAGATTTCAAGTAAATCACAGCAATTTCCACTTTAATCTTTTTGAACAAAAGATCCATCACAAATATTCGACGTGGTTTCGGATAACTATTTGAAATCCGACCCCCGTTCGGATCAAAATTCAAATGCCATTTAAAGGCCAATATTGATAGTCGATTATTTAACTATCAAACAACATTCACAACAATCACCAAATTTAAATAATTTTCCCCAAATTATTTATTTCAAAATATCTTCGTAAGATATATTTTCACACTTCAACCCTTTAAAACAAATTTCAAATCACTTTCCTCACGCGGAATAAATTTCAAAATATTATTTATTTCCACTAAAAGTTTTGCCGAGTTCTAATATTTTAAAATAATTTAAATCACTTATTCAAAAATATATACTTGGAAACATTTAAAATAAAAACCATTTTAAAACACTTTATTTTAAATATTAGTTAAGGAATGTTATACCCTTATCTCATATAAAACATAAGCCCAAAATAATTTTAAAACTAAAATTATTAGATAGAGTATAACTATTTAAATAACCATTTTCTAAATCAAATATCAATTAAATCTTTAAAATAATCACTTCTATAATTAACTTAATAAATATTTACTTTAAAGATTTAAAAACAATTATGAAAATAATTTCTCTAAAAACATTCTTTTTAAAACCAACTTTAGGTCTTTTAATTTATATTTGAAAGCTACTTTAAAAACATATTTGGCTTTCTAGGAAAATACACTTTCCATTTCAAAAGTGCCCATTTAAATCAATTAATAAATCCTTCTTGATCCATTTCAATTTACATTTCAAATTTTAAATTCCCTTCCACACATTTAAAAATAAACCAATATTTAATTTTAAAACAAATTTCCATTTACTTTATAATTTCATTTGAATTTAAATTTTCAAATATCCACTGATATGCGATTTTCAAATCGATTTCCAAACATTCACTTTCAAACACCAAATCAATTTTCAAATCGATTTCCTAAATTTATTTTCAAACACCAAATCAAATTCCAAATTGATTTCCAAATTTATTTCAAACACCAAATCAAATTCCAAATTAATTTTCAAATTTAGTATCTTTTAAAACAAATTCCTTTATTTCTTCCAAACTATTAAAATTCTAATTTTAAATAAATTCTTCTAGCTTAAGCAGTATTACTCAAAATCCATTTATTAAAAATCTTTTCTCGATAGGATTACAAAAATCAACTTTTATACTTTTAAATTCCTTCTTTTAAATTTATTCAATACTCTAAAATTAATTTACTCAAAATTTTCTACTTTAATTTCCAAAAATCTAATTATATATATTTCTGGTATCCGACGATACCAAAAATATGTTCGGCTAAACCATAACCTTCAAATAAATTCCAATCATCAATTTAATCATTTACACCAATAAATCATTCACACCAATATAATCATTCACAGATTATCGCATCATATATACAAATAAATTCAACAATGTGAGGAATCCAGTTGAATTCCTCCAACCTATTTCCCTGCATCCATAGATGTTAGAACAACAATTAAATACGAATTCCACTTCGAGGTTGAATATCGCGGTATATGAGATTATATAATATCATCCGCTATTATGCGGCGCATAGGGTCTCATCCGCTATATAATGCGGGAAGTCAATCACTCCAATAAATATATATACTACTCTATATGCTACCACATCTAAACAGTCAATAATTAACTGAAATTCTAATTATATTCAATTGAGTGAGAAGATCTCACCTTTGCTTACGCATGCAACCCATTTCCAATCCGGCTTGTTTTCTTCATCGTTTTTTAAACCTTATACAACATTTACATGATTTTATTAATATTCGAAAAAATCGAACAATCACTTATTATTAATTTATTTAATAGACTATGAATTTGATTCAAACTGATAATTTCCCTTTCTAAAACCTTTTGTATCATGAATAAATTAAATCAATTTATTATACAAATTGATCACTAGTATATATATTATTAAATTTTAAACAAAATTTTCTTTTAAATAATTCTCTTAGTAGCTAAAATAATTTAGATAAGTTAATTAAACAATTTAACCTTCATAATATGTTATTTTAAAAATAAACTAGTAATGAAAAATAGGTATATGTATATTTATTTTCTCTTGAAATTACATACGCTAAAAATATTAACCATATACATTTTTAAAAATCTATCCCTTAAACATTCTTCAACATTTTAGAAATTTCTATATTTTTCCAAAATCACATATATAAATATATTTCTGTTTTAAATTAGAACATGCATGTGGATATATATACAATTTCTAAATAAAAAGAAGATCATCTTATATCTTACTGCATTAAATTTTAAACAAACTGCTATAACAAGTATATATATATTTTCCACCGCATGGATATTTCTTCATTTTTTGCATATGTTCATAAAAAAAATTATACCTTAATGTCGAATCGAGCTTCGAACTCGAATGGAACCCCATCACAACACCGCAGATCGAACGCGTCGCCACACGCGATTCTTCGATCGAAGTTTGAAACTAGAATCGCGACCTAATCAAATTGCGATTCTTGAACCCTCTACGCCTTCGTGCTACCATTGTTACTTTTCCTCGTTTGATTGAGCGCTACGCAAACCCCATGAGCTCAATTTGCCGCCAATCGAAATCGTGTTCGATCGCGAACCACCTCCCTTGAATCGATTTGAATCGATTCGATTTCGCATTTTTTATTATGGTGACGAACATTTTTGTTCGAATTCCTAAGGAGGGGAAGATTTGAAAAAGAGCAGCCATTCTATTTGATTTTCATTTGGTTGAAGATAAAAGAAGAGCTGGGTTTTCTTTTAATTATTGCGTTAATTATTATATTTTAAAGCAAATGCATGTAAAAATTTAACAGAATAAGAGAAACACGTGGTAAAGAATTTTTTTAACGTGTATGTAAAGGCTTGCAACAATATTATTTATTTAAATTTTAAATTCAAATGTAAATTATCTCAATTATCACAACTCATAATCTCGATCTTCGATCGAGAAGTGATGCTAGGCGTTCATAAGGTTATATCCCTATTCCGAACGTAATGGAAAAGGTTTCAAGTCCTAATTCGATCATATGGAGAAGATAGATTTTTGGACCTAGTTATTAAATTAAATTTTCGATATAATTTCAGCGTGTTTATCTTTCGCACGGCTACAAGACAACTCCAAACATTGCAAAAATTGAAATCCAATAATAGTACACTATTACGGATCCAATGGAACTAATTTCGTCAAATTTTGAGATTGTGCCTCGGAAGGCTATTTTTAAATGTCGATTTAAACGATATAAATTCAAAAATGAACAAAAAATTTTCGAATCCAATTCTGAAGCTTTCATTATCTTCAGTATTCTCAATATAAATTTTCTAAGACTTTGGAATATTTTTAACTGGCTCAAAACTGAGGATTCAAATTTTTACCCAACTTTATTAAGTTAAATTCTATAATTTAATTGCCAAATTCATAGTTATATTTGAAATTCAAGCTTGAAATGTCTTCCAAACAATTAAGATTAATTAAATATTTCAATTTCAAATGTTAAAATACTGGTCGCCATAATAAATCATTCAAGACGAATATACCTTTACCTGTTTTAACTTTACTAATAATAATTCGTTGTTGCCCATTGTGATTTTGTTACATTTGTACTAGGCTAAGGAACTTTGATTTATCGCCCATTGTGTGTATGGAATAGCCAGAATCCAAATAACACTATTGTTGTTCCTTAGCCTGCCACCACTCCTACACGATAAAAGATTTTTGTGACCTATTTGTTTTTATAGGTCCATAGTTGTTAGTGGCAACAGATTTTGAAAAATAAGCTTGTGGAGACCCAAAACTATTTATATTTGTTCCTTTTAGATTTGTTTGACTTTAAGGGATTTTACATTTATGCCTTTGGGAACCCAAATTGGAATGGTTTTCACGTGTTTAGGTATCACACTTTTCACTTTAATAGTGTTTTTAGTTGTTTGTCCATATTTCGATACTTTTGCAAATCCAACTGTGTTCCTTTTATTCTCGAAGAGTTGGTTTTCTAAGAGTATATTAAATGATTTATCTATAGTGAAAAATTTCTGAGTAACCAACTCAAGTTTATTTACTCTCGATTTTAAAAGTTTATTTTCATTTATTAGCTTTGAAAAACAACTAATGCTATTTTCTCTCTTTTCAAAACTCTTCATTTTCAATTCCATATTTTCCTTTTTAAGCCCTCTAATTTTATTCTCAATTTCAAGCATCTCAGCTTCAAAGAGCTGGAGTTTTTTAAATTCAATCTTTTCAAAATCCTTGATTTTTTCAATCCCCTTTCCAAATTCGTGATTTAATTGAATAATTTTAGATTTGCTCAAAATTATGTTTTCTTTTTCAAGGGTTTTGAAATTTTTGTTGAACTTATTTAATTTATTTTCAAAAATCACACATTTAGAAATTTCTGACTTCTTAAAGCTATCCAACTCTTTTTGCAAAATGTTGTTTCTTACAAATCAACTCGGTTTTGTTTTTCTCTTGAATTAAAATTTCGTTTCCTATGAAGACGGGAAAATTCTTTTTCATGATTCAAACACCTTTTGCAATTAGAAATTTTCTTAATATTTTTTAACTCATTTACAAAATCATTGTTTTTCTGATGAAGTTTAGCCTGTTGCCTTTCCAACTTATTATTTCTTAACTCAAGAGCTTTATTATTTTCAATTAATTTTTGACACAATAGAACTAAATCATTGAATGGAAAATCACTTATCTCATCGGCTATTGAATCTTCATCGCTGCTGCACTTTGCCAATCCTGTCAAGCACGTTCCTTCGTCGATTATGGGGGATCTCTCACAGTTGTTGACTTTTGTACCATATATTGCATCAAAGGTATTCCGGATTTCATGTGCACTTTCACAATGAGAGATAAAGTTAAAATTATTTTGATTAATATGAGAATATAGCATATACATAGCAAGAGCATTAATCGAAGTAATTTTCTCGTCTGTTATACCACGCCCATTTTCAATAATATCCCAACATTTAACATGAACAGATTTTTAAATAAAATTCCATTTTTAATTTCCAATTCAAAAATCTATACCATGAAAAACAAGTGGAATAATATTGGACCGACCCTTAGCAAAAACATTATTAAAAGAAGCCATTTTAAAAATTCAAATATAAAAAAAATGGTTTTTGAAAAATAAAAATTTTAAAACAAAAATGGCTTTTGTTCCTTGCTTTGATACCACTTGTAGGATCGATTTCACTCTAGAGGAGGGGTGAATAGGGTGATACTACTAATTTTAAAAATTATTATGGAAGTTTATAAAAAATAATTGCAACACGGATATATCAAAATTATAGAAGCACAAATAATAGCAGAACAATAAAAGCAGAAAATAGAACATACAGATTTACCCAACTTTGGCAAAACCTTGCCTACGTGCTGCCGCCAAGGTTTCTGTAACGATCCAGAATTTTGAACAATTTAATTTGAAAATATTTAATTTATTTTAAATATTTGAATGATGGTTTGAATTGAATTGCAAATTATCAGAATGAATATGGCGATTTAATTATAGAATTTAATCTATTGAAAGTTGAATATAGAATTTGAATCTTCAATTTTAAGCCGATTAAAAATATTTCAAAGGCTTGTAAAAATTATATTGATAATACTGAAGATAATAGAAGCTTTAGAATTGAATTTGAAACTGCTTTGTTCAGTTTTGAAATTTTAATCGTTTGAATCGAATTTAAAAATAGCCGTCCGAGGCACAGTCTCGGAATTTGACGAAACCAGTTCCATTGGGTCCGTAATATTGAATTATTCTCGGATTTCAAATTTCGTATTTTTCAGAGTTGGTATGTGAGCACACGGTGAGTAAACGCGTTGCAATTGAATCAGATTCAATTTAAATTTAAAATTTAAATTTGGTCAACGACATCACGTTATTTCCTAAAATTACGACCACAATCACGCCTTCGATCGCGTAAAGATCGTGCAAACACAGCTCTTCCTCTGCAAAATCACGATGCTTTTCTTTTTAAAATCAAGGCCGCATCTTCTTTCTCAGATTCAAACGAGATGAATAAAAACAATGGCCGATGGATAAATCTCGTTCCAGTTTAAAATCGAAACCCCGAGTTTCTTTTTTTTTATTCTTCTCTCTTCAAAGCTAAAATGGCTGAAGCCCTCAGTTTTTCAAAATCAAATTCCCTCAAATAAATAAATGGCCGCGAAAATCAACAGCCAGGCCGATCGAAAAAAAAAAAAAAAAAAAATCGCGAGTGATTTTGGGTCGCGCTCGAGTTTGGGTGCACGCGACATCGATGTCGGCAGGTGATTTGGGGATAGCGGCGCGCACTCGAGGCTGTGGCAAGGCTTCCAAGCAAGGCGCGCGATTCGAGGAGAGGGGACGATGGAGTTAGGATTCGCGCGAGGCCATGTCGCGAGGGGATGTGATGGCGGCGACGACAAGGCGCGCGTGCAATGGTGGGGCATGGTCGCGACAGTGCGACAGCGGCGGCGTTAGGGTTCCTGGAGGGGTCTAGGGCATCGCGAGGTCAAGCACGCTGATGTCGAGCTCGCGTTGATGTCGCGTGGGGCTTCAGTGAAGATCGATGTGAAGGTATTCGGTTTAATTTAATTTAATTTAATTTAATATATATTTGTATATGCAGTTAGGAAAAATAATAATAGAATACAAGAAGAAAATTTAGTTTAAAATTTAAATTTTTAGTTAAATAATTTTTTTTAAAAGAAATTGATTTAAAGATATTAATTTAAAGTAAAATGATTAGTTAAGTTGTTATAAAATAAATAGTTTACGATAATAAATTTGTTATATCTATTATAGTTACTAAAAAGAAATTTTTAGTTAAAATTGAATTTATAATTGATAAAGTTATTAAAAGAGAGTTTGGTTAATTAAATTAAATTTTTTTTTAGTTAAAATTAATTTATTAAAAGAAGAAAATTTGTTTAAAAGAAAATCATTGGTTAATTTAGATTAATTTATGAAAAAGGAAGAATGCTTCGAATTAAATAGTTAGTTAATAAAATTTTAAAATGACAACTTGAATTGTCCAATTTACTTCGAATGTTAATAAATTATTTAAATGTTATATAAGGTTTGAAAAAAAAATTGGGAACAATTTTTAATTGATTGAAATCAAATTATTCATTTAAAACCAAATGGTTAATTTAAAATTATCAAATGAAAATTTACTATTCGATCTGTTCGAATATTAATAAATTGTGTAAATATTTATACAAGGTCTACAATGGTGAAATCGAGTCAAGAAGAAAAAATGGATTGCAAGTAAAGCAAAGGTGAGAACTTCTCACTCAATCGAATCAGTTTCGATTTTTATTTTAAATAGTTATATTTAAATTCTTGAATGCATGATTGAATGATGATTATTATCTATTGATTGTTAAAATAGACATTATGCGCCGTTAGTAAGCGGATGTTATTTATTAAAAACATATACCGCGAATATTTCATAAACAGTGAAATTGGTATTATATATAATAGCAATATATATATATTGGCATATGTATATATTGGAGTTATTGATTTCCCGCATTTTTTAGCGGATGAGACCCTATTGCGCCGTTATTAAGCGGATAATATTTTAAATCCCATATACCGCGATAATTTTGTACTGGAGCGAAATTGGTATTGTGCTAATGTTTGTGGATGCGGGAAACAGGTTGGAGGGATCCAACTGGATTCCTCAACAGTATTTATTTGATTTAAGATATTTTAATATTTGATGGATTATCATATCGATATATGATGTCGTTGTTTGTGGTGATTGACTATTTGGTATGTAGCATCATTGGGCCAAATTTGGAATTTTAAAATGATTTTTAAAGTAATTTTTGAAAGAAAACGTTTATAAAATATTTTTGGAATTGATCCATTATAAATAAATAACGTTATAATTTTTATGTTATAAAATTATGGTTTTTGAGAAATATAGTTAAAAAACTGATTTTTGAAAATATGGGGTTAATGATTTTATAAAATAGTTAAAACCGGATTTCTGAATTTATTGTGAAAAGTTTAAATATAAGATTTATAAAATTTGATTATTTTATAAATCAAAATGGTGAAATTATAAAGGAGATTAAAGATGTTTTAAAATAATAATATGAATTGATTTATATAAGAGATTTATAAATTGATAATTTATAAATGAAAATATTTGAATTATAAAACGAGTTTTTATAAGTGTTAGAATGAATTGTGAATGAATTTCATAAATGAATGAAATTTATAGAATTATAAACGGTGAAGTTATAAATGGAATTTTATAAGCAGTAGGTTTATAAAATTCATAAAGTTGTTAAAAGAATGGTTTTGGATAAATAATTGAATCTTATAAGTTGTAAGATTTATAATTATGAAGTTCAAAGGAACGATTTTTGCAAACAAATAAATTATAAGTATTTCACTTATAATATGAACTTTTAGTATATCACTGAGATATGAATTGAGATAGGTTAATAAAGGAATTCATAAAGGAAGTTGTGGTAAAATAAATAGAAATGGAAATTATAAACGTTGTTTTATAAATCCGCAAACGACTTATTTTGATAAGTTAATTTTTATAGCTTAATTATGGAGTTATATTCACGTTTTAGACAGTGGATAATCCTTTAAAATAAAATGAATAGAAATGATGAAATTAGTTAACGTAGTATATTCACGTTTTTGAATAGTGAATAATATGTTAAAGAAAATTTTTAGAATGTGATATTTTAAATAGAATTAAAACAATCTAATGATGTTTAAAAATGTGTTAAGATTCGAAACCATAGATTTCAACATTTATTGATTGAAATAGACGTTTCGAGAAATAAAAGGAAATGGTGGACTATAACACTGTTGTTATAGTAAATGATTTCCGGAAGGAAATGTTTTGTATAGTATTGGCATTTACATATCTATTTTGATTTCGAATCCCTATACTAGTGATTTTGGGACGTCGTAACGATGTTTTCCGCAACATTCGTTTTGGCCCAAATAAATATGTTTAAGAGCATGATTTCCTTAAAGAATGAAATATATACTTAATTTCGATTTAAGTATATTGAATATTTTCCAAGTGTTGAAAATAAATAGGTTCGTGAATTACTTATTAATAAATAAGTATGGAAATGTTTTCCAATATAAAGTGAATATTTTGAGAATTTATCTTTTTGAAGATAAATTGAAAATGAATATTAGAAATCGAATTGAAACGTATATTCACAGATATTTTGGGAATTATAAATTCACTATGGAATTTATAAAAGAAAGTGGAATTTGTTTAAAAATAAATATTGATTTATTTTTGAAGAATGGAAAATATATATCTTGTAAAGATATTTTTGGAAAATAAATAATTTAGAAAATTATTTGGAATCTGGTAATGTTGTGCATATCTATTGATAGTTCAATAACCGACTATCAATATTTCCCTTTGAATGGGTAATTGATGTGATTTGTTTGAATTTGAATGCCACACTTATTTTTGAATAAGCGCTCACTATTCGGGTTAGCCGGGAAAGGACCTTGGGGTCGTATAACCCATTCCGAATATGTGATACGTCGTTATGAATTGCATTTGAAGATCGGTGTTGAAGACCGGATATTTTTGAAAGCGAAAGGACAACTCATCGATTGTCTTTGCACCGAGTAGCTACGGTATAGAGACTCCCTATGTGATGGGAAGTCCGGACATGATTAGAGATTATCCGGATTGCAAGGACTTCTTTGTAAGTGCCTTCGGTTCTGTTCGAGCCCGGAACAGACTTGTATGGATTGTATGTCTGACATTACAAATTGAGATATAAAGCTGATTTCTTTCAAATATATTTCTGTTGGTGGCGGAGAATTTATTCTCTTAGCTTAACACCCTTCTCTGAGACGTACGAGCTCAGAGGTTATGTAGTTGAAGGTTATCAGCGATATATTCCCAATTTGGTAATGTGACATGCTGAGTGTTGCTGTGAAATGATCATTGTGTTGATTATTTGTGATAGGATCATTTGTTTGATCGTCTATCTTTGTGATCATTTCTATGATTGCGGACAAGACTTCGTCGAGCCTCACAAACCGGTAATGGTCGAAACAGGAATTGTGCGGCAAGGTATTCAGGGATAGCGTCCCTAGGGTATGACCATTCCTTCTGGAAAAGGGTAGTATCATGGTATGGAGCCCAGATATTTACTCATGTTGAAACACTTATTATTATGGTGTGATGTTGGTTAGAGAGCTCTCGTTTAAAGGTCCCAAAGGACCGGGAGTGGCATATCTGAGGGTTTGTAATATCCCTTGGGAAAAGGGGTTCCCGGCCTTGTTTGGCAGAGATCCAGTTGGGTTCTCGGGGCGTCCTTCCAGAGGCGTTTCCATGTGGCAATGGGAAGTTCATTGGCCTGACCATTTGTTGGAAAATCCATTCTTCAAATACGAGCGTTGTACGGTATTAGTTGTATTACCTGCCATCTACTTATGGTGGCGCCCCACTGTTTGGATGGTAGCTATAGTAGGCATAGCTCGAAATGTCTATGTCGGCTAAGATTTATATCTTTATTTTCGAAATGAATTTTCTCTACACTATGCACTAGTAATAATATCAAATGTTCTTTTTAATGCATATCAAGCATCTTTGACTATCATAAGGAGAAATCTCCTCCGATTCTGCGTTTGCATTGTGTGTGTGTGCGGGAGGCCTTATGGTAGTCTCATTTTTAAAAGCAATGCGAATTGACTTTAAAAATATTCCTCTATTTTGATTTTAAAGATAAATAAACTTTTTTGAGTTCCCACACCAGTCACATGACTGACTCGGAGTTTATTGTTTTCCTTCCTAAACTCTGGGTGCCCACCAATTTCCACACGGGCAGTCAAGAGTTAAGGTTTATCAGGATATTCTGGAGTTGCTGGAGGCAAGATGGATGACATGGCGTATTACTAGTATATAGTATTTCTTTTTCCGATGCACTGTTTGTTGTTGTATGTTGTTGTACACTCTGATGATGATGTAATGTAATGTATAAAATGTAATAACTGATATAGTTCTTTGTTTAAAGATTATTCATTTATTATTATATGTTGTTCCGCTGCGAATTGTGAGATTCTGTTATTGTTCTGTTGTTTTCTATTCCGTTCTATTTTCTATTTTCTTTCTTCTCTATTTTCTATCTTTTCTATCCTCTCCTTCTGTCTCTTTCTTTTTCTTAAACATTGAGAATTCGTATTTCTGTTCATCTTGAATTAATCAAGGGAGATTAGTGTATATTCAAGGAGTACGGATTTGCGGGTCTTCACAGTTTCTACTGGAAATTAAATAGCCAGACGCTTACAAACGTAAACTTGCGACACCCACTATCGACTAAACTAACTCTATGCTCAAAACCCTACCACAACTCAGGCATTGAGTTGCGAATTCTCGAACTACACCACCGTACTTCGTCCCTAGTCACACGACTAGAATTCACTCAAGTTTAAAAAGAAAAATACAAATTAAAACAATTTAAAGAAAACAAAAACACTAATATAAAATAAAGGCCTTTAACTCTTTATAATAACCGACCCAAATTAAAAATAATAAGTCCCCTTTTCTTTTTTATTATTTCGGCCTAATCTTCTTCTTTGCGAAAAGTTACTCGTTCGTTCCTCTATTCCAAAATTAGCGCTTTTGGAATTCTTTGAAGTCGCCGCTTTCAGTTTTAGATTGAATGATGCTTCGTTTGCTTTCTTTGATTGATTTCTCCGCTTCTTCAAAATTTGTCGAGCACCTTCACTTGGTTAAAAAATTGGTACGTGATGTTCCTTTTCGATTTCGATTAAGCTAGACTTTTTGATCCAAGTTTATTAAATTATCGTTCATATTTTGGTTGAACTCGAATGGATTTTTTCCCATGAGGTTTAAGGGTTTATATATGGTTCGAATCCCTTTATTTTCGTTCGAATATATTATTCAAACTCGTTTGATAATTTTGCTCTGGTCGTTCGATGTTGCTTGGATGTTGATGATTTCTCTGACTTTGTCACTTCATATATTTTTATTAGCTTGATTAACATGGCTTTGATTTTGACATGTTCGATTTCCTTGGCTATCATGGCTATGTGAATTTGAACTTGGATTTTGTTCCGTTCTTTATGCTGTCGACTTTGGCCATTTGTGTTAAACTGGACTTGTTTGATTTTTTGCTTTGTATTTGCTTTGACTTATGCATTTGAAACTGCTATAACATTCACTTGTACTGTTACAATATTTGTAACTGCAAATTGACTTCAACATAATTTGAACCTGCTACCAGATGTTGCATCACTCCATGTATGTGAGCAGTGTTGTTTTAATATTGACTCCGGTTGTCTGCACCCTGCGCTACTTCCATGTTGCCTCAAGTACATGTATATTGTTACTGCATTTTCTTGTATACTTCACTTTCTCCTCTGGCCCGATTTCATTGTAGTTGTTGAGTTGTATGCATGCAAGTATTGATACATTTTAGTCTTCATAGTCAATTGAATTTTCACACTGCCTATATGTATACATGTTACTTCACACATGCATATATGCATGATTCTTTGGGTTTCACTGTGTTTGCTCTGGTCCTCCTGTATTTGATGCATGTAGAAACTAGTCTTGTTGCACATATGCCATTACTGTCATGTGTAGATTTTAACTGTTGATCTGCATCGCTTGATTCAAAATCTGGTCTGGTATACATGTGAATTTGATTAAGTTATTGCAGTCGAGTTGCTTCACAGTTGACTGTTATGTTATGTTCATGTATATTCGGATCTATGTCAAACTGCTGTGTTAATTAACATGGTCTGTGCAGTCTTTATGTGTATGGAAATCACTTTTTCACTATGTATGTTAACACTACTTTATGCATCTCATTGTTGCATACCTATGCATGTCACTTGTCTTCGCCGTTGAGGCTGCTGCATCACGTAGTCTTTGCTTGCATATATGTGTCAATGTTTCATTTTCTTGTAGTATTTGTGAAATGTTGGGTCTGTTCTTTGTTTCACTGGTGCATGTGCTTATGCCTTCATTTCCAGTTGAATTTTGAACTTATATTTGGATTGCACTTGCATTGAATCCAGCTAATAGCTCGTGTTTGACTGTATGCTAATATCGTGACTTTATTTGTATTTCACTTGAGTTTAACCCGGCTTTTGATTTGGGTTTGACGTTGTGCTCACCTGTCCCTATAATTTTATCAAGTGTATATCAGTGGGCACGGCCTAGTGGCATGTACAGTGATACACTGTGCATGTCACAAGCTGTTCGTCTATGATGAATTCAAATTTAAATGATGATGAACAACCCAAATAACTTAGGAAAATAATATTTTCAAACCACATTTTATTTTACATTGCAAAAAATATTTCTTTTTCAATTTTACCGCATCAGTTTTTATTTTGCAGATAGCTCAAATGCTGGATTCAATTTGGAATAAAGTTGAAGATAAATACGAGTAAATGAGTGATATGTAGTGAGGTGCAAATGTAAATTGAAAATTGTAGTGTAATCGAATTTGTATTGTGATTGAAATTGTGTGTATAAAATGAGAGCTCAACTTTGTACTATTCAAAATTGTAATGAAATATCTATTTGTATAAAATATCTATTTGAATTTATATTCTGCGTTATTTATTTTATTCAGCAACTTTTTGTTTAATTATGTGAAAAAAAAATAGTACATTAATAAATACATTTAAATGAATAAATATATATGTGGTTATTATCTTCAAACAAAAATCATATACTCGCATATTCAACACTTTATGGGTGGCCATGCAAATTTCCTAGTTATTGGTAGGAAACCACCAACAAAGTGTTGCTTAGGCCCTATATGATCCATGATACCATGGAAAAAGTAGAGTTGATCAGGGTAAAGGATGAAGATAGCGCAAGACCATCAGAAATCTTATGCGGATAAAAGAATGAAAGAACTTGAATTTGAGGTTGAGAATATGGTATTTTTTTAAATCTCCATATTAGGAAATTTGTTAGTTTTGGCAAGTTTAGAAAATTGGCACTTAGATTTGTCGAGGCACTTGGAATTCCGAAAAGAATAGGAAAATCGACATATCGTGTGTAGTTTCTTGATAATTTGGTAGGAGTCCATGATTTTTTTCGCGTTTCTCGCCTTAGATAATACCGTCATGACACCGTTAGAAGAGTATAGCCTGCTCAGTTGGAGGTTTTAAGATGGAGCCGACATTGCCCCATGCCAACGCATGCATTATGGAGCACAGTACTAGAAGACTCCGCATAATTAAGTTCGTCCAAGTACAATGGGGGACAATCTGGTGGAAAGCACGTGGGAGATCGAGAAGAAGATGAAGAACACTCACCCGAGCTTATCACCAGTAATTTTTCTCTCCAAAATTAGGATTTTGGTTGCATCACGGTTGCTAGATTGGATGGTAAGCGATGGTTGTTACACTTTTTCACAACTATTTTACACTCATATAGAAATTTTTATGCATGTTTAGGATATTAGCATGCATATTTACATGACATAAGTACGCACTCACACTAAGAGTTGTGCTCATTTTAACATGTCTACAGTATGCACTAATGGTTGAGTAGATGGTTGTGTAGAGAACTAGATTGTATAACATGAATGTATTGTGAGTTATGTTGTTTTCCTCTCGTAAGATTACGGGACGAAATCCTTTTTAAGGGCGGAAGAATGTAACACCTCATAAAATGAACCATAAATAAATAAAGTAAATTAAATTAAATATGATAAAGGTTGGATATGATAATTTTATAAAAGTTGGAATTTTACCATGAAAGTTATTTGGTTGTGTTCGTGGGGAAATTCTAATCTATTTTCATATATAACATGCTGAAAACGGAGCTCAAACAAAGAGTTATAAGCATTTGAAGTTCTTAGATTTAAACTAATTTAGTTTAAATTCAAATTCAAATAAGAAATAAAATTTAGGATTTAAATTTCAAAAATTAGCTTGGGGGCTAGGTAAATGATTAATTAAGGCTTGACGTTAAAAAGTTATTAGGAAATAAAATGATTAAACAACGTAAATAAAGATAAACACCCCTAAATGAGATAGCGGTCGACCTGAATAAGTCAACCGATCGATCGTAGAGGTCGACTGGTCGTCCAAGGGCGGTCGACCGGTCGTCCAAGGGCGGTCGACCGGTCGTCCAAGGGCGGTCGACCGCATGGCAATGAAAGTTGCCAGTGGCGGCTAGGGTTTTATGTTATGTTATATTTGGTTGTATGCTCCAAATTTACCCATTTCCTACAAACTTCCCCACTATAGTTCTGTTATGTTCTAACTCCTATAAATAGGACCCTATCCAATGCACTTTTATTCATAATATTTTAAGGAATACGATAAAATTCTTCCATTGCTATCTCTCTAATAATAGAAACTTCGTAGAAAATTCGGGTAAGGATTTAACTTATTTCTTGTAACGACCCGTAATTTCGCTACTTCGAAAATAAGAGATTTCGTTCGTTTTAAATTTAAAACGAATCTAAAACTTAAATAAAAATGTTATATATAATTAAGAAATCAATTATTCTTATAGTTAATAAATTAGAAAGTATTGGATTTTAGAACAAATCGACAAAAGTTAAGTTTTGTTAATAATAAATAAAGGCTTAAATAAATAAATTTAAATATTTATTTAAAAAGGTAAATCTTATTTAAAACATCTAATAAAGATAATGAAAGTAAATTTATAGATTTAAAAGTATGTTAATAATCGTTTTACAAAAGTAACCAAAATTTGTGGCATTTTGTCAAGTTTTGCATACACTGTAAAATTTGAGATTTTGATATTAATTAAATAAGGTTTTAAAATATAAAGAGACTTGTTTTAATTTATTTAAAGAAGTAAAAAGTTCATTTTAAAGTTTGGTTTACTTCAATATATAGCTTAACAAAAACGTCAATTTTGACTGTAAAATTTATCGTCAAAAACGACATTTTTAACCAAAACAAGTTGTCGGCAAGTTGTTGCAACTTGATACATTTTCTAACTTATAAATACAAGTTTACAAACTATTTAAACACTTTACACATAGCACTAAAATACAAAAGGAGTTTACTTTTGAAAATATTTACATAAATGATAAAAATAATGTTAATACATGATTTGACAAAAGAGTGTAAAAGTAAACAAATAAAACAACATCATCACATAACTTTCTTTTCTCTTACACATGATATGACTTATTCACCTAGAATTCAAGCAAATGAAAAGTGAAAAGGTAAGTAACTAAAGGAATTAACAACACATATGCTCACCATTAAAGCACAATTACTAATCCATTTAATGCAAATCAAATCAAGCAAAAGTCTTCTTTTTAAATTTTAAGAAAATAAGGCAAACATCATTTCATAAGTACAAATTCAAATCAAGCCATTTCTTCTTCATTAAGCAAAGGTCCAATCAAGGATAAAAAAGTAAATGAAAAATCAAAAAAATATAGAAGGGTATTTTAGTCATTTGCCGTCCAAAGCTCAAATATAAATATACATCCATACCTTTTATTTTTCATACTTCATTCACTACGTTCTTCTTTACTTTCTCCTTCTTCTTCACCTCCATTTCCATGGCTTCCCACCTCTTCATTTCTCATCTATCTTCAAGCTACCACCTCAATGCTCCAAACCATCACCTTACACCACCAAAACCAAGCCAAACTACCACCTACCTCCTCCTCGCCCTAAAACCCACGGCCAAGCCCCTACACCCACGGCCGAGCCACCCTAAGCCCTAGGTCGAGCACCACATCACCAAAACCCAAGCCTATACACGCCTACCCCTTCCTACACGCCTATACCCCAAGGTCACACTCTCTCCTCCTTCCAAAAAAAGCTCACGTCCTCCATATAAAAAAAGGAAAAAAAGAGAGAAGAAAAGGAAAAAAAGGAAGAGAAATTAAAAAGGAAAGGAAAACAAAAGCGTTTGGAAAGGAAACGGCAAAAATGCGAGATGTTGGAAATAACACGTTAGCGAGAGACGAAATTCTTACGTTAAAGTTTGACGGAGTGGATATAAAGGTGAGAAATTCTCAATGCTTTTTTTGAATTATATTGATTATCATGCTTAATTGTTATGTTAGATAATCACTATTTGACGATATGAATGTTTGGTTGATTGTTTGAATATGTTGGATAATCCGTAGTAATGTTATGATATTTACCGTTTTGGATATGTTCGTGTTATATGGTAGCCGTATGGTTGTGATGATAATTTGGACATCAAATTCCTATTATTAAGTAATCCCTTTGTTTAATAAGACCACATTTTAGTAATATGAGATATTGTGGAAAAATAAGTCTCTTTTCATTTAAAAGTGAAATTAAAGTTAAAATGAAAGAGAATTTGAAATTTGAAGTGAAACGGATTTGAAAAGGATAGCTAAATGGAAATTGAAATTGAGATGAATAGTGAAATTAAAAATGAAATCGATTTTGAAAAAGTGAAGTTTAGTTTGAGATTAAATTGAAGTTTAAATTGAAATAAGATTTGAAATCTAAGTTTTAAATGAGTTTAATTTGAGAATAGAATTGAAATTGAGTTAAAATTGGAATTTAAAATTCAACATTAAAATAATGGGAATATAATAATATTATAATATGGTAATAGTGAAAATATATATTAACTACTTTAAAAAGTGAAAATATTGATTTAAAATGATTTATAACGATTTTAAAAGTGTTGAAATCCAATTTGAATAGATTATTTCAAGTATTGAAAAATAAGTTAAAACTAGACGCGTCGCGCAACGGTAGTTCGCGATTTCGCGCCGAAAAGTTCAAATGAGTATATGGATTGGAATATGGCACGGAATTCTTCGAGATAAGAAAATTCTGGACTACTATACCCATATCTTCTAAACGAAGAAAGATAATCAAAGTTTCGATAAGTAGATTTTGAAATAAGTCCAAATCAATTTTCCAAAAAAATCACGCTAGTGCAATTAAGTAACCATAACAGAAATTTTGTTTAAATGGATGTTTTTAATTATGGAAAAATATGAAATAGATTTGATAAATCTATTCAAATAGATTTGGATTAGAAAATATGAATTATCGAATGTCTAAAAGTTGTTTAATTCAAATAAGCTTATTTAACACTTTCTGCAGCAGTTTTCGGCTGTGAATTCTATAACTTTGGAATATGAGTTTAAATGTAATGACGTTTCCTAGAATAAATTGTCATTTTTAAAAAAGGATAATTAAGCATTTTGAAAGATAATTTGGAATATTTATAAGCAATCCTAGAATAAAGTTGAAAATCTGAGTATGCGGAAACGACTAATATATTTGTCCCGCCTGTGAGATCTGGGAAGATAAAACAAGGTGTTTAACTAAGGTTAGGGATGGAGCATCCAGTGCCTTGAACTTACCTGGCCTATGTTTTCTTTTCTTAGGCGAGGGTGGAACAGATCGAAAGGAAATCTGTGATGGTCTTAAATAAAAAAGATTCTATTAAGTTTTCCAAAATAAAAGAGGATTGGTATTATCAAAAGTTAAGCAATCTCCTAAAATGAATTATTTCTATGATCCTATTTACTTCAAAATGATTATTAAGATTGATGTAGGGTTTATCGTAAACGATGTCTTAAATAACATTGTTTTTGACCCGCCTAAAAGTTAAAGAATTTGATCAAGAATTAAGTAAGGAAATTTGAGATATTTTCCAAAGAAAAAGAATGAATTTCTTAGAAATTATCCTAAGTCAAAAGAAAGAGATTTCAAAATCATACGAAAAGAATTAAAGTGAAAAAAGACTTAATAAATCCTGTATACTCGTATTCACTTTCTATCGATATTGGATTTCGAAGGAACTGGGATCAGATTTAGGTAAATCCCATTCGAAAACCACTTCGAACCAATCTATACTTTCGAATGTGAAGACATGTTGAAGATGATGATTATTGAAGACCGTGGATCTTTATAGCATGAGGACTGCTTGTTGACTTGCTCTGGGTAGCTCCCAAGTTATGCATAGCAGTGGTCTCCTCGTTGTGGAGATTTTTCGGATTGCAAGAACTACTCGCTACTACTGGTAGTAGGAGAGTGCCTTTGGTTTGTCCTGTTCTTGGACAATTTGTATGGACGTTTGTCTGACATTGCATTTCTAAAGATTACGTTCATTGGTTTTTACAAACGTACATCAGTGGTGGCGAAGAAGGCAACTTCTCTTAGCTTAACACCCTCTTTGAGACGTACGAGCTCAAGGGTTGTATTTTTGTGGAAGGTAATTAGTAGTTAAACGGAAATGGCAATGTGGCATTCAAAGATGTGATATGTGCTTTGTGAAAAGTAATCGTAGCCTCAAGCCTCATCAAACCGGAAATGACCGAAACAAGATTAGATGTAGCAAGGCTAAGTGGGTCATTCCCAAGTAGGGTATGATCATCCCCTTCTAGATATATTTCTGCCTGCTATGACGTTCGGGATGTATATTAATGTTGTGTATGGAAAACGAGCGCTTAGTTAAAGGTCGGTAATGACCGGGAGATGACATATTCGGTACTATATAGTCACAGAGGTAGGCCGGTCTTGTGTTGGTAGAGGATCCTTTATGATGTTCCTCGGGACTTCCATCTAGAGGTGTACGCCTTCGGAAGGTAGATCCTACGCCTGGTCATTTGTATGGAAATCCATTCTCCAATAAGAACCTACGAACTTGATTGTAAACCTGTTATGCTGGAATTTAATCAATGTAACAATTTCGGCTAAGATAAATAAATTTATTTGCAAATGTTTTCAAAGAATGTTATTAGAAATAATATCAAACGTTTGGATATAAAAGTTTCTTAGTTATCGTAAGGTAAAAACATGTCCGTGTTTATGCGCGGACTTGTCTTACGAGATACCCTTTCTTTTCAAAGGATTTTTATCCAAAGGCTAATATATGACACTGTCATTAATTATTGAGTTTTTCTCACGCTGGTTTATCAAGCCTGATCCAGGTATTTTCAATACTCGGGTCAGATCTGAATAGTTTCAGGTTAGTCGAAGACGGTTGGAGTTTCCAGAGGAGAGCTGGAGATATTCATCGACGTATGAACATATTCTATTATCCGTTGTACTTAATGTATTTTGTTTGATGTTTGTCAGTATTTGTAAGGGCATGTTTTATAACTGTCCAAGTTGAATTTAGGTTAGACTCTGATATATGTATTTAAAATTTTTTCACTGTAAAAATATTTGTTCAATATTATATGTTATCCCATTCGAGTGAGATTCTGTCCCGTCTATTTTTCTTTATTACCCTTAAAGATCCGTTTTTCATGCAATTTGAGTTGGGCATGTGCGGTTTATTGTCAATTCAAAGAGTATGGTAAAACGGGACTTTACATTTCTTCCTCCAATCTATTCTTATACTATTCTTTTCTAATTGTCCTAAATCTAAAGAATATATCTCTTCCCTATTTGTGTATATATATGTCAAAAGAGAGATATTTTGGAAGAGAACAGAAGGATGAAAATCCCTTTGAGTAAAGCAAAGTCCAATCTGTAAGTGGAAACCTTAGTATTTCTTTTCAGGAATTGTTTAGTGTATTTCTTTTGGATTTAAATATGCCTTAGGGATTTGGTATTTCGAAAATATGATAGATAAAACCCGCCAGAATTCCTTTATATCTCGAAATGTCAATTGTATGTTGAGATTCCCAATTCTTTACATTAATTTAATGGAATTTGTTTCATTTACGCATTTTTTGATAGTTTCATGGTCTATTTCAGTTCTCCTTCTTCTTTGAATTGAATTATGATCATTAAATATAATAAGAGGTTTAGATTACGAATTCTATTCATAGTTTACACCACTTATTTATATCTGTTTCTTTGTAAAAGAAGAGTTGAATAGAATATGGGGTTTAGATTGCAATTCTTATTATTTAAGATATTCCATTGAATTAGTGTAATACACTGAGTTTCTATTTACAAGTCTGTTATTGCAGTTTTGATTATGAATATTTATTCCCTAGGACATTTGAATTCCATGAAATCTTGGAAAATCAAAGAAAATGAACTTGTAATAATAACTGGTTAGGGAATTGACATTAAAAGCTAGTTTAGGGCGTAAAATCCATGCGGTTAGAAGTTATGAAGTACGAATATTTATTTATTCCCATCAACGTAATTAACTTATTACTATTGCGTATATGGCATAATTAATTAGGCATTTATTTATATTTATTTCCCCCATTAGAAAGGTAATTGATTTTGTGGTGAAAATAAGAGGTGTTTGAAAAACCTGAGTAGAGTCGAGCATAGTGGTGTTGCCAAGTTATAGCCGAAGTTCGGATGAAGTTAGTTAGCATAAAGATGAGAAAAACTACTTTGTTTAGGAAAACATTTTGAATTTGTTATGATGCGTTATTGTGGTGATAAAATGATGAGAAAATTGAGTGGTTTTTTTGTTGGTCAATGGTGATTTGATGGAAGTTTGCATCTGGTGTAGAATTTGAGATTTGAATGTGATGTTGTCAAGTTAGTAAGCATACAACCTTATGTTTATATATACGTTTCATTGTGATATTAAGAGTATGGTATTAGGGATATATGTTGTGGTTTAAGAATTAAGTATGTTGAGTTGAAATAAAGTTAACAACTTTGTGTATTGCAACGGATGTGAGATTCGGTTCGAAATCAAAAACTATATTTTCTTGTTTAAAAGTCTTGAAAATTGTTTCAGAGTTTCTGTATTCATTTATAAGTCTAAAAAACTTTAAAAGTTATGTTTCTAAACATGAAATAGAAAAGAATAAGAAAGTGTTTTTGCTTAATGTATGTTTATGCAAACTGCGCTTATAGCGATAGTTGCTATGGAAGCAGCTTGATAAAAGTTTCAATTTTGGTTTTTAAATATTTTCTTTTAAAATAGTTTTGTAAAAGTTTTCCAAACTTCATTAGTAACATAAAAAGAGATTAAGTTTATATTATTTAATAACTTATTTATTTCATAAAATAATTAAAGGTATTCACAGTTAATTAGTAATTAAGTAAGCGATTAGAGTTAAGTAACACTTAAGGAAGGTTAATGATTAATTAGTAATTAATACAGTTTTTAATTGGTGATTAATGCAGATAAGAAGTAACTAAATGATTAACTATTATTAACTAGGTTAGGTAGATCAAGTAATTATTGTTTAATTGAGTAATTATTAAATTAATTTTTAATTATTAAGTGTTTAACTAATACTGAATTGTTCAAACATTAACTAAGATGCATTTAGAAGTTAATTAGGACCTAACCAAGTTCGTTACGTAAATTTAAGTTTAATTATGATTTAATCTTGATTTAATTATGATTAATTAAAATATAATTAGGGTTAAGCCAACTAAAAATAATTTAATCTTTTCAACGGTTGTTTTAAACCCAATTGTTTATATTTTAAATCAAATTTCTTTTTAAGGTTAATTGATTTTAAATCAAAGGATCTCTCATCAGGACCATTAAATAGCCAAATGAATTAAAATACTGAATAGAAAACGTTGACATATCTTATGGGAGGTAAGTGACTTATGTTTAGCACAAATGTTGAATATCAGTAACATGATAAACACAAGGAAGTTAATTTCAATAGACAGGTCATGATAACTTAAGCATATAGATGTACTTATATATGTACATTTTTCACCCGATTATGGATTTATCTATATTTATAACTTGGACGTCTACATATGATTGATTGTATGCTATGCGTGTATCCCTTACATATCTGATGTTTGGCAGTACCTACGATATAAATTGGATAAGTAAGCCTAAATTTAATGATCCATTGTAGTCGTTGCGCCTCCATTTGGTTTTATGAAGTAAATATTTTATTTGCTTTTGATATGGTCTTCAAAGCTATTCAATTTTAAACAAATATTTGAAGAATGATTTGACAATTGGTTTATGAAGTTTTATAAATGATTTTAGGTATTCATAAAAGGAGTTTAGAAACGGTTTTGAATGTTTATACAAAACTTTTATAAATGGATTTGAATGTCTATAAAGGGAAGCTTTATACAAGGTTTGTAAGTTTATAAAGAAGTTATATAACCAATATTGAATAATTACAAAAAGTTTTAATAAGTATGGAAGTTGATGAATGTTTTGTAAACGTGGTTGGGTTAAAGCAAAGAGGATTTTATGGATAAAGAAATTTATAAAAGGATTTATTGAAAATAATTACAACAGGAAGAGGTTTGGGTTTCTTGATGCTGACCTTTTAAAAATGGTTGTATGAAACATCTGTTCCTCACTTTACACCGAAGGAATATTGCTTATAGTTATGCATTTATCCAGTTAAATAATGTAGTTAAATACTTCTTAGAGAGCCTAGTATGTTGGAATATGAGATGTAAGAATTTTGGCTATTTTATCTATTTTCTTTAAACCTAGACATTATGATAATATCATTGGATTTTTGTACAAAATTTTTTGGTTATCGTAAGGTAAAAAATCGTTTGTTTTTATGTGCGATGTGGTCTTACGAGATACCTTTTGTTTGAAAAGTTTTCTAATGTAGAAATCAGTTTGGTTGTCACTTGTTTTCGAGTTTTACTCAGGCTGGTTTACCTGACTGATTCGGGCGTTATTCCGTGTAATGCTCGGGTCAGATCAAGCATGTTTTCTTAGGTTTATCTTGATATTTTGGAGCTCGAGAGGAATTGGATGGTCAAGACGTATTCATGTGTATTTTTCTTTCGATGTATTATAGAGTTTGTATGTTTTTCAATGTAAGGACAAGTTTCTATAACTATCCAAATTTAGGATAAGTCTAGTGTACTTTGATATTATGTATATGAATAAAGATGTTTTCATTTTGTAAAGATCATTGTTATATTATATATTATTCGTTGTGTTGCGAGATTATATGTCTCTTAGTTTTCTTTTATCTTCCACCTTCTTCTTTCACCCTAATAAATCGGTATTTCTGGTACTTGAATGTTTGGCATATGATACAGTGGATGTATTAGTTTTAAACTTCTTTTAAACAATAAGAATCATGCATGGCTCTAGATACTTACACTAATATATTTATTTAAAGAAAATTATGAAATAAAATAATTTATTTTATTTTTGAAAATAAAATTTAGTTATGACATTGATAATTGATATCATCGGTTTTATATATTTCTTCGGGAATTCAAATTAGGTTTAAATAATAAACAAATGGGTTTCTATTTACAAATAAACCTATTTTAATAATTTAATAATGATGATAAAATTGTTTTTTAAATTTGTTTACCAAAATAGATAGTTTGTTGAAAAATGGAAAATGTGACTAAAGAACGCTATGTGAAATTTCGATTTTTCGACACTAGAAAGTTGTCAGAAATTGTTTACTTTTGTCCATAGTGTGTACACTCATATAAAACCAAATAATAATATTATTATTACACTAATAATATATTATCTTATGTTAATCATGTTTAACTAGTGATGTGGCAAGTCATGGTTTTAAAATAATAACGTATATGTACGGCGTATATATCATTATTTCTTATCAATTATTTAAGTACCATCATCATTAACCATCTTGATCAAGAGTATGTGACTATAGAGAGGGTGGATGTGACATATAAGAGGGAGGAAAGTGGGTGATGTGACTTGTCAAAATAACGACATGTTAGGATATTTTACAACTAAGGTTAAAATGGTAATTTTCCTATTTTTTCATCTATAAATGCACGTTCCCTTCACCATATTTTTATTTACTTCTCCATTTTCATTTTTCTAAAGTTTTCTTCATGTTTCATGGCTTCTTATATTAGTTTAAGTTTTTTAAAGATCAAATGATATAGATTGTTTTAATGATGCAAACTTGTTTTCATACGGTTTCTTCTCCATTTTCCCCCTACTTTATTTGATTAAAATTTTCTCTATTTTACACCAAATAAAGATATTTTTTTCAAATCGTAAAAAAATTTGGTATCTACAACTTTTTTTTTACCACTTTTCCTAATTTCAAGCTTAGGTTTGTCAAAATCTCATTTCAATACGGTGTACTTTTAAACTCAGAAATTCAGATCCGAAAATAGCTCTCCTTCTTTTGACCATATCTACCTAAAAAATAATCTGATTTGACTGATTCTTTTTCATAAATTTTAGAGAAAGAATTTTCAAAAACCTTTCCTTTGCTTTTCAAAATCCAAGATTAATATGTCCAAAAACCAATTGGAAGATAACATATTTTTAGGTGACTTTTGGTTCATCTAAGGCATTTCAGATTTCAAAGATTCTCGGTGAGTAAAACTACTTTATTTCGAAAAAGTTTTTCAATTTATTATAATGTGTTTTTGTGGCGTTAATATGTTGAGAAAATTGAATGGTTATTACGTTGATCGATGGTGATTTGATGGATGTTATGTTTGGTATTGATTTTAATATTTGAAAATTAAATGTTTATAAAAGGATTGAATAATTTATTAATGATTAATAAAAAATTTAACTAGTGATTAATGAAGGTAAGAAATAATTAAGTGGTTAATTATTATTTAATTAGGTTAATTTGGTTAAGTAGGTTAATTAATTATTATTTAACTGAGTGATGATTTAATTAATTTTTAGTTCATTACGGTTTAACTAATAATGGTTTGTCAAACCTTAATTAAGAACCATTGGGAAGTTAATTAGGACTTAACTAAGTTCATTAAGTTAATTAAATTTTAATTATGATTTAATCTTGATTTAATTATGATTAATTAAGTTGTAATGAAGGTTGATCCAATTAAATATACTTTAAACTTTTCAAAGGTTGTTTTAAACCCAATCGAATATATTTTAAATAAATTTTCTTTTTAAGATTAATTGATTTTAAATCAAAGGATCTCTCGTTTGGACCATTAAGTAGCCAAATGAATTAAAGTAGTGACTATAAAACGTTGACATCTTTTATGAGAAGTAAGTGACTTTTGTTCAGCACAAATGCCGAATATCGGCGACGTGGTAGATACAAAGAAGTTAATTTCAATAAGCACGCATGATAACTTAAGCATATGGAGTATACTTATATATGTAAAAAATTACATCCGATAATGGATGTATCTGTATTTGTAACTTGGACATTTACTTGTGATTGATTGTATGTTATGTGTGAATACTTTACATGATCGATGTTAGGCGATACCTATGATACGAGTTAGATAAGTAAACCTAAATTTAATCATCCATTGTAGTTATTGAGCCTCCGTTTGGTTTTGGAAAGTTAATATTTCATTTTCTTTTAAATGGCCTTCACGGTTATTCTATTTTGAACAAGATACATGAAGAATGATTTGAAAATTGTTTTGAATATTATATAGTTTATGAATAATTTTGGGGTATTCATAAAAGAAGTTTTGAGAAATGTACTTGAATGTTTATATAAAGGATTTTATAAATGGGTTTGAATGTCTATGTAAGAAAATTCTACGTAATGTTTGAAAGTTAATATAGAAGTTATATAACTAGGTTTGAATAATTATAAAGAGTTTCAAAAATGAGAATGGAAGTTGATAAATGTCTTATAAATGGGTTTGGATTAAAACAAAGAGGATTTCATGGATAAAGAAATTTCTAAAAGGATTTATTAAAAATAATTACAAAATGAATTCGAGGTTTGGGTTTCTCGAGGTTGACCTTTTAAAAAATCATGGTATGGAATGTCCGTTCCATACTTCAAACCGAAGGAATAGTGCTTAGAGTTATCCTTTTCTACAATTTTAATATTGTAGTCAATCCTTTTTAGAGATTTGGTAAGGGGAATTCTTATAAATGTTTTGTAAATATACTTATGTCAGAAAGATTAGTATATGAATGTTTTTGAAAGAGATTTATTAAACAAAGATATGTTTTGAGGCTTAGTGGTTGCTATGAATAAATAAATCTAAATTGGAATTAGTTGTTGTTTGTTTATTTGATAGTTAAATAACCGACTATCAAGTTTGACCCAATTTGACTTAGGAAGTATGAATGTAAATTCGAGTTTCCCGATGAGGTCTCGAAAACTTAATTCCAAAAGAACCAGGAATAAGTCAACCAGAAATTATTGGTCGCTAGTATGGAGAGAGCAGGATCGAATTTATATATCCAAAATGTAACAACCCGCATATTTAACGATTTTATATTTAAATGTTTAATTTAAATATAGCGTCGTTAGTCGGATTTTTGAGTCCGAAATGTTACTTTTTGCAAACGACCGAATTGGAGCTCGGAACTACCTCCATTGGTTCCAAAATGGCGTTTGCGATCTTTTTGAGTATAATTTTTGATATGTTTGGAGTTTGTGAAATTTTGACCCTTTTTCTATTGGGTTTTGGTTTTGGGTTCAGCCCCAATCTCCACTTAACCCTCTAACTCAGCTCCTTCTCTTCATTCATCTCCATTTCATTTCATTTCTCAAGCAAAAACTAAAAATGGTGGAAGGGAAAGAGAAATAGAAATTTGCAAGCCTAATTCCATTTGCAAACTCCAAATTCTTGCTCCAAAATCATAGAGAAGCCATTAGTAAGCTCCTCTTCATCTTCTCTATCTCTTTCTCTCTTCAATCTCAGAAATTTCCTAAACCTAATTTAGGAAAATACTTGTATTATTCTTAGATTGAAGCTAGTAGAGTTGAAGTGGAGATTTATTGGTCTTCTCCTTGCAAATTGAACTCCTTCTTCTTTGTTTTTGAATTAGAAGGTGAGATTTTTTATCTCACATCTATGTTTACAACTATGTTGGGTTGTTAGGTATGAATTCCCAACAATTATTCATGTGCAAATGCTTATGATTCGGATTGGTTTTATGAAAATTGCAAATTTTGGTGTTTTGGAAGTATAAAACTCTAGAATCATAGTTTGAGGTTTGATCATGTGTTTGGAGTTGGGTAAGAGAGCCAATAGCGCTGGGTTGTCATTGGGCATAATTCCCTAGCATCGTTGCTCGTCGATTGCATTTTGAAGGAGTGTTTCCTTCATTAGAAAGGCTGAGATACAGCCTTAAGGCTCAGTCAGTCGACTGGCTGTAGCCAATTGGCGTATCAAGGACGTAAACAGAGACAAGAAGTCTCTGTTTCCTGCAACCAGTCGACTGGCCATTTTAGTTAGTCGACTGAATGCAGGAAATGGGATTTTGGTGTCTCTGGATCAGTCGACTGACTGCAGTGAACCAGTCGACTGACCTGCCTCATTTTGCCTAATGTGCCTATTTGTTTGTAATTCCCACTTCTATCGATTTAAATTTGATTCCAATTAGTTGCTTATGCATATTTGACCATGATGATTCCTTTTTGACTTCATCCACGATTTTTTATAAAATAATCTTCTAAAAATCACATTTAAAAGTTCGTTTCTCCAATTTATAAATTCTATTTAAAACACACACTTTCGCACTTCAAGCGAAGTGGAAGGAAGATTAAATGGTTAGGTAAAACATGGACCATGAATCCCTGCGTTTGTCCTTCCGATTAATCCCCGACCTATTCGATTGATCGTTTTGACCTTCGGGTTTGGTTTATCGATGATATGAGGTAAACTTTGTACTGCTTTGAGTGTGAAAGTGGCTGACGGATAGTAAACCGTTTAGTGCGAACGAGTGGTTATGGGACATATGTTAACACTTTCGGTTTCCTTTTCGAGAGTTGTGACACATTCCGCTAGTTAGTGGTGTCCAGTACTGGGTCTCTGACCTTCACCACTACGGTTTGTTGCCTTCGGGTATGTGCCTTCGGGTTTGTTGCCCTATAGTATCGCTTTCTATGTTGGTCGTTATGAGCCGCATGGGAGATATTGGGGTGCCCTATAGTATCACTTTCTATGTTGGTCGTTATGAGCCGCATGGGTGATATTGGGTTTGGAGTCTTCGGGCTTATGGATCCTTGTTTATACAGTACTGAGCTCGAGCAATTTTATGATGTTTCATTAATATGTATATTCCCTTGGTATCGCCCTTCGGTGTTGGTCTTTTTGAGCCACATGATGTGTAGCGATTACCTTATGGAACTTGTATTCCTTATGGGTATTTGTTATTTTCCTTTTGGCTTGATTTGGGATAATTGTATCCTTTGTTTACCTATGTCGCCGATGATATGAGGCTTGTTCTATATGATCCATCTTTTGTTGATGATTGTGTTATCTCTTTAGAGATATTTGTTATACTTTGTAACCTTGCAGGTTTATTGTTGTTCAGTTTATTTAACTGATTTGTTTAGCTAGACTGACCCGTGTATTTTATACTCGGGTCAGGCTGAGATGTTTCAGGTTAGGTACTTTGGACTTAGCCTATTTTGCTTCCGCATGGACTACTTCGCTAGCTTCTTTTTGTCATAGCTTTTGTGTAGTCCTATTATGTTGTAACTCTGATATTAATTCTTGTGAACTCGTCTGTATATTGTGGTTTGCTATACCACTTGACATGTATTATTTTGTATAATATGCTATGTATTAGTATATGTGTATATGATGGTTTACTTTTCTGTGATGTATATTGCATTTGAGTTGTTATATTTTGTTCTGATAGATCCTCTAGCCACCTATGGTTTTGTTTTAAGTATTCATTGGATATGTCGATCTGCTTGGTAAGGCAATTGTCGATGTATTCAATAGATAATTAAAGCAAGGCTATAGATGGTCGCTCTTAAACAGCCTTATTCTCCGTGTTAGCAGACGGTATTATCTATTAATACTCTTTGCTAGCGTGGGTATAGAGGTGGAGCGTCACACAAAACCACTCCGTACCAACATGTATGATCGAGTGGAAGACATCTTGATGATGATTGAAGACGGTGCTCTTTGAAGTGCAAGGGCTACTAATACTAGTCTCTTGAGTGATTCCAAAATGAACGTAGTAGAGTTAGCGCCTTCGGTTTCATTCAGGCCTAGAATGAACCTGTATGAATAAATGCTGGCATTACATTGATGCCTAAAGGACGACGTTAGCATTCCAAGATGGATTTCTATTTAGAAAGGTAAAACGTAGCCTCAAGCCTCATCAACCAGGAATGACTAAAATAGGGGATATGCAGTAGGGCTATGTGGGTCGCACCCATTAGGGTATATAATCACCCTTCTAGATACATACACAATCATCAATGAATTCGTGTACATCGGAGCACTCGTTTAAAGGTTGCAAAGCAATTGGGTGATGATTTATTCAGTACTATCCAGCAAGGGGTAGGGCGGTTATGTGTTGGCAGGGATCGTTAGGTACGACCTCAGTACATTTTCAAGAGGTGTACTGTTGCAGGTGCTACCCCAGTAGCCCAGTCATTAGTTGGAATCAATTCTCCAATATGTGCCTCATGTTTTTGATTGTAAAGCTGAGTATGTTGGAATGTGAGATGCAAGCATTTCAGCTATTTTATTTATTTACTTTAAACCTAAACACTATGATAATACCATTGGATTTTGATATAAAATGTTTTGCCTTTCGTAAGATAAAACCTCTCTGTGTTTATGTGCGGTGTGATCTTGTGAGATATCCTTTGTTTGAAAAGTTTAAATGTAGAACTCAATTTAGTTGTTACTTGTTATCAAGTTTTACTCACGCTGGTCTACCAGACTGACCCGGACGTAATTCCATGTATTGCTCGGGTCAGACCAAGTATGTTCTCTCTGGTTTAGCTGGATACTTTGAAGTTGGAGAGGAGCTGGATGGTCAAGACATATTCATGTATATTTTCTTCTGCTATATTATAGCGGCCATATGTTTGTCAATGCATGGACAGGTTTCTATAACTGTCTAAATTTAGGATAAGTCTAGTGTGCTCTGATGTTGTATATATGAATAAAGATGTTTCCTTTTTGTAACGATCATTGTTGTATTATATATTATTCTTTGCATTGTGAGATTCTATGTTTTTAGTTTTCTTCTATCTTCTACCTTCTTCTTTCTCCCTAGCAAATCGGTATTTTCGACACTTGAATGTTCGGCATGTGATACAATGGACATATTAGTATCAATTTTCGACGGTCGAAAATCCGGTTCGTTACATTTGGCATCATAGCTGAAGGTTAAGCGAGAACCATGGCCCTAGTGGGGTATACTCATTTGAGATAGGGTAAGTGAGACCCTAGAATGAGCCTGGGTGTATTATAAATATGAGTGAGTTTTTGATAGTGAGTAAAAATGTTTTATATCGTGTTATTGATCTGTTGAGTGGCTTAAGAATTCTGGTTGATGCGTTTGGACAACTATATCGATAAGGATTTCTTAAATACTTGAAGAAGTCCAATTGACATAATTTTTTAAAAATTGGTAAATTAAATAATTTTACCTAGAATATATTTTATGTATAATAGAAAGATTTCAAAAATCTGCATAGTTATCGATGAGATGTAGAGTTAAATTGGATTTTGAATAGAATGTGTTTGGTTAAAAGAAAATCTTTAGATGACCTTATACAAATGAAAAGGATTGCGAGAATATTAAATCCTATTGGCTTTGAAAAATATTTAAATGATTTTTGAAAAGTTGTAGCAATTGTACTTAAAGAGATTTTAAGGAATAAATATTTTTAAATGGATTTGAAAGTAAAGGTTTCTTTGGATGGTTCGGGAAAGAGTTTCGATCTATTTTGTGATAATTGGATAATCTTCTAGGTGACAATCGAATATTTGATTAGGCAGATATGATAGTGCGCTTAGTAAATTATCCTCTTTGTCAATGTATAATTGAAACGAGTTCGAATCTAAATGAATCCAAAGATAGTGGATGATATTATCAAAGAACTATTAACCTATAAATAGTATTGTTTCAAAAGAGAATTTGTTAAGAAAGAAATATTTTTATGATTAACTAGATCGAGGGTCTTGGAAATGACTAAAAATGGGTAAGAGATGTGTTCGGATGGTAAACATTTCACTTGAGTCTTTCCCCGTTTAGTAAAGTGGATATATTACTAGTTGCTAGCGCCCGGTTCCTTGATATCGCTATAGAGTTACCCGGGTTATATAAGGGTTAAATATAAATTATCATTTCGAAAGGTTTTCGAAATAGAACCTGGATATTGTGTTCTCGAATCCCTAAAAGAATAGAGTTTTTAAAATAGAAAGATATCTTAATTAATAGATGGTTAGTAAACAAATTTCTAAATTTATTGAACATCCTTATGTAAAACCAATTTAAGATTTAAAATTGAATATACTCTTTTGGATATAGAAGAGTATCATACTAAAATGAATTTGAGTTATAGAATATTAATAAACTTAATTAATGTTTTTAAGTAAAATGGTGATTCTTTAAATGGGTAATTACAATCTTAGGAAGTGGAACCAATGGGATTAGTATGTAGGTTGTATGTAGATCATTTCTTGTTTACGCATATTTATAAATCCAAAATCCGAGTACATGACTTTAGGTGTTTCACATCGCTCTGAATAGAGATTTATTGCCTGATTATTGACGGCGAGCATTGATGAGGGTGCTTATGTGGAACCAAAGGTTGTCTATCATAGTTTCTGGATGTGTAAGGAGAACAGAGTTTCTAATTAAGAAGCCCGATGAAAGTCCGCACTAGGAATTTGAGTGGATAATACTAGTTCGAAAATGAAGTTATGTATTCGAGTGAGTGGTCAAATCAGATTTAACATAGGAATGATCTATGTACATCATACAGATTGATGAATAGTTTTAAGTATTTCTGGGACGAAATTCTTTTATGGAGGGAAGAATGCAACGAACCGCAAATTTATCACTTGGATAAATTATATTAATTTTTTAAATATTTAGATATAGGTTTAAAAGTAAGAAATAATAATATTTTAAGTAGTAAATAATAATAGTTATTTTGTTTGGGAAAATATTTGCGGACAAATTACCAAGGTAAAATATTAATAATTTATAAATATCATCCTAGGTAAAATATCGATAAAACAGTTGAAAATCATTTTATCAATAAATATAACTTACCTATGTGATAAATTTGTGGGTAAACAATAATAATAAGAAATAATCATGTTAGATATTTAATGGGATCGGATCTGTTTCCATTGGTTGGATTAACGTGATAGGGGGTACTCGCTTTTCGTTTGGTTCCGTGCAATAGACTCTTACCCCTACACGTCCCGGAGAGGTTGTATAAAGCCTTGATATGTTACTTTGCTAGTGCTTACAGTTACGAGGCTGGCTATAAGAGCAGATTCGAGGTACCGATGTAGTGCCATGGTGGTACTTGGATGGTTGAAAAGGCTACCGATTGTCACTGACAGATGGTTAAAAATCCTACATTCTTTACATTTGGTATCAGATCTGAAAGTTAAGCGAGAACTTTGGGCTTGGAGGCGTATTTTCATTTGAGATAGGGTAAGTGAGACTGTAGAATGAGCCTGGGTGTATTGTAAATATGAGCGTATTTGTTAGTGAGTAAAAATATTTATATTGTGTTATTTGATCTGTTGAGTGGCTTAAGAATTCTAGTCGATGCATTTGGCCAACATTATCGATAGGGTCCTAAACACTTGAACAAGTCTAATTAACATTATATTGTTTTAAAATTGGTAAGTGAAATAATTTTACCTGGGATATATATTATATATAAAGTAATGATTTTCAAAAGTAAAATGGTGATTCTTTAAAAAATGGTATTACAACCTTGGGAAGTAGGAACCAATGGGATTAGTATATAGGTTGTACGTAGATCATTTTTACTTTTCAAATAGTTCTCAATTTAAGATTCGAGTGCATGACTCGGGGTGTTTCACATCATTCCGAATAGGGATTTATCACCTGATTTTTGACGGCGAGCGTTGATGGGGGTTCTTATGTGGAACCAAAGGTTTTCTAGCATAGCTTTTGGCTATGCAAGGAGAACAGAGCTTCTAATTGAGAAGCCTGATCAAAGTCCGCACTAGGAAGTCGAGTGAGAGATACCAGTTCGAAAATGAAGTAGTGTATTCGAATGAGTGATCGGATGATATTTTACATAGGAATGATGTATGTACATCATACAGATTGATGAATGGTCTTAAGTATTTCTGGGGATAAGGTTGTAGTATAATTTTCGGGACAAAATTCTTTTAATGGGGGAAGAATGTAACGACGCGCAAATTTATCACTTGGACAAATTATATCTGTTTTTTAAATATTTAGACATAGGTTTAAAAGTTAGGAATATCATGTTTTAAGTGGTAAATTATAATAGTTATTTTGTTTGGAAAAAAATATCCGTAGACAAATTACAAAGGTAAAATATTGATAATTTGTAAATATCGTCCTAGGTAAAATATCGATAAAACAATCGAAAATCGTTTTATCAATAAATATAATTTATCCAAGTGATAAATTTGCAGGTAAATAATAATAGTAAGAAGTAATAATGTTAAATATTTAACGGGATTGAATATGTTTCCATTTGTTGGATTGACGTGATAGGGGGTTCTCACTTTCTTTTAGGTGGCGAGCAAAAGACTCTTACCCCTACATTTTCTAGAGAGTTATTATAAGGCCTTGATGGATTGATTTTCTAGGTGCTTACCGTCACGAGGCTGGCCGTAAATGTAGATTCAAGGTACCAGTGTAATGTCGCTGTCGTACTGGTGGTTAAAAAGCCTATGTTCGTTACACTTGGTATCAGAGCTGAAGTTTAAGTGAGAACCTTGGCTATGGTGGGGTATGCTCATTTGAGATAGGGTAAGTGAAACCCTACTATCACATCTGCCTAAGCGAACATTCGATTGTCACTTAGAAGATTATTCTGATTGCCACAAAACAAATCGAAATTCCTTCTCGAATTGTCCGAAGAAAACTTTTCTTGCTAATCCATTTTAAAATATTTATATCTTAAAATCCCTTTAGTGAAAATTACTTCAACTTTTCCAAAAGCCTTAAATTTTTATCAAAGCCACTAGGATTTAATTTTCTCACAATCCTTTTCATTTTTATATGGTCTATAAAGATTTTCTTTTAAATAAACACATTTTGTTCTAAATCCAGTTTTAACCCTACATCTCATCGATAACTATATAGACATTACGTTATATATAAAATATATCCTAAGTAAAAAAATTTCATTTACCAATTTTAAAACAATATTTTATCAATTAGACGTGTCAAGTATTTAGGAGATTCCTATCGACAACATTAGCCAAACGCATTGGTCAGAACCCTTAAGCCACTCAATAGATCAAATAATACAAAATAAAACATTTTTACTCACTACCAAATGCGCATGCACTTAGTAAATTATCCTCTTTGTTATTGTACAATCAAAATGTCTTCGAATCTGAATGTATCCAAAGCTAGTGGATGATTTTATTCAAGAACTATTTTATATATAAATAACATTGTTTCAAAAGTGAATTTGTGAAGAAAGAAATATTTTATGATTAACTTGTTCGAGTGTCATGGAAAGGACTAAAAATGGGTAAGAGTTGTGTTCTAATGGTAAACAATTCACTTGAGTATTTCCCTACTTATTAAAAGGGATATATAATACTACTTGGTAGCGCCATGTAGCGACCCAACTTTCCACTACCGGAAAATCGCATCACTAATTAAGAAAGAAAGGGATAGAAGAAGAAAAGAAAGAGAAGAAAGAGAAAACAACACATCAGAATCTCACAGCGGAACGATTTAAATATAATATAGAACATATACAGAGTATCATATACATCAGAGTACACAACTAAACATCTCAATTTAGACAGTTATATCATTTCTGTCTAATACAATACAAGACATCATACAGACAACAACACAGCGGAAACTCTAATCATATCTACACGCTGAAGCCTCCTGCTCCAAAGCTCCTCCAGAATTCGTCAAGAGATAACCTGAATCACTTGACTACTCATATATAATATGAGTACCCAAGAGTTTAATAAAACAGAAAATAAACACTCGGGTCAGACAGGGGTCTGGTGTGAGTAAACGGTTTAAGATTGCTTAACTTTAGAAAATCCTTTGAAAGAAAAGGTATCACGTAAGACTTCCCACACATAAACATGGAAAAGTTTTTACCTTACGCTAACCAAAACATTTGATAGGAAATCCAGTGATATTATAATAGTGTCTAGGGTTTTCAAATAAATATGAAATAGCCGAAATTGTTACATGATTAAATTCCAGCTACTAGCCACAAAAGTGGGTAATACAAACAAAACCGTAGGGTCTCGTAGGGAAAATGGGTTTCCAACAATGGCAGGGCTACTGGGGTACCGCCCGTCACAGTACGTGGCCTAGATCACCGTACCGAGGATTACTCCCTTCATCCCCTGCAACACAAGACCGGGACCATTCCTTACTGAACAGTCCCGAACAAGACCACCCCGCAGTTGGCTGCAGTTCCAACCGCCCACAAAGCCGAAATATAAAGGGACCTCTAGACAGGGATGTATCTTGCCCTCCAGTGGGCGCGACCCACGAAGCCTTGCTGCACCTCCCCTGTTTTAGCCATTCCCGGTTGATGAGGCTTGAGGCTGCGATTACCTTTATAGGACCAATTATCTTAGAATGCTCATCGTCCGCCTGACGATGTGCCGAAAGCATTCAATCCATACAAGTTCGTTCCGGGTTCGAACGAAACCGAAGGCACTATCTCGTTGCACTCATTTTGGAATCACCCTCAGAGTCAACGACCATAGCCCTTGCACTCTAATTCACCATCTCGAATCTATAAGCACTATTCCGTCAAACTCATTACGGAATCACCCACAGAGTTATACTGACGTATAGCCCATACACCTCGAGTCTTCACTTGCTCCACTTGGATTAACGACCTAACGTTTAATTGGAAACGATGTGGTTTTCGGATTCCAAATATGGAAACCCGATCCCGGTCTCATCGAAACCAAACGCCATTTTAATGTCTAAGTTGTACTTAAGGGATTTAAACAATAGATATTTAGAAAATATCACTTAACACAAATGAATGTATCATATTACACAGATAGATAAGCATCTATTATCACATGCATCTATACATATCACAAAGCAGCATATATATCACAATCAGATATAGCATATACATATCATCATCCATCAATCAATGCCATCCAACAACAACCAATATCATTAACTCATTCAATGATACATATATCATCCAATCATTAACCATTCATAAACAAGTTTGATTTAAACTTGATTAATTTAATTAATCCTTAAATTAAATTAATCCTTAATAAATCACTTGGATTATCCTCAATCCAACTTCTTATTCATTAATTAATTACAAATTAATTAATTAACATCATTTGATTTTAATCTTCCCTGATTAATTATCACTTAATTACTTAAGTAATTATTACTTAATTACCATATTAATTAATCATCCTGATTAATTAATTCGAAATTATACCCAGTAATTCCCTCTTAATTACCTTTCAAAATTAATCAATACTTGATTAATTATTCTTTAATTATCCTAATAATTATTTCTTAATTATCCTTTAATCAGTTACACCTGATTAATCACTTTTAATTAATCACATTGATTAATTACTTTTAATTAATCATATTAAATTAATTACTTTTAATTAGTCACCTTTGATTAATTACTCTAATTACATTTAGTAATTAAAACTAAATTATTAATTAATTATTCTTAAATTATTAATTAGCAATTAATTAATTATTTTCATTAATTAATGATTACATCATTAATTAAATTTCTTTCTTAGTTAATTACTTTAACATGTAATTAATAACTCTTAATTCTTTAATTAATCAAATAATCTAAACCTTTAATCAATTATTAATTAAGTCTTTTAATTAATAACTAAAGTGATTATTCCCTAATCACATTTACTTAATTACTTTTCATAAAGTAATTATCCTTTACCTTTAGTAATTAATCACTTAATTACTTTAACTACTTCCCTAAGTAATTATATTATATTAATTCAAAGTGATTATCTTAATTAATCACAAATTTATTAGTTAATTAACTATTTAACTAAATCATTTAAAATTAATTAAATGATTCTTAACTTTTAATATTATAAAACTCTTAATTAAGAAAACATTGTCTTAATTAAATTGTTATATTAACCAATAACCTTCATTAGTTAAAAATCTAATTATCTTAATTATCTTTCCAAACTTAATTATCTTTAATTAAATCAAAATTCAAAATAATTAAAGATAATCTTTATTACAATTGATTATCAAATTCTAAATCATAACATTTTGAAATCAATTATAATTAAACTTATTTAAAATTGAACTTTTAAATCTTTAAAACTATTCCAAAAATCTTTGATAAAAATTTAATACAAACTTATTCAAACATTCACCTATTTTATTTTAAAACTTTCATATTTTAAAATATATAAACCTGTTTGAAATTTTAACCTTAAAATAAATTTAGTTTTATACTAAAAACTTGTTTTTCTTTTGTTTAAAACTTTAATTATTTATAAAACTCAAATCCTTTTTTTTTAAAACTTATCAAAACCCACAAAGCCCAAACTAAAGCACGCTGGCAACTCGAGTATCACTCAGGAACTCACGCGACAATCCCCGAATTCCCCTAACCTCTGCTTCGAGTCAGACCATCAAAATCGCGAAACCTACTACGAGTCTACCCCTCTCTTCTCCCCAGAACTCCAACGCGACATCACATATGCACAACATGTGCACGTAAATGTGCACCGCCTCGCCGATCAACGGCGAACTTCCTACCAACCTCCAACAAATCACTCGCGTCCCCAACATCGAGTTTCCAAACCCAGAAAACCCAACCTCGATCGAACACGAGATTTCAACCTTCAACCCACTGCCTGAACCCAACATCATCAGGTAATTTTGATCGCCGCCCACGATCCCAAGCTCCAGTCACCATGCCAATCACACCATAGCTACGTCAAGTCCTACCGCACCTCCAGAACGTCACGCGACCAACTCCGGTATCCCCACGACACCGTGAATCCATGATGAACTCATCGACCAAAAATAGGTACAAAAACCCTAATTCTTCAATTCATGACCAACCCAATCAATTAAAAATTCAAGGAGCATTTTTCGCATGCTCACTGAAGTCCCCTCTGCCCTCGAGTTCAACAGCGACGTTCAATTCACCGTGATTTGCCATGATTCGAGCAATTTACCCAAAACAGAAAAATCCTAAATTCTCTTAAACTACCAAAGTAAAAATCATGTTAATCACACTAAAATTCATAATTTTCAATGGCTAATTCATACATGAAATCAAAACTCAAAATTGATTTAATTAATTTTTGACTCAACTTACCATTTACTGTAAATTTGAAAATTTTAAACAAGTTATCCAATTTTAAAACTTACAAGCATTTTTAGATGAGAAGTTAGATGATTACAAACATCTTTTATATACAAATCAAAGTCGAATTCAAATCCATTATCAAGTTATTGATTTTATCATGAGGTTGATCTGTTTTATACATGCTGAAATCTTTCAAACTGTACAGGTATTCCAACCCATATGCTCAAACATGCAATTCAAACTCTCACATATAAACATGCATTTAATTCAATCAAGTAATAGTATGATATTCATTCACAATTCAAGATAGAATCAAGTTTAAATCTGTTTTTAAAATTTATTTACTCACCTTTTATTGCAGAGAACAGAACTGCATTTTCTTTTCTTTCCAAGCTTTTGAATGTTCTTGAATATGTTGTCTGCTTAGTTGCATGCTGATGATTCATCTCTTGCTTTTTGAAGAATTTAAATTCCAGATTCTTGAATTACTTGAATTGCTAGTTGATTCAGAATTCTTTGCATTGATTGAGTTTCCAGGTTTCAGATTTTACGGTTTCTTCATTTTTTTTCCAGAGTTTACAGATTTACAGATTCTTCTTTTTCAGATTTGTAATTTATGTTTTAATTTGAGAAGAAGAAAATCTTTTGCTGAAGAAATGAACCCATCCTTTATTTACAATTAGATTTTAAATTTTATTTTACAAAAGAAAGACATTTGTCACAAAGAACTCTAATCTATTTACACCTAAGCAATTAAATTTACATTTGTCTTTAATGAACCCTAAAATGTTTACAAGTGTTACTATTGTTTTATTAATGTTTTTCTTTAAATTTTATTTGTCTTTAACAATTTATTAAATCCTTATATACATGTATTTATGTAATATAAAATGGATTATAAAATATGCATACTTATCCTTTTTAAAAATATTCATTCAAGTAACTTACATTTTAATTCAATTAAATGTTTATATGTTTGAAATTTCTATTTTAAATTAGATCTTATTTAAAAACTTAAAGTACATATTTATCATAAATAAGGAATTAACTTTGATATTTTAAATTTAAATCTCAATTATCAATTTAAAGTCATTTAAATCAAATTATCATTTTAAATTCAAACTAAATTTATTCAAGTTTGAAAATTCTTATTAAATTCAATTTAATAATTTTCCTATTTCAAATATATATATACAAATATATATACACATTTCAAATAGAAACATTCTAACATTAAATTTATTAATTTCCAAATTGAATTTTAAAACAAATATCTGATCACAATATATACATTCATATATATTACAATTTGAATCTAAAGTTTTTATTACATTAAAACTTCTTATTTATCAAAATAAATATTTCAAAATCAAATTATTATTAGCTTTCAAAAGAATTAAATTTGCCAATTCATATTGCAAAGAAAAATATTAATAGATATTAACAAATTATTATCATTTATTTTTAATATAAATTTAACTTGTCAATTTATAATATAAAATGATCAAATCAATTTAATTTTTATCAAAGATTATTAAATTGATATTGCTCAAAATTCCGGGTCGTCACATTCCTCCCCCCTTAAAAGAATTTCGTCCCCGAAATTTAAAAGCAAAGATAATTTAATAACCCAGCTAAAGAATTTAAATTCCTATCAACAATCACACAAACAATCATACATTATCAATCAAAGCAACCAATTCAAACAAACAAACAAATAATTTCATCTATCAGACAAAATTCTGAATAGAACTTCCTAATATCTAGAGTTTCCAGATACCTATACTGGAATACTCACTCTACAAATCTTAACTAACTACACTACTAAAACCAAGAACTTCCTCATCTGATTCTTCAAATCTAAACAAGATATCAGACTAAACTCAAAACCAGCACAACCACCAGATTTCTTCTGAACTGCTGATTCTATCACTCGAAGAATCATACACATATTCCTCAGAGATATGTGAAATACAATGAATTCCAGCTATTCAAACTGGCAATTCAATCCTGTAGATCAAAATCAAATCCCTAGAGATCACAGATAAACTCCAAATACCTTCGGAGCCAACTCTCCAGTTTTACCAAACCTTATATCTCCTTTAATTGGATAAAACCAAATCAATATCCAAACTCTAATTGCACATCCCAAATCCCTCAATTCTAAACTGCACAATTCTTCAGATGTTTCTGAGTCACCTCTAATATCCCTGATCAGCCTAACCCTTGCTGATTGCTCCATGAAACAACAGCACCAACTCAAATCAAAACTCCAGATCCTACTCAACCAAATGGCTCTCCCAAAAATAATCTGCTGAAATCCAATCCACAGCTCTATACCACAAACATCAATGGACTTCAAACCTATATCTCAAATCTAAATAGCCAAACAGTTGTACTTGACAACCAAACCTTCCAAATTCAGAAAATTCCTTCCTACTTGAATTTCCTGTAGAAATTCCTTTACTGCAACATCCGGTTGCTCCATACTAGAATAATTCCCAACTCGCTTCCGCTGCACAACTCTGATCTAGAGCGGATAAGAATGCTATCGAAGAACTCAAGCACACTCTATCTCCATACATAGTTCATCTGACTCATAAAAATCTCAACGACCATTCCACTTGGTCAAAACATCACAACAGAATCTTAACTTAGAATAAGATGATCAATCCAAAGGATCCTGAGCTGCCACACCAAACTCTTCTCGCTCCAGGAGTCATCCTCCTATAAGGTTGAACCATCAAAATTACTCTTAGAGATCCAAGTTGATAAGAAAACTCAATCTCCGATTTGAGTCAACATCTAAACTCTCTCAAAATATCTGGAGATCTCTGACTACTTCTATAGTTTCCACCTCTACTTGAGATGCCTCAATCCCAAACCAAGAATACTCCGAAATTCCCAAACTAATCGCAAGTCACTTTTGCGATCCTACTCAGTTCTGGTTCCAAAGAACTGTCTCCCCAACTAGAACAGCTTCCCAAATCAAGATCAATCTTCAAGAATGGCTCACCTATCAGAAACTGATAGATCCCTTCCAACAAATATCTCGCTTTCTGAGCCTTCCAAAGAAATGAATAAGCCTTCACCATCTGCCTGGTCTGCTGATAGTAGAATCCCAAAGATTACTGAATCATCGAAGAAACAGATCCATACTGCTACTTCCAAACTCCACTTCAATGATACAGCTAAGCCACAAGATCTTCCTTAACCAGAAGCTCCTGAAACACACAACTAACACCCAAATCCTCTAAAACATCCTTGAGACGAGTAGACATCTTCTCAAGAAACTCGGCTCCAAACCAAACACCAGCCACTTATCTTCTTAAGAAAAACAAATGAGACCATGTCCGAAATGAGGTAACTCATCGACCTTAGTCTCCTACTTCAATAAAAATAAGATACCCTTACTTAAGATCCAGAAAATCTCTAAACATCTGAACCTTCCCTGCAGCAGACATCAATGCTCTTCCAACACCATCTAAATCTGACTCCAAAAGAAACATCTTCAGAACCATCTGTGGATACTGCATCTCATCACACAGCTATTCCTTCTTGAAGCCACCAAGATACCACCACTAGCTTCGGCTCAGCTGACAACTCAACTCAAGGAAATCCCGCTCACTAGAGAGCAAATCAACCTCACACTTCAAGAATATACTCTAATTCTTGAAAAAAGACTTCCTCTGGACTCAAAGAAATCCTTTCTACAATCCACAAAACTTATTCGAGACAGTATTAGGTCTACAATCTCGATAAACACCTCCAACCACAACATATAAACCCCTTCCAAAAGTGGTAGTCGTGTTCCACACACTTCTACCTTATCTACCTTTACAGCTTATGTTGGAAAATCTGAACAGATAACCCAACAGATTAGGTAGTTATATAAATATATATTTATATAAAAATTACAAGTACGCTCTCTCAAGATAGACACCACTTCAGAGCCTAGGTATTTACTCAACCTAACGCTCTGATACCAGCTGTAGCGTCCTAGGCTTTTCAACCATCAGCAACGGCTCACGACCGGTAGGCTTTTCAACCATCCCAGCCCCGCTGTGGCTCACAGTGATACCTCGAATTTTCTTTTACGGCCACCCTCTCGAGTCGCAACCAACCCCGCAAGACCTTATACTATCCCCGGGGGCATGTAGGGGTAAGAGTCTCCCGTTCGCCACCTAACGCAAAGCGAGAACCCATTTAATTAATTAATTAGTGATTCATTACTTTTGATTAAAGAATTGATTAATAATTAAGGTTTATTAATTAATAATTGAAGATAATTAATCTGATAACTGAAGATTAATTTGGTTAACGAGTAATTGAAGGATGAATTACTCGATTATGTTTTATGAGATGATTGAAATCAAGTAGGTTAATTAATTTGTTAATTAATGAAATAGGATCACTTGATAAAAGATTAAGTATGTTTACTTAATAAGTTTTGATAAGGTTAATTATTTAAGATAAGTAATTGATTAATTACAGAGGTAATTGAGATAAGGTAATTACTGATTTGGGAAGTAAATTTTAATGGGTAATTACTTGTTGAAGTAATTAAAGGTTTATTACTTGGTGTAATAAATCAATGAATTTATAAAGTAATTAAAAGTAATTAAGAAGTAATTAATAATAATTAATTACTGTATTTAAGTGATTAATTAAAAGCAATTAATCTAAGTATGATTAATTAAATCTTAATTAATTAATCTATAATTAATGATGGTTAATTAAATTTTAATTTATGATTAAGATTTATTTAATCAGGTGATTAATGATTAGTTAATTAATAATTAAAGATTAATTAAATAGTAATTAAATATTAATTACTTAATAACTAATGATGATTAATATAAGTTAATCTCTTAATTAAGTAATTAAGAAATGTTAATGAGATCATTAACTTAAAATTTATTTAACAATTAATTAATGTGATAAATTTTGATAATTAATTAGATTAATTAATTAATGGCTTAAGTTTAATTACTTAATGAAAGTAATTAGTAAATTAATTACTTAATGTAATTAATTAAGGTTAATGTGATTTGTTTAGATTAATTAATAAAGTTTAATTGGTTTAAACAATTGTGGATTGTTTGATAATTACTTTATGTAATTTATAAATTTGTAATTACTTAAGGAAGTAATTAATAATTACAGGATGTAATTAAAGATATTTGATATAGAAGTAATTTGGATTTGAATTACTTTGAAATTAATTAAGGGAATTAATTTAGATAATTAATTTAGAATAATTAATTATTGGGTTGAGTAATTAATGTAGTTAATTACTGAATGGTTATTAATCAAGGGTGATTAATATATATGTATGGTTTGATATATAGATTAATTACTTATGTAATTAATTAATTGTAGATAGAAATCATTAATGAATTAATTAATGATGTGATTTGGAATGGATTAATTAAATCAATACTTAATGAATGTTTAATGTAATTAATTATTAATCAATTAAGTAATTAACTTGTGTAATCAACTTATAAGCTAATTACTTATTGTAATTAGAGATAGTTAATCAGTAATGATTAATTGAAAGAATAATGAGATGATTTTTATAAATTGATTTGAAATCAATTTGTGGTTAAGATAAGCAGAATTTTGATGATGAAGTAATTAATTTAATTCATTTTAAATTAATTAGAGTTAAGTAATTAATTTAATTCATTTTAAATTAATTATTGAGGGTGTGATCATTTGATCATTTGCTTATGTTTGATGATTGGTATTGGTTGACTGGTTTGTAATCTCAGTTATGAGATGAGTAGTGTATGTGATATGGATGCATTGGTTGCTCTTGGATGATAATTTGGATTATCTGTTTTGATATGATTATCTGTTGATAATGATAAGGTTGATTATCTATTATGTGGTGAATTATCTATCTGTGTATATTTAGATAATGAATTGAATTGTTTTAAACTTAAAACAACCTGTTAAATGTGTTCCAGGTTTCGAAATGAAACCTGTCTTTGTTTCCAGTTTGGGAATTCTGAGTTCAAAGTTGTTTCTGTGATGATGGTTCGATCTGGTGGGTTTCTGGTGGAAGTTCGATCACCTCTGATGATCATGGAACTGGTGGTTCAGTTAGTAGATGGATGGTTCCTTGAGATGGAAGTTGGTGAAGCAACTCAGGTTTGAGAGGAACATCTGAGTTTTCTTTAAGGATATGTGGAACCATATTTCTGTGCTGTGTTGTCTGGTCTGTGCTTGTGCTCTTCGTCAGCATTTTCTTCCTTCTCTTCTTTCTATTCTCTTTTCTATCCCTTTCTTTCTTAATTCATGATTCAGCTCTGATACCAGCTGTAGCGACCCAACTTTCCACTACCGGAAAATCGCATCACTAATTAAGAAAGAAAGGGATAGAAGAAGAAAAGAAAGAGAAGAAAGAGAAAACAACACATCAGAATCTCACAGCGGAACGATTTAAATATAATATAGAACATATACAGAGTATCATATACATCAGAGTACACAACTAAACATCTCAATTTAGACAGTTATATCATTTCTGTCTAATACAATACAAGACATCATACAGACAACAACACAGCGGAAACTCTAATCATATCTACACGCTGAAGCCTCCTGCTCCAAAGCTCCTCCAGAATTCGTCAAGAGATAACCTGAATCACTTGACTACTCATATATAATATGAGTACCCAAGAGTTTAATAAAACAGAAAATAAACACTCGGGTCAGACAGGGGTCTGGTGTGAGTAAACGGTTTAAGATTGCTTAACTTTAGAAAATCCTTTGAAAGAAAAGGTATCACGTAAGACTTCCCACACATAAACATGGAAAAGTTTTTACCTTACGCTAACCAAAACATTTGATAGGAAATCCAGTGATATTATAATAGTGTCTAGGGTTTTCAAATAAATATGAAATAGCCGAAATTGTTACATGATTAAATTCCAGCTACTAGCCACAAAAGTGGGTAATACAAACAAAACCGTAGGGTCTCGTAGGGAAAATGGGTTTCCAACAATGGCAGGGCTACTGGGGTACCGCCCGTCACAGTACGTGGCCTAGATCACCGTACCGAGGATTACTCCCTTCATCCCCTGCAACACAAGACCGGGACCATTCCTTACTGAACAGTCCCGAACAAGACCACCCCGCAGTTGGCTGCAGTTCCAACCGCCCACAAAGCCGAAATATAAAGGGACCTCTAGACAGGGATGTATCTTGCCCTCCAGTGGGCGCGACCCACGAAGCCTTGCTGCACCTCCCCTGTTTTAGCCATTCCCGGTTGATGAGGCTTGAGGCTGCGATTACCTTTATAGGACCAATTATCTTAGAATGCTCATCGTCCGCCTGACGATGTGCTGAAAGCATTCAATCCATACAAGTTCGTTCCGGGTTCGAACGAAACCGAAGGCACTATCTCGTTGCACTCATTTTGGAATCACCCTCAGAGTCAACGACCATAGCCCTTGCACTCTAATTCACCATCTCGAATCTATAAGCACTATTCCGTCAAACTCATTACGGAATCACCCACAGAGTTATACTGACGTATAGCCCATACACCTCGAGTCTTCACTTGCTCCACTTGGATTAACGACCTAACGTTTAATTGGAAACGATGTGGTTTTCGGATTCCAAATATGGAAACCCGATCCCGGTCTCATCGAAACCAAACGCCATTTTAATGTCTAAGTTGTACTTAAGGGATTTAAACAATAGATATTTAGAAAATATCACTTAACACAAATGAATGTATCATATTACACAGATAGATAAGCATCTATTATCACATGCATCTATACATATCACAAAGCAGCATATATATCACAATCAGATATAGCATATACATATCATCATCCATCAATCAATGCCATCCAACAACAACCAATATCATTAACTCATTCAATGATACATATATCATCCAATCATTAACCATTCATAAACAAGTTTGATTTAAACTTGATTAATTTAATTAATCCTTAAATTAAATTAATCCTTAATAAATCACTTGGATTATCCTCAATCCAACTTCTTATTCATTAATTAATTACAAATTAATTAATTAACATCATTTGATTTTAATCTTCCCTGATTAATTATCACTTAATTACTTAAGTAATTATTACTTAATTACCATATTAATTAATCATCCTGATTAATTAATTCGAAATTATACCCAGTAATTCCCTCTTAATTACCTTTCAAAATTAATCAATACTTGATTAATTATTCTTTAATTATCCTGATAATTATTTCTTAATTATCCTTTAATCAGTTACACCTGATTAATCACTTTTAATTAATCACATTGATTAATTACTTTTAATTAATCATATTAAATTAATTACTTTTAATTAGTCACCTTTGATTAATTACTCTAATTACATTTAGTAATTAAAACTAAATTATTAATTAATTATTCTTAAATTATTAATTAGCAATTAATTAATTATTTTCATTAATTAATGATTACATCATTAATTAAATTTCTTTCTTAGTTAATTACTTTAACATGTAATTAATAACTCTTAATTCTTTAATTAATCAATCATTAATCAAATAATCTAAACCTTTAATCAATTATTAATTAAGTCTTTTAATTAATAACTAAAGTGATTATTCCCTAATCACATTTACTTAATTACCTTTCATAAAGTAATTATCCTTTACCTTTAGTAATTAATCACTTAATTACTTTAACTACTTCCCTAAGTAATTATATTATATTAATTCAAAGTGATTATCTTAATTAATCACAAATTTATTATTTAATTAACTATTTAACTAAATCATTTAAAATTAATCAAATGATTCTTAACTTTTAATATTATAAAACTCTTAATTAAGAAAACATTGTCTTAATTAAATTGTTATATTAACCAATAACCTTCATTAGTTAAAAATCTAATTATCTTAATTATCTTTCCAAACTTAATTATCTTTAATTAAATCAAAATTCAAAATAATTAAAGATAATCTTTATTACAATTGATTATCAAATTCTAAATCATAACATTTTGAAATCAATTATAATTAAACTTATTTAAAATTGAACTTTTAAATCTTTAAAACTATTCCAAAAATCTTTGATAAAAATTTAATACAAACTTATTCAAACATTCACCTATTTTATTTTAAAACTTTCATATTTTAAAATATATAAACCTGTTTGAAATTTTAACCTTAAAATAAATTTAGTTTTATACTAAAAACTTGTTTTTCTTTTGTTTAAAACTTTAATTATTTATAAAACTCAAATCCTTTTTTTTTAAAACTTATCAAAACCCACAAAGCCCAAACTAAAGCACGCTGGCAACTCGAGTATCACTCAGGAACTCACGCGACAATCCCCGAATTCCCCTAACCTCTGCTTCGAGTCAGACCATCAAAATCGCGAAACCTACTACGAGTCTACCCCTCTCTTCTCCCCAGAACTCCAACGCGACATCACATATGCACAACATGTGCACGTAAATGTGCACCGCCTCGCCGATCAACGGCGAACTTCCTACCAACCTCCAACAAATCACTCGCGTCCCCAACATCGAGTTTCCAAACCCAGAAAACCCAACCTCGATCGAACACGAGATTTCAACCTTCAACCCACTGCCTGAACCCAACATCATCAGGTAATTTTGATCGCCGCCCACGATCCCAAGCTCCAGTCACCATGCCAATCACACCATAGCTACGTCAAGTCCTACCGCACCTCCAGAACGTCACGCGACCAACTCCGGTATCCCCACGACACCGTGAATCCATGATGAACTCATCGACCAAAAATAGGTACAAAAACCCTAATTCTTCAATTCATGACCAACCCAATCAATTAAAATTCAAGGAGCATTTTTCGCATGCTCACTGAAGTCCCCTCTGCCCTCGAGTTCAACAGCGACGTTCAATTCACCGTGATTTGCCATGATTCGAGCAATTTACCCAAAACAGAAAAATCCTAAATTCTCTTAAACTACCAAAGTAAAAATCATGTTAATCACACTAAAATTCATAATTTTCAATGGCTAATTCATACATGAAATCAAAACTCAAAATTGATTTAATTAATTTTTGACTCAACTTACCATTTACTGTAAATTTGAAAATTTTAAACAAGTTATCCAATTTTAAAACTTACAAGCATTTTTAGATGAGAAGTTAGATGATTACAAACATCTTTTATATACAAATCAAAGTCGAATTCAAATCCATTATCAAGTTATTGATTTTATCATGAGGTTGATCTGTTTTATACATGCTGAAATCTTTCAAACTGTACAGGTATTCCAACCCATATGCTCAAACATGCAATTCAAACTCTCACATATAAACATGCATTTAATTCAATCAAGTAATAGTATGATATTCATTCACAATTCAAGATAGAATCAAGTTTAAATCTGTTTTTAAAATTTATTTACTCACCTTTTATTGCAGAGAACAGAACTGCATTTTCTTTTCTTTCCAAGCTTTTGAATGTTCTTGAATATGTTGTCTGCTTAGTTGCATGCTGATGATTCATCTCTTGCTTTTTGAAGAATTTAAATTCCAGATTCTTGAATTACTTGAATTGCTAGTTGATTCAGAATTCTTTGCATTGATTGAGTTTCCAGGTTTCAGATTTTACGGTTTCTTCATTTTTTTTCCAGAGTTTACAGATTTACAGATTCTTCTTTTTCAGATTTGTAATTTATGTTTTAATTTGAGAAGAAGAAAATCTTTTGCTGAAGAAATGAACCCATCCTTTATTTACAATTAGATTTTAAATTTTATTTTACAAAAGAAAGACATTTGTCACAAAGAACTCTAATCTATTTACACCTAAGCAATTAAATTTACATTTGTCTTTAATGAACCCTAAAATGTTTACAAGTGTTACTATTGTTTTATTAATGTTTTTCTTTAAATTTTATTTGTCTTTAACAATTTATTAAATCCTTATATACATGTATTTATGTAATATAAAATGGATTATAAAATATGCATACTTATCCTTTTTAAAAATATTCATTCAAGTAACTTACATTTTAATTCAATTAAATGTTTATATGTTTGAAATTTCTATTTTAAATTAGATCTTATTTAAAAACTTAAAGTACATATTTATCATAAATAAGGAATTGACTTTGATATTTTAAATTTAAATCTCAATTATCAATTTAAAGTCATTTAAATCAAATTATCATTTTAAATTCAAACTAAATTTATTCAAGTTTGAAAATTCTTATTAAATTCAATTTAATAATTTTCCTATTTCAAATATATATATACAAATATATATACACATTTCAAATAGAAACATTCTAACATTAAATTTATTAATTTCCAAATTGAATTTTAAAACAAATATCTGATCACAATATATACATTCATATATATTACAATTTGAATCTAAAGTTTTTATTACATTAAAACTTCTTATTTATCAAAATAAATATTTCAAAATCAAATTATTATTAGCTTTCAAAAGAATTAAATTTGCCAATTCATATTGCAAAGAAAAATATTAATAGATATTAACAAATTATTATCATTTATTTTTAATATAAATTTAACTTGTCAATTTATAATATAAAATGATCAAATCAATTTAATTTTTATCAAAGATTATTAAATTGATATTGCTCAAAATTCCGGGTCGTCACACGCCATGTTCCTTGATATCAATTTACAGTTACTCGGGCTATTTATCATCTTTTTAAAAGGGTTAAATATAAAGTATCATTTCGAAACATTTTGAAATAAAAGTCGGATATTTTGTTCTCGAATCCCTTAAAAGAATAGAGTTTTCAAAACAAAATGATACCTTAAAGAGAGAGTTATAAATAAAGTTTTAAATTTTTTAAACATCCTTAAGTAAAACCAATTTAAGATTTGAAATTGTATATACTCTTTTGTAAATAGAAGAGTATAATACTAAAATGAATTTGAGTTATAGAATGTTGTAAAATTAAATGATGTTCTTAAGTAAAATGGTGATTCTTTAAAAAAGGATAATTACAATCTTTGGAAGGGAATCGGTAGGATTAGTACATAGGTTGTACATAGATCATTTCTCCTTCTCAAATAGTTCTCGATCCAATATTTGAGTACATGACTCCAGGCGTTTCACACCATTCCGAATAGGGATTTACCGTCCAATTTTTGACGGCGAGCATTGATGAGGGTTCTTATGTAGAACCAAAGGTTTCCTATCATAGCTTATGGCTATGTAAGGAGAACAAAGTTTCTAATTAAGAAGCTTGATCAAAACCCACACTAGGAACTCGAGTGAGTGATTATAGATCATAAATGAAGTTATGTATAAGAGTGAGTGATCAAATCATATTTTATATAGGAATGATCTCTATACATCATACGGATTGATAAATAGTTTTAAGTATTTCTAGGAATAGGGTTGTGGTACAATTTAGGGGACAAATTCTTTTAAGAAGGAAGAATGTAATGACCTAAAAATTTATCACTGGTATAGATTATACGTAACGGCCCGATTTTCCAATGCCCGAAAAATTGAACCATTTGGATTAAAGAAGAAGGAGGAAAAGAAGAGAAAACAAAAAAACAACAGAATATTACTATAGCAGCAGAATAAAATATAATAAATAATAACAGATCTTTACACAAAGAAACTATATCTATTTTTCATACTACATCATCAGAGTACAACACAATCAACACCAAAATACTGGACAGTTATATTTACTTGTCCTCACAAAACTGAATTCACCACCTATACAGCACAGCGGAATATATTTCAAGTACGAGTGCTACGCCTCGCCATCCAGCTCGTCTGCTGTGCTCCACGGCCATCTTATCCTATACTCTATAATACTCGGTCAGACTGGAGCATTATAGTTAAATAACAACTGAGTCAGTCTGGAAAATCAGCGTGAGTAAACACACTCAATTGGGTTATTAAAGTTTTCAAAATCCTTTAAAACCAAAGGTATCTCGTAAGACCACGCCACAAATAAACATGTCAGGTTTTTACCATACGATAACCAAAACATTTCTTATAAAATCCTTTGATATTATAATAGTGTCTATATACAAATACTTATTCAAATAGCTGAAATTGTTACATTCATTAAATTCCAGCTACTTGTCACAAAGTGGGTACTACAAACAAAAACCGTAAGGGCATGTAGGGAAAATGGATTTCCATTAATGGCAGGGCTACTTAGGTATCGTCCATCACAGTACGTGCTCTAGTTCACCGTACAGAGGATCTACCCTGATCCCCTACATCACAAGACCGGAGCTACCCCTTACTGCATCATACGAATAAGTTCACCCCATGGTTGGGATCAGCAACTGCCCCACAGCCGAAATAAAAGGGACATCTAGACATGGGTGAACTTACCCTAATTGGTCGCTAGCCACTTAGCCTTGTGTGCACCTTCCCTGTTTTAGCCATTCCCGGTTGATGAGGCTTGAGGCAATGCGTTACCTTTTTAGCACACATTCACTTAGAATGCTCATCGTCCTCCAGACGATGTTCTGAAAGCATTCGTACATACAAAGTCCATTTCAGGTTCGAACGGAACTGAAGGCACTACTCCTACAACATCCATTTTGGAGTCACCCACGGGATTAATAGCGTTTAGCCCTTGCACTTCACTGCTCCATCTTCGACTCCAAACTCTTATCTTCCTCACGAAAACATTCAAACCAGATCGAAGTAGCTTCCGAAAAATAAATCCCAATCCTGGTCTCTTTGAAACGATCAGCGATTGGTCAATACTGACAGTCGGTTATTTAACTATCAGATAACATTTACAAACAACCATCAGATTTAAATAATTTCTAAATTATTTATTTATTTTCAAAATATCTTTGGAAGATATTCTACTATACTTCAACCCTTTTGAAAACAATCTCAAACCACCTTTCTCTCATGGAAATAAATTTCCTAAGTATTGTTTATTTCCACTGAAAATTTCAAAGTCCAAATACTTTAGATTTTAAAATAATTTAAATCACTTTATTCTAAAATAGACTTTAAAAAAATTAAATTAAAACTACTTAAACCTTTATTCAAAAATATATACTTTAAATACATCTAAAATCAAACTACTTTACAAAATATAAAACAAATTTAAAAATAAAAGTTAAGTCAAACTAAATTTTAAAATAAGAGTTACGACATTCTATATAAGTTTTTAAATAAAACTTAACGAAACTATCTTTAAAATAAAATTACTTTATAAAATATAGATATTAATAATTATTCTTAAAATCACAATAGTAGTCAAATCTTTCAAATAATTACTACTATAACTAATTTAAATAAATATTTATCTTTTTTTAAAAAATTAAACAACTTAAATAATAATTTTTTCAAAAACATTCTTTTAAAACAACTATACACTTTAACTTATACTTAAAAGTCTACTTTGAAAACGTGCTTGGCTTTCAGGGGAATACACTTTTTTTATCACAACTTCAAAAATAAACCACTATTTATTTTTAAAATAAACTACCCATTCCTTTATAAATTCCCACCACGAATTTATACTTCCAAATATCCCCTAAAATCTTATTTCACTTTATAAACCCAGTTTATAAATTCCATATTCTCATCTTCCTTTTAAAAACACAATTTCAAACATTTAATCAATTTTCATACTGATTTTCAAAATTAACTCCATCTTAAAAATAAATTTCTTTACTTATCCAAATTTATTTCAAAACTCATTAATTTCAGATTTAACTTCTTTATCAAGATTTAAAAGCTTATTTAAACTAGAAATCCAAATTTCTTCTTTATCTTTTCCAAATCATTTTAATTATCCAAATTCCTTATAATCATTTTATTTAAAATTGCCTTTTTATTTACTTTAAAAATCCAAACTTCATATATATATATATATATATATATATTTCAATTCTCAAAATTCTAATACACACACACACACACACATATATAATCTAGCCAGAGTATTCAATAAATTCCAATTCCCAAAATAATTAATATAATTCATCATAGATTATCACATAATCATATCACTGAATATATAAAATAAACTTAAACATTTTGAGGAATCCAATTGGATCCCTCCAACCTGTTTTTCCCTGCATCCACAAATGTTAGCATAATATAATAATACCAATTCGACTTCGAGGTGGAATATCGCGGTATACAGGTTCATATTATCTCATCCGCTATTATGCGGCGCATAGGGTCTCATCCGCTATATAATGCGGGAAATCAATCACTTCAATATATACTACTATATATAATAAACTACATCCAATCGATTCAATCATTCAAGCAAAATTTAAATTTAACTATTTAAATTTAAATAAAACCCAGATGAGTGGGATTAACTCACTTTTGATTTTTGGTTTGCAATCCATTCCATCTCGACTTGTTTTCCATGATTTTAGACCTTGTATAAATATTTATACAATTTATTAATATTCGAAATAATCGAATAGATAAATTTCCATTTAATAAATTTAATTAACTAAAAGTTTGATTTTAAACTAATTTTCCCCTTTAATAAAAGCTTTTAACAGCTAAGATAATTAAACAATTCAATTAAATAGATTAATTTCCAAAAATACATTATATATTATTATTATTATTATTTTTAAAAATCTTCCTCTGCATGCATACATATACAGTTCAGTTATATATATATATAAGACTAAAATAGGATTTTACATCTTACTGTAAAATATAAATCTATCGGTACATATATATTTTATATATATACAAATTCGAATAAAATAAAAAGAAGCCATACACCCAAAATCGAGAACGGCAGACGCCAATTCGTCGAACTTGAATTCGAACCCTAGCCAACTTTAATCGATCGTGGCCCCTTCCTCACCGTCATCGCCTCAGGCCAGCGAGCAACCACCACATGCCGCTCCTCACCGCGAATCCCTCTACTTGCCCACGAATGCTCCTTCTAGGCTCATAGAGTGTCACCACCTCTTCCCTTGCCCTCGCGAACTCGAACACGGCCCCAAGCTATCGCGACCCTCTTACTTGCTGCCACTTCTTCCTTCTGATGCCGAGGTCAAGGATGCCAAGCTCGAAATCGAAATTTGATTTTCTGCGCTCGATTTCAAATTCGAATTTGAGATAGCGGCCATTTTTAAAATTTTAAGCTACTATAGATTCATTTCCAGTTTTCTTTTCGATTTTTATTCTATTTTTTCTTTGGCAAATGATTTTCTTTTGCCTGTAGTTGAAACGATAAGATTTTTAATTTAATAGATGGAACGAGTTCTAAGTAGAAAACAACGGTGACTACCATACTTAATTACATAAAGAGACGCGTGTCCTAACAGGTGTATATGTGTTGAAAAATTTCTTTATGTGTTTTACTCTTGCTACAGTATTCCAATTATATTATTTATATTCAAATTTAAATCAAAATTTAAATCTTCTCGATTATCGCAACTCACAATCTCGATCTCCAATCGAGGCATGTCGCTAGGCGTTCATAATGTTAAACCCCTATTCTGAACGCAATTGAAAAGGTTTCGAGTCCTAATTCGATCGTATGGAGAAGATAACTTTTTGGACCTTATATTTTACTGAATTTTCGATTTAATTTCGGCACGTTTATCTCTCGTACGATCACACGGCAACTCCAAACGCTATGAAAATTGAAATCGAATAACAATACACTATTACAGATCCAATGGAACTAGTTTCGTCGAATTCCGAGACTGTGCCTCGGAAATCTATTTTTAAATATCGTTTTAAACGATATAATTTCAAAACTTAACAAAACACTTCCAATTTCAAGTCTAACATTTCTACTATCTCCAGTATAATCAATATAAATTTTATAAGCCATTTAAATATTATTATCCTGCCTTAAACTCAAAATTTAATATTTTACCCAATATCTAATTATTAAATTCAATAAATTTAATTGCCAAATAATAATGATATTTGAAATTCAAGTTAAACCAACTTCCAAATATTTAAAATCAATTAAATATTCCAATTTCAAATATCTAAAAAATTTGGGTTGTCACATTATGTTTATTTTTTAAATATTTAGATATAGGTTTAAAAGTAAGAAATAATCATACTTTAAGTGGTAAGTAATAATAGTTATTTTGTTCGGGAGAAAATTTGCGGACAAATTACGGAGGTAAAATATTGATAATTTATAAATATCATCCTAAGTAAATTATTTATAAAACAACCATAAATCATTTTATCAATAAATATAATTTATCCAATTGATAAATTTGCGGGTAACTAATAATAGTAAGAAATAATCATGTTAAATATGTAATGGGGCAGGATTTGTTTCCATTGGTTAGATTAATGTGATAGGGTTCTTGCTTTCTGTTTGTTGCGAGCAAGAGACTCTTACCCCCACACGTCTCGGAGAGGTAGTATATGGCCTTGATGGTTTGGTTTGCTAGGTAGTTACAGTCCCAAGGCTGGCTGTAAAAGTAGGTTCGTGGTACCAGTGTAATGCCACAGTCGTACTGGGATGGTAGAAAAGCATACTGGTTGTCAGTGACAGATGGTTGAAAAGCCTACGTTCGTTACAACTGAAGGTTAAGCGAGAACTTGGCCCTGGTGGAGCATACTCATTTCAGATAAGGTAAGTGAGACCCTAGAATGAGTCTGAGTGTATTATAAATATGAGTGTGTATTTGTTAGTAAGTAAATTTTTATATATTATGTTATTTGAGCTGTTGCGTGGCTTAAGAATTCTAGTCAATGCATATGGCCAACGTTATCAATAGGGATTTCCTAAACGCTTGAAAAAATCCAAATGACACAATATTACTTTAAAAGTGGTAAAGGAAATAATTTTAATAGGATATATTTTATATATAAAGGAATTATTTTCATAAGTCTACAAAGTTACCGATGAGATATAGGGTTAAAATTGGAATTAGAATAGAATGTATTTAGTTAAAAGAAAATCCTTAAATGACCACATAAAAATGAAAAGGATTGTGAGAATATTAAATCCCAGTGGTTTTGATAAAGATTTAAATGATTTTGGAAGTTGTAGTAAATGTACATAAAAAGATTTCAAGATATAAATACTTTAAAATGGATTTGTAAGTAAAGTTTTCTTCGGACAGTTTGGGAAGGAGTTTCGACCTGTTTTTTGATAATCAAAATAATTTTCTAAGTGAAAATCGAGTGGTTTTTTAAACAGATATGATAGTGCACTTAGTGAGTTATCCTCTTGGTCGTTGTAAAATGGAAACATAAGGTCGAATTTAAATGAATCCATAGCTAGCAGATGATTTTAGTATAGAACTATTTATCTATAAATAGTATTGTTTCAAAAGGGAATTTGAGAAGAAAGAAATGTTTTTATTATTAACTAGTTCGAGTGTCTTGGAAATGACTAAAATGGAGAAGAGACGTGTTCAGATGGAAAACACTTCTCTTGAGTATTTCTGTACTTATTAAAAGGAATATATAATACTATTTGGTAGCACTCGGTTCCTAGATATCATTTTAGAGTTACTCAGACTATATATTGTGTTTTCAAAAGGGTTAAATATAATGTATCATTTCAAAAGGATTTTGAAAAAATTCCTCAATATTGTTTATTCGAATCCCTTAAATGGATAGAGTTTTCAAAATAAAAAGATTTCTTGATTATGGGCAGGTTAATAAATAAATTTTTAAATTTGTTGAACATCCTAGATTAAGTAAAACTAATTTAAGATTTGAAATTGTATGTCCTCTTTTGGATGTAGAAGAGTATCATATCAAAATGAATTTGAGTTATAGAATGTTAATAAACTTAAGTAATGATTTAAGTAAAATGAAGATTCATTAAAAAGGGTAATTATGATCTTGGGAAGTAGGAACCAGTAGGATTAGTGCATAGGTTGTACGTAGATCATTTTTCCTTTTCATATAATCCCCGATCCAAGATTCGAGTACATGACTCGAGGTGTTTCACACCATTTCGAATATGGATTTATCGCTCAACTTTTACGGCAAGCGTTGACGAGGGTACTTATGTGGAACCAAAGGTTATCTATCTTAGTTTATGGCTATTCAAAATAAATAGAGGTTTCTAATTAAGAAGTGTGATCAAACTCCGCACTTGGAAGTCGAGTGAGCGATACTAGTTTGGAAATGAAATTATGTATTCTAGTGAGTGAACGAACAAGATTTTTACATAGGAATGATCTATGTACATCATATGCATTGATGAATAGTCTTAAGTATTTTCAAGAATAGGGTTGTCGTATAATTTCGGGGATGAAATTCTTTAAAAGGGGGAAGAATGTAACGACCAGAAAATTTATCGCTTACATAAATTATATTTATTTTTTAAATATTAAGATATGGGTTTAAATTTAAAAATGTTTTAAGTGGTGAATAATAATAGTTATTTTGTTTAGGAAAAATATTTGCAGACAAATTATCGATGTAAAATATTGATAATTTGTCGTTCTAGGTAAAATATGGATAAAAGAGGCGAAAATTATTTTATTAATAAAACTACTTTTAAACAATAAGGATCATATATGGATCTAGATACGTACACAAACACATGTATTCAAACAAGAGTATGTAATAAAATAATCCATTTTATTTTTTGAAAAATAAAATGTATTTATGACATCGACCGTTAATATCATCGGTTTTATATATTTCTTTGTGGATTCAAGTTAGGTTTAAATATTAAATAAATAGGTTTTATTTACAAATATAGCTATTTTAATTATTTAATAATTATGGTAAAATGGTTTTTTAAATTTTTTACCAACATAGATAGTTCGTAGAAAAATAGAAAATATGACCGAAGAATGTTTTCGGAATTTCAAGTTTTCGACGTCGGAAAGTTACCGGGAACGTTGTTCACATTTATTCACCGTATGTACACATATATAAGATTTAATTAACCAAATGATAATAATACACTAATAATATATTATCTTATGTTAATTATATTTAGCAAGTGATGTGACAAGTCATGGTTTTAAAATAATAACTTATATACACTAAGTACATATCACTATCTCTTGTCCTTTCTTTGCGTATCATCATCATTATTCATCATAACCTATAGGATGTGACTAGAGAGGGGGTGGATGTGACATATGAGGTGGAGGAAGGCGATGACGTGACTTGTCAAAATAATAACATTTTAGGATATTTTAATCTAAGGTTAGTTTGGTAACTTTCCTACTTTCTTTCATTTATAAATACACGTCACCTTCACCATATTTTCATTTACTTCTCCGTTTCTATTTTTCAAAATCTTTCTTCATGTTTCATGGCTTGTTATGTTAGTTTAAGTTTTTTTTAAATCAAAAGAATTAAATTGTTTAAATCTGCGAACTTGTTTTAAAACTCTTTCTTCTCCATTTTCCCCCAGTTAATTCAGCTATAACTTCCTCTATTTTAAATCAAATCAACATTTTCTTTCTCTCAAATCAAGCAAAATTTCAGTATCTCTAACTTTCTTTTTATAACTTTTTCTAATTTCAAGCTCAGGTTGGTCAAAATATTATTTCTTTACAGTGTACTTTCAAACTCAGATTTTCAGGTCCGAAAAAAGCTCTTATTTTTTTCACCCTATCTATCTCAAATGAAATCTGATTTGAGTGACTCATCATTTCAAATTGTAGAAAAAATATTTTCTAAAACTTTTCTTTTGATCACTTTTTCAAAATCCCAGAGTAATTTGTCCAAAAATCAAGTGGAAGATGACATATTTTTAGGGTGATTTTTGACGCACCTAAGGCATTTTAGGTTTTGAAGATTTTCAGTGATAAAACTACTTTATTTTGGAAAAGTTTTTGACTTTATTATGATGTGTTATTTTGGTGATATTATGATGAGAAAATTGAATGGTTATTATGTTGGTTGAAGGTGATTTGATGAAAGTTATGTTTGGTATTGAATTTGAGATTTAAACATGATGTTGTCGAGTTAGTAAGGATATAAACTTAAGTTTATATGTCGTTTCACTGTGATTTTAAGAGTATGATAGTATGGATGTATGGTTGTGATTTAAGAATCAAGTATGTTGAGTTGAAATAAAGTTAACAACTTTGTGTATTACGACGGACGTGAGATCCGATTTGAAATCAAAATTATGATTTCTAGTTTCAACGTTTGGAAGTGGTTTCAAGTTTTATCTTGTTTTATGGTTTCAATAACGTTCTAAATATTATTTCAAAAACATGTAGGAGCAATAAATTAAGTGAAGTGCTTCACATAAAATAAGATAGAACAAATTTGAATTTCAAATATAACCATTTATTGGATAATTAAAGTATTGAATTTAATAATTGGAAATTGGGTGGAGTATTGAATCTTGAGTTTTAAGCTTGCTAAAAATAATTTAAAGGCTTATAAAATTTATATTTATAATAAGGAAGATAACAAAAAAAATGAAATTAAACTAAAAGGTGATTTGTTTATTTTTTAAAATATATCGTTTAAATTTACATTTAGTAACCTTCCAGGGCACAGCCTCGGAATTCGACTTCGATGAAACCTATTTTATTGGATCCGTAATAGTGTATTATTGTCGAATTTTAATTTTTGTAACGTTTGAAGTTATCGTTTGGTCGTACAAGATATAAAGGCCCTAAAATTTACATCGAAAATTCAATATAATAATTGGGTCCAAAAAACTATCTTCTCCATACGATCGAATTAGGACTCGAAACCTTTTCCATTGCGTTCGAAACATTAGTATAACATTATAAATGCCTAGCGGCATGCCTTAATACGAGGTCGAGATTTTAAGCTACGAAATCGAGACAATTTAATTTAAATAATATATATATTATTGACTTTGACTAGGCTGTCACTCCCTCCCATCAACCTACTTTCTTTCACTATCAGCAGCTTTCTCTCAAATTCAAGTCACTCTACATAGTCACCAACACGTTAAGGTCATGTTCTTCCCTCCCTCATATTTATACAGCACGCAATAGTTCAGAATTCAAAAACAAAGAAAGAAAAAAAGGGGTAGCTTGACAAAAAAATGCTTATAGTATATTCACTTAAAAATCACGAAACCAATTCCTAAATTCATCTTTCACCATTCTGTTCATTTTGATATGCAATTTGGAGGTTGCGGCCATGGTTGGGAATACTCGCATGAAACTAGGGTTGGGTTGTGCGGGGGTTTTAGGCCGAGTTAGGCGAACTGGAGGGAGGAGAGGTGATCGAGGTGGAGAGGCACTCCTCTGGGAAAATTTTGATAACGTACAATGGAATCTGGGGGAAAGCGATGTTACTACAATCGTGGGTGAAGGCGAGGTCATGCTCGAAAACTGGGTGCGGAGAGGGATGCGAAGGTGTGAGCAGGCCGAGTTTGTTGAGAAGATTACAGCGATGAAATCGATTTGGGGTTTTATTGAGTGGATCATGGTATCACTTGTCAGCGTGCACGCACGTGAAATACGGTATCTACGTGCATCGGTCATTGGGGAAGAAGGAAAGAAGATGGGTCGGGTTTTGGTTCTTGAGCTGGGTAAGGTGATTAATAAAGAAACTAGAAATTTGATTTATTTTAATAGATTAAATTTCATATGAATGTATAACTCCTTCATACAAGGCCCGAAATGGATGATACCTTTTGCGTTGTGATCATGGGAACAAGAGCTTGGCATTGAAACTAGTTTGGTTGGAATTGGTGCTTCTAAAATTCTTAGCTAGAATTCGAACGCTATTCGAATTTGGTCAGAACCAAGACGTTTCGGTGACTACAAAAATCAATGGTGAGTTAATCTCACTCAATTTTGGATTATTGCAATTAATTTTAAATAGATAAAATTAATTATTTATTGATTGATAGAATTGATAAATTATTATCAATTGGTTGTGATATTAATATAGTATTATATATACTGGTTGTATATATACTGGAGTGATTGATATTCCTGCATATATATAGCGGATGAAACCTAATGCACCTCGCATAATAGCGGATGACCCCATATACCGCGATATCCCCCTCAAAGTGGGATTGGTATTTTATATTGTATTAACATCTGTGGATGCGTGGAAACAGGTTGGAGGGATCCAACTGGATTACTCAAAAATGTTGAATTAAATTTCACATATATTGACATATGAGTTGTTTAAATAATCTGTGGTAGATTATGGTATGATTTGAACTGGTTCGATACTGTGGTAGTTTCGGCCTAGATTTTGGTATTTTTAAATAGCAAAACTAAATGTTTAAAATTTGGAAAGAAATTTAAGGAAATTGGAAGTAAAAATATTTATATTGAAATTTTGGGTTTATTAAAAGAAATAAATTTTTGGTAAAATAAACAGTTGATTTCAAAATTGGGCTTGATAATTTCGAAATATGGAAAATAGAGACTTTCGAATAATGTAAATAAAAGGATTCTAAATAATAAAGGAAACTAAAGTTAGATTTGTTTAAGTGTAAAAGATTTCAAAATCGAGATTTAAAAAAGTTGGGAAAATAAAAAGGAAATTTGAAAATAAAATATGAAATTGTTATATTAGATTTTTAAATATCATTTTGAACAATGAAAAGGAAGTGGAATTTGAAATTAGTTGGTTTTGTATTATAGTTGGGTTATTTCAGAAATTAATTTAAAAATGGAATTTAATTTAGAAATCAATTTAAAATCATTTAAGTATTGTAGGAAAACATTTTAACAGGAAATAAGACTATGGAATTTATAAACAAGCTTTATAAATAAAGTGAAGTGATTATCAGTGAACAAATTTAAAGTTATATATTCACGGTGAGAATTTATCAGGAGATAGATAAATCGGTTTAAAATAAATGACATATTTATTTTTTGAAATGGGAAAAGTTGATTTACGAAATTGGAACATAAATCAAATTGGGAATAAATCGAGAGAGATTTATAAATGTTAGACTGGTTATATTAGGAGTGGAAAATATATTTTATGGAAAAATTGGGTTTGTTTTAAAAAAGGATTTTAAATTATTAACCTGTTAATTCTAAAGGTGTTAAAAGAATATTGCAGAAAATTAATTAATTAGAGGTTTAAAATAGTTTTAAGTATGTCTTAAATTATTATTTAAGGGTTAGTCAATATTATTATTACAAAAGGATAAATTATTCAATATTTATGTTATTTTTATATAACAATATTTTAAAAGAGTATTCGCTTAAATTTAACTTAGAAATTTATATAGGAAATTTGTAAGTATTATTTTGAAAAAATTTAAATAAAGTTTTCGAGAAGTAATGGTATACACGCATGGCGAAATCGAAGGCAGTAAGTACCTGCAGTAAAGTTTTGGATTTCTTTGGGATAGAGACGTAACCGTTGAGCTGTGAATCCATGGTTTTATACCACAGTGGTACTTTTAAATTATTTTAAAGGTTTCCAAATATCTTTGAAAGAAATAGTTGTGTGTACCAAATTCGGTATGAAAGTACATATCTTTGGATAAAGAGATTTAATTTATTAAAAATTAAATTAAAAACAGATTTGGAGTTTTTAGTGCAAAATGAAATATGTTGAATGATTGTTTCATTTGATAATTAAATAACTGGCTATCAAATCTGAACCCAAAAATATTACTTTGGAAATATCTACGAGAAATACAGGAATAATGTGGTACAGTTACCGTTAGAGGTGCTATACTGTACGTGTAAACTCGTTTCGTTTATCTAGGACATTGATAAGGAAATCCGTCCACGAACAGTTAGGAGGTGATCTCTGATCTTATCTTCGTCTGTTTATTTCCTAAAAAACTGTTGTTAAGTTTAACGGGAAATATCGAACGTTGTTTCGAAGAGACCGGGATCGAATTTTCTTCATTACAACATGATAGGGGTTCTCGCTTCGTGTTTGGTTGCGAGCGAGAAACTCTTACCCCGACATGTGCCGAAGTGGTTGGTTGCAGTCGAGAGGCTGGCCGTAAAACCAAATTCGAGGTACCACTATAGTGCCATGGAAAAAAGTGGTGCTGCTTGGGATGGTTGAAAAGCCTACTGGGCCGTCACATCTGGTATCAAAGCTAAAGGTTAAGCGAGAACCTTGGCTCTGGTGGGAAGTACTCATTAGAGATAGGGTCAGTAGCACCGTAGAATGAGTTCGAGTGTATTAATAGATATGAGCGCGTATTTAGTAGTGAATACAAAATTGTTTTATATTGTGTTGATTGGTTAGTTGAGTGGCTTATGTATTTTGGTCAATACGAGTAATTAACGTTACTGATAGGGATCTCTAAACACTTGAACAGAGCAATTCGACATAGTATTGTTTTGAAATGCGGTAAATGAAATAAATTTACCCAAATTATTTTTATATATAAAAGGAATAATTTTAGTAAATTATTATATTTATATATGGTTTGCTTAGTTGTTAAGAAATGATAATATTAAACCATTATCATTTGTTGTTATGGTGATTGAATAAAATTTGATGTTATAACCAATAGTTAAGAAATTAGTTCATATAACAAAAATGGAGTTTGTAAATATGAGTTTATGGATGAGATTTAAATATTGAAATGGAACAAAATTCCAAAGGAATATTTAAAGATGATATGTTTTATAAAAACGACTTACAAAGGAATTAAAAGATGGAAATTTGAAAATTTGGGAATTTAATTTCCCATTGGATTTAAAGATGATGTTCAAAGGCTTTGGAAAAATAATAGTGATATTATATGGAAATAATTTTGAAGTGGAAATGGAATCTGTTAAGATTTGAAATAAGAATACTTAAAAATGGTTTTTAAAAGGAAATAAAAGCATTAAACTCACTTCAGTCATTGGAAAATAATTTCGATGATGATCGCAACATCGTCGATGTTCATTTTTGAGTTTCCAATGGATGGATTCCTACCTCAATGATTTGAATTGGAGTTTGTTTGCAAAACTGGTTTTGGTTTTGAAATTCAAAGGGATGATATGATATACCAAGGATTTTGGGTATATATGATTTCAAAAATGATTTTGAAATACTTAAGTAATTGTTTAAACTCTAGAGTTTGGTCTATAATTTTTTATGGAATATAAATAAGTTTGGAGACTTATAAAATTTGAAATTTGATTTGGAATGGAAATTAACTTGAACTAAGTTAAATAAGGGAAATTTGAAATTTTCTAAGTGGGCTAAATGAAATAGGTTTTGAAAATGAATTTTGTTGAGATGGAAATAGAATTAGTAATGGACTAATTTATTTAATTAGTAAGTAAATGGAATTGAAATGGAATATTGGAATAATATTTAACTTGAATCATGTTAAATAAAGTGAAATTGAGAAAAAAATCGATTGGACTAAATAAAATAAATTTTGGAAATAGAATTGATTGATATAAAATGATATAAACCTAAGTGTTAGAGTGAAAACAAATCTAAGAATATTGGTACAAAATGTTATAAATTGACTTAAGAAAATTGATGGCATAAAATTCTTAAGTGAGATTTGTATGGAAAAGAGGATACTAAGTCAGTATTTGAATGAAGATTAAATAAAAGGTGTGTAAAATGATAATTGTGAATAATAGTTTGAGAAAAATTGAATTGGAATGAAAGTAAATGTGAATAAAAGAATTTGGTAGATAAATTAGAAATAAATACGTAGGTTGTATATTTATTATCTTGTTTGCTAACAATTTGACCCTGATTCTTGCACAGAATTTCGTGATAGTTATATCGATCCGAGTTGGGATTTTTCACTCAATTTTCGATGGCGAACCATGTATATGGATTTTTGATTGATTCTGGAACTCTCTATCATAGTATATAGCTATGCAAGAAGGATGACGGTTTCTAATTAAGGAACCAAATATGATTTTTCCCAAGAGAATCGTGTGAGCAATACTAGTCAGAAGTGGAATTGTGTGATCGAGTAAGCGATCAGAGTTGCTATTGCATACAGATGATATATGTGCATCGTACGGGCCTAAGTAAAGAAAATATTGAAAATTTTGGAAAGGAATAAATAAAATGATTTTAAATTGTATGATTGGATTCTATTGGTAAGTAAGGTGCAGGTATTTAAAGCAAAAGCTAAATTGATGTCTTCGATTTCAGAAGTAAATTTTGACAGCCCGAAAAAAGGTACAAGTTTAAATTGACTTTGAAATTTGATGGTTTCTTATTGTCTTTTTGTGACGACCCGCCTTTCTAACCACAGAAAGATATATCATCAATAAGAAAAAGAAGGGATAGAATAGAAAAGATAGAAAGAAAGAATAACAACATCAGAATCTCACAGCGGAATGGAACAAAATATAATACATCACATAACTATTACATAGTTTTTACATATATCAGAGTTACACAACATCATACAACAAGACAATCATATACATATCTGTCACTACATACATCCAAAATATAACATACATCAACTACACAGCGAAACTATAAGGATAGATACATACGTGTGGGCTTCTACTCCAAGCTCCTCCGGAGCTCGACAATCCAAAAACCTATCACTTGGCTACTCATAAAATTTTGAGTACCCAAGAGTTTATGAAAAATAAAATATAAACTCCGGGTCAGACATGGGTCTGGTGTTAGTAAACGGGTTAAATTGTTTAACTTTGAAAATCATTTGAAAATAAATCTATCACGTAAGACTTCCCACACATAAACACGGGTAAGTTTTTACCTTACGCTAACCAAAACATTTTATAGGAATCCAGTGACATTATATAGCGTCTAGGATTTTCAAGTAAATAGAAAATAGCCGAAATTGTTACATCTATTAAATTCCAGCTACTAGCCATAAAAGTGGGTGATGCAAATCAAAACCGTAGGGTCTCGTAGGGAAAATGGGTTTCCATCAATGGCAGGGCTACTGGGGTACCGTTCGTCACATTACGGGGCCTAGATCACCGTACTGAGGATCACTTCCGACCCCCTACAACACAAGGCCGGAACCATTCCTTACTGAACAGTCCCGAACAAAATAACCACGTAGTTATGGCCAACAACTGCCCACACAGCCGAAGTAAAGTGACATCTTGACAGGGGTATATCTCGTCCTGCTTGGGTGCTACCCACCTAACCTAGCTGCACATCCCCTACTTTAGCCATTCCCGGTTGATGAGGCTTGAGGTTGCGATTACCTTAGAGAACATATCTCTTAGATGAGGCATGAAGTTGTGATTACCATAGAGAACATATCTCTTAGAATACTCATCGTCCGCCTGAACGATGTGCTGAAAGCATTCAATCTCAACAAATTCGTTCCGGGTTCAAACAAAACCGAAGGCATTTTCTCGTTACACTCGTTTTGGAATCACCCTCAAAGTTAACGACAATAACCTTTGCATTCTGAGACACCATCTCGACCTTCACATGAGATGTCACGACCTACCGTTTAATTTGGATCGATGTGGTTCGGATAATCAAATTGACACCCGATCCCGGTCTCATCGAAATCCAAACGCCATTTTAGAGGCCAAGTTGTTTAATAGTTTAAACAATTTAGTTTAACACTTGGAATTCACATAACAGTTATCACAGATAAATCATACACAGTCATCACAGATATACAATACATATCACAGAGTATCACAAAATATCACCAAATAGATATCATAACCAATCAGTCAAGAATCGTTAATTCATATCAAATTTAGTTTAATTAACTTAACTTAATTAATTACTTAAGAATAAACCATTTTATCCTGCTTAATTAATCACTAATTAATCAACTTATTAAATTTATTAATTACTTCTTAATTACTCACTTAATTAATTATTTCTTAATTATTAACTAACAACCTTAATTATTTATTAGATAAACTTAATTACCCATTTATTAATCACTAGTTATTTAATTAACCATTAATTACCAATTAGTTAATTATTAATCCTCAATTAATTACTCAATTATTTAACCACTATTTATTTATTAATTAACTTTAAGTAGTTAATTAAATTCTTAAGTTCAAATTGATTAAACACAAAATTACTAATATCAATCTTTAATTACAAATTTATTTAATCTTAAATTATTTATCTAATAACAAGTATAAGTTAATTTACTTTCTTAATTATCTTTCAATTTAAATTAATTATTAATCTTACATTTGTAAATCTCTCTTAATAAATTTTAAAATCTTAACTTACAACTTGCCAACATTATTTATTTTATTATTATTAAACTTGTTTAACATTTTAACTTGAAAGTGATTAGGCTAATTCCCTTGAAAATGACAACCTAGGTAAATACCCTGTTTACTTGAGTAGCAACCCGAGCTTCCCTAACCTTTTCCCGAGTCCCCCTCTCTTCTCATCGCATACGCCCTTCTTCTACTCTTTCTTCTTCTCTTTTATTTTTTATTTTTTTAGCTAAGTTAAAACTGCAGTTATATGACCCAACTCACGCGTCAGAGTAACCCGAAGCATCCTCCCCATTTTTTCGAGTAATAACTCACGACGACCACCATTCAAAGTCGCCCACACTCATACGCCACCGTGCATGTGCAAGGCGCTTCGCCAACGTTCTGGCGAACCACGTCGCCTCCGGCAAGTCATGAAATGACGTCACACTCGATAGCAAAACTCAATTCAACACGAAAAATTCGAAATCAAAATATACTCATTTGTTCGAACTGCAACTCGACTCCACCGAACAAAATCGTCTCGACCTACTAACGCCGACCACCAGTGGCGACGCGATTCAGCCCACACCTCGTCGTTTCCCTCCTCTAACATCCGTAGAAGCTCGTGCCGCTCGATGTCCCATGGTGACGAAATTACTTCGTTTACAGACCACAGAAAACTCGAACCCAAAACTCTATATTCGTTTCGCCCCAAAAATTCTTGCATTAGAAATTTTTTATAACATTTTTCCTATATTCGAGAATCATCAAACTAGCTTCTCAACAAATTTCAGCATCTAATATTTGTTAAACAAACGGAAATTGATAAAATGGATTTTTAGTTCATTTAAAAACTACACCTTGTACACTTATCTAAAAATCATCATTCTTGTTTTAAAAATCTTACTTTTCTATGTTTATTCAAGATATGAAATCAAATCAACAATTTAAAATATTCGAATTTTACACATTGATTCCTTTTTACTGTAAACTTGAACATACAGTATCTATGTTACCACTGTCAACCTTCAAAACAAAATTCCAAGTCCTGATTTTAGTTTAAACAAACTTATTTGGTTAAATTCCTAAGTTTTAAAATGTTTATATGGAGAAGTATTAGTTTTGTCCACATTTCTTTGCTCAGAAACTTGTAATACTAAAGAACAAGCCATATAAATTTCCAGTGCAAACAGAAAATACACAAAATTGTTTGTTTAAACTATACAGCAAGCACATACCATTCAAAAAGCAAATACACAAGTTTATATTAGGAAAACGGTATGTTTACTCACTTGAATTACTGTTGAAACAGAGAATAATTGTTGTGTTGAAGAGCTGCAGTTCTGAGTTTAAATCCCTGTAAATCTGTTTTGCCTTGTTGAATGAAGTTGAGTTTGTAAATATGATGTTTATTTTTTTCCTTTTCTCAGGGTTGCTTCTCAGGTTTGCTAAGTTTTATGAACGAGTTAAAATAGGATGATGTATATATAGGAACAGCTTTGAACAGTGGTAGGCTACAACTGGTACAGCTTCAACTTGTTTTGATCAAATTTTGTGTTTAATTACTGTACATTTGAAGTGATATTGTATTTCGACTGGCCTTATATTTGTATTGAGATTATTTCTTTTGTAATTTCAAATGACAAATGTTGTGCTAGCATTTAATGCATATGTCTTCTTATATGTTTACACATAATTATGATTTACTGATATTTATTTTATTTTGTTTATTTGTACAAAGATATTTTGCATATTATGTGAATAATTTGTCTTCTTCTTGCATTACACATATGTATTACACAGCAACATATGTGTTATTATTATTTTTTTCTTATTTCTTGGCATATACATATTGTTATAGTACATATATTACTTGCATGATCTGCTTTCTACCCTATGCTTCTATAAAGTTATTTTATTCCAAAAATTATCTTATGTTCATTTCATATGTTACAAAACTATCAATTTATTTTATATATTTACTTCTATTTTAAACTTAAACTATCAAGTACTTTATTTACTTATTTATTTTTATACTTATATTAATATTATAGTTTTCTTATGTTTATATATTTATGTTTTATACTTATGTTTAACATTTATAAGATTTATTTTATTTTAATTATATAAGTTGTTGTTAACATAACTTCTTAGTTTTTTTTTTGTAATTTAATTTTCAAACATTTGATTTATAACATATATTTATATTTACATATTTTATATCTATATTTAGATCTTATATTTATATTTAATTTTGATAGTATTGTTTATTTTAAACATTATTATTTAGATTACATTTTATATGTATTATGTCAAATGTTAATAATATAGAACCTTTAATTTAATTGAATAATACAGATTTTATTATAAATATTTTTAAAAGATTCTGTTTTAAATTTTTAAATCAAAGTTTCCTTCACAAAACATATATATACATATATAACTGATAAATATCCAAAGAGCTTATCAGTTTATAAAATGAAAAGCTTGTATTTTATTTGAATTAGATTACATATTTATTATAATAATATTGCCAAAATTCCGGCTCGTTACATTCCTCCCCTCTTAAAAGAATTTCGCCCCCGAAATTTAAAACAAAAGTTAAAAAAGCTTTTATATTAAGAATCCAAACATACATATCATCCATACACTAACCAATGATCAAACAGTTTGTCCTAACAAACATCACTAGCTATCCGGACTCAAATCCGGATAGGCTTTTCTAAAACTATCCAGAGTTTCCCAGGTGCCATCTCTGGGATCCTCGCTCCACTACACTTTGACGAGCTTCACTACTTTGCTCCTGAGTTGCTTCTCGTCTTGATCCACAATCCGAACAGGGTTCTTGACCACAGTCAAGTTTGGTTCTACTTCCAAATCTTCCTCGACTACTGGTTCTACAACCAGTGGTGGGTATGAACAAATTTCCTTAGATGGGATACATGTAATACATTATGAATCCTAGACATCCGTTCTGGAAATTCAATTCTGTAAGCTACAGTTCCAATTCTTTTCAACACTTGGAATGGTCCTATATATCTTGGGGCAAGTTTTCCCGTCTTTCCGAATCTTATAGCACCTTTGATCGGGGAAACTTTGACAAAGACTAAATCTTCGATCTCAAATTCTAATGGTCTTCGCCTTTTATCAGCATATTTCTTCTAACGATCCTGAGCGGCTTTCATCCTTTTCTTGATAAGCTCAACTTTCAAAGAAGGTTCTCGAATTAGATCGTGTCCGAGCGCAAGACGATATTTTGACTCTATCCAATAGGATGGGGATCTACACGGTCTTCCATATAAAGCTTCATAAGGAGCCATCGTAATACTTGCCTGGTAACTGTTATTATAAGAGAATACCACTAGATGAAGATGGTCTTCCGACGATCCACCAAGATCCAAAACACAAGCCTGCAGCATATCCTCAAGAATACGATTAAGCCTTTCCGACTGTCCGTCTGTCTAAGGATGATAAGCTATACTTAATCTCAAACTCGTTCCCATTGCTGATTGCAGAGCCTCCTAAATTTGCCGGTGAAAATAGGATCACGATCACTTACTATACTGACTGGAACGCCATGCAATCTGATTATCTCCCTCAAGAAAATCTCTGCGAGAGAAGCTACAGTACGAGTTGCCTTAACCGGTATAAAATACGCGCTCTCAGTTAAACGGTCCACAATAACCCATATTCCTTCATTTACTTTCTTGGTTCTAGGCAAACCATCGATGAAATCCATCGAAATCATTTTCCACTTCCAATCTGGAACTTCCAAAGACTGCAATAATCCAGTTGACTTATGTTGATCTCCTATAACTTGTTGGCAGATGGCACAACTATTCACGAATCTAGCAATATCTTTCTTCATATTCGGCCACCAAAAAACTCTTCTCACATCTTTATACATCTTTGAGATTCCCAGGTGAATATTTAATTTAGAACGATGACTCTCTGATGACACCTCCTGCCTTAGATCCCTATCATTCGGAACACAAATCCTCCCGTTAATCCTTAATGTTCCTTGGCCATCAATTTCAAAACTGGGACACTGACCCTTCCTAAATCTTTTGATGATTCTTCTCAACATCTTATCAGATGCTTGCTTTCTTGAAATCCTTTCAATAAGAGATGGAACAACTTCCAAAAGAGACAGGACTGCATTCCTGCTAAGAGCATCAGCTACAACATTTGCCTTACCCAGGGTATACAGAATATCCAAATCATAAGATGCTAGAAATTCAACCCACCGGTGTTGTCTCATATTAAGATCCTTTTGAGAGAAGAGATATTTCAACGGTTTGTGATCCGTGAATAACTCAAATTTCTCTCCCTAAAGGTAATGTCTTCAAATATTCAAAGCAAAAACAATGGCTAACAATTCTAGATCGTGCATAGCACAATTCCTTTCATGTGGCTTCAATTGCTGACTCGCATACGCAATAACTCTTCCATTCTGCATCAAAAATGCTCCCAGTCCAACTATACAAGCATCAGTATAAACCTCGAATTTTCTCTTCCCATCCGGAATAATAAGCACTGGTGCACTGGTTAGCCTCGTCTTCAATTCCTGAAAAACTTCTTCACACTGGGGTGTCCACTTGAATTTAGCTCCTTTCCTAGTCAGCTTAGTCAGATGTGAAGAAATCAGGGAATAGTCCTTGATAAACTTTCTGTAGTAGCCAGCCAATCCCAGAAAACTGCGAACTTCAGTCGGCGTCTCTGGCTGCTTCCATTCCAGAATAGTTTCAACTTTCACTGGATCCACAGAGATACGTTCACCAGAAACAATGTGCCCTAAAATTTGACTTCCGATTTCCAGAAATGGCACTTATAGAACTTTGCCTTCAAAACATGCCTCCTCAGAGTCTCCAACACAATTCTCAAATGCTGCCTGTGCTCTTCTACCTACTTAGAGCAGACCAAGATATCATCAATGAATACCAGAACGAACTTATTTATTACATCCCTAAAGACTCGGTTCATCAGGTCAACAAAGTAGGCAGGAACGTTGGTTAACCCAAAAGGCATAACCAACCACTCATAGAAACAATTTGGTCCCCTAAATGCAGTCAAGGGAATACTGTCCTCAGCTACCCTCAACTGATGGAAACCTGAAGCTAAATCCAATTGAGAAAAGACAGAAGTTACATGCAACTGGTAAAAGAGATCATCAATACGAGGAAGAGGATATTTATTACGGATAGTCACCTTGTTCAATTCTCTATAATCGACACAGAACCTTAGAGATCCATCCGATTTGGTGACAAACACCGTAGCAGAGCCCCAACAAGAAAAACTGGGCCTAATCAGAGTCTGCTTAACTAACTCATCCCTCTCCCTAGGAGCCATTCTCCTTCTATGTTGAATCATCGGCACTGCTCTTAGAATCAAATCAATGCGAAAATCTATTTCTCGATGTGGAGGCAAACACTTAACTTCCTCAAACACGTCAGGAAAATCTTGGGCCACATCGATATCTTCAACCGTCTCTTAAGAAGTCTCGACTCCATGCAAAAGACTACTCAAGTGAATTCCAGAATTATCACACGACACTCTGGCGATTCTACCCAAATCAATTTCCAACGAAACCGTTCTCTCGTCATAATTTAGGACTGCTCTATACTTATCAAGCCAATCCATCCCCAATATAAGGTCAAATCCCTTAAAATTTAACACATAAGGGTCATAAGAAAAACTATGGGATAGATAGGAAATCTTCAAGTCCTTATAGATCATATCTAATTTGGTTAACCCTCCTATAGGATTAGATACAAAGATGGGACAGTTTACTATACTAGGGGTAAGAAAGAACTTCTCTACAGATTCAGAGAAATAAAACTCAAAGAAGCACTCGAATCAAACAAAACATTAATATACTTGCCATTTAAAGTAATATACCTTCCAATACTCCCTTGCCTTTAGATGAAGTAGATGGTGCACCTTCCAAAGCAAATACTTTATTCTGCTGAGCTTTATGAAGAAGCGGACAATCCTTGATCATATGACCTGGTTGGTGACAATTGAAGCATAGAGATCTTTGAACCAAAGCTGAACCCGGTCCACTATGATGCGGTTGCTGCTGGTGTTGCTGAAATCCTTTCCTAGGACACTTATTCGCCAAGTGACCTTCTTGTTGCTATATATAGCATTTGCGAGGTCCATTATTATTTCCAGGCTTCTTCTTGTTCAGCTTCCTCCAATTGGGATTGAACTTCCTTTTATTCGAATTAGCAAAATTCCCTCCCGATGCTGCCGCTAATGCCACTGATTTCTTGTTCATCAAATTCTCATATCTCAGTGCCATATCAATTAAATCAACAAAAGATCCTTTCAAGAGCACCGTCATCTTTTCATGAAATTCAGGCCTCAATCCTTACACAAACATTTCTTTCTTTTTAAGGGGAGTATCTATAAGCCCTGATCCATAGTAAGAAGTTCATTGAATTTGGTCTCATGAAATCCTGGTACAAACGAGTATTCCCTGCTATTGGCGTAAATTTCTCCTCAAATAGCTCTTTAAATCCGTCCCATGAAATGTCTTCCTCAAAGATATTTGTTGCTACCGTTGCATCCCAACAGGCTGCTGCGCCTCCCTGCAATTGCCACGATGCCATTTCCCTCTTCCGCTCCTCAGACAACTTCATACTTTTAAAGATGCGCTCACAAAAGAGTAGCCAAGCTTGAACTTCAATTATCGATTTTGACCCGTTAAATGGTTTTCCTCCAAGGTTGATGAAGTCTTTGCATAAAGCGGCAAAACTAACCTGAGGCGGTACTGGATCTACAGCCTCACTACCAGTTTGACTTCGTCCATTATCAGTCGAGGTGCTGCCCCTACCTCTGCCTCTTCTTCTAGAACTCATGTTGGACACCTGGACAGGTAGCTGAACAAATTTAGATAGGTATATAATTATATGAAAATAAAATTACGCACTCTCAAGATAAATATAACTCCAGAGCCTAGGTATTATCTCAACTTAAGCTCTGATACCAGCTGTGACGACCCACCTTTCTAACCACAAAACGATGCATCATCAATAAGAAAAGAAAGGGATAGTAATAGAAAAGATAGAAAGAAAGAATAACAACATCAGAATCTCACAGCAGAATGGAACAAAATATAATACATCACATAACTATTACATAGTTTTTACATATATCAGAGTTACACAACATCATACAACAAGACAGTCATATACATATCTGTCACTACATACATCCAAAATACAACATACATCAACTACACAGCAGAACTATATGGATAGATACATACGTCTGGGCTTCAGCTCCAAGCTCCTCTAGAATTCAACAATCCAAAAACCTATCACTTAGACACTCAAAAAAATTTGAGTACCCAAGGGTTTATGAAAAACAAAATATAAACTCCAGGTCAGACATGGGTCTGGTGTGAATAAAGGGGTTAAATTGTTTAACTTTGAAAATCATTTGAAAATAAAGGTATCACGTAAGACTTCCCACACATAAACACGGGTAAGTTTTTACCTTATGCTAACCAAATTTTTTTATAGGAAATCCAGTGATATTATAATAGTGTCTAGGGTTTTCAAGTAAATAGAAAATAGCCGAAATTGTTACATATATTAAATTCTAGCTATTAGCCACAAAAGTGGGTAATACAAATCAAAATCGTAGGGTCTCGTAGGGAAAATGGGTTTCCATCAATGGTAAGGCTACTGGGGTACCGCCCGTCATAGTACGGGGCCTAGATCACCGTACCGAGGATCACTCCCGACCTCCTACAACACAAGGCCGGAACCATTCCTTACTGAACAGTCCCGAACAAGATAACCCCGCAGTTGTGGCCAACAACTACCCACACAACCGAAATAAAGGGACATCTAAAAAGGGGTATATCTCGTCCTGCTTGGGTGCTACCCACCTAACCTTGCTGCACATCCCATGTTTTAGCCATTCCTGGTTGATGAGGATTGAGGCTGCGATTACCTTAGAGAACATATCTCTTAGAATGCTCATCATCCGCCTGAACGATGTGCTGAAAGCATTCAATCCATACAAGTTTGTTCCGGGTTCAAAGGAAACCGAAGGCATTATCTCGTTACACTCATTTTGGAACACCCTCAGAGTTAACGACAATAACCCTTACATTGTGAAACACCATCTTGACCTTCACATGAGATGTCACGACCTATCGTTTAATTTAGATCGATGTGGTTTTCAGATAATCAAATTAACATACGATCCCCATCTCATCGAAATCCAAACGCCATTTTAGAGGCCAAGTTGTTTAATATATTAAACAATTTAATTCAACACTTGGAATTCAAATAACAGTTATCACAGATAAATCATACACAGTCATCATAGATATATCAATACATATCATAGAGTATCATAGAATATCACCAAATAGATATCATAATCAATCAGTCAAGAATCATTAATTCATATCAAATTTAGTTTAATTAACTTAACTTAATTAATTACTTAAGAATAAGCCATTTTATCCTGCTTAATTAATCACTAGTTAATCAACTCATTAAATTTATTAGTTACTTCTTAATTGCTCACTTAATTAATTATTTATTAATTATTAATTAATAATCTTAATTATTTATTAAATAAGCTTAATTACCCATTTATTAATCACTAATTATTTAATTAACCATTAATTACCAACTAATTAATTATTAATCCTCAATTAATTACTCAATTATTTAACCACTATTTATTTATTAATTAACTTTAAATAGTTAATTAAATTCTTAAGATCAAATTGATTCAACACAAAATTATTAATATCAATCTTTAATTACAAATTTATTTAATCTTAAATTATTTATTTAATTACAAGTATAAATTAATTTATATTTTTAATTAACTTTCAATTTAATTTAATTATTAATCTTACATTTGTAAATCTCTCTTAATAAATTTTTAAATCTTAACTTACAACTTGCCAACATTATTTATTTTATTAACATTAAACTTGTTTAACATTTTAACTTGAAAGTGATTATGCTAATTCCCTTGAAAATTACAACCTAGCAAATACCCTGTTTACTCGAGTAGCAACCCGAGCTTCCCTAACCTTTTCCCGAGTCCCCCTCTCTTCTCATCGCATACGCTCTTCTTCTACTCTTTCTTCTTCTCTTTTTATTTTTTATTTTTTTAGCTAAGTTAAAACTGCAGTTATACGACCCTACTCATGCAATAGAGTAACCCGAAGCATCCTCCTCATTTTCTCGAGTAATAACTCGCGGCGACCATCATTCGAAGTCGCTGACACTCATACGCCACCGTGCACGTGCACGGCGCTTCGCCAATGTTCTGGCGAACCACGCCGCCTCTGGCAAGTCACGAAATGACCTCATACTCGATAGCAAAACTTAATTCAACACGAAAAATTCGAATCAAAATATACTCATTTGTTCGATCTGCAAATGGACTCCACCGAACAAAATCATCTCGACCTACTAACGTCGACCACCAGTGGCGACGCGGTTCAGCCCACCCCTCGCCGTTTCCCTCCTCTACCATCTCCTAGAAGCTCGTGTAGCTCGATCGTCCCATGGTGACGAAATTACTTCGTTTACAGACCATAGAAAACTCGAACCCAAAACCCTATATTCGTTTCGCCCCAAAAATTCTTGCATTATAAAATTTTTCTAACATTTTTCCTATATTCGAGAATCATCAAACTAGCTTCTCAACAAATTTCCGCATCTAATGTTTGTTAAACCAACGGAAATTGATAAAAATGCATTTTTAGTTCATTTAAAACTGCACCTTGTATACTTATCTAAAAGTCATCATTCTTGTTTTAAAAATCTTACTTTTCTATGTTTATTCAAGATATGAAATCAAATCAACAATTTAAAATATTCGAATTTTACATAATGATTCCTTTTTACTGTAAACTTGAACATACAGTTTGTATTTTACACTGTCAACCTTCAAAACAAAATTCCAACTCTTGATTTTAGTTTAAACAAACTTATTTGGTTAAATTCCTAAGTTTTAAAATGTTTATATGAAGAAGTATTAGTTTTCTCTACATTTCTTTGCTCAGAAACTTGAAATACTGAAGAACAAGCCATATAAATTTCCAGTGCAAACAGAATATACACAAAATTGTTTGTTTAAACTATACAACAAGCACACACCATTCAAAAAGCAAATACACAAGTTTATATTAGGAAAACAGTATGTTTACTCACTTGAATTACTGTTGAAACAGAGAATAATTGTTGTGTTGAAGAGCTGCAGTTTTGAGTTTAAATCCCTGTAAATCTGTTTTGCCTTGTTGAATGAAGTTGAGTTTGTAAATATGATGTTTATTTTTTTCTTTTCTCAGGTTTGCTTCTTTGGTTGCTAAGTTTTCTGAACGAGTAAAAATAGGATGATGTACATTGGAACAGCTTTGAACTGTGGTAGGCTACAACTGGTACAGCTTCAACTTGTTTTGATCATATTTTGTGTTTAATTACTGTACATTTGAAGTGATATTGTATTTCGGCTGGCCTTATATTTGTACTGAGATGATTTCTTTTGTAATTTGAAATGACAAATGTTGTGCTAGCATTTAATGTATATGTCTTCTTATATGTTTACACATGATTATGATTTGCTAATTTTTATTTTATTTTATTTATTTATACAAAGATATTTTGCATATTATGTGAATAATTTGTCTTCTTCTTGCATTACACATATGTATTACACAACAACATACGTGTTATTATTATTATTTTCTTATTTCTTGGCATATACATATCGTTATAGTACATATATTACTTGCCTGATCTACTTTCCACCCTATGCTTCTATAAAATTGTTATATTCCTAGAATTATCTTATGTTCATTTCATATGTTACAAAACTATCAATTTATTTTATATATTTACTTCTATTTTAAACTTAAACTATCAAGTACTTTATTTACTTATTTATTTTTATACTTATGTTAATATTATAGTTTTCTTATGTTTATATATTTATTTTTTATACTTATGTTTAATATTTATAAGATCTATTTTATTTTAACTATATAAGTTGTTGTTAACATAACTTCTTAGTTTTGTTTTTTTTTGTAATTTAATTTTCAAACATTTGATTTATAACATATATTTTTATTTACATATTTTATATTTATATTTAGATCTTATATTTATATTTAATATTGATAGAATTGTTTATTTTAAACATTATTATTTAGATTACATTTTATATGCATTATATCAAATATTAATAATATAGAACCTTTACTTTAATTGAATAAGACATGTTTTATTATAAATATTTTTAAAAGATTCTATTTTAAATTTTTAAATCAAAATTTCCTTCACAAAACATATATATACATATATAACTGATAAATATCCAAATATCTTATCAGTTTATAAAATGAAAAGCTTGTATTTTATTTGAATTAGATTACATATTATTCTAATAATATTGCCAAAATTCCGGGTCGTTACACTTTCGTTTTCTTTGTTGATTTTGGGCCGTAGAGGTAGATTTATAGTTGTTTCGATCTAGCCGCGCAAATGAGACGCTGGAGAAATTTTTCGAAAATTTAAGTAGTTAGAATTTTTTTTGATAATTTAAAATTCGGTTTTAAATTATGATTTAAATGATTAAGGAAATAATATTAGTTGTAATCTGTGAATTGGATTGGAAATTAGTAGAGGTGATAATGTGATTTCAACAAAAATTATTTTCGGGAAGTGGTTTAAAACCGTGTGGTTTTGGGAAAATAGTTAACGTGTTTTGGACCATCTTCTAACCTGGCAATTTTGGGGGCGAAACTCTTATAAGCGGGAAGGAATGTTACGACCAAATTTTTTAAATATTTGAAATTGAAATATTTAATTGATTTTAAATATTTAAAAGTTAATTTTTAAATTGAATTTCAAATATAACCATTTATTGGATAATTGAATTATTGAATTTAATAATTGGAAAATGGGTGGAATATTAAATCTTGAGTATTAAGCTTGTTAAAAATAATTCAAAGGGTTATAAAATTTATATCAATAATAAGGAAGATAACATAAATTTTTAAATTAAATTTAAAATTTGATTTGTTCAGTTTTAAAAATATGTCATTTGAATTTACGTATAAAAATAGCCTTTCCGGGCACAGTCTTGGAATTCGACGAAACTAGTTTTATTAGTCCGTAATAGTGTATTATTATCATATTTCAAATTTCATAACTTTATGAGTTATTGTTTGGTCTTACGAGATACAAACGCGCTTAAATTTATATCGAAAATTCAATATGACGATTGGGTCCAAAAGCTATCTTCTCCATACGATCGAATTAGGACTCCAAAATATTTTCTAATACGTTCAAAATAGGGGTATAACATTATAAATTCCTAGTGGCACACCTCAATAGGAGGTCGAGAGCTACGAAAACGAGACGATGTAATTTAAATAATACACACACACACGACTTTCACTAGGCTGTCACTCCCTTCCGTCAGCCTACTTTCTATCAGCATCAACAGCTTTCTCTTAAATTCAAGTCACTGTTCATAGTCACCAACACGCTAAGGTCTTGTTCTTCCCTCCCTCATGTTTAAAACGTATGCAACAGTTCAAAGTTCGAAAACAAAGAGCAAAAGTGGTAGCTTCACAAAATATATGCTCATAGTATATTCATTTAAAAATCGCGAAACCAATTCCTAAATTCATGTTTCATCATTTTGTTCATTTTAATATGCAATTCGGAGGTTGCGGCCATGGTTTGGAAAACTCGCATGAAACTAGGGTTGGGTTATGCGAGAGTTTTAGGCGGAGTTAGGTGAACTGGAGGGAGGAGTGGTGATCGAGGTGGAGAAGCGCTCCTTTGGGAAAATTTTGGTAGCATGTGATCGAATTGGGGGAAAGCAACGTTGCTGCAGTAGTGGGTGAGAGGCGAGGTCATGCTCAAAAACTGGGTGCTGGAGAGGGACGCGAGGGTGTGAGCAGGCCGAATCTCTTGAGAATATTTTAGCAGTGAAGTCGATTAGGGGTTTTATTGAGTGGATCATGGTATCACTGATCAACGTGCACGTGCATGAAATAGGGTATCTGCGTGCATCAGGCATTGGGGAAGAAGGAAAGAAGATTGGCCGGGTAGTGATTCTTGGGCAAGGTAACGTAATTAATAAAGAAATTAGAAATTTAATTTGTTTTAATAGACTCAATTTTGTATGAATGCATAGCTCCTTCATACAAGGCCCAAAATGGAGAAACATTTTGTATTGCGATCATGGTGACCAGAGCTTCGCATTAAAACTAGTTTGGGTGGAATTGGAGCTTCTAAAAATTTAAGCTAAAATTCGAACACTGTTCGAATTAGGTCAGAACCAAGATGTTTCGGCGACTGAGAAAATGGTGAGTTAATCTCAATTAATTTTGGATTACTGCAATTAATTTTAAATAGTTCAAATTAATTATTGATTGATTGATAGAATTGATAAATTATTATCAGTTGGATGTGATATTATATATAGTAGTATATATATTGGAGTGGTTAATATTCCCGCATATATATTGCTGATGAGATCCTATGCTCCCCTCATAATAGCGGATGACCCCATATACCGCAGTATCCCTCTGGAAGTGGGATTGGTATTTATATATTGTATTAACATCTATGGATGTAAGGAAACAGGGTGGAGGGATCAAACTGGATTCCTCAAAAATGTTGTATTAAATTTCGTATATATTGATATGTGAGCTGTTTAAATAATATGTGGTATATTATGGTGCAATTGGAATTTATTGGATACTACGGTAGTTTCGTCCTAGATTTTGGTGTTTTTAAATACCAAAAATAAATGTTTAAAATTTGGAAAGGAATTTAAGGTAATAGGAAGTAAAAATATTTATAATAAAATTTTGGGTTTATTAAAAGAAATGAATTTTTGGTAAAATAAAAAGTTGACTTCAAAATTGTGCTTGATAATTTCGAAATATGGAAAATAGAGATTTTGGAATAATGCAAATAAAAGGATTTTAAATAATAAAGAAAACTTAAGTGAGATTTGTTTAAGTGTAAAATATTTCAAAATCGAGATTTAAAATAATTAGGCAAATAAAAAGTAAATTTGAAAATAAAATATGAAAATGTTATACTAGATTTTTAAATAAGGTTTTAAGTTATGTAAGGGAAGTGGAATTTGAATTACTTGGGTTTTGGAATATAGTTGGGTTATTTGAGGAATTAATTTAAAAACGGAAAGTTATTTAGAAATCGATTAAGTAAGTAAAACCGTTTTTAACGGGAAATAAGACTATGCAATTTATAAACAAGGTTTATAAATAAAGTGAAGTGATTATCAGTGGATAAATTTGAAGTTATAAATTCAAGGTGAGGATTTATAAGGAAATGGGTAAATCGGTTTAAAAATAAATGATAGATTTATTTTTGGAAATGTGAAAAGGTGATTTATGGAATTCGAACATAAATCAAATCAAGAATAAATCGAGAGAGATTTATAAATGTTAGACTAGTTATATTGGAAGTGGAAAATATATTTTATTGAAAAATTAGGGTTTTTTTAAAGTATTTTAAATTTTTAACTGGGTAATTCTAAAGGTGTTAAAAGAATATTCCAGAAAATTAACTAATTAGTGGTTTTAAATTGTTTTAAGTATATCTTAAATTATTAATTAAAATAGTTTACATGAAATAAATTATTATTTAAGGGTTAATTAATATTATTTTTTCAAAAGGACAAATTATTCAATATTTATGTTATTTTTATATAATAACTTTTGTTTTAAAAGAGTATTCGCCTAAATTTTACTCGAAAAATTATATAGGAATTTTGTAAGTATTATTTTGAAATTTTTTAAATAAAGTTTTCAGGAAGTAATGGTATACTCACATGGCAAAATCGAAGGCAGTGAGTGCCTGTTATTAAGTTTTGGATTTCTATGGGATAGAGACGTAACTATTGAGATGTGAATCTGTGGTTTGATATTATAGTGGTACTTTCTAAATTATTTTAAATATTTCTAAATACCTTTGAAATAAATAGTTATGAGTATGCTAAATTCGGTAAGAAAGTATATATCTTTGGATAAAGAGATTTAATTTATAAAAAATTAAATTAAAAAAAGATTTGGAGTTTTTCGGTGGAAAATGAAATATTTGATTGAATGATTGTTTTATTTGATAGTTAAATAACCGACTATCAAATCTGGACCAAATAATATAACTTAGAAAATATCTAGGAGAAATATGGGAAATATATGGTACAGTTAATGTTCGAGTTGTTCATTTTCAAAGGAACCGGTGTTAAGTTTATCGAGAAATATCGAACATTGTTTCGAAGAGACCAGGATCGGATAAGTTATCCGAAAACCACTTCGATCCAACGAGTATGTTTTCGATATGAAAACAAGAGCATGGATTCGAAGATGGAGCAGCGAAATACAAGGGCTAATCGCTACTAATCCTAAGGATTATTCCAAATTGGATGTTGTGGGAATAGTGCCTTCGGTTCCGTTCGGACCCATAACGGATTTGTATGGCTGAATACTATTGGTACATTGTCATTAGAGGACAGTGAGCATTCTAAATGAAAATTCTTTAAAAAGGTAATCATAACCTCTAGCCTCATCAACCGGGAACGACTGAAAAGCAGGGGAGATGCGGCAAGGCTAAGTGGGTCGTACCCAATTAGGGTATGTTTATCACCTTTCTAGATACCTTAGGATATTATTGCTACGGTACATTGAAGGAGCTCGAAAAAAGGTTGGAACACCCGGGGTGATAGCATATTCGGTCTATCCATGTTAGGGGTAGTCTGGTCTTGTGTTGTAGGGGATCCCGGCATGGTCCTTAGTAAGATGTTTCTAGACGTGTAGTGCGACAGGTGATACCCCAGTGCTTAGTCATTTGTATGGAATCCATTCTCCAATACATGCCTTTATGATTTTGGTTGTAGAGCCTAGTATGCTGGAATTTAATTAATGTAACAATTTCAACTATTTGAATAAGTATTTGTACCTAGACACTATTATAATATCATAGGATTTGATATGAAATTTTTTTGGTTATCGTAAGGTAAAAACCCATCGTGTTATGTGTGGCGTGGTCTTATGAGATACCTTTGATCTTAAAAGGATTTTGAAAACCTAATAATTCAAATTGAGTGTGTTTTCTCACGCTACTTTTCCAGACTAACTCGAGCGCTATTTTATTATAATGCTTGGATCAGACCGAGCATTATAGATACGGGATAGGATGCTATGGAGCTCAGGAGATGAGTTGGATGACAAAGACGTATTACACGTATCTAATTTATATTCCCCTGTGTATTGTAGGTGGTATACTTAGCATTTGTGAGGACAAGTTATTATAGCTGTCTGGTATTGTGTTATTGATGTGTTGTACTCTGATGAAGTGATATGTAAGTAACAGTAATAGTTTCTTTTTGTATAAGGATATGTTATTATCTATTGTATGTTTTCTCACCACAATTGTGAGATTTTGTGTTGTTATTTCTATTTTCTTATTTTTACCTAATGACCTGGTATTTTCAACATTCGATTGCTCGGCATGTAATACAGTTGACGTATTGATGTCGATTTTCGAAGGTCGAAATTCCATGCCGTCACAGTAAGAGATGCCAAAGGAGGGGCCACGAAGCCAAAGATTATAGGGTGAGTCTGAAGAAGGAAGCCTTTAAAGGAAAGTGCTTTAACTGCCACGAGGAAGAGCATCACAAAAATAAATGTCCCAAGATGGATAAGGAAGGACCAAGCGGACAGGCCTACGCTATTGAAGCTATCTCTATTGCCAGTAACCCACCAAGGGACCAAGAAAAAGCATCTTTAGAAGGCATAACTCCTATTTTTTAGGTTACTATTCGTACCATATTTGATTTGAGGGCATCACATTCCTTTATAGCTGGGTTGTAGTAAATTCCTTAAAACTTAAAACCTAGATGGTCAACAGCCAATAGAGGTTCCTAATCCCATTAAGGGTTCGACCCATCTTTCTCTTATTTGCAAAGAACTAGGTTAGACATATGCGACGTCGCTTACATATGCACGTGTACATTCTAAATTTCGGAGGGTATGTCATATCTTGGATTTGGATTGGCTTCCATATTATGGAGCCATTCTTGACTGTGACAAAAGGGTATTATGATTAAGGAGTCGTCAAGGTCGTGACTTAGAAGTTCTTTGTACACCCAAAGCTTTAGTTGAGTTAATCCATTTATACTCACTAAGTCTATCTATTGATCGAGAACCATTATCTGTACCCGTACTTTGTGAAGTTTTTGATGTCTTCAGGGAGGTCTCGGGTCTCTCACCCATAGGGAGATTGAGTTCCGAATGGATTTGGAAAAAGACGCAAGACCCATTGCTCTACCTTTGACACATATGGCACCCAAAGAAAGAAGGGAATTGAAAAAGTAAATCTCAGAGCTATTGAAGAAAGGATTCATCCATAGGAGTAACTCTGAGTGGGGAGCCCTTAACTTTTTCTACCATGGTAGATGGTTCTTTAAGACATTGCATCGATTATAGGGATTTAAACTAGTTGACAAGGAAAAATAGGTATCCTCTACCTATAATAGATGATTTTTTCGACCAACTTATAGGAGCTAAAGTCTTTTCCCAATTAGACTTTGCAATAGCATTCCATCAGTTAAGGATTGTAGAGGAAAGCAAGTTGAAGATCGCATTCCATCTGCAAAATGGACTCTATGAGTGGAAAGCAATGCCTTTTGGGTTGTCAAATTCCCCGGCATATTTTGTGAACTTGATAAGTAAGATATCTAGAGGGCAACTTAATAAAATTGTGGTGGTGTTTGTTGATGATATCTTGGTTTTCTCCAAAGGCAAGGAGCATGAGGACCATCTTAGGGAGGTATTAGAGACCATGAGAAGCAACCAACTCAAAGCTAAGTTTTCTAAATACCACTTTTGAAAAAATGAAGTTAGGTTCCTTAGGCATATTGTTTCAGAGAACGAATTAGCGGTGGACCTTACAAAAGAAGTTATCCAAGGATGGAAAGTTCCTAGTAATGCATCGGAGGTTGGAAGCTTTTTAGGGTTAGCAGGCTACCATACGAAGTTCGTCAAGAGCTTTGCACAAATAGAAGCCCTTTTAACTCAATTAACTAAGAAGAATGTAATCTTTGTTTGTGATAATAAGTGCACCAAGGCATTTAAGAAGCTTAAGGAGTTATTTACTAATGCACATGTGCTCACTATTGCAGATGGAGGCAAGCTGTTACGATTTTAACGGATGCATGTGTCATAGGATTAGGAGCAGTTCTCATGCAAAAAGGGAAGGTAGTTTCCTATGTTAGTGGACAGCTAATAGATCATGAGAAGACGTATCCAATGCATGATTTAGAATTGGCAGCCATTGTTTTACCTTAAAGATATGGAGACATTATCTCTTGAGGGAACGGTTTGAGCTATTTACTGATCATAAATCACTAAAATACTTATTTTTCCAAAAAATATTTGAATTTTAAGTAGCAAAGATGGATGGAGTATATAGCATCCTTTGACTTCAGTATTTAATATACCCTAAGAAAAGGGAACATTATCACCGATACCCTTAGTAGAATACACGCTGCCCTAGGTTCGATATATGAATGGAGGCAGTTTGAGTTTCTCTCGAAATTTAACCATCAAATATCAATAGAACCCTTCCAAAGTTTTCTATCAGTCATTGATGTTAGACCTGCCTTGATGGATTGTATAGGCCACGAACAAGTAAAAGTCAAGGGGTTAGTAGAGATTTTGGAAAAATCAAGGAAAGGAGAGCATTTTCCCCATGCTAGGAAATAAATAGGTGATGAGAGGGGATATATGAGAAGAGATGAACATATTTGCATCCCAAAGATTGATGAGTTGATGAGAGATGTGTATATGGAGTGTCACCAATTGAGGATGACCATTCATCTTGGAGAAGATAAGATGTACAAGGACATCAAGAGAATTTTCTTTTGGAATGGAATGAAGAGGAGCGTAGCTAAGTTTGCTGTTAAGTGTTTGAATGCCAAAAAATAAAAGCTGAGTAGAGGAAGCCCAGTGGATTATTATTACCTTTGGAAATTCTGATTTGGAAATAGGAGTATATTTTAATGGATTTTGTGGAAGAATTTCCTAAAAGTTAAAAAGACAATGAGGCTATTTAGGTTGTTGTTGATAGACTCACCAAGAGTGCTCATTTTGTTCCGATTAGAAGAAATAGGACTGGCACATCTTTCGCCCAGATTTATATTAAAGAGGTTGTTCATCTACATGGAATTTCAGTAAGCATAGTTAGTGATGGAGACCTCTTGTTTACCAGCGAATTTTAAAGGAGTCTACAGACAACTTTGTGAACTTCTTTAAACCTTAGCACGACAGATCACCATCAAATTGACGGACAAACAGAGAGGGTGAATAGAATTTTGAAAGACTTGTTGAGAGCTTGTATGGATTTCAAGGAAATTGGGAGTAGCATCTACCGTTGGTTGAGTTAGCGTGTAATAATCGCCATCAAACCACGATTGGTATGGCCCCTTTCGAAACACTTTATGTAGGATCAATTTCACCCTAGAGGTGGGGTGAATAGGGTGATACTATTAATTATAAAAATTATTGCGGAAGTTTATAAAAATAATTGCAACATGAATATATCAAAATTATAGCATCATAAATAATAGCAGAATAATAAAAGCAGAAAATAGAACACACGGATTTACCTAGCTTTGGCAAAACCCTACCTACGTGCTTCCCCCAAGGTTTCTCCTAGAAATTAAGTAGTCGGACGCTTACACACGTAAACACGCGACACCCGCTATCGATTAACCTAACTCTACGCTCAAAACTCAGCCACAACTCAGCCACTAAGTTGCGAATTCTCGAACTACACCATAGTAGTTCGTCCCTAGTCACACGACAAGAATTTACACAAGTTTAAAAATAAAAATACAAATTAAAACAATTTAAAGAAAACAAAAACCCTAATACATAGAATAAAGGCCTCTAACTCTTTATAATGACCGGCCCAAATTAAAAGTAATAAGTCCACTTTTCTTTTTTATTATTTCGGCATGATCTTCTTCTTTGTGACAAGTTACTCATTCGCTCCTCTATGCGAAAATTAGGGATTTTGTAATTCTTTGAAGTCACTGCTTTCAGTTATAGATTAAATGATGCTTCATTTGCTTTCTTTGATTGATTTCTCGGCTGCTTCAAAATTTGACGAGCGCCTTCACTTGGTTGAAAATTTGGTACATGAAGTTCCTTTTCGATTTCGATTAAGCTCGACTTTTTGGTTCGAGTTTATTGATTTATCATTCTCGTTTTGCTAGAACTCGAATGGATTATTGTCGATGATGTTTAAGGTTTTATATAGGGTTTGAATCCCTTTATTTTCGTTTGAATATATTATTTGAATTCGTCTGATAATTTTGCTCCGGCCGTTCGATGTTGCTTGATCGTTGATGATTTTTTTGAATTTGTCACTTCGTATGCTTTTATTATCTTGATTAACACAACTTTGATTTTGACATGTTCGATTTCCTTGGCTATCACGGCTATGTGAATATGAACTTGGATTTTGTTCCGTTATTTATGCTGTTGACTTTGCCCATTTGTGTTAAACTGGATTTGTTCGATTTTTACTATGTATTTTCTTTCATTTCGGCCATTTGAAACTGCTGTAACATTTACTTGTACTGTTACAATTTTTTAACTGCAAATTGGCTTCGACTTGATTTGAATCTACTACCATATGTTGCATCACTCTATGAATGTGCGCAGTGTTGTTTTGATATTGACTTCGGTTGTCTATACTGTGCACTGCTTCCGTGTTGCCTCGAGTACATGTATATTGTTACTGCATTTGCTTGTATACTTCACTTACTCCTCTGGCCTGATTTAATTTTAGTTGTTGAGTTGTAAGTATGCCTGAAGTCTTGATACATTGTAGCCTTCATAATCACTTGAATTTTCACACTACCTATATGTATACATGTTATTTCACACATGTATATGTGTATGTTTGCTTTGGGTTTCACCGTGCTTTCTCTGGACCTCATGTATGTGATGCATGTTGAAATTAGCTTGGTTGCGTATATGCCATTATTGTCATATGTTCATATTACCTATTGATCTGCATCACTAGATTCGAAGTCTGGTCTAGTATACATGTGAGTTTGGTTAAGTTGTTGTTGTTGATTTGCTTCACCATTGACTGTTACATTATGTTCATGTATATTTGGGTCTAGTTCAAACTGCTGTGTTTGTTAACTTAGTCTGTGCAGTCTTTATGTGTATGGACATCACTTTTGCACTGTGTATGTTGACATTACTTTGTGCATCTCTCTGTTGCATACCTCTGCATGTCACTTGTCTTTGCTATTGAGGCTACTGCACCATGTAGTCTTGCTTGCATATATGTATCAGTGTTGCATTTTCTTGTAGTATTGTGAAATGTTGGGTCTGTTCTTTGTTTCACTGGTACATATGCTTATGCCTTCATTCCCAGTTGAATTTTGAACTTAAATTTGGATTGAACACGTGTTGAATCCATCTAATAGCTCGTGTTTGATCTTGTACTAATATCATGACTTTATTTGTATTTCACTTGAGTTGAACCCGGCTTTTAAATTGGGTTTGACCTTATGCTCATCTATCCCTGCAATTTTATCAAGTGTATATCGGTGTGCACGGCCTTATGGCATGTACAGTGATACACTATGCACGTCACAAGCTATTCGTGTATGATGAATTCAAATTTAAATGATGACGAACAACCCAAATAACTATGGTAAATAATATTTTCAAACCACATATTTATTTTTCAATTTTACTACGTCAGTGTTTATTTTGTAGATAGCTCGGATGTTGGACTCAATTGGAATAGAGTTAAAGATAAATACGAGTGATTGAGTGATATGTAGTGAGGTGCAAATGTAAATTGAAAATTATAATGTAATCAAATTTGTATTGTAACTGAAATTATGTGTAAATAGCAAGAGCTCAACTTTACACTATTCATAATTGTAATAAAATATCTGTTTAAATAAAATATCTGCTTGAATTTAAATTCTGTATTTTTATTTTATTCAGAAAATATTTATTTAATTATGTGAAAAATAAAATAATACATTAACAAATACATTTAAATGAATATATATATATATATATATATGTTTATTATCATCAAACAAAAATCATATACTCGCATATTCAACAATCTCCCCCTTTTGATGATAACAAACATATATTTAAGATTTTGAATTATTAAATGTATTTGATTATTCAATTTACTCCCCGTATTTGAATGCTTCCTCTCTACAAAAGCTCCCCCTTTATGTATGCATGAAAATAAATAAAAATATGCACATGAACCTAGATGCAAATAGAAAATATTTGACCTTTATTTGCCAAAATCTTAACTTTCCTCTCCCCCTTTTGTTATCAGCAAAAGAGTAACAGTGTTAGGAAAATAGAGATAAAGTGATTGACATTAATATAATATAAATACCCAATCGAGTAAAAATATAAAATTTCAACAAAAAATTCATAAATACTTTGTTAAGTGCACATTCCACTTTAGAATGATAGGGATGATGCAAAACCATATAGCTGTGTCTATTTATGGTATATTTATATCAGGAATTAGAATATCTACTAACCATGCATAACCGTTAGGACTTTTAAATGAGATTAGCAGCATTCCCAATTTTTTTTTTGAAAATGAACCAAAGTATCTTCTAACTACGCATAACCATGAGGACTTTTAAATGGGATTAGAATCAACTTCTCTATTTAATCAATGAATTTGATATGTGTTCCATGCATGCATAACCGTGCGGACTTTTAAATGAGCATTAAAGCACATAATCAAAAATTCCAAGTAATTTACCCATGCATAACCGTGAGGACTTTTAAATGAGAGTGAATATCTTGGATGTTTTTTATTGCTAAAAATATAATAAAATGAATGCGCATAATTTTCCGTTTAAAATACCACATATTGGCTTACTATATTGGATTTTGATAAGTGATGGTCGATAGAAATATGATAGAATTAGAGATGGTCGTGGAATTTTTACCCATCAAAAGTTTTTATAAATCTTGTTTAAATTTCTAAAGAAATTTACTAAATATACTATCTCAAGTTATAATATATGATCAATATCAACACTCATAACTTTTTCAATCACTATATATCTTTTTCGGTAATTTATAGGGAGTCAGATTAGTTAACGTAGTCATTTAAGATCAAATCCAAAAATAACTATAAAATCAACTTTTTAAAATAAGTAATCTAAAACAAGGTCAACAAAAAACGATTTTCTGAAAGGGTTTTATAAGAAAAATGTCTGCTAATTGAAAATTATTTGATATGAAAAATATACAGATATTTTCTTTGAAAATGAGATGAAGCTAATGAATGTCAACATAAATCACATTTCACTAGTAATTTTTCTACCAACTAGATTACCTGTGTAATCTGAATTTGAATGTAAGCTGCATTTGAATTTTCCTTTTGCCTAAGATTATCATTAGATTGGGTATGATAGACCGGAACATGAAGTAGTAACAAATTCCTTTAAAAAAACAGCATTCAAATGGATGAAGCCATGCAAATAAACAAATAGTGGACATAGTGACAGATCCATAAAAATATATCCACGTGTATTATGAGTAATCAACCAATAAAATATCATTAGTCCAAACAAATTTACATGAACTAGTTCAAAGATGAAAAAATGATTGGTCAACATTTTTTCTCAAATCAGAATCAAAAACAAGTACAAGTCAAATAAGAGCATATAAAATAAAAATAAGTCAGAGTCAAAATCAAACATTTATTTTACTATCATATAACTGGCTGAAATAAATCAGATTATGGTGCAGATTATCACATTTGATAAATCATTTAAGATGAATATACCTTTACCTGTTTTACCTTTACTAATAATATTTCATTGTTGCCCATTGTGATTCGTTCACCTTTGTACTAGGCTAAAGAACTTTGATTTATCGCCCGTTATCTGTCTGGAACAGCCAAAATCCAGATTTTGATACTTTTGCAAATCCAAATGCATTCCTTTTATTCACGAAGAGTTGGTTTTCTAAGAGTATATTAAATGATTTATCTATAGTGAAAAATTTCTAAGCAACCAACTCAAGTTTATTTACTTTCAATTTTAAAAGTTTATTTTCATTTATTAGCTTCGAACAACAACTAATGCTATTTTCTCTCTTTTCAAGACTCTTCATTTTCAAATCCATATTTTCCTTTTTAAGCTCTCTAATTTTGTTCCCAATTTCAAGCATCTCAGTTTCAAAGAGTTGCATTTTTTTAAATTCAATCTTTTCAAAATCACTGATTTTTTCAATCTCCTTTTCAAATTCGTGATTTAATTGAATAATTTCAGATTTTCCCAAAATCACGTTTTCTTTTTCAAGGGTTTTGAAATTTTCATTAATCTCATTTAATATCTTTTCAAAAATCACACATTTAGAAATTTCCGACTTCTTACTTTTTGCAAAATGCTGTTTTTTACAAATCAACTCAGTTTTGTTTTTCTCTCGAATTAAAATTTCGTTTTTTTTCTTTTGAAAGTTTTCATGAAGATGGGAAAATTCTTTTTCATGATTCAAACACCTTTCGCAATTAGAATTTTTCTTAATATTTTTTAACTCATCTTCCAAATCATTGTTTTTCTGATGAAGTTTAGCTTGTTTCGTTTCCAACGTATTATTTCTTAACTCAAGAGCTCTATTATTTTCAATTAATTTTTCGCATAAAATAACTAAATCATTGATTGAAAAATCACTTATCTCATCGGTTATTGAATCTTCATCACTGTTGCACTTTGTCAGTCCTGTCAAGCACGTTCCTGAGTCGATTATGGGGGATCTCTCACAGTTGTTGACTTTTGCACCATCTATTGCATCAAAGATATTCCAGATTGCATGTGCACTTTCGCAATAAGAGATAAAGTTAAAACTATCTTGATTAATATGAGAATATAGTATATGCATAGCAAGAGCATTAATCGAAGTAATTTTCTCGTTTGTTATATAACAGCCATTTTCAATAATATCCCACCATTTAATATTAACATATTTTAAATAAAATTCCATTTTTAATTTCCAATTCAAAAAATATATTCCATCAAAAATAGGAGGAATAATAACGGACCGACCCTCAGCAAAAACATTATTAAAAGAAGCCAATTTAAAATTTCGAATATGTAAAAAAATGGTTTTTGAAAAATCAAAATTTTAAAACAAAAATGGCTTTTGTTCCTAGCTCGGATACCACTTGTAGGATCGATTTCACCCTAGAGGGAGGGTGAATTGGGTGATACTATTAACTATAAAAATTATTATGGAAGTTTATAAAAAATAATTGCAACACAGATATATCAGAATTATAATAGCACAAATAATAGCAGAATAATAAAAGCAGAAAATAGAACATAAAGATTTACCCAGCTTTGGCAAAACCCTACCTACATGCTGCCTCCAAGATTTCCACTAGAAATTAAGTAGTCAGACGCCTACATACGTAAACTCGCGACACCCACTATCGACTAACCAAACTCTACGCTCAAAACTCTACCACAACTCAGCCACTGAGTTGTGAATTCTTGAACTACACCACCGTAGTTCGTCCCTAGTCAAACTAGAATTTACACAAGTTTAAAAAGAAAAATACAAATTAAAACAATTTAAAGAAAACAAAAACCCTAATATATTAAATATAGGACTTTAACTCTTTATAATAACCAGCCCAAATTAAAAATAATAAGTCCCATTTTCTTTTTTATTATTTCGGCCTAATCTTCTTCTTTGTGACAAGTTACTCATTCGTTCCTCTGTTCCAAAATTAGAGCTTTTGGAATTTTTTAAAGTCATCACTTTCAATTATAGATTGAATGATGCTTCGTTTTCTTTCTTTGATTGATTTCTCGGCTTCTTCAAAATTTGTCGAGCGCCTTCACTTGGTTGAAAAATTGGTACGTGATGTTCCTTTTCGATTTTGATTAAGCTCGACTTTTTTATCCAAGTTCATTGATTTATCGTTTTTATTTTGCTTGAACTCGAATGGATTTTTTCCGATAATGTTTAAGGGTTTATATATGGTTCAAATCCCTTTATTTCATTCGAGTATATTATTCGAATTCGTCTGATAATTTTGCTATGGTCGTTCGATGTTGCTTGGATGTTGATGATTTCTCTGACTTTGTCACTTCATATATTTCTATTAGCTTAATTAACATGGCTTTGATTTTGACATGTTCGATTTCCATGGCTATCATGGCTATGTGAATTTGAACTTGGATTTTGTTCCATTCTTTATGTTGTCGACTTTGGCCATTTGTGTTAAACTGGACTTGTTTGATTTTTGCTTTGTATTCGCTTTGACTTCGGCCATTTGAAATTGCTATAACATTCACTTGTACTATTACAATTTTTGTAACTACAAATTGACTTTGACTTGATTTGAACCTGCTACCAGATGTTGCATCACTCCATGTATGTGTGCAGTGTTGTTTTGATATTGACTCCGGTTGTCTGCACTGTGCACTGCTTCCATATTACCTCGAGTACATGTATATTATTACTGCATTTACTTGTATACTTCGCTTGCTCCTCTGGCTTGATTTCATTGTAGTTGTTGAGTTGTATGCATGCAAGTCTTGATACATTTTAGTCTTCATAGTCACTTGAATTTGCACACTGCCTATATGTATACATGTTATTTCACACATGTATATATGTATGATTTCTTTGGGTTTCACCGTGTTTGCTCTGGTCCTCATGTATCTGATGCATGTTGAAACTAGTCAGGTTGCATATATGCCATTACTGTCATGTGTACATTTTACATGTTGATATGCATCGCTTGATTCGAAATCCGGTCTGGTATACATGTGAATTTGGTTAAGTTGTTGTAGTCGAGTTGCTTCACCATTGACTGTTAAGTTATGTTCATGTACATTCGAATCTATTTCAAACTGCTGTGTTAATTATCTTGTTCTGTACAGTCTTTATGTGTATGGACATCATTTTGCACTATGTACGTTGGCACTACTTTGTGCATCTCTTTGTTGCATACCTGTGCATGTCACTTGTCTTTGCTATTGAGGCTACTGCACCATGTGGTCTTTACTTGCATATATGTGTCAATGTTGCATTTTCTTGTAGTGTTCGTGAAATGTTGGGTCTTTTCTTTATTTCACTGGTGCATGTGCTTAAGCCTTCATATCTATTTGAATTTTGAACTTATATTTGGATTGCACCTACGTTGAATCCAGCTAATAGCTCGTGTTTGGCCTTGTGCTAATATCATGACTTTATTTGTATTTCACTTAGGTTGAACCTGGATTTTGATTTGGGTTTGACGTTGTGCTCACCTGTCCCTGTAATTTTATCAAGCATATATCGATGTGCACGGCCTTATAGCGTGTACAGTGATACACTGTGCATGTCACGAGCTGTTCGTGTATGATGAATTCAAACTTAAATGATGACGAACAACCCAAATAACTTAGGAAAATTATATTTTCAAACCACATTTTATTTTACATTGCAAAAAATATTTCTTTTTCAATTTTATTACGTTAGTGCTTATTTTGCAGATAGCTCGGATGCTGGATTCAATTTGGAATAGAGTTGAAGATAAATACGAGTGAATGAGTGATATGTAGTGAGGTGCAAATGTAAATTGAAAATTGTAATTTAATCGAATTTTTATTGTGATTGAAATTGTGTGTATATAGTGAGAGCTCAACTTTATACTATTCAAAATTGTAATAAAATATCTATTTATAAAATATCTATTTATAAAATATCTATTTGAATTTATATTCTGTGTTATTTATTTTATTTAGCAACTATTTATTTAATTATGTGAAAAATAAAATTGTACATTAACAAATACATTTAAATGAATAAATATATGGTTATTATCCTAAAAAAATCATATACTCGCATATTCAACACTTTATGGGTGGCCATGCAAATTGCCTAGTTATTGGTAGGAAACCACCAACAAATGTTGCTCGACCCCTATTTGATCCATGATACCCTGGAAGAAGTAGAGTTGATCAGGGCAAAGGATGAAGATAGCGCAAGACCATCAAAAATCTTATGCGGATAAAAGAATGAAAGAACTTGAATTGAGGTTGAGGATATGGTATATTTTAAAATCTCCTATATTAGGAAATTTGTTAGTTTTGGCATGTATGGAAAATTGGCACCTAGATTTATCAAGGCACTCAGAATTCTAGAACGAATAGGAAAATCGGCATATGTGTAGAGTTTCCTGACAAGTTGGTAGGAGTCCATAATTTTTTCCACATTTCTTGCCTTAGATAATACCTTCATGACACCGTTAGAAGAGTATAGCCTGATCGGTTGGGGGATTTTAAGATGGAGCTGACATTGCCTCATGCCAACGCATGCATTATGGAGCACAGTACTAGGAGACTCCGCATAATTAAGTTCGTCCAAGTACAATGAGGGGAAAATCTAAAGGAAAGCACATGGGAGATCGAGAAGAAGATGAAGAACACTCACCCGAGTTATCACCGGTAATTTTTCTCTCCAAAATTAGGATTTTAGTTACATCACGGTTGCTAGATTGGATGGTAAGAGATGGTTGTTACACTTTTTCATAACTATTTTACACTCATATAGAAATTGTATGCATGTTTAGTATATTTTCATACATATTTACATGACATAAGTACACACTCACGCTAAGAATTGTGCTCATTTTGGCATATCTACCGTATGTAATCACATTGCACTAATGGTTGAGTAGATGGTTGTGTAGAGAACTTGATTGTATAACATGAATGTATTGTGAGTTATGTTGTTTGCCTCTTGGAAGTTTTCGAGACGAAATCCTTTTTATGGGAGGAAGAATGTAATACCTCATAAAATGAACCACAAATAAATAAAGTAAAGTAAAGTAAATATGATAAAGATTGGATATGAGAATTCTATAAAAGTTAGAATTTTACCATGAAAGTTATTCAGTTGTATTCATGGGGAAATTCAAACCTATTTCCTTATATAATATGCTAAAAATAGAGCTCAAACAAAGAAGTTATAAGCATTTGAAGTTCTTAGATGTAAAATAATTTAGTTTAAATTCAAATTCAAATAAGAAATAAAATTTAGGATTTAAATTTCAAAAATTAGCTTGAGGGCTAAGTAAATGATTAATTAAGGCTTGACGTTAAAAAGTTATTAGGGAATAAAATAATTAAACAATGTAAGTAAGGATAATCACCCCTAAATGAGATAGCGGTCGACCTGAATAGGTCAACCGATCGATCGTAGCGGTCGACCGATCGTCCAAGAGTGGTCGACAAGTCACCCATGGGCGGTCGACCGCATGGCAATGAAAGTTGCCAATGGCGGCTAGAATTTTATGTTATGTTATATTCGGTTGTATGCTGCAGATTTATCCATTTCCTACCAACCTCCATACTATGATACTGGTATGTTCCAACTCCTATAAATAGGACCCTGTCCACTGCACTTTTATTCATAATATTTTAGCGAATACGATGAAATTCTTCCATTTCTATCTCTCTAATAATAGAAACTCCATAGAAAATTCAGGTAAGGATTTAACTTATTTCTGCCTCCAATCTATTCCTATACTATTCTTCTCTATTTGTCCTAAATCTGATGAATATATATACCTCTTCCCTATTTTGTGTATATATATGTCAAAAGAGAGAGAATTTGGAAGAGATCAGAAGGTTGAAAATCCGTTTGAGTAAAGAAAAGTCTAATCTATAAGTGGAAACCTTAGTATTTCTTTTCAGGAATTGTTTAGTGTATTTCTTTTGGATTTAAATATGCCTTAGAGATTTTGGTATTTCTAAAATATAATAGATAAAATCCGCCAGATTTCCTTTTATTTCGCAATGTCAATTGTATGTTGAGATTCTCAATTCTTTACATTAATTTAATGGAATTTGTTTCGTTTACGCAATTTTTGATAATTTCATTGTCTATTCCACTTCTCTTCTTCTTTGAATTGAATTATGATCCTTCAATATAATAAGGTGTTTAGATTACAAATTCTATTCATAGTTTACATTACTTATTTTTATCTGTTTCTTTGTAAAAGAGGAGTTGCATGGAGTATGGAGTTTAGATTGCAATTCTTATTATTTAAGAAATTCCATTGAAGAAGTGTAATACACTGAGTTTCTATTTACAAGTCTGTTATTGCAGCTTTGATTATGAATATTTTTCCCTATTTTGGACATTTGAATTCCACGAAATCTTGGAAAATCAAAGAAAATGGACTTGTAATAATAATTGGTTAGGGAATTGACATTAAAAGCTAGTTTAGGGCGTAAAATCCATGCGGTTAGAAATTATTAAGTATGAATATTTATTTATTTCCATCAACATAATTGACGTATTACTATTGCATATATGGAATAAATAATTAGGTATTTATTTATATTTATTTCCTTCATTAGAAAGTAATTGTTTTGTGGTGAAAGTAAGAGGTGTTTGAAAAACCCGAGTAGAGTCGAGCGTAGTGGTGTTGCCAAGTTATAGCCGAAGTTCGGGCGAAGTTAGTTAGCATAAATGTGAGTAAACTACTTTGTTTAGATTTTTTTTTTTTGAATTTATTATGATGTGTTATTGTGGTGATAAAATGATGAGAAAATTGAATGGTTTTTTTGTTGGTCAATGGTGATTTGATGGATGTTTGCGTCTGGTGTAGAATTTGAGATTTGAACGTAATGTTGTCAAATTAGTAAGCATATAACCTTATGTTTATATATGTGTTTCATTGTGATATTAAGAGTATGGTAGTATGGATGTATGTTGTGATTTAAGAATTAAGTATGTTGAGTTTAAATAAAGTTAACAACTTTGTGTGTTGCAACGAACGTGAGATTCGATTCGAAATCAAAACTATATTTTCTTGTTTAAAAGTTTGAAAATTGTTTCAGAGTTCCTATTTTCATTTCTAAGTCTAAAAAACTTTAAAATTCATGTTTCTAAACATGAAATAGAAAAGAACAAGCAAATTTTTTTGCTTAATGTATGTTTAGGCAAACTGCGCTTATAGCGATAGTCGCTATGGAAGCAGTTTGATAAAATTTTCGATTTTCATTTTAAAATGTTTTCTTTTAGAATAGTTTTGCAAAAGTTTTCCAAACTCATTAGTAACATAACAAGAGATTAAGTTTAGGTTATTTAATAATTTATTTATTTAATAAAATAATTAAAGGTAATTAGGAGTTAATTAGTAATTAAGTAAGTGATTAGGATTAAGTAACACTTAAGGAAGGTTAATGATTAATTAGTAATTAATAAAGTTTTTCATTGGTGATTAATGAAGATAAGAAGTAATTAAATGATTAATTATTATTAATTAATTTAAGTAGATCAACTAATTATTATTTAATTGAGTGATTATTAAACTAATTTTAATTATTCAGTGTTTAACTAATAATGAATTGTTCAAATATTAACTAAGATGCATTAAGAAGTTAATTAGGACTTAACCAAGTTCATTACGTAAATTTAAGTTTAATTATGATTTATTCTTGATTTAATTATGATTAATTAAGATATAATAAGGGTTAAGTCAATTAAAAATAATTTGACCATTTCAACGATTGGTTTAAACCCAATCGGTTATATTTTAAATCAATTTTATTTTTAAGGTTAATTGATTTTAAATCAAAAGATCTCTCATCAGGACCATTAAGTAGCCAAATGAATTAAAATAGTGATTAGAAAACGTTGACATATCTTATGGGAGGTAAGTGATTTATGTTTAGCACAAATGTTGAATATCGGTAACGTGATATACACAAGGAATTTAATTTCAATAAACGAGTCATGATAACATAAGCATATAGATGTACTTATATGTACATTTTTCACCCGATTGTGGATTTACCTATATTTATAACTTTGACGTCTACATATGATTAATTGTATGTTATGTGTGAATCCCTTACATATCTGATGTTTGGTAGTACCTACGATATAAATTGGATAAGTAAACCTAAATTTAATGATCCATTGTAGTCGTTGAGCCTCCATTTGGTTTTATAAAGTAAATAATTTATTTTCTTTTGATATGGTCTACAAAGCTATTTTATTTTAAACAAATATTTAAAGAATGATTTGACAATTGGTTTGAGAAGCTTTATAAACGATTTTTGGTATTCATAAAAGTAGTTTAGAAACAGTTTTGAATGTTTATATAAAGTTTTTATAAATGGATTTGAATGTCTATAAAGGGAATTTTTGTACAAGGTTTGTTAGTTTATATAGAAGTTATATAACGAAGATTGAATAATTATAAAGAGTTACATAAATGAGTATGGAAATTGAGAATGTTTTGCAAATGGGGTTGGGTTAAAGCAAAGAGGATTTTATGGATAAATAAATTTTAAAAGGATTTATTGAAAATAATTACAACAGGAAGAGGTTTGGGTTTCTTGATGCTGAGCTTTTAAAAATGGCGGTATGCAACATCTGTTCCTCACTTTACACCGAAGGAATAGTGCTTTTAGTTATGTGTTTCTCCAGTTAAATAATGTAGTTAAATACTTCTTAGAGATTTGGTAATGGAAAATCTTACAAATTTTTTGTGAATATAATTATGTTAGAAAGATAACTATATGAATGTTTTTAAAGGGGATTTTCAAAAGAAAAGGGTTTGGATGCTTAGTGATTGCTATGGGTAATTAAATCTCTAGATTCTATTGCTATTGTTTGATAGTTAAATAACCGACTATTAGATTTGGCCTAATTTGACTTAGGATGTATGAACGTAAATTCAAGTTCCTATATAATTATTCGAATATTTACTTCCAAAATAGGGGAATGAGTCAACCGAAAATTATTTGTTGTTAGTACGGAGAGACCGAGATCAGATTTATATATCCAAAAACCACTCTGAACTAGTATGTATGTTCGAGTGGAAGACATCTTAATGATGATTGAAGATGGTGCTCTTTGAAGTGCAAGGGCTACTGCTACTAATCTTGAGGGTGATTCCAAAATGGATGTAGTAAAGTTAGTACCGTTGGTTTCGTTCAGACCCAAAACAAACTTGTATGGATGAATGTCGGCATTACATTGACTCCTGGAGAACAGTGTTAGTATTCCAAGATGGATTTCTATTCAGAAAGGTAAAACTTAGCCTCAAGCCTCATCAACCAGGAATGACTGAAATATGGGTTATGCAGCAGGGCTATGTAGGTTGCACCAATTAGGGTATATCATCACCCTTTTATATATATGCACAATCATTAATGAATTCATGTACGTAGGAGCACTCACTTAAAGGTTTCACAATAACCGAGGTGATGATATATTTGGTACTATCTAGCAAGGTGTATGTTGGACCTATGTTAGCAGGGGTCATTAGGTATGACCTCGGTACATATTTCTAGAGGCGTACTTTGGCGGGCGGTACCCCAGTAGCCTAGTGATTAGTTCGAATCCAATCTCCAATATGTGCCTTACATTTTCGATTATAGAGCCTAGTATGTTGAAATGTGAGATGTAAGGATTTTGGCTATTTTATCTATTTTCTTTAAACCTAGACATTATGATAATATCATTGAATTTTTATATAAAATGTTTTGGTTATCGTAAGGTAAAAAAATCATCCGTATTTGATATGCGGTGTGGTCTTACAAGATACCTATTGTTTGAAAAGTATTCTAATGTAGAAATCAGTTTGGTTGTTACTTGTTTTCGAGTTTTACTCATGCTGGTTTACCGGACCGATTTGGCCGTTATTTCATGGAATGCTCGGGTTAGACCAAACATGTTTTCCCAGGTTTACCTTGATACTTTGGAGTTTGAGAGGAATTGGATGGTCAAGACGTATTCATGTATATTTTTCTTTCGATGTATTATAAAGTCTGCATGTTTGTCAATGTAAGGACAAGTTTCTATAACTGTCCAAATTTAGGATAAGTCTAGTGCACTCTGATATTATATAATGAATAAAGATGTTTCCATTTTGTAAAGATCATTGTTATATTGTATATTATTCGTTGTGTTGTGAGATTCTATGTTGCTTAGTTTTATTTTATCTCCCACCTTCTTCTTTCACCCTAATAAATCGGTATTTCCGACACTTGAATGTTCGGCATATGATACAGTGGATGCATTAGTTTTAAGCTGCTTTTAAACAATAAGAATCATGCATGGCTCTGGATACTTACACTAATATATGTATTAAAACAAAATTAGATAAAATAATTTATTTTATTTTTTGAAAAAAAAATTTAGTTATGACATCGACAATTGATATCATCGGTTTTATATTTCTTGAGGAATTCAAGTTAGGTCTACATGATAAATAAATGGGTTTTTATTTACAAATAAACCTATTTTAGAAATTTAATAATGATGATAAAATTGGTTCTTAAATTAGTTTACCAAAACAGATAGTTCGTTGAAAAATAGAAAATGTGACCAAAGAACGCTTTTCGAAATTTCAATTTTTCGACAATAGAAAGTTGTCAGAAGCACTGTTTACTTTTGTCCATAGTGTATACACTTATATAAAAGTTAATTAACCAAATAGTAATAATAATATTACACTAATAGTATATTATCTTATGTTAATTATCTTTAACTAGTGATGTGGCAAGTCATGGTTTTAAAATAATAACGTATATATACTAAGTACATATCATCATCTCTTATCAATTATTTAAGTATCATCATCATTATCCATCATGATCTAGAGTATGTGATTATAGAGAGGGTGGATGTGACATATGAGGGGGAGGAAAGTGGGTGATGTGACTTGTCAAAATAACGATATGTTAGGATATTTTACAACTAAGGTTAAAATGGTAATTTTTCTACTTTCTTTCATCTATAAATGCACATTCCCTTAACCATATTTTTATTTACTTCTCCATTTTCATTTTTCTAAAGATTTATTCATGTTTTATGGCTTCTTATGTTAGTTTAAGGTTTTTTTAACGATCGCATGATATAAATAGTTTTAATGATGCAAACTTGTTTTCATACTCTTTCTTTCCATTTTCCCCCTACTTTATTCGACCTAAATTTCAGATATTTTCACCAAAAAGACATTTTCTTTTTTTCAAATCGTAAAAAATTTTGGTAGCTACAACTTTCTATTTTACCACTTTTCCTAATTTCAAGCTTAGGTTTGTCAAAATCTCATTTCTTTACAGTGTACTTTTAAACTTAGAAATTCAGATCCAAAAATAGCTCTCCTTCTTTAACTATATCTACCTAAAAAATTATCTGATTTGAGTGACTTTTTTCATAAATTATAGAGAAAAGAATTTTCGAAAACTTTTCCTTTGATCACTTTTCAAATAATATGTCCAAAAACCTAGTGGAAGATGACATATTTTTAGGTTATTTTTGGTGCATCTAAGGCATTTCAAGTTTCAAAAATTCTTGATGAGTAAAACTACTTTATTTTGGAAAAGTTTTTGAATTTATTATAATGTGTTATTGTGGTGTTAATATGATGAGAAAATTGAATGGTTATTATGTTGGTCGATGGTGATTTGATGGATGTTATGTTTGGTATTGAATTTAATATTTAAAAATTGAATGTTTATAAAAAGGATTGAATGATTTATTAATGAATAATAAAGTTTTTAACTAGTGATTAATGAAGATAAGAATTAATTAAATGGTTAATTATTATTTAATTAAGTTAAGTAGGTTAATTAATTATTATTTAATTAAGTGATGATTTAATTTTTAGTTAATTATGGTTTAACTAATAATGGTTTGTTAAACCTTAATTAAGATGCATTGGGAAGTTAATTAGGACTTAACTAAGTTCATTAAGTTAATTAAATTTTAATTATGATTTAATCTTGATTTAATTATGATTTAATCTTGATTTAATTATGATTAATTAAGATATAATCAAGGTTAATCCGATTAAATATACTTTAAACTTCTCAAACGTTGTTTTAAACCCTATCGGTAATATTTTAAATCAATTTTCTTTTTAAGACTAATTGATTTTAAACCAAAGGATCTCTCGTTGGACCATTAAGTAGCCAAATGAATTAAAATAGTGACTATAAAACATTAACAGGTTTTATAGGAAGTAAGCGACTTATGTTCAGCGCAAATGCCGAATATCGGTGGCGTGGTAGACACAAGGAAGTTAATTTCAATAAGCGGGCATGATAAATTAAGCGTATGTAATATATTCTATATTTAAAAAATTTACACCCGATAATGGATGTATCTGTATTAGTAACTTGGACATTTACTTATGATTAATTGTATGTTATGTGTGAATAACTTACATGTTTGATGTTAGGCAATACCTATGATACGAGTTAGATAAGTAAACCTAAATTTAATGATCCATTGTAGTCATTGAGCCTCCATTCGGTTTGGAAAGTTAATATTTCATTTTCTTTTAAATGGCCTTCAAGGTTATTCTATTTTGAACAAGATATTTAAAGAATGATTTAAAAATTGTTTTCAATATTATATAGTTCGTAAATAATTTTGGGGTATTCATAAAAGAAGTTTTGAGTTTATAAAAAGGATTTTATAAATGGGTTTGAATGTCCATGTAGGAAAGTTCTACGCAAGGTTTGAAAGTTAATAAAGAAGTTATATAACTAGATTTGAATAATTATAAAGAGTTTCAAAAATGAGAATGGAAGTTGATAAATGTCTTGTAAATGGGTTTGGGTTAAAGTAAAGAGGATGTCATGGATAAAGAAAATTATAAAAGGATTTATTAAAAATAACTACGAAATGAATTCGAGGTTTGTGTTTCCCAAGGCTGATCTTTTAAAAAATCGTGGTATGGAATATCCATTCCACACTTCAAACCGAAGGAATAGTGCTTAGAGTTATCCTTTTCTACAATTTTAATAATGTAGTTCAATCCTTTTTAGAGATTTGGTAAGGGGAAATCTTACAAATGTTTTGTAAATATACTTATGTCAGAAAGATTAGTATATGAATGTTTTTGAAAGAGATTTATTAAACAAAGATATGTATTGAGGCTTAGTGGTTGCTATGAATAAATAAATCTGAAATGGAATTAATTGTTGTTTTTTTATTTGATAGTTAAACAACCTACTATCAAGTTTGACCCAATTTGACTTAGGAAGTATGAACGTAAATTCGAGTTTCCCGATGAGGACTCGAAAACTTAATTCCAAAAGAACCGAGAATGAGTCAATCAGAAATTATTGGTTGCTGGTATGGAGAGACCGGGATCGGATTTATATATCCAAAAACCACTCTGTACCAACATGTACGATCGAGTGGAAGACATCTTGATGATGATTGAAGATGGTGCTCTTTGAAGTGCAAGGGCTACTAACACTAATCTCATGGGTGATTTCAAACTGGACGTAGTAGAGTTAGTGCCTTCGATTTCGTTCAGACCCAAAATGAACTTTTATGAATAAATGCTAGCATTACATTGATGCCTAAAGGGCGGTGTTAGCATTCCAAGATGGATTGCTATTCAGAAAGGTAAACGTAGACTCAAGCCTCATTAACCAGGAATGACTATAACAGGGGACGTGTAGTATGGACAGGTTTCTATAACTGTCTAAATTTAGGATAAGTCTAGTGTGCTCTGATGTTGTATATATGAATAAAGATGTTTCATTTTTGTAAATATCATTGTTGTATTATATAATATTCGTTGCATTATGAGAATCTATGTTGTTCAGTTTTCTTCTATCTTCTATCTTCTTCTTTCTCCCTAGCAAATCGGTATTTTCAGCACTTGAATGTTCGGCATGTGATATAATGGACATATTAGCATCGATTTTCGACGGTCGAAAATCTAGTTCGTTACATTTGGTATCAGAGTTGAAGGTTAAGCAAGAACCACGACCCTAGTGGGGTATACTCATTTGAGATAGGGTAAGTGAGATCCTAGAATGAGCCTGGGTGTGTAATAAATATGAGTGAGTGTTTGATAGTGAGTAAAAATGTTTTATATTGTGTTATTGGTCTGTTGAGTGGCTTAAAAATTCTGGTTGATGCGTTTGGCCAACTTTATCGATAGGGACTTCCTAAATACTTGTACAAGTCCAATTGACATAATATTGTTTTAAAATTGGTAAATTAAATAATTTTACCTAAAATATATTTTATGTATAATAGAATGATTTTCAAATGTCTACATAGTTATCGATGAGATGTAGAGTTAAATTGGATTTTGAATAGAATATGTTTGGTTAAAATCATTAGATGACCTTGTATAAATGTAAAAGATTGCGAGAATATTAAATCTTGTTGGCTTTGAAAAAGATTTAAATGATTTTTGAAAAGTTGTAGCAATTTTACTTAAAGAGATTTTAAGGAATAAATATTTTTAAATGGATTTGAAAATAAAGGTTTCTTTGGACGGTTCGGGAAAGAGTTTCAATCTATTTTGTGATAGTTGGACAATCTTCTAGGTGATAGTCGAATATTTGATTCGGCAGAAATGATAGTGCGCTTTCCTCTTTGTCAATGTACAATTGAAACAAGTTCGAATCTAAATGAATCCAAAGATAGTGGATGATATTATCAAAGAACTATTAATCTATAAATAGTATTGTTTCAAAAGGGAATTTGTTAAGAAAGAAATAATTTTATGATTAACTAGGTCGAGTGTCTTGGAAATGACTAAAAATGGGTAAGAGATGTGTTCAGATGGTAAACATTTCACTTGAGTCTTTCCTCGCTTAGTAAAAGGGATATATTACTAGTTGCTATCACCCGGTTTCTAGATATCACTTTAGAGTTACTCAGGCTATATATTATGTTTTCAAAAGGGTTAAATATAAATTATCATTTTGAAAGGTTTTCGAAATAAAACCTACATATTGTGTTCTCGAATCCCTAAAAGAATAGAGTTTTTAAAATAGAAAGATATCTTGATTAAGAAATGGTTAATAAATAAATTTTTAAATTTATTGAACATCCTTATGTAAAACCAATTTAAGATTTAAAATTGAATATACTCTTTTGGATATAAAAGAGTATCATACTAAAATGAATTTGAGTTATAGAATGTTAATAAACTTAAGTAATGTTTTTAAGTAAAATGGTTATTCTTTGAAAAGGGTAACTACAATCTTGGGAAGTGGAACCAATGGGATTAATATGTAGGTTGTACGTAGTTCATTTCTTGTTTGCACATATTTATCAATCCAAAATTCGAGTACATGACTTTAGGTGTTTCACATCGTTCTGAATAGAGATTTATCGCCTGATTGTTGACGGCGAGCATTGATGAGGATGCTTATGTGGAACCAAAGGTTGTCTATCGTAGTTTATGGCTATGTAAGGAGAACATAGTTTCTAATTAAAAAGCCTGATGAAAGTCCGCACTAGGAAGTTAAGTGAACGATACTAGTTCGGAAATGAAGTTATGTATTCAACTGAGTGATCGAATCAGATTTTACATAGGAATGATCTATGTACATCATACAGATTGATGAATAGTTTTAAGTATTTCCGGGGATTGTGTTGTAGTATAATTTCTAGGATGAAATTCTTTTATGGAGGGAAGAATGTAACGAATCACAAATTTATCACATGGATAAATTATATTTATTTTTTAAATATTTAGATACAGGTTTAAAAGTAAGAAATAATCATGTTTTAAGTAGTAAATAATAATAGTTATTTTGTTTGGGAAAAATATTTGTGGACAAATTACCAAGGTAAAATATTTATAATTTGTAAATATCATCCTAGGAAAAATATCTATAAAACAACCGAAAATCTTTTAATCAATAAATATAACTTACCCACATGATAAATTTGTGGGTAAACAATAATTATAAGAAATAACCATGTTAAACATCTAATGGCATCGGATCTGTTTCCATTGGTTGGATTAACGTGATAGGGGGTTCTCGCTTTCCGTTTGGTTGCAAGCAATAGACTCTTACCCCAACACGTCCCGGAGAGGTAGTATAAAGCCTTGATAGGTTGGTTTGCTAGGTGCTTACAGTTATGAGGCTGGCTATAAGAGCAAATTCGAGGTACCGATGTAGTGTCATGGTGGTACTGGAATGGTTGAAAAGGCTACCGATTGTCATTGACAGATGGTTAAAAAGCCTACGTTCGTTAAATTTGGTATCAAAGCTGAAGGTTAAGCAAGAACCTTGGCCTAAGAGGGGTATTTTCACTTGAGATAGGGTAAATGAGACTGTAGAATGAGCCTGAGTGTATTATAAATATGAGTTCGTATTTGTTAGTGAGTAAAAATATTTTATATTGTGTTGTTTGATCTGTTGAGTGGCTTAATATTTCTAGTCGATACATTTGGCCAACGTTGTCGATAGGGTCCTAAACACTTGAACAAGTCTTATTGACATTATATTGTCTTATATTTGGTAAGTGAAATAATTTTAACTGGGATATATATTATATATAAAGGAATGGTTTTCAAAAGTCTATATAGTTATCGATGAAATGTAGGGTTAAAATTGGATTTAGAATATTATGTGTTTAGTTAAAAGAAAATCTTCATATGACCATATAAAAATGAAAAGGATTGTGAGAATATTAAATCCCGATGGCTTTGATCAAGATTTAAATGATTTTGGAAAAGTTTTAGTAATTATAATTAAAGGGATTTTAAGATATAAATATTTTAAAATGGATCTGCATGTAAAGTTTTCTTCGGACAGTTCGAGAAGGAGTTTCAATCTGTTTTGTGATAATCAGAATAATCTTCTAAGTGACAATCGAATGTTTGCTCAGGCAAAATTAATAGTGCACCTAGTAAATTATCCTCTTTACCATTGTACAATTGAAACAAGTTCGAATCCCAATGAATCCAAAGCTAGTGGATGATTTTGTTAAAGAAATATTTATCTATAAATAGTATTGTTTCAAAATGGAATTTGTGAAGAAATAAATATTTTTATGATTAACTAGCACAAGTGTTTTGGAAATGACTAAAAATGGGTAAAAGGTGTGTTCGGATGGTAAACACTTCACTTGAGTATTTCCCTATTTAGCAAAAGGGATATATAATACTATTTGGTAACACCTGGTTACTTGATATCACTTTAGAGTTACTCGGGCTATATATTATGTTTTCAGAAGGATTAAATATAAAGTATCATTTCGAAAGGTTTTTGAAATAAAACCCGGATATTGTGTTCTCGAATCCCTTAAAAGAATGGAGTTTTCAAAATAAAAGGATGTCTTAATTAAGAGCGTGTTAATTAATAAGTTTTAAATTTGTTGAACATACTGAAGTAAAAGCAATTTAAGATATCAAATTGTATATACCCTTTTGGATATAGAACAGCATCATACTAAAATGAATTTGAGTTAAAGAATGTTAATAAACTTAAGTGACGTTCTTAAGTAAAATGGTGATTCTTTAAAAAAGGGTATTACAACCTTAGGAAGTAGGAACCAATGGATTAGTACATAGGTTGTACGTAGATCATTTCTCCTTTTCAAATAGTTCTCGATTCAAGATTCGAGTACATGACTTGGGGTGTTTCACATCATTCCGAATAGCGATTTATCACCCGATTTTTGACGGGGAGCGTTGATGGGGGTTCTTATGTGGAACCAAAGGTTGTCTATCATAGCTTATGGCTATATAAGGAAATAGAGTTTCTAATTGAGAAGCCTGATGAAAGTCCGCACTAGGAAGTCGAGTGAGAGATACCAGTTCGAAAATAAAGTAATGTATTCGAGTGAGTGATCGGATCAGATTTTACATAGGAATGATGTATGTACATCATACGTATTGATGAATAGTTTTAAATATTTCTGGGGATAAGGTTGTAGTATAATTTCGGGGACGAAATTGTTCTAGAGGAGGAAGAATGTAACGACCCGCAAATTTATCACTTGGATAAATTGTATCTATTTTTTCCAATATTTAGACATAGGTTTAAAAGTTAGAAATAATCATGTTTTAAGTGGTAAATAAGAATAGTTATTTTGTCTGGAAAAATATAATTGCAGACAAATTGCCTAGTAAAATATTGATAATTTGTAAATATCGTCCTAGGTAAAATATTGATAAAACAGTCGAAAATTGTTTTATCAATAAACATAATTTACCCAAGTGATAAATTTGAGGGTAAATAAAAATAGTAAGAAATAATCATGTTAAATATTTAACAGGATTGAATCTGTTTCCATTTGTTGGATTAACGTGATAGGGGGTTCTCACTTTCTTTTTAGTGGCGAGCAAATGACTTTTACCACTACACATTCTAGAGAGATATTATAAGGCCTTGATTGGTTGGTTTTCTAGGTGCTTACCATCATGAGGCTGGCCATAAAAGTAGATTCGAGGTACCAGTGTAATGCCACGGTCGTACTGGGATGGTTGAAAAGCCTATGTTCGTTACACTTGATATCAGAGCTGAAGTTTAAGTGAGAACCTTGGTCATGGTGGGGTATACTTATTTGAGATAGGTAAATGAAATCCTACTATCATATCTGCCTAAGCAAACATTCGACTATCACTTAGAAGATTATTCTGGTTGCCACAAAACAAATCAAAATTCCTTCTCGAACTGTCCGAAGAAAACTTTACTTGCTAATCCATTTTAAAATATTTATATCTTAAAATCCCTTTAATTAAAATTAACAACTTTTCCAAAAGCATTAAATCCTTATCAAAGCCACAAGGATTTAATGTTCTCGCGATCCTTTTCATTTTTATATGGTTTATAAAGATTTTCTTTTAACTAAACACATTCTATTCTAAATCCAATTTTAACCCTACATCTCATCAATAACTATATAGAGATTACTTTATATGTAAAATATATCCTAGGTAAAATTATTTCATTTACCAATTTTAAAACAATATTTTATCAATTAAACTTGTTCAAGTATTTAGGACATCCCTATCGACAACATTAGCCAAACGCATTGGTCAGAACTCTTTAGCCACTCAATAGATCAAATAACACAAAATAAAACATTTTTACTCACTAACAAATACGCATGCACTTAGTAAATTATCCTCTTTGTTATTGTACAATCAAAATGTCTTTGAATCTAAATGTATCCAAAGTTAGTGGATGATTTTATTCAAGAACTATTTTATCTATAAATAGCATTGTTTCAAAAGCGAATTTGTGAAGAAAGAAATATTTTTATGATTAACTTGTTTGAGTGTCATGGAAAGGACTAAAAATGGGTAAGAGTTGTGTTCTATTCACTTGAGTATTTCCCCACTTAGTAAAAGGGATATATAATACTACTTGGTTACGCCCGGATCCTTGATATCAATTTAGAGTTACTCGGGCTATTTATCATGTTTTTAAAAGGGTTGAATATAAAGTATCATTTCGAAACGTTTTGAAATAAAACTCAAATATTTTGTTCTTGAATCCCTTAAAAGAATAGAGTTTTCAAAACAAAACGATATCTTGAGTAAGAGCGAGTTAATAAATAAAGTTTTAAATTTTTTAAACATCCTTAAGTTAAACGAATTTAAGATTTGGAATTGTATATACTCTTTTGTATATAAAAGAGTATAATACTAAAATGAATTTGAGTTACAGAAAGTTATAAACTTAAGTGATGTTCTTAAGTAAAATGGTGATTCTTTAAAAAAAGGTAATTACAATCTTGGGAAGTAGGATCGGTAGGATTAGTACATAGGTTATACATTGATCATTTCTCCTTCTCAAATAGTTCTCGATCCAATATTTTGAGTATATGACTCCAGGCTTTTCACACCATTCTGAATAGGGATTTACCGCCCAATTTTTGACGGCGAGCGTTGATGAGGGTTCTTATGTAGAACAAAAGGATGTCTGTCATAGCTTATGGCTATGTAAGCAGAACAAAGTTTCTAATTAAGAAGCCTGCTCAAAATCCACACTAGGAAGTCGAGTGAGCGATAACAGTTCAAAAACGAAGTTATGTATACGAGTGAGTGATCGAATCATATTTTACATTGGAATGATCTCTATACATCATATGGATTGATGAATAGTTTTAAGTATTTCTGGGAATAGGGCTATGGTATAATTTGGGGACAAATTCTTTTAAGGGGAAGAATGTAATGACCCGCAAATTTATCATTGGGATAGATTATATTTATTTTTTAATATTTAGATATAGGTTTAAAATATGCAGACAAGTTACCGAGGTAAAATATTGATAATTAATAAATATCACCTTAGGTAAATTATTGATAAAATAATCAGAAATCGTTTTATCAATAAATATAATTAATCCAATTTATAAATTTGTAGGTAAATAATAATAGTAAGAAATAATCATGTTAACTATTTAATGGGACGTGGTCTGTTTCCATTGGTTGGATTAACATGATAGGGGTTCTCGCTTTTTGTTTGGTGGCGAGCAAGAGACTCTTACCCCCACACGTCTCGGAGAGGTAGTGTATGGCCTTGATGGGTTGGTTTGCTAGGTAGTTATAGTCCCAAGGCTGGCTGTAAAAGCAGGTTCGAGGTACCAGTGAAATGCCACGGTCGTACTGGGATGGTTGAAAAGCCTACTGGTTGTCAGTGGAAGATGGTTGAAAAGCCTACGTTCGTTACAACTGAAGGTTAAGCAAGAACTTGGCCCTGGTGGGGCATACTCGTTTCAGTTAAGGTAAGTGAGACCTTAGAATGAGTCTAAATGTATTATAAATATGAATGTGTATTTGTTAGTGAGTAAATTTTTATATATTATGTTATTTGATCTGCTGTGTGGCTTAAGAATTCTTGTCGATGCGTCTGGCCAACATCATCAATAGTGATTTCGTAAACACTTGAAAAATTCCAATTGACACAATATTACTTTAAAATTGGTAAATGAAATAATTTTACATAGGATATATTTTATATGTAAAGGAATGATTTTCGAAGGTCTATATGGTTATCAATGAGACGTAGGGTTAAAATTGGATTTAGAATAGAATGTTTTTAGTTAAAAGAAAATCTTTAGATGACCATATAAAAACGAAAAGGATTGTGAGAATATTAAATCCTAGTGGATTTGATAAAGATTTAAATTATTTTGGAAGTTGTAGCAATTGTACTTAAAAAAATTAAGATATAAATACTTTAAAATGGATTTGCAACTAAAGTTTTCTTCGGACAGTTCGAGAAGGAGTTTCGATCTCTTTTGTGATAATCGAAATAATTTTCTAAGTGACAACCGAGTGTTTTCTTAAACAAATATGATAGTGCACTTAGTAAGTTATCATGTTGGTCATTGTACAATCGAAAAATGAGGTCGAATCTAAATGAATCCAAAGCTAGAAGATGATTTTAGTATAGAACTATTTATCTATAAATAGTATTGTTTCAAAAGGGAATCTGTGAAGAAAGAAATATTTTTATGATTAACTAGTTCGAGTGCCTTGGAAATGACTAAAAATGGATAAGAGATGTGTTCAGATGGTAAACACCTCTCTAGAGTATTTTCGTACTTAGTAAAAGGGATACATAATACTATTTGGTAGCGCTTGGTTCATAGATATCATTTTAGAGTTGCTCGGATTATATATTATGTTTCAAAAATGTTAAATATGATGTATCATTTCAAAAGAATTTTGAATAAATTACCCAGATATTGTTTATTCGAATCCCTTAAATGGATACAGGTTTCAAAATAAAAAGATTTCTTGATTATTGGCAGGTTAATAAATAAAGTTTTAAATTATTTGAACATCCTAGGTTAAGTAAAACCAATTAAGAGTTGAAATTGTACATACTCTTTTGGATATGGAATAATATCGTATCAAAATGAATTTGAGTTATAGAATGTTAATAAACTTAAGTAATGTTCTTAAGTAAAATGGTGATTCTTTAAAAAGGGTAATTATGATCTTGGGAAGTAGGAACCAGTAGGATTAGTACGTAGTTGTAGGTAGATCATTTTTCCTTTTCATATAGTCCTCGATCCAAGATTCGAGTACATGACTTGAGGTGTTTCACACCATTTCGAATATGGATTTATCGCTCAACTTTTTACGGAGAGCGTTGATGAGGGTACTTATGTGAAACCAAAGGTAATATATCTTAATTTATGGCTATGCAAGGAGAATAGATGTTTCTAATTAAGAAGCCTAATCAAAGTCCGCACTAGAAAGTCGAATGAGCGATACTAGCTCGGAAATGAAATTATATATTCAAGTGAGTGAACGAACTAGATTTTTTACATAGGAATGATCTATGTACATCATTCATTGATGAATAGTCTTAAGTATTTCCAAGAATAGGGTTGTGGTATAATTTCGAGGATGAAATTCTTTAAAGGGGGAAAAGTGTAACGACCCGCAAATTTATCACTTGGATAAATTATATTTATTTTTAAAATATTAAGATGTGGGTTTAAATTTAAAAATGTTTTAATTGGTAAATAATAATAGTTATTTTGTGTAGGAAAAATATTTGCGGACAAATTACCGAGGTAAAATATTGATAATTTGTCGTTCTAGGTAAAATATGGATAAAACAGGTGAAAATTGTTTAACACTAAAACTACTTTTAAACAATAAGGATCATGCATGGCCCTAGATACATACACAAACATATGTATTCAAATAAGAGTATGAAATAAAATAATTTATTTTATTTTTTGAAAATAAAACGCATTTATGACATCGACCGTTAATATCATCGGTTTTATATATTTCTTCGGGGATTCAAGTTAGGTTTAAATATTAAATAAATAGGTTTTATTTACAAATATAACTATTTTAATTATTTAATAATGATGGTAAAATGGTTTTTAAAAATTTTTACCAACATAGATAGTTCGTAGAAAAATATAAAATGTGACCGAAGAATGTTTTCGGGAATTTTGAGTTTTCGACTCCGGAAAGTTACCGGGAACGTTGTTCACTTTTATTCACCGTATGTACACATATATAAGATTTAATTAACCAAATAATAATAATACACTAATAATATATTATCTTATGTTAATAATGTTTAGCAAGTGATGTGACAAGTCATGGTTTTAAAATAATAACTTATATACACCAAGTACATATCACTATCTCTTGTCATTTCTTTAAGTATCATCATCATTATTCATCATGACCTAGAGGATGTGACTAGAGAGGGGGTGGATGTGACATATGAGGTGGAGGAAGGCGGTGACGTGACTTGTCAAAATAATGACATCTTGGATATTTTAATCTAAGGTTAGTTTGGTAATTTTCCTACTTTCTTTTATCTATAAATACGCATCCCTTCGCCATATTTTCATTTACTTCTCCATTTCCATTTTCCTAAATTTTTCTTCATGTTTCATGGCTTCTTATGTTAATTTAAGTTTTTTTAAATCAAAATATTTAAATTGTTTTAAATATGCGAACTTGATTTAAAACTCTTTCTTCTCCATTTTCCCCCAGTTAATTCAGCTATAACTTCCTCTATTTTAAATCAAATCAAGATTTTATTTTTCTCAAATCGTGTAAAATTTCAATTGCTATAACTTTATTTTTACAAAATTTTCTAATTTCAAGCTTAGGTTGGTCAAAATATTATTTATTTACAGTGTACTTTTAAACTCAGATTTTTAGGTTCGAAAAAAGTTCTCATTCTTTTGACCCTATATACCTCAAATGAAATCTGATTTGAGTGACTCAATATTTTAAATTGTAGAAAAAATAATTTTCTAAAACTTTTCTTTTGATCACCTTTCCAAAATCCCAGAGTAATATGTCCAAAAATCAAGTGGAAGATGACATATTTTTAGGGTGATTTTTGACGCATCTGAGGCATTTCAGGTTTTGAAGATTTTCAGTGAGTAAAACTACATTGTTTTGGAAAAGTTTTTGACTTTATTATGATGTGTTATTTTAGTGATAATATGATGAGAAAATTGAATGGCTATTATGCTGGTTGATGGTGATTTGATGAAAGTTATGTTTGGTATTGAATTTGAGATTTGAACATGATGTTGTCGAGTTAGTAAGCATATAAACTTAAATTTATATGTCGTTTCATTGTGATTTTAAGAGTATGATAGTATGGATGTATGGTTGTGATTTAAGAATCAAGTATGTTGAGTTGAAATAAAGTTAACAACTTTGTGTATTGCAGCGGACGTGAGATCCGATATGAAAACAGAACTATGATTTCTAGTTTCAAAGTTTGGAAGTGGTTTCAAGTTTTATCTAGTTTTATGGTTTCAATAACATTCTAAATATTATTTCAAAACATGTAGGAGAAAGAAATTAAGTGAAGTGTTTCACTCAAAATAAGATAAAACAAACTGCGCTCATAGCGATAGTCGCTTTGGATGTAGTTCGATAAAAAAAATCATAATTTCCATCTTTAAATGATTCATTTAGGAATTATTTTGCATAAGTTTTCCTAATTTAATTAGTAACATAGAAAGAGATTAAGTTAATATAATTTAATAATTTATTTAATAAAATAATTAAAGGTAATTAGCAATTAATTAGTAATTAAGTAAGTGATTAGGGTTAAGTAACACATAAAGAAGGTTAATGACTAATAAGTGATTAATGAAGTTAGGAAGTAATTTAATTATTAATTACTATTTAATTAAGTTAATTGGTTGATAAGTTAATTAATTAATTAATGATTATTTAATTAATTTCTAATTATTTAAGGCTTAGCTAATAATGAATTGATTTAACCATAACTAAGATATATTAGGAAGTTAATTAGGACTTAACTAAGTTCATTAAGTTAATTATAATTTAATTTTGATTTAATCTTAATTAATTAAGATATAACTAGGGTTAAGTCAACTAAATATATGTTAATCTTTTTAATGGTTGTTTTAAAACTCAATTGGTTATATTTTAAATCAATTTTCTTTTTACGGTTAATTGATTTTAAATCAAGGAATCTCTCGTTTGGACCATTAAGCAGCCAAATGAATTAAAGTAGTGATTATAAAACAATGGCACGTTTTATGGGAAATAAGTGAATTGTGTTTAGCACAAATGTGGAATATTGATAACGTGATAAACATAATAAAGTTAATTTCAACAGGCGGGTCATGATAACATAAGCATATTGATATAGTTCTATATGTAAATTTTTCATTTGATTATGGATTTACCTATATTTATAAGTTGAATGTCTGCATACGAATGATTGTATGTTATGTGTGATTCCCTAACATATCTGATGTTTGGCAGTATCCATGATATAACTTAGATAAGTTAAACCCAAATTTAATGATTCATTATAGTCTTGAGCCTACGTTTTGTTTTGTAAAGTAAATATTTTATTTTCTTTTAAAATGTCTTCAAGGTTATTCTATTTTGAACAAGATATTCGAAGAATAATTTGACAATTGGTTTTAGAAGTTTTATAAATGATTTTGAGTAATCATAAAAGGTGTTTTAGAATGGTTTTGAATGTTTATACAAAGATTTTATAAATGAATTTGAATGTCTATAAAGGGAATTTTTATATAAGGTTTGTAAGTTTGTAAAGAAGTATATAACTAGGTTGGAATAATTGTAAAGAGTTTCATAAATGAGTATGGAAGTTTATACATGTTTTGTAAACGGTTTTGGGTTAAAGCAAAGATGATTTCATGGATAAAAAAATTTATAAAAGGATTTATTTAAAATAATTACAATAGGAAATTTAGGTTTGGGTTTCTCGAGGCTGACCTTTTAAAATTGGTGGAATGGAACATCCGTTCCACACTTTACACCAAAGGAATAATGCTTAGAGTTATCTTTTCTCCAATTTAAATAATGTAGTTAAATCCTTTTTAGAGATTTGGTAATGGGAAATCTTACAAATGTTTTGTCAATATACTTATGTCAGAAAGATAAGTATATGAATGTTTTTTGAAAGAGATTTATTAAACAAAGATATGTTTTGAGGCTTGGCGGTTGTTATGGATAAATAAGTTTGAAATGAAATTAATTTTTGTTTGTTTATTAAATAGCTAAATAACCAACTATCAAGTTTTCCCCAATTTGACTTAGGAAGAATTCGAGTTCTCCGATGAAGATTTGAAAACTTACTTCCAAAACAACCAGGAATGAGTTAACCATAAATTATTGGTTGTTAATACGGAGGGACCGGGATCAGATCTATATCCGAAAACCACTCCGCATCAACATGTCCATTCGAGTTGAAGACATCTTAATAATGATTGAAGATGGTGCTTTTTGAAGTGCAAGGGCTATTGCTACTAATCCTGAGGGTGATTCCAAAATGGATGTCGTAGAGTTAAAGCCTTCGGTTTTGTTCAGACCTAGAAGGAACTTGTACGAATGAATGTTGGCATTGCACTAAAACTTGGAGGGCATTGTTAGCATTCCAAGGTGGATTTCTATTCATAAAGGTAAAATGTAGCATCAAGCCTCATCAACCGAGAACGACTAAGCAGGGGATATGCAGCAGGGCTATGTGGGTCGCACCCATTAGGGTATCCCGTCACCTTCTAGGTATATACACAATCATCAGTGAATTCGTATACATGAGAGTGCTCAGCTAAAGGTTGCAAAGAAACCAGGGTGATGATATATTCGGTACTATCCACCAAGGGTAGGCTGGTCCTCTGTTGGAAGAGGTCGTTAGGTACGACCTCGGTATATTTTTCTAGAGGTGTACTGTGAGGAGCAATACCCCAGTAGTTCGGTCATTAGTTGGAATCCATTCCCCAATACTTACCTTACATTTTTGATTGTAGAGCCTAATATGTAGCAATATGAGATGCAAGCGTTTCAGCTATTTTATCTATTTACTTTAAATAGACACTATGATAATATCACTGGATTTTGATATAAAATGTTTTGGTTATCATACGGTAAAAATCCATCTATTTTTATGTGCAGTGTGGTCATATGAGATACCCTTTATACGAAAAGTTTTCAAATGTAGAAATCAGTTTGGTTGTTACTTGTTATCGAGTTTTACTCAAGCTAGTTTACCAGACTGATCCGACCATTATTACATGCAATGCTCTTGTCAGACCGAGCATGTTTTCTCAAGTTTAGCTGGATACTTTGGAGTTAGAGAGGAGCTGGATGGTCAAGACGTATTCATTATATCTTTCTTCCGCTGTATTATAGGATCTATATTTTTGTCAATGTAAGGACAAGTTTCTATAACTATCCAAATTTAGGAGTCTAGTGTATTATGCTTTTGTATGATTAAAGATGTTTACTTTTTTGTAAAGATCAAGGTTGAATTATATATTTTTTGCTGCGTTATGAGATTCTATGTTGTTTAGTTTTCTTTTATCTTCTACCTTCTTCTTTCACCCTAACACATCGGTATTTCTAGCACTTAAATGTTTAGTATGCGATACAGTGGACGTATTAGTGTTGATTTCGAGGGTCGAAAATCTGGTTGAAAAACTAATATCATTCCATTGGGAGGATCGGATCTCGATTTGTGGGATTTTCGACACTCCAAAATCGACAATTTTACGTCCACTGTATTGCGTGTCGAGCAGTTGAATTTTGGAAAATCCAAAAGTTGGGGGAAAGAAAAACGAAAAAAGATAGGAAGAAAACTAAACAACACAAAATCTCACAATGGAATAAATAATCTATAATATACATCAAATATTTTCATACACAAACTATAATATGTGTATATTCAAAACTTCAATCAAAGTATACTAACCTCTTCAGCTTGGACTGTTATAAAGCATATCCTTACAATTGCTGATAAATACTATCAGTGAATACAGCGGAAAATAACAGTGTATGTGAATACGTCTCTAGATATCCATCTCATCTTCTGAAGTCCAAAGCATCCAACTAAATCTATAATATATTCAGTCTGACCCAAGCATTATAATAAAATAACACCCGAGTCAGCTTGGAAAACCCGCTTTAGAAAACACACCCAACTGGATTTAAAGATATATGAAAAAGCTTTGAAATCAAAAATATCTCGGGGTCAAAGTAATGTCTAGGGGTCAAAGTAAAATATGAATATAGCTTAAATGCTTGCATCTCACGTTTCAGCATAGTTGGGCACAACTAATGTCTAGGGGTCAAAGCATTTTAACCCACCAATAATCTTTGAAACCTGAAATGTCGACGCACCAAAACTCACCCTAAAAATATTGTCGTCTTCCACTTGATTTTTGGACATATTACTCTCAGATTTTGAAAAGGTAATCAGAAGAAAAAATTTATAAAATTATTTTCTCTACAATGTAAAAAAATTGAATCACTCAAATTATATCCTGTTTGAGGTAGATATGGTCAAAGTAGGAGAGTCGGACTTAAGTATTTGAGTTTAAAAGTGCACTACAAAGAAATGAGATTTTGACATAATTAAGCTTAAAAATAGAAAACATAGTAAAAAAGAAAGTTGTAGGTACTGAAATTTTATATGATTATAAAAAATATTTGGTGTAAAATAGAGGAAGTTATGGCCGAATAAAGGGGGGGGGGGAGGGGAAGAAAGAGTTTAAAAACAAGTTTGCATCTTTAAAACAACTTAAAACTTTTGATTTAAGAAAAACTAACATAAAAATCCATGAAACTATGAAGAAAGCTTTAGAGAAATGGAAATGGTGAAGTAAATTAAAATATGGTGAAGGGGATGTGTATTTATAGATGAAAGAAAGTAGGAAAATTACCATTTTAACCTTAGTTTTAAAATATCCTAACATGTCGTTATTTTGACAAATCACTTTACCGCCTTCCTCTATCTCATATGTCACATCCCCCCTCTCTATTTACATCCTCTCTAGTTCATGATGGATAATGATGATAGTGCTAAAATATGAAAAGAGATAATGATATATACTTCTATATATATATATATATATATATATATATATATATATATAAGTTATTATTTTTAAACCCACGACTTGTCACATCACTTGCTAAACATAATTAACATAAGATAATATACTATTAGTCTATTATTATTTGCTTAATTATCTCTTATATTCATACATACAGTTCACAAAAGCGAACAACGTTCCCGACAACTTTTCGGTGTCGAAGAATTGATCTTCAGCCATATTTTTTATTTTTCTATGAATTATCTATTTTGGCAAACAAATTTTTAAAACTAATTTACCATCATTATTAAATATTGAAAATAGGTTTATTTGTAAATAAAAGTCTATTTATTTAATATTAACACTTAACTTGAATGTTTGAAGAAATATTCAAAACCAATGATACCAACGATGTCATAAATACATTTTATTTTTCAAAAATAAAATAAATTATTTTACTTCAAAACCTTGTTTGAATACATACATTAGTGTATGAATCTAGAGCAGTGCAAAATCCTTATTGTTTAAAAGCAGTTTTATTGATAAAATGATTTTCGGCTGTTTTATCGATATTTTATGTAGGACGATACTTACAAATTATTAATATTTTACCTCAGTAATTTATCTGCAAATATTTTTACGAAATGAAATAGCTATTATTATTATTTACCGCTTAAAACATGATTATTTCTTACTTTTAAACCCATAACTAAATAATCTAAAATAAATATAATTTATCCAAGTGATAAATTTGTGGGTCGTTACATTCTTCCCCTTTAAAAAAATTTCTTCCCCAAATTATACCACGACCTAATTCTTAGAAATACTTAAAACTGTTCATCAATCCATATGATGTATATAGATCATTCCTATGTAAAATCTGATTTGATCACTTTGCTTGAATACATAACTTCATTTCCTAACTAGTATCGCTCATTCGACTTCCAAGTGCAGGCTTTGATCAGGCTTCTTAATTTGAAACCTCTGTTCTCTTTGCATAGCCATAAATTATGACAGACAACCTTTCATTCCATATAAGTACCCTCATCAATGCTCGCCATAAAAAATGGGGTGATAAACCCCTATTCAAAATGGTGTGAAACACCTCGACACATGTATTTGAATTTTGAATCGAGAACTATTTGAAAAAGAGAAATGATTACGTATAACCTACGACTAATCCAATTGGTTCCTATTTCCAAGATAATAATTACCCTTTTATAGAATCACCATTTTGCTTAAGAACATTACTTAAGTTTATTAACATTCTATAAGTCAAATTCATTTTATTACGATACTCTTCTATGTCCAAAAGTGTATATATAATTTCAAATCTTAAATTAGTTTTACTTAACCTATTATGTTCAACTAATTTAAAATTTTATTTATTAACCCACTCTTAATCAAGACATCTTTTTATTTTGAAAATTCTATTCTTTTAAGGGATTCGAGAACACAATACCCAGGTTTTATTTCAAAAAACCTTTCGAATGATACTTCATATTTAACCCTTTTGAAAACATAATATATAGCCCGAGTGACTCTAAAATGATATTAAGGAATCGAGCGCTACTAAATTGTACTATATATTCCTTCTAGGGAAACACCCAAGAGAAGTGTTTACCATCCGAACACATCTCTTACCTATTTTTAATCATTTCCAAGGCATTCGAACTAGTGAATCATAAAAATATTTCTTTCTTTACAAATTTCCTTTTAAAACAATACTATCTATAGATAAATAGTTCTTTTAATAAAGTCATTCACCAGCTTTGGATTCATTCAGATTCGAACTCATTTCGATTGTATAATGACAAAGAGGATAATTTACTAAGTGCACTATCATATCTACCTAAGAAAACATTCGATTGTTGCTTAGAAGATTATTTCGGTTATCATAAAATATATCGAAACTCCTTATTGAATTATTCAAAGGATATTGTACTTTCAAATCCATTTAAAATATTTATATCTTAAAATCTATTTAAGTACAATTGCTACAACTCTTCCAAAATCATTCAAATCTTTATCAAAGCTGCCGAGATATAATATTCTCGCAATGCTTTTCATTTTTATAAGATCATCGAAAGATTTTCTTTTAACTAAACATATTCCATTCTAAATCCAATTTTAACCCTACACCTCAATAGTAACTATATAAACTTTTGAAAATCATTCCTTTACATATAAAATATATCCTAGGTAACTATTTCATTTATTAATTTTAAAACAATATCATGTCAATTGGACTTATTCTAGTGTTTATGAAATCCCCATCGATAACGTTCGCCAAACGCATCGACCAGAATTATTAAGTCACTCAACAGATTAACAACACAATACAAAACATTTTTACTCATTAATAAGTATGCACTCATAAGTATGATACATTCAGACTCATTCTAGTGTCTCACTTATCCTATCTCAAATTGGTATACCCTCCAAGCCCAAGGTTCTCGCTTAACCTCTAGCTCTGATACCAAATGTCACAACCGTGGGCTTTTCAACCATCCGGTAGTGACGATTGGTAGGCTTTTCAACCATTTGAGCTCTACCGTGGCATACACTGACACCTCGAATCTACTTTTATGGCCAGCCTCGCGACTATAAGCACCTAGCAAACCAACCCACCAAGGACTTACACTACCTCTTCGGGAAGTGTAAGGGTAAGGGTCTCGTGCTTTATACAAAACAGAAAGCGGGATCCCTCTAATAGTAAAAATACTTTGTTTTGGAAAAGTTTTCGACTTTATTATGATTTTTTATTGTGGTGTTAATATGATGATAAATTTGAATGGTTATTATGTTGGTCGATGGTGATTTGATGGATGTTTGCGTTTGGTGTGGAATTTGAGATTTAAATGCGATGTTGTCGAGTTAGTAAGCATATAACCTTATATTGGAATGTTTTTAAAACAAATGTTGAATATTGGTAACGTGATAAACAAAAGGAAGTTAATTTCAATAAGCAGGTCATGATAATTTAAGCATATTGATATAATTCTATATGTACATTTTTCATCCGATTATGGATTTACCTGTATTTATAACTTGGAAGTCCATCGATGATTCATTGTATGTTATGTGTAAATCCCTTGCATATCGGATGTTTGGCCATATCTATGATATAACTAAGATAAGTTAAACCCAAATTTAATGATCCATTGTGGTTAATGAGCCTCCATTTGGTACTATAAAGTAAATATTTCATTTTCTTTTGAAATGGTTTTCAAACCTATTCTATTTTGAACAAGATATTTGAAGAATAATTTGAAAACTGATTTATGAAGTTTCATGAATAATTTTTGGGTATTTATAAAAGGAGTTTTAGAAATATTTTTGAACATTTATACAAAGATTTTATAAATGGGTTTGGATGTCTATAAAGAGTTTCATAAATGAGCATGGAGGTTGACAAATGTTTTTTAAACAGGTTTAGGTTAAAGCAAAGAGGATTTCATGGATAAAGAAATTTATAAAAAAGTTTATTGGAAATAATTACAATAAGAAAGTGAGGTTTGGGTTTCTCAAGGCCGACCTTTTAAAAAATTATGGTATGGAACATCCGTTCCACACTTTACACCGATGGAATATTGCTAAGAGTTATCCTTTTCTCCAATTGTAAGTAGGAGTGCTCGATTAAAATTTGCAGAGAAACAGGGGTGATGAAATATTCAGTACTATCTGGTAAAGGTTAGGCGGGTTCTGTGTTGGCAGGGGTCGTTAGGTACGACCTTGATATATTTTTCTAGAGGTGTATTGCGGCGGACGGTACCCCAGTAGCCCAGTCATTAGTTGGAATCAGATCTCCAATACATGCCTTACATTTCGACTGTAGAGTCTAGTATGTTGGAATGTGAGATGCAAGCATTTCAGTTATTTTATCTATTTACTTTAAACCTAAACATTATGATAATATCATTGGATTTTAATATAAAATGTTTTGGTTATTGTAAGGTAAAATATTGTCTGTTTATATGTGCGGTGTAGTCTTACGAGATACCCTTTGTTTGAAAAGTTTTCATACTTGTTATTAAGTTTTACTCACGTTGATTTACCAGACTGACCCGGACGTTATTCCATGCAATGCTCGGGTCAGACCGAGTTTGTTTTCCCAGGTTTAATTGAATATTTTTGAGTTGGAGAGGAGCTAGATTGTCAAGACATATTCACGTATATTTTTACTTCCGCTGTATTATAGAGTTTGTACGTTTGTCAATGTAAGGACAAATTCCTATAACTGTCCAAATTTATGACAAGTCTAGTGTACTTTGATGTTGTCTATATGAATAAAGATGTTCTCTTTTGTAAAGATCACTGTTGTATCATATATTATTCACTGCGTTGTGAGATTCTATGTTGTTAGTTTTTTTCTATCTTCTACCTTCTACTTTCACTCTAACAAATCGATATTTTTAGCACTTGAACTTCGACATGTGATACAGTGGACGTGTTATTGTCTCATTAATTCAAGGATTGCAAACCTACCAATATCACGTTAAATATTTATTTGTAAAATATTTAGATATGGTTTGAAAAGTAAGAAATAATCATGTTTTAAGTGGTAAACAAGAATAGTTATTTTGTTGAGAAAATATTTGCAGATAAATTTCCAACATAAAATACTGATAAAACAGCCGAAAATCGTTTTATCAATAAAACTGCTTTTAAACAATAAGAGTTGTGCACAACTATGAATTCATAGACTAACATATGTATTCAAACAAAATTATGAAGTAAAATAATTTGTTTTATTGTTGGAGAATAAAATGTATTTATGACATCGGCAGTTAATATCATTGGTTTCAAATATTTTTTCTAAAATTCAAGTTAAGTTTAAATATTAAACGAATGAGTTTTTATTTACAAATAAACCTATTTTAATAATTTAATAATGATGGTAAAGTAGTTTTTAAAAAAATTTAACCAAAATTGGTAGTTCGTGGAAAAATAGAAAATGTGACCGAAGAACATTTTTCGCATTTTCGATTATTCGACACCGGAAAGTTGTCGGGAAAGTTGTTCGTCTTTGTGCACTATATTTACACATATATAAGAGTTATTCAACCAAATAATAATAATACAGTAATAGTATATTATCTTATGTTAATTATGTTTAGCAAGTGATGTGACATGTCATGGTTTTAAAAATGATAACTTGTATATATAAGTATATACCATAAATCCTTGTCATATCTTAACATTATCATCATTATCCATCATGATCTAGAAGGTGAGACTAGAGAGGGGGGATGTGACATATGAGAAGGAGGAAGGTGGTGATGTGACTTATCAAAATAATGCCATGTTAGGATATTTTAAGACTAAGGTTAAAATGGTAATTTTTCTACTTTTTTCATCTATAGATACACATCCCCTTTACCATATTTTCATTGAATTCTCCATTTCCATTTCCCTAAAGCTTCTTTACAATTTGATGGCTTCTTATGCTAGTTTTAATTTTTTTAAATCAAAAGTTTTAAATTGATTTAAAGATGTAAACTTGTTTTTAAACTCTTTCTTCTCCATTTTTTCCCTACTTTATTCATCCTTAACTTCCTCTATTTTACACCAAATCAAGATTTTATTTTCTCCAAATCATGTAAAATTTCATAACTACAACTCTCTATTTAACCACTTTTTCTAATTTCGATCTAAGGTATGTCAAAATCTCATTTCTTTGTAGTGTACTTTTAAACTCAGAAATTCAAGTCCAAAATAGCTCTCCTTCTTTTGACCATATCTACCTCACAAGAAATATGATTTGAGTGATAATTTTTTTTTTTAATTATAGGGAAAAGAATTTTCTAAAACCCTTCTTTTGATCACTTTTACTAAATCTAAGAGTAATATATCCAAAAATTAAGTGGAAGATGACATATTTTTAGACTGATTTTGTAATGACCCAAAATTTTCATACAACTTATATAAAACCCAGGGTAACTCGAGTCAATTCACAAATTCACAAATTGTTAAAGTCTTCTCTAATTTCACACATCCATTTTATAAGTACCATGGTTAAATTTAAATAGTCCAATTCCTTTAAATCACTTCATTCCAGCCTATAGATTTCACATATCAATCTATAAAAATTCGAAGTGGTTTCGGGTATTTTCTATTACTTGATCCTGGTCTCTTCGAGTCTCTTCGAGTCTCATGTCATCCTAACCCAAGTTATCCAAATGAAATACACAACATTTCATATCAGAGATATCAACTTATTCAAAGCATCCAATACCATTCAATCATTCATAAGCAAAGCTTAATCACATACAAATTTAATTTAATTAATCCTGATTGAATTACTAAACCTCAACAACTTAGATTTCTTCATTTAACATTAATTAGTTTCAAATCAATTCATCAATCACCCCTTTATTATTCATCTTAATTAATCACCCTGGATTAATTATCATTCAATTACATTCAAGTAGTTATCTTTAATTAATTTCACGATATTAATTATCCTTAACCAAAATCAATAAGTAATCTTTAGTTACCACATAAATTAATTAACTATTTAATATCATTTACCATAATTACTTATATTAATTAATTTCTCATAAGTCACTTATTATGGATTAATCAATCTTAATTAATCAATCTTTGATTACATCATTAATTATATAAATTAAAGATTTCCAATTATATTTTAATTTATCCAAATAAAATTTATTACATTAATTACACCACAGTATTAATCATTTTCGATTAATCCCAAACTGTAATTAATTATCTTTTTATTTGCTTCATTAAATAAATCAATTACTCCTTAATTAACCATTTTAATTAATCTCTTGATTAGTATCACAAAGTAATTATATTTTATTAATTACATTAAGTAATTATCTATCAAACAATCCATTGATAATTCTAAATTAATTAAACTTAATTAATTAACATAAACCTTAATTAATTAATTCAAATCCTTAATTACTAAATTAATCAACCCAAATCATTAATTAATTGAATTAATTAATTATCCATTTTAATTACCCTACTATTTAAATGAATCACAATTCATTAAGCCCTTATTAATTTTAAAATGAAAACATTTTCTTATTTATTTTTTAAGTTTAAAACAGGTTAAACCCCGAATACTTCGAGTCAAACAACAATTTACCCGAGAACCAACCAAAACTAAAATAACCAGATCATCGGTACACTTCCAAACAACTCAATCATTCACCCTATTATTTAAATTTAACCATTTAAATTTAAATAAAAATCCAACAGAGTGAGATTTACTCACCTTTGCTTTTTATTTGCTATCCACTTCAAAATTGCCTTGACTCCACCATGATTTTAAACCTTGTACAATATTATATTGTATAAAATTTCATTAATATTTGAACAATAGAAAAATCAATTACTGTTTAATAATTTAATTAACTAATAGTTTTAAACCAATTCCTCCTTTAATAAATTAAATTTTAATAACTTTTTAAACATTTTTAAAATTCCAATATATTTTCCAAAGTCAGGTATATACATATAAACCTGATTTTTAAAACTTTCCTCTCAGCAATTTCTCTAACTTATGAATATAAATAATTTTTTCTTAAACTGTAAATACGATTCTATTATTTTCTTTAAACTCGGAGGCAAAACTATTCAATTGCTAACACCATCTGCTGAAATTAATGGAAATCAATTACCCTAAATTCAAGTCTCTTCTAAGAGAGTGCGTCGCCATCACCAAAATTTGTCGCGACCTCGATTTCACTGACTTCGCGCGAGCGCGCGCCTCCATCGGCGAATTCCACGAAAGGCTTGAGCTTGACTCGCTGTTGCTCTAACGATGTGGTCGTGCTTGCCCTCGAAACCGGCCCTACCAGCAGGAGATGAATTCGAGCACACCCCCACCCCCTCTTCCTGATGTTGATCGAAGTCAAGCAATCGGCTCGCGATTGATTTCTCATGTGTCTATATATATATATATATATATATATATATATATATATATATATATATATATATATATATATATATATATATATACAGAAACGATTTGGAGATTTGGAAAGTAGGGAAGATGCGGCTTGAATTGAGGAGGACGAGGGCTATTTGATAAGGGAGAATAGGGACGCGGCCATGGATTTCAAAGCTTCTGCCCACTTATTTTTTCTCTGATGCAAATGAATTGTAGTAACAGGGGAAGACAACGAGATTTTGGCTTCTGAAGGAAGAAAAGGAGTGCGTGATCAAGCAGAGGGGTAGGTCGGCCTGCTCAGGAATAGGATGGCTGAGAAGACAATTGGATAAGATTGATTTAATTATATATATATATATATATATATATATATATAATTTATTCTCAATATTACACATCTCAAAATCTCGAACCCCAAAAGAGGCGTGCCGCTAGGCATCTATAAGGTTTTACCCACTTTCCAAACACAATGGAAAGTGTTTCGGAAGCTAATTCGATCATATCCGTGAGTTACGGAAGTAAACGATCAATTTTAAATTAAATCGATTAAAATAGTTTCTATGCGTTTTGAGCTGCCAGGGTCAAACGAAAACTCCGATTGCTACGAAAATTGAAATTCGATTATAACTTACTATTACGGATCCAATGGAACTGGTTTCGTCGAATTCCAAGACTGTGTCTTGGAAGGCTATTTTTAAATATCGATTTAAACGATAAAATCTCAAAACTTAACAAAACACTTCCGAATCACTTTTTAACATTTTTACCATCTTCAGTATCATCCATATAAATTTTACAAGCCTTTAAATTATTTTTAACAGGCTAAAACCTGAAGATTCGATATTTCATTCAAATTCAGTTCATTAAATCCAATAACTTAATTGCTGAATAATAATAATAATAATTGAATTCAAGTTGAAAATTAACTTTTAAATATTTAAAATAAATTAATTATTCCAATCTAATTTGTTAAAAATTCCAGGTCATCACATTCCTCCCCTCTTAAAAGAATTTCGTCCCCGAAATTTCTAGTTAGGAAGAATGGTCCAGTACCCGTTTACTTTTTCCAAAACTAAACAGTTATATCAACTTGTCATAGCATATCTTTTATTAAAGACCCACTATTACTTCAACCAACTTCCCAAAACCTTCCATAGTTTCCAACAACATTATTTACTTCATTTATTCAAATCTAATTTAAAATTCAAATTTAAATTATCACAACTTTCTCAAAAAATTTCAAACTTTCTAAATTTTTGAATTTTTTTGCCAGCGTCTCCTTTGCACTGCTAGCTCGGTACAACTACAAAAATGCCTCTACGGGCTCCCAAATTCCAAAGAAAACAAAAGGCCAAGTGGCAAGATCAAAAACCCAATCCAATTTCATACAGAAATTTAAATACATACCTTTTAGTCGAGCAATTCAAATTATCTCCTAAAATCAAATCCAATTTTCCTTTCTCTTTAAAATACCTACATAACTTTCCTAGCAATAATATCCAATCATAGCCCTTTTAAAATATTTTCATACATTTCCTTACAGAAGTTTTCATATCAATTTTTATTTAAATTAGTTTTCCTTATTTTCATATGAATTCAATTTATTTTCAATTTTGAATATTGAATTTTATCTTTCATTCATAACCGATTCATATCATTATTTTAAATTAGTTTCATCTACTAATTAATTTCAATTTCTAATTTGAAATCGTTTTGTTGCTAACAGAAAATTTACCAAAAATTTTCGAACTCCTAAAATTTTCAGAAAAATTTGGCAGAGTCCCCTTTGTACGGAGGAGCTTTTACAATTTGATAAGAGATATAAATATATATACATCTACCCACCCGGTTGGAAAAAGAAAAAACAGTCCATATTTCCAATTTTGTTGCGTGGGCGTACCTTTATTTAGCATTTTAAGAAAGCGGCTTATTTATTTTAGCAAATAGCGCAACCAAATCCAGCCAAACGGTCTCTCGGTACCTATACTTACTCAATTTAAACATGTAAGCACTATATATATGAAGTTTATCACATTTCTCTTACTTAAACAACTACAACACATCAATTCTAAAAGAAATGCATACTAAATAACTTCCACGAGCAATTTATATGATTTCTAAACTAATTCAATTGCTTTCCACCAATTCATATACCATTCCCTTCAACTTTAATGGTTTACAACACAGTTTCTTACATTCAATTTTTTTTTTCCAAACAAGCTCCTAATCAGTTCAGTTGATTTCAAAATCAAGTTATTTAACTTGCCTCAACCCATAGGATTTTATTTACCTTCATTTACGTCAAACGACAATTTATTCTACGCAAATTCGACAATATTCGCTTAATAGAGTATTTATTTTAGTCTATAACTACTTCAAATTAATTTTAACTCATTCTGTATTTAATTCCATTTCATTTCTAATTTATTCACCAACCATTCTTTTGCATTTCATTTCATCCCCCCGCATTGGATTCGTTTTAAAATTATTTCATTGAGCTGGACAGTATTCGGCGCTTATATTAATAACCATTTCCAAATTAATTTAACCTAGACTTGTATGATCTCACTTTTGCTCCATGCCAACTTCTATTAATTTTAGACTTAAGTTAATTTACTTTCTTCAAATTATTTCAACTTCATAACTTAAGCTCACATCATTTGCAAATAAAAAATATTTTTTACCTTAACTTGATTCTATTTCAATCAAATCTCATTTCAATCTACAAATTTATTTGATTATTTATTATAAATTAAATTCCCAAATTCAATTCATTCATGACTCATTTAACTAATTACAAGTCCATTTCCAATTTTATTTCTACCTACCTAGGTTTTGTTTGCAACTCAAACTATGTCCATTATAATTCAATTTCATTTCCTTCGACAACACTTCCCTTATATCTAATTTACTTCCAAATTTCGTTAGATATTATTCATATCACACTTGAATTTTATTTGTAATTTAAACCATCACTATTTCGATCCAACTCTATTTTATTTTTATTTTTACAGCATCTCCACTTATTTAATTCATTATCAAATCCAAGTCGAATTCTATTTACAATTCGAATTCATTTCCAAACTCCATTATTAGCTTGCAATCCATTTTATTTAACCGAGTTAAATTTTATTAATATATTCTATCAAATAATTTATTTAGCTAATTAGCTTACTTCCAATTTTTTAATCAATATTCGATTTTATTACGAAAAATCAATATATTAAATTTTCCTGAATTCAAAATTTTTCATAATTCCAATTTGGATTTCTTTCATTTTTCAAAATTCCAACATTTTTATTTTAAAATTTTAAAAGTGCTTTTAAATTCACCTAATACTATTAAAATAGTTCTTTATAAAAAAGACTTCTTATAACTCGATGTCTCAACCAGTCCATTCTTGTTCTCACAGAAATTTAGTCATACGTTGATCAAGCGTAGGACTGAAAATCTAGAAGTACTTGGTAAACCCGTTTTCAACATCTAGTGAAAATACTTGGAAAATAATTTTATTGAAAATATAGAAAATAGTTTTTGAAAAAAGAGGAAATATGAGAATGCTCTGGAAATCATCACCTACATCCATGGTCGCTGTTACATCATGGGTTACATTGCCATCACAGCAAAAGTTCATATAACTGTAGGCACTCCGGGCCCCTCGATTACGCCATGGAACCCACAACAGATCGCAGTTACATTACAGGGTTACGTTGTCGTCGCAGCAAAAGTCCATGTAACTATAGGCATCGGCGCCCCTCGATTTTCACTGTCAAAATGAAACTTCTCCACTCCTATATAGGTCGTAGTCCACCGATGTAAGATCAAACGCAGACTGTTGGCTCTCAGCGGCGCACACGACTTTTTCTATGTTACCATAGGTCGCAGTCTATCGATATAAAATCAAACGTAGACCGTTGGCTCTCAGCGGCACATACGACTTTCGCTATGGTATACAGTACTCATAATCCTCAGGAACTAATTTTGTCCAGACTCCTCACAGGATCAACTTTAGAACCCCCCTTGGGGCTCAAGGCAACACCACCCGGTGGCACTCCTGAGAAGTTTATTTCAAGGGAGCGCCTTTTTTCCCAGAGCCATCAAAACACTTTATACTATACACATATAGTAACATTCAAATCATACACCTAGTATGATCTCATGCGAAGCTCCTTTACACAAAATCGATTATCTCAAAATCGACAATTCTCGAACTAGGCTTTCCAAATTTCAATATTGATTTTACCCAAAAATCAAAAGCCTTTCCAAATCCAAAGGTTCCCAAAACCTTTTTCCAAAATCCTCACAAGATCCTTTATATATATAGATATATATAAAATTCTTGATAAAAATCTTTGGATCATTTTAAACTTGAATAAAACCATTTTTATACTTCAAACATTTCCAAAAATCCTTTTCTTTTAGCAATAGATTCAACAAGGAGAGATTTATCTTATATAACAAAGATATATAACTTTGTTTAATCAAAATCAAATATTCAAATTTGACTACTCTTTTCAATATCAATTTCATTCAAATCCGTATGATATACACATATCATCCATACGCAATACTAATCTGATCGCTCGCCCAATCACAAATTTTACTTCCGAACTAGCATCGTCCACCCGACTTCCTAGTGCGGACTCAGATCCGGTTTCTTGATCAGAAACCGTCATTCTCCTTGCATAGCTATAACTATGATAGAGAATATCCAGAACCAATCAACAATCCATATCCAGGTTCGCCGTCGAAAACAGAGTGAAAAATGCCAACTCGGACCGATATAACCATCTCGAAATTCTATGCTCGAATCTGGATCAAATCACTATACGAATATAATAATGTACGTACATCCTACGTAATTATCTTCATTGATCATTAACTAAATCAATTTCCTTTCTATTCACATTTCCTTAAATTTCTATCCACATATTCACAATTGCTTCAATTCCACTGAATTATCACTTCAATTCTTATCTCAGTTGGGCATTTAAATTAATAACAGTTTGAATTCTGACCTGATTATTTTTAGAAAATAGCTTGAAAATTTTAAGAATAGATAAGTAGTAGAAAAATAATTATTAGTGTGCAAAATAGCTATAAAGTAGTTAACTAATTGTAAAATATTTGGAAAATAGTTAAATAGTTATAAAATGGTTAGATAATCACAAAATAGTTCAAATGGTAGTTAGTTATAAAGCAGTTGAAAAACAGTAATTAGTTTATAAAACGGTTACAGAATAGTTAAATAACACCTAAATTAGTTATAAAATAAGTATAAGATAGTTTTGGGTTTATTAAGAAAGGTTGTATATATAATATATAACTTGGAAAAATAGATTTGTACTAAAACAATTTATTTTAGAAAAAACAGTCTAGAGTCAAACTGTTCAATTCCCAATCTCCATTTTCATCAATTCAATTTAAATTTCCACTTCCATTTAAATTGACCTAATTCAAGTTGAATTAATTCTCAATTTCTTTCCAACTTCAAATCAAATTCCATTTGATTCTTACTTATTCAACTTTATTTACAGTTCCAAATTATTTAAATAAATTTTGACTAATTTCAAATTGAATCCATTTCAATTTCAAATCATTCCAATTCCTGCTTGAATTTAATCCCAATTCCCATTCAAATTTTAAACCTTTAGATTAGTAACCTTTCCACTTAAGTTTAAAACTTTCCTCACTTTGGGTTTCATACCACATTCCAAGGAAAATTCAAAACTCAACCTTAGAGTTTATTTTCATATTTATTTCCTTTACACACCAGGCTACTTTTAAATTTTAAAACACCTTTGGTTTTAATTTCAAAAAAAATCCCTTAAAAACCTTCCAAACATTTCTTCTTTTAAAATAAGACTATATTCAAAATAGTCTGAATTATATTATTTGTTATTTTCTTTAACTCTTTGAAACAATTGATTGTTTCTAGACTTAGGTTTTAAAACTTCAAAATTTTAAAACCTACTTTAATTTAGAAGTTATACTCATCTTATAAATTTACTTCATTTGGCTTACATAATAACAGATATATCATTATTAAACACAATAACTATTTATGATAATACCCAAGGTAATCATATCTGATACCAATTTCCTTTTATATTATTCTTACTTCTATAAATTCAAGATTAAATTTCAGTTTGAATCCATTTCAAACTTACCTTTATTTAAAGTTTTTAACAATTTAATTTCTGAGCTCAAATTCTATAATTTCATTTCAATCAATTAAATTTTAATTTGGTTGTATTTCTATTACCACTTAATTTAATTCCAATTCAAGATTTCAATTTGGTTGTATTATATTACTGCTTAATTTAATTCCAATGATTTAACAACCAATCACCTTAATATTTATTAGAGGGAAATATTGCTTCATATATCAAAATATACTTTTATATAAAATCATTTAAAACCTTTATATAAGAAAATAACAAGTACGCTCTCATATATATATTCAACTCATTCTAGAGTACTACGGACTCTATTTAATGAGTAATCCCCACCAGAGCCAAGGTTCTCGCTTAACCTTTCAGCTCTAATACCAACTGTAACGACCCGAAATTTTCGATCCTGATAATTCCAGATAGTTATGAAAAAGAAGAAAGAGATAGAATAAGAAGAAGATCGGAAACATCAACATCTCACATTCGCAGCGGATAAAATATAATAATAAATAATAACAATTTACAAAAGAATACTATATCTGTCAAATACATTTTAACACACCAGAGTTACACACATACTCAAACACTGGACATATACAAATAAACATATCTCAGATTTACAATAATATGATACAGCGGAAATACTCTATACATTCCTGCCATCCAGCTCGCCTCCTGAGCTTTAGAACGTCCTTACCTGAAAATCTGTAATACTCGGTCTGACCCGAGCATTACATCAAAGTAACACCCGGGTCAGGCTGGAAACCAGCGTGAGTAAACCCATCTAACGTGGAATACAGAACATACAACTTATATAAAACCAGGGGTAACTCGAGTCAATTCACAAATTGTTATAGTCTTCTCTAATTTCACACATCCATTTTCTAAGTACCATGGTTTAGATTTAAATAGTCCAGTTCCTTTAAATCACTTCATTCCAGCCTATAGATTTCACATATCAATCTATAAAGATTTGAAGTGGTTCGGGTATTTTCTAATACCCGATCCCGGTCTCTTCGAGTCTCATGTCATCCTAACCCAAGTTATCCAAATGAAATACACAACATTTCATATCAGAGATATCAACTTATTCAAAGCATCCAATACCATTCAATCATTCATAAGCAAATCTTAATCACATACAAATTTAATTTAATTAATCCTGATTGGATTACTAAACCTCAACGACTTAAATTTCTTCATTTAACATTAGTTAATTTCAAATCAATTCATCAATCATCCCTTTATTATCCATCTTAATTAATCACCCTGATTAATTATCTTTCAATTACATTCAAGTAGTTATCTTTAATTAATTTCACGATATTAATTATTCTTAACCAAAATCAATAAGTAATCTTTAATTACCTCATAAGTTAATTAACTATATTAATTTCAGTTATCCTTAATTACTTATAATAATTAATTTCTCATAAGTCACTTATTATGGATTAATCAATCTTAATTAATCAATCTTTGATTACATCATTGATTATATAAATTAAGGATTTCCAATTATATTTTAATTTATCCTAATCAAATTTAATTACATTAATTACACCACAGTATTAATCATTTTCGATTAATCCCAAACTGTAATTATCTATCTTTTTATTTACTTCATTAAATAAATCAATTACTCCTTAATTAACCATCTTAATTAATTTCTTGATTTATTTCACAAAGTAATTATATTTTATTAATTACATTAAGTAATTATCTATCAAACCATCCATTGATAATTCTAAATTAATTAAACTTAATTAATGAACTTAAACCTTAATTAATTAATTCAAACCTTTAATTACTAAATTAATCAACCTAAATCATTAATTAATTGAATTAATTAATTATCCATTTTAATTACCCTACTATTTAAATGAATCAAAATTCATTAAGCCCTTGTTAACTTTAGAATGAAAACATTTTCTTATTTATTTTTTAAGTTTAAAACAGTTTAAACCCCGAATACTTCGAATCAAACAACAATTTACCCCAGAACCAACCAAAACTAAAATCACCATATAATCAGTACACATCCATACAATTCAATCATTCATCTTATTATTTAAATTTAACCATTTGAATAAAAATCCAACAGAGTGAGATTTACTCAACTTCGCTTTTTATTTGCTATCCACTTCAAAATTGCCTTGACTCCACCATGATTTTAGACCTTGTACAATATTTTATTATATAAAATTTCATTAATATTTGAACAACAGAAAAATAAATTACTGTTTAATAATTTAATTAACTAATAGTTTTAAACCAATTTCTCCTTTAATAAATTAAATTTTAATAATTTTTTAAACTTTTTAAAAATTCCAATATATTTTCCAAAGTCAGGTATATATATAAACCAGATTTTTAAAACTTTCCTCTCAGCAATTTCTCTAACCTATGAATATAAATACTTTTTTTTAAGTGTAAATACGATTCTATTATTTTCTTTAAACTCAGAGGCAAAACTATTCAATTGCTAACACCGTCTGCTGAAATTAATAGAAATCAATTACCTTAAATTCACGTCTCTTCCAAGACAGTGCGTCGCCATTACCAAAATTTGCCTCGACCTCGATTTCCCTGACTTCGTGCGAGCGCGTGCCTCCATCAGCGAATTCCACGAAAGGCTCAAGCTCGACTCGTTGTTGCGCTGACGACGTGGCCGTGCTCGCCCTCGGAACCGCCCCCGCCAGCACGAGATGAACTCGAGCACACCCCCCATCCCCATCTTCCTGATGTTGATCGAAGTCGAGCCGACGCGATTGATTTCTCATGTGTGTGTGTCTATATATATAAATATATATATATATATATATATATTATACAAAAACGACTTGGAGATTGGGAAAGTAGGGAAGATGCGGCTTGATTTGAGGAGGACGAAGGCTATTTGATAAGGGAGAATAGGGATGCGGCCATGGATTTCAAAGCTTCTACCCTTTTTTTTTTCTCTGATGCAAATGAATTGTAGTAACAGGGGAAGATAACGTGATTTTGGCTTCTGAAGGAAGACAAGGAGTGCGTGATTAAGTAGAGGGTTAGGTCGGCCTGCTCAGGAATAGGAGGGCTGAGAAGACAATTGGATAAGATTGATTTAATTAAATATATATATATATATATATATATATATTTATAAATTATTCTCAATATTACACATCTCAAAATCTCGAACCCCAAAAGAGGCGTGCCGCTAGGCGTCTATAAGGTTTTACCCGCGTTCCGAACACAATGGAACGTGTTTCGGAAGCTAATTCGATCATATCCACGAGTTACGAAAGTAGACGATCAATTTTAAATTAAATCGATTAAAATAGTTTCCATGCGTTTTGAGCTGCCAGGGTCAAATAACAACTCTGATTGCTACGAAAATTGAGATCCGATAATAACTAACTATTACTGATCTAATGGAACTAGTTTCGTCGAATTCCGAGACTGCACCTCGGAAGACTATTTTTAAATATCGATTTAAATGATAAAATCTCAAAACTTAACAAAACACTTCCGAATCATTTTTTAACACTTTTACTATCTTTAGTATCATCCATATAAATTTGACAAGCCTTTAAATTATTTTTAACAGGCATAGACCTGAAGATTCGATAATTCACTCAATTTCAGTTCATTAAATCCAATAACTCAACTGCTGAATAATAATAATATTAGAATTCAAGTTGAAAATTAAAATGACCCGACTTTCTTACCACAGAAAATCGCATCATTTTTAAGAAAGAAAGGGATAGAAAAGAGAATAGAAAGAAGAGAGGAAAGAAACAACATCAGAATCTAACAGCGGAACGAATAAACTATATTAATAACATAAATATTACATAGTTTACAATCATTATCAGAGTTCACAGATATACATCACATACTAGACAGTTATAAACACCTGTCTAGTTATACAACTCAAATCAGTACAAGAAACAACTCAGAGAAAACTACACAGCGGAATATTATATATATATATATATATATATATATATATATATATACACACACGCAGAAGCCTCCTGCTCCATTGCTCCTCCACAATTTCGTCAAAGCTAACCTGAGTCCTAACCTGAATCCGTTGGCTACTCGTAAAAATTTGAGTACCCAAGATTTATGAAAAAAAAACTCCAGGTCAGACATGGGTCTGGTGGGAGTAACAGGTTAAAGTTGCTTAAAAAATCCTTTGAAAAGAAAGGTATCACGTAAGACTTCCCGCACATAAACATGGAAAAGTTTTTACCTTACGCTAACCAAAACATTTGATAGGAAATCCGATGATATTATAATAGTGTCTAGGGTTTTCAAATAAATAAGAAATAGCCGAAATTGTTACATCTATTAAATTCAAGCTACTAGCCACGAAAGTGGGTAATACAATCAAAACCGTTGGCACTTATTGGATTTTGGATTCCATACAATGGCAGGGCTATTGAGGTACCGCCCGTCACAGTACGTGGCCTAGATCAATGTACCGAGGAGTACGCCCGCTCCCCTGCAACACAAAGCCGGACCCATTCCTTACTGAACAGTTCTGAACAAGATAACCCCGTGGTTGTAGCTAGCAACCACCCACACAGCCGAATATAAAGGGACTTCTAAACAGGGGTAAATCTCGCTCTCCAGTGGGTGCGACCCACGAAGCCTTGCTGCACCTCCCCTGTTTTAGCCATTCCCGGTTGATGAGGCTTGAGGCTACGATTACCTTTATAGGACATATCACTTAGAATGATCATTGTCCACCAGACCATGTTCTGAAAGCATTCAATCCATACAAGTTCGTTCCGGGTTCGAACAAAACCGAAGGCATTATCTCGTTGCACTTATATTGGAATCACCCTTAGAGTCAACGACGATAACCCTTGCACTCTGAACCACTATCTCGAATCTATAAGAACTAATTCCGTCAAACTCATTACGGAATCACCCATAGAGTTATACTGACGTATAGTCCTTACACCTCGAGTCTTCACAAAGCTCCACTTTGATTTACGACCTAACGTTAATTTGGAAACGATGTGGTTTTCGGATATCCAAATATGGAAACCCGATCCCGGTCTCATCGAAATCCAAAGCGTGTCTTTTAGGTCCAAGTTGTTTTAAAGTTTTTAAAACAATTAAATTACAGTATCTATATACACACAGATAGATAATTCATAAATCACAATTGATAACCAATATTATCAAATAACAGGTAATCCACAATATCAATATCATAATAGATAATCCATATATCACCATCAAATAGATAACCTATGTTACCATCACAATGCGATCAAGCATTCATACCACACAACAATACTTATCTCATTTCTGAGATCACAAAGCATCCAAGACAATCAACGTCATTCATACATATGTATAAGCAATGATTTACTCAACACAATATAATTAATTTAAAATGAATTAAATTAACTATCTCTATTACTAATTAATTTAAAATTAATTAAATTAATTACTTCGTTTTAATTAATTTAAATAAATTAAGTTAATCACTTTACCAATATAAATCTTACTCAATCATTTAATCGATTACAATCAATTAATTAATCATTTAAATTAAATTACCTTAGTTAATCACTCTTGATTAATTATCCTTAATTACACTCATGTAATTATTATTAATTAATTTCACAAATTAATTATTCTCAACCAAACAGTAATTAACCTTTAATTACTTTAATTAATCAATTAATCATAATTAATTACATTAATCCTTAATTAATTAAATAATTACCTTTAATTACCTATTATTGATTAATTAATCATAATTAATCAACTTTAATTACATCGTTAATTATAATAATTAATGATCCTCTTTTATTAATTACCTTAAGAAATTAACTTATAATTATTAATCATCATCACAGATTAATTACATTTAGTAATTATCTAGCTTAATTACTATATTAAACAAATTAATTATCCTTTAATTTATTACTTAATTAATCCCTTGATTAATTATTAAGTAATTTAAATCCAAATTACTTCATTCTTAACATCTTCATTAAATTACATTCTGTAATTATTAATCAATTACTTAACTAAGTAAATTCCAAAATCATTAATTACACACAGTAATTATCTTTAAAATCCAAGTGTTTAAAATTAATTAAACTTACTTAATTAAAATAAACAGTCATATTAAACTAAATTAATTACATTAAGTAATTAATTTCTTCATTACTTTATCAAGTAATCACACTCAAACCATTTACAATTGATTATTATTAAATTAATTAATCTAATTAATTATAAAAATTAATCACATTAATTAATTGTTAAATAATCCTGGTTAATGACCTTCATTAACCATTCTCTAATTATTTCATTTAGTAATTAACTTAAATTAATTACAATTCAAATTATCTTTAATCATTCATTAATTAAAGTTAATTATTAAATAAATTAACCTTGATTTAAAACTTAATTACATAATTAACAATTCATAAATCATTAATTAATAATCTAATTAATGATCTTAATTATAAATTGATTAATCATTAATCAATTATTAATTCCAAATTCAATTAATTAATTAAATTAATTAATTAATCTTAATTACCTTATTAATTAAATTAATTCTGAAATATTAATCTTAATTAAATTTTCAAGATAAAAAATAACTTAATTATGCTTAAAATAATTTAATTGAAACAAAGTACTTTTTGAACTACTTTTAAATTTTCATTTTAAATACAAGTTTTAAAATAGAACAATTTTAAAACTTATCAAAGTTTAAATAATTTAAAACTTTTTACATTGCAAATCAAACAAGTGCTATGAAATTTTTTAAAGTTAAATTCATTTCAAAATTTTAGAAATTTCAATCCATTCTTAGTTTAAAACTTTCAAATTTAAATCTTCTTTTAAATTTAAAATTAAAGTTCATTTTTAAACATAGATTTCCAGATTTCAAATAAATCTTCAAATCTTACTCATATTAAAAAAACTCATAATTAAAAGGTTTAAACTATTTACTAAAATGAAATAGTTAATTAAGTTAAATTTTTGAAACTTTAATTCATATTTAAAAACTGGGATTTGAATTTAAATCAGAAATTCAAACTTAAATTTGAACCTTACTTTAAACCTAAAACTACAGATTTTAAAAATTTTAAAACCCTGATTTAAAAACAGGTTTCAAAACCTGGAAATTACAGTTCAACCCGAGGTCCCCTAGTACTACTTCGGGTTTAAAGCCTGATTACTCCGAGTCGTCATCCTACTTGCTTCGAGAAATCTCAAAGATCTCCCCTGCAACATCCAAAACCCCAACATTTCACCAGAATCTCATCGCCATGCATATGCACGGCGACCATCGCCTCTACTGATCATCATAGATGATCCATCAACCTCCAGAAACCCATGTATGCCCACAGAAACCATCAGATCGAACAAATAAACAAGAATTCAAAATTGAGCTCTAAAAACCCAAACCTGAAAACATGTTTCAGGTTATTGACCCAACCTGTCAACGGCGATTTCTTACCGCTTCGACCACCTGAAGATCCATCTCTCCGGCCATGAACCCATCCACACACCTACTATACATTCACCAAAAACCAGAACACTCGATCAATTCTTTACCTCAAACTGACCCACTTCTTAACCCCATTCAAAACTAGGGTTTAAACAAAGATTTTCAAACTACATTCAATCTAACAAATTTTATCCACATTTCTGATTTTTCTAAGAATCTATTATCCTTCCTCTATAACTCAGAAGAATCCTGAGTTTCCTCAAGTCATAGATTGCAAGCACTTGCTCAAATTCATTTTTAGTTCATGACCAAACTGCTACTGAAACTAAACTCGAAAAATCCTAATACTTGATTTAAAAATCAAGTTCCAGTAAATGTTTTTAGTTTATGAAACTGGATTTCAATATTAATATGATTGGTTTTGATCAAGATCAACATATAATGGTATTACCTGTTTTTACAGAGATAACACCCTGTATTTTAACTCACCTAAAAAATTTAAACCTTAACTTAAGAAAATAAAACACATTACTTTATAAATTTGAATTATAATCTATGATAAGCAAACCCTTTTTATTATTTTAAAACCCAGATACAATCTCAAATTAAATCAATTGTAAAAGATTCTTTAAATAGGATGTGGATCTGGGAACACAGCACAGCAAAATCAACATGCATATACAATCATAATTACATCAGACTTTTTATAAGCACACAACCATATTTTTATCTCAAACATTTAACAAGCAACCTAAATACAATTTAAGATTTAAATGTTACTCACCTTAAATCAATGCAGAGCTCAGTTATACCCTTTTGAAATTTGCAGAAAGAATGCAGGCTTGACCCTTTGTTTTTTTTTTAAATCTGAGTTGCAAACCCTGTTGAAATCTACATGCTCGTGATCCCAGACTCTAATTACTTGCATGCAGAGAGTAGATGTAATTGCCAATTTTCCAAATGCATGCAGATGCTTATCATTCCCAGGTTTAAAACAGAATGCGGGCTCCACTTGAATTTTGCAGACTGATGTTTTGAATTTGAGAAGAATGTGGGTTTGATTTTTTTTTGATGATGGGTTTAATTTTGAAGAGGAGTTTAATTGCAAATTTGTAAATAAATTTTAAACTTGAACAGGAATTTAATATGCAGGTTTTGATTATGGATATGAAAAATGAGTTTTGTTTAAGGAAATGAAAAATAAATATGCATGAATGAAGATGCAAGCTAAACTAGATGTATTTTCAGATTTAATGAAATAAGTGGAAAATTAAAACTAAATTTTACACTTGTACAATTTTATACAACACTTGTCAAATTTATGTAAATTTTGAACTTGTTAAAAGAATGCAACACTTGTTTCTTTAAAATAATCAGTACTAATTTACAAATTAATGTGTATGTTAGCCTTGTTTAACTTGTTAGTTTATATTTAAATATGTGTATAAATTTATAAATGAAATAAAA